>OW203761.1:8776758-10223372 GCA_934045905.1 Leuctra nigra
CGGCAACCTTTTTTGGTGGAGGAGCCAATTTCCCCAAAAAATTAAATTAGGAGCCGCAGTTGGGGCAATTAGGTACTAGTTTATTTTTGATATTTTGACGAAGCCCCTCAGTTGGGGGGAAGGCCCTGGGGGACAGGGCGTATTTTTAGAATTTCAATAATTTAAAAGTGATTCTGGGACTCGAAAATGAACCAACTTAATCAAATAATCGTCCAATTGTGCCCCGCCGGGCGTTTTTTCTTTGAATATTCAAATTTTTTCGATTCCAGATCTATATTTAAATTATAAAGAGCTATTCAAAAACAACCAAAGAGCCGCAGGTTGCCGACCCCTGATTTAGGGCATTTTTCCTGAGTGGGATAGGGACTACGCAATGTTAATTGCTCTCGGGGGGCCTTGAACGGCGTGAATTTTACCACTTTTTTATTAGGTACATCGTAGCGCCGAAACCGTTCATCCGATCTAAAAATCTTAAAGACATATGAAAGGTATATTCTATGTGTTAACTTTCCTGATTTTGCAACAATGTGCATTATTTCAATTTTGGAGAAAAAAAATCTTGCATAGAAATCGAACATATTTTTAAGTCGTTATTCAGGAGGAGAATATACAATCAGAACACTTTTGAACACTTAAAGCAGGTACATAATGAAGTACAATAATACATAGGATTTAAAGTTATATGCCATTTTCACAAGAGTGACCAAAATTCCAATTTTAACCAATCTTTTACAGACCCTGCCTGGATGCAGCAAATACGCTATCTTATATGTAATTGCAAATACAATAATAATTTTTTCAGAAACCTGTGGAGATACCACCCCAATTTTTTCTGACATTGTACCTACATGTATGTAGAAAATTCACACCAAGTTTCAAATTTTTTAAAAAATAGGTATTTTGGCAAATGACCTTTGACCTCACTAACATTTGACCCTCTGTATCTACAAGATAAATACTTTTAATGTTCACTTTTGTGGCATCTATGGATAGATAATTTTATTACCTGTAAAATGAGATCACTTGCAGCTCTGTAACTTAATTAGAAGCCAAATTATTAGCAAAAACGTCTAGCGCGACCTGTTTGACCCCTCCGAGGGTCAAAATTTAGTGACCCCGTATCTCGGAGAATACGAACAATAAAATTCTGAAAAAAATTACAAATACACCATGCCATAGTGTTAGTATGTGTACCAAATTTCATTCAAATCGGAGTAGGTCACCAAAAATTTAATATAATTTTTCGTTGAATTGTTTTGGAATGACCCAAATTTGTAAATTTCTAATAGGTACCTACCTATGTGTAAAGTGGCATGAAGTACGTATACCTAGGTATATTTGTATATAGGTACTATACCTACCTATTTGCCTGAATGAGTAATTATTATGATGTGCTGTGTAGTGTGCTTAACATTGGGCAGTGGTGATTGTATTTTGTATTTGTATTTGTATTTATTATTAGCTGCAATCAGCTGAAGTTTCACATACACAGTACATGTTATAACAATTAATACAAAGTCACAATTAACAATAAACATTTATACCCTACTCCTTCAACCTGCATGACAAAATATACTCTTTCAATTTAAATTTAAAACTACCCACATTATTTAGTATTTACACTTCTTATTTCAATATCTAACTTATACTCTTTCACTCCAGCAATGAAAATTGGACCGTGTTTAGCAATAAGGACCCAAGCGCCAATTCATTGAACTGAGATAATTGGACATTTGCGTACAGCCTTATATTAAAATCTGGGATACTTTCTTGACGTGAGACTTGTTATATATGATTAGATAACATATTGATATTACATTTTCAGGGACTATATTACATATTATTCAAGTGCGTATTTTAACAATATTAAAGAAAAACACGGCAAAAAGGGCTCTTGGTTCCTTTTTGCAAAAAGGAACCAAGCGACAAATATGTTGTTTTTATAGTGTTTTGTGAATTTTGTGTGGTATACAAGAAATATTTTAATTGTATTTCATCAAAAGCAATCAAATGGAGCAAAAATATCAGACGTATATGTAAGTATATTATACATAGGTTAGCTTTAATTACCTATGGCGCTTGGATCCTTATTGCAAAGCTTTCAATGATCCTTGTTATACTTTTACATGTTAAAGTGGCGCTTGGATCCTTATTGCGTATCTAGATTTCTGACTTTGGCGCTTGGTTTCTTTTTCATTTTTTATTTATTGCGTTTAATGGGCATTACAGGCCTGCTGTCGCTTGGATCTTATTTGTTTTATGTTCTCTGAACCAAGTTGAATATATTTCCACAGCTAACTCGAAAACCTCAAAATGTCGCTTGGTTCCTTATTGCTAAACACGGTCCAATTGATTTGTCTGTTTTAACTTTATTCGTGTTCTTCACTTTCATTTTACCATCCATCACATTTCTCGTTCCATACGTTTCATTTTCAATCAGAAAAGATTCTAATTGCAACTTTAAGTAATTCGGGAGTAGCCCATTCTTTATCTTATAAATAAAAATTAAAACTAAATACAAAATTCCTTCTTTGACTGATAACCAATCTAAAATATTAAGCATTGCTTTAATTGGCATCACCTTATACCCCGTCCCCACTACAAGTTTCAACTGCAGTTGAAAATCTCAATCGCAGTTGAAAACCAGTGTGAACTGAACGCGATCGAGTTCAACTGCAGTTGAAATCTCAATTTAGTTCTAGAAAGGCAGTTGAGATCTCAACTGCAGTTGAGGTCAACCGCGGTTGAAACTGTAGTGAGAACGGGGTATTAGGAACTCTTAAAATAGCTCTCATGGCATTATTTTGCAAAATCTGTAGCTGTTGTACATCCTTGTTATATGCTAGGAATAAGATTGAACCAACAAAATCGAAATGCGGCTTGACAATCGTGTTAAATATAGCACATCTAGTATACATCGATAAGTTTGTGCCTATTCTTTTCATATATCCAATTTTCTTTGCAATTTTCTTCCTTATATATTTTACTGTTTACATGACTGTTAAAATTCAGACCTGCATCAATCACTATGCCCAAATACTTGAATGATTGTAAATTGTTATTTTTTGTTGTTGTTACTGCTTTAATACATACAGTGAAAATAGCCATTCATGCTAGCACAGGCTATTTTCACTGTATGGTGAAAATAGTCGCGTTCTTAATTTAGGGAACTAATGTCAACGAATCAAAATACTTAGGTAATAGCGAATTAAAGCTAAATATTAAAGGTTCTATTATTCCCAATTCAGAAAGAGAGCAACAAAAAAAACATTTTCAAGTTAATAAGGTCCTAGGTACTATTACTACTACTACATACCTTACGACTTACTATTGTTAGATAAGTACGTAACCTAGTAGGTACCCACCTTCTTTCTTTTCCCAGCTTATTATAGTTCCTAGCTCCATGGTCGGCGACAGTGCAGGAAGAAGGACTCTGCTGTGCGGTGGATAGTCACTATAGTAACGAGCTTGAGCAATCTCCCAACGCCAAGATCGCTGCTTGGCGACTGCTGTAGAACTGCCAGCTCTGTTGAAAAGTATAATATTAAACGATAAAAAACATTAAACATGCTTTAAAGTGTGGAAAAACAAAGAAACTCAACTCGAGTTTTGTAGTTTTAACAAGAGCATGATTCAATTTACGAAATTTACCTTTGAAAATGTTTTCTTCTTGTACATTCCACACTGAAGCACCTAACCAAATTTGAGCGATTTGCCTTTTTTCCTGATAACAAGTCAAAAATGCACTTTCGTAATATTGTCGTTCGTAACATCATTGGAACTACTACGATATCAAATTAGTTATATTATGTATGTCTATTACTGAACTGATCAAAATATTGAAGAAAATTTTGGTTTGACTTTGTGACTGCCCTTTATTCCCAATCAGCTGTTGCATAGGGCCCTGCTCGGTCTTGTGGTCAATATGCGCACCTAGTGCTATTTTCAAGAACTATTTGTACCACAATATGAAAAATAAATATATAATGAAATCTCTTCGTATTTGTGCACAAATTAATGTTATTGAATATTGTCTATGAATTTTGGGTAAAATATATCAGATAGTTGCAATTAAACTAAAATTATGCTTTTCTTTATATTCTAAATACTATTATTATATTTAGATTATGAAGAAAGTTGTTAGGTTGGTCTCTTGCTTATTATTGTGTACAACGAACGAACGATCTACGGGCGCAAACGGGGAGGTCTATCTTCACATAATTCCGGCGACAACATGGCCGCTATCAAAACCGAACATTGTCGAATGAGTGACCACGTGACTACTACAGACATTTGGCGCGGAAACTGCAAACGTCAAAAAACATGTCTACTACAGGAATTCCTGGACTCTTGGCTAATTTATCTAATTTCACTAGCCATGAATCTTCCTACAGTGGGTTTTTTGGTGGTGGTGAAGAAAGGTTCAATTCTTTTAATGAAGACCTTCGAAAGTTGGGATATTCTTTTGTAGTAAGAAATAGCATTCAACGAGAGGAAAAAGGTTGGTTGATTGCTTGGTTTTCATAATAACTAGTATCTACTTGTACTTGCAAACATTATAATAATTGCTAACTCTATACCTGTAGAAGATTATTGGTACTAACATAAACTTAGAAAGCTATGAAATCTAAAAGTATGTAACTTTAAACCTTCGGTAAATGCTGTAGCGGCTAGTCTAACACCGTATAACAAGAAGCTTCTGCCATTCAGCACAAACATAATTTAATTCCAAACATGAATCAATTACCTACTCCACGAATAAATCAGTTAGGTAGTACTTACTATTTTTCACGAAACTATGTTATTACCTACATGGCATACCTAGTCCATGATCATTCTGCCGACAATAATTTCAAGTTTGTATCAATGTAGGTACCTACCTAAATAAAATTGTATCAATTTTTAACAATTAGGTACCTACCTACTAATTGTTATTGAGTTGTCAACTTCAGTCAAGAATTGACTGAATTGAATTGTCAAGAAAGGTTTCTATCTGCTAGCTTGTCAGTTTTAGTTTGAAATTGAGCGTGTGGAGTATTTCCATTCAACACTTGTGGTACTCACATTTTTATACTTATTATTGGCATGCATGTTTTGCGATTTGAATTGTATGATTTATTCAGATTACATTTCTCAAAATTTGATGTAGTAGGTACCTAGTTAACATCATTCATAAATCATAATGGTGTTATCCATTAATAACAACAGACTAGTTTCAATCGCTGTTCTGTTTTTAATTTTATTTCAAATCCATTTTTCACATTTACCTATTATATTTCATACAAAATGCACAAATCACAAAGTGTATAACATGAACCTATGTAACAAGTCAATTATATACATTATTTATAACGTACGTTGTTACATTCATACTCCCTACATATTGTAGAATCCACAAGATTCCTGTACTCCTTCGATCGAGGCGACTGCAACATTCCATTTTTTGGGTCACCCTTTCAAGTAATAAAATATTATGACATGGAATGTTCACAAGGATCCAACTACAAAACCTCTGATAAGTCTACAGCAGCCAATCCTCCTCATCTGGTAGGTACAAAATATTTTTTCAGTTTTTAAAAAACAAAAATGTTTCAGATAAACTTTTATAATCAATATGTAACTAGATGAATTCCTATAATAATAATAATCTTCCTCCCGGTTCCAAGAGTTGGGTCGGGGGGTGGCGAAGCCACCATTACTAGGGCCCGGACTCCTAAGCTAGCTGGCCAGGCTTGGCTCTTCCTCTTCGTTCTTCTTCTCTACCAGTTTTTTCCACTTCTTCCTGTCTTCCCACCACCTTCCTTCTTCCACTTCTTCCCACTTCTCCAGTCTCTCTTGTACATCTTCTGCTACCAGCTCTCTCCACTTTTCCCTCGGTCTTCCAACTCTCCTTTTATCACTTCTCGCAGCTTCGAACTCCCGATGCGGTATTCTCTCCCTCTGCATTCTCTTCATGTGGCCAAACCACCGTAGCCGCTCTCTCCCCATTTTAAATGCCAACCTCTCTACCTTCAAGTCTCCTCTAATCTTTTCACTCCTGATCTTGTCCATCTTAGTTACTCCTTGTATGCTTCGTAAAAATTTCATTTCTGCTGCCTGCAACTGGCTCTCCTCCTTTCCTCCAATCGCCCACGTTACGGAACCATAGGTGAGTATTGGCAGGAAATAGCTTTTGAAAAGGAGTATCTTGCATTTCTGGGGGAACTGCTCATTCCAAAGAAGTTTCCTGACTAACTGGAAAAATGTGTTAGCCTGTTGTACTCTTGATGTTATCTCTCTTCCTATTTTTCCATCCTTAGTTAGCCAGCTCCCCAGATACTTAAACTCTCCTCTCTCCGCCAGTTCCAAGCCCCGTAGCCTGATCTTCACATTTCTTGTTGCCTTCCTCTCCACTACTAGTGTCTCACTCTTTTCCTGACTTATTCGCATACCGTATTCTTCAGTCATCTGGCTCCATCTATCAATCTTTTCTTGAACACATTCGCTGGTTCCTCCCCACACTACGATATCATCTGCATATACCAGTGTATTCGTCTCCTGGTCTTCGCTTGGTTCTACTTTTCTCAGCAGCTCATCCATGACAATGACAAATAGTGTCGGGGAAAGAACGCTGCCCTGTCGAAGTCCTTCCTTCACCTCAAACCATCCTGACTTCCCCTCCACTGTTTGTACACAGCTCTCGTTCTTCTCATATGTGCTCTTGATTCTCTCAATCAGACCCAATCCCACCCCCTTCCGCTTCAGACATTCCCATACTTTCTTCCTTGGTAGGCGATCGTAGGCCTTTTCCAAGTCTAGAAAAACCATGTACAGTTTTTCTCCACTCTCCCACTTTCTCTCCATGACTTGTCGGATAGTGAATATTGGATCAATGGTTGATCTACCTGGCCTGAACCCATATTGTTCCTCCCTGAGCTTTTCCTCTACTACTTCTTTCAGTCTAAATTCCACCACTTTTTCGAATACTTTGGCACACTGACACATCAAAGTAATTCCCCTGTAGTTGCTGCACTTCTTCCTGTCACCCTTTTTGTAGATCGGTACAATCACTCCCTTTCTCCAATCGTCCGGTATGGTCCTCTGTTTCCATGCCGCACTCATTACTCGAAACAACCATCTTTTTCCAATTTCCCCAGCAGCTCTTACCATCTCCACTGTTATCTCATCTATTCCGGGTGATCGACCATTCTTCATCTCGTTTAGCGCTTTCTCCACTTCTCCCTCTCTCAAAGCACACTCCTCCTCTTCCTCGTTCTCACTCTGTAGTATTCTACTACTTTCTGGTAGTGCCACTCCATCAACATTCAGTAGTTCCTTGAAGTACTCTTTCCACAGTGCCTGTACTTCTACTGGGTCATTGATCAATCCTCCGCAAGCATCCACCATGCATGCCTGTCCAACTTTTCTTGTCCTCTTTTCCTTTATTATGCCATAAAGCATCTTTTTATTGCCTTCAAAATCCGTTTCTAGTTTACCAGCAAGTTCTTCCATGGACTTCTTCTTTTCTTCTTCTACTGTCTCTCTTACTCGTATTTTCCACCTTCGGTATTCGGCCTTGTTGAGGGTAGATCTATCGGCCTCGTACGTCTGCCAGGCGGTTCTCTTCTGATGCACTGCTTCTCGGACTATTTCATTCCACCATGGTGTTTCCTTCTTCTTGCTTTTCCCACTTGATCGCCCACAGACTTCCTCTGCACAGTCAACAAATACCTTCTTAAATGCTTGCCATTCCACTTCCACCAGTCCAACCTCTCCTCTTCTCTCTTTACTAGCTATCTTCTCTCTAAACTCTTGTTGTACTGTACCGTGTTGCAGCTTCCACACTCTTATTCTGCCATTCTTTTTGCTTCTCTTCTTGGTTGGTCTATCTTTTTTGAAGTTAAACTTTCCCACTAGAAGTCTATGGTCGATTAATGATTAATAAAATTGACAGTTCACATTCAATGTAACAACCTGTAAATAATGTATCAATGTAGGATGATCATCTATCTGGTCAGAAAAGACGTCAATTGATTCAATCTACAAAGCGGATTGGCTGTCCTGCGAAATTGACAATTAAAATTGTTAAAGTATTTCTTGGATATGAAATGAAAGAAAACAAGAAGAGCCGCGAGAAGACCCTAGTAAGAAATTTATGTAATGTACAGTTTATAGAGTACATAGTTATATTAGGTAGGTAGGTAATGAAAGGATCGTAACATCACTTTCCATTATTCAGTAATGAACCGCTTTGGGGCTAGATTCACAAAACAAGTAAAAATACTATTTTTAAACAGTACATTTTTATATTACTTTGCAGCTCATCAAGCAGCTTAAGGAAGACATGGACAACAAAAAGCTGATTAAAACAGAAGAAAGAGTGTATATTAATGTATCCAAAGAAAGCATCCATTCACATCCCACAATATCGTCAATCCTAAATCAACAACTTCATCCAGTTCTAAAGGCAAAGATCAGAGAACTCGTACAGAGAAATGTGTGCTCTATACGCAGTATCAAAATCCAGCTGGAAGAATGCGTATTGAACATGTTCAAGAATTCAACTCCTCCCCATTATTTAAACCGGTGCTACTTTCCTACTGATAAAACCATAATTAATCACATGTACAAGGCTAACTTCCAAATAAAAAAGAACAAATTTGATCAAGAGGCATTGGAAGAGATGATCAAGACCTGGAAGACACAATCTCCTCTAGACCATATATTTTTCCGTCCCTATCATGAATCTGCTGATGAAACCGAGGATGAATCTACTCCTAGTCGAACACTTCCACTCTTATTTTGCCATCAAACAAAGTGGCAACAAGACCTAATGGCAAGATATGGAAATAATATTTCCTTGCTCGACGCCACATACAAGACCACAAAGTACAGTTTGCCACTCTTTTTCATTGCAGTCAAGACCAACGTAGGATATACAGTAGTGGCTTCATTTGTGGTTCAGACCGAGTCAGCTCAGAATATAAAAGAAGCACTGAACATGATTTCCTCATGGAATGCCTCATGGAACCCTCAGTTTTTCATGACTGATTTCTCCGAGGCGGAGATCAATGCTGTAGAAGATGTTTTCCCCAATTCTACAGTGTATTTGTGCGCATTCCACCGCGAGCAAGCTTGGAATCGCTGGCTGAAGAAAAGTGGAAATGTTCTTCCAGGCAGTGAGATGACCATCAAGCAACTGTGGCGAGCAATAGCAAAGTCAACCAACATCACAGATTATGAAGACAGCCTCACTGCTTGGAATACCAGCGATGCCTTCACATCAAACATCAAGGCTCAGGAATACTTCTCACGGCAGTGGATACCTCATGTACACCGCTGGGTTCCAGCACTGCAATCCCAGGATTTTCTTTGGAAAGTAACGACAAACAATGGCATAGAAAATCAAAACCGAATCCTCAAACACAAATTCTTACACCACTCATTTGACAAAACTCTTTCCGGAATGATCAGAGTAATTCTTGAACAGTTTCTACCTGACTCAATCAAAAAGTACATATGCTCAAATGCCCAAATGGATCCAAAATATAAATCATTCAACAGCAATCTTCCAAACTTTCTTCATAACAGGCCTATAAATTTCATCAAGCACATCTGGAAAAGATTCAAAACAGCTGAAACAGAGTACAAATTGAACTTGATTGTATCATTTGACAGTCTGGAGGAAGCAGAATGTGGGATATTTACAGTCCGGAGTGAGAACACCACAGACAGCAACTACATAGTTGACTTCAATGCTCCATCTTGCAGCTGTTTTGATTTTAAAAAATGGAAGTTACCGTGCAAACACATGTGTGCAGTTTTCATTTACAAACCAAATTGGTCATTTGAAAGTCTTCCTGACACATACAAGAACAATCCATACTTCTTAGTAGATATGCAATATTCTGCTGGTACGTCCTACTTTCAGTACCTACTCTTTATTAAATAAATGTACTAATACTTAGGCTTAAGTGATAGGTACCTATAATCTAGGGGTGAGATTTATTATTAGACATGGACTCAGATTTTTTCCGCAAATTCTCACAGACAGATTTTAACATGAATGTCGTAATTATCTTTGGTAGCGCTTTATGGTAATTAGTACTTTCATTACCTCCTGGTACTGGACCCCTATAGTCTGTCCCCATTAGACCGAGATAGTTTTAACATAGTAATTACATTTGAAGTCCAATAATATTGCTTAGATGTAGATTCATTGTTTGACTTGAACATGAAAGCCACTCTTTCACTAACACCGGACTAGTGTGGGGCTATTGTGGACTGTTTTCGTTTTTTTTAACTGAAGCCTAAAACAAAATCATGTTTTGGTTCTGGTTGTTTTGGATAAGTCCACAGAGGCGTTTGTGACACTATGAAATGAACTTAATGTTAGTTAATGATCCTGAACTATAGATACATTTACTACCTATACTTACATAATAATAGAAAATAAATAATAATAATAACTACTTCAATTATCTTGGATTAAAATGAATCCTATACAAGTTCCAATTCATTTAATTTTCATCCATTTCTAATTTTAACAACATGCCAGGAAGACAATGGATATATTTTTACTTTTTTTCAGGTATTGTTGGCTGTATACCCGGCATAGAAGCCTCTGGTGAAGATGCAGAAGAAATTCCGGAACCTTCACTTTCTGACGAAGAAACACTAATCATAGCTGGAACTCCAGAAAGACGAACAACCCTCACAGACAATGAGGCCGGTACTCCTAATGTCAACTTCTCCGGCACTCCTGACGACGACATGTCTGGCACTCCTGACGAAGACATGTCAGGCACTCCCGAAGACAACTTGTCGGGCACTCCTGACGATGACTTGTCAGGCACTCCTGAAGACAACTTGTCCGGAACTCTTGATGACGACATGTCAACCACTCCCGACGACGACTTGTCAGGCACTCCTGAAGACAACTTGTCCGGCACTCCTGAAGACAACCTGCCATCAGAAGAAAAGGTTTTAAACGCACAAATTCATCTTAGAGAGAAACTGAAGATTCTGATGGATTTGTCGTATACTATGCCAAATAAGACTGTTTTGGATAGTGCAGCGCAACGACTGGAGATGATAATAAAGGACGTCACACAATCATCCCCTAAATCCAATGAGGGACTTTTACTTCTCCAAGACACACAATCTTCTAGTTCCTGTACCACAACAAAACAACTACGGCATACCATATCCATTACCAAGAGGTAGGTTACTTAGTTTATTTTTTACGGGGGTATGATCATTGTGCTTTTAAAAGACTGTTCATTCAGCACAGTTTTTTTTTGCAAATATTCTTCAGTTTACTTAGGAACTAAATTGTGGGTGAGGGTGATAGGTACTTATCTACACTACAGCATAAAATAATTTGAAATTGAAGCATACCTAAATGCAAAAATTAAAAGTTTAAAAGAAAAAAGTTGTGTGAAAAGTTATTGTAATTATATTTTTTAAATAACAATTAATGCCTTTCCATTGCAGAGTTAAGCAAAAGTATTTAAACCTACCATCACGGAGCAAGAATAGTAAGACAGCCATGAAGTGCAGTAATCGTGTTGGTGCAGTAGCTGACATGTGGAGGATGGCCGGAGATTGTCATGTCGGAAATTGACTAGTCAGGCAGGCTACCTACATCAGCAAACCTGTAAAAATACATATGTTGAACCTACTACCTACGTAAAACCAAGGATTGTAAAACCTAGGACGGTAACGGTATATGACTACTAGTATTCATCATTAATGTCTCTACTAATTTATGACATATTAGGATCAATTTATCTATTCAACCATAGAGACCTACTGAACTCCATTCAACGTTCTATCTAGTATCAATAGGTAGGTATCTATGTCAATTCTATCAAACACAACCTGTCGCTTGTACTCAAGTAGGTAGATACTACCTACATAGGTAATAATTAGTAATTACGAATTTATGTGAGGTAATTTGTTATTATTGTATAGTTACAGTGGTTCAGTGCTTTTATCATGATGATATTATGTTTAGCCTTAGGTAAACATAGGTAGTTACCAGATAGTTACCAGAGTTTATTGGCTACGCCTAGGTGATATTAAATAATAATAATATAGAAGAATTTACCTTGTATTTATTCCATAATGTGGGTATTTCATAATATATTGCTGGTTCTTTTATTATGAAATAAAATTATCTACTTATCCGCACATTAACCTAACCTCAACCATTGACACTGACAGATGAGAGCGGTGTCATCATATTTTCGGCTTCGGCAATGTTCGGTTTTGATGGCGGCCATGTTGTCGCCGGAATTATGTGAAGATAGACCTCCCCGGCGCAAACGTCAACCAACTGTCAAGAGGAACATGTACGGCATCAAGGTCAAGAACGTATCTTTTATAAATCGCTAATTATTTTTCAAAATATGGTCAGAAACCAGGTAATACTTTACAGTATCTTATACTTAGTGTAAATTTATTGTTGTGATATTGAGAGGTGGCCCCAAATACTATCTTGCAGGTAACTGGATGTTATAATGTTAGGTTATGTTTCTGGGCATCTAGTAGGTAGGTATACCTTAGTAGGATACTACAGGATGGAGTAGGTAGGTAGGAGGAACTCAACCTCCTATTAAGGTGATTTCGCGTTGATGAATAATATGAGGATGAAGTACATATTGTTTAAACATGCTACCTAGGTAGTAATTTTTCGCTGCAGAACTCATTATGATGTCCAGAACAAACATAATATCCGTGAATTGGTCCGATTGCCAATTCCATCCCATATTTGATGGGATTGTTCCGCTTGAGCTATAAGTGTCCCACTTCCCATTCCTAATGAATTTCATGTTAGGTATTGTTTCATAGAAAAGTGAAGAGTCTTTCTTGGAGAGAAGGAGACTTCTGAATTTAAAATCATGGGGTCAAATTGCGAAATTCAATGTATTTGACTTACCTACCATTCCGTGCACTGATATTTTTTTTGAAACAATATGTTTACTAATTCATCTGTTACTTTGCTATATTAGGTGACTTCGTTGAAACTTTCAAACAAAAATCGAAGTTTGCATAATGTCATATATATTCGTAGGTACCTAATTACCTAGACAATTTTTGAGCCTTTGAACCATTGATTACCATACTGTTCAGGGATATGCATCTCCCATACCTGTACCATTGTATCCCGGGGACCTAGGCTTGTCCCGCGTTTGAACTATGACATCATACAGTTACCATGGCAACGGCAATGGTTACGTCATTCTCGCCAGTAGACACTGATGGGTGTTACTATTTCTGTTTATTTGATTTGTAATAGCCTAAAGGTACATTTACAGCTCGGCGTTCGTTCGACGTTCGGCGCTCAGCGCTCGACGTTGAGCCTCCTGATTGGCCAACGCCGAGCGCTGGCGTTCAAGGTCAAAGATAAACCATGTTCATCTTTCATAGGGCTCCCATCCGTACCGTTTTTGACGGGACAGTCCCTTCTTTTGAGGTAGTGTCCCGTTGTCCCCACAACATTTTAAAAACCCTGTATTTGTCCCGCTTTTCTAACAAGTCAAAAATCCCACTCATTTTCATTCAAATGCACTCTGCATCGAAGTGCACTCTAGCGGTAAAATTGTCAACTGTGTATTTATTGCGCATGATGATCAGTAAACTGAATTTGCAGGCCCAGGTTAGGTTAATTGTTAGTACTTACTACAGTGTGGCTGTGATGATGTGAGTGAGTCTATGAGTGATGTGATCTAGTCATAATATTTCATTTCATTGTCAAAAGTGTCAAAAGTGCATAGAATTGCTCTAAATCATGTCAAGAATTTAAAAATTTTTCCCGGGGCTATGAGCCCCGGACCCGCATTTAGCTGGGGGCCACCCCCCCAAGCCCCCATTGTTGTCGCATGGGATTTTATATCTGGATTTTTTTTGTCCCGCTTTTTCACATTTAGATTATGGGAGCCCTAATCTTTCAGCGCTGAGCGTCGAACGCCGATCTGTAAACATAGCTTAAATGAGCTTTCAGCTATAAGTAATCTCTTTCTAATACATCTGAAAACACTAAGCACATGTTCATAACATTAATGTGTTTAGGTGAGATGAAGGGACGTATCAATTCCAGCATTGCTTCCCGGTTGTTGTCAAATTTGGTCTTGCTATTTCAGCTTATTTCTGTTACATATATGTCCATTAAATGACATACTATTCATATTAGTCTATTCGTACGACATGGAGGAATTTACTGAACACAAGTTCAATTATTTTTGTGCCTTTGGTTAAAAGTAGTGTGACGTACAGTGTGACCCTGCTTCAGCCTACTAAATCATCAACCTGTCAGCTACACTAACCTTGAATGAAGTCTATGATTTCGAGGTAACTTGTTTCTGTACTCTAGTAAAACCACTGACACCACTGAAAATGCTTTACCAATCACTATAACAACTGTCTCGTTGGCAAAGAAAGACTCCCACTAAATCCAGCCGCTCGCTTCATCGGGGATTTCCTGTCGGTCGGACGCCATCTTGGCCCGACTCAAGCAAGAGCGCTTCAGATTTTCGAGATATCAAATCGATACCAGGGTCGATATGCGGCGCGTTTGATGACTACCGTTTACCCGAGTCTACATGATGACTTGCCTATCCCGTAGTATTTGGTAGTCAATGTTTGAACATTGTCTTTAAGTTTCAACTGAGTAGAAATGCACCAAATCTAGTTTCACGATCTATACCCAAGGGTATTATTATACAACCCTACTTTCAAGTATGCTACGGGTTGTATCACTTGGCGTTCTTGAAGTGTCTTGGTTTTAATGTGAATGTCGTATGTCTAGCTCGTGGTTTCCCAGTAATGAGATCTTCAGTGAGTGTAATATTGTCAAGTCCAGCACCTGACACAAGTATGTCGCATCCAGACTACGAGCAAACTGCTCATGATCATGCAGCCATTCTTGTTTTGGTGAAACACATAGGTAATACATTTGTCGAGTTTCAGTATTTTGTAATTGCAATTACCTTAAATGTCTGTAATTAATGTTGTAATTCGTTTACATAGGCGGCCAACTAAAGTCAAAATCTTTCACTCGAATCTTTGAGCGCATATCTAGACAAAACCATGTGAAGGTAACTGACTCTGCTGGAGTGTGCCGTGAGGTGTTAGCTCGCTATATAAAGGAATATCCTGTTGAGAATAATGACTGGGGTGACTATCAGACACACAGAAGACTTCTAGGACTCATCACTGTTGGTACGTTGATTATTCAAATTCGTATATTTTGTACCTACCTACTAAATCAATAATCTTATTTTGATTTACGTTAACAAGTCGCACATCACTCAAGATTAAATTGTTTGCAGAATGGTAACAAAGTAATGTTAATCTTTACAAAAGTACTTGTTCTGAGTAGTAGTTGCTACTCAGTAGTTGCTCATCGGAGGAAGAGGAACCATCACCAGTTTTTTTAAGGATTTTTGAAAGGAATTTAGTAAATCATTTAAATCACACATTAGCATTTTATCATTGAAGGGCTCCATTTCCAGTTTACGTAATCATCTTTTTAATCAATATCATTAGTTATAATTTAGCTATTAGACATGTATTATTCTCCTTTTCAATTTATTATATATTTTACTATACTGTGTCCTAGTGGCAGTCATGACTTATGAGTTATGAGTATGACATCGTTTTGTTATTTAAATAAAAAAAAATGTCTCTAAGTTGAAGTGCACTTGTGGAACCTTGGTTCCGTTGTGAATAAATAATAAATAATAATAGTACCAAAGATAATTAAAGCAAGAAGATGTTTCATGTAATATTAAAATCTGTCTGTGAAAATTTGCAGAAAAAAAACTATGTCCCATGTCTAAAAATAAAACTCACTGCTAGATGTCTCTGATTCATATATGTATGTCTATGTGTGTATATGTATGTCTGTCTAACAGACAGATTTTAACATTACATGAAACATCTTCTTGCTTTAATTATCTTTGATATTAACTACTTACCTACCAGATCTAGAAGTACCTACTTACTATACTACCTACTATGTATTTACATCCAAATTTCTGCTTCAAACATTAATTTTTCTTGATGAAATTGAGCTATACCTATTGAGCAATCGTCTCCATTCGACACTTCTGGACACATCCTCTGGTTTTTTTGGTGCTTTTTTTGCGCTAGGTATAGTTTAGGGATGTTCCTTTCTGATCGAACGAAAATTCTTACTTAATACCTACTAGGTCTGTTTGTTTACCTGCCAAACGCTACAGCAAACTGCCACAAGCTACCACTTTCACACATCATCCCGAGGAGGTGTAGCTTGTGGCAGTTTGCTGTAGCTTTTGGCACAGTAAATGAACATACCTACTGTATAGTTTTTGAGTGCTGCCCTCTGATTGGTTGAATAAAAAAGCAATGCATCTTAAACAATTAAACGTTAAACAATAGGTAGTCGAGTACTAAAAAGTTATTCCTAGAAGCTCTAAATATCACTGACTATATCATTTGCTGGTTCTAAAGCCCCATTGACACGGTGCAATTTCTTGAACAACTTCTGTGTCACAGAAGTTCTGCACGTGCAGATTCCCTTTATCATCTCAAAAGTGATACTGCTCACGAGCAGAACCTCTTTGGCACAGAAGTTGTTCAAGAAATTGCACCGTGTAAATGGGACTTAACACAGCCCTCCCACAATGAACTTTGCTTTGCTACAACTTCCTCTTTTGCTGCTTCTTAGTAATTTCATCAGTTTTGTCTTCCTATCCAACAGTCTTAAGAGACAATTTGTCCCAAGTACGACTGAGACCGAAACTTGCTTCTCTGTTGCGTACCAACCATTCTTTCTGATCTCAATCGCTTCTCTGATCATACGCGGACAGCCAATCAACCTTTTGTCCAAAATCGTCGTTGTTGCAAATAGACCATTGACCTATTTGGTGACCCAACTATGCTTATATATATTTCTAATGTTTGTAGTGAATTTTGTCCTGTATAAGATTCTGACATAAATGAATCGAAACTGGCGACATTATCAATAGAATAAATAAACAGGATGAAATATCCCAAGGAAATTTAAAATAATACCTAGTCAAACTTGTTTAAATATTGGTATTAAATTTAAATATCCTTAGCACCACCATGCACCCACCACTTATGGTAGGTACACTCCCCCAAATAATAAACGGTACTCGAAAGAAAATTAATTGACTAATTAAGGTTTGATGTCATCATCCCATGAAGTCAGTGCTAACGCATTATCTAACTCTTTTAGGTGAGCTCTGATTTCATTGATAATAACAAGGATTGATTGTCAAGGAACCGGCCCAGCAGCCAATACATTTTGTACCAAGTACCGTTTATTTGGGGGAGTGTACCTATGGTAATTGTGAGGATTTTATTTCAATAATTTTCTTGAGGAAATTAAGAAGGTACAGTTCCAGTGCCAAGTGAGATTGGGATTGGGATGTGCCTCAGTGGAAACTGTGTAAATAATATGACCTTCACTTGTAGGAACTCACAATTCATACAACTTAAACTGTGTTTTTTTTTTTTCAGGTAAATTTGACACCCAGCAAGAACTCAATGAGCTTTGCCGAATTCATGAGTCACTAAAAGTGAAATATACCTCAACCCTCTTTGACTCCCGTAGTGTTTTACTCGGTCTTCCTATTCCCAGTGAAATAAGTCCAGATACCACAGCTGCTTACACCACACCTTCAAACTTCAAAGCTCGAGCCCTTTTCTACCCTGATGTAGACAACTGTCCTGAAATGGAGACACAGATTTTAGAGTTCTTATCTTCTCTCTTCTGGGTTCTTGAATCCAAAAGGTTGGAACGAAGCCGTGAAAAAGTGGATAAAGTGAGCCTCTTGTTAGCTCCTTTTGAAAGAAAAGACTTTGTGGGATTGGATCTTGAATCCCGCACAAATCGTAAACGGTGTGTGGGGAGGATGACGAAGCACCTAGGAGATTTATGCCTGCAAGCTGGCCTGGCCAATGAAGCTCTTGGGTACTACATCAGTGCAAGTGAAATTTTAAAAACAGTTAATGATTGGCTGTGGCTGGGAGGATCATTTGAAGGAATGTGTGCTGCATCTGTCGTCATACTGTATCCAAATCTGAGTAGAATTCTGCCATTGCAGAGAAATTCATCCCTTCAGGAGGGGAGCCCTGGCAAACAAAGGTACCTATGAGAAACTAACTTTTTGGGGATAAAATGAAGATGTGAAAATATTTAGCCAAACCGGGACTCGAACTTGCCTGATAATAAATTAGGTAGTTATAAAAAATATCAGGGTTGGGTCAGTAGAATATTCCGCGTAGAAAATGGGTATTCTACGCGTATATTCTACCGTAGAATATGTAATGTAGAATATTGATGTAGATGACATATTATATTCTACATGTAGAATATTATTTTTAGAAAAACGTATTGAATTGGTTAATAATGATCATTTTATTGATTTCTTTTCAATATAAAAGCTTTTTACTTTACTATAAAGTACCTACCTAGTACATAACAACTCTACCAAATTATTGAAGAGAGACAAACTACAATTTCTTTCTTATAAATTTAATATTAACATTAAAGTGCAAAGTGATACTCAATCATCTCATTGAGACTTTGGTAGTTTCTTGCGGTAATGCTGGATGCTGTAATCTAGATTCAATTTTCCAAACATGAAGAATATGCACAACTTTTAAGTAGAAATTGCGTTCTATTCTACATGGTTATGTCCCTTCAATTAGAAATTATTTTGAAATGTTGTTTTAATTTTAATTTTTTACAACCTTGCTAATTACCTAATGGCTTTTTCTGATATACATATTCAAATCATTGAGTGTTCCCTATTGTAGCATTGTAGGGGAAGTGTACTATGAATGGGTATTAATTAAGAGGTAGGATTGCTCTTTTAACTGCCAAAATTAAGGTTGTGACCGTCTCATACAAGATAGAATATGGCGAGTAAATAGAAAAGATTTGAACTTGACCGCTCTAAAGCAAAGTTTGGCCATGAATTTAATTTGTTTCTGGTGTCTATCTCAAGAATAGAACAGAAGGCATGCAATTTCATTGATAGGTACGTTGATAATTGCGAGATTTATTCTTGTTGATGTTATCATTCAATGGACTCGGAGTCAGATCTAGTCGATTCTAATTAGGTAGTTATAAGAAAGTTATATGAAGTTTTGAAGTATTGAAAATAGGGCCACTTATAAGGTAAAATAATATATTTTCGTCTTTGCCAACTTTTCCAAATTTTACCAATGTCAATCCACTGGCACTTAAAAAAAATATTCTACAATAATATTCTACATATTCTACGGGTTATTCTACGTGTATGTAGAAAATTAATATTCTACGCGTAATGACCCAACCCTGAAAAATATTAAGTCAATCAATATTTCCAAAAATCTTTTATTTCAGATCAAACTCTATAACAACAAGTTCACTACCCAATGGGACTGCAGAGGCTGTTCAAGAAACAACAAATGTCTTAAGCCCAGAGGACATTCCAAAACGTTATCGGGAAGCAATAATTCACTACACGAAATATCAGAACGCTGGCATTGTGGAGATGGAAGCCTGTTTCAAGGCTGCACATATAGCAGTGGAACAGGGGTGTTCCTTGCAGGCTTCGACATTCCTTCAAAATGTGCTTCTCATCAATTTGACTCTCAGCGAGTCCGAAAAGGTTACACTCTTTTATGAGCTCTCATCTCACAATAGTTTGAATTTTTACATTCTTTGATGCCGGGTGAAGAATTCAAGGTAGTATACCTATATGGGCGTTTCAGGCTGCTGTATTGAGAAAAAAAAATATGATGTTCGAGGTAGTCTAATTGTTTGGTTTTTCAAAATCATCTTATTTTGGTTGTTTCAAATCTGGGCTAAATCAGATCTATAAACCTATTTATATGCAAAATGATGTCAAAATCTATGAACATATCACATTTCAGCTCCAGAGGTTTGTCAGCTTGGCAGATGTTTATACTGAGATTGGCTTTCATAGAAAAGCAGCATTTTGCAAGAGACTGGCTGCAATGCGTTACGTCTCGCCTCAGAACCAACAACCGAACTGGGCTCAGTGCTACCAACTGATGCTGCAGGCACTGTCCGGACATAAACTAAGTCTGGATCCTACAGAATTCCCCAAAGGTTAGATGTTCTTGCATCTAAGTAACATCGTCAGCTCATAAGTAAGTTAATAATTATTCATTCCAATGTATGTTACTATCATTACAGATGGTCTTCAGGGATGGCCTGTGCTGCAAATACAGCTTCTACAAGAGTTAGTTGTTGCAGCGAAGCGGATGGGTCATTCCGCACTTGCTACACGCCACATGACCTTTCTGCTGCAAACTCTCTGGCCTCACCTGTCTGCCCTTGAACAGCGTGACATGTCTGTACAACTGCAGGCATTGGCCGCACAGTGTGAAGGGGCACCTGTCCCGCTAGTACTCGAGTCTGGAGATGTCATTCCACCTGCCAATCTTGTCAATCTGCCAGAAGTACGCAGTTTCACACTCAAGAATCTAATGCCTCATCTCAGACCACAGAAAATAGTGAAAATTAAGGAAGATATGGGACCATTTCTGTTTACACCCATTCATTTTGGATCTTTGGAGCGACGAAGCCATGTAATTACACATAAGTTAGGTATGTATAAAACTAATTGAGACAAGTACATTACCTAAGGCTATTTCAAGTCTTCTGTGTTCAACAAGAAGTGACAGTTAAATACCTAATAAACTAGTTTAATTGGTTTAGCTTAAACTTAATAATAGTACCTACATTTTCATAAGATTGTTTGATATTTCAAGTAGGTGAATAAAAATTTAGAGGTATACCTACATCTCGGAAATATATTCGCTAACCCCTCCTTCTTTACCATACATTTACATTCATTTAGTTCCCTCCCCCTCGACCGGTACCACTGGAAAAGTTGACTCAGTTTGATTCAAAAGTTGGTCAATTGAGGGTATAGCTAACTTATTTCCGAGACAAATACTGCATACCAACAATTTATTGTAAATACTCTTTTCAGATTACTTTTGGGTTGAAGGTGACATGTGTGAAGTGGCTATGGAGTTAAACAATCCCCTTCCATTTGAACTGACAGTTGCTAATATGCGATTACTGACAACTGGAACCGTCTTTGAAAGTGTGCCATCATCATTATCATTGCCAGCCAACTCGGGGCCTCATCCGTTGACCTTGACCGGCACTCCCAAGGAGATTGGAGAGCTGGAGGTGCAGGGCTATTCCACTCACACTCTCGGTGTGAAATCCAACTGCAGGCTGAAACACATGAACAGGTTTCCACATCCTCACTTCTTGATCGACGTTATACCAGCTCTGCCTCGCATGCAAGTGTCAACCTCCCTTCCAAAGAGTGCTTCGTTCAGCTCTCTCGGAGACCCAGCTCACGTCGTCACCAGTGCTAGTCTGTCACTATATGCAGGGGAGAGGTACCTACCTATTCATTATTAGTTCATTCGTCTACTTACTATTATCAAATGATTTTTTTATTATGCTTGCTCCCTGCTCTAATTTTTTCTCTCGTAATTGCAGTGCTGAGTTTAGCATAACTCTGACCAACACAAGTGATCAACCGATCGAAATGCTAGAAGTGTCCGTGAACTCAACTTTGGATCATTTGGTGCAAGACCAGGTGTTTCAGTGGAGTCAGGAGAACTTGCAGGCACAGCTACCTCTGTCACCTGGAGCCGAGGCTACCTTCACTGTCTATGTCTATGCAGTTGCTGACTTTCTCAATACACACATTTCAGACAATGGTAAGGGATTCTTTGGAAACTGTTGGATACAAGTATTCAGCAAAAACCTAATAAAATCTTTAGTTCAGTTCCCGCAATTGACTTTAAGGTACCTTCATCGCCTTGGTAGGTAGATAGAATGTGAGACTTGTGCATCAATCAATCCGTGATTGAGAGTTTTCGTGATACCTTTTCTGTTATCAAGCTGCAATCGCTTGTTCATCATCTTACAATTTTACAAGGGTCGTCTTCTATTGATTCCCAAGAATGACCAGAATAGGTAGCTCTTGGAATGAGTCGATTATTAGTCTTTTATTAGTGAATAGTGAAAATGGATTGAAATCGCATTTTTTTGAGCGAGCAACTCCTTTTGGCATGGACCTCTGATTTTTTGATTTTTTTTTCTGATATGCCATGCCAGGTCACATTTTTTTCTTCAATTGATCTGAAATTTTGCACACATGCACATGTTTGTATATACACATGTGTGTATATCTCTGGGTGTTGGAGAGTCTAATTTTTTGCAATCCATTAATTAGTTCAAATTTTTTTTAAAAAATCTTCCGATTGGTTGGTCCGATCAATTTAAATTTTACAAAGTCATTGCAACTAGGGCTGTGTGAGATTGAAATTTTTCATGTCGAGCGAGATCGAGCGAGATATTTTACCTTCGAGATCGAGAAGATTCGAGCAAGATTAAACTTTTTTAAAAAGATTTTTTTGGTGGAAGAGAGACACAATGCAAATTGTCCAGCCACACAAGAATAACATTTGATAAGTATGCAGAACTGTCTGCTTTATATATCTAAAACAATACAAATCAAATTTATGGACGATACAAAGAAAGTTAGCGTGCGTAGTCCTGTAAAATAATAATATCGCGACCCTGCTTCCAACTATTGTCGGGTCAGGGGGTGGGATGATCCCACCAATGTTCTAGGGCACTTGTGTTCTCAGAGCCGACTTGCCAAGTCCGACACTCCACACTTCTTCAATCTCTTCTTCCAGTTCTTCAGCCTCCTCTCTTTCCACCAGCTCCCTCCATCTCTCTCTCTCTTCCCACCACTTCTCTGTTGTAATTACTCCCCAACACTCTCCTCTTTCTTCTGCAGCTGCCTCTATTCCGTTGATCCATTTGGTTCTAGGTCTTCCTGCCTTTCTTCTGACACCCATGGCTGCACGCTCTGCCTCTCTACATGGTATCCTCTCTTTTCCCATCCTCTTCATATGTCCGTACCATCTTAGCCTCTCTTTTCCAAGTTTAAATCTAAGAGATTCCACTTCTAGGTCTTTTCTAATCTTTGCACTCCTCACCTTGTCCATCTTCGTCACTCCTGCCACACTTCTCAGGAACTTCATTTCTGCAGCCTGCATCTTCATTTCTTCTTTCCCTCCCATTGGCCAAGTTACTGCTGCATATATTAAGATTGGTACAAAGTAGGTTTTGTACAGTAATATCTTACACCTCTGTGGTACATCTTCATTCCATAGTAGCTTCCTTACACTCTGGTAATAACAAAAAATTGGAAATCTTGATGGCTCTTAGTTGATGCTCGAGACTTGAAAATTCGAGATGGCAATTTGAACAAACGATCGAGATTGAGATGGAGTTTCATATTCGAGAACTTTCGAGACTTGCACAGCCCTAATTGCAACCAACATTATCTAAAATTTTACACATTTTCAACCCAATCAGACAAGTCATTACAGAATTATTGACATTTTATGAGTTTGAAATAAATGTTGGGAGAGTTTGTTCAAAAATTACCATTCATGGTACGTTGATCTCTTATTCGATTGTATCAGAGTTTATAGTTTGAAAGTTGCAATGAAAAACAGTAATGATGTAGTAGTTATCTTTTATTGAGTGGATTGTGGGAGATGTTGCGCGTATCGATGCTCGACTGCTCGTTCATCATCGCGTTACACTGAGCGTTTTCCTAGTATTTCTTAAATTTGTATTTCTTATTTGTATCTTATAAGATACAATCATGTATCATCATGGCCATATTATAGGCTACAATATCATTTAATCATATTGTATCATGACCGACTCTAATAAGAATTTTCGAAGTGGATTTTACTCGATTGTAAACTAAATTTCGTAAATCAAAAAATTTTAAAAATCTATTTTGAATAGGTAAAGATTTTTTTGGTTAAGTCAAATATGTATATAAAAGAGATAATAAGCCACAAATTAATGAAAAGGCTTTCTTTCTTTCAGATACCAGCAGCTTGGTGTTCGGAAGTCAACCAGGAAGTATTTTCTCTGATCCGAGCTCTCTCCCTTCTCGACTGAGTTCAACCTCTGGCCGAGACTCGTACCGGAGGAATGAGGTTTCCCCTTCGTTTAGGTGAGTATGTGTTAGCTACATGAAGATAGATCTCTGTTTGACGCTCGAGTCACCATATGGATACATTAATAGAATTATTCCCGCTTATCAGGCAGTAATTAGAATCCGCCAGTTTAGAACAATAATCAATTGACAAGAGCTGAAGTGACCATTTACTAAGGTAATTTGAGGTTTACAAAATCTTACAGAGCCAGCAGCAGTTGTTCGGGAAGTAGCCAAAGCTCAACTCGCTTTCCACTGACTCGGCTGGCCATGCCCCATGACTGCAAGTTTCTTGAAGGCCAACTCAAGCTGCGATACTCCGGTGGACCAGGCCTGGTTGAAGGGTTCTGTCGCCAATGCTCCGTTGCAGTCATCGTTGAGATGGTTCCCTCTGTATGCGTCACACATTGGGATGTGCTACCAGCTGAGACGTAAGCTACATCTATTATACACTCAAGTAAATAGTAATTACTGTAACCCTGAATTCCTGTAGGAAAACGCTCGCTGTAATGCGTTGATGAGCTAGCACTGATGCGTGCAAAATCTCAAACCTTATAACGCACAGATAAAATTGAAATACAATCCACTAAATGAACATTAAAGTACCTGTTTTTCATTGAAACTGAGATTAGACTCTGCACACTGTACACTCTGGCTATATTAAAATCAGATCAAATTGTTGTGGAATCCCATTTCATTAACAAACAGTTAAAAATTCAATGACTGATTCGACTGACTGATTGACTGATTCGTCTGAAAATTTTTAATATTAGAGAAAATGGTACCTAGTCGTAATAGCCATGTAAAATTTAAACTTGATAGAAATTCAGTAGAAATTATTTTCATCTTAACAAATCTATATGATGGCCTCAAAATCCTGTGAAAAAATATTAATTTGATTGGTCAAGAGGCGTGAGATCCAGGCCATTTTAAAATAACTATCTATTAAGTTAGAATGATGTAGTGATCGCTTGTTGCGGCCATTTTTACATTATTTTTTAAGAATTTGAAGGTAATCAATCAAACCAGATAAAAATGGCCGCAGCAAGTGATCGGTGTACAAATCGAGAATTTTGATGTCATATTCGAGTTCTCCATGGTCGATTTAGTGTGGAAGATGGTGTCGCTTGCCATTTTGTTTACATAATTTGTCCAGCATACTTCAAATGTCCACAAAATTTAAAAATGGCTGCCTTGGGTGACCTGGCTGAGATACGATTTGCCTCCCGGTCTGAAAATGTTTGCATATCTCATCTAGTATGTGGTAAAAAAAATGTGTGTATATACCAAAATGCAAAATTGTTTCAATCTTGCCAGGGGGGTAGAATAACCCCCCAGGGGGCCAATTTTCGAGATCGTTTGAGCGCTCGCATAATCGAGCGTGACGTCAAAGTGACGTCCATACGAAGGAAATAGCATCCAATAAGCCAAATCAGTTGATTGTTTTGTTTGGTCTGACGTCAGGCGGTCGTGAAACCGTATGAAATTTGTCTCGAACAATCTCGAAAATAGGCCCCCAAGACTTGTTTAATTTGCTCCATAATGCACAATTTTTGCCTGAATTATTTTTTACAGCCAAAGTACTGCTCTGACAAAAAAATTGTTTGAAACTTTGTGCTTATTGACTAAATTCCATTCCAAAAACATATCATGTTCAACCAAATTACCCAAAAAATATGAAAATATGCCATCTTGGAAAATGGCTGCCACAGAGTCTCTGCACGCAATTACAGATTGCCTCCTGGGCTGCGATCGTGTAAAATGACAACTCCCTTGTCGAAGCGACAAGCTTCTCATCTCAATGTTATTCACGGCCTTCTCGCTTCGACAAGGAAGTTGTCATTTTACACGATCGCACCCCTGGTCTTAAATAACTTCGAATAGACCAATGAACATGTGTGCCAAGTGGCATATTCTTATCACAATTTGCAGGATTCCTTTCATATTCAGGTTGTTCAGGCCACACAGCAGCATTCAGGTTCAGGTTGTCAGGTTACAATAGCCAAGATAAATCAGAGTAACGAGGACAAGTGTAGTCGCATTGTTTGTTCGGTACACAGTTTGACAAAACACTCATTGTTCTTGTAGAAGCAACCAGTTCTATCTAGTGCTGGATATTGCCAACATGACAACACATGAGCTTGAGCTGCAGTACACACCATCCAAGTGCATACTCATCGAAGGCGAAGAGTCGTGTCGCATCCCTGTACCGGTAGATCGCTTTTCGTTGGCCAAGCTGTCTCGACTCTACGATGGAAGTCCAGTGTCGGCTGATGATCGACAAGAGCTAGATGCAATGTGTAGCGAGCATATTGCTTCTTCAGTAGACCTACGATGGAAAACTGTTACTGGCGAAACCAATGGAAAGGTTTGTACATTGGCTTATTTTCAAAAAATCCTCTCATCAAGTGTGCGTTAATTAACCCAAATTAAATCCCTCCAAAGTCTTGTAACTATATTGGCAGTCTATGTATTGTTCTAACTTACTACACATTTTTGATATTGTAATATCGTATTCGTATTAATAATAAATATGTGAAGCATAGGTAATCGGTTTAAAAATGTACGGTACTACTTGCTTTGTGTAAATGGAGCTAATAATACGTATGTACCTACTACTTAGTAGAAACATTGATTTCAGATGTAGATGTTAGTATTGCCATTCATATTTACTGTTACAAGGGAACACAAAAGACAATGCTGTAATGTGTGCTGAATGCACAGGTGTCCCTGAGCGGCATCATGCTGAGCATGGAGATGCTGGACTTGGTGAGAATGTCGCCGCTGCAGTGGGAAGTGACGCTCAACTCGCATCCGGTGCGCGTGCAGGAAGAGCTCGGCTGCCAGGCAGGACAGTGTCTCCGACTTGGAATCACTGTTCGCAACTTCTTGCAACGCGGGCTCAAAGGTGTCCTTCTTGATGTGAGGTTCTATCAGGATCATCAAAACGGTGTAAGCAACTATCGGCTGGAAACCAGGCTTGCCAGTGCTGGAGCCTCTAAAGTACAACTACCTGAGGTAATATTTTACTTACAATTCTTTTTGCAATACTATATTTATGTATCTAGAACCAGAATGGTATTTTAAACTAGGAAAACGCTCAGTGTAACATTTTGATGAGCGAGCACGGATACATGTAAATTCTCGAACCTGAAATGTGTACACAACGCACAAAAAACATATACATCCATATTGAATTAAAATATGATCCACTCAATCAACATAAGAGGTAGGTATTTATGCTATTTGCTTTGGTATTTTTGCTTTTCATCGAAACTTGAATAGCATCAAAGCACCCTGGTACATATAGCAAATCAGATTCAATTCAATTGGCACTGGAAAACATTCATAATTCGATACATTGGGATGAAAATTTGTAAAATAAGAGACAACGTTGTTCTTAATGACCATACAAAATATTAGTTTGATCAGATTTATCGAAGACCATTTTTATTTTTCAACCTATCAAGAGATGTTTATTTAAATTTTAACCAATAAATGGATTTCAAAAAAATTTGGGTCTGCAAACAGAAAAGGTTGTCTCTACATGTGTGCAAAATTTCAGATCGATCGGTGAAACGGTGCGACTTCTATTGCTCCAGTTAACAGCCAAAAATACAAAAAAAAGAGGTCCGTGTCAAAAGAGTCAAAAGGAGTCACTCGCTCAATTAAATATCTTTTTTGTGCACCAATTTATTTACATTTGGTGGCAGATGTTGGATTTTACAATTGGTGGCAGAAGTAGGATTTTTATTTTGAAAAGGCATTTTCTATTTTATTGTCAAAAAGAGACCTTTTACCGATATCTTTTTGGATGTGATTCGCCTAATCAGATATAGGTTGCCGGTACCAGTGCGCGAACACTCTAATTTTAAATGCTTGGAATTCGGAAATTATATGTATTTCATATACCATATACTACCATATACCACTATACTACCATATACTTCATATATCATATACCACGGTTTCATATACCATACTTATGTATAGAAAATATTCAAACAATCTTAATTTATATTTTTTCCTAAGATAAGAAACATCTTAAATTAGATGTCTTATCTTTAATAAGATGTATTTAAATTTTCATTGTTTGAAGGTTTCCTAATTATAGAGTAGTAAGGCATAGGAAACCTTCAAACAATAAAAAATCATCTTATTTCTTAATTCCAAGCATTTGAAATTTTACTGTCCGCGCACTGGTACCGGCACCCTATACTTACTAGGTACCTATTCTTATTTTGCCATTAACATATTTAACAAATATTTGTAAGATATCTTTTGAAATTATTAAAATTGATTGGAACAATCAAGTTTTAAGTACCTACCTACTCAAGTACTTGTTTTTCTCCTTGAGATATGATTATGAAATACTTGTTACAGTAGAGTATTTACTGTTCCAGTTGGCTGAGCAAGGCAGTGCTTACCATGAGTGCAACGTGGTCTTCTTTACACCTGGACTCTACAAAGTTGACATACAGTGCTCGTCTCTCAACAGTGTTGGTGATGTTCCCTCCAGCCAATCTAGTGGTGATACGAGCCACACTTGGCGGTTCATCCCACCACTGGCCATTAGTGTAGTAGACTAGCGTTTACAGAATACTCGGCCTTACTAGCTTCCTGGCAACATTGCACGTTGTATCAATCAATACCCAAAGAATATTATCTGTTGTTTTGGTTTTTCTACACAATTATGCAGATGATAAACAGAAAATGTTATTTTGTTACCATTTGCAATATGCCAGCAACAGAGAACACAGAAACTCTAGAATGACGGTACTCAAATTATCCTTGAACATTTTAGCATCTAGATTTTTGTGGCAACGCGAAATCTCCAAGGAAAATTAGGAGAGTTTGGGTTTTGATAAAATGAGCCTAATTTATGACCCATATTACTGAATGCATATTAGGCACCTGTACACGTTGCTTCATTCATTCTTTTAACATTAGCTCTCAAAGTCAGAAGAGTGATTTGCTACTTTTGTATCAATGTGCTCCTTTCATTTTACAATCTCAGAACGCGTTAGAGAGAGCCAGGTCACAATGTAAAATCTCAATCACTCATGAAAAATCCCCATTTTTTAGAAATTACATTTTAGGAGACAATTAAAACAAAATAGGGAGTTTCAATTTTGTATTGGTCTTTTCTACTTTCTCTGTAAGTGTTTATTAGAAGCTGATGACTTATGTATCAAGAACAAATGAAAGAATTTGCAAAAAATAATATTTAATTGGGATTCTTTTTACTTTTTAACCACTAAGTTTTGTATTTAGTTCGTTTCCACATTATGAAGTTATTTAAGCACAATACAAATATAATTCTTGTTAAATGTATACCTATAATTTAACTTCAGAATCAAAAAAACAAGAACAAAAAAAGAAGAAGATACTCTAAAACTACTAAACAAAATCATTCCACAACGTTGACACTTCATAATACAAAGTTATAAGCCTCCCTTTGTCTTCAAAATGAAAATGGGCCATACAATGTATTTTTCATCGATATCATAATTTGACCTCTCGTTGAATGTTTCACTGTACTCTATGGCCTACTATTTTTTTTGACACTTACAATTTTTTTTCATGCCTCAATTTTCTATCTGCGTTGACTTGGCCCACTGATATTTTGTCTCGAATGGTCAGTGGATTATGCATATCACAGAGCAACACACTTACTTTCCTTGTGTAGTTATATTAATAGTTATTGATTGTTTTTCACTTGATTATAAACAAAACAGAACCTCTGAAATTAAGAGTGCATTTAATGTTTGGCTGGATCAAGACACTGACAGCTTGAAAATTATTACTACTTAATATTCTATAGTCCCAAAGATTGAACTTTTTGTAATAATCACTATTGAGTCTACAACGTATACCTACCTAGTTATTGCAACAGACCAGAGGAGAATGTATTATCCACAGATGTTAGTTATATTAATTATTACATAGTAGATTGACATTATTTGGATAGACATTATTTAGATTGCTTCCCTGAGAGTTTTGTAATAACCTTATAATAGATAAACCTTCAAAATATTGTATTATATAACCACTAATCAGGTAGAAAAGGGTTGAATGTTAACATTAAATGCTCCCTGTGCCATTGAAGTAAACAGTGTATAACTAAATGGCAAATGTGTATGCTGTACACTGGCGGCACAAAGTTGTTTGCACTCTGTCTCTCTCTGCTCCATATCAAAACATGTTTATGATATGGGTCAGAGAGAGACAGAATGCAACGATCATTTTGCCGCCACTGTCCACTCCCTGCAATGAAGTCATTGTTTGGCATTCAAGTGTAAATTGTAAATGTGTGACTGATAATAGTAGTTCTAAAGAGAACTCTGTATTACACAGGAAAGATTATGTTTATGTTTTTGTTACATACGTTTATCTATATTCTATATTCGTTTTATAATAGCATTTTACAATGCTTTGTAAATATGTTGAAGGCAAAACTACAGTGATATTGTTGATTAACAAAATTATTCGTGTAGGTACTGTCTATATTCAATATTCATATTATTATTGTAAAATACATTTATTTTCTGGAGGATTATAGTGCATTATTACAATTATGATATTCTTGCTCAATGTATTACTTCTAATTGTATGGAAGAGGGAGTGAGAAATAAACTTGGTGATTATTTTTTACTCTTGGTCATGTTTATACATAGTAAGTAAACTAACTAAAATGGCAAGACATAATATACATGTATATATCTACACAGGTATTTTTCATTCTTCTAAATATAATCTACTTTCCCCGATTTAACGAAGAGACTGCTTGGAACTTTAAAATACATTTCATCAAAGTTTTAATGCCAGCGAAGAATGACAGTGACACTACTGCTTGGTATGTGCTGTGCTGTGGCGAGGCGCTGAAGGAATGTGTATCACTTTGGCACTATTTGCCGTTGACTAATGGTGTTTTGTTGTGACCCTCAAATGTCATCATTGACTGTGGCCCTTGAATCACGAGATGCATCAGAGCCAAACACATCTTTGCGGGAAGAATGCTGAAAAAAAAATTAAATAAATCTCCAAACGCTAAATTCTATTTGAAAATTGTCATGGACTGGCAACTTTATTAACTATATCAGGTACTTTCAGAACGATCTATGTTCACTGAGGGGGGGTTCTACCCCCCCCCCCCCTTCCTCCCACTCACCAATCATATTATTTTACATGTGATTCTAAACATATTTTGTACCCAACAGTAATGGTCCGAAAAAAATATTGAACACATGAAAAAATATATTATGTTTGCCTGGTACCAGGAAACGGTGAGATGCCCTCATCTCTGATTTTTGGTGAACGTTTTTTGTTCGTTGTATATTATATATTTTGTAAATAATTCAATCAGCATTTACTGGGGGGGGGAGGCTCCACCCAACCACCCTTATTGATTTTGGAATTCCCCCACCCACCCCGGTTTAACTCCTGTGGACACCCATTAGTTGGAGTCTCGAACAGTTTTGATGGATATGTTTTCGTAGCAATGCGGGTGAGAATGGAATTTGAGGTCGTCTATACTACTAACTCTTCACTCTAAACAAACGCTTAGCGAAAATGATTGAAACTCGAAAATGTCAGATTTTATATCATTTTTTATCTATTTTATTCGCTTTTCGTCATATCAGAGAGTGATGATTCAATCTCGAGCAACAAGTGGGAGCGGGGGATTATAATGTTTTATACTTACGACTTGAAAGGCATCAACCATCGCGCTGATCGAGGAATTGTGACAGAAACTTCATTTGCTAGTGTTGCAGCTACAATTTCATCAGCAACGTTGTCAGGCATGAGCATTGGAAGAATTCTGAAATAAATGAAAATATCTTAAAAACGCTGAATGTAGGTAGAACAAATTGTCGCAGCGACAAGTTAAACTATTTTTAACTTTGATGGAATAATTGACTAGGAACCTAATTAATATTCAAGGAATGAATCAAGTCTTGAAGGATTAGCTCTTGGCTGAGAACTGAGTAAACTATACGCTTCAGTTTTTTTATTGTACCTGAAAAGGGCCGGAAGCGACGTTTTGCCATGGGCTTTTGGACCGGTTTTGTTGTTTTACCCAAAACAAATTATACAATTTTTTGTGTTATTATCCTCCCTAAAATGCCCTCTACAACATCCAAAATCCGTGCACAGAAAGTACTTTTCAATCAGTGGTGTAGTCTAGGGTATACGCCGTATACCTAAAAACTGTTTTTTTCCTGTGCGAATTACCCACAAATAATTGTTGGGTATCCTCTGTAAACGGGCATATACTTGGGCATATACACCATTTTTCGAACCTCTATAATTCATGCATGTTTAAAAAATGCCAGTTGAGGTGTCAGTGTCATAAAGATGTTATATTTCATACAGAAACCCAAACATTCCGCTAATTTGCTAAAGAAAACTTTAAAATGTATACATTTTTATTGTAGGTATTTGAAACATGAAATAACTAATATTGAAGAAAATCGCAAGCAAAAAGTGTTTCAAGAAATCGTTATCTACCAATGCACCAAAACGAATGACCCTGAGACAATTTTTGTAGTACTACTACACCACTGTTTTCAATCGCTTTTTAGATTAATTCCCTACGGTACCTACCTTATTCCATATTTTTTAATGTTTTATGTTTTTAATGTTTTAACTTTGCTAACGAAACATGACGTGACGTACGTGATGAACGCCTAACGTGACGAAACATGGCTTATCAGCGTGTTTCTCTCAAACTCATCGCTTGGGAAATATGGCCCTTCGAAAAGTCATGTTTTAGTCAGTTAGACCGTTTTCCTAGTTATACATAAAATATAAGTACGTACCTATCTAAAAATAAATATTTATAATTTAATGATCTCTGATTCAGGGAAGTCTCCTTAAGATTAGATTTCAGAATAATAGTTATTTTATGAAAGTTAATATGTTGCTGAATTTGGTATTATTTTTGTTGTGAGATCAATATTTTTCAAGGAATTAATTTACAAAGATTGATATATTTCTTAAAATTTAAAAACAGGAAAATTGACAATGGCATCCTAATCTGCTATATGGCCATAGCAACAAAGAAATCACCATGGTAACACATTGTTGGAGACTTGGAAATTACATCACAATCCTGATTCTCGTTGCCTGCCGTTTTTCCCGCCAAAATATCCAATGACATTTGAATTTAATTTTTATGAATGACAATTTTAAATTTCACTGATGATAAGTGTGTTTAACATTGTTATTTATGTTCATATTTACAAATTTACTGGAATAAAATTTCACGAGACTTCACTAATCATTTTGTTTGCTAATTTCAAATTGATGACAGAGTATAAAGAGGAATAAATAGCGTAAATAGAAAAATTAATAATATAAATAAATAATAAATAGAATAGTAATAGCTAGAAATAGCGTAAAAACGCACTAAATGCATTACTTTTTTTTTTTTTTTTTTTTTTTTTTGTCTGGGGCTTAACGTCGCACTGTTCTGCAGCGAGGCTAATGGCGACGGATGAATGATTATGAGGATGATTGGGAGATGATGGTGAAGAGTAGGTGAGGATGGAAGGTGGGAAGGAGGCGGTCGTGGCCTATTAGTAGGGTACCTTCCCAGCATTTGCCTGTCGACTGAGGGAAAACCACGAAAAAACCCCAGTCAGGAAGGACGGCCGCGGGAATCGAACCCGGGCCTCCGGAATACAAGTTCAGAGCGGTAACCACTCACCCAACCTGTTCCGTTAAATGCATTACTGATGATAGTAAAAAAAAATGTTACCTGGAGTAAATGTTTTTCGTAGCAATGTTGGCTTTTATATTATAGAGTTAGGAAATTACAGTTGTGTGAGAGTGTACGCGCCGTACGATTTGGCTGGCGTGAAGCGACCGCTCCACTATATATATATAGTAAAAAAGGAGAAATTTCTTACCGTGGTTTGGCACCATCAAACATGCCCGTGTTGATGTAATACGGCAGAACAATTGTTGCGTGAACTCCGTCGTGCCCGTGCGTCTAAATTCCAACAAAACCCTCTTAACTCAATTACATGCTTCACAAATGCATTCGTTGTAAATTTGCATATATTGGGCTAAACAACCCGCCCCACTTTCAATGTCAGATGTAATACAAAAGAAAATGCTTTCTCCTCTTATTGGTTTCAGCCTTATAGCTGAGTTCATACAACCGCGAAGAAAAAAGAATCTAAAAGAAGTTCCTACTTCATAAATCAACTTTCTTTTTACATTTTAGATTAGGTGTAGCTTCATCAAAATAGCCATTGTGTTAAAATATGATTATTAGATTGTATATTTTTCATAATAATAATACCTGAGGTATTATTACCTGTTTCTTATCATATCACCTATATGTCTAAAATAAAAATATACGATTGGAATAAGATGAAACGTTGAATACCACATTTTCTGTAGATAATGCAATATTGACAAACTGAAACTGTACCTATCTTCATCATCATCATCATCTAATTATTCTTTTACCTGTAGCTCTGAGTAGAGACTCTCATGGAAGCCAATTGTTGCGAACTTTGTAGCGCTGTAGTCGGTACATTTGTAGAGTCCCATTAGTCCAGTCATACTCGACACTGTCACGACATGTCCGTGGTTCGACTCCATCATGTCTCCAAGAAAAGCTTTCGTGGTCTAAAAGAACAGCACATCTTATATTATTTCATATTCAATGATTGATACATTTTGTTCGATACCTAATGTAATTACATAATTTGATCAGGTGCCCTCTCTAACTTTAATATTCTCGTTTCTACTGGAAAGCGATTCGGTGCACTGTTAAACCATGGCCGTGAATTGGGAATTTTAAAGTAATTGTAGAATATGGCATCAGAGCCAGATTCTACAAATGCATCGGACCAGCAATGCAGTTGTAGAATCTGGGCCCAGGGAAATAAAAAATGCAAGTGACGTGGTCAAGCGAGAGTGAATGTGAAACTTATTGAACTGGCCAGTATAAACGCGCGCCACTCTCCCCATGCAAGGGTATAATCAATAATCTTAGATTTTAAACTTTAAAAAATCTGTGGTACCTATAATGAATGACGAAATGATACATTTGATCACTTTAAAAAATGGAAAAAATCTAACTTATTCTGACCCAATAATGCGAGAGAATGTTGACTTGGAAAGTGTTGTCAATCATGTGGTCGGGTAGGTCCATGAGCGTTTTGCCGAACACAACGCCAGCATTATTGACAAGGATCGTCACTTTGCCGATCTCTCTCTTGATCGTGTCGGCGGCGGCGTAGATCTTCTCGCGGTGCGAGATGTCACACTGGTAACCATGGATCTTGCCTCCAGCGAGACTCACCAACCGCACCGTCTCGTCCAGTTCTGTACCACGAACATTATTAACTATACACTGCACTTTGGCCTTATAGCATGTTCAATCTGGGTCTTCTCCCAAGATAGGTAGAATATATGGGGTCTTCTCCTATCATGAAATTTAGCTAAATAAAAAGTAAACAAAAAACTCACCCTTTTGGTTAATGTCCCAGACAACCACAATGGCACCTAGCTTAGCAAATCTAAGCGCCAAAAGGCGGCCAATTCCTCCTCCGCCACCTGTAATTAACACTATTTCCCCATTGACACTCTTTGACCGATACTTCCTTGGCACTAGCGTCAATATCACAGACTCTAACACATAGTATACAGAGAGTACTAGAAACACACAGATGTCTCTAACGATGGTCCACATTATTCCGCTTCGTCTGCCAGAAGCAGCGAGATATACTGATGCGAAATTGTCCAAGATGAATGAAGGTCAGAGAAATCTGTCTAATCTTATCTTAATTCGTTGAAGAGCGCTTTAGCACTGAGACATGAGTACCTTTCTCCCGAGGCTTTGAGTGCCACCTGAAACGCAATATGCCGTGTCTCCATGTGTATATTCAGTCACGGTCACGGTCGTAAGCGCAAGGTGATCAGGCCGGTATCCCGTAGCGCCGACGGAACGGATCATTATTCATTTGACACTGACATTCCGAATGCATAGATTCTTTGATTATTTACTAGGAAAACGCTCTGAGTAACGCGTTGATGAGCGAGCACGGATACGCGCAACACCTCGAACCGAAATCTTGTATGAAAATCTTCAAAAATTCCAAAAATATTGGTCCCAATAACCATACAAAGTTTTAAGTCGATCGATTGAACCTGAACCTTTGATTGAATGGTTCCTTGTTAATTTTCAAAAATCACAGGATCTTGTTCCGAAAATATACCTGGGACCACTCATATGATATACGTGTGTGTACACAATATCAGATCAATCTGTTGATTATAAGTGTCATAATTATGCATTTGAAAGTTTCTGTTCCAACTACCTTGGAACATTAAAACTGAGGCGTCAATGTCGCCTTGATCCATAGCAACAAGCAAAATGTCCGTAAAATTTCAATAACTTTTGGATTTAAACACAGATGTGTCTGAAAATTGTCAAAAACACAGATAATGTTGGTCCCAATGACCATGCAAAGTTTTAAGTTGATCGGTCAAACGGTTCTAGTTGAAATTTTAAAAATCACAGTAAAGATGGTTTTAAATTTTAACCAATGGGAGGATTTGACTAAAACTTTGTTTCATTGGGTAAAATGTTAGTGGCAATGACTTGTCAAAATTTCAAATTGATCAAACAAACCAATCGAAAGATAATTTTTTTTAAATTTTAACCAATCAGGGGATTTCAAAAAAATTAGGGTCTGCAACGCCCGGAAATGGTCAGTACATGTGTGCAAAATTTCAGCTTGATCAAAGAAAAACTGTGACTCGTATATCGTCAGTAACAGAAAAAAAAAAAAAAAAAAAAAAAACAGAGGTCCGTGCCAAAAAAGCCAAAAGGAGACGCTCGCTTCGCTCGCTCAACAATGATTTTTTGCGATTGCCTATTAGATCATTAGTTATGATGATCAAATCATTTTTGGCAAATTCAGAAGGGAATAGGAAATAAAAGAACATTGTGTACAATTTTATGAATATTATTAATTAATAATATATTATTTTTGTTCATTCATTCTTATTTTAATAGAAATAAGAACGTTCCTTAGATTCTTCCACTGCTCACGTGGTACAAAACGTTCATTCAATATTTTTTTTGAAAATCAAAATTAAATTTGCAACACAGGAGATTGACTAATTCCTTTAAACAACGATTCCATTTTCTGTTGGATATTAACACTAGGAAAACGCTCTGTGTAACGCGTTGATGAGCGAGCACGGACACGCGCAACACCTCGAACCGAAATTATGTCTATCGAAAATATCATTAAAAGCCAATAATTCTTGAAATTCGTCAGACTTGTAGGTATAAAAATCTCAAAATATTCCGAAAGTAATAAAGCCCCATTTACTCTGGGCAATTTCTTGAAAAACTTCTGTCACATTCCCATTTTTCATACAATTTTGTGTTTACACGACGCAACTTTCTGTCACAGAACTTAAAACATGTTCTAATTTTCATTCAAGAAGTGTGACACAGAAGTGTGGTACAGAAGTTGTACAAGAAATTGCACCGTGTAAATGGGGCTTTAGTCCCAATCCGGCAATCCCCATGCAAAGTTTAAAGTTGATCGATTGAACCTTTATGATTAAAATGTTCCTAGTCAATATTCAAAAAACATAATTAAAAAATATACCTGGTACCACTCATATGATAAAAGTGTGTGTACTTACACAATATTAGACGATCTGTTGAACGGTCATATCAGTTTCATACGTTGGAACTTTTTGCTCTAACTACCTTGGAACTATAAAGAGTCGAAGTAGCCGTGATCAACATTTTCGAGAAATTAGACAGCCAACACGCAAAATGTCCGTAAAATGTCAATAACTTTTGGATTTAAACACATATAAGTCTGAAAATTGTCAAAAATACAGATAATGTAGGTCCCAATGACCATGCAAAGTTTTAAGTTGATCGGTCACACGGTTCTAGTTTAAATTTCAAAAATCATATGAAAGATTTTTTTTAAATTTTAACCAATGAGAGGATTTGGCTAAAAATTTGTTAGATTGGGTATAATGTTGGTAATGACTTCTCAAAATTTCAAATTGATTGGAACAACCAATCGAAAGATAATTTTTTTTAAATTTGAACCAATCACATGATCCCGTTCAAAAACGATCCCAGGGACCGCATAGATTACGTTAGTATATGTGCAAAATTTCAGGTCGATTGGTTGTGCCGTTTAGCCTGGGCTGTGAACACACACAAAAAAAAAAAAACACACAGAGAAAGTGCCATAAGAGTACCGTGGTGACGCTCGCTTCGCTCGCTCAACAATTTGTTTGGTACTGAATAACATGCATTACCTACTTATTACATTACATTTTATTCTAAGTAGAATGGCAAAAGTTTCGTTCCAATTGGTACAGCCGTTTTCCAGATATGACGTCACTTTCTGTTTTATAACGCAGCTGTAAATTGTAATATAATAAAAAAATCCGTAATTTTTTATCTGTTATCTAGGTACATTTTTTTTTTTTTTGAGAAAACGCACGTAACAAATACAACATAAATCCATCGCTTGACCCCAAAGCACTCGGAGGTGGAAAAAAGACATATTAACCATAAATTGGAAAATTTTAACATACTAGGAAAACGCTCTGTGTAACGCGTTGATGACTGAGCCTTCCTATTGCATGCGATTTGATGCTCATTTTATGCCAAATTCAGGCACAAAGTTAAGTGTAGTGCTTGGCGGCAGTATCTGAGCGAAATGATTTCACGAATTTTAAGAGTGAACATATTGTTTAACAATATTATTGCTTGGCCATCCCTTTAAGATCTCGATACTTTTAGCTGGGAAGGTGCTTCGCAGTCTTTTTACGAGTTTTGTTTTTGTACAGCATTCAATATGATTCAATATTACGACGAAATAAATTCGGTCGCGTAACCAGGGGCGCAAAGGATGAATTTTGGGCAATTTTTTAACATATATTATTTTTTCTTGGCTAACGGTGCAAGATAATTACAATCAGTTTGCATATTTGAATATAGAATGACGGATGTCATTTATCGATATATTTTGTAAGGGCAATACCCTTAAATCCAAATTTTTTATTTTGAGAATGGGTGGGAGGGGGGGGGGGGAATTACTCAAAACAGTTTTGATGGCAGTCAATCTCTTCGTAAGAGTGGTCATGAATGCGACATCATGATTGCTATTGTTGTGTTTACAACCCATTTTAATGGGATTATGACTTAATTAGTCCGTCCCACCCATCTTATATTTAAAACGAAGTGTCTATTCGCACCAACACCGAACACCGAATATTCGGTGCGAATAGGACTGTCCCTCTATTAATGTTATCCAAGTAAAACAATGCCGCAAAGCACTCCATTCCACATGTCCTGATCCATGGTAAGTCATCGCCAGTGTTGGGGAAGTTCCTTTTAAAAACGATCTTATTAAAAATTCAGTTCACGTCCAAATATATGAACATTTTAAAAGTTCAAGTTCTTTATTTTAAGCATGTGTAGTAAAAGTTCACGTTCCTTAAAAAAACGAATATAAGTTCTTTTAAAAGTTCTTTTAAAAAAAAAATTAACTATATAATTAACTACGCGTGAAACTTAAATGGAACTGGGAAGAATCTAAGAGGGGCTTCTACTTCCCCTTCCACACCTGCCTCAAACTACCCTCGCCATAGTAACCGATCCACGCTCAAAGTTAAAGAAACTTCGGAAATCTTCGGATCGGCTTGGACTTTATTCCGATTCGACTGCTTAGTGCTCAGTAGGAAAGAGTGAACTTGATCGAAACGTTCGTGGTTAAAACGAACGTTTGACGTTCACGTTCTTTGTATACAAAAAAAAACGCGTTCGCTCAAAAGTTCGCAAAAAAAGTAACGCGTACCTAGGAAAGCGTTATTTTTAAAAGTTCCCTCCCCAACACTGGTCATCGCGTCGGCGACAACCCGTCCCTTGTCCTAGGCTCACTAGTCTAAGCCATGGAGTTATAATTTAGTTCAGCAGACCAACTCAAATGTTTACAATTTCTATCTAATAGTAATAAACCATCAGTTACATACAACAAGATATTATAAAATGACAACATTAAATTAAACCTACACTGCAATTTGATTAGGCCCGGTTCAAGTCCCGATAAAGTTAGGACATCGTACACCCGGGCCTAAAAGTCATTTGTAAAGATATTCCTAATAAAAATGGACGAATCTCAGTTGTGGTTGATGATGATGATGATCAAGATGGAAATGGGACTTATGAAACTAATTCATATCTCTCCCGCCATATTTTTGGCGGGAAGTGAATTATGCGGCACAGCACGCATGCGCACGCAGGCAGCGTATTATATTAGTATCTTAGTATATTAGTATCTTTGTCCAAGGCCAACAAGCATCTCATTTGGGAGGGAAGTGGCAGAACAGTGACACTTGTTGATACCTAGTTTTAAATTTAATTATTATTATTCCCTTTCGTGAACTCGGTAATAACTTATTTTCATTCTGCATGATAAAGAAGATAAACATTTTCGTACGTCAACAATGGACGCAACTGTGTCTGTATCAAAGGTTAGTTTTATTTAATTATTATTTATTTTAATTTAGTTGTGGTATAGGTTAATGTTACTATTATCTACTTCCTAGCAAATAACTTCTACTGTATTTGTTCCTAGGTACCTAGGTAGGTAGTAGGTAGAGCTACCTACCTTTACAAGCATGTATAGATGGATTAAGTCTATGCTTGGGTAGGGTAGCAAGCGTTCTTTTTTGCTCTTGGTCTCGGCCGGTTGCGACTGAAGGCACGACTGTATTAGCTCCGGTCTTTTGAATACTACTGTATCCCATTAATCCGGTCGCGGCGAACGGTCGAGCCCAAGCCGACCTACATTATTCTTCAGTCTCGGCCAATCGCGGCGGGCTTAGATGAACGAAAGATACAACCAAAAAATCAGTACATACGTATTACCGTAAACCGGGGTCACTTTGGACTAGTGATGGGCGATTCAGAATCGATTTTCTGGAAAATCGATTTTTTAGCTCTCGATTCATCGATTTTTACATCGATTCTGTTGAGTTCGATTAATCGCTATATTGATTTATTTTCATTCGATTTTCGATATTTTTCGATTCAACCAAATGGTACCTAGTGAATTTATGTCCTAAAACATGTGCCTGCTCAACCTTTTCAATAAAAATGTAGTTGACATTCATTGATTTAACAATAAATGATAATATCTTGTCCTAAGAAACCAAATCCTTGGCTAGAATGTCTTTATTTCTGTGTATGTCTTTTGATTTCGCGGTACTTTTATTCAAATTTAGTTTCCTAAATTCCGATTTTTAATCGATTAATCGATTTTTTAGTAGCCGATTAATCGGCGAATCGATTCAACTCCTCAAGAATCGAATCGAATCGGAGAATCGATTTTTACTCAAAAATGCCCATCTCTACTTTGGACGCCGGGGTGACTTTGTCCAATTTGAAATTTCAACATAAACCAGAGCTCTGCTGTGCCCAAGCGGCAAAATTTTGAACTAAAAAAAATCGCGGGTTGCTTCAAGGTCTTTGAGGAGTGGAGGGAACACACTTTCAGGGAATTTGTCAGTATTCTTGTTTAGAAAAATAATTTGTAGATATATATGTCCAAAAAAAGTGCTTTTTTCATAGGCTCTTCTAAACTTCCTGTGTCCCACAATAGCATAATGTTTTAAAATATGTTCAGACCTGAATCATTTTACAATTTGATGTGTGGTTTTGAGGTTTGATTTTTTTTTCATGCAGTGGGTGGTTATCACGTTTTACCAATTTTTGTGCTTTACAGGGGTGAAGTTGGACAATGCCACGTCACACGTGCATACAAAAGGGACTTGTTGGCATTACCAAAAATCATTACCAAAGTGCCTTTTAATCATTAGGTTGTGATATCAATCATATGCTACTACCTAGTCTAGTACTACCTATAACTTAATTAAGTACCTAATTGAAGTGCCCTTTTGGTATTCTAATGAATATTCAAGTATTATAATAAACTGGCTAATAATGTTCTTTTTTTCATGCAAAAAATGGCTTATGATCAAAAATCTTTTTTGATCCAAAGTCACAAAGTCTGAGTCCAAAGCGAACCTCATATTTTTGTACTGAACTGAACTTTAAATATTTAGCCGAACCTAACCTCTGGCTGTTTTTACTTGCAGTGACTTTATCACTTACAATGAAAATAACATCAAACATTGCTTGGCAGGCAAAGTTTGTATTTAAAAATTTTGCTTCACGAGATATGCCTATCTTTTTAGTGCATTCATTTTTGGAAAATATTAATTCACATAATTAAATTTATGCACGAAGAAAAGGTAAGAAGAGTAAAATAAAATTATTAATGAATTGTAACACTATGCTTTATTTCTTCATGGCTTCTTGTCACACAGATTTCTATCTAGAACACTTCACTGTAACCAAATGTTGGCGGGAAATGTCACATTGGCGCAGCGAGGGAGGTTCGGTTAGGATATTTCATTTTAAGGTTCGGTTCGCGAACATCTAAAGCCGGTTTGGTTCGGTTTTCGAACCGGTTCGCCCAACCCTAACAATAATAAATCATAATATCAGAACACCATAATAATAATAGATAATTTCATTCAACCACCGTGGCAAAAATGCCTTTTTAGCTGTCTTAAATTTGTCTAAATTATGTAAACTGGGTGGAAGTGTGTTAAATAGTTTGGGAATGAGAAATTACGAGAATGAGAAAAGGTACAGATTGTTTTATTTAAATCGATCAATTGATTTTTTTACTTAACCCTCTTAGTGCCAAGAGCCGATATATCGGCTCTGAGAGTTTGTGCGAAACTTGCCAAGGGCCGATATATCGGCTAAATTTTAAATTAAATCTCGCGCCTCTTAATGTCTTTGGAATGTTGAACTGCTTGAACGACTGGGTTGGTAATAGTGTGGTAGTTTATTGAAAAAATGTTTGGTGGCGGTAGTATACAGATTTCTTACTATTTTGACGCAAAATGACATTTTTTCAATTCAAAATGGCGTCTACTTTTGCTGGCATATATTTTATACATTATTTCATAGCTTCTGTAGTTTTAATCACAAAAATATGAAATTAATCATGAGTGTTGAGAAAATATCGGTTAATCTAAAAAATATATTCACTTTATTGGGAAAAATTCATTACAAAATTTGTGGCATAATAAACATTTTTTTTATTTTTTATTTTTTTTTATAATCCAAATAAAAAAATAAAACATGTACAATAAGAATAATCATGAACAAAATTTTTGTCCAAGTCCTCATTATTCTTTTACCACCATGTAAAAAAAAAAATAACAGTTTTGGTGAAGCACAAGCAAAGATATCAACTTTTTACTGTGACTCAACAATTTGTGAAAATATGGCCTGGCATTCTTCGCATATATACAGGAAATAATGCTGGCACTAAGAGGGTTAAATCAGATTTTTATGGATTAAAATCAAATAAAAAATTAGAAAAATCATAAATTTTGGAAGGAGATGGAAATTTTTTTGAAAGATATTTTAATCCATTAGGTAAATTCTTCCAGTGCCACAGCCTTCTTGACACGCTAACTCCAATGTTAAATGTGCATGGTAGTTGGCCATTTTCAGTCAAAGAGTATTACCCATAAAAACATTCCGTGTAAAAATACCAGCCAAGAAAAATAGAAGAAATCTAAAAATTCAGCACTGAAAAGTAATATCCAAAAATGGGCAAAGTCAAAACTTAATTTTAAAAACCAAAATATACTTGGTACATCATGTAATAGTATAGAAGTGCCAAAAATCAAATGTAGGTACCTAAATATATAGGTATAATATAGGTCGTATACATAATGCCCTAGAAAACAATGTGCTAAGTATATTGTGGTTTTTAAAATTAAGTTTTGACTTGGCCCATTTTTTGACACTACTTATCACTACCTTTATGACTGGCATAAAACCAGACATAACATAAAAGGGGTGTAATTTCACTGTTTTCACGGCCCTCTAACTAGCAAACGGCATAATTTATTGAACATTATGTTAACATTATGGTAGGTACATTATTGTATTTATTGTACATTGGTATATTATGTGGTGGGGTGGGCCATAGCTCGAAATTAAAATATTTCACAACAATGAGAGATTTTTTAATTTTAAGATCCATTAGGCCGGAAATGCCATGTCATTGCTTACAGTAAAAGTGGTTGGTCTGCTCCTCAGTTTATATAGGCATTTACAGTATGTTGAGTGAGTGTGAGTGTACATTCTTGGCTACATTCTTTGGCTCAAAAAATGTACTTAGTATGTACAATACGAAGATATTGCCCTAAATGTTTCTGAGATACAGATACTTAGATACTTGTATCTTAAGATAGGTTCTTGCATCTTAGATACTGCCCATCCCTAATAAATAGATAACTACATAGTTCTTATTTTTTTTAGTAGTAACATACAGTGGTTAATTTAGGGGCGGACGAGGGCGGACGCGCCCCCTCACTCTTTTTTCAGGGTGGACGCCATCCGCCCACTTATTTTTCATAGAAGTAAAAATTGGCTTTAAATGTGTGTACAAATCGCATAGAAAGACACCAAATTTGATCCTGAAATTCAAAATTTTCCCGGGCTATGCGCCCCGGACCCGCATTAAACCCCCCATTGTTTTTGTAAGCACATATGTTTCGCCTGACATCGCCGAGCGTCCGCCCACTTATTATTTCTAAATTAACCACTGGTAACATACCCAGTTATGTAAATAGTTTTTCTAAGGAAGTCAAGTCCAAAAATATTTTTTTCTTGATTCAACTCAAAATGTGAATAATGAGTGTCACTTTTTCAATTCAAATTACCACAGAATTTGCATTTTAGGCCCTTTCAACAGCATTGTCAATCAGACATGCTGTTCCACCAATATTGTAGTTGCTTAATGGTATCTTCTAATATGTCTATTATTTTAATTCTAGGGCTGCTTTGTATTCAATTCTTCTCCACGTAAGAAAAGTAAAGTCAATCACAAAAAAATAGAGGAAAACTTTGAAACTGAACTTTGGTTTAAAGCATATAAAATGTTGCAACATACTTCTGACAGTACATTACAGGTAAGTAGGAAAAGGATGGGGGAGGGGGACACAATAGGTTTGTTCGTGGGGCTGTTCGGAACTGCTCCAAGCAGCAGGGAACAGGTAATTGTGTTCATCGGCCGACAGGAAGTATAGGGCTGAGTATAGAGCAGTTCAGAACAGTTCCGAGCAAGCTGAACGAACATACCTTGTCAAGTATAGGCATGGCTCGAAATCAGCACTCGCCCGCTCGCCCCAGGCGAGTTGAATGACTGCTTGGCGAGTAAAATTTGACAGTTACTTGCCCGAATGGCAAGCTCCTTTTGTTCTATTTGTGCACTTTACATTTTAGTTTGAAGTAATACTTTGAAAATAATTTTGAATATTTTGAATATTACTACTACATAGGTATTTTGAACATAATATTTTGATAATAAAATGTGTGAACAGTTTTGCATCTGCCTACATATTACATTTGTCACTTTGGATGTGTGTTGGTTTGATGTTTTCAGTACAATATAATAGTTGCATATGGAGCTGAAAATTAGCAGGCACAAAATTGTAGTTCTAATATAATATACCTACCGAATGAAAATTAGGACGGCCAGTAGATAAGTCACCGGGCGAGAGATTTCTTTTGGTCACTCGCCCATAGGGCGAGTAACTAAAATTTTAAATTTCGAGCCCTGAGTATAGGTGAAAACAGTGCTCAAGGTCAACCAATGGTGTGCTCTTGTTTACTGAGCAGTCACTTTACCTGGATTTCCTCGCTTTTTTTTATCAAAGGGATCGTGAATATTCATTATCTTCGTTTTTGATTGGTTTAAATTACCTTTTCTGAAAAACATGAATTTGTTTTGTTGGTCAAATCATCTGTAAATATCAGGTGCGCAAAAGGCCCGGGGGATAATAACCTCATCCCCTCCCTTCCTACGTGCACTCAAGCAGTCTGACACTGACATCCAACTCATTAACAAATATATATAAATAAATATCGCGACCCTGCTTCCAACTATTGTCGGGTCAGGGGGTGGGATGATCCCACCAATGTTCTAGAGCACTTGTGATCTCAGAGCCGACTTGCCAAGTCGACACTCCACACTTCTTCAATCTCTTCTTCAACTTCTTCAGCCTCCTCTCTTTCCACCAGTTCCCTCCATCTCTCTCTGTCTTCCCACCACTTCTCTGTTGTCATTACTCCCCAACACTCTCCTCTTTCTTCAGCAGCTGCCTCTATTCTGTTAATCCATTTAGTTCTAGTCTTCCTGCCTTTCTTCTGCCACCCCTTACTGCCCGCTCTGCCTCTCTATATATGGTATCCTCTCTTCTCCCATCCTCTTCATATTTCCGTACCATCTTAGCCTCTCTTTCCCAAGCTTAAATCTAAGAGACTCCACTCCTAGGTCCTTTTTAATCTTTGCACTCCTCACCTTGTCCATCTTCGTCACTCCTGCCACACTTCTCAGTAACTTCATTTCCGCTGCCTGCATTTTCATTTCTTCCTTCCCTCCCATTGGCCAAGTTATAGCTGCATATGTTAAAATTGATATAAAGTAGGTCCTGTACGTACAGTAATATCTTACACCTCTGTGGCACATCTTCATTTCATAGTAAATTCCTCACATTAAAAAAAAATCACCCTGTATTTTTTATTGTGGGAACCTAATTGTTCACACTTTTGGTGCAACAGTATACTATATATACATATACAGTAAAACCTGAAGACTAACAGCTCAAAACAAGATGTGTCCACAAGTAGATATTTACGAATGTCAGTCCTCAACACCACAAGACTATAAAGCTTAATAATAACCTTATGAACGGAATCCAAAAAACTCTGGGCACTTGTGTCGATAAATCTGGAAATTCTTTTGAGCATGAGGCTGTAAAGAGTGACAGGTGTTGACAGGACAAATCTATGATGGCAATGCCTGATATTGTATTCCCATGTATTTTAGATCGCCTATGACGAGATTTACTCAACAGTTTTAAAGGATCTGGTTACTTACGTGAACAACTCGCATGATGTGGAAAGTATTAATGAAGTTGTGCCAGCTGCTACGTTACTAACAGGTAGGTAGGTACTTACATAATATGCATGCCGCTAGGTATGCGTTACCAAGCCTTACTTACTAGACTGTGTGAGAGTAAAGCTGGGTTCCCACTTCCCATACTCGATTTCGGTTCGCTTTCAGTTCAATTTTGCAAAATGGCTACCTTTTCGCCGAAAAATAATGTTGGGAAAACTTCAACTTTAGCGAAACCGAACCAAGAGCGAAACGAATGCAAAGTATGGGAACTTAGCTTTAAGATAGACATTAGTCAATAAACAAATTCATCAAAGTTGTCATGCTTACATTGTCACATAATTCAAAAATCATAATAATAATCCATCCCTGGTTTTATCACATTGGGTCAGGGGGTGGATGTTCCCACTAATACGCAGGAATCGTAGAAACCGTATGGCTACCCCTGGCGTTTCCTCGTCATTTTCCTCTTCTTCACCTTCCATTCCGCTCTGTCCTACTACTTTCTCTTGGACTCCAACTCAGTCCACCTTCCACCTCTCTCCAACACATCCTCTTTGATCACTCCAATCCACCTCTCACTCGATTGTCCTACTCACCGTGCCCCCACTGCAGCAGTCACAAATACCCGCCTTGGCACTCTTTTGGTTCCCGTTCTCTTCATGTGGTCACACCACATAAGCATCTCTCTTCCCAGTTTAAACCCCATTCTCTCAACAGTCAACACCCATCTCACTTCTTATTTTCTTACTTCAAACCTTGTCCATTCTTGCAACCGCCTTTACACTCCTCAAGAACTTCATCTCCATTGTCTGTAGCTGGACAATTATTTTCTAGTCCTCCCCCAGACCACATCACTGCCCCATACGTTAGAATTGGCAGGAAATACATATTGTAGGTACATTATCACCTCACATACTTTTGGAAACTTCTCGTGCCACAATAACTTCCTCACTGCCTGATAAAAAGACTGCTTTCCTTCTTTTCTGTAGGTAGGTACTTCTTTATCCACTTTCGCCTTGTTAGTGAGCAGGCTACCCAGGTGCTTGCATTCTTCTAATTCTTTCAACCATCCACCTCTAATCTTTATTCTTGGTTGTCTGTGTCTTGTTTTATTCCATTCCATTGTCATCCTAAAATCATAATTGAAAATATCCTCAGCATTTCGATGAATTTGATTCTCATAGAATATATTTTTGAAACAAGAATTTTTTGTCGTACTTTCTTCGTTAAAGTTGTAGTTTAAATAAATCGAAATGAGTCTTGATTTCTCGTTGTTGTAGGTATTAATATGCCGGATCATGCTATTTTGTTTGAGAGATTGTCAACTCTGCTTCACAATAGTGTTACACCTCATGTGGCAACGCTGCAAGCTCGAGACTGCACGACAATCAGAGCCTGCGTTGAGCAGATCGTTGGGCAGCTTATAAATCAAGCTAGCAAGGACACGTTTGAAGTCAGTATACTTAGCAGATGTATAAACAAACGTAAATTCTTGTACACTCTATGATGCCAGCAAATTGTTTCCTTTGTTACAGGAGGATAATCCCGATGAAGAAACCTCTGCCGGGACTATTAAAAAACAGCAGTGCACTTTCTTTGCTTTAGAATGTTGGTACAAGCAGATTGTATCCAATACTGATACCTGCAGTAAATTTACAACAGGCAGCACAGGCAGCAGCAAACCCAGGAAATCTCAAGGACCCAGTTCACCTTTAAAGTCTAATAAAGATTTGGAGTCTACAGTTAAGAAATCTATGCGATCTCCTTTAAAACGCACAGCTCCAGTGATGAATGAAGATGCATCACCTACCAAGTGTACAAAAAAAACTGGACGGGGTCCTATAATTGTTATAGTAATTCCTGAGTTTGAAGTTTTTAACATGAAAGTGCTTCAAAGCTTGATCAGTCTTGTAAGCTTCCAAGGTTCTGTTCTTCCAATAACATTTGTTTTTGGTGTGGCGACATCGGTACAAGCACTGCAACAAGGTCTTACATTCAGAGTATCATCAAGACTGGATATCAAGGTTTTTCACTCGCAGAAGTCGATCACTTTTCTGGACCATGTTTTGGAGGAGGTAATAATAATAATTAATAATCAAATAAATAGTAGAAAAATAAAATATGTATGAGAGTGGAGTGAAGTAACATGAATACGTTTAGTACCTACCTAGTACCTACTGATATCACTTTCATCAAATGTAGTAGGTAGTAGGTAAATTTAGTTTAGCTTCAAAATTACATGTTTTTGTTGAACATGGTCATTGTTCAATGTTACATATTTTTCAAACATTCTATATCTATCTACCTACTTTTCATTCCGTCCATGAAGAATGTTGCCGGTTTACTGTTGATCCAAAAGTTGACAAAGGATGGCAGAAGTGAAGAGTCAAGTTCACAGTTGTTCCATACACACCCTCCATACTGCCTAAATTTAGATAGGTAGGTACCATCTTGTACCTACATCTGATGCCAAATTTCTTTTGCTGTGAGAAATTAGTTCAACAGCAAAGAGAAACTTTGGAATAAAAATGGAATGAAAAAGCAGTTAGGACACGCGGAAAAATGTTCAGCACTTAATGGTGACTGCATGTTGAAGTCAAATACAATTACTTCATTCAGATGCTGGTTTCATTATTTAATCTAAACTCTAATGATATTTTAGGATTGGAGACTACTTACTATTCCACTCTCATAATATTTATTTACATTTATGTAAAGTATTATTTAACAATTCCTGTTTTCTATGTATTCACTGTTTTATGTTCTTCAGGTTCTTCTCAATGAAAATGCCAGTTTCCTGCTTGGCGAAAAAACTTTCAAGCTTTTTTGTGAGGTCTTTTTGTTCTATGATTTCTCTGTGAAAGGATTCACACAGCTCTTGAAGGTATAATCTATCTATTTTTAAATTTTAATTATAAATAAATCTCATAACCCGTTTCTGACACAATGCCGGGTTGGGGGGGGGGGGGGGCGAATCCACCTTCAATCTTGGACCTTCACTACAGTGATGGCAGCTGGCCGGTCGTAACATCACATTCGTCTTCATCTTCCTCTATCTCTTCCGACTGATGCCTTTCCACCATGACCCTCTACTTCTCTCGGTGCTCCTACCCCCTCCCCCCCCCCATTCATTCATCATTCATTGAACCCCAAAGGAGGGTTAATTTCTACCCTCAGTCATTCCTGCTGTTCCTGGTCTCCATTCCTCACCTCTTTCCTCTTCATCACACTTCACCTGGTCCTCCCGTTTTGCTCTCAGTCTGCCCCTTATGCTTTCCTACTGTCTCTTTCAAATTCCTTAAGCTACGTTTACAGTTCGATGACGGACGTTCAGCTCTTCGGCGCTGGCCAATCAGATAGCTCAAAAGATAAACCATGTTCATCTCAATCTTTCAGCGCTGAATGTCGAACATAAACGCTTCAATTCTGTAGCTTTATTCTGTATTCTGTTAGGAGCCATTCTTCTAAGGTGGCCATTCCATACCAGCACAGTCTATCTCTTCCTACCTTATAGTTGAGGCTCTCGACACGACACCCCTACACATAATAATAATCGTCCTCCCAGTTCCAAGAATTAAGTAGGTACCTACCTAGGTATTAAGAAAGAGGAATTAATATTAAGAGGAATTAAAAATAAGTAGGTAAATTTCAATTTGAGGTTTTAATAACTTACTGTTAGCATAGACTATTGGTAGAAAGAATGATTATAACTAGGAAAACGCTCATTGTAACGCGTTGATAAGCGAGCACCGATAAGCGCTACACCTCTAATACCAATGCAGCTTGAAATGAATTGTAATAATTTTAACAAATATATTTACTCTGGCAAAGGTTTACCGAAATTTTCCCATTAATTTTTTATTTGACATCCTTTTGTGATGTCAAAAATATCAAAATCGTATTACTTTAAAAAGTTTGCGAATTATTGACCCCTCTCTCATTTGAATGAAAGAAAAACAACCTTTTTCTTAATGGTTGGGGGCTGGCTGGTCGTTAGTGGAGGGGTGGAGTAGACAGGAGGTGACTTGGGTCACTCAGCAGGGTGTCACGCCACGCAGCAAGGGTATTAAATAAAATAATCAACTTTTTTATTTGAATATTGCTCAAAAACAATACCAGTCTATTCTAAAATGATATTAGTGTATGTTCAAAATTTCAGTTTGATTGGTCAATCAATGCTTCCAATATGCGACGAACAAAAAAAAAGTGGCATAAGAGTCTTGTAGAAACGCTTGCTAATAATTTATGTAAAGGCTTTGTGATGTGAGAATTGTTTGATTTTCTTTTTAGTTTTGTATGATGGAACACTTATTTGGCCGCGACATCAACAGTCTGTGTTGTCCATTACCGCAAGTGACCAAGGTTGTTGCTAAACTGACACAAAGCAATTTGAAAGAGGTTCGAGATCTACCTTCATTTCAGAAACACCTGCAAACCTGTTTACCCAAGAAAAGAGAGTCCTTATTACATGATGACAATCTTTTAAAGGTAAATTTTTATTTTATTATGTTTATTTCAGCTTGTTTTGGGAATTATGGTGTGTTGCAAAGAGCTTGTTGCACACTCTGCCTTCTGACTTAACCAGAGCTGTTTTGCAGAAAAGAATTTAGGCATTTTTCTACAGTAGGTACACAACTTTTAATTCAATAATTTATCTACCTAAGTAATAATAATCTTCTTCTGGTTCCGACAATGTTGTCAGGTCAGACAGTGGGAGCTCCCACTGGGTCTAGGGCCTCGGATCTCTTCCAAACTGGCTGGCCAGGCCTGACGTTTCATCCTCCTCCTCCTCTTCTTCATCCTTGTCACCTTCCTCCAACTTCTCCACCAGCGCCCTCCAGATCCTCCTGTCCTCCCACCACTTATCTGCTTCCACTTTCTGCCACCTTTGCTGCCTGTCCTCCACGTCTTCTCTGATAAGACCACTCCACTTCTCTCTTGGTCTCCCCACTCTTCTTCTTCCCACCACTGTTTCTTCAAACTCCTGTCTTGGTATTCTCTTGAGATCCATTCTTTTCATGTGTCCAAACCAACGCAATCTCTCTCTACCCATCTTGTAGCTCAAACTTTCCACTCCCAGCTCCTTCCTAATACAACGGCTTCTCAACCTGTCCATCTTTGTTACTCCCTTCACACTTCTTAGGAATTTCATCTCCGCTGCCTCCAGCTGGCTGCGTTCCTTATTTCCAATCCCCCATGTAACTGCTCCGTATGTTAGTATTGGTAAGAAATACATTTTATACATGAGCAGTTTACACTGGCGAGGGAAATCTTCGTTCCACAGCAGCTTGCGAACAGCTTGGTAGAAGGACTCGGCTTTTTGAATTCTCGCCTTCACCTCTGCATCCACCTTCGCCTCCTTAGTTAGTATACTTCCCAAGTATTTGAATGCATCCACCTCTCTCAGCTCCTTCCCACGTAACCTAATTCTTATCCTCTTTCTCAATGTTTTCCTTCTCTCCATTTTCAATATTTCGCTCTTATCTTGGCTAATCTTCAGTCCCACTTCCTCCGTTACTTCACTCCAACGATTTATCTTCTCTTGTAGTTCTTCTCCACTTTCACCCCAAATGAGCACATCATCAGCATAGACTAAAGTTCTCGAATCTCTGCCCTCCTTTTCTTCAACCATTTTCAGCAGATCATCCATCACTATTACAAAGAGAGATGGGGACAAAACGCTACCTTGACGTAGACCTTCCTGTACCCCAAACCACTCTGATCTCCCTATGTCTGTCTGTACACTGCTGACACTTCTCTCATATGTACATTAATCCTTTCAATAAGACCATTGCTCACTTCCTTCTTCCTCAAACTCTCCCACACCACCTTTCGTGGGAGCCTATCGTACGCTTTTTCTAAATCCAAAAACGCCATGTACATCACTTGCCCACTCTCCCATCTCCGTTCCATTAACTGCCTTACCGCAAATAAAGCATCCGTGGTTGCCCGTCCCCTCCTAAAGCCATATTGTTCTTCTCTTAACCCTTCCTCCACCCTTCCTAAGTATAAAATAAAATAAATATTGAGTTGAAACACGTTTGTGTGTTTTGGGGCATGTCTTCAGATGATGCATGCAAATGTTCAGCTCAGTGTGATTCTGATTATCATAGTAACATTACAATACAACTCTGGTTACAAGCTGGAAAGCGGGTCTTCGTGGGAGCCTGCTAAGAAATTGCTCGATTTGGCCCACTCGTATGGTGATTGGTGACACAAGCTCTCTAAAAGAGTATGGTATGAGATCCATAAATGCATAGTAAGGGTTCTGCCCCTGCAAACTTTAACGTATAATTTGGATCAAGCTGTTGAAGTGGCGTAGAGAGTGATTGAAGACGACTCTCCCTTTAGTCGACCCATGGAAGCACGTGACTTTCTAGGATTATTTCCTGTTCAAACTTTTGTGGGTACAAAAAAAATGGTGATGGTGGTTTTCAAAATAATCAGTCCGCGTGATAGTCCTGTTTGCAGAACATACGAAATACAGTTTTTTATTAACATCGTTGCAGGAAAAGTTGACTAAGTGCATTCAACTTTCAAGGTGAAAGAGAAAGAAAGTCGTTTCGATTTGCCATCATTTTCATACTGGAATAGAAAATTACTGAAGCTCCTCGTACCAACATTTAAGTAATTGATTTGTTTACGTTATACCTATTTATGAATACTAATAATTGAGCAAGTGTCTCCTTTCTGCACTTTTGGAGACTTGATCTGTTTTCTTTTTATGCTTTTTTTGTTTGTTATTTTATTTGCTATTTTATTTTATTTTCAACGCTATTCGATGCCCCAGGTCACATTTTTTCCACGATCCAGCTGAGATTTTTCATACCATTCTCATGTAATTGTGTATAGTTTTTGAGCGCAGCCCTCCGATTTGTTCAAAAATTAAAATAGCCTGTAGCTCAAACCGTACTCATGTCTGAGTAATATTTTTAATAAAAGTCTTTGTTGTTACAGAAAGAAGTGGAGAAACTCATCTTCCAGCTGCATTACTTCATGCATGATTTCTATTTGACTTTACGAGTTGTTCATATACTTTGTTCAACGCTACCCAATGCTCCGCTTGGATTGCAAGTAGGATATTATTAAATATTTAAATATTTTTTTTTATACAAAGTGATAATACATCCAAGTGGATGATACCTATTATTACACTTGTGAATCAAACTTGCCACAGTTACCTACTAATCAACATCATTCTGGTGTTATGAATAATATATCTATTATCTATACATAGTGTCCATATGGAATTTGAAAATTAAACAAAATTACTATTTATCAACTTGTATTTTTAGGTACGCAAAGTGTATGAAATTGCCATAAGTGGTAAGCTGTTTGATAGCAGGGAGTACAAGGAGTGCATGAAACTACTGGGATTTCTAAGTCGGGATGAGTTATTATTGAAACTGAAACAAGTCATCGACATATTTTCCCAATCAACAAACACATTGGCCCAGGAGAAAATGTCGGGAATAATTGCAGGTCTGCGAGAGCACTATGAGCATCTACAAAAAGCAGGATTGGAACCTTTTGCAACAATCTCAAATGCACCAAGAAGTCCAAAGAAGAAACCGAATTTAGCTGTAAATCCAGAGGGGAAGAAAGTGTCAAGAACTCAATTTCTGTTGGTAAGTATCTTCGTGCCACTGGAAGATTGTTCTACTTAGTTTATGTAGTAAAATGGGGTGACAAGGGACAAAAAATGCAAAGATTTTACAAATCATAGCATTTCTTATTGTTACGATGTAGGAACTAGTTTAAAGTTGCTGGTTAAACTAGAAACTCCACTGAATGCAATAGTTGTCTTAAAACTATTTTAGGAAGGCTGTGAATTCGATGGCGCTAGATTTAACTGGACGTAATTATTTTGGTAAAATTTTGTTGCAAAACTTTATTCAAATCGACCTCTGTAATATTGAACAAGCCTTTGATCTTCACATATAATATTGGAAATTTCATTGCGAATCTAATGGTATTTTTTAAAGTTATGAGTGTGGAACATTAAAAAAGTTATGCCTAAAAATACTAAAACTCAGCCTCTTTTTGTAGGTTAAATGGGGTGACTAGGAACAAGATAGTCGTAATTATTTTTTTTCAAATAATTTTTAAAATTTTTTTTTTGGTATTTTAATTTTTTTAATTTTTTTTCTAATATATTGACATGTTTCTAGTGACCCCCTGACTTACTGATCTGAATTTATCATTGAATTACTATTGTGTCCCTTGTCACCCCGGTGTGGGGTGACAAGGGATTTCATATAATTAATTAAATATCATGAGATCAAAGTGGTTTTGTACATTATCAACAATCATTCCTTGAATCAAGACCTGAAAAGTAAATTCTCAAAATATCATTGGTACAATTGTACATCAAGATATGACTGTTTAAAAAGTTGAAAAGTGTCCCTTGTCACCCCATTTTACGTACTACATTTGTAAAAATAACTGCAATAGGCTAATTGATTTTTTTCAGAACATGAAAGAGTCATGCAGCCAAGAAAAACCAATGACAGAGTTTGAACAGGCACGCAAAACTCTTCTGGAATACATATCAACCTGTCTCTCAACCCTACTTCCACCGATAACATCTCTTCCGCTCCACGAGGTGATTCTCTTTGATGATGTTAACACCGTCAGGCATCGACTGGTGGGGGCTCCTAGGGCAGCTGTGCACATGGCACTCAACAATCCCTGTTACTACCTGAAGGTGAGATCAGTATATTGATTACTGTGCTTCAATTCGAGAGTGAATGTCACTATGATTTTGAACTAAGAGAGAGAATTAAACATATTTTCACATCTTAAGACGTGATATCTCCAAATAGATATATAATGGAGGAGTTCCACATGGGAGGAAATCATTTTCATAAAATCAATTCATATGTCGCTTTGATGTAGGTATTATGCAAAATAACAGATACCTGTATACTAGTCTATACATTTTATTATTTGTTATTTGACCTTAATATTTTGGCCAAATAAAATTATTTATTTATTTATTTATTCAGCACTATTATAGTGCATAAACATTGTCATAATATGAGATAAAAAGAGTACATGCATATAATAATACATAAATGTACCAGAAAGTTAGGGAATATGCAGAAATTTACTAAATACACTCAAGTTTTCACAGAGTTTTGAGTTTTCACACTCAAAAGTGTAAATTTTCATTCATAAATATAAAACTTAAATTCAGTTGACATTTTGGCGGGAAAACGGTATTCCTGACATTTCCTAACAAATGATGTCATTTTTATCAATCAACAATGATGTTGCCATGGTTACAATTAAATATGACATCACTTGTTAGGAAATGTCAGTAGTACCTACTGTTTTCCCGCCAAAATGTCCACTGAATTTAAATTTCATATTTTATGAATGAAAATTTACACTTTTGAGTTTGAAAATAGTGTTTTACCAACATTTATGTTATTAATTTGAAATATTGTACTTTAACCGCATTAAAAAACTTGTACATATTCCCTATTGATAATAGTACAATTGTATCTTCTGATTACAGTGTTTCACAAATCTTCTCAAAATTGTGTTCTTAGTGATTACTTGAATTAACTATGTATTTGCAGTGTGAATGCTGCTCTCTCCCCAGTTCTTCTGCCATACTCTCCTCCCTGCCAGATGTTTGCATAGCTTACAAGCTACATTTAGAATGTGGCAAACTAATTAATCTGTACGACTGGCTTCAATCATTCTCGGCAATAATTCAAAGCAAACAAACATCTGTCGATGGTCAAGAGGAGAGGGAAGTGAATCCAGAAATACAGTATCCTTTAATTTCGTTTAGAGGTGTTGCACTTAATGCCATCGGTGCTCGATTGTCAACACATTGCAGAGTGTTTTCCTACTATACATGATGGTAGGAAGTTTTAACTTATAGGTGATTGATTATTGTGTATTCATCAATTTTCCTTGACATATAAATCAGAGCGCGGTTTGCTCGTTCTGTTGCTGAACTACAGTTTCTAGGTTTCATCAAAGCTTCGAAGAAGAAGACTGATCATGTCACACGACTGACCTCCAATCCTTCTGGGGTGTAATTATGAATTAATATTGGATCTCAAGTTCAATCTATTTAGGTTAACTTCATTGTATGAGAGACTCTATCCTCTATTCTGTGACTTCTGCATTCCTAAATATGATTTCTATTTTCATAAAAATTATCAAACTTTGGTACAAGGAGCTCATTCCTGCTGTTTCTGAGATTGACTTTCTGAGACAGCCTGTTTCAAAGTAACTTCTTAGTTTTTAAATTAATCATGTTACTTGGGATATTTCATCGTGTTGGTATTTATTTATTTGTATTAATTTTAATTTTAATTTTATATTTATTTTATATAGAAATAAGTAAATACCAATGAATGATGAAATATACAAAGTAACATGAGTACCTAACATGAAGTTTTGGCAATTAAAAAAAATCTTAGTTCTTTTTATGTAGTTTTGTTAGGCCGGGTAGGACCAACTCTGGATTAAGTTAACTCTCGATGTTTAGTGGAAATTAGTGAATCTTATTGGCTATGGAATTCGCGCCAACTTGTTTCATTGGTTAACCCTCGAGAGTTAACTTAATCCAGAGTTGGTCCTACCCGGCCTTACTGTACTACTTACCTAGGTACTTGTTCTTGTACTGCTTGGTTCCAGTATTTTTACACTAATAAATTAAATGCAATATAATGACATGCCAACCTTTTTGTAGACCGTTTGGTAAAGAGACAAGTAAGCAATGGCAGAAATAAGCTATTCAGGATTAATGTATAGATTGATTATTTCGTACTTCTGTTGTCAATAGGTACATTAATAAATTTCTCATATGAATCAATTTGTTTCACTTCCAAGAATTTACCTTTTACGGCGTCATATTATACTTGAAAGTAGTCTATGTCTATTGCTCCTTTGTATGCTGGTTGCTGTGGACAAGTTAGAAGTACCTACCTACCAAGTTTATTATTCACCAATAAATACAAATACTAGGCTCATATTTGAGCGAGCGACTCCTTTCTTTCGCCTTTTTTGGCACGGACCTCTGGGTTTTTTGTATTTTTTTTTGTGGGTTCTTCTGTTAATACTCTTTCATTTTATCTTCGATCGAGTTGAAATGTTGCACACATGTAATAACCAACCAAATTGTATGCAAACCCAAATATTAAAAAAAAAAAAAAATTATACCTATGTGATTGTTTGACACTCCAAATTGGCCTTATCATTTAAGGGGGGCAAAGCAAAAAGCTTAGGGGGCAAAATTATAGCATTATACGTACAAACAATAATAAATCTATATTGTGTAAATCTTAATTATTTAACTGGCTGCCACATTTTGACTGGACTGGTTGGGCAAGGCAATTTTCTGTGTGTACCTATGTTTGGGGCAAGTATGATCTCTGGTTGGGCAGCAAAACAATATACCTTAATAAATACTTAAAAAACCAATTATACTCAAATTTAAAAAGGTGGTCCTTAGTTAAAACTAGGAAAACGCTCCAGGGGCGGATCCAAGGAGGGGCGGAAGGGGCGATCGCCCCCCCCATGATTCTTCCTCCACCTTCTATTAAGATCAGCAGATTGATTTTTCATTTCGTCAAATTTAGAAAAATATCGTAATCATGGCTTGTTTATTGGCAAGGATTAATCTTTGCTCTAAAAGTGCCTTTAAACAAAATGTTTTCTTCAATATTTTGAAAAAAAAATTGCCAGAAAAGATGGGTCTTTGGCGGCAGAGAGCATGGGCGTCCACAGGGGTGACTCGGGGGCAAGGATGTCAGGATAGCATACAAATTTGGTGGTGTTTTTGGTGGTCAAACCAAAAAATACCCTGCGGGGCAAGGTGGGGGCACTCCTAACGTCTCAAAATTTGATTTCAAAGTGTCCAAAAACCAAAAAACGCCCTGCGGGGCAGGGTGGGGGGCTCGCCCCCCACACCCCCCTTAACCCGTGGGACAATTGTTTTCCTTGCATTACCCCCACCCCCTGGCAAAAAATCTGCGGACGCCCGTGGCTGGGGATAGGTATACCCCTAGACCCCTTCATATTTTCCAAAATCGCCCCCCCCATGACGAGAGGCTAGATCCACCCCTGAAACGCTCTGTGAAACGCGTTGATGAGCGAGCACGTATACGCGCAACACCTCGAACCAAAATTCTGTCAATCGAATATGTCATTAAAACTTAAAAGCCAATAATTCTTGAATTTCGTCACAGACTTGTATGAAAATCTCAAAAAATTCCTAAAACATTGGTCCAAATAGCCATGCAAAGTTTTAAGTTGATCGATTGAACCTTTATGATTGAACGGTTCCATGTTAATTTTCAAAAATCACAGGATCTCCTTCAAAAAATATACCTGGGACCACTAATATGATATAAGTGTGTCTACACAATATCAGATCGACTGTTGAACGGTCATTATCAGTTTCATATGCGTTTGAAAGTTTCTGCTCTAACTACCTTGCCTTGAACTGAAGAGTCGAAGTTGCCGTGAATTTGACAGCCAACACGCAAAATGTCCGTAAAATGTCAATAACTTTTGGATTTAAACACAGATTAGTATGAAAATTGTCAAAAATGCAGATAATGTTGGTCCCAACCATCATGCGAAGTTATAAGTTGATCGTTCAATTGGTTCTAGTTTAAATTTAAAAAAAACACAGGAAAGATGGTTTTAAATTTTAACCAATTGGAGGATTTGGCTGAAACGTTGTAAGATTGGGGAAAATGTTGGTCGTAATGACTTGTCAACATTTCAAATTGATCGGACCAACCAATCGAAAGATAATATTTTTAAAATTTGAACCAATCAGGGGATTTCAAAAAAATTAGGGTCTGAAAATCTCATATTTGGTCTGTACATGTGTGCAAAATTTCAGCTTGATCGGATAAACGGTGCGACCTGTATACAAGCAGACAACCGACAAACAAAAAACAAAAAAAACAGGTCTGAGCCAAAAGGAGACGCTCGCTCAATAAATTTACTGGCCTAGTTTCTTTTAACAATGATTTCAAACAAATCCTACTAAACAATTTAAACCATTTTAAACTTTTGTAGGCTCAGGGACGGCGCCAGGAATTTTTGCCAGGGTGGGCAGTGATCAGCAGAAAATTATTTAGTGGGGGCACATCATTTTTCCACTGAAAGTATAGGTTTTAGTTTAAGTAAAACGCCATGCTCCGCAGGGCGTTTTTCGGATTTTTAAATCAATAGAAGCGAATTTGGGATGCTGAAAATACCACTTCTGGCAAAACATGTTTTTGGAATATCACATAAAATATGGGTAGATTGTGTTGCAAAATAAAGGCGCCACATGTGCGATGTATTTAACCAAATTATAAAATATACAATATACACTGACTGATCTATTATAGGAATAGATCAAAACATAAACTAGTGGCGCCCTCAAAGCGAACTAAAAAAGGGCTTGTCACTATGTGTGACCACTCTTTAGTGCGCATGTTCCAAGTCACTTAAAAGTCAATCTTAATGAGTTCAGTAAAAGTTATAATTACATCGCGAAATAACAGAAATTGATGCTTACCTCAGTATCAACATTCAATTACAATCGGCATATTTCATTTCAGCACATATTCATACACATTCTTGTGAAAACTAGATGTCTATTCACCAAAATCACCGTTTGACATATCGCATTTTTTTATCACGGCTTTCTGAAACTTTTCTGAATGAGCTCATTCAGAAAGGGAACGGTTCAGAAGACCGTGATAAAAAAATGCGTTTGTCAAATGGTGATTTTGGTGAATAGACATCTAGTTTTCACAAGAATGTGTATGAATATGTGCTGAAATGAAATATGCCGATTGTATTTGAATGTTGACACTGAGGTAAGCATCAATTTCTGTTATTTCGCGATGTAATTATAACTTTTACTGAACTATCGTTATACGATTGACATATAAGTGCCTTGACTTAATGTCACACATAGCTGGAAGAGAAAATGGCGGATTGGGCATGCGCGTTTAGTTTATGTTTTGGTCTATTGTCATTTCAATTTGAAATATTATATATATTATATATATCCTTTAAGGTATCCACCCTCCACCTCCCAAAGGATTAAAATCGTGATCCATTGACATTTTAAGATAAAGGGCCATAATATAAACCTACATAAGCAACTGCAACCTTGAAACACGAATTCCCTGACAATGGCAGTCATTTTAAAACGTTCCCGCCGACAATTTTAATTTCTTGAATAAATACAACTTTGGTTAGTATTAGATTTTTTTTATCGTACCTTCCTGACGCATCGTTTATTAAACAAGAACAATAAATTTTCTATAGTTTTATAATTTCACTGAAATACAATTTTTTTGCACTTTTGTCAGACCTGGAGCCCAAAACGGCCGGTCGATTTTTTGAGGATATCGAAATTATGAAAGAGCGGAAAAATTAGTACCAGTTGGACGATAGGGCATTGGCAAAACTTTCCCCCGCTTGCATGGTGCTAGCATCGAGACAAATCAAATCCAAGGACCATCAAAACCAGTGGTTAATTTGGGGGCGTACGAGGGCAGACGCGTCCCCTCGCTCTTTTTTCAGGATGGACGCCGTCCACTTATTTTTCAAAGAAGTAAAAATTTTCTTAAAATTGTGTACAAAATGTGTAGAAAGGCACCAAATTTGGTTATGAATTGCAGAATTTTCTTGGGGCTATGCGCCCTGGTCCCGCATTATTATTTCGGAGTGTCTATTCGTCCGGCCAGTTTTGAACTATAACTTCATTCGACTTGGTTTTCTTATAAGCATTCATTTCATATTTCATTTCATATTTCATTCATTTCATAAGCACTCATTTCTCATCTGCTTATGAGAAAACCAAGTCGAATGAAGTTAGTCAGTTGTCAAACGTGGATGAAATTCACGGTCGTCTGACCCTATCTTCAAAATCGGTAAGTTGCTAACGCAGCTTATATTGGAACACAGCCGCTGCAATATGAACTGCCTCAATAGCTCAGCTGGTAGAGCATCTGACTGGATATCGGAAGGTCGTGGGTTCGAGTCCCACTCGAAGAAAATCTTTTCACATTGCAGTTGGTATTTATTAACATTCACCTAACTGCCCAGCAAACACTGGGACATGGCGGGGACGTCCCAAAGAGGTCCCAGGGAGGTCCCCGTTACATCCCAGGGACATGGCGGCCAGGTCCAATAACCCCCCCAAACTGCTCCCAGGGAGGTCCCCGCTATGTCCCAGAGAGGTTCTAGGGAGGTCCCCGCCATGTCCCAAAGAAATCGTGTTACTGGTGCCCTCTGTTAGAGAACTACCTAAGCAACTAAATAACAGCCTTTGGCTGTTACATGCCTTGGACAACAAAATAAAATTGTAATAAATAATTGATTTCTCAGTCAGTTTTGATCGGAATTCAATTCTGTGAACGAAATTACAGAGACAATTACAATTATGATTAGTACCAGAGACCCGAACCTTTATTAATAAAGGTTCCGGTTCCACAATTTTACTTTATAAAGGTTCGGGTTCCGGTTCCGGTTCTTAAACAAATAATCTTAAAGGTTCGGTTCCGGTTCCTGCATAAAGGTTCCGGTTCCGGTTCTCAAATTTTAAATCAAACTAGATTATAACACTTCAGTATTATGTCAAATTTAATGGAATTTTTTAATTTGGATTTTGTCATATGAATGAAGCACTGGTGTAGTGTCTGTAATATGCGTACAGAAATCACAGGATGGTACGCAGACTAAATCTCAGAGTCAGAAGAGACAATGGCGGCAATTTTCTCCATAAGACGGCGTAAACATTAATTTTGCCAGAGCTATCATATTCATAATTGTCAGCAAAGCAGTTCTCATCGCAAAAAAATTGAAAACTCGAGCACCATTTAAAAATGAAGGATTTTCAAGAATTAAAAAAGTCTACAAAAAATACTAATAGAAATGTTATCAAAAATTTTTATTTTTACAACTTTGCTAAAAATATTCTTTGAAAATATCATAATATTAAAATCCAAAAGTTAAAAAATTAAATCGTACATGTTTCTTTTAATAAAAGAAAGAACGTATGTGGATCCGGTGCGGTTCTTGCTCTGTTGGTTGCTTGTGCTGGCCCTGAAAAGGGCCGTTCGCAGCGACGTTTCGAGGCACTTGCTGTCCTCATCCTCAGGCAGGCTGGGGTGGAATGGCTGGATGGGAAAAGCCGGCTCTTAATCTTGCCTACTGTCGCAAGTAGGCGAGCCAATGGGAAAAGAGGAGGAATTCTTAAAGAACCTTTAAGAACCTTTAAGAACCTAATTGATTATAAAGGTTCGGGTTCCGGTTCCGGTTCTTGGGGAAAAAAGTATAACGGTTCCGGTTCTGGTTCCAAAATTATAAAGGTTCATACCGGTTCTAGGTTCCGGTTCGGGTTCGGGTCCCTGATTAGTACATCAATACAAATTATTGTACCCCAACATGATTTGAACACACGATCTTGTGAATAGAAGGCTGACGGGCTAATCACGGGACCACGGCGCGAAGTGAGAAAGAGGTTGCTTAGACACATGCTTTGAGTAGATTTTTGAAACATTGAAACGGATAAAAGAAATCTGTTTAAATGTACCTATTGAGATTTCTGGCATAGTTTATGATACTAATCAACATCTTAATTACTGTTACCTTATTTAATAATTACCTAAAGTAAATTGATCTTGGATACAAAAAGCTATAGTACCTTGGTGTCGTTATCTAAAAGAGATGATAATTCTACAAAAACGGAAATATTTACATGTTCATTTTAAAGACATTTGATTCAATTACTTTATTCAAATCGGCTTGCTGTAAACGGAATCTAAAACTTGATAAGTCACAATAAGTTCAACACATTTTCTGAAGCATAAAAAGAGCTCCCAAAAGGGACCTCCCTGGGACATGGCGGGGACGTCCCAAAACAGATATCCCAATTGGGACCTCCCAGGGACATGGCGGGGAGGTGCCAAAAGGGAGAACTTTCAAAAAAAAGATCTCCCAAATGGGACGTCCCTGCCATGTCCCGTTTTTGCTGGGTGAGGGATTCAGTAAAAATCATATTTCATACATATGCGCACTCATCTGCTTATGAGAAAACCAAGTCGAATGAAGTTAGTCAGTTGTCAAACGTGGATGAAATTCACGGTCTTCTGACCCTATCTTCAAAATCGGTAAGTTGCTAACGCAGCTAATATTGGAACACAGCCGCTGCAATATGAACTGCCTCGATAGCTCAGCTGGTAGAGCATCTGACTGGATATCGGAAGGTCCTGGGTTCGAGTCCCACTCAAGGAAAATCTTTTCACATTGCAGTTGGTATTTATTAACATTCACCTTACTGAGGGATTCAGTAAAAATCATATTTCAAACCCCCCCAGTTGTTTCATTGTTTCAATCATGCAGTGAGTCTTCAAGAGAGCCTTGGAAACAAAAACAAAACTGACAGCTGTCATTACACGATCGAAATATCATTATTTATTACACTACAGTTCAGTATCTAATAATAATGATAATAATGTAATTTATTGAGCACATAAAATAGGTACACAATTGGTCTGTATTCAATTGAATACAATCGTGTTGAATCGAGTCGTTGATCTTCCATACATCCATCTCTTCTCTTCAGCTGCTTCACCTCTTCACCATTTACCTATTTCTTCTTGTGGTAATATTGGAAGAACATCTAAGCATTTGCTTTTTAGCTGAGGGAAAACCACTGAAAAAACATTCTCAACAGGATGTAATCTTGATTCTTGTCTTCCAATCTCATTACCACTATTTCGGTAAATAACCAAATATCAACATCAATTTTTAATTCTTATTCTCAATTCTTATTAAAATAATGGTCGGTGTAGCAAGAAATCTTTAGATTTACAAGTGACCTCCCTCGACGCTAGCGCCAAAAGAGACCGACCTGGCGTCCTATCTTTGCATCGCCCTATAGCGCCGAATAGTCTAATCAAAATATCCCGCGGAAAGCTACCATCGCGTTTCCATAGTTACCACTCATGGCGTCAAGCTCACGTCAAGGTTGTGACGGTGACGTTGCTTTGCTTGCTTGACAGTAAAGTAGGTGTGGTGGGCCGTGGCGTCGGAACGTCGCTTGGCGTCTGTTTCTGACGTTGAATGTGTGTGTATCAATGCATTAGTACCTCCTCGACGCCAATAGCGTCTATTCACCTCTTGCGTTAGTTTCTACATTTTAGGGGCCCAATTTGTGAATTTATTCAATAAAAAGTTTACGTATGAATTGGTCAACAATATGTCAAAAACATCTAATCAGCAGAAATCACCAAAAAATGATGAACAAATGTTGTTGGCAGCTTCAACAGGTGACTTGGAAAACTGGATGTCAAAGTTACCACCAGTTTTAAAAGATCATCCAATCATCAATTTAGCAATTCCTGGTAAGCTAAACCCAACCTATCTAAAAAGCACACCTGAACTTCTGCTTCTGCATGATCGCCTTGTGTTGTTGTTCAAGTTCTGGAGTCACACCATGCATTTCTGTGGCTGGGGCTCAAACCGATTTGGACCATTGACAAACAATTCTTTGTTTGGGATTTGAAATACTGTTGCTGATGTACGCTGACAAACAATGCCGTCCTGTTCTTACATCTAGACTTAAGAGCAAGGTCAAATTCTTCATGGGGACAGCTTAGATCTTCTTACATTTTACCCAAATTTTAGCAGATTGCAGGGAAACCTGACACAGGGGGCCAATTCTTGAGATTTACGTTTTGAAACCGTTTTACGTTTACATGTTATAAAACTGGAAACAGTTGACAACTATCGGTTAGCCTTCAACTTTTTTACGTTTTAAACAATGAAACCGTGACACGGTTTCAAAACGTAAATCTCAAGAATTGCCCCCCATGTGGGTCAGCGTCAAAAGAACCCAGCCAAATCCCCATGTTGTATGTGGTACCTAAAGAGACTAGACCTACACTCCCCCCCCCCCCCCCCCCCCCACCCCCCACAAGGAAAGAGTGTCAACTTCCTATGCTGCCGATGCTAATTTTTTAAGAACGAAAAAGTCCATCGGAGTGTAGACTCCCCGGCGCCATCTTCCTACGGTTGCCAACTTTAAAGAATTTAATTCTGGACAATGTAGTTCTAAATTTCTCTGGGAATAAAATATCCTCAAAATACGGTATTTTGGGGAAACACGTAATGCGTACACGAAAAGACAATCTCGCAGGAAATCAATGGGGGGGGGGTCTATTTTGCTTAGGTAACGTTTTTTTTTAAACCCATTTAATACAACTGAAAATATACGTCATATGACCCATGATATGACTACCAATTTAAGTTAGCATTCACTATTTAAATATCTTGCCTATTGTTTATGCAATATCATATTTTTATAGATAGGTAAAGATTTTGTGATTATTTTCAGGTTCACATGACTCAATAAGTTACAGTATAAGTAAACATTCAGCTGTGTCACCAGATACAATTCCTTTTGTGAAACAACTTTGCAAGCTATTTGGTCCTTTACTGAAGCCCTGCATATTCAACTGGTCTCTCACTCAGCACATACCCGTCACCGAACAGCTCAACAATGGAATCAGGTTAATATGATGTGGTGAATCTACTTTGCCTCCTTCTTCAGCATATTTCTAACTCTTGTCATTACATTGTGCAGATATCTGGACATCCGTGTTGCTACTAAACATCAAAACAAGGATATGTTTATTGTTCACGGACTTTATGGGAACGAAATTAAAGGAACACTGAACGAAATAGACCAGTTTTTAACTCAACACCCAAACGAAATAATTATCTTAGATTTTCAACATTTCTACCGGTTTTCCATAGAGGCTCATTCTTACATGCTCTCAACGTTAGGAACACTGTTTGGCAACAGACTTTGTCCTCTTCCTCGAGATCTGCGACAAATGACATTGCGTTGGATGAGAGAGAATTGGTATCAGGTGATTGTAATATACCGAGATTTGGCTGCTGCTGGACTTTCTACAATGTGGCCCGGAACAAGCTGGCCCACACCGTGGCCGGAGATTCCCAATGACACATCAGCATTATTCTCATTCTTGGAACAAAAGATGGCACTACGCCCTCTCAATGCTGGCTATGTTACACAGTGTGTCCTGACTCCAGATCTTAAGTTTGTAATTTTGAATCCATTTTCCTCACTGGAAACAAAGTGTGGGATTCCATGCAATAGAGCAGCAGTTCCATGGCTAAAACAACAAAGCCCGGCAGGCACAAAAGGTGTTAATGTTGTTATTTCTGATTTCATTAACATGAACGGAATTCCATTTTCAGAAACGGTTATACTTCTCAATGAAAAAATTCTTGACAAAAAAATTAACATTTAGTAGGTATGTTGAATAATTAATTATTAATTATCACCAGTGGGGTTCACACTTTTATATTTTCTCATGTACAGTTTTACAGTTTTGTACTTGTTTGGTATAAATTACAGGCTGTGAGTTGGACACAATCTGTTTAACTTTATGATAATATACTGTCTACATATTGGAAATGTACTTTTATCCAATACCAACAATAGTATTATTGTTGCCACTAAACTATTTTATACTTGGATTGGATGCTCGATCCAAACTTTTAAAATAGTTTCAATTTTTTAATTTACACAGTTGCAATCCTATAATCAATAAAATACCAATAATAGGGCATTCTCCTCTAAATTAGATTTCCAAATAATTGTGTTATTATGGTAGGGAAGACGTTGCTGAATACAGATATGTTATTAGTTTTGTTGTGGGTTCAATAGTTCTCTCGGAATAGACAACATCATAAATTATCTAGTTAGCTCTGCTTTTCAAAAATTTTCATATGCAGTTCCGTGATCCAAGTATCTATTATGGTTATGATCCATTGTTGAAAAACCATAATAGATACTTGGATCACGGTACTGCATATGAAATTTTTTGAAAAGCAGAGCTAACTAGATAATTTATGATGTTTATGATCCATTGTTGAAAAACCATAATAGATACTTGGATCACGGTACTGCATATGAAATTTTTTGAAAAGCAGAGCTAACTAGATAATTTATGATGTTGTCTATTGATTTACAAAGTTTGTCATAACTGATATGTTGCCATGGCAACAAAGCATATCACCATGGTAACACATTGTTGTGGACTTAGAAATTACATCACAAACCAGCTTCTCGTTGCATGCTGTTTTTCCCGCCAAAATGTCCCATGACATTTGAAATTGATTTTTATGAACGAAAATGTTCTATTTCTCAAGTGATAGGAGTGTTTTTGATATTTATTTGTGTTGTTATTTAAGAATTTAACTTAATAAAATTAGAGGAGACTTCCTGATTCAAGGCCTCATATCAGGTTCCCCCCCCCCCCCCCCCCAACCACACAAAAAAAATCCAGTGCGAGAGGTCAATATGAAATATGTTGCCAAGACAAAAATCTGCCTCCAGCTAGTAATTTTGTACATAATATAAAGATATACAATGTTACAATTATATAATAATTATTTGTTACCTATGACTGAGTATTTGTTATTGAAAACAGTATGAAACCGCAAAATATTGAATAACGCTCGCTATATTTTGTGAAATGCAACCCTTATTATTTTGTTGGATTGTGGTGTAGATATTCTGTAAACAACATTAATTTAATTGTGTTGTGACAACAATACACAAACTGTATATTTATCCTCCTTTGACGAACTGCTAAGGTACCGACATTGTGGTACCATTGGTACAAAGGGAATTTCCTCAAAAGCCAAAGAAAATTTTAGCACAAAAATTGAACACAAAGCCCATACTATTTAATCTGCAAAATGTAAATTTTTGTGTTTATTTGCAATTCCTTTTCTACTTATAAATATACTAGTTATAGTACCACGGTTTGTGGATACTGAAATGTGCAGGACACAAACAAAATTAATATTTGAGTTAAGCGCCATGTCTGTAGTAAGTTGCTGTAAGTAGTAAGTCCATACAGTAAATTTATTAGTATGGTTCAATGTAGTGCTTTCTAGTCGTGTGTCACTGTGGTGACAAGAGCTCTGATACAATGATTGTGTAGTACCTCAATGAAGCTAATAGCTATGAATATTATTTTGTGGATACAAGTCTTTTTGAATCTGATGTTAGTTGACGTAGGTATTGCGTGTTTAATATGGTAATAGTGCATGGTTAGATTGGGTAAAAAGTACTTGCAAAGATCATGACATGTTATTACTTAAGCATGAATTACATGGTTCAAGTTTCCTTGAAGGTGTTGATTTCAAGGAAACATGAAAGGGAATTTAGACGATTTAATGTGGATTGAAGTAATATGGTGCAATTAACAATTGGTTGAAGTATTTCAAGACTTGAAGGAAAATAGGAAATGTTCTAATTGAAAAGGTTGAAAAGATGTTAATGGTTAATTAAATGCTTGAATGTTTTCATTTAGACAATCCAAGTCTTGAATTCAACCCCCTTGAAAGGGTTGAATTCAAGGAAACTTGAATCGTGTAATTCAGCAGTCCTTCATATTTACTGTTTCAATGCAAGAAAATACTGAATTTACTTACTGTCCATTTGAGTTTATTTCAAAGTTATAGAATGTAAGATAAAATTAACAACTATGCAAGGAATTGCTCTTATGCAGCCCAGTCTGCCCCTGGTTGTGGTAGACAAGAACACTAAAAATTATCAATAGTGCTAGGCATAGTGCACTATGCACAATAGTGCAATAGCGCAACTGGTAGGTAGCAGTCTAGAGTAAACTTGCCTGCAATTTCAATCTTGTAAGCGGCAAACATCAAGGTTCCTCATCTCCACTTTAGCTTTGAATATTAACTAGGTATTTCAAAAAGCAGATATGATATTTCACATTTATAGCTCCATGATTTCACCATTTACAAGTATTGTCGCCAGTTTTTCGCTAAAGCACATTCGGATTCTTTGAAAAATCCAACAATGAGGCTTAGCCATGTTTTAGTGACAGGTTTGACGCGTCTCGAAATAAATATTGGCAACTTTGTAAGGCGAATGGGTTGGGGAGTCATTAAACGTTCAGGTAGCTTGAAAAGAAAGTGATGAGCTTAACTCTCATACAATGAATGAATGCCTATGTATCCTAGATAATGGAAACCCAATGTGCTTTAGCGAAAAACTGGCGACAATACTCATTGCATTATAACCAGTGGTCGAATGTGTGTCGCACCCCAGTGGTCGCACCCCAGGTATTCCAGGGCGCACCACAATAGGATGACATTCCCGGTAAACGGTTGGAAGGGCGCGGACATTTTTAATATTTTGAAAAATTACAGCCGAAAACAGGGGTTTAGAGACACGGTCAAGAAAATTTTTATCAAAATTTTTTTGATTTAAAGAAATTTTGAATTCAGAGTACCTAGGTACAGTACGTCCAGTGAGCGTGTAGCCAGTTCAGCAAATGCTGTGTAAAATTCAACAATGGGTTTAGCTTGTAATCCTGAGTGTTTTGACGCGTGTGCGGTTGTAAATATCTCTCAACGACTGCAGGTGTTCTGGAATGGGTTGTTTTGTTGTGGTGCCAAATATCTTTCAATGCAGTTGGCTTTTAAAATTCAAGGAAAGTTGTTTAAAATGGCAACAGTGTAGGTGGAAGGGGTGGCAGGTCATAAAAAGAGTTGTATCTTGTCAGAGCTTAACGGTCGAACAAGGGTCGAACAATACTGCTCATCTTATGAAAGGAAAGGCTACACGCTCGCTGGACGTACTATAGAATTTAATTTTGGGAATAAGTTACAAATGTCCACAAATTGGTACGAGTTTTAGCAAATGCAGGTCTGGGGTGAATAGTCCCGGTAAATATTTTAAATTTTAACTCGACTTCAATCATTTTTGTGTTTTTGACATGACCTGTCTCTTTTTATAATATTTTGTTCACATATTATTTTGAATGTGCTGATATCTTAGATGATGCTCTCATTTTGGCAGGCCCCCCCCCCCTGCATATGCCCATGGGTGTATTGTTACTAAAAGACATTTGCACCAGGTCAATGGGGGTCTGGGGGCCTCCCAGCACCATGCGGGTCCGGGGTGGACAGTTCCGGAAAGTTTTTTAGTTTCAGAAACGAATTTGGTGCGTTTCTACACGATTTTGACGCTATTTTAAGCCCAATTTTATTTCGACAAATGGAACACAGATTAAAATTGACAGATTCTCTGGAAAAGATATTAGTATTACCATTGAAGTACATAGTGCTGTTTTTAAATCTGTCATGGGGGGATTTTGAAGTGGACAAATTAGCCATGGGGGGAAAGAACTATCAATATATCCTCCCCCACCCCTCCCCAATTCGACCACTGATTGTAACTGAAACTGCTTTGTTCCAACACATCACAAACATGTTAAAACTCAACAAATAAATTGATGATAGAAATAATTTATTTCAGAAACTTGATTATTTATATTGTACAAAACCTATGTACCTAGTATGTTTAAGACTTGGAAAACGCTCTGTGTAACTTGTTGATAAGCGATCCTTCGTATTACATACGAATTAATATCATGTGTGTGAAATTTGTTCCTCTACAAACCTTGAGAACCCCTTTGAAAATAATCTAACTCATGCATCAAGAAGCAACGAAAAAAATAAATGTCTTTGATAGGTTAATTTTGACATTCAAAACAAGCATGTCGTCAATAACTCTTGAAGTGCATTACAGATTTGTCTGAAATTGTCAAAAAACATTTATAAAGCTGGTCCCAATGACCATGCAAAATTTGATGATGATCGGTCAAACATTCCAGTTTCAATTTGCTCACAGAGTTTCTTTCATATTGCCAAGCTAAGTGTGCTACAAATCAAGTTTCCGACGAAACTAACAAACCAACCTTGCTGAAATCATGATGTCACCAGCAATCAGGATAGTAATATAAGTTTTGTGAAAAAATTGGCCTGATCTGTGACTTCGTTTGACATTGCAAAAGGAACAGACAGGCAGACATAAAACAGATTTGAGCCATAAGTTTCAAGTGGAGACAATCGCTCCACTTGCTCAGTCAGAGGCTCCTACTATGTAAAATATTTGTGTTGAATTGTTAAGGCCGGTCATATATTTTTTCCCGCCAAAAGTAGTTTTGGAGCGGTTTTGGAGGGAAATACGAAATATAAATTGCCATATTTGGCAAACGGATATGAATATCGAAAAAGCAAGAAAGACATGACATGTATTGAACCTTGATCTACATTTTCATCGCTTACTGTCATAACTTTGCTCCTACTATGTGGTCAGCATTGGTCGGGCACGAAAACGCTCCGTTTCTCATCCGTCGCTCGTCCGTAGTTGACACGGAGCGTTTTCGTGCCCGACTGATGCTGACCACATAGTAGGAGCAAAATTATGACAGTAAGCGATGCAAATGTAGATAAAGGTTCAATACGTGTCATGTCTTTCTTGCTTTTTCGATATTCAGAACCATTTGCCAAATATGGCAATTTATTTATTTATTTATTATTTTTATTACAGTTTATAACACAAAACAAATATTTTGTAAAAACCACGTTATTTCGTATTTCCCTCTAAAACAGCTCCGAAACGACTTTTGGCGGGAAAAAATATATGACCGGCCTTAAGTTGGAAATATTTCTGTTGTGGTGTAAAACTAGCCACTCCACTACTGGTTCTCATAGTAAGTCTTTGAAACTATGTAACAGAATTTAAACAGATGTAAAAAGAGTAAAGACCGATGTTCAAACAATAACATACGCATACGTTTCAATAGCATTGCGCCGAAATGGATTCTGTCGAGACGAGATCAAAAAGAGATTATAGAATCGGTACCCAGGACTCTGCTGGAGACTGCCGAACTCACTACAGATGGTGGCAGATATGGTACTTTACATTTCCACTTACACGTCGTAAAACTAACAGAAACAAGTAAATGAGCTAATTGTAATTGTGACACGATTTATTAAAGTGACCCAACTTTGACGAGTGTGGAGTGCAGCACCAACTCTGCTCATTTTGGTTTTTTCCAGTGTAAAAATCACGAAAGGGTTTGCAATTCATGGGAACCTTACTTTAGTGTAGAGCTGCTGGGTATTGCTGTTTGTGTGTAGCTTTTCTATGAAGATTAGTTTTTTTATAATTAGTAATTTGTCTTCTTTGATTCAGAAAGTTCAATACATTTTTAATGGTACGAGTGACCTCAAAATGCAACGAAATAATAATCTGCTCCTGTCACTTGTTCTGTTACATACAACCTCTACTTTTATTATGTTATTACAAGAATTTTCAATTTTTGGACCTAACTTAGAGAATGAGAGATTCAATAACATCACTTGAACAGTTTGTGGAATATTTATTTTTTCTTGCAATTTCACAATTCATCCCTCTTTCATACCAAACAAAATGCAAACTTTAATTATTTATAAATAAATATCACTAATCATCAATGCAATATTGAATAACATAAGGTAAGGTATGTGGTTGGCTCAAGTTCAACTGTCCATCCACAACAAACTTGGATGAATTTGACCAAATTACAAAAATGAAAGTAAATTACCTACATTTAATTTCATCCCATTTTTACCACATAGTGTTCTGTATAATAGCAATTCCTAGACACCAGAAACGATTAAAACGTTCCTATTTACTGTTTCTTTATTCTAAATTAATTTAAAAACTGTTTAAAAATCATGGTTTTGAGGATAAATTTTTAGCTAGATAGGTATATTTTATTTTGACTTTTGTTTTTGGTAAATATGTGTTTAGTTTAGTTTTATCTAAATATTTCATAATTTATTGTAGAACGGGAATTCCATGAAAATGTAACATCAGGCCTAAAAATATCAGCTTTGTGTCCAAAAGCAGATGTAACCCCAAAATAATTGCAATTGTCATAATATTGTGCCATACAAATTAAAACTAAGATATGAATTTTGAATATGAATTCAAGTGAATGAACGTAAAAAGTGACTTAATTAATCATTCCCAGGCATGAATAGTAGAATCTGGTACACCTGCTTTATGATTTTTATTTTACATTTAAAAATTTCAATTTGAATACCTATCAATCATTCAAGTATTATTTTAAGCATTTGAAAAATTTAATATTAAATTTAGGCATTTGGAAATATTTGTTGGACAGCCCTTATACGACTAGATGACATTTTTTGCAGTGTCGATTAATTGGCGTTGCCATTGTGTACATATTAATAAGTTTTCCTTTGACTTCGAGGCAATTTGCATTATGAAAAATGTCTACTCTTGGGAAACATTCCGTTTAATGGCAGAGCTTGGACTAATACCTCTGGGGCTAGATTCACAAAGCACTAGAGCTGTCACCTTGCTTTAAACAATATTAGTTATTACAATGTTATACCCGTAAAACTTTGTGATAATAATTGATCAAATAACATTCATTATACATGTATTGAAATTGGTAAATTCTATCATGGAAATAGCATGGTAGAAAATATATCTAGAATTTTACGGAATAAAGTTATGACATTGACTAATAATAAATACTGTACGTCAATGGTTATGATGTATAGAGTTTAACATCGTTTGTGAATCTGGTCCCTGGAATAGTACCTACTAAGTATTATTGAAGTATTTTTTTAATAAAAAATTACTAGGTACACCCAACAAATCATAAAACAGTATTTGAACGAAACAGATTGGCTGTTGGTCAGATTCATTGACAATCAATCCTTGTTATTATCAATTAAATCAGAGCTCACCTAGAAGAGGTTGATGACGAGTAAGCATAGACTTCATCGGATGATGCCATCACATTTTTTTCAGACAATCCATTTCTTTCAAATACCGTTTTATGATTTGTCGAGTGTACTTTTAATTAAAAGTAAATGATAAATTAGTATGCATTTAAAATTGTGTGTACAAAAGAATTAGATCTGTAGATAAATGAACCATAATGGTAGTAATGTACTAAGGTTGAAAATTGTTTTCATTGAAAAAGAAAAATAACTGAAAGTTTATGTTAAATTTCAAATCATTTTGATGTCTTTCAAAATAGTACATTGAATTGTTGGAATTACTTTTCCATTATGGTACAAAAAGTGATTGTATAGTGTATACATTATCAATTTTTAATGCCAAATCAATAAATAATCTAATTATCAAACTAACTCTCACACAAAACACATTTATACAAAAGATGATAAATGTAATATGGATATGACTGAAAGTTCATTCAAAAGCGATCTTGCAATGGCCAGGATTTGGAACGCTAAACACTGTTCATCATAGGGAACTATATTTAGTGAGGTAAGCAAGGAATGCAAACACTTTTTAATGAGGGGTGGGGGATTATATGCCAGTACCTTAGAAGAGGAAGGGGAAATTAATTTTAACAATTCTTTAGTTGAGCGTAACACTACATAGTATCATTTTAACTCTATTCTTTCTAGCATGTCTGCCTTCATCCAGTCTTATTTGTAATGGCACCACCACTAATTTTCTTAATGTAAGTTTTGTGTCAATATAACTATATTTTTGGACTTCAGTTAATTTGTAATTGAAATAGTGTGATAGGCATGTGAAAAGTTAACTAATCTGACAGTGGGAAGAAACTAAATAACAATCAGTCTGTTTTATAGGCCTCCGAAGTAGACTATAGCGCCCAACTAGGCGGCAGAGCGGCGAGACTTAGGTGAGGGAACAGTACCTTGTAATGCTATGGCACCACCAAGTAAAAAAGTAGAAATATGAATAAAGAAATAAGTAATATTAAGGCCCACACACAATTGACATAAACGTAAGTACATAGCCGGAACCCGTAGCCGCAACACGTAACCCGAAAGGTATGTGTGTGCACAATTGACGTAACAGAACAAAACAATTCAAATACATAAACATAATCATTTCATACGAAAAATATCATCCTCTTATTAAAATGTCACATTTTACAAAGCCGTGATATCCCATATATTTTTGACAGCGAGGTTTACTATTATATTTTTCTCACATTAAGATTCTAACTTGACTGTTTTCGTTTCCTGTTTTATAAAAGCAGGAACAGAATGATCATGTAGTAATTAGTAATACATTCTCATTGGCTGCCTGTCAATATGGAAGTTAAAACTTGGTCAACTCTTGTGGGCTTGCAGCTATGTTGCGGCTATGTCAACTGTGAGCAGGTGCATTGGTATACATGGTTTCAACTTTTCACGCAGTTACGCTTATGGGATACGTCAATTGTGCGTGGGCATTTAGCTTGTTCCTAAGTAAAACTGTTTGCTGCGTTGTGGTTATGCTACAATTCATTTCGCAATGCTGCTAATCCTTCGATGAATGTATTCCCAAATGAAGTTACTTAGCCAGAGAAAAGGAAATGTTCGACTTGAATGAAGTCAAGTGACACGAAAATCTCGGTTTTGTTTATTGGCGTTTTCCACGGGCCGCATTGAGCCGCACTAGTTCTGCACTCAGTTTGATATTTACATTCAGTTTTGGATGGTGATGTCATTTCAGTGCAGCCCTAGTGCGGTCAGTGGAAAACGCCATATGTAAAATTTGATGAATCCAGTGGGCCGTGGCATAATCGTGCATTATAAATATTTAAAAACAAAATTAATAATAGACTCACTTCAGTCAGTTTTACTTTGGCACAAGCTAATATTCTTATTTCTTTATTCATATTTCTACAATTTAACACGGCTTTTCCAATACTTCACCCCCAACATTCATTCGCATTTCATTCACCAAGTAAGCGCTAATTGTCGTGCTAGTCGCGCGCCTATAGGCTATTTCGGAGGCCTGGCCCTATACACAAGAAAATTTGCACTAGGAAGGCAGTGATTTTGAATTTAAAAATTTACAGAATATCTGCCCAAATATTTCAGTGATAAAAATGCATGTTATATCAATAAGTAACAAATGTAACAACAGTTAAAATAAGCAAAATAAGTCGATTTTAAATATATTTTATGAATAATTGTATGTAGACTGATGCACATTAATAAATACCTACTGGGTTATAGTTGCCATCTTTCAAAAAGAACAAAACCAAAAGACATGACAACACTCTTTCACACAAACTGCCCTAAAAACAATAAAATTGGTCTTCAACTTCTAAGGTACAGAACTAATGTATTGCAACCCTTAACAAATTTACTCCCAAGATCGCAAATTGTGAATAAAATTTTAAAATTGAGAGTAGAAAATATGTCACCTACACAAGTAGGTATAAAAATAAAATGATTTCTCACTTTCGATCAAAGAAATATTAATATCTTTTTAGAATATTATGCAACTTTAATTTATTAATGAACTTAAGTGACTGAATCACTTTAAATTGAACTTTCCCTTTTTTCCATCTCTTGCCAGTCCAGAAGTCCTCCTAACCCCCAAAGCTGGGTCCACATAGGCCGTTTTTCCGTTTTGCGTTTTCCGTTTTTCTCTCTTGACCAATCACAAGCCCGCCGCACGCGGATTTTATCCTCGCCGCGCCGCATAAACTTCAACGAGGATTTTAAAAAAGACGCACGGCGGAAGTGACGTAAAACTTTTAATAACCAATCACGTACAACTACGTCACATGGTCAAATAACATGGCCGATCTAACACTAGATGCATTATTTTAAAATTACATACTTGGGAAGAAAATTAGCCCATATAAATACTCACAAACTGTCACTGACAGATATAAATAATGTTGAAAGAACATTTTTTGTTTTCCACGGCCTCCTGACATCTCAAAAGTAAAGTTTTAACCAGGCGGGGATCAAGGTGCTTAAAAAAGTTTTTGTAGAAGACGCAAAACGCAAAACGCTCTATGTGGACAGTCCTACTAAAAACGGAGATGTTCAATGAGTAAAAACGGAAAACGCAAAAGGGAAAAACGGCCTATGTGGACCCAGCTCAACACTTCATTGAGATAAAGTGATCATAGGTAATTAGTGTTAAAATACTTACAATTATCACTCTACAGGCTTGCATGTGGACTCTTTGTCCTCGTTATGAATAGGTGAATAAAACAACATAAGTGTGTTTTTAGCTTTATATATGTATTTTTATTGCAATCATTCTAAAAGCAAAATCTTAACATCCTGGATTTTGCATCAATGAAATCCTTAATTGGTGGTGACTGTGGCCAGATAAAAAATACATTTATTGAATACGCAATGTCGGTTTCTTTGCCTATTCATAACGAATACAATGAGACCACTTGCAACTGCAAGTCTGTAGAATGATAATTGGTTGTTAGAAACATCCCATTGAAACAGTAATAAGGTAGTAACTAATATTCCAGCAAAAAAGTTTGGATGTTAGTTTGAGTTGTAGAATCACTTTCATAATGAGGAAAAAACATTATGTTCGTATCACTGAATAACAACAGTGGGTGCAGTAATTTGGCCCATTGCAATTTTATATTTTATATAATGATCACATAGTATCACTCGAATACCCATAAGGCCAGTATTGCAAGTAGAAACAACCAACTGCAAGCTGGGAGGGAAATTTATGTCGAGGGTTGCTGTACTGTCCTTCCACTTAAACAAGAGAGATAGAAGCTCATCAAACCGTTCCTCTCCCATTACAATAAAAATGTCCCGATTCTATGTGGTACAGGTCAGACAATATCTACCGGATTGTCCGAGCAAAAATGAATATGGGTAGTACCTATGCTAAGGAAGGTCCACTCTTGACTTATTGTTTATAATCATGTCTATTTTGCAAGTATACCGAGGGAGGAGAGTAGTAGGTACGTACCTACATGAGGTTACATCACAATGTGTCCAAAATGCTGATGAATGATCGATCCTCAGAGTTTACAGAGCCTTCACCTTTAACTGCTTCATTTTAGGAGCTTTCTTCTTCATCTGTCGTTTCATCTCGCGATCCTCCCATTTTCTTTGTTTTTCGGGATCGTCCTCCTGTAGAGAAAATGAAAATGTATTAAGTACTATTATCTTTTTCAGCCTAATTTTTAACCACTCACAATTATCTATCAAAAATACATAACTTCAGAACTTGTCAAGTCTGCTGGCTTGGGCCGACAGAAAGTTTTGACCTGGTGGCAAAAAGAAACCCTTCCAAGCAATCATGTTGAGGATTGTACAATTCATAGAGTAAGAGAAAGAAGAAGATTCAGGTTTTAATGATGAAAACGCATGGTAAAACTACGTTCTGTTTAAAAATCAAATATTATAAAACAAATCAATTTCTAAGCATTGCCATCCATAAATAGATGCAAATGATAATTCCTACCTCTGACCTGAGTCAAGTGAGTCAAGTCATTCCAGTGACCAACCACAATCTGACTTAATGTAGATTTTTACTTTTGGATTGGATTATTTTTGTTTAACAGCGTGTCGACAACTAGGTTATTTTGCACACATTAAAGCACTTCCATCAAAAGTCCTTGTTAAATAGAAATGCTTCAAATTTTCCTCAAATATGCCTCAAGCAATACCATTTGCAAATACGAAAAGAAAAACATGTGTCACGGGATTAATTTAAGAGATATCTAAAAAGGAAATATTGAAATTTCCCATAAGATAACATGGTGACGCTTCAAAATTACACTTATATCTTCTGTAGAAATCGTGATATAAACTACAAAGTAAAAATATTGATTTCATTTTATAGGCCGATTTTTTTTCAATATTTTAGCCGTTTAAAAATGTGGGGGTACGGGATTAAATAAAGAAATATTCAAGAATAATACCCTAATTTAGCCAGTTTCTACTAGAAACTGCTTAAAATCAAATCAAGTACTTAATTCGTACTGCATGAAATTAATTAAAATAATTGTTAATTCTTTATAAAATATCGCATTTCTACAAAGTAATCTTATGATATTCATCAAGAATGCAAAATAAGTTGTAAAATATTTATTTCATTGATTTGTAATTTAATTTGTGAGTCACTGACTTGAATTACGTGGACTATTGGTGGTACTACTTTCAGTGGGAAAGCTAGTTCAGAATGATGACATACTGTGGGGGGGGGAGGCTTTGGGCTGGTGGGATCTCGAGGGGGGAGGCCGGCCCGAGGGCCCCGCGAATTTTGGGACGGCATGGGACTAGGTCGACCCTGGACTGCACTTAGTTGGCACCAACTCGAAATGTGAAATGGCCCCTTAAGCCCCACCACCGCGTCAAGGTAGCAGTTCATTTGAGAGGACTTTTTATGTAGAGACTATTCTTAGTATTTATTTATTTGGTAATAATATATTTTTAAAAATATCAGCAAAGGCAGCTGGAAGGGAAAATAGTGTACATACAGTCGGTGACAGGCAAAGAAGAACCCTGTTTAGCATTGCCAGGTATAGGGCGGCCCATGCCAGCGCGGGTTCATCTTTGCCTGTCACCGACCATAGTATCTATTATTTTGTACCAAAAATACAGAGGGAAAATGCTAAACGTTGATTTCTCTTGGTAAAATTTAAAGTTCAACAAACCAATTCTGTCATAGGTACTGATGCTCCGAGGAGGCATGTACGATTAAGTATTTTTTAGATTCAAAGTGTCTATTTTCCTAGAATTATAATATCGTCGTTGAAGTGGCAATACTGCGTGAGTCCCTTTTGACAGATTGTGCAGGAGGCACATAAAACGGATTATTTTAATTTTAATAGCACTTCTAAGATTTTATTGTTGTCAAAATTAAAGAAATAATGTTTAGAAACAGATTCTACATTAATTGTCACTTTAAAATCGCACACCAATTATAAACACGTAATATTAAATCATACGCGGTTATCACTGTTTTTTTTCTATAGTTACGCGGTATTTTCTTAGTGCGTGGTAAGGCCATTTTTTCTAAGTCATTTCCACAGCATCCAAAAGCTCATATTCTGTAAATGACGAATTTAGCTGTGACATGATAATGAATATAATAATTTAATCCATTCATCTGTAACATGTCTAACAAAATAATTATTATAGTGGCAAACTACATGCTAAAGTTACACAGAATCAGAGCTGGGTAGTAACTTAACGAAAGTAACGCGTTACCGGTAACGCGTTACTTTTTTGTAACTTTTACAGTAACGCGTTCCTGCTATGATAGAAGTAACTTAGTAATGTGGAAAGTTCCTTTTTGTTGTGGAACTTTCACATTTATAAAAGTTCCTTTTGCAGTTACTTTTAGAGCAGAATGTACCTTCCCTCAACATTCAAAACTACACCATTTCCGCCCTCAAATATGTACCTGATTTTCTCTGATAAGGAATTTTAGGCCACCTGCACAAAACCGCATTCCAATCACGCCGTTCATGCTTAGTGCGTCACCAGTTCGCCCTCTCACTTGCACTTGACCAACCCTGCCGTGGCATGGGGAAAGGGGGTAGAATTAGATGCAAGACTTCTTACTGGGAGTAATTTCGTTGAAAATTTTGTTTTCCACAGAGAAAAATTACAGCCTGAATTTGTGTTTTAGCAAATTGGCTGCTTTCCGGAAATAAAATGGTCAAGTAACTTTCAAAGTAACTTTTCATTGAAAAGGAACTTCCAGTTCCTCTGATTAGTTGAGGAACTTTAACTTTAACTAGTTCCTTTTTTTCGGAAAGTAACGTAACTTTAACGCGTTCCTATTTTTTTGGTAACTTACCCAGCTCTGCACAGAATACCGCGTAAGTGACAGGTTTGCCTGACAAGTGTCAGGCAAATAATACCGCGAATAGAAACCTCAATTTTGCGGCAATGATAATGACAGAAATATAGCTTATGGCTTTAATAAAATATTGTTAAGATAAAGTTTAAATATATAAGAATGTTTTATGAATCAGAATAGTACCTTAACTGCAACAACACGTAATATACAAGAAAAATGGGGAGCTAGCATGGCTTAGCTTGTCACGCAGCCATCTTGGATCTAACATTACAAGTATAGGGAGATATGCGGTATTACCCGACGCAAGTCAGATACGTGGTGTGTAAATAGCCTTTTATAGCGTGCTAATTGGCACCAAAAGACTATAACCACTAGAAACAAGTGCCAATAGTATCCGTGGATACGAATCAACCAAAGACGATTTTTGCTGAAATTTCGACTTACGCGGTAGTATTACCACTTCAACGACGATATGTCACATTAAATTTGAAATTGTAATGGGTAAGAATGTGGAAAGTGGAGAGATTTACACGTTGTTAAATTTGGTGTCTGCAGACTGCAGTGTGAGTGCACTTAGCTGTCAACCCTCACATTCAAAATGCGCGATTGCAGAAATACTTTCATGGTCCTCACTCTTGACAGTCGAAGATAGTGCAACACATTTTATCAATGTTATGTTATGACACTCATGTTTGTATATTAAATGTATCTACCTACACTCCATGGATAAAAAAAATAGCACACAATATTCTTTTCAAACATATTTTTCAAGTTCTACCTATATATTTTTTTTATTTTCTGCTTCCCAAATCAAAAAAAATAATCATCAACAGTAGTGATAAGTGTCAAGTATGATCAAAAAAAATATGGTTTCCAGGGTAACTGCCCCTTAAATTCCAAACAGAAAGAAACGGATGGGCTGATAAAGGTTTGATGGCATCATCCAATGAAGTCTGTGCTAACTTATCATCTAACCACCGCGTAGAGAACATCTATCTTCACACTATTAAATTTAAGGTGAGATCAGATGGGCTTGAGACGTGAAACAGGCTCCAATGCTAAATATGGCCAGGTCTATAGAGTGGATTGGCTGCGGCTACCAGCCGTTCGCAGCGCTCTCTAAGCACCATGGTTGGTGTTAGAAAATCGAACTAATCTGTATTTTAGCGGGTTAATTCAAAATCAAATGTATAAATTAAACAACTAAACAACTTAAACAACTTGGATAACGATCAGATGAAATTAAAAGGGTTGATATCAGTGTAAAAATGTGTTTAGTTTATTGATTGTAATAATTAACATGTAATACAAGCATTTTCACTTACTTATTATTCACCAAACAGCAAATAACCTAAAAGATGGCATTTGACAGCTCGCGCCATTGACTATCACTCAAGAAATAAAATGATTGCCTAGATTAGTTCCGGGATCGCCACCAGCGAACTTAGCGCTGCGATTGGCTAGTGTGCAGACTGACCAAGGGTCGATTTTATAGCATTTTTTTCTGCGTATTCCACCCGTAGTCCGTATTCTATTCACGGGAGCCAATGGTAGACATTGAAGTGTTCACACCGTAAACTTAATAGTGTGAAGATAGCTGTTCTCTACGCCAGTGGCGGCCGGTGCCTTGTCTAGTAGGTGGGGCGCAATACCGAAGTTGTCCTCGACCCCACGGGGGGTCTGGGGGGAACCCCCAGCCGGCGGAGCCAGGGGCGGTCTGGGATGAAAAGGACCGGGATGCGATGAGGCAAAGGGCCCGGATAAACATGTGACAGGGCCCGTAAAACAAAGTAAAGATAGAAAAAACGTATGTAAAATGAGTAAAAATGCTGGTTCAACATGAAAAACGACAGTAAAATGTATTTAGGGGCCCGTAATATGGGAAATGGGCCCTTAAACGACAGGGGCCCGGGATGCGATCGCATCCCGGCATCCCGGGCCAGACCGCCACTGGGCGGAGCCAATCCGCCGGAGGCGGAAATTTTTGAAATAATGAACACTATCAAGTCAATGATTTGTGAGCGTTCCATTTAAGTTTAGGTTGTTGAGAAATCGCACTTATTACGTCGTGCAGTAAGTATAGTTTCTTCTGTCATCAAAAGCATAGCCGGGTTTTCTCTGATTCCGCACCAAGTAGAAATAGTTATTGGCGCCTTTTTTTTATAATTGTTTCCCCGTAGCCGTCTCATTTTCATCTTGCATATTATGATTCCATTTTATTTTTCCATACTAATGTTGTTGTTGATTCTATAGACTATATTGTTGCCTAGATATATTGTTCCATGAATTCATTAAAGAAAGCATTGTTGAGTTGACACTCAACTCAACAATGAGTCTGGTAGCGATTGGACGGGTTTTCCTATTGTTGTTAAAAATTCGTTCTTAGTGCGCATACGATATGGCATTTTCGACGATTTTGGAAAACATTGGTTGGCTTATATTTCTATTAGGTAAATAAAGAGCAAGCAGTGAAACAAAATAACGCGTTTATAGTTCACAACCACACATTCATGTGTGCCATTCCATCCAAAGATAAAAACATTGATTTGAGAATTTTGTGTACTAAGAAGACACACAGCTCGACAAAGTCGATGCGCCACTTACATTATGAGTCTAGTAGAGTAGGAGACAATGATGTACCGATAGGTACTGATGAACAAAACATAATTTACACTGATAATTATTTAATTTATCTGAAGAAATCCATAAGAAAAACATTAACGCTTCAAAACGATTAGCGGGAACGTTGAGTGATGGACGAGAAGTATGATCCACGAGCTAAAAGCATCAAGCCCGATGATTGCCGAATGCCGTCGGCACAAAGATTCTGTGCCCCAACACCGCGGTTCGGCTCAAACGCGGCTATGGCGAGAACGCAAGAGCGCATGCGTCAACTTCTAGAATGACGTCACGAGTGGGGCACGGTATTAGCTGTGCCCCTGGTTGCCTACCCAGCCAGGTGCCGCTAAGATTTCAAGCGGGCGACGGATTATACAGTAATTTCATTGATTTGGAGAGCGTATGGATGGGAGTTTCAACATTTTACATTACAAATTGAACATTTAAATTGTTCAAATTGAACATTTAATTTGTTCTCAGAATAATTATTGGTTGTTATTTGCAGAATATTATAATAAATCATTGAGGAATTAAATTATGTTTTTTGTATTTATAACCTGATATTTTAGGTAGGGCACGTGCCCCTGTGCCCCAATGCACCAGCCGCCACTGCTCTACGCGGTGATCTAACTCTAGTAGGTGAGCTCTGATTTCATCGATAATAAATATCAAGGATTGATTGTCAAGGAACCTCACCAGCAGACAATCCATTTCGCTAAATCGTTTTATGATTTGTTGAGTGTAAAAAATGTGTTGCTAAAGTTGCCTTTTTAAATTTTCTAATAGCACTTAATTTGGTAAGTAGTAGTACTGGACAATACAAGTCACAAAGCTACTCACATTGCTACTATCTAATATCTATGCATTCAAAGGTAGTAATGTAGTAGAGAGCATAGATTGGTAGAGGGCTGATCAAAAAGTTCCAGGACTGTATGATTTGCGCGGCAATGGAGCGTAGGAGAGCAGTGCGGTTGGTAGCATTGTTTAGCATGACTCTTCCTGAGCACAACTGTTTTTTCAGATTTTCGATAACCTTCTTTATTGTGAAGTTACAGCTGTTATGGTGAAACAAGCTTTTAAGTTTGGCGAATTTTTGATATTTTGCGAAATTGATCAAAAAGAAGGTTTCTTCAGAGGGTCTCTTTAGTTTTGGGGATTTTGGTGAAGTCTCTTCTCCGGTAATGACACTTTTCAAAAAGTTTTAATCGTCATTTGCCATTCAAGAAGATCCTGATAACTCTGTCAACAAATTTTTAACTGAAAAGTTACAGATGAGATGATTGGCTGAAAGAGTGTTCCGAGACTTTTGACCGAAGAAAAAAAATTCTGAGCTTTGGTTTGTCAGCAACTTCTTGAAATGGCAAAATGACAATTAATTTTTTTGAAACGTCATTACCGGAGACGAGACGTCCCCAAAATCCCCAAAACAAAAGAGACGCTCTAAAGAAACCTTTTTTTATCAATTTCGCAAATTATCAAAAATTCGCCAAACACAAAAATCTTGTTTCACCATAACAGCTGTAACTTCACGATAAAGAAGGTTATCGAGAAACTGAAAAAATAGTTGTGCTCAGGAAGAGTCATGCTAAACAATGCTACCAACCGCACTACTCTCCTACGCTCTATTCCCGCGCAAATCATACACTCCTGGAACTTTTTGATCACCCCATGAATGTAGTAGGTAGTACCTTCATAAGTAATTTTAATAATTATTTTAGTATTTTAAATTGCAGGTCTGGCCTGGGTCATGCAACAATCATCAACATGCTTGCTTGTTTGTGGATCTTTTGCGCTCTTGAAACTTGTTTTAAACTTGATAAGGAAAATTAAATTACTGACTATTAATATGGGATTAAAGCCATGCAACCATTTAAAAGAACAGAACACTAACCAACAGAATCCGCTCCTTTTCCTGTTTCTTCTTCTCCTCCCGTCTGGCTGCAGCCGCTTCAGCTCTGAAATTAGAGGATTAAAATATAACACCACCAGATTCAGAGTTGAAAACTTGGGACAAACCAGATCAAACGGTAAACCTAGGACGATTACTGGGGGGGATTGGCATCCCGTGTGACCTTGAAAACCATGTGTGTGATAACGGAAATGCCGCGCTTTTATAACAGTTGAAAATACCTCGAATCATTCAATAAAATGTCACACATTATATCTCTCACAATTAGTTAATCTTTAAGGAATGATGTATCTCAGACATCAACACGTTGCCTATGTGAGACGTAGTGAATAAAGTGCTGAAGTGATATTTTTCCGTCGGCGCAGGTTTTAACATTTTGATCTAGTTCCTCGAGATATTAAACCTGTCAAAACAAGTATACTACACAACATAATGGATTTTAAAATGCAATCACACAATGCTCTGCATTGTTATGAAGACAATGATGCTACACACAACTCTCTCCAATATTTTATTGACGATGCAGCAAGAAAAGGCATCATTTCCCTCGTCAGTATCATACATGCCGAAATGCGTACAGCATCAGCTAACGTGGGTGACGTCATTAGGTTGCCAATCCCCCCCAAGCTATCATCCTAGGGTAAACTGTTGATTTTGCCTCACCTGGCTTGATGGGTGGTCTTGAGGAAAGCCTCCTCTACTCTGAGCCGGTTTTTGTCAGCTTTGTTCTTGGCCTCTTTGCCAAGGCGGAACCGTTTCACTCGCTCCATGCAATAGAACACCAATTGCAGCAGCGGCTTCATTTGATCCATTGCATCTTCAATTGCCTGGCCCTTTAATGGGATGTTGAAGCCAAACAGAAGTACTTTCTTGACATCCGGCAACTTTGTCAATGTTGTGTCCCTGCAATATTGATTAATAATTAGTTAATTAGATTATGAGAGAAAGAGCAACCCGTCACAATTCAGTCTATGTGGTCAATATCTTAAGTCATATAAACTTCTTTTTCTGTTCATTCTGGAACATTGACTATGATATGTACATCAGAGTGTACCTATATAATCTTACGTATAGACGTAAGAAACTACTTTTGATTCTGGAACATTGGAACATCTGGAAATTCTGGAAAATATTCTTATGTCTAGACGTAAGACTTAAGAGGTTATGACGTAAGACTTTTAAGATGTGCATTTTGTTTAGTAGGGCCTAAAATATTTTTTTATCCCCTGACTTTTCAATGGGGCTTGGTCAGACTACAATTAGTAATTACTTAATCACTTTTCTGCCAATGAGAGCAATCTGGACATAAGAATAATGTTTTCTTATTGAAACGTTTTGACCTCAGGCATGATACATAGATTTTAACAGCAGTATTTGGTCTATTAACTATTATAAAGCAACGTTTCGCCTGCTGGTCTGCAGACATCTTCAGGCTGGAGGCGATGAGGTAACCAAGTAGGTTGAAGAAATCCAATCTTCTCTCAACAGTAACACGATTTTATAAGCATTCTAGATACCAGGAGCGTGATGTGATTCTATAAATCTACGAAAATCCGCTGCAATGTGATACACCGGCACTACGGTGATAAAAGCCTTCACCAACTTCCAGGCTTGCGGAAGGCGGAGTCAGACTAGTAGGCGACCCGACATGGCCTAGTATAGTAGTTAATAGAGCAAATACAGCTGTTGAAATCAATATATATAAAATATAAATGGTGCAGACTATAATCTTCACTTTTCCTATTTTGAGTAATGTATACTAACTCTGGCTGCTTAGATCCCGAGTATTGGTCAGAGAAGTGGATGTAGTCAATGAGATCTGGATACTTGTTGAGCATTGCCACCATGCGAGTGTCAATCAGGGAAGCAGCAGCATCTGTGATCTCGCTTAGCAGATTGAAGTGTGACGGAACTCCAAATTTCTCCATAGATCGACGCTCAGGACAATAAACACTCTGAAAACATGGCGCATTGAAGACTTATAAATACTAAAGACAAATTTCATAAAATCAATACTGATTTTACTATTAGCAGTACACATGACGTCCCTTGCACACAATTACTATTCTTTATAAGAAATAATTTATTATGATAATAATATAGATTACTGACTCAAACCATGAGCATAGGATGAAATTTCGGCAGGGGGGGGGGGGGGGGGAGAGGAGGCATTATTATTTTGGAAATTGACAGTTGAAAACAGGGGGGGTTCTGATGCACGGCCCGAAAAAATGTTGGTTCAATTTCGGTAAAATTTTGAATTGAAAAGAATTTTCAATTTTCAATTCTAAATATTTTTGGGAAAAATTACAAATGTCAAACAATTTGTAAAAGGCTATATCAGTGTTTGGCAAAATGTAAAAATCAATGGAGGGGGTGGGGATTAGTGTATGCAACTAGAAAAGAACGAATTCTAAGTCAATCATTTTTGTCACCATAATGAATGTGGTATGGAATTAATAATTCTATGTAGGTACAACAGCTGGTGTGTTGGAAACCAGTAACCACGGTTCAAAGAGAGTTTTAAATGAGGCTTTAATAATTTTATACTCTAATAAGTTAGTAATAAATTATGCATTACCAAATCAGCCATATCTTTGGAGAGTTGCAGAGCAGTCTTCTTAGTAGCTATGCAGAAGATGAAACTGTCCATGTCTTCTTTATTCATGTCTACTTTTATGTGAATTTGGTCTGTGGACGGCCTCACCAATTGAGTCATCACAGCAACCAGGTCTTGTCTCTAAAAATATAATATATATTATATTCTGTTCTGTATATTCGTTACGTATACGTAAATTGCTATAATGTAACCGTCCCTAATGTAGTACCGTAATTCAATGTTAAACCGCTTTGCAGGGCAGGGTCAATACATAATTTTAAGAATTGATGGAATATAAGAGCATGTGAATGACAAACTGTACCTTGAGGAACTTCAACTCCACCAGCATCCCCTCACAGCACGTCCTCCCGCTACACCAAAGTGTATACATATTCTCAGAGTCTTTCACCAGGCCAGGATTCTCATTCTCTATCTTCCCGTCATCACCTGAATAGATGTGATGTTATTAGTCGTAAGTCCCTTTCATTGGAGCAAGTCTTCAAAATTACGATTATTCAAGTTACCTACGTACTACGTAGGTAGGTAGGTAGCAAATAGGTACCAAAACCACAGGCCATGGGGCCAAAATTGGATTATTATATTGGGGCCTCCAGGTAAAACCGGATTCACGATTTAAACCCGATATAAAAAAAATTTATCTGCTTGGAGGTACATAGTAGCAAAGGTAGTAGGTACGGTATGGATCAATCATCCTACCAAGTTTAGTTAAGAATCCCAAGGTGTGTTCAAATCCTAGTTAGGTAGGTAATGAAATATTGGCAACTTATTAAATATTTTATATTATTTAGAGAAAACTCACCAACAAGACTGAAGTTTTCATCAAGCAATTGCTTATGCGTGTTATACCAAACATTGGCCAGTTTGTTATTTTTACTTTTCCCCGTAAAAAAGTTAATACTATAAACCACAAGTCCAGCAATCATTAGCATTTCCAAGTAGAAGCTGTCCCAATTTGTTCGGAAATGCAGCGGAACTTTTGTTATTGTAATTTTAGGTGCATCCTTGTCATCCAGTTTGCCACTGCTGCCAACTCTGTCACTGTCGAAACCTTCAAACTCTTCATCATCTTGAAAGTGGTCGAATTCACTGTCTTCATCCTGAGATACAATTTAAAAAATATTGGTATACCAAGCAGATAAATAATTAGTATCCACTCTTTGCAACAATTATTAATGAAAGCTGGTGTCCGGAAAAACAACTATGGTGAGTAACTTAGTAATATGGTGAGATTGTGAGAATTAGAAATAAGATTCGCCGAGACACTCATGATGGCGTGGTAGCAGTCCAACAACATTACTGTAACAAATATAATTAGTCTGTTTTTCGAAACTAGAGGAAAAATTACAAACCAAACAGTAATTTGCATAAAAACATCCATCTCATCAACTTCAACAATTTAACATTCCTACTGTAGTTACTACATAAACCTTGTAAACTATTGTAGAGTTTAGAATCGCCTCATAAACTCTACTGTAGGTAGTCTGGGGCTTAACAAGGCTAATGGCGACGGATGAATGATTATGATGGTGATTGGGAGATGATGGTGAAGAGTAGGTAATGATGGAAGGTGGGGAGGCGGTCGTGGCCTATAAGTAGGGTACCTTCCCAGCATTTGCCTGTCGACTGAGGGAATACCACCAAAAAAACAGTGAGGAAGGACGGCAGCGGGAAGGGGCATTCTCTGGTATTTTGAACTCAAGTTAGGTAAATTTCAACTGATATGAAACCCATGTTATTATATACCATTGTAAAGGGGACAGTTCAAGCTATCTGATGAAATGAGAGAGAAGTTCAAAAAAAAATCCCCCCAAAAATATGCCCGTTTATGTATAAAAATATTCAAAATTGCGGTTGCGGACAGGACAAAACATTTTTGATAGTTACCCATTTCCAAATAAAAAATGTCATGAAACAAAAATTCTTATAACAATGTGGGGATATATACTTTAATTAAAAAAAAATATTATCACATAATTATTTTTATTTTCATTCAATAAAAATTTATTTGATGTGAAGCATCTGCGTAAACAGCGATTATTGAGCATTGTGATTCTGCAGGAGCTACAAAAATTACCTGAGGCCACTGATTATTTTTTTCCCCTTGGTATATATGTTAAGGATGAACATATATTTTTTTTCAAAATTTTCACTTTAACAAATTAAATATGGCACGCATTTTAATTATGTCCTGTCCGCAACCGATCTGGACAGGACATCACTTGCGTATTTCGTTTTCCTTTAACTAAAGGGAAATTTATTTATTTGAAGGCCATCTATTTATTTAAAATAATTCCACCCAATGCCAACATGTCCAAGTAACTTAGGTTTCAGTTCAGGTGTGATCTGGTCATCAATAATTTGTTTGTATCGGTGGTGCAAGCGCTCGGAGCCTCGGCCGTTTTAGAAAATTAAGAGAGAAAAAGTGTTTAATAAGTGGGTGTAACTTTGTCAGGAAGTTCACATGATCAGTCTGATTGTATATTAGTAGTACTTTTAATTTTTGCTTCGTGCCTTTTTAATTAGGCGCCGGTTACTCAACAAAACCGCGCAAAACTAGGAAATTTCCGATACGATTGGAGACCAAACCCGTTCTGTATCCAATTGATATCAAATCATGATTAGATAAAAGACAAACTTAGGATTACCACTTGGCACATCAAATCATTTCGTCAATCCATTTAGTCTCCAATCGTATCCCAGAAAGTGCCTGCAACAAGCGGCAAAATGGCTCGCGCTTGAACCACCGTAACGCTGAAGTCTGGACAAGTATTAGACATTGCATCAGACACTATTTCAATCAAGTATTTGTTTTTAAGCCCATCTATATCATTTAATAAATGCATGGCTATGCAAAAGCCATTAATTGAAAACATCAAGAAAAAGTTGTTCCTCCCAGTTCTTCCGAGCGACCCTCCACCAATGAGTTCCGCACGATTTTTTGGATACGGCAAAGAAGTTTCAAAATTAATACATCGCATTATTAAAAATCTATAAATTCTTGATATTTCACTTAATTACATCATTTTATCACATTGTATAATGGCATAATACCACGTAATTACGCATTGTTCCGCTTCATTTTTGCTTTCTTCAAAATAATATAATTATCTTGGTTTCTTTACTTTTTTCTATTAATATCATATTTTCTGAGCTCATTACTACCGTCAACCGGGGCTACTTTGGACACTTTTTGAACTCTTTTCGCAATACCTTTTTATTGGTAATCATGAGAACAGTGAAAAAAATCATGAACATCAGTTAATCATTAGGCTTGTGGAATTCAGAGAGACATAATTTTTAGCTTGAACAGTTGTTGTTTAAAAAAATGTTTACTGATGTCCAGAATACCCCCATGGAGCGGGGCTACTTTGGACACAAATATAAAAAGCATTATTAATATTGATTGGCAATAGATATAATTACTTTAGAATTTTTATGTCATGTAGTATGCTATGTATAAGTTACTTACATTTTTGTTTTAAAAAACACATCTACATAAAGTGGTGTTTAATTGCATTTTCTCGGTCACAGCAAATTTTGATAAATAATTAACTGACTCCACATATAAAAATATAAATATTAAAAGGTGTATGGGCTTGTCATCAATTTATGTATACTTTTCTGATTCAAACACAGTTTTTCGAATAGGGAAGTCTCGTGAAGATTTGAATTCAGAATAATATTTATTTTATGAAAGTTGAGATGTTGCTGAACACTGATGTGGTAGTATTTTTGTTGTTGGACGAATAGTTCTCATGTAATTAATTTACAAAGTTTGGTAGATCTCCTCTCATTTAAAAACAGGAAAATTGGCAATGACATCACAGTTTGCTATATTGCCATGGCAACAAGGGAATCCCCATGTCAACACAATGTTAATGACTTGGAAATGACATCACAGTTCTGATTCTTGTTACAGGCCGTTTTTCCCGCCAAAAATCCTATGATATTTGAACTCGATTTTTATGAATGAAAATTTAAGATTTCATAGGTAATAAGTGTATTTGTCATTATTATTTGTGTTTATTTATAGAAATTTACTAGAATAAAATTTCATGAGACTTCCCTATTGAAATAGGACCATTATTTCCTGAAATATATCAAAAAATGAACCAATAAGTAGAGCTTAAATCCTTGTGCCTCATAAAGGTCCTATGTTAAATGCAGCAATCAGCAGGGAAAGTGATAAAACTCAATAATTTAAGTTCTATTCATGGGATCTTCATAGAAAAGGAAATATATCAATGTATTATTACAGGTACAATGTGCTTAGCACAATGACAGGTTTTACCGGTCATGTTTGACATGTGCGATAACATGCGATGATGCGTGTGATACTGTCCAAAGTAGCCCCATTTTTGTATTTTTTAATTAATTAGCATAAACCCTGCAGTTTAAAAAAAGTAAACTGCTTAGCATATTTCTGATTATATACTGCACATTTTATCCCTCTTAACTTTTTGTCTATGCTCCAAAACTTGACCAGAAAATAGTAAAGTTGGACATGTTTACAAAATTCTCCAATATTGCATTTTATAAAATGATGCAATAATGGTTAGAAAGTACTAAATAAAGGTGGCATTAGACAGTTTAAAATACTAAGCACTGTGTAAGGAACCCAAATAAAAATACTTCACTAAAATAGCACTCTTAATTACTGAAATAAAAATTAACAAACAAAATATCTAGCTGATTCCAAAGTAACCCCACAGTTCCAAAGTAGCCCCAGTTGACGGTATGCAACTGCAAAAGTGTGAACATTCAACAGAATGCAGAATGTAAATTAAGGCTATTTACACATGTTAATCATTTGTGTCCTGTCCGCAACGTCCTGTCCGCAACCGAGACCCACTTTTAAAAAATATTTTACCAAGTCCAAAACAATGATAAAAATACACAGTTTGCGAAATATTATTTAGAATAGATCAATTGAACTAACTATCAGAATTTTTTATTTTTTTTAATGTTCAATTCAATAGAAACTTCTGTTGAACTTTCCTCTCTTAAAAACACGATTCTATTGCGTCCTGTCCGCAACCACTAATTAAGTGCAATTATTTGCTTAAATTACAAAAGAAAGTAAATAAAACTGAGCTCATGTTATTGACCAGTCAAAATGCTATATGTAAATGTAAAAAAGTATACATTTTGATACACTCAGTATCTTGAAAATTGCATTCAAAGTTATTAAATGTCCTGTCCGCAACCTGCGCAATACCAGAGAATGCCCCGGAATCGAACCCGGGCCTCCGGAATACAAGTAAGGAGCGTTAGTGCCAACCTGTTCCGTCCCTTAGGTAGTACTGTACTACCTTAGCTAGTACAACGTACAAGAATGGAGGTAGCATTTTTCTGGCCGATCACATTAAAAATTACCTACCTAATTCCCTGATTTTTTAAAAATTTCACATGCAGTTCTCATTTGACATTTTTGAAAAGTCATAGCTAGAGGTCATAGCAGTTAGATGATTTTGAATGTAGTTTATTGAAAACTTTTCATTAGTAGGTACTAAATCTTTTAATGACAGCTCTTTAACCCTACAAGTGCCAAGGCTAAAAAGTGTTGCCAGCCCAATTTAGCAGAAATGTGAACATAATTGGGAAAATTAATTTGAAGATGAAATAATTGTTCAACAATATTGGATCGATTTTAAATGTTTCAGAACACTATAATGAATCAGAAGGTCTGTTCGTTTACCCTGCCAAAAGCTACAGCAAACTGCCACAAGCACACATCATCCAATCAGATCGTTCCTCTGTAGCTTGTGGCAGTTTGCTGTAGCTTTTGGCAGGGTAAACGAAGCGAACAAACCTAATTCGAGATTTCACCGCCATCTTTATGAACTGTTTCATGGCCTTCTAAAGTAAATTTTTGACTGATCCAGCTCAACAATAGGCCATTTAAGAAAGTAAAGATACATCTGTTGGTGAGGTGTGGTACTAATGTTATCAGGCTTAAACGCATGCGCAGTGCGCACTTCAAAGGACTCGGAGTGACGTCACCCCACCCACAGCCTTCTCGAAAACAACACATAAATATATGACAGACACTAAACAGACACTAGTCACTACACACTAGACGGCTGTGAACCTGCCAGGCTTTATCGCATGCGCTTTGACTTTCTTAAATGGCCTATTGTTCCACTATTGATCAAATACACAAATCCACCAACAAAATACTCTATGCGCCCTTAAATAAAATTTAGGGCGCAAAATTTATGAAGTGTTGAAAAAATCGACAGTGGCACTTGGAGAGTTAAAAACTTTTAAAATTATATACTAGGTAATTAAAAATTTGATCTAATTAATCAAAACATTTTGATTTCCGACCAATCTTAAAATATTTTTAAAATTTTAATTAGAGGTAGGATTTGGTGGCTAAAACTTTGTAAAATTTAATGAAATGTTGTCTTAAAATTTCAAATTAATCGGATACCAACCTATCAGAATTATTTTTTTAATCATAAACTAAACAACAAATTTCAACAAAATTTGGGTCTGCAAACTCTACAGGTGGACCTTACTTACGTATGCAAAATTTCACCTCGATCAGAAAAATTATGTATGCAGCGGCGACTAATGACGAATGAAAAAAATAGTCTGAGCCAAAAGAACAAAAATTTGACGTTTGCTTGAGTCGCTTCGCACGCTCAAAAACAAGAATTAGTCGGGTCCTTGCTAAAAGGCTCAAGTAAAAAATGTCAGTTCAAAACACCACAAGATGTGAGCTGATTATGGATGAAATTCAGTAGACACAGTGACTTCTGTCAGTATTATTGAGCAAATTGAGCAAGGTCAAAGCCGTAAATTAGGAATTTCACACACTCCCACAATTTTACCAATCTAGACATTTTTACCAAATTTGGTAATGTTCTCTTAATGCCGAATTACACGATTCAAGTTTCCTTGAATTCAACCCTTTCCAGAGGGTTGAATTCAAGACTTGGATCGTCTAAATGAAAACATTGAAGCATTTAACAGGCGTCCAAGTCTTGAATTCAAGACATCTCTTCAACCTTTTCAATTAGAACATGCCGTATTTTTCTTCAAGTCTTGAAATACTTCAACCAATTGCTAATTTCACCGCAACTTCAATCAACAATAAACATTAAATCGTCTAAATTCTCTTTTAAGTTTCCTTGAAATCAAGGGTTGAATTCAACCCCTTCAAGGAAACTTGAACCGTGTTATTCAGGCCTTAGACTGTAATATAAATGAATGTTTTAGAGGTAGATAGTAGGTATATGTAACCTATTTGTAAATGTGACTTACTTCAACAACAGCTTCTTCGTCCTCCTCTTCATCACCCATGTCCATTTCTTCTTCGTCGTTCAAATCTCTTTTTTGAGAAGGTTGTTTTAAGCTGTCTGGTTCACTTGGAATTGCTTCTTCTTCATCTTCCTCAAAATCTTCAAATTCAGCAAATTCGTTGTCTTCAAGGTCTTCACGATAATGAGCGTTCACCCAAATTTGTGTTCCGACCAGAAAAATATGCAGCATAACCAGAAGTAGCCTCATCGTGATGTACTTCTGTGAAGTATGTAAACCATTCATTAAATACCACTACCTTTCTGATCATAAAAAATATTCTTTTCATCCTATGGACCGTGACATTGAGCATCACAGTAGGTTTGTTCGTCGGCCTGTTCCGAACTTGCTCGGAGCAAGCGGAAGTCGGCACAGATTGTGTTTGGTGCATGAATTACGAATCAAAACTCGACGGATAGGTACAAGTAAACTTTTCCGTAACGACTTCCGGTGTGTTCCGAACAGGCTAGAACACCCCGACGGACAGACCTATTGAGCATGTGTGCTGGTGACAAATGTTGGCAGATCTATTCATAAATTCTTCCCATGCAATGGCAGTGTAGGGAAGGAACGGGGGGGGGAATCGAGATGAGTAGGTGGTGTGTCCAGCAATGAAACCATGACCAATAGATCCTGACTTTGAATCTTAGGGATAGCAGCATTGAGCAGAGCAATTTCAAACAAATTCAACATAGGAGTGGACGACTTGAATGATTGACACTGGGACTCTTCTGATGAAAGAATAAACATCAGAATCTAGGGAATATGTGGGCAGTTAAAAAACACAAGCTAGGAGCACATTCGTACCTAGTAACTACCTACTTCAATTACGATTTGTTCCAGTATTTATTTGATGGCGCTCAAAGCTATTCCGTATTAGGCACCACCGCCATCATATCTCCGCATTTCCTTTAACCAGAGTGACCACCGGTCTCTTCAGTTGATTGGTCAGGCCACCAAAAATCCGTTCAATATAATGAGATTTTACACTAAAGTCCATACCCAAAAGGTAGGTAGGTACTAGGTAAGTAGAACACTCATTATGAGACAGCTAAAGGGGGGCGGAGTGGTAGCTAAAGATAGGGCTTACAAATCTTTAGTAAGACCAATGGTGGAATACGCGGGGGCAGTCTGGGATCCAGGGAATCAGGCGGGAATTAAGGCAGTAGAAAAGGTACAGAGGCTCGCTGCGAGAAGGGTGACAGGGAGGGTGAGAAGATGTATATTTGAATTGGACAGATTGGGAGTGATGCAACGCAAAGTGGAAAGACCGTCAGAAATGATTAAAGAACTTGGATGGTCATTCCTGGAACACAGACGACGAGTAGACAGGCTCTGCAACATCTTTCGTGCACGCAGTGGAATCGGCGGCTGGGGAGAGATGGCAAACAGGTTGGAGTGGTCAAACCGAACAGGAAGAGAAGGGTTGCTAAGGGTTGGACAAGTGAGGACAGAGGTGGGAAGGAACTCTTTCATAACGAGAGGAACGAGGGAATGGAACGGCCTTGAGCGGCAACTGCACAAAGAAGAGTGTGTGAAAACATTTCGAATAAAACTATTAGAAAAACTATAGAATCATCAGGGACTTGCCACCGTGCAACAGCGCAACTGCAAGACACAATAACATAACATAACAGCTACCTACCTACCTAGGTACTAGGTACCTACCTAGGTAGGTACCTAGTACAGGTAGGTAGGTAGGTAGTACAGGAGTTATGAGTGTGACCATAGATAATATAATGAAACTCTCCATAATAATATTATATTCGGTGTGACCAGCCAGAGAGTGTATTTTTATTTGTAATATATCCTGCAAATGTGCTTTGGCACGGTGGCAGTCTTTTCTTTCTTCTACTTCTTTCTTCACTTTTTCACTATCATCCTTTTATATTCCAAAAGTTCTTCAGCTTTTTTCGCTGCCTCACTTAAACTGTTCCAGTCTTTAATTGTGGCAAGCTAACCTAGCTTCTAGCTAGGCTTCTAGGGTGCCTAGTACTAGAGGTAGGTAGGTAGTAACCTAATTTAATAGGTTGAACCTCCTTACCTCAGGTAGGGTAGGTACTAGGTACCTACTTACCTAAATACTAAATAGGTAGTAATGGCTGTGGTGATACTCCTCGCCACGTTCAGTTTAACTTTAATAGTACTTTGGCAGATTTTCAATTTCGCTAGAAGTAACTTTTTAGCACTCACTAGGTATTTTCGGCTATTTTTTTGTGTGACTGAGGAACACTGAGGAGTGAGGAAATAGGTAGTAGTAGCCAGTGGGGTCGGAGTGTGAGTGAGTACGCTGGTCGCTGGCTGAGCGAGGTGAGTGAGAGAGAGAGGCAGAGCAGGGCAGAATATTGTCGGCAACTCAACAAGAAAAATACTCCGTTTGACGGAAATAATAATATTTCCAAATTCTAAAATCAAATATAATCAACATTTTGTGAAAATACAAATTATAATTCATTTACGATGTAGTAGTGTACTTATATTTTTTATGCACTTCTGGTTTTATTTCACACTCACTCACATTCAGTTCAGTGGGGGAAATTATTTTCAGAAGTTGTCTAACGAACGACGAAACAGACGAAACATCCGAACGAATCCGAACTAATCCGATTCCCAGGAACGACGAGTCGGCAGTGGACACGAACTCTTCACACTCTTCACTCTTGACTTTTCTCACATTCCCAGCGATACGATACGATTTCGGTCGGTTGTCGCTCGGAGGTTGACACTTGTTGTGTTTGTGTTTCTCTACTCTTCTCTCACACAAGCCTATTTTTGAAAAACGGTTTAAATTATTTGCTGATATTCGTATGCATGTACGGCCTGTTTGAAACGTATTATGTAACATCTCTATGATGTAACTTCGCATATATATTCTTTTAAAGTGACGATTGAAAACCTAACCTCACCTGCCATTTTGACATTTTTGGTAAGCCCACTTTTTCCTTAACATTAGTGTACCTAGGTATTATGCTAAGTATAATAGTAATTATACATGTATTGTATGTATTTGAATTTACTAATTAAATTTCGTCTTGGATGGATTGACGCAAAGATTTAAGGGATCCTACCTATGTGTTGTGGTTCTGGGTTCACACTTCAAGGTTCACACAGGAGCGAGTGTTACCTCCCTAACCTACCTTGTCCGGTTTACGAGAAGAATATCATTCAACCATGGGTTTTGGCAAACTCGTACGAATTATTTTGTTGTACAATTTACATTGCGCAATAAATCTAAGGAAGTCTTCTCGTGCTGGTTTTGAGCATGATTCGTACAAAAATAATATACTAACCTACCTACCTATTACTCCATTTTAAACAAAATTGATTTTTTATGGTTTACTCACCTTTATCAATGATAAATAGTTTATAAATAGGTGCAATATTTTGTTGTGTTGTGCCTCGTCTAACACCTCGTACTGGGAGAGAACAAGCAATTACGTTTTTAAATAAATTTATCACATTTTTTTGGGGAAAAAAAATAAAAATTATAAAAATATAAAATATAAAATCAAAAGCAAAGCCCGTCATACAATAATTGTTGATTCAGTTCAATTTGGGGTGTCCAAGCATAATACCCCATTATTGGGGATTGTTGATTGTTGGGGTGATCCCCCCCCCCCCCCCCCCCCTCCCGCCATCCGCTGGTAATTTAATAGAGAATGGTTCATTGTTTGATAAAATTTAAAAAAATTGTTGGTACAGTCTGGGAATTGTGTGTCGCTCACCCTCCATTCACCCACCCCCCACCACATTCAAACCTGTTTACCATGCTATCGGTTGCCGGAGGGGGGAAAATCGAACGTAAATGCATGGAACGGGAAGAAGGAGGGTGATCGACACACATTTCCACGACCATACAGTAGGTACTACTTACTAGTATTAATTATATAGGTACCTAATTAATGATTTTTACGAAACAAATCATTTTAAGCTTACAAAAATGGTATGTACCTACTTCCTGCATATTGGTTGATTCTGAATTCCTTCCAAGAGTAGTAGGTACTACTAATTAGTACAAGTAGTGGCGCCGCCTACGTGGGTGCTCTGGGGCTTGAGCACCCACCATTGGAAGATTTCGAGGGGGTGCTGAGCACCCATCGAAATAATTATTTTATAATAGGTAATATAATTTATAATAATTATTCTTTTCATTATTTTGAGAAACATTAAAATATATAAAAAATATAACCATCAGCTAAAATCATCGAATTAAATTATTTATTTCCCCCTTAAAAAATAATGAAAATATTACGTCTAAATTAATTAATCAAATTATTAAAAACCTGAATATCAATTTTCCTATACCTACTTGAAACCTAAATTCATTGATAATAATTTGAACATTCCCTCAATTTGGCATATTCTTAAATTTTGTGTTTTTAAATTGTTGAAACCCCTTAAAACGCACTAAAAAAGTGATAGGTTTAGGTAGTTATCACTTCTTTAAGGTAGGTAGTACCTTCATTATACATATATATTAAAAAAAAATCTTGAAATTACAAGTTCAGAAAACGTTTTCCTATATTTCAACTATATTTAAGTATAAATGAATCATAAAATGTCATTTAACTTGCAACCCCTGTCGTATAGCGAGGTTTCAATGTATTGCCTTCCGAGAATGAACAAAACTGTAACACAGGAGGTATAGGGAAATCATTTAGTTTTTGGTTGATAACTTTTAAAATAGCACACGTTGGTATTGTTTTCAATTTTTTTCTAATAGAATGTCCAACTATCTATCTAGAAATCAGTTTTTTGAAAAAACGTTGAACCTCAGTAAAATTCAAAACTCAAAAATAGCATGGAAATCGTCATAATTTTAATGGCCCCCATAAGACTACATGTTAAAAATAGGAATTTATAACTACAATATCTCAAAATCTAGACACGAGAAGTTGTTCATATTTCACAGTCGTGTAAATAGTGATTATTGATACCTCTGCCAAAAATAGGCTTATTTGGAAGATATGAGATATTAGTTGTGCTACCTTAATTTTAACACTCAAAATATTTCCTGGGTTGAGCGCACCGGATCTACACCTCCCTCAAGTCACCAAAAAATATATTTGTTAAACTTTATACCCAGGCGCTTAGAAAGGTTACTCTAGCAATCTGGCTAGGTAGATACTTTAATTTTAAAAAATGAAGTTTAGCGTCCCAGAATCATTTTTTTTAAATCGTATAAACGCGCTGCGGAGCAAAACACCTGTTCAGGGTTATTTGATGCAGTTTGTTCTAGAGTCCCAGAGTTCTAGAATCACTTCAAAACGCCCGTTTCTGCCATTTCTTTCTCCGAGTATGGCAGCCCCCCCCCCCCCCCCCCCTCCCCCTCCACCCATGATGAAAACCGTTTCTACGCGCCTGTCGGCACGCAGGATTGTAAAAAGTCGGCGCTACCGGTACTACCTACCTGTATCTATACATTTCTCGCCATCTCTATGCAATGCAAGTAGGATAGGTATTATAATAAATTCTCAGTCTTCGCACATTTATTCTTTGTTCCTCGTTTGATTCTTAGATCTTTGCATCCGAGATCAATCAACAGACATGAATCAAGAAAACTTGTCACTTGCCCAAGCCATGGCTGGCATGGATGTTAATGATCGACCACCAAATAGTACAAAAAAGACTGTTGTTGGTAAAATGCAGGAAAAGCTACAGGGCTTTAGGTAAGTGAACAATCATTATTATTATTAATGCGTGCTTCATTCTTTTTATGTACCTAGTACTAGTACCAAAGATTAACTTTGCTACTTGCTAGTACGTACCTACCTTGCCCTAGATATTCTTCGCATAATAAAAATGAATCTTTCTTCAATACCTATGTACACTTTTTATGTTATTCAGTTAGTTTATTTATTTTACGTGGTTGGTGTTACTGTTGATAGGGATGGGATTTGACAGGACAATACTCTTTCGGCCAAGAAAGAAGGAAAGAAAGTATATTTCATCATTGGCCGTGAAAAATTACGAATTTCATTTTTATATTGAAAATTAAATTTAAAAATCCAATTTTCGCTGTCATTAAATCTTTAATAAAATCTCTAAATCTCTCTCACATTTTTTTTTTGAAGTTAAGGAACATGTTTCTCAGGAATAGGTGCAGGTAAATAAATGTGGCAGGTACTGAAAATACCGCAATGGTGCTTGTGATGTAAATATTTTTCACACCGTGCACCTTCTTCATGCACTCTGTTCGAGAGAGTGCTTGAAGAAGGTGGTGGTTTTTCATGATTAATTTGTAAGTGTCGAAAATAGGGGTCAAGTGAATATTTTTTATTTTAAAATTATGAAAATGAACATTCTTCCACCAGGGGCTGTTATCTGTTTTAATACTGTTCTGTTACTATCTGTTAACCATGACATGGTGTAAATAATACGTAGCAGACAATAATTTTGGTGCATCCAGTCTTGGATATCGAATTTGAGGTCTACAGATCGGCATTACTCATTCAGCGAATTTTTGCAATAAGATTCGCACGATGCTCTCTTATCAGGGCGTCATTTTCTCGTCCTCCTTTTTGACTGTTGTTGTTTCTGTTTGACTGTTTGGACTTGTTGCAATCTTTGTGTGGTTGAAAGCAATCGCAATCTCTAACTTCCTGATGACTTGTGGAATGGAGAACCAAGGATGCAAGTTATATTGACCACTCGATGGACGATGGGAATCAATATCACGTCGCTGACAGATTTGATTATGATAGCCACTTAAAAAGTGGCTTTCTGAAACGTGTTTAGTGATCAATCAGTATTCCATGCATTCGCCTGACTTCTAAGTCATTTCCCACTCGCCAAGATCATTGACGTTGTGCCTTCTTTCTTTGCAGTCAAGAGACAGTCCCGATAAGTCAGGAGACCTGGGGACCGCTGTAGAAACGACGGGTGCGTCAAATTTTTCCAAAATACGGACATTATTATTAGTCCCTACTTGCCTTGAATATTATATGTCGCATTTCGGGAAAATTTGACATAGGCGTCAATTTCTACACGAGAGACTGTGAAAAAGAGCCTCAGAGTTGGTTTACAAACAATTGAATAGTTTTGATGGTAGTTTTATGTGTGAAGAGAGTGACTGAATCTGCTTTTGTCACAGCTACAGAGGTCAATAATTTGGTATTTGGCAGATCGGCCGACTTTGAAAATCACCTACAAATTCACCTATTTCTGTACCTAAATACATGTTAAATCAAATATTTCCGACACGTACACATCTCTCTCTCTCGGATTTCGATCTCGATACATCTCATGGCGTTCGTCGAGAAGATCGCATTGTGCTTCAAAAGCTCGTAAGACGATTGATGTATGCATTGTTCTGGTTCAACATGGCAGCTCATCAGCCTCTCAGAACCTGTGACTGAGCAATGATCAAAAGTTTCATGTCAAAAATCTCAGACACAGTGGTAAAAATAATGTGTCCACGACGACGAAGTAGGTACACAAAAAGTTCTGAATCATGATTGTGACATCGAGTTATAAGACCACAAACTTGCTTGAAAATGTTACTGCAATAATAGCGCAGTTCTTGATTTGAGAAATGCGTCCAAAGCCTCGAAATTGATCTTGTTTGGGATCTGAAAAGGAGCCAGTTTACATTCTGAAATTTTTACCATAGTTTGCTGTAATGTATACTTGTCGTCGCTTTCTTATCCCACTGAAAACTTAATACCGGGTAGCGCATAAAACTGTTCACTATTGAAACTATTACAGGTAGGGAACTGAAATTTTTACTTAGGTTAGAAAACATTCAAAATTGTAATATTATGCATGGCTCGAAATTAGCACTCGCCCGCTCACCCCAGGCGCGTAGAATGACTGCTTGGCGAGTAAAATTTGACAGTTACTTGCCCAAGTGGCGAGCTACTTTTTGTGCTATTTGTGCATTTTACATTTTGATAGACAACATTGTATAATAGTTGGCTATGGAGCTGGAAATTAGCAGGCACACAATTGTATAGTTCTAATATAATATACCTAATGAAAATTAGGATGGCGAGTAGATACGTCACCGGGCGAGAGATTTCCTTTGGTCCTTTGGTTTGGAGTAGGTATCTAAAATTTTAAATTTCGAGCCCTGGTAATATGTAGGTACCTACCTACTAGTTTTAATCAAATTTTGTGAATAGCAAAAAGTTTGGAAATTATTGAAGTTGCTGCTGAAAAAAACAGAATAAACCAGATAACTCGACTTGTTTGAAGAATTGATTTGGAGTTACTACTTCGTGGGAATTAGGTGAATTTATATTGTTCGGTCCACCATTTTCCTTGTGGACCATGCGCAAACGATGTTTTCATTGTAATATAGATTTCTGAATCTGTGATACCGAAATTAGTGGCCACGTGCCTTTTATTTTTGTTTTCAGTGCTGATATTTTTCAACATATTAATTCAAAAGTCTGTAACTTTTTCTCCTATCAAAAATGTCTGATAACTGCACACATAAATTGTTCATGTTTTCTTTAATGCGTGAAAATTTCAGCTCGTTATCTTTTAATAGTTCTGTTGGAGTGACCTCTCAAACAGGATTTTTTTTTTTGCGCCACCCGGTATAAGTAACTGAACACACGAGTCCTTATGCTTATCGGACGTAAAGTGCCCAGAATATACTCACGCTTGACCGTGTCTCACCATTTATAACTCCATGGTCTCACCATGGTCTCACTACCGCCTAATCTACCGCTCTCCTCTGAGAAAGAGACTTGTAAGCTTTGTGTAAGTCTGGGCGGTCTGGACGACTCGATGAGTGGATACTCATCAATAACAATGATCTATGGACTCCACATTGTGGTCAAGCTGGTTTCATACCGATTCTGTACTGTCAGTGGTCGAACAATTCAATCCATTTCAGATCAGTCTTCACACACCATACTTCTAATGCCAGTATTGTGCTCAGAATTCAGATGATACGAGATGTTGGCAGACTTCGTCGTGCACTCAATCTGTGCTTTGCAACTTGCTTACCAATTACCATGATACCATTATGATACGACATAACCCTTCTTACCTCTATGATACGACGTAGGCTATAATGTTTTCTTCTGTTTTTTCCACTGATAAGTTCGACGTCTTTGTCACCTGACGGCGCTGGATGCAGTCACGACACTGATAATGATCTGGAGCCAAACGCCAGAAGGTAACATCATTTGCACGACTCCCGGTAGCTGCTGATGTTGTTTGTCTGTATGTTTGTTTGTTTGTTTGTTTGTTTGTTTTGCACATTTAGTAGACTCCTACTCCTGGGATTGCACCTGTATTGTTCGCGTATGTTGTCTGTAGGGGATTGTTAATTTTATCTGCATCCAACCTCATAAGGCATGACCCCTATGCATGATATTTGCCACCCTGTGTTTGTGTGTGCTTTTCTCCTGGGGTGTTTTCTACATGAGTGATGACATGAAACATGTCCATGCTGCCATAGAGAAACTCAAACTGAAACAAGTCGCCCTTTCGTTACATATACCATGGTCGATAGTTTTTTTTTAAATTAAAATCCAGTTGCGCACAGACCGTTTTGCGTTTTTTACAATAAGTATGTCTCCTCTTTTGTAGGACTTTTCAAATATAGTCACATTCTCGAAGAAGTTTATGCAGAGCGGCAAAAATACAATTTCTCACGCGGCGCACCAGTGTTGGTTAAAAGAAACCGCAAAACGGCAAATCGGTATAGTTTAATTAATTGCGCGATAAGACCGACTGGTCGTTGAGAACCTGTAAGCATGTAATTTAAAAAGATGTGTTTTTAAATCCAGAATGCCATATTATTGCTTGCTAAATATTTTTGGGAGCATCGTCCTGGTTTCTAAATGTAGGTCATTCGTTACATTTTGAGCAGATTTGAAGCAAAATAATGATACACATCTCCATTTTTCTATTTTATTTTTTTAATATCATTTCTATGGGATAAGATTTCCCGTTATGGGGTCTTGAAATCGCCCGCCCATGGTTTATGGAGTTCAACGTGCTGCACTCTAGTAGCTAACTTGTAATGCAGAATGTTCGAGATTCGCATGTCCTCAATAGATAGCGCTGTGTGTAATATGATCTGCCGAGCCGAGTGTGTGGACTGTGTACTGGACTCGGAACTTTTCCGCATTTTCTCAGTTTTGTCATATTGATACGTTTCAAAAACCAAATCGAGCTATTTCAGAATGAAATAAAATATCAATTAGCTGTGTATTCTAACCATAGTGTTAGATGCTTCACAACACAAACAAACAATACAGTTACAACAAAAAACACGTATATGTTGTAATCACGTTGTAATACCTACTGTGTTATATTGCGACATGCTTACAGACAAGCAGTCCTTTATTTGCAGAATTGATGGATTCTAAGAAAAAACAAATAAACTAGAATTACTATTGGTACCTTTGCTGCTTGGCAATTGGCATATTGGAAAGTCGTTTGCAAGAGAGATTGGCGATGAATTACTCCTAATTCTTAACTATTGCCGACCTAGTAATAATATTAGGAACTGGCGCACGACACCAGTGGATGTCTATACAGTGTTTCAATGTTAGGTTAAATGCACCTCATTCATTACTCATTAGTCATTTCTCATCAAAACTTTCATAAACACGGATTTGCACTTCTCTTCAAGTTAGCACATTTTAGGGAGTATCTCAGACCGCTCAATTTTATTTGCTCTTGAACTTGATCCTTCTGTGATTTCTGCACTGGCCAGTTCGATCATTGGATCAAGGTGAAACACAAGTGGCACAATCATAGCAGGGTACCTACTATTAGGTATTTAGTTGTCATATACTGCCATAACTCATAAGCTTTCAAAACGTTATAAGCTGCGTTTTTTCGATATTTGAAAATACTGAAGATTTGAGAAATCGTACATCAAATGATTGCTGATCATAAACGACAAATTGGTATATGCAAGCGATTTATCATTTTATATTTTAGAAAGAGTTATTTTTGTCAGATTGTGAACGTGAATATGGTGCAGCCAAGTCTTGTACACATTGATGATGGTACTGATGATGGATGATGATTCCAAAAGCATAACAGTGGGGCCAGTGAGTTGAATGAATCTTATCGCCGATTGGAGGTGTAACATCCATCAACAACATGATTAGCTGAGACAGCTTTCACCCTGCATCGAACAAGCGCAGTCTGTGCGACTTGCAGTCAGTATTCGCCAGTATTCGCTCGCACGGCACACGTGGCTCGCCTATAGTCACACGTGGCTCGCCTCATCACACGTGGCTCGCCTAGTCACACGTGGCTCGCACGGCACACGTGGCTCGCCTAGTCACACGTGGCTCGCACGGCACACGTGGCTCGCACGGCGCACGTGGCTCGCCTCATCACACGTGGCTCGCCTAGTCACACGTGGATCGCACGGCACACGTGGCTCGCCTTGTCACACGTGGCTCGTATAGTTACACGTGGCTCGCCTAGTCACACGTGGCTCGCACGGCACACGTGGCTCGCCTTGTCACACGTGGCTCGCCTTGTCACAAGTGGCTCGCCTAGTCACAAGTGGCTCGCCTAGTCACAAGTGGCTCTCCTAGTCACACGTGGCTCGCCTAGTCACACGTGGCTCGTCTAGTCACACGTGGCTCGCCTCGTCAGCTGACACGTGGGTGCCATGAGTTCGTCTCCGGACAGCGGCCTCTCTCTGGAGGAGACTCTGGAGAGAAAGCTGTCCCTGGAGAGTCTGGAATCGATCGACATTCAGACTCTGATATCTATTTGGTGAGTTGCCTGGAGAGAGCGGGAAAATTGAAACACAATGCTATTTGACAACGATCAGAAGTGTTCGACATATTGTCGAAAGTCGAATACCGTCAGTCAATATTTAGAACACCCCTTTATTTGTTATAATACATAATATAAAACATTATGTTATACACAAACAAGTGGATAAGTTGACAAGTTTCATCTGGTTTTATTTTATCCTGACTGTCACTCATTACGACGGCCCACCATGAGACAGGACAGACATTATGTAAATGCATGTTTTGCATGGAGTGAATTATGTGTTCGTGGAAACAGAGTTATGCAACCGTTTAGAGAACCCAGATCAATTATGTTGCTGTTTTTCATGTTTTACGTTCATAATTTAATTGGTAAATTTTCAAGTTAGTTACTTTTTTTTACCTTTTTCTGGATATTTCAACTAAACTTATTTTAGTTTCTCTTTTCGTGTAAGACGTGTTCGTCATGTATGCTGATTAATATGCTATATGACGTTAATGAATATTTATTTCACCCTCATGTCATACAAAAGATGACGTATTCAGTTATGCCCATGGTATATATACCTGTTAGTAATTTTATAACGCAAGTAATAAAGCAATTAATTTTAATCGATCATGCCAGTCCTATAGATTATTTTATGCTTGCTTGGTTGGGCAATTTTTGTTGCTTGTTTTGGAATTTTTTGGAATAGCCACATAACTTTGCTTGCTGAAACCTTAGACTTGGCCAAGTAACATGTAGTAGGAGCTCTCTAGTAGTAGGTAGGTACTATAAATTATGCGAAAGTGAAGAAAGATAATCGTTTATTCTAGTACCAACTGAGCTTCTAATACAGAACAGAACAACCTTTATAGAACCTAGAACTTCCGTAAGTCACGTGCTTCGAGTGAATGAATCCGAGATGGAAGGGATTTTCTTGAGTAACCCACATTAATCGTTATCATTTGGCCCGAAGCCAATCTCATTGAATATTGATCTTTATTCTGTTGAGAAGATTAACGTAGTCTTGTATTTTTGGTGAATGTCTCCAACGAATTCGAATGGTTGGCCAAATAGCACGCGTATTTTGGCGCGTTATACAGCATCACCGGCGATTCCATTTGGCCAGGTAGGAGTGACAGGCATGCGTTCAAATAACCCGCTAATAGCTGTCATACGATAATATGACATGTCCTTCTCATTAATTATGTAAGACGTATCGGCATTTTTTTGCATGGGTATATTTGTTGTTGGATATAATTGTATTGCTAAATATTGTGCCTACAACAATTTTGTAATAAAAAAAAATCTAAAAAGTGCACCGCCCGGGAATCGAACCCGGGTCGCAAGAATGGGAATCTTGCATGATACCACTACACCAGCGGTGCGCTGCTTTGAGGGTGGTAATCTATAGTCTATTAGACCTTGCGTCTGGAGTTGGAACTACCGCGAGCGCGCGGATATTTGAAAGTTTATGAGAGCCTCTCCGTTCGAAGCTCTTCTGTAATGATTTTCCATTCGCACGCCTAACAAATACTAATAAGTTAACGATGTCTTTGCATTGAGTAACTTGGGCATTCCTCCGTCATTCAGTGTAGCTAACAACACCATTTTAAATGTTATATAAAATGATTTCAAAAAATATATTATATGAATATAATTTCTGTCTTTATTTATAATAATGCTGCACAGAAAAAGCAATATTGAAAGAATCACTACAAACTGAATAATGCATAAACTTAGATTAATCTGGGACTGGGACTATACTTCATTCAATCTTAATCTTCAGGATTCATTCAGAGTAATAGCAATTCGATGTTGCAACGGGGGGGGGGGGGGATAAAATTTGGATCGGATAAATAGGTACCATATAAACACAAAAATATCGATAAAAATAAAATATAAATAGCCTGTAGGGAAAATTTAAATTAAACTTTATTTAATATTATATTCTAGTTATATATTAGTTATATTCTAATTGGTACTGACTGGGTTAGACTTAGATTGGACGACTTGTATAATTTGCTCAGCTTGAGACTGGGAGGACTTCGTCCGTCCAATTACATATAAAAATGTTAGAAACATCATTTATTAATTGAAAATTGTAGTAATTTCTTTGATAATTTAAAGAGACCTAGAATATCAAATCGACAACAATTGTGTGCTCGCTTATCAACGCGCTTTTCCCTGTTAGTGAGTGAAAGTAAGTCATGTCGGCGACATCAACGCGTCAGGAAGAGTGAAAGTGGTTGTGCGACATCACCGGCAGTGTCACATGATATGTTTCACCGACTTATGTCATCTTTCCTTGACCGCTCGTGTAATGTGTGCGTCAAATGGGAATTGAAAACATATTTGCGTCAATCATGATAATAAAAAAAGTATTCCGGTACCGGGAATCGAACCCGAGCCTCCTGGGTGAGAGCCAGGTATCCTAGCCACTAGACCATACCGGAGTTAGGAAGATAGGGCGATTCTAGCGTTCAGGTCTAAGATTAGCGGCGCATTTGTCGGCACTGCGCCAAAACATAACTTTCTAGCTACCCCGTCTGGAGCGCTCTCTCTCTCTGTATAGACCTCGGTTCTATCCCAAGTGCTGGCATTACCAATCATGCCTCAAGAAGTGTTTCACCACATTTCAACGTAATAATATTCCTTTCATGCAAATTAGGTAAAATTGGGTGTTAATTTGCAATGCCAACCTTGTTGCAATTATGTATTTATCAACCAAGGCCGCATCGCATTTATCATGTAGCAATTGGATTTTAAGATTGTAAGTGCAGCGTCACCAAGTTTCCTGGTCCTATTCATTCGTGACGTCATGCTCTCCTTCCAAACCTGACGTCTCAGGTGTATGCGAGGTCAGCTCTGTCTGTGCTCAATCAAACTCACCAACACACTTCACATCGGCTCCACTATCGGCTCTCTCCATAACAGTATCAGCATTTACCGATAGGTGCTTATCATTGCGGCATTGTTCACACTCGCTCATCACAAAAGTAAACATGATTACATTGAAATCAATAATCACGTGATCCCTCGAGAGTTCAACTTAACTGAACTTTTATCAATATCCCCCCTCCCCCTCGCCTAGGGTGGTGGGAGAGAGAGGGAAACGGTGTGTATAATTTCATGGTCAGTTCTCTGAGAGTGTCCGCGATAGCGCAATAAGAAACTGTCCGTCACTGTCGCGTGGTGGAGCTCGGCTGTCACTTGTGCGGTGCGCGTGAGGCGTGTGAACGAGGTCGACATGACGCGAGTCACCAGTCGGACGTACCACGGCAACAACCTCTTCGACAACAAGTGTTTCGGTTCCGACGTCGACTTGGCCGACTTGCATCGCCGCTGGTCGGGACTGCGCTCCAAGGACGCCGACGCCGACGCCCAGGCGACGTCGCTCGGCGAGAGGAGCAGAAAGCGATCGGGAACTTGGCCGTGAGTGCACGTCGTTCAGAGAGACGAAGATTTCGCAAGAAGTCACGCTTTCACTGGCGGTGACATTTCTGTCGAATAATCGACATTTAATGAGTTGTTATATGGGTCGTACAATGAGAGTAGGGTTCGCGCCGGCGGCTCTTTTCTCGAGCTAATGACAACTTTGCGTCGGCCCATCACTGTCTTCATCATCTTGCTATTTGTAGAATGTCGGCTCGGCAGATTGTTGAATGCAGATGGAATGTGGTTCGCTTGGCTGGAGGAATTCGAAGCTAACGAAAGTAGCCCGCTTCAACTGTAAAAAAGCGTTGTAATTGTGTATTGGTATGTTAACTTTAGCACAAGAGTGTCGTAATCGCTGTGTGCTTGCTGTAAATGACACATTGAATGGCAACATCTTGCATCTATCTGTGATTGCCGGTCCAGTCCAGGCGGTGTACTCAGCAAAGGTGTGGATGACTTGTCAATTTGATCAGTATCGGCGCGCGCTGTGTGAAAAAAACTTCGACAAATCAATTGTGTAATGGTATCCGATAATGTCATTACATCAGTTGGTTTTGGAATATTATAATACGACCTCAAATTATTTCTGAAATATTCTAGCCAAAATAATGAAAGAACATTACACACTTACAGTGGTGATATCAGGCATATCTCTGGGGAGGGAAGGGGGCGCCCTCCCCCTTCCCGAGCCTTATCCGCGTATAGCTGGGGGGGAGTTTTGCTTGTTGTCAATATTCAGATTACATAAAGGTTAATTTTTTATATTTGTTAGCATCTAAACGGAAGACGAGAAATAATTCATCAAAAACATACTAAATTCTAGATTCTAAAACAATGTTTCGTATATTTTGGCAAGCCCTCCCCAAGTTTTTTTTGCCCCCTAAGAAAAATGTAAAAGAAATCATTGCGACATATTAGTTCAGTTTCACTATAGTGACACATTATAGTGAAACTATTGTAATTCACCTACAATAAATAATATTATTTGGTTACAATTTGCACTGTTATACACTAAGAAATGAAACCGAAGCCTTGATTATTGTATTTTCGGTTTCGGCTCCAGGCTCCAGCGAGTCAACTCCATCACTTTTAGCATAGATCTGTCCTTGAGAAAGCCTCTCACCTCGCGAACTTCCTGACATGTGAGAATGAAATCGTGAGCGATGTCTTGCTCTATCGGGAGTCGAGCTCGGGTCGCTGAATCGCACCTAGCGATGGAAATAACTGCATAAATTATTCCCAACAGGTTTGTAATTCTGCTCTAAGTCTAAACGCTGGGCGGGATGAGCACGACCATCAACTAGCTCGGTTTAGTTGAACTGCAACGTCAACATGAATCGTTGCAGTTTACCGGCTGTTCGCGTCGTCAGCTGTAATTCGGACTCGGCAGTGTTTACCTGACAGAGGAATTTACTTACACAACTGACGTTTGCCGCCGTTTCAACTCTGTTACTAGTGTGCGGAATATTTTATTGAATCAACTCGACCTGTAGTGTACCTGCAGCCATATATTACTGTAAACTGGAAATAGATAGTGGTTGAAATAAAATATTCGTCTCGAGAAAACGAAAGTGAGCCCAGCCATTGTTTGTGACGGCAAGAGAAGCCGGCCACACAGAATGAGTTGGGAGTCGACTGCTGTTTGTTTGCTCGGGATTTCAGTCTTCGACTAGCTCTTGGTCGAGGTGGATTCTGTCTACGAGAACTGTCCAGTGTTAGCTATTGTTCCATCTCGCAGTTGATATTCGGGCTCGATTGAGTATTGCATGACACTGTGGTCTTGTGAGTTTTCTTGTGCAAATTGAAGCACTCATTGCCAAGGACGTCGACAAACATACCGCTTGTGTGCTCATGCACCCTAAACTTGGCCGGTATCTTCAGTAATCTCATTTGAAAGATAATAAGGGGCGTGAAACAGTGTCTTCGCAACAAGGACAGATAAGATTGAACGAAATGTAACTTGTTAGTCTGAAACTCGTAACAAGTGATGTGACTTTATGTCGCCCTATTGACGTGTGGAATCCAATAAGCTTGCACAATGAGCGCCGACTCGGGAGAAGGCGCTGGTGAAAACGATGACGTTTTCGGCTCTTTCGATTCGGAGAGGGAGGGCGTCGTGGCGCCTCACCTCAGGAAACTTAGGTGAGACTTTTCTTAGCCGCAATTACCACAGAATACACTCTTCTAGACATTGGCTGAAGTATCTGAAGGAACGAATGTATCATACCTGAACATTATTCTTAATAACCCTCAGTCTTCTTGTTACATTCATGCCACATCTCTACTTATTAATAATTGATTATGCCGCCTGCGGTGCTTCTCTCAAGAAAGCGAGTTTGCTTTTTTTCTCTTCGTTCTTGCTTGGTCTGAGAACGAGACCTAGTATTGCTGAATGCATGACTAGCAACCTGTTGCCTCGCAACAAGCGTAATTGCGTGTCTGAGGAAGATTATAATATAACCTATTCGTCGACCTAAATATTGCGATAATGTATTCATGAACAGACATTGCGCTTCGTCTCGGGGCGTTGCTGTCAGTCGTTCATTGCGAGTCACGACTGTTCACGCTTTTTCAAAACAAACAGAAAGGCTCCGGATGACAGTGATATTCCAGCAGGATACTTGATAAATAGTGGAGTGGGAATGTTGATATGGGAGAGAATGACCTTGTAATCAGTGTAAATTGTTGTCCTGCGTGTATTTTTCAATAGACACTACAAAGTCATGTATGGACCCAGAATCTGGATGTGAATCTATGTTATTGTTCTGATGTGTTGCAGGCGGACCCGGTCTCTGAATGCCCCCAGCCCCATCCAGCAGTTCGGCCCTTGCGGCCGCATCATGAAGAACTCGGCAATGGTCATGTAAGTGTCTATTTCATTTCAAGCTAGTGCATGTTCAATACGTGGTTCATATTTATGCGGATATTGAATATTGGACAATTGGGCGCGTTTGGCGCGAAGATGTGTAATGATATGATTAATCGTCGCGAGAAAATGATGAAGAAATGATGAAATCTTGAATAATATTTCGTTCAGGGATGCAGTGGGGCCAGGGCGGCGCCCTGGCTTCTTTTTGGGAAACAAACTAGGCGCACCCTGCCATCTGTATCAAAATCTATTATTTCATCAATTTTACGATTTTTATCTTGAAAATTGTAAATAATTAGGCCCGGTATTACCAAAGTTAAATTGTGCTAGATTAACTAACTTTTGGATTAAATTCAACTGTTTCAATCATTTTGAGGTATCTGATTGGCTGTGCCGTCAATTTAGTCCAATATTTAGTTAATCCGGTTCAGATTAACTTTGGTAATACCGGCCCTTAATAAATTGCATTTTAACTTTTGTTACACTATGGAGAATTTTAAAACTCGGTCCCATATGTGTAAAATCATCACTAAAATAGTTTATTTTTCCAAAAAATTCCCGGCGGGGCCAAATTGGGGTACCTTGTCCCCCCCCCCCCCCCCCCCCCCCCCCCGACCAAAAAAAATCCCCCGCGGGTCGCCCTGGCACTTCTTTTACTAGGAGTTAGGACTGCACCCATGATTCCATGATTTAGTCGACAATCAACCTTAGAGTATGCATCATCTGAAGAAGAAGTCGAGGAGAACACGGATCTTTGGGTAATTCCACTTGTCATGGAACGTAATACGAGTACCTATTAACTTCAAGATAGATACAAGTTAACATATCTCATTAGCTACAATACCATCATCTAAAAAGTTATTTAAGCTACATTCGTACTACAAGACGAATGTCTTGTAGTACGAATGTAGAATGTCTTGTTATAGGAATAAATTTATTTATGTGGCTAAAAATACTTGTAATTGTATGCCGTCGAGACTACGTACGTGCCACCTAATTTGTGTGTAAATTCTTGAATAGGTACATATCGGCATCGCTATCTTTCCTTTGACAAGTACATAACACAATTAATAGAACATTCAAGCCGGAAATTGACTTATCATTCATTACCCTTTAAGATTTTTTGATGACCTTGTGTTGGCTATGCAGAAAATGACAGTCAGTGTGAAACAGCAGTTTCACATGGTTTCACACCTCCGTCATCGGTCAAGCCGGCAGTGACATACAATCAACAGCTGTCCGCACATTGTCTCACATATCCTGGAAAATCTTGTGATCGACTTAGATATCAATCGCCAATCGGTGTCGCGGAATCGACCAGTAAGCCTGGAAGTAATGAGTGTGATAGTGACGCGATAAGTCGAGATAGTGCAGGTATCAGTTACACTCGTCGTCTCAGATGTGATGAGGGAAGACGTGTGTTGCAAGCATGGTGTTCCCTTCTAGGACGATCCAGGACCCTGCCAGTCAGCGCCTCACGTGGTACAAGCCGCCCTTGTTCGTCCTCGTCATCAAGAAGGTGCGCGATGTGTCCGTCCTGCAGCCGTTCGTCCAGCTCGTCAACTGGCTGATCGCGGTAACTACAGCCGCTTCTTATCTCACATTATCATTGGGTGATGGCAATACTTTTGTTAAAAATAAAACGTAATTTAAAAGTTCAATGCTAGCTTACTTACTTTGCATGTAAGCCAGCACACAATGGTTTTCCAATATCCTGAATGCTTCCAATAAATCGTTTTGTTATTTGGGTAATTACTTCTACATATTTCGTGCTATAATATTTTGTACCTAACGACGTGGGGTTTGCGTTTGGTATATTTTACGGAATGATGTGCATGGAACTGGATGAATAAAATTATTAAAAGTGTGTTGATTCTGCAAGCTATGCAGTTTTTATGATGTAACTTGAGTAAATATAAACACCAATTGCCAATAAAACAATATGATTTACATACTAGGTATCTCATTCAAATAAATAGAACATTGTAATTGCTAAAAAGTAGTCTTCTGTTCTGTGGCAAACGAACTGAGAAACAGTTTATCAGAGATTTCCAGTGTCAATTGAGAATTTCTTGGACTTGTGTGAACTATTATATTTGTTTGCTCTGTAGGAAAAGAACATGGTCGTGTTCGTGGAACAAGCCATCATGGAGGACACACTTCTGGTGAACAATCCTGGGTTCATCAGTGTCAAGGACAAGCTGATGACGTTCAACGACGGCAAGGATGACTTGACAGACAAGATCGACTTCATCATCTGTCTGGGTGGAGACGGCACGCTGCTGTACGCCAGTCTCCTCTTCCAGCAGTCTGTACCTCCCGTCATGGCCTTCCATCTCGGCTCTCTCGGCTTCCTCACGCCATTCCAGTTCGACAACTTCCAGGAACAAGTCACCAACGTGCTGGAAGGTACGACACGTGCACAGGCGTGACAAGTTTCAAGGCCGCGTCACAGTCGATCACAACAACTAGATGTTTTGCTCAAAATTGCCTTTTTTATGCGATTCAGGGTTTCTTTCCACACACATTAATTATAAAAACACATCGTTGGTATTTATTTCTAATACATACTAAAAAATACATTTTTCGTGTTGCTATAAAATGTAGGAATTGGGACATGAATTCAGTGTTACTTCGTTATATTCGTACCTGTCTTTATGTTTTTCTTAGATACAAATGAAACAAAACAATTATTCTGGAACTAGCCGAGAAGCAATGATGGTGAAATGAAAATGCCTTGAAATTGCTTTATTAGATTGTATGGTTCCCGAATACATACTTCAGAATAATGGTATTCTGCTTGCTATTTGTCAGAAGCTTAAGTCAGAACTAAGTCTGACGAAGAAAATAATAAATTTGTTTGACATATTATATTCACAAATAATTTTCCTTTCAAAATTGTGTGTAAAATTTAGACTTTTTGTGTAATTTACCAGATTCAATTTTGCATGTTGATTGAAAATAGTCTGGACTTTGGAGTAATCTTAAATGATGTTTGTGCTCAGGTCACGCTGCACTGACTCTGCGCAGTCGACTGCGGTGCATCATAATGCGCAAGAATGAGGAGGTTGTGAAGAACTCGAAGCCACCAACCAACTTGCTGGTGCTCAATGAAGTGGTAATCGATCGAGGTCCTTCACCATATCTCTCCAACATTGATCTCTTCTTGGATGGTAAGAATTACATTTAAAACTTCATTAAGTTTTGTTTAAAATCCTAGCAATATGTAATTTCCAAGTCTATTTCCAACAACCAGAAGATACTCCAGTATCTTGCAGATATTTGCTATATTTCCTTTGTGCATTTGCTATTGCTATAGGCATTATAATATGTTGTCAAATTATGTTAAACATTAAAAAACTAAAATTACAAGAATTAAAAATTTGAGAATTATTCAAATAATATAATATTTTTTGACGTTTCACAATCTAAATAGGTACTTTACCTATTAAAGTTTATTATCTTGAACTTTTTTAACTTTATTTGTTAAGCTTTATTAATGAAGTAAAGTTTCTACATCATCCAGAAATATTGCATTGTTTCAATAATTCTTACATTTTATTTTTTGTAAAATGTTATGAGCCCTCTAAGTCACATCAATCAATTTCGTTATATTTGTATTCTCAATTCCATTAAATTATTTAAATATACCCAACATATTATGTCACAACATTACTATAAGAAATTGAATATATCTGTTTCTTCATTCAGCCCCTAGGCAACTGTTGATCAATGCCACATCCATAATCCATAATAGGTACATCCATAATTCATGTTAGCATAGGTGAGGTTCATGTTGACTGCTACTTGCTTTACATTTCCTGCATAGCTTATCATCATTGCATTCAGTCATATCAAATTAAATGGAGACAATTTAATCCTCCTCTCTCGCTCTCTTTCTCTCTCTCTTTCTCCCTCCCTCCCTCCCTGGCTTTCTCTTTCTCCAACAAATCATGTTTTCATATTTCTTTTCCTCCTTATCTAAAATATTGTGAGATTTTATTTCATTTCTTTGTTTGACTTTATAATTGTTTTATAATGTTCTGATTACATAGTATGTGTTATTTGTCATACAGGCAAACACATCACGTCAGTACAAGGCGACGGACTGATTGTCTCCACCCCGACGGGAAGCACCGCATATGCTGTTGCTGCCGGAGCCTCCATGATACATCCCAGCGTGCCCGCGATCATGGTCACGCCAATCTGCCCTCATTCCCTCTCCTTCAGGCCTATCGTGGTGCCTGCAGGAGTTGAGCTCAAGGTATTTCTTCAGAAACCACTCAATGTACAGTCCCTGTCTGTTAAAAGATACATTACCGGGGTGTTCAAGTCTTAACGAAACAAAGTCTTTAAGAATCATTTTACGAAACATGTGAGAATGCATATTCCCTGCTAACTTTGTATGGTTAGTATTTCTGCCCCAACCATTGCAGTGACAACTTTAGCACCAGTAGTCATTGTAATAACATGTTAATTGAACCCATACATTTAATTATGAAATTAATTGCAAATACATACATACATTTCTTCTTCCTAGAATATTATGTTCGTATTACATAATACATCCAGAAAATAGACCATTCTTGGCAAAGGCGCAAAGCAGGATAGTACTTGTCACCATTCTTGCATGGAATGAACTTCTTACCATAATACAGTGGAGTTAACTTGTCTGTCTTGTACAATTATTAATAATGGGCAATTAGTTATAGCATAGAGAATAGTTAGGAATACTGTCCACTTAAAAGTATTTATGTATTTTTTTTTTATTTTTTTTTTGTAACATGTACATTTTTTAATAACAATAAATGATGTCATGATAAAATATACAAAATAAGTACCTACTCGAAAAATACAAAATAAAACATTGTAGAAACAGAATAGGTACCTATCTAAAATCACATACTAAAATACTCGTCCAGATTGTAAAATACATTGTTTTTTAAATAGCTCTTCAGTTCAATTTTAAAATTGTCTTGATCCGCTATAGCACTGAGATCAGATTTTCTATTTGTAATTTTTGAGCCTATCACGAGTAGGTTCAAGTCCGAAGCGTATCATGATTAATCATATAAAAGCTTGATTGATCACATTCAGGAAATATCCTAATCTCTCTCAGATTACAGTTGCAGGTCAACTACAATGATCTAGTATTAAATACTTAATAGGTAATTAATTATAATAATGAATCACCATGATAATGATTGTAGTTTTCTATGCTGTAGAGGAATAAACATTGTATCACATCGTGAAGCACAAGAAGCAAGTATTTCCTGATGAACCTCCATGTTATTGATTAACAATGATTGTTTCTAGATCTCAGTTTCCCCAGACAGCCGGAACACATCATGGGTGTCATTCGATGGCCGAAACCGTCAGGAACTGTTCCACGGCGATAGGTAGGTGTCAGGCCTGCCAACCGCTGCCTACTGCTTGAAGGTCAACAATTCGAGTGCCAGCATGTGCATGATATCGTACCTAATCCGTGACTGTTTAATCCTATCACAGTGTCTGTGTGTGTACATAGTTTTGCTTGGCAATGCATCCCAGCACTGCACTTTGTCGCTCGCTGCTTTTGATGTCTCCACCATTTCTGTATACCTATTACCTATGTACTTTCCAGGTCCGACATCTGTGTATATTAAATGTAACTAGAACATTTTTAAATGTTGTTATGTTGTGTGAAGATGTGAATGATTGGCAGCAGATGTGTGTAAAACTCGAAATCAAAAAGCTGGGGCAAAGTAACTCATATTCACTTGGCCGGCCGAATAAATTGTTGCAGATCAAGCTGAACAAAGACGCACGACACCATGCGTACGTTTCATTTGACGGCCACAGCCAGCAGGAGCTCCTTGTGGGCGATAGGTTTGAACTTTGTTGCTCGTTATTCTAATAGTAGGCTGTGGCTGTGTCTTTGCTGATTAGATTATTCAGTGCAAGCTTCAGAAAAAAAAAAGTTGTGGCTGGGCCTAGTTTTCTATTTATTTTATTGACATCTTATGAGAAATCTGTTGCAGTTAGACAATCTTCTTGTGTGTGTATGTTTCCAATGAGGGCTTTTTATGTATGAATGCTTGGGGTGTTGCTTGCTTCGCTAGATAGAAACATAACCCAATGGCCGTCCGCCTGCCTTTTTTGTGTGAGCCATCAACTCTCTCAAGACTTAAGTGTCATTAGTTCCCAGTACTTAGGTAGTTTCATGGAAAGTCTGGTCTTTATTCTAGGCTATACCAGTAATCATTCTACAGGGAGAGTTCAAGCTATTGTTTAAATCCTCCACATTTTTTTCTCTTTATGTCCATTTTATTTACATCCCACAAAAGGTTTTGCACCCCACCGCATAGGCACCAGCACAAGTAGCGACGATAATATCGCTGCTTGTGCTGGTGCCTATTGGTGAGGCGCAAAACCTTTTAAAGGATGCAAATAAAATAGACCTAATGAAAAAAATTGCCAAGGATTTAAACAATAGCTTGAACTATCCCTGTAGAATGATCACTGGCAATACCTTGACAATCTTCTTCAGGGTAGAAGTAAAATGCTTCAGTTCAAGGGATCAAAACAAGGAACCACAACTATACCAAAACAAGTTACGTAGTGTTCTGGTTCCTTGTTGTGAATTCCTGCTCTTGAGGCATTTTACTACATACATGTACTACCTACCTATCGAAGATGGCCAGGGTATCGGTATTGCCTAGAACTTCACTATCGCGCAGTACAGCAGCGCTGCGTTAGAGATGGGCACAAAAAGTCATTGAATCGATTCTTCGATCTAGATCGATTTTTCATGATTCGATTTTTTGATATCGATATTTGGAGGGCTGTGAATCGATTCGAAAAATCGATTTTTGTGAACCTCTTGAATCGATTTTTCAAAAGATCGATTCAAAAGATCGTATTATTTTAAGAAAAAATCAGATAATAGTAGGAAAATGGTCGAAAATCGATGGTCAGGGAGACATTGCGTCATTTTTTTAAAGTAGTTACAAAATTCAAAAGATCGAATCAAGTGAATCGATTCTTATGATAAATCGAATGCTCCAGAATCGATTCAAAAAAATCGATATATCGGATCCATTGAATCGATTTTTCAAAAAATCGATTCTTTTTGCCCATCTCTACGCTGCGTCATGCTGCGGTACTAGTCTTGAGAGTGACTCACACAAAGGTGGCAGGCCGAAGGCCCATTGGGTTACATTTTCTATCATTATCATTTTCGCATATTCCTATGCGCTAAGTACTTGGGCTTTGTGTGAATTCTGTGCTGCGTTGTGTCACTTTTGCTCTTGGGCATGGAGGGTGTTTCCCTGTTTATTCTGTTGATGCTGTAGATTACAGAATATATCATCATCCTGTGGGCTGATTCATGTGTATTATGAATCTGATAAGGGCGGATTTGTGGTCTTTGGGTTGATTGCAGATCTATCATGGGATTATAACCATTAACGTGATTGAACACTTTTGATAGTGTTTTTATTACTCATGCTGCTTATAAAGGACATATGCTAATAATTCATTACATCAGTATCATATCATTCAACATTTATCAACCAACCTACTTTTTAACTGTACATAATAACATCAACCTTCTAAAGCATAGTCCACATTGACCATTTTTCCGTTTTGCATTCCTTTCTTCAAATTCAATGTCGCCGTGTTTGCTAGGACTATCCACATAGAGCGTTTTGTGCCTTCTACATTGTCTTTTACTATGAGTAATTAGATGGACTATTATTTTGCACAGGTATGTAATTTTAAAATAATCTATTTAGTGTCAGATTGGACATGTTATTTGATCATGTGACGTAGTCATACTCATGTGTGATTGGATATTAAACATTTTACGTCACTTACGCCGAGCGTCTATTAAAATCCTCAATGAAGTTTATGCGGCGCAGCAAGAATAAAATCTCTGATCGGTTAAAAGAAAAAATGTAAAACGGAAAAGCGGTCTATGTGGACCTAGCTTAAATTGATGTGATTTTTTATATCACTACCTATTACCTAGCTATTATACATAAAATGAATTATTTTAAATATGAAAATTTGTTGCTAGAGTTAATCTCTTTGGGCTGCTAAAAGCAAAAATAGTAAATACTTATAAATGAACCAGTAAGGTAGAATGAGAATACTGATATAAGATCTGTTTCCATGCAGCCTACGAGTGACCACATCAATCTATCCGGTGCCATCAATCTGCTCTCAAGATCAGATCTCCGACTGGTTTGACTCGCTAGCCGTCTGCTTGCACTGGAATGTAAGGAAGAGACAGAAACACCTGGACGAGTTGAGCGATCTGACACATGACGATCTGGCTCACTCGGGCTCAAACGATACGCTGGACTCATTTGGGCAATCTGAACAGCTAGACAGCTAGCCAAGTATTCAAGTATTCTCCATCCGGTGCAAGATATAGTCGCTTTGCGCGCCGTCTCAAACAATACTCGCTCATTAATCATTGCATTAGCATTAATTTTCTTATAAAATTCATTTTAAAAGTATTTTATACTTCAAAATCAATAACTATTAACTTCCTCGTGGTATGCACAAACATATTGCCTATTGAATTTGCCAACTACATAATACAAGGATTCATCTCAATGTTGACATATGATAGAATTTTTTGAGGGGCTTCCTAATTTTATTAAAAATACACATAGTGTACCTAATTGTTTTGCTGCTACCTAACTTGATATAATCGGTTTGTGGCTGTTCTACGAAAGCTTCTATTTATTGTTGCAATGCTTTTACATGTCTCATCGAATACTTGCACATGTCAACATTGTACTTGAGTCAAACAATACATAATTGCAAATTCCAAGTCTTGATGCATGCAATAATGTTTTGCAATGTTCTGATATTGTCATATTCCAACATGGGACCATTTGGTGTTCATTTCTGTAGTGGGTGCATGGATCTGGAGTTTGGTTTTTGTAGATCAATGAGAAGGTAGAATTAAGTGACATGAATGATAAAGAAATATTGTTTTGATACTTAAGTACTTGTCTTGATGTTGTTCTCTAAGGTTCTAGTATCCTTTTACTGATTTTGACACATAGCTTTAGTATAGTCAGGCATTTTTCTTACTTTCATAAAACTATTGAATCAATATTTTGTGGAATTGGATGTTTATTTTATTTCTAGATTATTTGTAGCAATAAAATATGTACTAAACAATAACATGCAAAATCACATACTGATGTCAGCCATACAAAACATTAGATTTCTCAGCTGTGTATTCAATAAGAAAATAAATAAGGGAAGTTACAATGTGAAGTGCTACAAATACTTTTAATACATATATATATACTAGATAGCTTTATGAATTATGAGTGTAGAGAGGAACATTATGTGTAAGATGCACATGAAGCAATGGTTTGGGTGCAAAAGTTTCTTGTGATTTGATTAGTTTCGACACATATTAATATTTTTGTTAATTACATATCAGAGTTCACTTGGTACATTTTGGAGTCTGTGATTAAATAGTGCATACTTAATAAATGCACTGTCAACAATAAACATTTATAGCCTTTAATTAAGAATGTTGTTTTGCCTTTCGAAAAGTACAAGTTTATTATATTATTATTATTATTATTTTATGAAATAAATAGCTTCTATTCTACTATTGTACCTATTATATAATTTTGACCTGTGGTACGTCCCCAATGTCGGTTCTGAAGTCACTGTCGACCTGTGTTCTCGCTCTCATGTACAAGAAGAGCGTCCTGGAACTTGTCTGGAGCTTGCTTCAGAGCACGCCCTGCCTCTGCTTGAAGCCGGGACAAACGCAACTCTTCTTGTGCCAAGCGATGTTCTAATGCTGTATACAGCTTCACAACTGAACTCCTGAAAATAACAATATGACATTCTATTGTTTTTGGCAGTTCTGATGAGTTCAGGCCATGTAATATGTGTTTGTGTGGTAATGAAGAAGGAACAAACAATACGTTGTTTGCTCCACAATCTAATACTACATTGTGTTTTGTATGTAATAAAAAATAACCCATGAATACACATTTTAAAAATACATACATGACGTACCTACTCTATGTGGTATTAATTAATGTAAGACTAATGAAACCGTTCTCTATTTTAATTCTAATCAAAATAATTAATATTTATCATTATCAATAATGTGACATTCTGATAGATTTTTAGGCTTAGCATACTTATAGGTAATTGATGACTTTAAAACAACAAAATCAACAAGTTTAATTTATCATGTTTTTAGTGAATTTAAAAGTATATTCCATATCTAGCGAGGGACTCATTTTGACTCTTTTATCACGAAACTCTGTTTTCTTTCTTTTTTCACATTGTTGGCGAGGTCACACCATTTCTCCGATCAAGCTGAAATTTTGCATACATTAAAGACCACTTCAAATTTAAAAAAAAATTTAAAATCTTCCGATTAGTTGGTCCGATCAATTTGAAATTTTGTCAGGTTATTTTGACCAACAATGGCTCAAATTTTCCAGAGATTCAGCCATTACAATTTAAACAAATGCATACATTAAAGACCACTTCAAATTTAAAAAAAAAATTAAAATTTTCCGATTAGTTGGTCCGATCAATTTGAAATTTTGTCAGGTTATTTTGACCAACAATGGCTCAAATTTTCCAGAGATTCAGCCATTACAATTTAAACAAATCTTCCGATTGGTCGAAAATCAAAATGCTCCGATTAAGCTCAAATTTGGCATGGTGATCAAGACCAACATTATCTAATATTTTATACGTTTTCAGCACAATCGGTCAAGTATTGATAGACTTTTTGCCATTTAACAGTTTGATGAGCTGTCAAAGGAGATTTTTTTGAAAAGAAGTACCAAATTCGCGCACGCCATTGATCTGTTTTATTAACATATTCTAGAGTGCATGGAAGTTAGAAAGTCTCAGAGAAAATCAGAAATAATGTTAGGAGTTATCTTTGATTGAGTGGTTCGTGTTTGGTTGGAAATTTTGCACGTATCTGTGCTCAGAGATGGGCACTATCAAAGATACAAGTATCTTTGATAGTATCTTTGATACTTGATACTATCAGTATCTATATCTTGATACTTTTCTTGGAGTCAGTATCAAATATCAATTAAAATTCAAAATAGTATCAAGTATCTTTTTACCGAAAAGATACTTTTGATACTTTGGAATTTTGGACTAAAATGTTTCAGTTTAGAACCTCAGGTATTTTTTTCTATGAATCTCTTCCGCCCATACATACCCTTTTTTCACCCAACCCCTAAGAACACTTCGTCAATGATCTCCCCTCCCTCACCTTGACCAAATTCTTCCTCAGCAGCGGTATCAAAGTATCTCTGATAAAATATCTTTGATACAATTTTTGATACTTGATACTTTGATACTATCAAAGTATCTTTTGATATTTTGATACTATCAAAGTATCTTTCGATACTTTGATACTATTATCAATTGATACTCAAATTTAATGAAGTATCAAGTATCTATTTGAAAATTTTAAGAGTATCAGTCTCTTGTATCTTGATACTTTTTCCAAGTATCTTTGCCCATCTCTGTCTGTGCTCGCTCATCAACGCGGTACACTGACCGTTTTCCTATAGTAAACAGTTTGCAACCCTCTGAGTTAGTCCTTACATGTGTGCAAAATTTCAGGAAGATCGGAGGAACGGTGAGACCTGTGTATAACGGCAGGGGACTACCTACCTAAAAGCCCGTGACAAAAGAGCGAAAAGAGACGCTCTAATCATTAAAATGATACCTATACGTATACTTACACTTTCTACTACCTACAAGTAGTTCCACTTCCAATAGAACAGTTGTAGTTCCAATTTATTTTTAAATTGTTTTAAATTTGCTTGTTGGTATCTTTTTTGTTACTTTTCATTGACACACCATTGATGATTAATAGTGCTATTATAAATCATGATTATCTATGATAATAAGTTCCTGGCATCTTGTTGAGTTATTAATTCTGTAACACTATACATTAGGTACGTAATTGATATGCATGCATTATTTGAACCACATAATTTGGTATGTAATGTACCTAACTTATAAAGATGTTGTATACGAAATAACACGAAAGTGCAATTTCTAGATTTTCCTTTTTCACGCAATTTACGTACACTTCGTCTCGTGCGAGTCACGGGCGTTGATTTTTAACTTTCAATAATTGCCCGGCTTACGTTGGTTGTTACATTTTACTGTGAGAAGCTCTGAACATAACAACGCGAGATAACGGGCATTGGCCTCGCGGATGTCCTATGATGACGAACTTCCTTCCCGACATTTTCACATCCTTCGATTATGGAAATAATATATAACAACAGTGTTACCAAAAGTATGTAGGTACTAGAGTTTTGTAATGGTGGATATGGCAAGGACGTCTACCTACCTGTCTCGGCAGCTTTTCTTCTGACTTCTGACTCCGTCTAGAACCGCCATCTCCTCCTGAATCCTCCAGAGTTCCTCCTCAACCTCCACTGTTTCCTGCTTGATTCGCTCAAGCCGTCGCTCACGCCTCCCGCCGCCGCCTTCCGGAGCTCCGCAGCTCTGCCTCTCAAAGAAGCGACAGATCTCTCGGACAGCAACGCAGCAGCGCAATTCGCTGAGATCGTGCAGGGATTGCGCCCGCATGGAGGTGCGAAGGTTGCTGGAGGCGTTCTTGTGGAGGTCGTCAGAGCTCTGAGCGAGACGGCGACGTCGACAGAGCGACTCGAACAGCCGTCTTTTCTCACGCACTGATACGAAGCTGTCAACTTGCTGGCATTTCGAGATCAACGCCGCGAAGTCCGTCTCGTAATCGTCCGGCTCGGAATCACTCGCCAACACAGCCGGCAAACTTCTGCCGTTACACTCAATATTCTGTCTCTTCTCTAACACTTTACACACGGCTGTCAAGTTGGTGGTTTTCTCCGGAGAGGTCAGGTTGTTGACGATGAAGTCTTCGCCACGCACGCCATTCCGCACGCGCGTCTCGACGCCGGCCACGTGATTGTTGCGTCGCGTCTTGTACCTGGAGCGTCCTCTGGCGTCGCTGTGTAAGGTGGATAGGTTGTCCTCGCTGGCGCCGCGACGCAGGGGACGCCTGTCCTCCTGGGACAGCGTCGACGTGATGCCGAGGATGTCGAGGAAGCGGATGGCTTCTAGCGGTGTCTGCCGCATCAGCTCGAAGGCTAGAGTCTTCACCCATCGTTCATACTCCAGCTCGCTGTTGGCCTGGAACAATTGAAACGCGTCGTCACTACTCGAGACGATCCCTTGGCTTTCAACTGGGATTTGAGAATAAGATACAAGAGAATCTCTCAACAGAATCATGCAGTCCGACTTGTTCTGAGTTAATAACCCATCACATAACTGAGTGATGAATTATTCCTCCACGGTTTGTCCGATTTCGTTGATTATTCCCCGACTCTGCGATGCATTGCATACACGCAGTCGCATGCACTAGCGCAGTATCTCAGAGAACTGATGTTCATAATTTGCATTAAGAAGTAAACCCAAACTAAAATTGTATGTCTCTACGTATTGTCTTCCAAATTCACTCACTTTTATAATATTGTAATCGTTTTGACTTGTTAAAGTAACTGGTGCATGTATAACTATACTATACTCAGTAATTATATCTAGACTGTACGAGCACAGAATTCATTAAATTTGATTATGAAATATAAAGTAAGTATACGCGGATATAAATATGATTACAAGTCTGTTACAATTAAAATATATTTCACATAATTCACGATTACGTCTAGTCTGAGAATGTTCGAACTGACTTCACCACTCTTCACGAATTGTTCCAGGATTACTGTAAGAAACCGGACACGAAGGGAAGCTTGACACTCGAACTGCAATGACATCTCTAAAACCAGATATTATGATAACTGCAAATATTTGTAATTCTATTAGCGGTGAATGCATGTGAGAACCCGGACTGTTATTCGTCATTGTAAAATCTAATTGCTTACAGTTCAGAGCATTGTCCCAGTCCTGTTGACACTGACAGGAAGCGCTCGTGACGTCGCATACGAACGAACAAGGATGCGTTTAGGGAGTTCATTATAAACTTAGGTGTCTTCCAAATTACACAATTATATCAATTCTATTGTGTCCCTTGCGTTATTGACCTTAGAGAACATAGGACTTTGCCCTGTGCTGCTAGACCAAGACTTCGAGTGGAGTTGAGAACATACGATAAGTTGCAAATCCCTATTCTATACTATCCGTGTTTATTTTCTATTTGATTTCAATATGACATGTTCTAATTATGTCATATAAAAAGACAAGAAAAACTATGCGAACCTTAACTAAATTGAAAAGAAAATTATTGTACTGAAATCAGTGACAGGGACATGCAACAAATTAATATTCGTACGAAAGAAAACAATCGGTTCTTTCGAAGTAGTAAAAAAAGGAATGTCTGTGATCTACAAGACAATAGATAGTTGTGTGTCAGTAGAATAATAATGGACTATGAAGAGAATAGAAGAATGAAGATCGAATTCATGAGAACAGCCAAATTGTTATAGCAATTTTAATAAGTTGATAATATAAAAGTAATTGCTCTACTCTCTAAAGGACTCTTATTGTTGAGTTAGTTTGCTGTGTGCATTTAATTACGTCACACTTTTAATTTTTAACGGGTGTTCGTATCTCTGCTGAGCGTATCAGGTTCCAGCTTATGAGCGTCAGAGTCAGAGAGAGATTGATCTTAAACCTATAGGTACCGTTCAGAAGCAAGCACACTTTGTCGATGGTAATTTCATTCGACTACTGCTTCTTCGTCACGCACTGCACTCTGACCACGCGAGTCGTGTCGGTCGAGGTGCAACAATTCGACGTGCTGCTCATTCAACAATCATTCGTCTCGCATGCTTGTAACGTCTCAAAGCAAATTCACTCGTTATTGTTGTAAATTGGTTCTAATGTATCGGCTCTGATGCGAAGTAAAAACCTAATTGGTAAATATGTTGAAAATCAAATTGTAGGAGAGCTTTCATAATGCTTATTATGAACCAGATGTGGTTTCTAATGCTCCTAACGCAATAGGGAAGTCTCGTGAAATTTTATTCCAGTTAATTTGTAATTATCAACATAAATAACAATGATAAACACACTTATCGTCAGCGAAATTAAAAATTTTCATTAATAAAAATCAAATTCAAATGTCATTAGAGATTTTGGCGGGAAAAACGGCAGGCAACGAGAATCAGAATTGTGATGTCATTTCCAAGGCTCCAACAATGTGTTACCATGGTGATTTCTTTGTTGCCATGGCAATATAGCTAATTATGATATCACTGTCAATTTTCCTGTTTTAAAATTGTAAGAAATATAATATCAATCTTCGTAAATTAATTCCTTGAAAACTATTCATCTCACAACAAAAATAATACAAAATCTGTGTTCAGCAACATCTCAACTTTCATAAAATAACTATTATTCTGAAATCTAATTCTAATGAGACTTCCCTATTGTAAGGCGAAGTTTATTTTGTACACTTTTGTTAAAATTGTAACTCACCATGATGATCAAGATAGGTATACGGACGGCTCTGAACCTCACCTCTACATCATCTCATTGTTCAATGTAGGAATGTTGTTACTTCAGGGTTGTGGACATTGAGTCGGATAGGGCGGAGGACTTGACCCTACCTGGAACGTGGCTACTGGAGGCGCTTTATCTCTGGAGAGACTGAACGCCCTCGGTCGACATCCCGGCTGGAGGTTAAGATGACGCAGCGGGATGCGCAGCTCGGGGCAGCCAGAGGGCGACGTCAACACCACCAAGCTGCCGTCGCGGACTTCCACATGGCGGGCTTGCCAAGGCGACGTTCCGTCCACGCCCCACTCCAAGGAGCCTGCAACAAGACAAGCCATCGAGTTATCCAGACAAACCAGCAGGGATCGAAGACACGACAAGAAGACAAATAGGATTATTACAAATAAAGCTTATATAAACGTCATGGTGAGCAATTTGTAAACTAAACATTATGTCCAGGGCCGAAACGAAATGTATCTGGAGTGCAGAGAGATCCGAGTTACGTCTTCAAGCCGACTTTCCTGTCGTCCGCGAAACAATGCTCAGCGGGTGCATGGAGCAGACATCGAGATCAGCAACACAACACACAACCCGGTCAGCGAACCGTGGACTTTCCCTGGTAACCAGGCAGATGGGTCGGTCTGTTAAATTCTTATCATCTGGCCAAAAGTAGACTAAATGACCTTCTCTTCTAATATTACTTCAATTCACAGATTTCTAAAGTAAGAAATTATAATTATTTTTGATTATTATTAGAATCTTCTGTTCTTCTGGAAAATCCACAGTCACCGTTCGTCTCTGCATTCTATTCTATACTATTCAATTAACATGGTATTTCAATTTATAAAGTACCTGCCTACAAATAAAATAAATAAATGATCATGGTTTTTATGACTTTATCAGACAAAATGGAATCTAAGGCTTCGGCAGTGTAACGAATCATCGAATTTAGCTTGGAAACTCCTCGAACAATAATTTACGTGAGGTTAGCAAATCTTTGTTCTAGATTCGGTGCCATTCTGCAGAGACCATCTCCACGTCTCAAGAAGATGTGTCGGATGTGACCACTGGACCGCACGCGGACTCACGATCGGTCACGTCAATCAGAAAGTATGGAAATTAAATGAAATACGCACTTCAGAATAATTAGGTCGAAGCTAATTCCATGAACAGTTGTTTTTGCAATTACTTTTACTTTCCCGCGTTTCTGTCGTAGCTTACAAGTTGACTTCCTGCGGCAATTGTGATATGACCTCCACGAAAAATAGCATTTACATTTGACGTAAGTAAAAAAAAAACACAAGAAGACAAAATTGGGACCATAAAAAAGTTGAACCAATTTGTTTGAATTCGATTCGCACCTTTCACCTCTCTTCCGGGCCTGAGAGACGCAATGCTTTCTTCTGCTTCCGAACTATTTTACATTCAATGACGAAACGATGGCCATGTGATCTCTAATTCAATTTGTTTGTTCCAAGCCGACATAATTGACATCTACGTGAAACTGGTTTACGATGGAGGTCGATAATTTGCTAGTAAATGATGAGAGAAAACAGCGGCCCAAAAGCAACATTTTGGTGGATTAGGAAACGGAAATTAGTATAGATTAAGATTGATTGATCTGGTTTTAAAGTCGTGTCTCGTATCGATCAGGTCTCGTCAAAATATTACTTTCATTCATCCAACTTTCGAGCCAGGTTCGAATTCATGGAGCAAGAATCACTGTGACCATGTGAGCAATGTAATTCCCTCATGACTAATACTTTATTTAAATACACGATTAATTCAATCCAAGACAAGAGCATCGCTGCAGGGTGCCGACGCCTGCGGTTTGTGTTCCTCTATCATTGCGTGAATCATTTCATGACAAGAGCATCGCTGCAGGGTGCCGACGCCTGCGGTTTGTGTTCCTCTATCATTGCGTGAATCATTTCAAGACAAGAGCATCGCTGCAGGGTGCCGACGCCTGCGGTTTGTGTTCCTCTATCATTGCGTGAATCATTTCATGACAAGAGCAGACGAAAACGTCTCGCAGACTGACGTGTGAGTAATCTTCATTCTGTTCAATATTGAAACAGAGATGTGCATGTGCAGCGTGATGGCTCGGCGCATTGCCACAGGGGCCTAAATATCGCTCTTTAAAAATATCAAATTACCTTGTAACTGTTTTCACTTACTCGACAATAAGATTTGTGTCTGATCATTGCCCTCTCTGTCAGACGATAGCTAGATGATAAGCAACTTAGTCAGCAACAGTAGTCGTTGCAATTATTGTTCGATTCATTTAAATCGTAGGTACTTTCTAATTATTAGTCTATTGCAGATTTTAAATTACCCTGTAGTACCCTGTAGTACTAATTTGATAAAATGAATCTACACTTGTAAATACCTATCTCTTGGGATTAAAGATTGTCCACAGTCACAGTTCGGTTGGCTCCTCGCAAAAGACACTGGTCTTGTGTCAACTACATCTTGTCGTGTTCAGGGGCTGGCCTCTTATTTGCATGTAATTAAGCAGATCACAACATCCAGTCCGAGTTCAGAGGTTGTATTGCATCATTTGACCTTAAATACACAGGACCTTTCTCTGCCTTTTGTCCTCTCCTTTGGGTTTATATTTCTAATACATCAAAACAGCATTACAATTACATTTGATCAAACTATTTAAATTTCCAAAAAAATGATATAATGGAATAACATAAAAAGTAAAAACCTTAGTAAACATCTTCTATCACCCAGCCCAAAAATGCGTTTGAATTATCTAATTGGCTAAGGGTATTGTCTTATCAGTTGGGATACATTGAGTGTCCAAAATTTGGGGCTTACTTTCAAAATGGTAAAATATCGAACAGAGACAAACGCGATTATGTACTGATATTAGCATAGAAGAGATACAAAAACCTATGTTTTCATAATTCATTCCAGAGTAGCTTATTGTGATTTTTACTAGTTCAAGTAATAGGTTGGGTAAACATTGTTGCTTTTGATGTTCTCTAACAGTAAAGACGTACATTTTGACAATTATAGCATTTTGAAAGTAAACTCCTCAACTATTCAATTGATTGAAGAACAGCCTCGTAAAATAATGAGCAGAAAATTTCGAAATATTACCCACACATAAATTTAAATTTCATAGATAGATTCTGTTTGAAATATAATCTCACATTCTACGCGCATTCATTGACGTGTTGAAATCTGTGATCTATAACTAACTAGTCAAAACTTTTAGTAGGATATTTTGTAACAGTGTTGTTCGTCCATGGGTTTAGGAATACTTTCATGTTCCAAAGACATGAAGAATGTGCGAAAGCTGTTGTGATACTGATTTAATTTCATAATTTATAAACATTCTTAGTACCACGAGATTTCTAGAATCACAGCAACCTTGAAAGGTATAAATTAATCACAGGTCTCTAATTAGCCTAACTAAGTTCCCATAACGACGACACAGATTTAGGTGATACGATTACTGCATATTATTTATACTAATATAAATTATGTTCAGATTATGCCAAATCTTCAAGGCCAAGAGATGGACATCGGAAGACGGTTGTTATAATCATCCAACTCGCCAATCAAGTACGATCTTCATTCAGTGAATGGCAGAAAAGGCTCCATAAGTTGACAGATATGAATGTACTTTTACGAATATTTCAAAATTAGAGTCTTTTAGCTTTTGTTCTTGACCGATTTGGCAAATTATCAAATTTAATTCCAAAAAGACCGACTGATGGTGTAGACTGTAAACTGTATAGATTATCGGAGATTTTGTTTTAGAAAATATGACGCGGTCCTTGCAAATGATGTTTTGATGGTGTCCAAATCTTAGTTTGATAATAGGAACTGTGTAGTTATACTGCGCTTACAACATGAAGATATATGAACAGATGAGGTTGACGGCGTCGTAAGTGATACTCCATGACTATATCGACTTTTGATTATCCTTAAAAAAAAGTATAAAAATTAGATAATAGGTTGAACTCAACTATGTACATTTATATTTCGACGGCGTTTGGAAGTCCATAATAAAAGTCAAATAAAAAAGTATCTCGTAAGATGCTGAGGTGATGTACTGAGGCTGTCGTTATCTGAATCACTAAACAATGTCCAAATGACTATTGTCTTCTCTGGAACAATCATCTAATATTCTAATTGCTTTAATGCTCTTTCTTCGTAATGAGTACTGACTAACGAGTCAACACTTGGCTTGGACGTGATGCAAGATGGAAACTGTCATTTGTTAGAGAAACATTGTAATTGTGAGCGGGCGTCTAAAGCTCCTAACAACACAATAGCGTAACACGGATTTACTAAGTATTGTTTCAATATGAAAGGCATATTCCATTTACCAACCAAAGCAATTCGCTTTTGTGTTTAGATCTAAAATCAAACGGAAATTAAATTAGACACAAGATGTAAGATGCAATTGAAGTCAATCACGAATATTATTATTATAACATCTATCCATGTCAAGCATTTTGTGTTTGCAATTAAAAAGTAACCTATATCTAATTATTTCATTATAGCTTTTGTTATTTTGGCGAAAATACAATAACAATGTAGGTAAATCTAATCAAACTTTTGTGCTCCGTTTCAAATTTTGTATATTCACTGCAATTTAGTAAGTATTATTTTTTATTGTGTAGAGTTTTAGTAAGGATATTGCGCTTGTATAAGTAAAACGCAGCTCCACCCCGTGAGGCAATAACAACCTGTTGATTAATCTTGATTGTTTGCTGACACGCCTGTTCACACACACGATTTGCGCTAAGCCACCTCATTCTTTACGATCTCATTTACTCTTCAGCAGGAAACACGTTATTTACGATCATTCAGAGGGGTAAGATAAAAGATTAAAGAATACTTTCCGACAACCGATGGAAACCCCAGAACCATGCAATGAGCGTTTGTTGGCCTCATACCTGATATCCTTGGCTGCGATCCCTGATTCTTCGTCGACTTTTTGGACTTCTTTCTGATCTCTGAGATGATGCGAGGCTTGTCGAGTCCCGACGAAGTCACGTGGGGTGTCATAACCATCATGATGACTGCTGGCTTCAAATGTACGAAGACGTTCTCTTCTGCTCCAAAACAGTCACTGTTCTCTGCACTCTCGAGCTACTCATTTCCTTCCTCTGTTCGCTTCTCTTATCAACACGTATTCCAACCTACTCGTTGATTTCTTAATTATTGTCTAATCGTAATTTTCGACTGGTTAGAAAGTCGGAGGTAATTAAAGAATTGATTCTAACAATAAAAGTTATCCGGTTGGCAGTGTGCATTATGGTTGATGAAGATATGAGTATCAACTGCCAAATTCTTCCTCACCTCGACCTAAAATATAATAGTTATAATAATATTAATGGAAAAACAATGAAATAAAATGCAGCAATATGCAAATTTGATTCATAATATTAAAACCTATCTACAAAACGTGTAAAACTTGTCAGATAATTATACAAGTCTCCTATGATCTCATTCATCTTAGAGATTCATCACATAGAGATTGCCGAGATGATTTGTGTCCTGCAATATTAAATATTTTATAATGATCTTACATGTCCTACATGTGTGTACATGTTCTACTTTAAATTATGAATATAATCTAAATAATTTAGGAATATCCCGCAAAGTCGTTATGATTGGAGACGAGGTCGGACAGGCCCCCAATTCTTTCGCAATCCCAATTTCAATGTTTGTTCTCACCGGAAGAAATCTGTCAAACTCACTATTTCTGTGATTATAGTAATCATATGTATATCTTGGGTCACTGTCACTCATGATTATGATTAATTAATAGAAATTATTGTCATCGTTGACCAGATAGAATTTAATTCTATAACATTAGCCTGTGTATAATATAATCTGTCACAATAGTATTTATACATTTTGTATTACCTATCTGAAAATATGCATTCAAATATGCAAATTTGCTTATTGCATATTTTTATAAACTTGCTATATTAAATTTAAATTACATTTCACTTTGTATTTCTAATAAACACATCAAATTATTTAAATTTTATTAGTGATTTTTCCACATTATATACATTTTATAATGTGCAATGCCATCATAAACCATTGCAATGATCAGCATACACAATTTAAAATTTAAAATACAATGGTCACCATATAAATTTGAAATTATGCACTGGTCACCAATTGGTTACGTATTAAGATATATAGTAAATTAAGAAAATATAATCTCTACGAAGTACAATGTACTGAGCTTGTCAATAGAATCAATAACTTTGGTATTTTTTTATGCGTCTCAATTTTTATCCAACTCTTAATCTAATCTATTCTAAGTGTTGTAGGTTCAAGTTTGGATCAATGCGTGACAGATCGCTCACCTACCGCCATGGATGTCAGTTGAAGGTCTTCTCTTCTCACTCACTCACTCACACGAGGTGCTAACGCCGACTGCAGAAGCCCGACTGACATTTCCTCGCTGCCGTCTTCAGCTTAGAGCGAGCCACTGGCTTTAGGCGTCTCCTCCTTCCGCCGTCGAAAATAGAATTTCTATCTCATCAAGTCATAATGAGCAGTAGGCAGATTGTATTGTTTTGAATTGCATTGTTACTTATTGTTTTACTCTCGTAGTTGTTGTTACAATATATTTATGGTCCATGCTTCTTTCTTGTAATGACATCCATTCCATCATTTTCTATGTTCTCTCCTTTTGCTCGGAGATTAGTAATCAATCGCTATGTCCAGCAACACTGGAGACTATTAAATGATATTTATACTGCAACTTGCAAGAACAAATTGCATGTACGTACCAATCATAATGTTGGTATTCGAGATAAGCTATTTTCTCGATAATTTCAAATGTTGTTTAAATTTTATTTTGAAACTCAAACCAAATCTGTCATTAGTCATTACCTATATGAAATAAGCAGTTTTGAGTGGCACACAGAAAAATGATTTTAAAATTCCTGCTAGAATAGGGATATTTTATACAAGATTTGCATAGTGATATTTAAGCAACATATCTGTTCAAGTTTCGTAAAGAAAATCAGTCAGTCTACTTTTAAACCAGAAAAGGATACCTAGTAAACACAATTCGGAATACCTATTCTAAAGCCCCATTTACACGGTGCAATTTTTTGTACAACGTCAACTACTGTACCACACTTCTGTGTCACACTCACACTTCTTGAATGAAAATTAGAACATGTTTTAAGTTCTGTGACAGAAAGTTGCGTCGTGTAAATACAAAATTGTATGAAAAATGGGAATGTGACGCAGAAGTTGTTCAAGAAATTGCACCGTGTAAATGGGGCTTAACAACCAACAAAATGATGGTTAATGATATAATTTACATAAAGTTGAGTTTTAATACAGAATATTAATATTATACAACAATATTTATTGGATCTACATTTTTTCAGAAAACACAACCATTTTGTTAAAACGGAAATACTTTTCTGGTGTGTTTCTTTGATATCACTTAAAAATCAATAATTTTTTCTTAGCATGACGTATACTGTGTTCCAGTGAAAATGTGATCATTAGTTACTAACATTGTTACGATTTACTTTTGATGTTGAGTAAGGAAGGTAGTTGTAAATGTCCAGTGAGCGTGCGTTTTTTCAACTGCATCGTGATCATTGAAGCCAGACACAATTGGTAATGAAGTTGAGCAAGAGCGAAGAGCCTAACTTTCAACCTGGCGGAACTAATGGTGATGTCGTCGCACACTTGCTGTTTCGATAGCACACACATGGCGGGGCACTTGCATCGCTGCTCAGCACTCAGAGCTTCCTCATTGCTTCATGCCGTGTCACGTGACCGACACGCTATCGCATCGACACCATTTATATTATTGAGATACCTAGGTGCATTAGATGGCGTAACATTTCTAGGGCAGAAGAGTGGTGCGCGATATGAAGCGATTTAGGGAGGTCTGTTGAGGAAGATTAGTTCTAAATATGTCGTGGGCTTACTACAGAAAATCACTTATTTACGTTTTGGTAACTTTGAGTTTTAAATCCGGAATAGTCGAATCTATAGGTACCTACTTTGCCAAATCGCTAACTCGTAGCTGTATTAAAAACCCACAAATTCAATGGTTTTCACTCAACTCCACAATACGAAACAAAAAAACACATCACAAAAAAAATCGTTAGCGAAAATACTAATTAAATAATTTTATCAAATCAATTCATGAAATAACTTTAAATTGGGTAGAACCATATAACTTTTCCCTCTTTGTGGTTGTCGACTATTGAAAGAAACTGTGTATACCAAATTGGTACAGTGGGCCAGCCAGTGTAGGAACCAAATAATGTGAACCACATTTCATTAAACTTTTGATAGGTACCTACCATTCATTACCTACACAATCTCAGAGCATTTTGCGTTCCAATTCAGATATTTGACTAGTTTCAGAGTTCTAGTTACATACGTCTGAATCGACGCCATGACTAATGGACGTGACCATGATGTGACGTCACTCTAGCGACGCTCTAACTTGCCGAGTATTTCGACCCGACTCCTCGTCTATTTCCAACCAATCGCGTCACTTTTCTGTCCAATTTGTTGTCTGAGTATTTGTCTGTCGATGGCGCAGAGGGTGGCGAGGTGTGAAACTTGAACGCGGCGGCGCCTGACCTTTAACTCCCCCTCCCCCCACTACTAGTGACTCAAAGAGCCCACGTTCGATCTCCCGAGGGGGTAGCAAAGTTTTCCTGCCTCTCAACTGCTATTTCCGTTCTAAAGTACGTCTTTTGAATATTGTGCAGAGTGGGGATTAATACGCACTACGAGAGTGGATTCATTTTTCTACAAAATTTGAAAGGTCGAAGGTTAAAATGGAAATTGGAGAAGCATAAACTCAGTTTGAGTTGATTTTGAAATGAATAGGGAGACACATTGCGACTTTCAAATGGGAAATTGGATTGGTATAATTGCAATATCACGAACAGACGAAAAGATAATAATATGATGTTTCCTCAACAAAGTAAATTATCGGAAGTTAGCTGATTGTTTGGATGTTGGATGTACTTTTGCTATTCCGACGTAGAGTTTGATCAAAGCTGATCTATGCATTCATATTCGTCGTGAAACAAAACCACATACCGAAGGGAGTTCGGGACGAAAAATTGCACCTTTTTTGATAATACATTGGGTTTTACATAGGTACTAGAGAAGTAACCATGCGGGCACGAATCGTAGATATGCGTTGCTTTACGAGAATACAGACGCTTGGACCACAAATGACTTGCATATAATGCTTATTTTGTACTCTTATTTGTAATGTAGACCAATTCCGGTTTTATTGTAATATAATCCGTCTTGTTTGTTCACTGCTGCGCCGAGGACCATGCCGTGCTATTGATCGCCATCAGCGTCCCGACGCCTGCATCACTCGTCCTATGACGTCACTCCTGACGTCGCCGCTGACGACACTACTTGCACTCCGTTCTACCGTTGATATCGGAGCAGCAGAAGATAACAATACATTGATCAAATCTCATTGTAGGGAGAGCAACACCTCAGGGTGAATAATACATTATTTCTCCACGTATTTCCAAGGAATTTGCAAACACAATTTTTTATGATAGTAAAATATTAAAATTACATCAACAATATAAGAAAAACAACTATTCTTGAAACTAATTCCAGTAGTATAAGAAACGTCAAATAAATAAAACCTCGGAACAATATTTAGAAATCCGAAATGCTGTGCCGGGTTTTTATTTATTCGACGTTTTCTTTTGGTGAGTTAGTTCCAAGAGAGTTTTTCTTAAATCATTATACGCAGTACATTATCTTCGTTTATTAAAAGACATCAACAATGTTTTGAACAAGCAGGATTCTAGTAATAACAATATGAACAATGACGATACGAGTGATGTTTCTATGGCAAACCGATACTGATTTGAATGTTGGGGTCTTAGATGTATCTTCGAATGAGCACGTCAGATGACTCTGATGCCATGTGGAGTTTGTGGTCTCCAGTTTAGATACTCTCAAGGCGACACCAGTCCGCTGCTCGAGCACATCGCCTTCGCCCACCCGAGAGTCGACGTCGCCGGCTTCGGGACAAGCGACGATGACGAAGTCGGTAGCTACATGTCCAAGATAACGGGCAGCGTCAGCGGAAGGGCAGAGTCAGAACAGACGTGTGTTTACACCGCCGAGTTCCATCTATGTGGATGTGACGGAGGACGTGGAAGACCTCACGCAGATGGAGCGAAATCTAGGGCGAAGAATATCAAATCCGCGAGTACGGGAAGACTATCAGTAGATTCTTTAGATGGAGAAAAATCCAATAGAAAAAAGGAAACGAAGTCAATGTCCAAGATCGAAAGCGACTACGAGCAGGATATGAAGGAAGAGGAAGTCTACACGACCAGTTATTCTAATGCCACTCTCCCGAATGACAACCCAGAGACAAAGTCGAAGCCATCCAAAGGGCGCGTAAAGAAGTTGCCGAAAAGTACGCTGGCAAGCGACAAGCTAACGTAATGTACACACTGGTATCTAATCTTGTTCGAATGTACGCGTTCCAGTCAGTAGTCTAGCTCTCAACTAACTCACTTCCACACTCAAATGACGAAATGACAACATGTTATTCAGAGATCTCTCAGTAAAAGAGAATGCAAGTAAATGTTTAAGTAATGGATCACTTTTAATAGCAAGGTTATGACACAAACAAACACACGTTCTAAATTAAGTTCGATCAGAACTTCACCTTGTCATGTCAATCAATTTACAAGGTATTTATAATCAAGTTCTTTGTACAAACAAAGTGGCGAGCTTTGCATTGTGGAACACGGAACAGTATCCAAAGCCCTAGACTTATGCAAATGAAAATACTACCTACATTTTTAGAAAATCGTCATGATGAATACCTAATCTACATTATTTTTAATTAAATATTAGTTACGGCTTTAGACTGTGTCTGCAAACATTTTCATCTAAATGAAGTAAAGTGACGAAAAGTTTGCTGTATGGTGAAAACTTCGCTGTACTTGAATGTACACCAAATCATGCTAGAAGTGCGGTCGCACCACGCAGCCAAGTCGTTACACTCACTACAGATACTAACAATGTGATGGTATAAATACTTTTACCTACGCTACATGGGATTTTTACCCTATTCTATCTCAATAATGGAAAATCTCACATTGTTGGGAATGTATTTAATTGGAATAATGGTCCACCGACGACACATAAAAAATTTGGCAACAATTGCTTGCATCGTAAACGGACTACATGACCGAGGCAAAGAGATCACAGTGATCTCACATCTGAACGGATGCACTTTTTAAAAATAAAATCAAGACAATACCAAAGATATTATTAAAACTCACGAGTATTCATAACATCTTTGACAATACCTAACGCATCGTTTTGTAGTGCATTTTGCATACCTAGAGAATTTCTTCGTGCCTGTCCAATATACTGCTATCAGTACTTTTATACTGGTGCCATTAGACACTATAGACGCCAAGAGGATTTTTGATTTATTAAAATATTTTTTGAATGAACTTGATCATGTGTTCATTAATTGTTTACCATTTATTTTAATGCTAGATTTATTATTTACATTCTATTTTTTAGGTGGGGAAATTAGGCAACTATTACATGAAGTGTTTTAATGTATGGGGCGGTACCCTTTGTGATGATTCTTGCAAAGTATGACATTTGAAGAGTTGACGATTGATTCAGAGTTGTTCATTTACTTGTTTCTTTGCTTTTGAACAGGGATCGAGGGAAGAAGAAGAAGAAACGAAGCAAGAGTGAAGAGATAATTCCGTCCAGTGCGGATCTAGGAGCTGTAAAGCAGTCGAAACTTCTCTGCCCGAAGACTGTTGCAAAGACCAAAGGAAAGAGAAAAGACGAGCGCGTGTTCAAGACTGGCGTGGAGTCTTGGTGGTCGGGAACCAGTCCAATGTTGTGTCCAGCATGTGGCGCTAGGAAGACGCCGATTGTCCGTCGCTATCACAATAAGCACACGAGTTCGACGCTCGGCGCCGTCTGTATGCTGTGTTGTTGGCCGCTAATGCTGCTCTGTGGCACCACCGAGACCGTCAACCTCTTCTGTCCCATCTGCAACCACTACCTCGGGACGCTGGACAAGGACTCCACCGTCCAGCGACCTCCAACTCCCGGGGACATCATGCGCAATCAAGACCCTGAGAAATGACGACTAAGCTCCACCCCAACACATCATCAAAGATGCAAATTTATGTGTATTAATAAATTTATAATATCAACTTCTTTTAACTTATATTCATTTTCAATATAGATCTGAGGCCCCTGCATTCTGCACTCTCGTCTCCGTGAACGTCGTCCTCATATAGACTGACTGGAGTCTAACAACCTCCACCCTTTCCGACCCTCTGACGTCACAGCACATCATCCATAGACCGAGGCTGCGCGCTATGAGTGGGGTGGGGGGGGGGGGGGGGGGGGGGGCGCACGGAATGGATCGACAAAACCAACAAATACTTTCAGTCAGGAGCAATTCACTTTAAAAATACCGCGACAGAAAAAAATATTGTTATGTAGAAGAACAGAAATACTTGAAACTCTTGTAGACTACATAATGTTGTCACGTTCAACATAGCGTCGGCATTTGAATATTGCGCAGTGTTCACACTCATTCCTGATTATGATCACTATTCTTGATGTTGATGAACAAAATGTGCTTCACGCGAACAAGTAAAGCATAGAGGCTAGAGGTAGTTATTGAGAAACGTCTCTGCTTTTTGATCACCAATAGATCTGATTTTATTTTATTTTTATTTTTAAATTTATTTATTTGATAAAATACATGGTGCACACAACAAAAACTATTGCTTACCATAAAGCAGGTGAAAACACTCGTACAATTTTTGAACAAAAATAAAAATGGGTGGTTTGTCCGTTAAATAGAAATGTAATATTTTACACATTTTCAGCTTAATCGGTCAAGAACATGAAAGTTTCAAAATAATTCACACATTTTAGCTTATTTTGGTGTGAAAATTGATGTATCGAAAAGGAAATGCACCACACCTTCATTACTTGCAAATGCTTATTTTCAGTGCTGGTCAACCGCTAATTTTTGTTTAAATTAACTACTTTATGTTATGTTATAGTTTTTATATTGTAACTAAATCTCTCTTATCGCTTGCATAATTATTTTCTAAATATATTTGAGAATTGGTCCATAACAAGCTGTCAGTTTCGTGGTCTGAGCACCGGTCCTGCGCGCTGCACGCTTTCGGTCTCAGCGGCGAGCTACGCGATTCAGTGGTGTTCAGCTGAACTAACTACATCGGTGTAGCCGGGGTTGATGGAGGCGAGGTGTCATGTCAAGGACAACATGAGATCACTTTCAACTAAAAGGACAGACAAGACAGACGCCCTTTTAACTACAAGAAAGAATTAAATAAAATATGAATGGAAAGATTTGAGATTAATACAAAAATAATAATAGCCATGATAAAATTATTTTGACCTAGTAAATAGTTCTTGAGACTAGCTTATCATGAACTTCAAGCGCAGCCACTGGAACTGTTAAAGTGATTGATGAGTCTGACATGTTTATTTAAGAGAGGTCTGTTCCAAAAATTGGATTTTGCTTGGACTCATTGTTTGCTCGGAACTGTTTGATGAATTTCCTTCTGGAAGTGATTTCGCGTCATAATAATAGGGCTGTGCGGCGTGTAGGGAATTCCCTTCATCGAGATGTGACGTTTCACCTTCACTTTCCGACCGTCTTGAATGCCCAGTGTTTTGGAATAATAAATCCGATCACGCGAGCTACTCTAATATTGATTGCTTGTAGTAATTTCCATTCACAGTCAGCCAATGCATTCAATGTGTCTATATCGGGCTGAAAGGTTTGTCGCCGTGAGGCGGGAGGGGGGGGGGGGGGGGGGGTGGCCATGAGCTCGTGGCACGGCGAGAGGTTAAGGGTTGAAGTCACATGACGACGCTGTCGGGAGCGGGAGGGGAGGGGAAGGGGAGAAAATCAAAGCGTCGCTTCTGATGGGTAGCACGTCACGTGACCTCCATTTTCCAGGTAATAAACTCTGCTGGCCGCGAGATGCTGTCTTTACGACTATATTAGCTTTTTATAGATGAACGCTAATGCTTGTTTACGGATTCAAGAAATATGACAGCTCGCTTTTACACGCCGGAGATATCCCTGCCTCACGCTATGAGCACGAGAAGAAACGCAATCTTGCGAAAGTCAATGATTCAATCTTGCGACGTTTTAAAAATCACAAACCTGGCACCTCCACCGATAACAGTTGGACGTCCAAGAAGATTGATAGCCTTATTATGATTACGATTATTTTTTAAGACATTTACTTATTTTATGTCGCACACTGATGAAACGAGAACATTATGTTTACTTTGAATGTCATGGGGAGCATTTTTCGTGACGTCACTAGCGATATTGTGATCGGCGAATGGCGTGATTGCGTCACAGGTAAAGTTCAGACGAATTGATGACGTATTGGTATTAAATCATGTTCGTGCAAGGCTGAATCATGGATGCCTGCCTACATTATAATCGTCGAGAGTCAAACTGTCGGTGAACATGCGACCTTGGGGGGCGCCTGGCCCATTACTCAGATCAGAAGTCAGAAGTGAATGAAGCGACGAATCATAGAATAATACGTTCTTATGGTTAAGAACTCTTCTGGCGGCCTACTTTGTGTGTTAACATTTTGAAGAAAATTAATTGGTTTCACTACAAATGGTGGCATAGGTAGGTAGTTACAGAAAACGATTGTGTTTTTAGTATAAGAGCTGATTATTTCTCGCTGTTTCTACGACATAGCTCATCAATATAAACTGACACTTCCATTGCCGTATGTTTTGACGCAACCTGCATCGTTTCCCACGGCAATGCATGAAGTGAGTGTCAAGCAAAACACGGCTACCAAGATGCTCTGTTAGGGTAGTATCCAGTGTGCATATCGATCAGTGCGCGCGCCGCCTGCTGCATCCATCTGGCCGTGGTCCTGAGTTCGGGCCTCCGTCAGTCGATCTGGCATCGCCTGCCAACCCAGGCAGGTACGAGCGGGTTCTGGAGAGAGAGTTGAGGTGTGCGTCAGCCAGCGTGTTGGAGTCATTGGCCAGGAAAACAACCGATGTCAGGGAACTGGTGATTGGTGTTCGTACACCTTGCGACAGGAAGGTAAATATCTCCCATCCTCTTCTCTCGCATGTGATCTCCAATGCCCAATCTCTGTCGGTTCTTGTTTGTTGTTTTTGTTGAGATTAAGAGAATATTCTCTGGTGAATAACCTACAATACATATGGAATTTCGTTTCATTGTTTATGCAGGAATTCATCTGCATGTTTTGACTACAACCATAAATGCGGTGACAATCCTGACTGCATATATTAAGAAATATACAAAGTAATTGAGCTATAATAAATGTAGATATGTATTATAAAATATTTTATAGGGATTAGAGATTTATTTCACCTAGCTTTAGAAGAGTCACAAGTACCACAAGAGTTATCCCAAGTATCCATGTAAAGTACAATGCAATGCAATGGTCCAATGAGCGCTAAGTTGAGCGCTCTGTTGAAGGTGGTGATTTTGCCTGCGCCTGGGAGTAGCGCAACATGCAGCACATTGAGCAGGATGACGCGATCATTGCGATTCATTTCACCAAGATCATGTCTACATGTTGTAATGTACATGTACACTCATGTTGTAATGTACACGTACACACATGTTGTAATGTACATGTACACCCATGTTGTAATGTACATGTACACACATGTTGTAATGTACATGTATACACATGTTGTAATGTACACACATGTTGTAATGTACACTCGACAATTCATAAAACGGTATTTGAACGAAACAGATTGGCTGCTGGTCAGGTTCATTGCCAATCAATCCTTCTTATTATCAATGAAATCAGAGCTCACTTACTAGAGGTAGATGACGAGTAAGTATGGACTTCATCAGATGATGCCATCACATTCTTTTCAGACAATCCATTTCTTTCAAATACCGTTTTATGAATTGTCGAGTGTACATGTCTTAGATGAGTGCATTCAAAAATTATAAATACAATAACAATGGAACGAGTAGTTTAGATGAGAAATCGAGCGTAACCCTTTTTACTCCTGAGCTGTTATTAAAGTAGTAATCTGTAATTGCGTTAGCTGATTGTAGCCTGTTGCAATCCCCTGGAGTAAACAAGTTAGAGGGCGAGTAAAGCTCACGACTGCATGAGTCTTATCTTGTAGTGATAGATTTTGCTCGTCACGTGACTGTGTCAATTGAAGCGTTGTTTCGGTATCAAAGCACGAGATAACGCTATTCGTTAGAGAATCTTCCAGCACCGAGCTGATAGGACAACGACCACCGACCCTCTCTATCACTTCCCCATAATACAACAAACGCAACGTTTCACGAATTGTCTGCTTGCAAAAGAAATGTTTTGAACTGATTTCGTGTATTTAATGTCGTAATAATTGTTTGTTTGTTACCTGCAGGTGGGCCAACCTCAACGCCACCATGCCTCGCGGGTTGGCTTCGTCCACGTTCATGAAACCGTTCGTTGTGTTGGCATTACCGGGTATGTACTTGTTCTACAAGTACAGCCAATACCGACAACAACAGCAAGAGCAGAACCGACGTAAAGTCACGGAGCGGGAGCTGGCTCATCTCAACCACAAGATAGTGAGTACTTCATTGATACACGCACCCACGAATAAATGCACATTTCAAATATTGTCATTTCTTGGACGCTCAAAAGCGCCCGTAACGTGCTGATAATTTTAGTTTGCTAAACTTCTACCTTTCATGTTAAGTAATTTTCTGGCATATGCATGTGCTTACGTTCATACCATTTCGACATTATGGAATACGAATCATACCTCGTATGCCATACCTTTTGACTAATAAGATAACATTGTTTAGTGTTTTGAATTGTATTCAGCGAGTGTGGACTCAGTGGAATAAACTGCCACGATCCATACTACAAACCCTTGATGTATTTATGAAACGTCACGCCGATATGATGTATGGTCGACATTGCCGTACATAATCATCTGCTGACCAAATTATTAATTTTTAGCTACATATGTACCGGCGGCAAACTACAGCGTTTTCAGCTGGCGCAAAAAGTAATAATACCACTCAATAAAGAAACATACCGTTGATTATTTGTTTTAACCCAGAGACATAACAGGTGTTGTTAGATAAATAGTAGGACCATGAAGGAATTCGGGTTAGTGATGAGAATCATCAAAATCCCCGTCAGAGGAGCAATTTTCCCTTCTTGTGCTTGCAACGTGAGTGAAGGAACGTTGGTCTCTTGATTTCCACCCACGTGATCATTAACCTATTATCCCTGCTTGACATTCTCAGCTCCGAACCAAGCGTGGGTGATGCACAATACACAGCGGGGCTGTTCGGGGAGATGGTGCGTAGGGGTGCGTAGGGGTAGAATCAGCGTCTCTTTGAGTAGGCACACTCTTACATCCCACGTATGTCACATTTGTAGTGAGACGTCATTTATCCCTGAGAGAAGGATGTGTTTAATGCTACGTGCTTAAATAGAAGAAGTATAAAATGTACAATGCATTCAAATAAATATATTGTGTTTTGTTCATTAAGAACAAACATGTTGTAGGTGATTGTACTTATACAGTACTTTAAATACCAACTTGACTTTAGGAAAACCGGTTATTTTTAGCAAAAGTATTGCATCCGTGACTATTATCTATTCGAATTGTGTCGACAAAATCCTGCTGCGTCTCTCTTATCATCTTATCTTGTGGCAATTGTTTTGTATGAACACATTCAGCTTTCTGAATGGTTATGGAAAATTCTTCCCCAATGTTCTGGAAAGTTCGACGAAACCTTCTTGTGGTAGTTGACGTGTGTGACGCGATGAGCGCCATGATTGACATCTCCACCGACTCGTGCTCAAGTCCCTGATGAAGTGATGAACACTCGACGTCGATGCGACTTATCGAGTGAACTGATTCGATTACTCTCAGCGGTAATCGAACAAGCGGCGTCAGAACACAACATCGTTGCAGCTGCGATAGCACAGTGGTTGTTGTTCTACAGGAGTTCTCTCTAAGCTGCTACCTGCAAGCCGCCTGGAGGCAAGCGTTAATAAGTGATTTCCTTCAAAAGAAGTTTCAAGAAACACTTTTATTCACCCTGGAGACACAATTCTCCATAACGCTCTCAGAAGAAAATTGCGTGAAAGACTTCATTTAAGAAATGAAAGCTCTTCAAATATTTATAACTGCTTTCACTATACTCATTTCCAATTTTAATCGTAGCATTTCTTCAAAAAGTTTTAAGTGCTACTTCTAGGAAAAAAAATACACATTTTTAGCTTTTACGTCATAAGCGTGCGTCACGTGTCAGGAGCATATCACATTTTCCATTCGAATGCGAAATCTGACATTTTCCTACAAGCTGTCAGAAATCGAATCTAGGCCGTGAGGGTGGATAGGGGGTGGGCGGGAGCCAGTCGAAGGGCAGTACGGGGTGTGTTGTGCGTAGAAGGTATCGTATAAACTATTTTAGTATCAATCCAGAGTTTGACATTAATCAGCCCTTTTGACAGTCGACTGGAGGAAGATGTTTGCTCACGAACTTTGATCGAGAAGCAAAGATTAGTCGATACGTATGCCGCGAACACAAACACAAACAACACGCATGTGGAGACCGACATGTCGCCTCACCGCTATATTTTACAGCGCTTTACGGGGTCGGACAGGAAATTACAGTCTGCCTTTTTCGATCATAATTCACATATAAATATTCGGGCGAATATTGTCAGAAAGAAAATTCTTTCCACAAAGTTATTTCGATTTTCTTCTAGTTTATTGCAGCAGACTTGATGGAGGGGAAAAGAAGCGTTTGCAGAAAATAACAAAATACATTGTTTTACATTAAAAATATGTATCGTCTGAGCGAGTTGTTCAAGCGTACTCATTGGAAATTATTAATGATTAATTTGTTCTTCTGAGAATTGCCTAGATATTGTATTTGCTTGTGCACGATATTGAGGATTCGAGATCTCAGAGGAGAATGGTATGAAGATAATGTTGGTGACCATACTGTTGCATGTCTCTTTGTCAACACAGGAAAAACCACTCATCTCGTTCTCATCATTCGAGCACAAAGCCACTCGCTATGTCGAGTACAGAGTGTTTCGAACACATGTGCAATTAGACAGGGTGACAGCCCACTGGTAGTCTGATAGTTTGTGACTTTCATTCCATTTCCCTCAGAGATCAGCTCTAACCCTCACCAGTTCCTCAGTCCGGCCGAGTAGCTCAGTTGGTAGAGCTCTCTCTCGGCAAGTTCGGGTCTAGGTTCGGCCTTGAATCATCGCGATCCCACTACAAGTTCTCTACAAAATCCCAACGGCTTCACTTCACTTTATATTTGTAAATTACAAAATTACAAATGGTGGCAGGTGTGGGACTTTTTTTTAAGTTTATAGAAATATGCATAAAACTAGAATTGCAATAAGAATATTGGAGGATTTACTGTAAAAGACAATATAATTATGAGTAAAGTAGTTTAGACATAAAAACTAGGTAAAACAGACACCAATTTCGCCTAATTTTGACGGAAAGTTCAAATAAATCTTCGAATCATGATTCTTGCCAATAAATCGGCATGAGAATAGACGTCGCGGCGCCGTGACGACGCTTTAATCAACCTGTCAGAATCCCTCGGAATAATACTCGTTACGAGCTCGGAATATAATTACAACACACGGCAGTCGATGCAGAAGCCTCATCTTATTAAATGTCCTCGCGGGAGAAAAGTCTGACGCAGTCGCGGGAGAAAGTGACACGCTTTCCTCTGGATCTCATCTAGCCATGTTACTGGAAGCGTCAACAAGTGCACGATTTGTTTCACATCAATCAAATGAACCCGGAAATGTATTTTTTCTAACCATAAAAAGCGTTATTTCCTGTTTTCATTTTCACTTTCATTAATCTTTCATAACTAAAAACAAATCGTCAATTTTAAGTAGTGGTTTGAAACATCAAAGAATCAAATTGATGTCCGAGGATCATCTGTTCTGAAGACTTACTAATTGTCAATACTCAATATAATGTCATTGGTATGAATTTTTACAGGAGTATGTGGCAACATAATTGATGATGGAAAGTAGATTATTTTATATTAGGTAAAAGCTCAGTGTAACGCGTTGATGAGCTAGCACGGATACGTACAACACCTGCTGTTCATTGCCACTTTGTCGACGAATAAGCTGTGTATAAGCGAAAATCATTTAGATTTTCAGCCAATAAGAATATATTTTTTTTAAATTTTAACAAATCAGAGGATTTGGCTGTAACTTAACGACTAACATAATGATATATTCGTCTTAAGGACTTCGCAAAATGTCAGCTTCATCGGATCATTTTGGAGTTTCAAAAATCAGACGCAATTGTTTAAACAATTCATCAATTCGGAGGATTTTGTAAAACTTTTAGTCTGCATATTATCTAGTTGATCTTTACATGTGTGCAAAATTTCATACCGATCGGAAACAAAAATGTAGCCTGTTTATCGAAAGACAGACAAAACAGAGGTCCATGCCAAAAGAGCTGAAAGCAATTGCTTGCTACACTCACTCATTAACATTTAACTTACCTATTATTCAGTGATAAATCAAAAATACAGTCTCAATCTCAAATGTAGTTTCAAATGTACATAATATCAATATCATGAAACACTGGGGGCTCATGTGCTTACATACGCAACGTGAATAATAGAGTAGAATTTAAATGAATAATGTTGTCTCAATCGAATATGATCTGTCTTCGTAAATCCAAGCACTTCTGTAAAACAGAGAGATATTTCTCGTTGGATATGAATCTTGGAAGTCTGAGTTTGGAGCCTCTCCTGAAATTGGAGTAAGAGTTGTTCAAATATTGGCAACTTGCCATTGCGTCTGCTCTTTGGAATTACTTTCTTGGATATCGTGATATTACTATTATTATTCATCTCATGCAGAAGATGCTCATTTATTGGGCGCGGAGGACAAAGCGTCTTCTGACGCCAAGTTCTGCACATAGCTCGTGTCAAACGTCAATGAAAATGTCTCTCTCGTGATGAACGACTTCGTTCACATGAATCGCCAGCTTGTTAATAGCGTTACTATATCTCTAATCAAATAACCATCTATGAAGTCAAGTCCATGCGTTTTAATCAACAATAAAATAAAACTCATTGTCATGTATTGTGTATGTTTGAGCTCGATTCACGCCTGATGAATGGTGATTGTATCTTTGAGTTAGACAACTGCAAACGTGTTGTTTTGTCTGGGGGAGTAAATGGATGCACGTGAAGAGAAGTGAGCGTTTATAAATAATTGCTTGGATTCATCAATAAAGTGTTCGGCTGCAGTTGAGACACGCGATAAGAGCACCATTGTTTCCCGCGGGGCTCGAACTCGCGAGCTCTCATCACACACAGCTCTCGACAGCCAACATTCTACATTAGGAGCAAATAATACGGTGCCACGAGAGCTTTCCTTCTTGAATTAAGACAACCATATAATAAGAAATTACGAAATTCAACTTTTATTTCAGAGCTATATTTATTTTAACGTTCTGTTTATCAAGATCCCACTCTTAATTAAGTGTCGAGGAACATAGTTATAATAAGTTTACCTGGAGTTAGGCAGAATTCTATATTATCAGTCGGTCATCATGCACGCAGAATTAACTCTGTGTAAACTCCAAGCGGGATTGAAGCTCTGCAAGTTCGTAATGAATTTCCAGGGTCTCCTCCCAAATCCACTTACAGCACCCGTCTCCTTCACTTGTCCACACAATTCCAGCATGATGTAGCAGATACAAATACTTGCAATATTTATTGGCATTATTTCATGTCAGAAAAGACAGTGCGTACTGACTTGCATCCAAAGTGCATCACAATTGAGTCGAGCTTGTGCCAGTGTCAAGTCTGATTAGATACGAAGATAAGATAAAAGGAATGTTCCTATGAAAATAACTTGCTTTGACACATTTATCACGTCAAATTGGATTGCAAATGAAGTAGTTGGCGCCTCCAGCGAGTGAGGATTTATTGTGTGTACGTGAATCCAACTTATCTCTCTTCCATGTTCCGACGGACGTTATGGCCGAGAGATGTATTGGAGACAAAAGTGTAGAGAACTTGTTTTAGAAGGAAGTAGCTAAATTACTTCAGGGAACAGCAAAAGAAAAATTGACGCAAGGCTTATTATAGTAACGATTTAAACAAGCGAGAAACAAATTTGCATTGCAGAGGATAAGGCGTGATTACATAAAGATCTGCAGATAAGTTCAGTTTAGTTTGCAAAGTGCGAACAAAAGTCTGTATTCGGGCGACAAGAAAGCGAACGAGACACAAAGCGAAAATCAGGAAACTAAATTGGCAACTTTATTTTCATTTGTTATAATAATTACATTCTTTTAGGTCTTTCTCCTTCCAAACTGATGCTAGAGAGAATCAAAGTTGAGATACTTAATAATGTTCCACCTTTCTTGATCATTTTAACGCACAAAAGCCACCATTTGGCGATGCATACACAATGCGACCAGTGCGGTTTCCAGTAAAATCAACAAAGATAATTAAACAGAGAGCATGTACTAACAATCTGAAAGACAATTCTTGCATAATGTATTGCCATTAAGCTTTGTGAACATCAACCATTGGTCCATTACGACTTTGCTCCGTTGGCACAAATGAAAACTATGATTTAGTGAACATGATATTTTGTCGTTAATATTCTAACTCTAGCCAGTGGTTGAATTGATTGCATTGAATTCTGCTGCGAGTTTTCGCTCTCTGGTGTCCAAATTAAACAGATGAAGTCACACACATCGAGATATTCTGCATCACATGAATGTGCATATCTGATTTCTGTGAGCAATGAAAGGGCAACGTTACTTCCTCAACTGAACATGGCATGTGATGTGACATGGGACATATTGACACGAACCACCGCTTGCTGAATGCACGACGTGCGAAGCTTGCGTGCTCAGAGATCACATGCATAATGCGTCATGATCGCCGTGGAAGGTCCGATCAACAGATAATCTCAGCAAATTATACCATGATTATACCTTTCACTTTCAGTTAAGAATAAATCTGTCCATATATTTAGATCCAATACTGTAATACTAATCAATCTGTCTACATATTTAGATCCAATACTGTAAATATATACGAAATATTCTCATCTACAATACCTTTTTTATTGCTGGTCAGTCTGGCTCACTTATCAACGCGTTATGCAATTATGCAATCATTAGCGTTAGAGATCAAAGTAAGGAATTATGAATTCATCTCTGAGTATCCCAAAAAAATATTATTTCAATAACATGGCAATTTCATTTCATACGTTTGTAGACAAAGCACCATTATACCAAAGCAAAATATACCGTAAAAACAATGTGAACTAAAACGTTGCAATTGATAAAGAGAAAACTGGTTTCCTGTTGGTTTATGATCCCATCGAGCACATAACTACCCCACTAAAGCCATCATTAATCACTCCCTTGATTCCACATGACAGAGTTTAATTAAACTCGCAGGCATGCGCATGCGCCGAGCTGGATTTTCTCTCGTCTTTTTCATGAGCAGTATTCCGCATGATCTGGTGGTTCATCAGGCGCAAGATCTACACAGATTCTCTAACGAGGGAATTTACATGTAATCATGTTATACATTTTTCACCATCGCTGGCTGGAGACAATACTTTGCTGCGGTATTTTATACATGCGATTACAGAATATAATCCTTGTGTAGAAGAAGACTACTTTAAAACTCCGACGGAATGCGATGATGAACGAAATGCTACAGAAAACATTAGATTAATTTCAATGTTACGCTGTCGACGGAGTAAAAAAGCTCACGACGGCCTTGTATAGAGATTATTGCACCCTTGTCCATTATCGGTGATAATTGCAGAATATTTCATATTATTCAGTTATATTTGACCCCCTACGACACTATGTTTTAGAAGCAATGACGAAACCAAATCCTTAAAATATCGTACTTTTAATGCAGGGGGAATTATGTTTGCGCTTAGGGGCATACAATTTCGAAGATGACCCCTGTCGATCTCTACATTTATCGCTAATCACATTACCCCAGTGTCCTTGGCGTCACTTGAACAGGAACACTTACAGTGCAATGCAAGTCAGGAAGAGCCGCCATTAAAATTACCCTCCCATCAGCGACGGAACATTTACGAGCCCCAGCTATGGAGTTCTGATTACTCTGTTTTCTCTGTAGTTATGGCAATCTGCCATCATGCTCGATCTGACAACATCGAGCCAAGCGTGGAATCAAATACAAGGATTTCAATGAGATCAAGAGGGGAAAAATCACCCTGCTTTCAGTAAGATTTACGTTGACGTTGCACATTCGAAATAACAACCAATCACTTCGCAGGCGAGCTGAAGCCAAACTCCAGCCAATAGGGCGGAAGAAAAGTACATTACATTGGCGTGGGATGCAAAGAACGAGAATATCAATGTATCCCGGAAAGATATCTTCTCAACAGATTCTTGTTTTTCTTTTACCTTTGTGTTTCAACTTGAAACTTTGTTATGCAGAGCTTGATAAGCCTATTCAGGTGCGATAAGTCGAAGCCGGCTAGGATCATTAATACTTACATTAATTTAGAAGCCAACTCAGGTCTACTTCAGTACACACAGTTTCAATGAAGATAGTATAAAAATCAGGTGCGTTGCATCAAACAGAACTGTCATCAAATAATACAAATACATCCAAAGTCCGGTTCTTCTACTATTATATTCTTGTAGGACGATAACTTCATTTTTATAAGAATAAAAATGCGCGCTTAGCAGTTTCTAGGTTCTCAACAACGGAACTTATCTGCACTTTTCGAGATCACACAAAGTGTTTATAGTACCTAGTTTTAAATATGGCTAACATTATATCGATGTAATTGGACTAGATCAATCAATCTTCATTCTTCATAATGGATACGATGTCCTACCTTGATCTCACATAAACATTAGAAGTGAGCTCTTGTCGCAGTGCGGAGCTCTTGGACAAGAAGGCGTCGAATGAGTTTGTGGTACACGTATATGTACGAGGTTAATTCGACCACGTGAATGGTGAAGGCAGGTAAAGAAATATGGGGGAATGGCGACAGTCGTGACCTGTTTAGAGGAAGAAAAAGGAACTTGTCAGCATTAGAGATAAATATTAAATTTGATTTATATTTATTTTCCCAAAGATATACATTTTGTGTAATATTATTAAGTATTTATTGTAAATACACAAATGAAAACACACTTTACTTAATTTTTTACATGCATACATAGATGTGAGTTTAATACAGTGGTACTGAATCACTTTTCGATATGATACTTTAACTATGAGTGTGAAAGGAGCATTCACGGACTTTCTTGACACAATGGAGAGTCATTGCAGTGGAGAAATATCTAGGCCGGCAGCCCGCTTTGCATCCGTGTATTGCAGGCAGCATGCTCTGACACTCGCAGGAGATAGCGTCAATGATGTTCGTGCTCTGCCACTATTCCCAAGACATTTCACAATTGCATTGTCAGTTTGTACTCAGGACGATCCAAACAACTGAACTTTACTGACATTTGGAACGATTGACAGTTGTGACTGTTGCAATGCTATGGAGTCATTATTTATTTGGTATTTAGCAGCAGTATTTTTTCGACAAATTTAGGTCGGTTCCATTTCTAGAGATATTTATGTGCTTTTACACATTTTATATTCTTAAATGTTCACTTAAAGTCAAAAATGCTCAATAAAACGGGTTTACCGAGCTTTAAAGTAGACTTCTACAACTTAAGCCGCATTCACATAAAGCGCAGAACGCGGAAAGCGTTTTGCGTTTTTCTCTAAACCAATCATCACAAGTCCAGAAACCGCTCGCGGCAGACTTGCGATTGGTTAATAGAAATAAACGCTTTCCGCTTTCCGCGCTTATGTGAATGCGGCTTAAATCTCTCGTGGAATGGATATTGTATGAATGAGTCTCCTCATCCAATCACTGTTTTGCTTCTGTTGCGATAACTGAGACGAGCCGATAATTAAGTAATGCCGTGAGGCCCCAAGTGGGTGGGGCTGGGGAGGGAGAGAGTAGATGGCAAGACCGTAAGCCTCAGGGTTGCAATATTGAATTAATTAGTACAATGTTTAGTAATTAATTAATCCGGCAAGCACCCTGCGGTTTGGCTTAAAGATGCAGGAGGTCTGCCGAGATATTATTAGCAAAATTATACCGACATTTGTCGTCATTAAGCGGAAACAAAACATAAGAGATAATCTTTATGTTGGTGTTTATATACATTAAGTAACACCAAAAAATTCATTACTTTCATTAATTATATTCGTATTTTTTTAGAATACTACGTATATTTGGTTGTCGGAGGGAATGGAGTTGTTGTTGATGTTAACGGTCAAGCGGTGAAGTCTTTCATGGGAATACTTCAGTACTTCGGTGTGATTATAGTAGAGTATGGAAGCAGCTGGAGAGAAATTGACAAACGGATAACACAAGCAAGCAGGCAACTCCAAAATTACATTATTTGCTTTGATCCGAGCAGCAACATAAAAATACACTTATGGGTTGACAGCATGTGAGTTGACAAAGAGGATCAAAGAAAGACTTCTTGCGACGGAGATGGATTTTTGCGGAGGAGCTGGGGCGACTACAACACTACGTAATGAGGAAATTGGAGAAAGGATGAAGAAGAAAGACACGGTTGTACACGAGATTGTAGAACTAAGGTGTAAATCACTAGCACTATATAGGCATTTTCGTAAATTTAAAACATATAGTTTTTTCAATATACCTAATGTTTATAATGTATAATGCTATTTAATGCAATATATAATGTATAATATTCAATACCAATTTTAGAATTGCAACTAAAGACTCAATTAGCAGTAGTCGGTGCGCCACTCTGGCCCAAATAATCAAGGAAGATTCAGTAGTCGATGCGCCACTCTGGCACAAGTAATCAAGGAAGATTCAGTAGTCGGTGCGCCACTCTGGCACAAGTAATCAAGGAAGATTCAGTAGTAGTCGGTGCGCCACTCTGGCACAAGGAACCGAAGATTCAGTAGTCGGTGCGCCACTCTGGCACAAGTAATCAAGGAAGAGACAGTACGATATGGTACTGTAGTCAGACACGTTTTAACAGTCACAAACGTCTCTTCCTTAACTTTTTTATTTAGTTAAATTTAAATATTACGAAATGAATGTATTGAGGAATGAAAGACAGCATGGTTTTGAATCTCTACTTATTGAAGCTGTTGTGAGGCTTTTGTTCCAACTGAAAAACGGAGAAGAAAACGAAATGCAATGATTTCATGCCTCGTAAAACAGAGCCTTCAGAAGTGACAGTTCTCGAAATGCGCCACCTGACACGGCTCTTGATCATGAAGAGCAATGCACTCAACAGAAGACGAGTCGAGTCGAGTTGCTTGGAACTTGAAACTCATCCGCTGATAATCACAGGTTTGTGATGTTGCTCAGAGAGGCTGATGGATCACAGTTGGAAATCCAATATCAGGCGCTAGAGAGAAGTAATTGAGGTATTTCAGGATACTCTAGGTAATTCAAACCAAGCTGAGTGTTCCCATTATCAAAGTTAAACCATATCATTTATAGCAAATGAGCACGTTCTGAAACCACTGATACATTCATATTAATTGTTGGAATGACAAGAATGGCCCGCGAACAATCGCCATTGGGAGTGTGGAGCTCGACACAAAGTATTGAAACAATTGATTCCAAATGGCAAGAAGGGTGAGAAATTGGATCCCCACGGCGAAGCTCAATAACGTCTTTATCTTGCGCAATGGCGCTATTAAAGATAAATGTAAAGGTCCTCTCTTCGGAAAGTGTCTCAATATCACACTTCTTTGAGAACAAAAGAGGGACGGACCATTGTCTGGGCTTGTTTGACAATAGGCGTTCAAGTACTAACTCTCTTCAGTCTACAAACAAAACTTTGATCCAAAAGTTAAGGTATTGACAATTATGTTGATGTGACGTTATTCATCAGCGCTATTTATTATTTCATGAGTTATTCCACACTTATACGAGGAGAGAATATTTCAGGAGTTGGCAAAGGTACCTTCAGGAATTCCATACGTGAGTTATTTAGCTGAGTGTAATTCCATTGAGTAGTGAGTACTCATTCCACTCGATCAGTTCCCAGCGTAATCGTCGATTACTCTCCAAGGAGCAATCTCTCTGCTCTTCGTAGGGGCCATTTGTAACAGGCGAAGGCGCCATGTTAGAACCATCCCATCAGCCGACTGTCTGAACACGACTAGTACCAAACTATCAATACCTACCTTGACTACAGTGAAGTGAGGATTTAGTGCAGAAACTGTGAATAATCTTGCACCGAATAGTGGGAATTAAGTTTTATATAGAAAACATGTATTTTACGTGAGTGAAATTCTGAAAGTGTGTTTTCCTCACAAATTCACACGGCGTTCAGTCATTCTTTTCTACCCCCCCCCCCTCCCCCTCCTCGAGCCCACACCACCCTTGGGAAGCGCAATGCATCTTTTTTCAAAAGCTTTCTGCAATAGATTTTTCACATGTCTCACCATGATATAGATTATGTTCGTACAATCGATGGTAAAACAAGAAGACCTGCCGACAGTATCATGTTGCTCGATTTATTACACTGGGAATTAATAGTTTATTTAACATTTTAGATGGCAGATTAAACTCAATCATAACATTTGTTCATGTTTATACCAACTACCAACCAACAATTGTACCATTGTTGCGTTTATTTTTACCATCACATGTTTGCCGTAAACAGGGGTTGTGATTCTCAACCTGTTTTAATTAAATAGGTAAATTAGAAATTAATAAAACGTTAAAGACTTTCAAAACCAACGGATACTCTTGAATCAACTCTTCGTATTACCTACTATCCGTGCGCTGGAAAACGTATTTCTTTTTGCATAATATTGTGTTTATTCTTTCACTGGTACCTACCTATATTTTGGTAAATTAATCTTCATTGAATAGCATAGTAAAAGTCAAGAATGTGGGCAAAACTTATCTGTTTCATCGCATTCTTTGCCCCGAGTGTACTAAGCTTCGAAAGAATTCAGACCACAAAGTTTGGTTCATCAAAGATTTACCAGGGCAGCGTTTCTGCTCCACGAACAGACCGAGGTACTTGAGGTTAGCTCGGATCTCTGCCAACCCTGCCTGCCTTGCCGTTATTCATCTCTTTACTCTTGTGTTCTTGTTATAACAACAACATACCACGTTAGTCCGGTAGATGTCAGTCTACTTTGTGACTTGACTAGTGTCTAGATTACATAATCCAATGTATGTTTGAAATAAAATACCATACAGCTTTTACTGGTCGGCGCAAACTGACCAAACTATATAGGATAAAAGTTGCAAAGTTGTAGCCAATCACAGCTCAATGTTATAGTGTTGCTTTCTGTGACATCGACCTTGATCAGATTTTGTATAGATAATAAAACCTAACACATGTATAGTGTAGTTGTTTGAGAGAACAGACGTAAGAGAACTATAATTTAAACGTTTTTACCACGTAATTTAAGTGTATGTGTACTTTAATTTCCTTCAAACTTCATGAACATGTAAACTAACTGCTTCATTCTGTCACAAACAAAGCACGTCTGATGTCCATTCTCTTCTAGCAAACCGCTTCACAAACAAGATGTTATCTCGTATCATTTGCAAACACTCTTCTTGGTCACGTGATCACGTGGATTCTCTCACCAGCGTTCTCATTGGCTGGTCACATGCAAGGTCACCTGGCGTGATTGACCAATGGCACGCAAGGTCGTGTCAACCAGACGAGGCCTGAATTACCGGAAGTGTGGTATATCAGAATTAACGCGAACTTCCGGTTTTATAATGGAGGTGCCGTGTTTTCGTTTAGCTATTGGTGGAGGTGCCATGTCTCATCAGGTTTTAGTGCGCAGGTAATTCAGTCGTAAAAGACGTACTTCGGTGTTGATGGTGAGAAGAGCATCGTTCGAGGGCTGGAGCCCCTGTGATTGCGCACCCGTAAGGGGGAGGGGGCGGCGGGGAGGGAGGTCGAAATAAGCGGTCAATAGAGGGGGAAAATGGCGTCTGTTTTTATCTGTGGTCGGCAGACGGTGTTCCATAAGCCCGCCTTTGTTGGTACATGTAATGTGAACTCAGGGGTCAGCACCCCGACTGATATCATAGTAAAGCATTACAATCACGATCACGATTATTTTCAAAAATACTTAGATTACCTCATCTGATTATGATCTGATAGAGTGTCAAAATTACTGAATAAAATTATACATTTGTATCAAGTAGGTTTTCAATAATTGATATTGCCATATTTCTAATATTTCGCTATCACCTTGAGAATTGTGATGCTGTGTTGCCGCTTCTCTTGTTAGTTGCTGCTCACCCCTGCACCATGCAGCTGTGGGGATGAGGTTTTGGCGGCGAGCCAATTCCCGTGACGTCACACGCTCAGGAGCTGGTCCAGGGCTCTGCAGTGGGAGGTTTGATAGGGAACAGCAATCTGATTGGCTGTGCACTTGGCAGTCGACGAGTGCCGCAATTGTTGCATCCTGCTGCACTTTTGTTGACTCTCAACACTTACAAATAGTAAACCGATTCTACTTCAATTCTTGCCTCCAGGTTCTTCAAAATAAACATGGCATTCGATTATCTCCCAGTACTAATAAATGCTATTAAATATGCGAGCTTTTACCCTTTAGTGGCAAACAAAATGAATGTACACCGCACGAACACCGTGCAGTTTTGACCCGCTAAATGTCCCAGTTAAATTATTTCATCTGGTTTTAGCCCTGAACTGAGAAAGCGCGGTATAGTGAAGGTGAAGGTACACAGATATGAAATATTCGGCTCCAGTGGAAAGACTCTCCGGAGAATTAGGTTTTGTTAAAAGCTTAGACGTGTTCTTGGGTCGAAGTGCGACTGCGGTTGTTAACACGAACTCCTTCACTTAAAACCAACAACAACTCTGCCGAATATATCCCCAGAGGTTTCATCTTTTTAATCCTCTTTGCATCATATTACCACTGTCTGGATCGACCTGAGAGTGGGAAGACATCCAGATGAGCGCCAGTTCGAGTCCAGATCACGCTTTGAACTTTGGCATTACGTAGGGATCATCCGTTTTATCGCACAGGATCAAAAGTGCCCAGGAGAAGGTTGTGATTATTAAAAATACACTTTGGGAGGAAAAGTGAAACGATTGCAGAAAACGTTCCTCACCGCACGGGTCATTAAGTCTGCAATTACGAAGCGAATGTAATTTGTCTACCTGGGGGACACGGTTTGGAAAACAGTAACAATGTGCTGTTCTTGCAAACATCAACTCGCTCTCGACGCAGCGATTTTCCACGTTCTGTTGCTCGAATAAACGTGGAATCAGCATTTTCCTGGATGTTCGGCCAGAGTTACACTTTCCTTGGCTACGTTCAGCCGAGCCAACCCTCTTGCCTGCTCTAGCATACCAATGAAAATATTCCTGGAAGAATGTCGCATCTAACAATCTATTGGTCAATATTTCAGATGCCTGTCTGATTATGATTATTCCATATTTTAAGAATGGTTACATACACCAATTCATACAAAATATGTTCATTCCAAAATGTATTATCTAAAATGTGAGATACAACGTTCTTCCAGAGTGCTATTACCCCATCCCACCCGTCTAAAATAACGTAGATCCGATTGTGGCAACTGATGTGTGTATAGTCGAGTCGAGTCATCTCCATGTATTGTGATTAAATGTTCGCTTTACAGCGGCTACAAGTCGTACGCAGACGTATAGTATTAGTTGCCTAACTAGATTGATGACGTGCAAGACTGATCGTATCCCTGGCTTTTATCACAATATATGAAGGCGGCTATACATGCTTAATAATAATAATAATAATAATAATAATAATAATAATGTAATTTATTGAGCACATAAAATAGGTACACAATTGGTCTGTATTCAACAATCGAGTCGTTGATCTTCCATACATCCATCTCTTCTCTTCAGCTGCTTCACCTCTTCACCGTTTACCTATACTTCTTCTTAATTCATAATAGTCATTAAAATTGTGCTTCAATATCAGTGGTAATATTGGAAGAACATCCAAGCATTTGCTTTTTAGCTGAGGGAAAACCATATACATATACATATACATATATACATATACATGCTTGCATGCTTTTATTATTATGCTTACAGATAAATGTGGCATGGTCATATTTGAAGGAATTAATTACAGAGATTATTTGGACGAACGTCTGGTTTTTACAATGATTATTTGAAACTACAGTATCCGTTACGACGCCATCTTAAAGTAAAATGAAACATGTTTTACTGCCGCGAAGTAGATTGCACTTTGTACAGTCGGAGTAAAATAGCTAGTGACCATAAAAGGAAGATTTCAAAAGTAATCGCGTAATCTGCCTTGACAGCGTGCTGCATATTTCATGTGACGTTTTGACAGCAACCGCCGCATCGTAGCTACATACTCAGTCAGATCATTTACAGCGGCCATGATGCTATTACTTGTTAGGAGGGTTCCTCCAACCAGTGCGTCGCAGCCTACTGGAGGCAATGGTGTGTGAGTTGGCCGCTAGGTAAAAGCGCTAGCAGGCTGAGACGGACTTGTGAAGTCAAGTTATCATAGCATTCAGATCACATGTCGCGTTCTAACCTCATCTATTATAACCATGGTTGTTGTTGAAACCACGTTCTGTACACATTGCAGTGTTAGTTTTTTTATCTAAAACAATACAATGTCGTGCAATGTAGTCATACTCCCAAAGATTACACATACTACTTCTAGTTCATATAATATTAAATCTATGGATGATAACATTGACAAAAACACTAACGAATACCTGAATACCTGTTATGGAATAGGCATCTGCAATACCTGCATCATTGTATTCGTACAACAATAATAAAAACACACTCTAGCCCCACAAAACAAAAATTACTTGACCTAAAGATACCGGCAGATACCTAAATTATATTATAACTATACAAAGCATCATGAAGAATTCTTCAAATAATGAACAAATACTTACACAATACATACATAAAGCATACACCGAAAACAAGCTGAAAACAAACAAACGTGTACAATATCTGCATACGATATCTGCGTTTTTTTTAACGAAGAAAGTAATAGTCTAATCATGTATAGGTATAATTCATGGACTAATCACACACCCGTTGCGGCCATTTTGAATCTCGGGCGCCATTGGGTAAGAGTTTATCATGACGTCGCATAATTCGCGCAACAATCAAATGTGATTTATTATCAACTGATTGCCACGTCACGCCAATGAGGCGTCTGATGGATCACGTGACATGACAGGGTCACGTGATGGGTAAACGCGTCTGCGGAATCAACTCGCTTGTTGATATCTACAATTAATCATTTCATTTTGTTGGCAGAATCGCCAGATTAAGCAGTCGGATAATGCGTAGAGCAAACAATTTCAATTCCAGAGAGAGTGATATTTTAATTGTAGGCAATGCAAACTCGTAAGACTCAAAGTAGGCATTACGTCTACTGTAACGTCATGGCACGCCATTTTTAATTTTAATCAACATTGTGTTCCTAATGATTATTAGTGAATTGCCTTCTTTATTGAGGCCCTAAGATAAAAAGTTAATCGACCATTAAGCTCATATGAGATTAGTGGTCAAATGAGATATATAATCTGATTCAGCTCCACATGTCCTGATAAAACTTGCCCCTTACAGCGGCTACCAGTCGTACGCAGAAGTAGTAATAGTTGCCTACTAAGGGCCGGTATAACCAAAGTTAATCTGAGCCGGATTAACTAAATATTGGACTAAATTGGCGGCACAGCCAATCAGATACCTCAAATTGAGTGAAACAATTGAATTTAATAGCACAATTTAACTTTGGTTATTCCGGGCCTAACTTGATTGTTACACGTAGAGGAATGATTTGCAAACAGGTTTTATCACTGGATTTTATCAGAACACATGGAGGCTTGAGCCATGGACTTTGCACAGTTTTGTATTGGAAGGCAATTGATTCGATCTTAAAAAATTACGGATTTTCTGCCCCAATTTTTCTGTTAGTACGTTCGTAACAATAAAAGCGTTAGGCCCAGAATTACCAAAGTTAAATTGTGCCGGATTAACTAACTTTTGGATTAAATTCAACTGTTTCAATCATTTTGAAGTATCTGATTGGCTGTGCCGCCAATTTAGTCCAATATTTAGTTAATCCGGCTCAGATTAACTTTGGTAATACCGGCCCTTAATAAAATTTAAAAACTAATTCGTATATTTTCCGAAAGATGTGTACATAAGTTAAAAGTGATAAGTGCTTCATAGTTAAGATACCTAATATCCAAAGAGAAGAGAACCCAATTAACTTGAGACGTAGCCATCTTCTGGACCATCAAGCATATGGCGGAAAAATAAAGTCCCAGCTTTGCAATGCCCTATTGTTCTTGTAACGTAAGAATGTAATATTTACCTGCGCTGTCTTCAGTGGATCAAGCAGTCCTCGCGGTGACGCTGTCAATGAGATGAGACATAAACCGAACTGTGTCACGTCAAGTTTTGCCCTTGTTTTATCTCGCTTTTACATCACCGGACATTCTCTGCAGAGTAATTGATACTTATTGTGGAGAAGAACCATGAGTTTAATGAGATTCTTATTGCACTCTTCAAGCACCAAGTCATCACTCTAGGGTCGTCGAGAAGCTAGTAGGACATTCTGACTCGTCAACCACTCGACAGGAAGCCTCTATAAAGCCCATTTCACATTAGCAACTTTTGATTGATCAACTTGGTTCTGCACATATGTAGAGCCGTATTACCGTCACCAAAATTACTCTGCGCACGTGATAGAACCAATTTGCAAGCTTCTGACCGTAATATAATAAATATGTATTTTATTTTGTACTTTATTATTGAATTGGCAATGGTCAATGCTGTTTGCCTAACATCAGTCAACTGCCTATCATTACATATACCGTTGATGGAGGTGCCGGGTTTATGTGCAACTCCTGTCGAACTAAGAAACTGCAAGAAAAGAATTTACGCGCTACAAATGTTAGTATATAACATAATTATTATTTTATTTTTAAATAGCGATGTGTAACACCTTTGTGGTAGTTTCAACTTTCAAGGATGGAAGTGAAAATGTGGTCAATGATTTGGTATTATGTTCTAACTAAATATTCTAAACTCTCTGGAAAAGCTATACATTTACAATGATAACCAGAGGTATTGTGTACAGATATTATATACATAATAGAGGTACTTAGACTTCTAAGTATTTTTACCAAATAAGTATTGACATAGAGGTAATAACGCACAGAGCAATACAATATCTTATTATCTACCTGCATAACAATTTATAATTAAAAAGCAAACTATACAAACATGAAAAACATGAAAGAAATTATCTGAATGGTCTATAACGCAGCTTTTGCACTTGATTAACATTTACCCACGGATTATTTGAGCGTCATCTGTTTACTGATATCACATCGTTCTGCAGAGGCTTGAAATCACGACTCTTGGCCACATTGCCGTTGTGTCTGAAATCAGTCACCGTAGACTGGAGAACATCTACATATTATTTCAGATCGATAGAGCATCAACTGATTTTCATGAGACGTTCTAAAAAAAAGTTAATTGAATATGTGACATGACATATCTTTTGGTGAGAGGTCAAGATTTCGAGCGACTATCTAACTAAATTGTTGTTACCACAATTCCGATCTGTCCAGCAGAATAGGAAGTGATTGGTATCAAAGTCTGGACTAGAAAATGATGTGTTTACATCCACAGAAAATAGCGTAAAGTCAACCTTGGACTCTTTGGCTTGAGCAATGGTGGTTCTCTCTCTCGACGCCTGATTTCCCTCGGGGTCCGGCCAGTATCAGCGTTTTGAGACCTCGGTATTGGCTTCTGGAAGCGAGGGCTTCGGGGCTTCAAGCGGCCAGTAGCAGCGCTTCGAGACCTCGGTGTTGGCTTCTGGAAGCTGCGAGGGCTTCGGGGACTTCAGGAGACTCCAGAGGATCACGGCCCCTGGACGCCATGGACTGGACAACCAGGGTTGTTGGAATACGGATATTCCGTTCCTGTCTTCAAGAAGAACATTCCTCGGGCTCTGCAATCAACGGGCATAGCATTATTCGTGGTCAGTCAGTTCTCATAGACGATAAGAACAAGAAAGTGTATCGCAGTTCCAATGATCCCCGCTAGGTTCAGACACTCCGCCGGTTGAACCGCGAGTCGTAATTAACAGCGGTAATGAGAACTGGCAGATAAGCACTCAGACTCTCAATCTTATCAGTCGGAGAGGAAACTCAATTTATTGGATCGACAAAAGCATCGCTAGAGGAGATTTGTCGCCCATGTTGTGTGCTGATGAGCGATGCGGAGTTCCAATGAACTTAATAACTTCTTTGATGCAGATTACGTTATGTCTGCCACGTGGTTCGCCGAGCTTGTGCTCGACTTGGAATCCTCAAGACGTATCATCTGGTCGATGCGTAATCTCGTCATTCGTCTTTCTTAACCACACCGCGTGTTTGCCCGTCGATATATCTTCACTGTTTGTCTGAAACATGGATGTATCGCGCGGGAGGGGGGGGGGGGGGAGTCTCACCGGAGTCGTTCAAGAAGAACTATCGACATGCAAAAGTGTAAAATTAAAATGAGCTCTCACTTTATTACGTCTTTATAGATTTTTAAATAAATATAAGTTAATAAAGTTATGAACGAGTTTTGAATTCAAAATAATACAACGTCGAATATGTGTTTGGTCTTGCAAACGAGGAAGCGAGTATTCTGGAGACGGAATGAGGATTGAGACAACTTGAAAAATTAAAGGTATTCTGGGCGACTGAGCTCAAATCGAATGAAAAAGTATTTCTTACCGCGCTCGCTTCTATGTCTTGATGTTCGTTGCTCGGAGCGAACTGAAATGCCTCGCGTCGGCTGGCGACAACGTTTACTTATCGAATTTAAAACACATAAGATAGAAGAATATGGGAAGTAAAATGTGAAACCGGGACTTGTAGCATATATTTTGCACATCTTTTTCTCACTCCCTCTGGCTTTATAAAAGTTTCCACAAAAACACGAGTGTTTTTTATACATGATGTTGCAGGTTGAGACTCACGTCATGTTTTTAGATGCTATGCCCATGAAGGTGACGTCATCGATCGAGCGTCCTCGACAAGCTCCTCTCCTGAACCTGCTCCAAGAGTTGCATCGAGAACTCAGGAAGCCGCACTCGTTGATGACGGACTCCGCGTAATAGCGCCAGGCGCGCTGGTGGCTGCATGCGACTAAACAAGATGGACGACAATTATACACAGACTTCGGAGCACTAAGATGGTGCGATAAGATGGCGCCTCACCATACTGCGAGACCGGCTTCCTGACTGGTCCGCCGAAGAGTAGCGCTTCACATCCCGGTTGAATCAGACGACCACTGTTGGGGAAGAAGTCGACATGACCCAAGGCTGACGGATGTCCGAAGACGCCGCCGTCGGTGTGGATCACGTCGACGAACTGAGCGTCGTCGGAGCTAAGATGTCCTCCCAAATCGCTGCCCGTGAAAAGAGGATACGCTGGGTCCAGCCCTGAAAAAGCAAGAGATACGCATTTAATCCGACGTCCGTCAATTCTGACGATCATGTTTTGCGAATTCATTGATTCTCAACCATTGAAATAACTCAATCAAGATTCTTATGTTGCTTTTCGTTCCGTGTTTTTTGTAGACACCAATGTTTGGAATGTAATTGATGGTTAGGTTTACTGCTTGCGTGGTGTTTGCGTCTGATACCGGTTCTATCGCAGAGTGCGTCGTCGTCCAGAGATCGAACAATGACCGGTACCACGAATACCTGCTGGCCAAAAGTTCGCATCACCTACATTTTGATATGATTAACGATGTGGATCTAACTATGGATGGAATGGCACAAAGATCCTTTCTCAAGGCATTCTGAAAGGTTTCGTCTACTTGATATTTATTTGACAACAATGTATCTGGGAGTCTGGACAGAGGGACTTCTTTAACTCAATTCATTGAGAAATTTCTCAATCTCCCTTATTTTGTTTGTTTCTTCGCGTGTCTTCCAAAACTAAACTTTGAAAGTTGAACGCATGGAGATGTGAATTACACCGTCACCCATGTTGGACGTGTTGGACGTAGTCGTGAGGAGCACGTTGAGAGACAGACCTGTGATCATGAGGAGCACGTTGAGAGACAGACCTGTGATCATGAGGAGCACGTTGAGAGACAGACCTGTGATCCTCGGCAGTTTGCCGTTGAGATGCTGCCCGGCGAATCCCGCCACCTCCGCTCCGAGGCTGAATCCCACCACATGGATGGTGCTCATGGACACGCCGCGGCTGTCGAGGAACTCGATGAACTGCGCGAGATACTGCCCCACCTCGCGGCAGTTGCGGACAGCCGTCACGTAGAACGGCGCCGCCACCAGGCTGCTCCAGTTGACGAGGATGATGTTCCAACCGCCGCGCACCAAGTACGCTGCAGAACATGTCACGTTTACGTTAGTGGGCGATCATTTGTGTACTTGTTTGTTGCAGGTTTCGTTTTATGTGATTCGGTTGAGGGCATGAAGAAGGAGTGGAGTATGAATGAATTCAATAAAGCCAATTATTTTATCGAATTTAAGAATTATTCTTAAGAATAACATAAAATCAACTAAATGCATATTTAGTACCTGTTTTCTGTGGATATTTAGAAACATGTATGTATACATGTAGGGATCTTGATATTTTGCTTTATTTCAAGATATTATAACCTACTGAAATATATAGATTGTAGGAGATACAAACTAGTGTTTGAAATTTACTATTGATTTTAAGATTGTTTCGCCAGTTTCTCCAATCAGGGGACTTGTCTGTGTACTGGGGACTCTGTGAACTTCGCTCACATTGGCCTGTGAGGTCCAGCCGCTGACTTGCTCAAGGATGATGACTGATGAGTGATGACAGACAAAGTAGCAAGTATTTTGGACAACCGAGACTGAGAGAGTTGTCCGGACGAGACTAATATTACATGTGATCGTATGTTTGCTCCTTTGAGATGCAAGCGATTGCCATGGCATTGCTCAGAAAGGATTAGGGAAGGATTACCTTCTCTGGAATTTCACAATAATTACCTTTTCACTAGGTAGACCATCCTCGACACAACTTCACAAGTCAATATATCGATGCCGTACTATTATACTGCTGAGACAGTGAGACATATCAAAAAAATTAAAAATTGAAATTAAATTATATAACAGTGGATTCAGAATTTCAAGCTCTATCCAGTTCTGTACTGCAAAAATTAGCAAAAATTATGAACCCAATCATTTGTATATGTTTACAAATGCTATGATATGTTTAATCATTGTTACAAAAAATAATCATTGTCTTTGCATAATGACTGTGCAAGATACGGCCTGATTTAATCACATTAAAATCTAATATACGATTTATCTCAAAACCAGGGTTTTGGAGATGTCTCAGTATAATACTGGGGCATCGATACATACTTGCGTCGCGCAAGAAACTGATCGATTCAAGCTTAATAATTACATTCTTTATTGTCCTATCTTATTACGTAATATCTAGGTAGATTAATTCTTGAGTGCGTGAAACAAACCGTATGGTATTTCGAATGCTTTCAAAGAGAATCCGCAAATCATTCTTGGAAACATAAATCCGGGACTCAATTTGAATTGAATTTATGAACGCAATAAATAGTAATGATCCAATCTTATTATTTATACTGACAGTCTGACATCAGTTCATTTTTAAAAGGAAAAACGTAATTATGGCTGTTTGTGTTTGTGGACTTCAGCCAAATTTCAGCTGATAGGGCTTGATTCCAAATGTATGCAACTGAAAATGGACTTCCGTCCTCCTGCTTCTAAGGTACACAATTGTTCTTTATGGCCCATGAAGACCGAGATATAAAATACACGCGGAATCAACTAGACTGTGAGTGTCTGTAGTCTGCATGGTGTTTCATGTCAGTGCATTAATTGATGCGTTACATAGTATGCTTCTTTACTTTAATTCTCAATCAATATTGACGCTATTCAAATTGTGAGACCTTAACCACGACCTTAACCTTGTCCTTAATTGACTCTGCCATGAACACGCGCTGTCCAAAATCATGATTCCGGAAAAGTGTTGACCCCTGGAGATCCAAGGTTGACAGCTCAAATATTAATGATTGCTTTTGCTTAAAGTGTAACAAAAATACCCTTTTATTACGAGTCATACCATAATTGCATCCTTTTTGTAATCGCCTTGAATTTAATTTATGGGCTCATCTAATCAGATTTTTTCACACATTTCCTACTGAGGTACGCAATTATTTTTGTTCGTAAGGACACGACTATTATTCACTTGCTTTGGGATTCAGGTATGTGATGTTGGATACGTGCAATGGTCGCTCCCATCCTTTCCTCTTACGCAATTCTTGCTAGTTGTGCCGTTGGAGCCTCCAGCAATGACTTCACGGTCAATGTCTTGCCTATCGAGCAAGGTGTCTTTAGCATTCTTGCAGAGCGCGACGATCTCGTTCAGCGTTTAAACCAGTAGACATAATCGCAAACCGATGGAGAAATATATGCCTAAAACGACTTGTAGCAGCTCATTAACGTAACGCATCTGGTTTTGCATGCATATTATATTTATATCTTTCATTGCGATTTAGGCACTTTAGACGAACTAAGACGCGCAAAATGGAAAGTATTGAGCGACTTATGAATGGAGCGAACTCACAAATTTGCTGGCTGTATTGAGTAGCTCCTATCAGAAGACTAAATGAGCGAGCTTACCTACTTTCAAAATGCAATTTGTCAAAAACTTCGAACATTGATAACTCGATTATCTATTGATATTAGCAAATACGTTAACAATTAGCACGGAAGATATACAAAATCCTCTGTTTTCCAGCGTTTCTAGCGTTTTCAGTGTTTCTAGCGATTGAAATGAAATTGAGAGTAGTTACCAAAGTAGTTACCCCTACGTCTGAGCAGGTGTGTATCCGTGGTTGTCTGTAAAATATCAGAACAACCTCAGATGAACTAATGGAACCTCTAACCGAAACTCTGATCAGCGTTTGTTTATCAAAATAAAAAAATGAACGACTGATTAGAAATTTTCATATTTCTAATTGTGTTAATGGTTGCTAAAATTGTGACCTTCACAAAATTATTGTACGCAGTCTAATGCGTAAATAAATGGTTGATTTGTATTATTAATTCGTTTGTACGCAGATCGTTAAACGTTAATTGCATCGCAATTTAAGAATTACACTTCTTAATATGAAATTAAATCCGGCAAGTAAAGGGTCGGCAACACCTCCACCACAACTCGCGATTAGTTCTGTGACGTGTATGAACACGTGTTCCTCAGCTAAATACCTCCTCACCATTCTTGATCGCCTGTGCACTGTGACCGCGATGATCCTCCGTGAACCCGTGCAGGTAGATGACAGTGGGCAGATCGCGGTTGAGATGAGACCTCTCGAGGAGCACGCTGTCGCCGGGGACGAGGACGTCGGGACGCTGCGTGTTGTTCCTCGTGTAGAGCAGGAACGTCACGTCGCGACGCACGTCCATGGGACAGCAGTAGTTGCAGTTCCCGCGCGGCACGAGGCGAACAGACACTGGCGCGTCTTCTGCAACGCACAACACAACTTGCCTCCTCACATGCGTGTTAAGAAGAGCAGGAACGTCACGTCGCGACGCACGTCCATGGGACAGCAGTAGTTGCAGTTCCCGCGCGGCACGAGGCGAACAGATACTGGCGCGTCTTCTGCAACGCACAACACAACTTGCCTCCTCACATGCGTGTTAAGACCCTCATTTATAGGTATTTGCAAATGCCTTACGTTCGGAGAATAGGACGAGTTCAATGCACTTGAAATTGCACATCAAATCACTTCTGGTGACTATACTTAATCACATCACTGTCATATGATTGATTCGTTTCCCGATGATGTTGATCTCACAATAAAATATAAATCATAATAATATCTGGTACATGTGTTCACAATTCAACTTTGAATAATATTTATTAATTAAAGAGCGGAACGACTTTGTCTGGTTTCACTTGTAGAGGATTCTCAGACTGTTAGACCAGTCTGACATAAGTAACCACTGATGTATCCCGGGATGCAAACTCCTCGTGGTTGATGAGAGAGAGTCGAGCTTTGAAGCCCTGGAATACACTCGTACTTCATTGCTTCATTACTTGCGTAATTATAGGTAGGTAAAGTAATAGTAATTAGTAACTACACATCACATTTTTCTGCATTTGCACAACAATGTGCAATTTGTATTATGCTGGAAATGGAAAATTTGTTTCAAGTTATTTTGAAAAGATTCTTATTAAAAGAAAAAAAACATCTCTAAATTTCGAATTTCTGTAAATGGGAGGGCTTCCTTTACATTTGCAAATATTCTTAAATAGAATTATGGTAATGATAACTATTATTCATGTTGAATTCACACTCTGTGAAAAATTTAATGCGTCATCCAACTCATTCAGACGAAACCTGTCAAAACCTTGCATTGAAATCACCCATCTAAGATCATGACCACGTGACTTCTTATTAACGCTTACTCTGGAGTGGAGGATCAGTGACATGCACCACACTAGAATCATAGAATGTCAACGCAAGCAAAGAGATTCAGACTTTAAGTAATGAACACTGATAGATTTACCGAAGTAGATGTTGACAGCAGCACAAAGGAGCATGACCGCCGCCTTGGTGGTCGCCATGGTGCGCTCTTGTCAGTCGGCTCAGGTCAATCTGCACTGGTCCATCACATGGCTAATCCATTGCATCACTGACCGTAGGACCACTTGGAGATCTTCGGATTCGCACAAGTTCGTGGGCGCGGCCTGTGGAGAGGAGACCGAATGCGAATCTTAGCGCACCAGGACCACAAAGCGTTGGATTAAAAGTTCGAATGAGATGGCAATGAAGATCATTATATTGATAAAGTCAATCACAACAGACTTGAAATATTATCAATACACAAAGCCAGCCAAGAGACATAATACACGACAATCCGAAGATGCTGTCTGAAGCAATTTGAATGACTACTCTTAGAAAAGGTTATTCAAAATGTACACAATTCAAATTAAATAATGGCTAAAGTCAGAGGTAGAACGATGGTCTTTTAGCAAACATTTAGAAGCTGCCAAAGTTCAAGGTAATTTACAAGTAATTTATGGTCAATAGACACCCTAGGTACGAGAAATCAAGGTTAACCGACGCATCATAACGAGTTGTCGCTTCTTGCATATGACATTAGTTGAAGAGGTACTTCAAGGTACTTGTCAATAGTCTTCAAATTAATTGAATGTATTCACTGGATAGAGATAGCTTGAGGGCTCGTATCAATAGAGACTTCCGTCACATTCAAACCTTCACTTTGTATTAAACATTTCGCGCGTCACCTAGTTTAGATGTAACTTGCAAACATCATGCGTAAACACATTCACAAACAATAGTTTTGACAACATTCTGGCCTTTCACACACCTACCATATTGATGCAGTAAACAAGTTTGAATTCGCAACATAGAAAGGTGTAGGTAGACCTGTTAGTTCATTCTCTATTGCAACTGAAATTCGTATTGTCCATTTGTAAACAATTTAGACGTAATTTATAAACATTTATTACAGCATTAATATATATTTTAATACTTCGATCTTCGCAGAATAATTAATTAAGGCTAGGTATTATCATGATATTTTTTGGGGGATTGAGAAAAGTCAATCACCACATGATGGTTTCAGTACAATGAAATGAAATCATGTTATTGCAGTTGAACATTCGGCTAGCACAGCTCTACACCTTTTAGTAATTCAGAAATATATCGATAACCGTTGATAATTAAAACTGTTCTGTATACGACGAGACAAGATGGGTCATGGCTCAAATACCCCGTGCATCAGACCCCGTGTAACCGTTCTTAAAAATAGACCGACTTCGGGTTTCATTTGCTTAATTTACCGAATACGTTGGGCCTTGTAGTTACATAATTTTTAGAATATTTGCTGTAATTGTTTGGTGCTGGTATTGCCTGGTCGATCTCAATATTCGTTTCAAACATAATCGCCGCCTTTGCCAAATGCATTTGGAAGAATTTTTGAAAAATATATATAATTTTTATTGTTGCAAAGTCATAACGAAGTTGATTTTATGGGATTTCTTACATTTTGACACTGTAATAATGACATTTATATTATTTATAATAATGACCCCAAAGGTGCAACAAGAAAAAAATATTGTTTTTTTTTCAAAATTTTTAATTTTTTTTTAAATATTTAAAAATTATTTTATCATATGGAAATGAATTTCACCAAATTCCTTTCAAAACAATGTCTGGATCTGAGGAGGATAATTAAAATATTATGTCATATTATGTATTGTATTTCTCTTGAAAAATATGTATGAACATTTTCATCCGTTGATCACTGAACGGAATAATTAGAATAATCTTTTGAATAATTATTTTAATCAACTTCGTAATAAGATGCCGAGTGCAGTCTATAATAAGCTCCACATTATGATTCAACGTGTAAGGCAATTGAAGTAATTTTATTTATCACATAATTTTACAGAAATACTGGGGTACTTCCTCTTAGTATATAAATACAACCATAAATACCGCGCAGATTAGTAATGCCGTTGTTTCACCCGCCCTCGCTCAAAAAACGTTTTTTTACCTAATGTTTTGTTAGAGAAAATACTAAAAATACACATCATTCGCCTCAAAGTTCCATAAAACCATCATAACATATGGCTTATCTGTGGAATACAAAGTAAAATTAAATTAAAAATGACATACATTTATCTAAACCTTAGAGTATGAGTAAATTTAATAAATGCAGCATAAACCACGATAACATATTGGTCAAAGAAGGATTATTATATTTGCGAATAATCGTTGAATAACACTTGAAAACGAAGTCGGGCAGGATACATCTGAGTACAGGAACACTGGTTGTAAGAATCAAACACTGCTGAGCAGAACTTATTCGAAGATATGTTACATTCAGTGAGATCTCGCGATTGGAGCTAAAGTACTTAAAGTAACTTCAAAATTGACCATTGGTGAGAATGTAATCCTGATACCTGTAATGTGTAATTACTAGGAAAACGCTCTTTGTTACGTTTCTTCGATAAGTGAGCCCGGACGGGTATGTGCCGGGAACCGGAATTCCCTAATCACGCTCCAATCAATGAATATTAAACAATTACAGCTCTGCTTTTCGTTGCAACCGTCTTGATAGTTGATACACTCTGTAGCAAAAACAACCCCGTTATTTGCAATAGATCATCGTGCGGCGCATTTAATTTTCCACATGTCAATATTGACAACTATTTCAAAACAAGCTTAATGTTAAATTAAATCCAAAATGTCTTCGCCGATTTGGATGAAAATGTGTAAAATAATACGTTTATATACGTTGGTCATAAAGACCTTTTAATATTTTAACTTGATCCGAACATTTCAACTTTTCTACTAATCAAATAATATTTTATCATTTTAACGAACAAGATAAAAACCATACAGCAAACTTACTAGCATGGTTTTTACAAGTATGCACAATCGGAAAAAACAGGGTGAGCTGGACCCTTATATAAAATCAATCTAGGCTTTGACTCCGGTGGTATTGCGAATTGTGATATGAGACAATTGGGCCCAGAAACGCACCATAAATGTTAAAAAATATATATTTAAACTAGTTATTCGAGCCAAGAGATTACGCTCCAAACAAAATATAATAATAATCACGCCCTTAGCTAGAAAATAGTATAACAAAAACTCACCAACAAGTTAAATTTCTTTCCACAACCAAGAATAATGCGAATATGCTCCTTACTCTGATAGTTTAGTTTAAAAATGAAAAATCTTTTCTTCATACGTTACGTAAGTTGTGGCACTTGCTCCATTTACATGAAACCCTATTTCATGAGACCCAAAACATCCGCTTGCAAACAACTGTACGAATATCGGCGAAGTGTAATAATATCCGCGAAACGTGGAGATGTTCCGAGGATTTGACGCTATAAAACTCTTGAACACTTCCAAACACGCTACTGACTGTCAATGAAGCGACTATAAGAGACTCCCTTCACATGCGTCTAGGAGGTCCAAGTATATCATGGCCTTCGTCTCATTACTTCACAAATTCTACTTTGTGTCTATTTGTTTTTATTGACGTTATTCTTGACGCTTGATTGTTACAAACAAGAATTGCGGAATATATCAGAAAATGCAAATTTACCCAAATAAACGTAAGTTCATTTACATAGATGAGGACGATGGACAATTATTCCCAGGAATATTAGGGTGATAGTTGTATTATATTTTAATAGGAAAAGCTCAGTGCAAACCGTTGATAAGAGAACACCGATGCGTGCAACACCTCGAACTGGAATTCCCTTTAAAGTAAACGCAACAATTAAAAGCATAACCAATGGACCGATTTCGCTACAAATCAGGATAGTAATAATATGTTTTGTGATAAAATTGGCCTGATCCGTTACTTTAGTATGACCTGTAATGCGAAAAGAACAAACAACAGACAGACAGATAGACATACATACATACAGGTACACAGACAGTAAAAAAGAAGATTAGAGCCATAAGTTTCTAGTGGAGACGCTCGCTAGCTATTCTAATAGCATCGTGAATATTGAACACTTGTAGATGAAGATACAAAACAAGGCTTCAAATGCAGAAGCCCAACGAAAGTGTTGGGATTTGTCACCCTCGAAGTGGGTTCATTTACCCATTTACACATACAGAAGCCCTACAAATTAAAGGGTTGGCTGATCACGGCTTCCTTGGTGACAGGAAATCGGGAACAAAATATAACAAATTGACAAAAAATATCAAAATGTCAAATATTAGTCAAAAGTCAAATATTTACCAAAATATGACAAAAAGAGAAACGGAGAGAAAGAAAACAGAGAAAGTGACATAAAAGCATCGTAGTGATCCCTAGCTATACCCTCGCATAATAAGCACTACATTTTAATTCGACGGCATTTGGCGTTTTTTTAATTGGCCGTTGTCACAAAATATACATAATATATAGATATATTTTTACTAAAACTTTAAACCACATTTACCACATGGGGCGTGATGGTTTACTCCGTGTTTAATGTCGTTCATGCAATATGCTGCAAGCGTTGACAATCGATGACAAGCAGCAGACAGACATGAGTGCCAAAAGTCTTCATAGTGAATGAGGGCTGTTAGCACATCATATTGGCAGAATAGTGCAAAATGTGATAGAAATTTTTCCTTTGGCAGTTTTATAGGAAATTTTCCGCTCTTTCATAATTTTGAGATCCTCAAAAAATCGGACGGCCATTTTGGGCCCCAGGGCTGTCCAAAGTGCCAAAAAATTTGTATTTCCGTGAAATTATAAAACTTTTGTCATTTGATTGTTCTTGTATAATAAACCATGTTTCAGGAAGGTACGATAAAAAAATAAAAATTCTAAGCTTAACCAAAGTCGTATTTAATCAAGAAATTAAAGATGTCAGCGGGTACGCTCTAAAATGACCGCCATTTTCAGGGAATTTGTGTTTCAAGGTTGCAATTGCTTATGTAGGTTCAAACTATGGACCTTTATCTTAAAAATCGATGGGTCACGAAATTATCCCTTTGAGGGTTGGAGGGTGGAGACCTAAAGGATTCGATATCTGTACAATAGCCCATACTAGCTACAAAAAATTGATTTCTTGCACATACTAAAAAAAAATGCTATCTTCAAAAAAAATACGAGAACTCAAAATTAGGTCGCCATCTTGGATAAAAAGTGTTTCTTTTTCTTTTTTCGTAAATTTAAGTACGTTTTGCATGCAATATGAAAAAGTTTATATGACATAAAATATAGCCCTAATAATAGTAAAGATATTTGTAATTTACATATTCTCTGTATCTCCAACCGTTCTCCCTAAAACTTCATTTGTGTGTTGATAAAACGTCCCAAGATAGGGATTTTAACATGTAATTGTAGTTCAGGAGGCGGTGACTCGATACCTTTGCAGTGAACAAGGGATGAACAAAGTAGCCAATTTATCATGATTTTTCAACTGCTGTGTGCAAAATAACGAAATATAAATGAGTCTCATCCAAGATGGCGGCATAATTTTGGGATCTCGTGATTTTTTTCGAACAGAGCACAGTTTTATTAGTGTGTGCAAGAAATTATTAGTCCCTATCTACTGTCGTTTATTTTACAGATATCGAAACGTTTAGGTCTCCACCCCCCATCCCCCAAAGGGTTAATTTCTTGATCCATCGATTTTTAAGTTAAATGTTCATATTATGAACCTACATAATCAACTGCAACCTTGAAACCCGAATTCCCTGAAAATGGCAGTCATTTTAGAGCATACCCGCCGACATCTTTAATTTCTTGATTAAATACAATTTTGGTTAGTCTTAGAATTTTAATTTTTGTATCGTACCTTCCTGACACATTGTTCATTATACTTGAACAATAAATTGATAAAAGTTTTATAATTTCACTGAAATACAAATGTTTTAGCACTTTGGACAGCCCTGGAGCCCAAAATGGCCGTCCGATTTTTTGAGGATCTCGAAATTATGAAAGAGCGGAAAATTTCCTATAAAACTGCCAAAGGAAAAATTTCTATCACATTTTGCACTATTTTTGTGCTTACAGCCCTCACTATCACTGGAATCTCTCGTTCGGTACTTTTTACAAAGGCACACACTCGTAGATAATCATAGGAACTATTCGAAGGTTTCTAATTTGTTGCAATAACTCATTGAGTCTTATTATCACACAAATATGTCTTCTGTCAAATTTCTAATCATTGCATTTGTGAATGACGTGTAGAAGACGGCAATGACAAATGATGTTGGGTTAAGTTGAGGGTCGTTTGCTGTCTGTCGCTTGCCATAACGCGCTACCCATGCGGCTGTCAGGGCGTTAGGAAGAACAGATTCGGACGACAGGTTACAGAAGCTTAGAATAGAAGCGTACACATTAAAAGGCAAAATAAGTTATATTCTTATAGCTTGACTATGGAAAAACCAGTAAATGAACTAAATATTTTACAAATAGGAAATACACAGAGTAATATCACACAAGGAGTATCATTCAAAAAATCAACACAATCAAGGTGTAAGACAAGTGTATGTGTGTATTGTGTTTTAATATGTAATACATATCTCCTCAGAGTAGGTAATCAGTAATCACAAAGTAACACAAGTAACAGCTCCACAAATATTTAAGGCTGCAATAAATATTTAAAAAAATTATTAACGTATATGTATATTGAACATAGATTTTCTGGAAATGTTGATCAGTTCATAGTCTATGAAACCCGTATTTTGACCAACAACACTTTACAAAATGATACTTTTATAGTAGGTATAACCATTAAAGTAAGGTATAACCACGTACAACTTAGTAGCTCTTAGTATACCTGCAAAATTGTAAAATAGTACAAGTTTAAATAAAACATAATATAATATCGTACATACCCAATAAATATAATAAGTATATTAGTTGTTATTCACACTCATAAGGTTATAACTCAAATAGTAAACTATGTTTGCTTCCAGTGATTCAATCAATTAGTCCCGCACCCGCAGTCACAGCTTCTTTTATTACTAGTGTTAATTTATACACGTCTCAGGTTTTACACGTATTTTTTTGTTTTTTTAATATGATTCTTTTGAATGGCGTATCGTCACATGCATACTGCTTAATCAGGGGTATCGATGAAGGCGTCTGAGTAACAGACAGCAGGAGAAGAACGTGAAATGTTTCGTGTTCAGAAATAAAGACAGAAAAATCAGAATGATATAATTTAGTGAATAACATGACGTAACACTAGTGGTTTACGATTTCTTAGAATGTTACTGCGGATATTGTGTCGGAACATCAGGGAAATCGTAAGTGAGATCCCGATGATATGTAATGGCGTCATATTTTCTGTATCTGTGAGAGTCAAGTGTAAAGCATGCAATTCGTGTTTCATCACTCAATGATAGTGTGTTTCGAATATTGTTTTGGGCTCCCCTGAGCGGAAACTCCGTTGTTTTTATTTCCCCAATTGTCTACTTGATCGACGTCAATCTGCATCAGGCGATGCTATAGACGTGTATTCGCACAAACAATTCGCATAATCGTATGCTGGAATTCAGTGCAAGAAGCCAGCGTTTGTTCAATCAATAACACACGCGTCGACAACAAGATTCAATCATTTCATTATTCATTTCATTATATTTCCATTTACAAGTAAATCAACGATACCTGATGTACCGCATTTAGATGAGATGTTGAGGTGTTAATGTCAGTTTATATAGATTAAAATCTTATTTTACAAATATCTCAAAGTAATAATTTTTATGTCAACAACTCTAAGTATGCTCTTGACCGATTTTGTACAAAATTATACAGGTATAACATATACCTAGATTAGCATGTAGGTTTCTGTGGAAAACTTCCATGGAGTCAGGATGGAATGAAGGGATGTGCGTTGTGAAAAATATCCGACCGAACCGGGGCTCGAACCCGGGACCTCTCAGTTTCCGGGCGAGAGCTCTACCAACTGAGCTACCCGGTCGGACGGACGGACATTAGACACAACCCACAACCCACTCACTGATGAGGGTTAGAGATCTCCGAGGAGAATGTGCGTTGTGTCTAATGTCTTGGTAGAGCTCTCGCCCGGCAAGTGAGAGGTCCCGGGTTCGAGCCCCGGTTCGGTCGGATATTTTTCACAACGCACATCCCTTCATAATATACCTAGATTGTTAATTTTAATGACTTTGCAAAATTTTAAAATTGATTGGTCACTCCGGTAATGTTTACTCTGAAACCAAACTAAATTGCAGCTCGATTAGATTAGAGGAACAGTCTGAGTCTAACCTGTACAAAATCTTACGAGAGACAAAAGAGACAGACGGAAGTAGCCACGCTCCGCTCGCTTAATAATGGTTAAAATTCAATTGATTTTTAAACAAGTTTTGGTGCGTAAAAAGTTACCTGGTAGAGAATAAAATTAACAAACCTCGTACTCTTCAAGGCTGTATATTTTCATATTAAATTTTTTAGCATTGCTGAAGTAAACAATGACTCTCAAGGCAACAAAGAAAAAAATCAACCAGGTATAACTTTTTCCACTCAATGTGTTCATTATCGTGTAATTCACGCTTCTTGTTTTGTTGGATATCCATGAATTAGCAATCGCGCGAACTCTACGTGCGTGTTTGAAGATTTCAAGTAGAAGTCTGCTGAAAGTGTTCATGTTTCCATCATCGCATTTACCTTGTGCACAATCACACAACTAGACAGCATCAATCATCCAGAGAAATAGAACACGAAGAAAACAGAGGGAGAAGAGATAAAGCCTGAAAGAAGAGGGTGTGTCTGGGGTGGGAATTGTAGACAGCTTATGCAAGAAACATTTAGTTGGTATCGGAACTTCTTTTAGCATTGCGATTTGCTAAGTTGGTGATTATTCAGTAATGATCAAGTGATAGAGAATCTTGTCGGATCTGCCTTATGCCTTATTTATGTTTTCTAACAAGAAGTTAACGTTTATGAGTATAAAAAAGGAAACATGACGTGAATTTAAAAATAAAGTATGAGTTTGAAATATCATTAAATTTTATACTGATGAATATCATTTTGCAAATCACAAAGAATGAAAATAGAACATGCAGTGGACTATCTTCATGCGGAGAGTTGGCGACAAGCTGCATTGCCATTGGTTGTATTTGGAATTAGGCATTCCTAACCACGATAATCTTGTTATATACAAATGTAATTATATGAATGTGTAGTGTTTTCCGGAATGACCATCATTGAACAACGAATAGTTTTGGTCGGAAACGAATCAATGATCAGAGATTTGTCAACTTGTCACTGATACAGGTGCATGAACCTGTTATTTTCCTTGAGCATCATCTTGCTAGACTTGACATTCATCATCGTCATCGCAAAGTTACAACTAATCCTCCTTCACTTAGATTCTGATCCTGAGCCTACTGCCAAACCTTCTATAGATAGAAGTGGTAAATTCCCTGGAGTAACGTTATTTCTTGTCTTGTTTCAGGACAAGCTGCTCACGAAGCTGGAGGAAAACGAACCCGAGTTGGCCACTTCGCAGGAGGATGAGGTAAGTGGAGAAGTAAGAGGAGGAGGAGGTGGAGGAGGCGGAGGAGGAGGAGGAGGAGGAGGAGGAGGAGAAGGTGGAGGAGGAGGAGGAGTTTAGTAAGTGCAGTGGAAGAGTCAACTGCGGTCCTAGTGCATCGGGCTATTTGTTATTATTTAGTCTACGGTTTATTGTCTACATATTGTAGGGTACCGTCCCAACATTTGCCTGTCTACTGAGGGAATATCACGGAAACCCACAGGCAGGAAGGACGGTCACGGGAATCGAACCCTGGACCTCCAGACGCAAGTACAGGGCATTATCTCTGAGCCAACCCTGGTCAATGATCATGCAATGTACCTTCTTTGTGAGAATTGGCTTACTGAAGGTTGGTAGTTGTAATAGTAAGTAACGATTATATTGAAATTCATGTTTGGGTCGATTTGAACAGACTAATGTAATATCTGCGTGTAGTAATTACCTCTAGGTCTGCATGATTTACTCAAAATGTAATTACTCCGTGCCTTAGCCGGGAGTTTGATTCAAGTCACCGTCAAATTATCTACCTTTGTTGTCCAATTTGAGTTCACCGGCGACCGCCATTATTTGCTTCCGGTCCCTTGTATATTCATAGCATCATTTCTTTACTCTATTGACTATAAAGTGACCACATAATGGATGTGAAGTGAGAACCAATCACAATGGGGCACGTGACGTGACCTATGACCTTTTGAGTTCACAGATTGTCGTTCGAGCAGATACCTGACGATGTGTCCAGGGCTTTACATGCAGTAAAACATTTTGCGATCATTATATTTAGGCCAGGTTTTACGACCCCTGAAAAGCTCATACTAATCTTGCAGCCAATAGAGATCTGCACATTTGAGTTATTTGTAACATAATATTTATTCAGAGATCATAAAATAAATTAAATTACCATAAGAAGTGATAGCAAAATTGAGATTGTAAAATCGGCAAACCAAATACAAAGTAGGGAAAGGTATATATTCGTTGTCACAAACACATCCCTGGAGGATTCCTGGATTATCCGTCCACAATTCAATATGAAAGAGGACTAGGGATTTCGGGGTGGGTTCGCCGATAGAAATGCGAGGGGGGAAGGGGGGGCGATATTCGCCTCTTGGGACGACGAGGCTTCGCTGGATTGCTGAGCAGAATCCATGAAAATGTATATTCGATAAAGTCTTGACAGAATCAGCTTCAAGCTTAGTTAAGCAACGGCGTGAATGCAGACGTGTTCCTTGCTGCTGTATTGCCCTGTCCTGTAGAACATCCGCAGTGCGACAAACTACACCTTAACAACTCACTGAGTAGACAAGACGTTCATGGGAGAAGAAGCATCCTGAATGATACAAAACAGTTGTGACAAGAAATATTAAAATCATTTTAATGTCACTAGATGCATTAATTATGAAATCAAATATTCTCAAGGTATTCTCATCTAGGTATACGATGCGTGGTGCAGGTGTACTTTTCCGCTTGTTTCTCCTCCCCCCCTCTCTCCTTCTCTCTCTACTTGGCGTAATCTCGAGCTGATTTCATTAGGGCCAGCAATTTGCAACCGTCTTCCCGTTGTTCAGTCCGTCCGTGAGACGAGACGCATGTTAGGTCGGGGTGGGGGAGGGGGAGGTAAACTTGACGTTAATCCGCCAGCCTAATTGCACGACGAAGAAAAACACAAGTCGTGGTGTTTGAAAATTCAGCTCTACACCGCAGCGACCCGTGCAGACTCAGTAACGCGTACAGATAGACCCGTGCAGACTCAGTAACGCGTACAGATAGACCCGTGCAGACTCAGTAACGCGTACAGATAGACCCATGCAGACTCAGTTACGCGTACAGATAGACCCGTGCAGACTCAGCAACGCGTACAGATAGACCCGTGCAGACTCAGTAACGCGTACAGATAGACCCGTGCAGACTCAGCAACGCGTACAGATAGACCCGTGCAGACTCAGTAACGCGTACAGATAGACCCGTGTAGACTCAGTAACGCGTACAGATAGACCCGTGCAGACTCAGTAACGCGTACAGATAGACCCATGCAGACTCAGTTACGCGTACAGATAGACCCGTGCAGACTCAGCAACGCGTACAGATAGACCCGTGCAGACTCAGCAACGCGTACAGATAGACCCGTGCAGACTCAGTAACGCGTACAGATAGACCCGTGCAGACTCAGTAACGCGTACAGATAGACCCGTGCAGACCCAGTAACGCGTACAGATAGACCCGTGCAGACTCAGTAACGCGTACAGATAGGCTCGTGCAGACTCAGTAACGCGTACAGATAGACCCGTGCAGACTCAGCAACGCGTACAGATAGACCCGTGCAGACTCAGTAACGCGTACAGATAGACCCGTGCAGACTCAGTAACGCGTACAGATAGACCCGTGCAGACTCAGTAACGCGTACAGATAGACCCGTGCAGACTCAGTAACGCGTACAGATAGACCCGTGCAGACTCAGTAACGCGTACAGATAGACCCGTGTAGACTCAGTAACGCGTACAGATAGACCCGTGCAGACTCAGTAACGCATACAGATAGACCCGTGCAGACTCAGTAACGCGTACAGATAGACCCGTGCAGACTCAGTAACGCGTACAGATAGACCCGTGCAGACTCAGTAACGCATACAGATAAGAGTCTAGCGCGTAATCACACGGAGAACCTTTAACATTATTGGCTGATTTCAGGTATCATGTATAGACATTACAGTTCATTTTAGTTGCATTCATGGATTGCCTCACAAACTTGTAATAAAATATGAATGCTTTCAAAATAATGCCTATAAAATAAGTAGACTATGATAAATTTGGAATGAACGTGTATAGTATGTGTGTCGTTGGATGTAGCCTACAGAGAATGACAGACGAGATGACGAGGCCTGGAAGTGAACCCGGGTCGTCGTCTACGTCAGGCGTGGCTGCGACGCGAAGTAGCCCTGCGGCGAGAGGAGATTTGATCGGCAGAAACATCAGTTGAAGCCGATGTTTGAATAATCGCAAATGCCTGGAGCGCTCTGCCGTCACACGAGACTTTGTTCCTCCAGGAATAATCACGACGAGGCGAGAGAAATGCAAACATAAAACTTCGTCTCTCGTCTCGTGATGACTCGCAGTTCTTGCAGCACGAGTTGATGTTTGTGTAGAGACTTCCTAACATGAACATTATGAGATGTACACTCATGGGCGCCGGCAGGGGGTGGGCAAGGCTTGGAAAACATAATGCCACGGTAAAGAGCAGCGTGGTGAAACCTTTTACTTTTAATGGAGCAAGCGCCCCCCCCCCCCCTCCCCCTCTCCCAGCGCCCATAGGTACTGTCACAGGCAGGTGCTGTTTTTAGAACAAACCATCAATCCATAAGCTTATACAAGGTGAAATAAACAGCACTTGAGTGTGACTGTACTCACAGTAAACTATAGAGTTACTACATGAGATAGACATTATCTCATCCAGACATTATGAATGTCACATCTTCCTAATTGTATTGGCTGTTGTGCGTGTTTCAGTGCGTGATCTGCGTGAATGCCAAGGCCACGATGCAGACGTCGCCGTGCGGCCACCGCGTCGTGTGTCGGAAGTGCTTCGTGAAGACGATCCAGATGGCAGTGTCTCAGCGCCTCCTGCCGCTGCGCTGCGTGATCTGTCGTGCCAAGATCCTGCGTCTCAAGCAGAGCGGCGTCGGCGGCGTGCTCCTGCCCCACTACGGCGGCAAGGGATGGCTCCAGGCAGGTGCAGGCGGCAAGTGGCTCGTGGCCGGCTCACAGAGCAGCTATTCCATGCACGGCAAGTCGTGGGTCGTGCCCAACTCAGCTTCCCAGTACTCGATGGGGAACGACGCTTCCGTGCCGAACTCGGAATCACTCTACTCGATGAGCTCTGGGTCGTCTTCGTTCTCCGGTATGAATATATTTATTAATCCTACATCTGCCACCATTTGTGAAATTCACCCAAACTTTGTTAATTTCATACGGCTTCAAAATGTGCGTGAAATATGTGTAAAATAAAGTAAATTATACATTATAACTGTATGTACATAATGTTTATCTAATTTTCATGATTGTTATGTGTCCGTCATTATGTTTTAATTTACTGGTAACGTCTATATTCACCGATTTCTGACAGCAATGAAATCCGCACGCTGCTTTAATTCTCTGGGAAAAGTAAAACATCTCTCTGTCTCGTACGCACTCCTTTACCCGTTGACTTGTCTTCTTCGCAACGACTCTTCAGAACGATGGCATGTCTCTGAGCTCAGCGTGATCGACTGCATCGCTGGCAGCAGCTAAACAGAACACGTGATCCGACTTCAAAGACTTGAATCGCTATTCGCAGCAAACTTTGCTCGAATGCCATACAAACTTCAGAATTAACAACAAAACTAGAGCTATTTATTTTTACAAAATTTCTTAAATCACATTTCATTTTTTCTTTGGTTCTCGTAGATCAAATAGTTTTATCAATTTTAAAAGATTCGTCTAGTATATTGCATAATCATTTATATAATAATTCATCTTAGTTTGTAGGTATATTAAGTCTTTACTTAATTAATATTTGTCACATTTTGTATCCATTAGAATTATACTATTGTAAGCATGCTGGATCCTAGTGGTCATCCTTGTATTGGACAGCTGTCATTTGTTTTATAATAAATGAATTTCTCTCTTCCTAGAGGCTCGACAACGCTGGAGCACAAAAAGAATGGAGAAAGAATTCGACGTGATTTTTTCTCTCTCTCTCGCTCTCTGTAACTAGTCTATAGAGTTTGAGAATGAATAGTTTTTTCAGCTACACATAAATTCAAAAACCACATTCACGATTCAGAATACCTTAGAGAGAGTTTATATTAGCGATACATCAAGTAAAAATATCTCAGTCGATCATTTTGTAAGTTGATTTGCATTGTGATGATTCAACCGCGGTGTTCTGAGAGTTCAATGGTGGAGCATCGATTATCAAATGGCCTTTGAACATTAACTCAATGTAATCAGGGCAATGGGGATTGTTCGTGAGCCAAGGGTTGCATCCAAGAGGGAGGGGAGGTTACCTACCTTACTCAATATTGTGTCTCGACTCGAACTTTGCGTTGGGAGATTAAAAACTACTAAACTGCATTAATATTAGCATTCGATGAAAAGCACTGAATTCTCAATAAATTACGATCTGAAAGCTCGGATTATCTCAAATTGATGAAACCCGTAAGTTCTATTACTCAAGCTTTTAGTTCAGATTTGTCATTATATTACAAGAGGTAATGTAAACATCTATGCCATTTTATATTTCAATACGGGCAAAAATGGGTTTATATATAAACCAAAACAACTGGTTTATTTAGCAACATCATATCATTGAGTTTTAAACAGTAGGTACTATTTATAACTCAATTTATGTATAAATTTTATAACAATATAAAATGAGAAGCCTAAGATGTAGATAAATAGCCTGAGAAGGCCGACAATACCGTCGACGTAACGAAAAGTCGCTGTTAAAGCCCCCTTATGAGGGCCAAAGAAATAACTGCTAGAACAATAGATAATACTTAAAATGTGTTCTGTAATATTTGAAGCAGGAAAAACAATTATACTTATTTTATTTAAAACCCTGGTACATTTCAATTACAATCAACTTCTCAATAATATCAACTGTACCATATAAACCCTGCGAATATATTGTTGTATTCGCAACAGGTCACATCATTGATATTTTGTTTGCACACCAAATATTTGAGTGCTGTTCCTTGGGTTGTTTGTTTCTGAGCTTTATATCATTGACACATTTTCTTCAGAGTTGTAATAAATATTCCTTGACGACTCACACATGGTCGTCCGTCAGAAACATGTATTTGCATTAATTGGTGATGTTTTAAAGTGGTTCCATCGTTTCGGCATAGGAATGAGAATTTGCTGTAATTCACACCAAAGATTAATGAAACCATATTACATACAACTAGCAAAAAATATTTGCCCCTTACGGTATCATATAATTAGATATTCTTGATTGAAGATCATCTTTTCCCCCATAAGATAACACAGGGAGACATGAAATCGTCCTGGAAAATTGGCCTTAAATTGCTCCTAAAACCGCAAGAGGAATGACAAATTATTGAAAATAGTCTCAAATTAAAGATAATAATTTTTAAAATATGACTGCCGTTTGAAAATATGGGGTCACGGGCCAAATAAGAAAGAAAATGTGTACAATGTGTAAAATTTACCATAAATCTGGCAACATTGCACTACAAATATGAATTATTTTGGGATAGTTTAATTGGAACTTCAAGAAAAAACATATAATTGGTGCACACGGTAAGATATAATTGTTTTATGCTGTTGTTTGAGGTATTATTTCATCAGAGATTTGTATGAATTACGGCGAATTCTAAGCACCATGGCTGGAGCAGTGGGACCACTTTAAATGCATTCTATATTCTAAGGCTCTTTAATTTTAACAAGTTATGTTGGGCATTGCCGTTTCTTTTGCATTTCGTTAATGAGCAACACTGAATCTCTGTCCACACAATGAACTCGAATCAGATGACTGTGTCTTTACTTCTCCTGTATGTGTTTGCAGGTGTGTCTTCCGTCAGCTCCGCTACAACCAGTAGTCAAGGTTCCAGCAAGTCTGGCAAGTGTCCTCCCTCACGACTTGGATACCCCCGACAACCCACGGGCTCGCTCAAGAAGTCTCAGACGCAGGCAATGAAGGTAACTCCCGTCTATGTTCAACTTTGCAATATTTCACATAATTGAGCGAGCGTAGCGAGCGTCACCACGGTACTCTTATGGCACTTTCTCTGTGTGTTTTTTTTTTTTTTTGTGGTCACAGCCCAGGTCAAACCGCTCAAGCAATCGATCTGAAATTTTGTACACATACTAACGTAATCTATGAGATCCCTGGGATCGTTTTTGAACGGGCTCCCGTGATTGGTTCAAATTTTAAAAAAATTATCTTTTGATTGGTTGCTTTGATCAATTTGAAATTTAGCAAAAACATTGCAACCAACATTGTACCCAATCATAAAAAGTTTCAGCCAAATCCTCCTATTGGTTAAAATTTAAAACCATTTTTCATGTGATTTTTGACATTTAAACTAGAACAGATTGACCGATCAACTTAAAACTTCGCGTGGTCATTGGTACCAACATTTGAGGTATTTTTGCCAATTTTCAGTCTAATCTGTCGTTATTTTCAAAAGTTTTGTCATTTAAAGGTCATTTTATTCCGTAATCTTGAAAAATGTATACTAAATTGTCATCCCTGCCTTCTTTAAGCTTCTGCTCCAAGGCAAGGCCTGTAGAGCAGCCAAGCTATCCACAATGTAAAGTAAAATGAAAGCATTTTTGAGCTAGCGCATAAAATCGGATGCAGTACAAAGGACAAATCCTCTATTTGGTTTAAGTTTAAATAATATTTTCTGATTGGTCGACAATAAAAATGTTCACATTAAGTTCAAATTTTGCATGGTGATCAAGACCAACTTAATATTAAATTTTACATATTGTAAGCCCAATCAGTCAAGTATTAATTGTAATTTTACGAGTTTAGTATGGGATGTCACAAGAGATTTCTGGAGAAGGTATGTAGGTAAGACTTCACGACACAATGGATCTGTTATTCATCCTGAGTATTATGGAGATTGAAAAATTGCAGAGAAAATCGTCTTGTGCCGTGTAGTGCATCGTTACTATGGGGATGTTGCATGTTCTGTGCTCGCTCATCAACGCGTTACACTGAGCGTTTTCCTAGTATCAGATGTCTTTTATGGATAAATGATTAATGCATATAATAGAGTTGTTGTCTAGACCACCATTGTCTATGTTCTAGTTATATACCTAACAGTCACTGTACTTTGCCATAGATCTATGTGAATTTCAGACAACACCTCTGAAAATTTGACAGAATCGACCTTCTCCCAAAATATCTTGCATTGCCATGATGTCTCGTCAATACGATACGACGATGATGAACGATGCGCTGGCACTAACGTCTATCATCCATTAATCACAGAGCTGACCAAATGTATTGGAAACTCGTTATACCTGAGCTGACAATGAGAGAAGTGTATTCTAGACTCGAGAACTTTGTGTATTAAGACTTACCTGTTCTTTTCTCGTCAATGAATCAGAGAGAAATGAAAACTAGACGATTGTTTACTTGGATTATTGATCTTAGGAGGAATAGTATTATTTTGTTTACATACATGTTTTAGTAGATGGTTTTAGTACCTTGGAGGTTGCTACTTGAACCTGGCACCTCCACTGCTTGACTCTTCAAAACAACTTAACGTTGCATCTCTTTGTTTCATACATGTGCTATAATAATTCTAACGCCATCATGGAAATTGATAGTGTTATATCTATTGTTGGTAAAAGTGTTACTTGGATCTGTTTCAGCTGCGCATCCAGGATTACAAGGAACCGATGCGTGCGCCGTGCATCGTCGAGGCCAACGAGAAGCCGGCGAGATTGCCGCCCATCGCCGAGTTCCAGCGCGAATACCGCGCCAGCAAGGAGCGAACTGGCTCGTCGTCCACCAGGATACGGTGAGACACGTCCTCCTTTGACACCTACCTGATCAGCGATTGTGCAACTTGCGTTGCGTTGACAGTCGATCGACAACTTATCGGAGAATAACGCTGACACGTCATTGTCGATCGACCACGATTGAGGATCAATAAGCTGCCAGTTGTCGATCGGCTGTCGACAATAGTTATATGATCAGGTGTCTGTATCTACTTGCATCGCGATCAGTTTTACAATAACGTTCGAACTTTCAGATGTGCTCAGAAGATCGTGACACAACTGGAGATAACACCTTTGCTGAAAGCAGCCGCCCCAACGCCCTCTTCATCATACTTCCGTTCACCACTGAAACCTGCCAACCAGGAGGACAAGAAGAATAGAGACGTCAGAGAGAAGAACGAAAAAGATGAGAATGCGGATAATAAGAAAAAGGAAGAAAAATTAGGTAAGAATGTAGAGAAAATAGAATCGAAGGTGGAGAAAACTGATGATAAGATTGAAGCCAAACCAGCAAAGAAGGAGACCAAAGCAGAAAAAGAAGAGCGTAAAAAGGAAGCAAAGGCAGAGAAGAAACAGCAGAAGTTGGAAGCAAAGGCTGAGAAAAAGAGGGAAAAGAAGGAGGCAAAAGAGGCAAAGGAAGCTGCAAAAGCAGCAGAAAAACGAGAAAAATCGTAGATAACTCTTTTGTTTTACAATTGTTACCCCACTACTTCTACTACTGCTCCTACTGAACTTCTATAACAACTACTTCTATTATTAGTACTACTACTTCTTGGTCTTCTACTACTTACTGTTATTTTTATTCTTACGCACAGGACCCTTACCTAATAGAACAAACGCTAATACGGTTAATGAGTCCTACTGAAAACATTGCTGGACTAGCAGAACAACACTGGATCAAAGCCTAATTGGTTGTTAAATGAGGACCCAGTGTAATAATTAACAATAACGTACAAATTTTAAATCAAACGTGAAGCTTTTATAGACTTGATTCAAGTGAAGATTTGTCAACAGATGTTTTCACCAATCCAACTCCGAGTGGTAGATATTTCTTCCTACAGCATCTTCATATTCATTATATGCCAATAGGCGCTGGCCCATTATAAGTACTTAAACGCAACAGGCCATTAATGATTTGTGTGACAAAGACATTGCTTTTTACCGATGTTAAACAAAGCTGAAACAATTTTAATATTTAGCTATCCTCCCGAACTTGGCTACCTCAGATGCTAACAAACTTCAGACATAGTCAATGCATTACTTAGTATTATTGCAAAACCTGGCTCAATATTCGTTTTTGAGCCATGCACTTAATCACAAATAATTTGTTGTGTTGTCTTAATACTAATCAGAATTCTTGTGACATCCTCGGCAACTAAAACTGTCTGAATTGCATATCAATACCTGTATTGTATTATTTTCGTTCGCTTGTTTTGCTGAACAGTCTAATGAGCGAAAAATTAATTATATAATGTATCATTATATACATACGTTTCAGCGGAAGCTTATTTTTACTAGCTATGGTGCTATTTTTTAAAATATCCTTGTAGATAGTGGACTAGTTTGCAATCATTGTACATTGAGATATTATTGTTATAAAACGGCTAACTTTGATGTAGGAGTGTTGAATTTTAAGTTTGTAAGTAGCCTTTGCCAGTACACTGTTGACGTCCAGAGCAAAACATCTTCAACTATTTAGCTGATAGAATTGCACCGTTTACAATGATAAACCATTGTTGGCAATAACTTATTATATTTTACTTGTTATAAAAAGTAGAATATTTAACATAGAGATGGGAAAAGCAACGAGAATATTTTTCCTTTCTGCAGTTAAACTAGAACTTCCATTGTTGTTGTAGATATTTGTATACCCTCATAGTATAGATGATGAAGATCGAGTTATCAGAGATGACAGTGTTCGTCGGAACACTATTGAAAGCGTATATTTGCACTTACTGGTCGGGTAGAATTAAGTCATTGTTAATATTCAAACAAAGTCTATTTTGGTAGTTGTGTCGCATGGATGTTAAATGTCTAGATCAAAATTAAGTCAAACGAAATAAACAAAAAGCCACACTGATAAAATATCACATTTCGAAAAAGGTATTATCAATGTCATAGGATCAGGAGCATTTACCAGTCGTGAATTCATGAGGTGCGGTAAGAACGAAGTAAAGAGGTGGTCCAAATTGTAGGGAAGAGATCCACGATGTTGATAACCGAACACTAGAGTGAAACAATAAAATAATAAACTAACATTAATCACTACCGAAACAACAGTATAATCTGTTTTCGTACAATTTACGTTAAAATCAAAATATCTGTTATTTAATTAGGTAATTAAAAGATGTTGTATACAAATCTGCTAAAACGCCCAATTGTTTTTTTAATAAATTTTTAATGGTGATTGTAAGTAATTAATAATTACAATGAACTAGTCATGTTAGTATGAAGTAGATCCATGACATGAACGTAAAACATCATTATTTACTAATCTCGAGTTCTCAATCCTTATAGATTAGGATAGTCTTCCAAAACAAATTACCAGTTTACCTATACTGTGTCTACGCGTAGGACCTAAATGCCCAATGTCGTCTCAGCCCCTCTGTCTACTCTAGTGCAATATCGACCTACGTCGCATCCTCTTGTGGCACTTTGGCACACTGACGTGCCTCGCAGCTGCATGTTGAGTCGTTGCATCGACTTAGCCCCCTGTTGCACTCGAACTCGACGCGCGCTACTCGTGTCCGCATGGGCATTATCATACTACAATATCGAAACGTTCAAATATTCAGAGCCTCATCGCTCAAAAAGTAATAATTCTAAGCAACAATAATAACAAACTTACAATATTCTAGTTCGTCTTATAGAACATCTATTTCCTCTGATCTTTAATATAAACATTACAACTATTGCCAAATTTTATAAGATAGTTTGTAGCGTAATGCTGATAAAATGTGGATGTTGGAATTCTACCTTAAGCCAAAATACAAATTCGGATGCTGAATTATTTAGATAATTACATATAATTTTAAAATATACGAATTTATAAGAACTAAAAAATGGTTCATTAAACATTAAACTATGGCATTTTCATTTCAACATAATTTGTAGAAGCAAAGTGTTCAGAGTCTATGACGGTTTAAGTACTTTACTACTTAGGTACATAAAATTAGCAATAATTAGCTTTACGGAGTTCGTGCAACTTTTTCGGAAATGCCAAATGATATTATTGGAGAATATTAGACATTGGATGATAATAATAGAATATAATACAATATAATACAATAATTGAATATAAAATGTGTAATAATGAAGTTAAACTTATGTTACAAATGGATGTGGTGTTAATATGATTGCTGATTGCAAGACCCTCGACAACCCACAGGCATCTAAAAGTTCACTTCGCCTCATTCATTCGGTTCTATACTTCGCATTTCTTCTTTATCTTCGAGTTCCCCAATCACATTATCTACCCAGATTCGTCATTCGCCTTCATTCACGATCGGATCACTTTCATGCGACAAGACAAAAAGGAGGGTTATTTTATTATCTATAAATCAGCGTTGGGATGAGCGAACTAATTTTGTATTAGAAATTGAAGTAATATAATTATATATAGACTACTAACTGTTATTGAAGTATTAAATATGTTATGCATTAAGAAGAAAATAATAAAACATGTGAAATAATAGACAGTTGTAAACAATAAAAATTATATAATATGTACAATTTATATTGACTCTATTTCGTAATTTCCTACTCTCCAAATTTACAATTTCAAATCAAATCAAATCACCAATCAAATCAAATCAAATCACTAATAATTTTGTAATTTAATATCCCTCCAATATACGAGTATAGAATTTACTCAAATATAAGACTATATTTGTATATAGTATATAAATATAAGACTAATTATTAATTTGATAAATAGGTTTATAAGATCTATATGTAAGATTTTCTTTTCAAAAAGTCAGTAAATTATTACAAATTAAGACAAATTTTGAATCAGTAACTGATATTGCTAAAGCCTAAAGATAAGTACCTACTGTAGGTACGGTGCTGCTTCTCTTTGCTCTTACTTGGAACAGAGGCTGTAAAGTAATGTATCATAATTGGTTGAATTTTGTGACATTTATTAAGAAGAAGGAATCGTGCTTTGTCCAGATCCATATTGTCAAGCAGCAGCCAATGACAATATTCTAATCATGAAATATTATTTATTTGTGTGTTTTAAGTTTCGATATATTTTTTCGCACCTTGGTTATTATCAAATCCAAAGTTCTTGGAAAAACAACTTTCTAAAGGTAGGTACATAAATCAACAAAAGTCAACTCGAAGCAGTGGACAAGAGAACAGTGTTCATGCCTCTTCATGCTCTTCTTCTTCTTCAACTGTAGATGAAAAGAATGCGTTAGTGATCAGTGAACGCTATGCTCTTGGTATACCTGTTGTCGAGGACTCGCCTGGTTTCGGTGGACGACAGCGAGTGTAGCGCGTGTGGAACGCTGTGCCTTCCCAGGACGAAGACTCGCAACGGGCGCCGCCGTTGAAGTGGATCATCGCGAAGTCGTCGCAGTCAGTGACGCCGTCGTTGTTGCAGTCCTACAGGAAGGAGCCAAACATTCAACTCAACATGATTCAACCTATTCCGTGGGCATTCAGCAAGAAGTCACTTAATCTCATTTTGTAGTTCCGAGATAATTTAGTTAATTACAAATACTTGGCTCTGAAAAAACTCAATGCAGGCCAAAGAAGAATAGAAAATCACTAAAATGTCTTCTGTTAGTTTTCGCTGAGGACACTTCTTTTAGTTGTTTTTGTGAAGTTAATGAATGAAAACTTAAATTATATATTTTTAATACCTACTGTTAGGAGGCGTTAGCGCTTTTACCAGAATGAAGTTGCTGATTCAATTTTCTCAAAATATTTATTAGTGTAGTTCTATCGGCCGGGGGGGGGGGGGGGGTATGTTTTATTTTAAGAAAATGAAAATAATCAAGAACTGGGTATCTATTCTATCCTTTTTATCACGTCGCGACCGAATTAATTTCAATTCGCCCGAAATGAATTTGGTCGCGACGAGATCAAAAGAGATATAGAATAAGTACCCTGGAGGCCTATTCTAGAACGTTTTCCCAATTCCATTCTGATGGAATCCGGTCGCGGCCATAAGGATTAACATTGCATGGAATCGAATTCTAGTGGAATTGGGAATTTAAAAGTTCTAGATGGCAGAGTACTCACTCTCCCATATTTCGCCATGTAGTTCTCCACCATGATCTTGGCACAGCTGTACTCATTAGCGCAGTCTTGGTAAGCTGCGTACACAAAATAAAATATCAGTTATTTGCGCTCTCACTCACATCTAAACATGGGAACTCCTGGGGTCCTATTCCTGAAAAAAGTGAAAGTGTGTATGAGAAGAAACAAGTGAGAAAATTGTTATCAACAAATAGGAATCCGATTCTATTCCGTTTTTTACGTTTTCTAATCCGTTTCTATTCCGTTTTTTCTCATGCTCACTCTCACTTTTTTCAGGAATCCGAATAGGGGTCTGGGCGTAGGGGTTCCAAATGCTTCTCTTGTGCTACTCATGTTCTACTCATTTACTACTCATGTACTAACTCTATGAGCAGGGCAAATTATCAGAAAATTACAGAAAAAAATGGTGGTCAGTTAGTGAGCGAAACGCAGAGCCCCAAAGTGCAACTGACACGGTTATGTGGCTCCCAAGTCCCAACGCAGAGAACACTCGTTCCCCTAGCGTACAAAGAACTGAAAAATCAAGTACCTACCTAGATCAACGTAAATATGAGTATCATGCTCTTCACATCATCTGCTCTTGATTCGGGATTACGTTACCTCCTGCGCGCTCCGGATCGTCCTCCGGCAGCACGTGTTTGTCTGCGTCCACCCAATAGATGCGGGCGATGTAGAAGGGGCCACAGTAGCCCGTCTTGCACCCTGCAGTCATGTTGCAGCCCGTGGAGCCATGGCACAAGCAGCGCACGCAGCTGGCATCCAAGTTGGAGATGAACACTGTAACATACATCTTCATAGGTAAACGTCTTCTTCACGACGGTCGAAGACGTTCATTGCCGTTACTCGGGATCTACATTAGCCCCCCCCCCCCCTCTTGGAAAAGCTACCAACCAATTTCACCCCCAGCGTTTGGGGGGGGGGGGGTTCATTCATTGAATACTAATTGTTTATATTGTTTATACTTTTGGGAAAATTTGGGATCAAGTAGGTAATTGAGCGAGCGTAGCGAGCGTCATCACGGTACTCTTATGGCACTTTCTCTATGTTTTTTTGTTTGTTTGTTTTTTGTTTTAGTTTTTGCCTGCATTGTCCAGGTTAAACCGCTCAAGCAATCGATCTGAAATTTTGCATACATACTAACGTAATCTATGCGGTCTCTGGGATCGCTTTTGAACGGGATCCTGTGATTGGTTCAAATTTTAGAAAAATTATCTTTCGACTGGCTGGTCCAATCAATTTGAAATTTAGCATAGTCATTTCAACCAACATTTAACCCAATCATAAAAAGTTTCAGCCAAATCCTCCCATTGGTTCAAATTTGAGACCATTTTTCCGGTTATTTTTGAAATTTAAACTAAAACCGATTGACCGATCAACTTAAAACTTCGCATGGTAATTGGTACCAACATTTAAGGTATTTTTTGCCAATTTTCATTCTAATCTGACGTTATTTTCAAAAGTTTTTGTAATTTTAGGGACATTTTATTCCATAATCTAGAAATATTTGTAAAACGTATACTACATTTTCATCGTTACCTTCTTGAGCTTCTGCTCCAAGGCCTGTAGAGCTGCCAAGCAGTCCACAATAATTGTGGACAATTGTGGACAATAAATCTAGCGCATATCAAATCGGATGCAGTACGAAGGCCAAATCCTCAATAATATCTTCTGATTAGTGATTGGTCGACAATCAAAATGTTCCGATTAAGTTCAAATTTTGCATGGTGATCAAGACCAACATAATCTAAAATTTTACACATTGTAAGCCCAATCAGTCAATTATTAATTGTCATTTTACGAGTTTAGTATGGGTTGTCAAAAGCTGGAAAAAGTATGTAGGAAAGTCACGACACAATGGATCTGATATTCATCCAGAGTATTTATATGGATATTGGAAAAGTTGCAGAGAAAATTGTCTTGTACCGTATCGTGTATCGTGACTGGGGGTGTTGCATGTTCTGTGCTCGCTCATCAACGCGTTACACTGAGCGTTTTCCTAGTACTAAAAATATCTACCACTGTACTCTACCACTGACTTATTATTCTCTGTGCATATGTTTTTCTCTTTTGTTAATCTTATTCAAACTCTGTAATTTGAGCCTCGGCCACTGGTAATTTTACAATTCCAAGGCTGTGAGTAATGAATAAATACAAAATACAAAATACTCTTCTTATGACACATTTTTTGTGCTTTTTGTGTGTTTTTGCCAGCAGTGCCCAGGTCAAACCGTTCACGATCTGAAATTTTGCAACCATGCTAATGTAATGGGGTCTCGTGTATAATTTTTGAACAGGATCCTGTGATTTTTGAAAATTAAAATTGGAACCGTTTGACTGATCAACTTCAAATTGCATGGTCATCGGGACACACATTTTAGGTGTGTGTGTCAATTTCCACTTTCCAGACTAGTCTGTAGCAATTCACTTCGAAAGTTATTGACATTTTACTCACATTTTGTGTGTGTTTGAAAATGTTTGTCAAATTTCTTGAAGGAAATCAGATATTTCATCACAGCTTTGTTGACGCATTTCTTTTCGGCTCTTTCCAAGGTCGGACAGAAACTTGAAAAACATACGAAGGCTCGCTCATCAACGCGTTACACAGAGAGCGTTTACCTCTAATAATAGTACTTTTCGTTGTGAAATTAATCAAAACAGTTTATAGTTCAGGGCGTACTTCATTTAATTTAGTTTGTATAATTTTCCTACAATACCATAGGTTTTGTAGATGAGAGCTGATGAAAAACGTATTTCTTTTGTGAAAATAAAAATAAATATTGCTACCTACTCCATGAGCTCCGACCTACACCAGACCTGCACCAATAGTCTTTTCAATAGTGTATTGCAGTTGGTATTTATTCACATAAACCTACCCGAGGTCATAAGGAAAAGCCACATTTCAAACGTAGTAATTTACATATTATCAGTTTTCGGTTGATTTTAAATCAATGATATGATATGTACACCTATACATAGTTTTGAAAGTACCTACTAATTGAAGACTCGAGGGGATGAAGGATAAGTTCTACCTACTTAAAACTTTTACAAAATACAGGATTTGAGATAAATAAGGCCAAAGTTGCATCATCACATGCAAACCAGTGTTAAACAACCCCTTCATCCATTAATAAATGTATGGGCTATGAACACGAATTGTCAATAGTGCTGCTTTGGTGCTGCTATGTGAAATGTATGAAAAAAGCAGATTATGGCAAATTTCACATAACATTTTCATCCATTCCTGACCTTTAGTGGGAGGTGACAAACTAGTGTGCGATCAGTGCGATACACGATTAGCTCCTTGTGGTTTGAGATGATGGCCCTACAAAGGGCCGGTGAATTTGTAGAAGCAGCATTTTCCACTTTTCAGGGAACATCACATCACTACAGCCAAACCAACTCCTGAAACCCACGAGCTATCAAACAAACTGTACAAAAATCAATTAAAAAAGTACTCACCAGAACTAATTGTCACCAACAAAGCAATCACTACTGCTAGGAATAAGAAATATTTCATTCTAAGATTGTAGTTTCACTATTGACCTTTTCCACACAATACAATATGGCAGTTCTCCTCTTCAATACTAAAGTGTATTTCGTTACTGCACTTGAAGCAAACTTGACGTAGCTCCGTAATTAAATGTCTTGTATTTTCATCACACAAGAATGTTAAGTACAGGCCAATGTTCAAGCAAATGGCCAGAAGAATGGTTGTTATCGTCTCTCTAGGTTGAGGTCAATTGTTGATCTAAGATCGCTTCACTAGCACAAGAGCATTGCTGTTCTCTCTCCAAGGTGAACGAGCTGGTAGGTAGGTACTCGTTTAACATCACGAGGAAAAAGCAGAAGACAGAGCCAGACGACGATTAGTACTTCTTGTCATGTCACAGATCGATGCACCCCGTTTTACATTAGACAATCTACATGCGATATGCTATGATATTATGCAGAAGTGATTTAAATAAACAACGATATGGTATTTATTTCTTATTTCTCGTTTGTTTACGAACAACATTTAATTTGAAAATTGGAGGTAGGTAGGGGAAAAAACTAATAGATTCACCTGTATAGGTATTTACCAAAGTTCAGAGATTGACTTAATTTTCAGTCAATGATTTAAATGGGTGGTTATTACAAGTGGTTGAAGCTATACACCTTTGATAAAGTCCAAGGTAATCATATAATGTTATTGTGTTTGAACCCTTGTAATTTGTAAACAAAAAAAATGTTGTTTTACTCTGGTTGTAAATTTAGTTATCAACTCAAATGCTATTTTAATTTGACTCGAAGTCGAAATAAAAAATGCTAGATTAGTAAGGCCCGGAATAACCAAAGTTAAATTGTGCTGGATTAACTAACTTTTGGATTAAATTCAATTGTTTCACTCATTTTGAGGTATTTGATTGGCTGTGCCGGCGCCGCTAATTTAGTCCAATATTTAGTTAATCCGGTTCAGATTAACTTTGGTTATACCGGCCCTAAGCAATGTAATTTTCTGTACGTTTACTTATTTATTAATATCAACTTATTAAAAAAATAATTAAAGTTTTGAAACAACTCGGCGTGTTGATTATCAAGAAATTATAATAAAAAAGAGGAGATATTCTTTTTTTACCTGGAGGTCTATTCTAGAACGATTTTCCAATTCCATTCTGATGGAATTCAGTCACGGCCATAAGGATTAACATTGTATGGAATTGAATTCTAGTGGAATTGGGAATTTAAAAGTTCTAGAATAGGGCCCCAGCTCTGTTGCAGAAATCAATTTACGCGCCGTTTGTCAAACCATACACGCTTTGAGCGGAAACGTGGCAAACTTGGGAATATCAGCTGCTTCCGCAAATCCAACCAATCACAAACTTGTTCAACTCTTTCCAACCAGCCAATCGCTATCTATTGCGTCGTATTTATTATCATCATCTGTTTCCTGTCTGTCACTGTTCGACACCTGCCTACTGTTGAATTTATTCTCCATTTTTAAAACTCTTATCCAAGTAAGTTTATTTCATTTATTGATATTATGATGTATTAGTATTACAAGGAACATTTTTGGTTCAACAATGAACAGTCAACAGTGTGGAACCTAACCTAGGATAACAATTTCATATCGTGCTCTCCGTCCCCTGTGCTTTGCATTGCACAATGGATGCAACGTAATGTGTTAGACATTAATGCTGTGCATACTAGATTATGAAAATTTCATTTTTATTTCATTTTGACGTTAATTATATCCTGCATTGTAGGTAGGTAGGAATTTGCACTTCAAAACTTCCTAACAAGTAGGTAGTAGATTTCAATACCTACTTGTTGATCCTCGTAGGTCCTACCTAGTACCTACTAGTAGATCCTTGACCTACCTACATCCTAGTACCTACCTAGGTACCTAGGTAGGTAAGGCCGGGTTGGACCAACTCTGGATTAAGTTAACTCTCGAGGGTTAACTAATGAAACAAGTTGGCGCGAATTCCATAGCCAATAAGATTCACTAATTTCCACTAACCATCTAGAGTTAACTTAATCCAGAGTTGGTCCTACCCGGCCTAAGTAATACATTAGCCCAGTTCCTACTTAGGTAGGACCCTTTAGCCCAGTTGTACCTACAATGTCCCAATGAAGTTAGCGGCCGGATTTATCGGTTGAAACTTTGGCAACAACCTATAAAACACAGCAGCCATCTAACTTCTCGGGACATTGTACAACCAGGCCTTAGGTAAGTAGGTAGGTACCTAAATTTAGTTTTACTAGGTAGGGCTATCAATGGAACTTTAACCCGAATGTTTTAAGGCGACTCAACCCCACGTGACCAGTTTGATGCCTACGTTTGATCTGACTAAGCCTGCAAGCCCACGGGGTAGGTATGCCATTTTATTTGCTAGTAAAAAAAGGGTTTACCTTTCAGTACAATTATCTTTATAGTGGTGTTGACTACAATAATGCGGTTTGTACAGAAGTGTTTCACAAAAGATCGCTCTAATGTTTCATATGACACTTTAATAATGAAAATGCTTAACTTTCTTGAAAAGGCTTGGTGAATTACGAAGAAACATCGACTACAGACAGATTATCAGCCTGTGTTCAACTGGACAATACAAAGATATTAGATAATGATGGAAAATTTAGTGAATCTCTCACTTAGGGATGGTGTTTTGGAGGTAACCTGCGAAATAAAAACGCGCACCCCGACTGGGAATCGAACCCAGATCCTTCGGGTTTCCGGCCCTATGCTTTAACCATTAAGCTATCGGGACGCATTCTTAATCAGCAGGTTGGGTTGCCATACAACTCTTGCGAGTCCGAGTATCTGACCTATACACGAAGACTGAAGCACTTCGACTTCATTTGACAACGTGAATACATCTCTCTCGAATGGCTATGCTCAAACTTCTGAGCATCAAACTAAACTTCAGTTTGAGCATAGCCATTCGAGAGAGATGTACCTATTCACGTTGTCAAATGAAGTCGAAGTGCTTCAGTCTTCGTGTATAGGTCAGATACTCGGACTCGCAAGAGTTGTATGGCAACCCAACCTGCTGATTAAGAATGCGTCCCGATAGCTTAATGGTTAAAGCATAGGGCCGGAAACCCGAAGGATCTGGGTTCGATTCCCAGTCGGGGTGCGCGTTTTTATTTCGCAGGTTACCTCCAAAACACCATCCCTAAGTGAGAGATTCACTAAATTTTCCATCATTATCAAACAATCCACTCGTAGCTCAGAAGTTTGAGCATAGCCATTCGAGAGAGATGTATTCACGTTGTCAAATGAAGTCGAAGTGCTTCAGTCTTCGTGTATAGGTCAGATACTCGGACTCGCAAGAGTTGTATGGCAACCCAACCTGCTGATTAAGAATGCGTCCCGATAGCTTAATGGTTAAAGCAAAGGGCCGGAAACCCGAAGGATCTGGGTTCGATTCCCAGTCGGGGTGCGCGTTTTTATTTCGCAGGTTACCTCCAAAACAAAGATATTAAACACATACCTGTAATTCTACATCCTAATTCTTCCTTATTTTTCACCACGATTCTTCTCATATCAAGTAAACATCACGAAACATCTCCAACTCGCCTGTGCCGTCAATGCATTCATCATTTTCGTCGTCCGCAATTTACGCGATTTTGTGCAATTGTTTTGATAGTCACGGCCTCCTTATGCTGTTCAATTGATGTTATGATGTCGCGACTGTAAAAAAATTGCGCAAAATGTGGTGGACGAAAATGATGAATGCATTGACAGCACAGGCGAGTTGGAGATGTTTCGTGATGTGTAATTGATATGAGAAGAATCGTGGTGAAAAATAAGGAAGAATTAGGATGTAGAATTATAGGTATGTGTTTAATATCTTTGTATTGTCCAGTTGAACACAGGCTGATAATAATTCTTTGGTCGATGTTTCTTCGTAATTCACAAAGCCTTTTCAAGAAAGTTAAGCATTTTCATTATTCAAGTGTCATTATGAAACATTACAGCTATCTTTTGTGAAACACTTCAGTACAAACTGCATTATTGTAGTCAACACCACTATAAAGATAATTGTACTGAAAGGTAACCTCTTTTTTTACTGGGAAATAAAATGGCGTACACCGTGAGCTTGTAGGCTAGTCAGATCAAACGTTGATCAAACGGGTATTGAGTCCCCTTAAATAGTGTCCTGTTTTACAAGTTAAAGCAACAAGATTGTTATTAAACAATTGTTGTTACTGCAAGTGGATATTCATTGGACAATCAGTAATTTTACAGATGCGCTGACTTTTGTAAAATCTTATCAAACAAATATGAAATAAGCGATACGTAATGTAGCCCACTTCTGGCAGGAAACATTTTAGATGCACTTTTTTTTATTTTGAAGATCGTGTTTCCATAGGGCAGTGAAAAAGGAGAAACAATTGAAATTTAGATTTAGTTACAAGTTTACTTTTTCAGCCATAACAAACAATTAAAGCAAATTTAATTATAATTTATTTATATAAATATCACTGTGATATCCTCCATTATTCCCCATGGCTAGTACCAAAGAATCCACCAGAGGTTCCTTATTTTCTCGAATAGGCGCCCGAAAGGCGCGTAGGAACGGTTTAAAATCTTGGCAATTTTGATCACCTAAAACTGTTCGTTCAAACAACTGCAATTGCGCATGCATCACTCTCCACTGGGCGAGAGATATTACCCTGTAATAATATATCATGTTTTTAGTTCAAAATTCAGAACCAACTCCGGGACTATTGCTGTCTTGGAATGATTCATGCAGATTTCTGTTAGGTACAAGGAAAGAGAATCCCTTACATTCCCAAAAAAATCGGGATATTGTTAAAAGAATAATGTAAAATATCCCAGACACTTTGCCCTATCACTTGAGAGCAATCGCTTTTAACGCTCCCCAACTGCTGAAATTGATCATTGCCCAGCCCAGGATATCTTCCAGATTCCCCCTTCATTACTATCAAAATGAAAAGATGCTGACAGTTTCATGCCCTAATTGATAATCTTGTTGTCAGTTAAACAGTGGCGGCCCGGGGTCATCCCGGGCCGTTTCTTTATGGGCCCTTTTTTCCATATTACGGGCCCCTTTTTACATTTTCTGTCGTTTTTCATAAACCAGCATTTTTACTCATTTTACTTAAATTTTTTCTATCTAATTTGTTTTACGGGCCCTGTCCCATGTTTATCCGGGCCCTTTGCCTCATCGCATCCCGGTCCTTTTCCCGGTCTCATTTTGTCCAAATACCTCTGTAGGTACCTACCTATTATACCTAAATCTGAAGTAGCTGAAACAAATAATTAACTTCACCAAGTCTTATCAATTCAGGACCAGAAATGGTGTCTCAGCCAATAGAAAACAATTGTCGATTTAGCCACTCTCTTAAAAATATATTAAGAAAACGATCTGTGTTACGTATTGATGAGCGAGCACCATAACGGGCAATATCTCCAACCGGAATAGTATTGTAACGCACAGAAAACATAATCCATAGTGAATTGGAATATGATCCACTTGATCAAAATAAAATTACCTGACTTCATTGAAACTGAGAATAATACCTAGCCATCTATCACACTCTGATCCAAAAAGAAAATCAGATCAAAGTTGCGTTGGAAATTAAATGTTGATAAAATATCTTCTGACATTCTATTTAAATGTCAATAGGTAGGTACCTAAGTGATGTCCATGCAAAATTTGAACTTTAATTGGAGCATTTTGATTTTCGACCAATCGTGAGATATTTTCATTTTTGAACCAATCGGAGGTCACCTCTCAAAAACTACCTACACGATTAAGTTAGAATGATATTAGTAGGTATGTGTCAAAATTTCAGCTCGATTGGAAAATAAATGTGACCTGTGGCATCGGGCCAACAAAAAAAACGAAGAAAGTGTCCAAAAGTGCAGAATGGAGTCGCTCACTCAATCATCTCTAGCAGTAGCAGACATGCTAATTCTTCTTCTTCTACCCGCAAAGATTGGGCTAAAAGCCCGTTCCGTCCTCAAGGTGCAGCCCATCTTTTCCTTGGCCGGCCAATGTCGCGCCTGCCCTTCGGATCATAGTGAAGGGCCCATTTGGGAATTCTCTTATTCGACATCCTTTCTACATGGTCGGCCCATCTTCTCCTGTACTGTGATATATTCTTATTGATTTCCTTCATTCCCAATTCGGCCCTTATATCCTCATTCCTGATTTTATCTAACAAACAACACCCTTTTACCGATCTCAAAAAGCGCATCTCAGAAGCCTGAATATCTTTCTTGTCTCTCTCACGCAATGTCCAGGCTTCACTTCCATACAGCAATGTGGGAACTGCCATCACATTATAGAATTTTAATTGTGTCTCCTTTCGCGATTTATTTTTTAGACTTCTTCTTATAGTCCCACAAATATGCTGAAATTTGTGTATCATGCTTTTTGTGAAACATGCTAATTGCTATGTTAATCAAATGACAGTGCTAAATTGTGATATTTTAACCAATTAGGTGGATAGTATTCAATGTAGATTTGATTTCTTCTAGGATGTTCGACGATCATGATGAGGTGTTGACGTGCCCAAACAACCCGGCCCACCGAGTGTCGCAGTCGCGTATGCAATTCCACATGGCCAAGTGCAATCATGTAAGTGTGGTGTACACCGAGTCCGAAACTCCCTACTTTTCTCTTCACAACTTAGGTTTCCATTGTTGCTCGCTTTGTTGCGTTTGGCTGACGATTTCAGACAACTTATCACCCAATTTTCCCTCAATTTTTTCAAATCAACTTTATTTAGTAAACTGACTTATGTCCTACTCTACTTTATTTTTTTGTTATATAATCAGATTATGTAAGGAATCAAATTCACTTTATTTAGTAAACTGACTTCCTTCTCTACTTTATTGCCATATAATCAGATTAACATGTAAGGAAGGCCCACAGGAAGTAACATGACTCAGGCAGTTCTTCAAATTGTTTTTTTTAGTTTTTACTTTCCGTTAACAAAATTTAAAAAATCAAGTGCTTAAGAGGCCTGGGGTAAGCGAACGGGAATCCCAAGGGTCGTCCTAAAGCGTTTTTGAAATTTTATCTTCCCACTAAATAATTTTAAAAAATCAGATAGTAACAGCCATTACAGCCTTATAGACTAAATATTGCCACACCCTGGAGTACTTTGACCTCTGGTACGACCTCAAAGTGTTAAATACAATTATTTTACCATATACCGTATTTAACCCTTTGAAGTCGTACCAGAAGTCATCATAAATTACTCCAGGGTGTGGCATTATTTAGTCTGTTAGGCTGTAATGGGTCGTTACTATCCGATTTTTTAAAATTATTTAGTGGGAAGACAAAATTTGGGAAAATCACTTTGAATAACAGTGCGTTACCCGTTCGCTTCCCCAAGCCTCTTAAGTCACAATTCAAGCTCACTAAACTATAGTGCCACAAATTGAGCAGGAACCTAATAGTACTTATTATGACATCCATGAAATCTCCAAAAAGTTTAAATTACGATAATAAAATAAAATTTGTATTGAACATCATTTTGAAGTCATACCGAAAGTCATCCAGAGTGTGGCATTCCACACATATTGTACCCACATCTGCATTACTGCACAATATTTTGTATTTGTCCACAAAGAAAGCAGCTTTGTACCTAACTGTTTAATGATATCCATAAGTACCTAATTGTGTTTTCTGATAGGTTGCAACAAATGTACCTGCCGTGTGCCGCTTCAACTCGGCACATCAGATGCTTGCCATAAATCGTGATACGCACGAAAAAACTTGTCCGGATCGCAAAGTTGTCGAATTGGGCATAATAAATAAAGGTAAATAGAGTTTCACTTGATAATTAACACCAAAGAATGCAATAGTGCTCAGGTCTACACTAAAATCTACTTTTAGAACCTGAGGACACAACCATGTCTAAGTGAAAGTGGCAAGTCAAGGGCATGGCCAATGTCACACTCTTATTAGGTACCTACTTGTCATCAAGCGTCAACCCCTTTTCGATGATGATCATGAAGTGGTACGGCAATTGGTTGGCCATGTGATGTGCACTCACTGACCGTATGCTACTGCCACCTATTAGAGCTTGTCTCTCATGCTTTTCTAGTCAGCATTGTGTGTGCTTCAAAGTCTTCCTTAACTATTAAAACTATTCTGAATCTGACTAAAAGTTTTTTTAAACTATTCTGAATCTGACTAAAAGTTTTTTAAACTATTTTGTTTTTGATATTTATATAAGTACCTACCTACCTAGTAAAAATTAGTCACTCAATCGCTTGTTCCGCTCTCTGTTGGTAATACTATGCAAAGCTTGGTTCATGCCTTGCAGACACCGGAGCAGCGCCAGTCGTGATGAAGTACGTGGCTCCAAAGTTGCCGCCTAGTGAGGAAAGCTGGGAAGAAGTCAATGTGCCTACGTACGACCCAGCTCTCAAGACGCTCAATACTCCCGTGCTGCGTTCACTGCAGGGCGCTACCAAGTCGGAGAGGAAGCACCACCGCAAGATGGAGCGGGAGCGTCATCAACAGATCACGGATGGGTAAGCCCTCACAAGATAGATATTAAATGTTTGGCTGGGATGAACTGATGGCTGTGGAAAATACATTTCTTGGATATTAGGTATGTATCACCTACATACCTACCTAATTGGTTTATTAATTTTCAATTTTCCATTAGAGAAAGGAACTTACCTAATGTTGTTTTTAGGCCCCATAACGAACATTTCGTTAGTGACACTGACACGGCCAAACCACGCAGGTGCCATTTTGGTCTAAATTCACTTGTAAGCTTTTTTGTTTGAACATTTTGTTCAATTGTTAAGAAATGATTTTGAACCTAACTTTCTATAATGTCCCCAAAAATCTTTTAGTGAACTTAGTAATTTGGGGGGTGATTCCTGTAGTAGGTAGTAGTATGCATTTTCTCTCTCTTATCTTCAATTTTAAGAGAAGCATGTGTAGCATGCATTGGGCCGCTCTAGGAGGAGGTGGGCGTACAATGTTGCAAGCGACGCGGCTGCCATGAGAGTGGAAGATTGGAGGAGGGGAGCGACGGACCGTGTTCGGTGGAAAAGGATTGTGGAGGCGGCAATAGGGCTCCAAGCCCTGTAATGCCAATGAAGAAGAAGATGTGCTGTTATGGATGTTAACATTAGAGTAAACAAAATGTACAATACGATAGCTAACTTAGAGACTAAAAACGTACAGGAATGACACCCTTGGTCATTAGTTATTCAAAAGTGAGCAAAGCCTGTTTTTGTCTGTATTTCGTCTTTGTCTGTCTTTCATTTCAACAGCTGTATGATATCTGGGGGGTGATTCTAAATTCCCTTGTCGTCTCGTATCAATTGATACGGCGTCACTGCCATGTTAAATAGATAGCACTCCAGTGTGCAGTGAGCCCGTATCACGTGAAACGAGACGACACGGGAATTTAGAATAGCCCTCCTGGGCCTTTTCAATTAATCTTGGAAAAATAAAAGTAAGGATTATGTGACGACACACTTGCGCACTAGCTCATTAGGATCCCACCAACTCCTTGTGCAGGGCCTCAATACATGGATAAAATACTATGTACTGCTTTTATTTATTAAGTCTCCTTTCTCTCCTGCCAAGAAATATGATTGGTGGGAGGAGTAGACTGCTTTTAGTAGGATTTATTTTAGCCTACCCTTAGAACAACTAATTTTTTACTTTGTATGTCTGCGAGAAGAATGTGGTCACTTCACATTTGGTATTATAAAATGTATTTCAACTAATAGGAATGCAGTCAATTTCATTTCCTGCTTTTGGAAATAGCTGAATGACATTGGTAATTTGTGCATTGCAATGATACGTATGGCATTCGTAAATTTTGTAATTCTTTTTCATTTTTTAAAATTAAATGGGTAGGTTCTAATCTAAATGTACTATTTTCAGGAATTTCATTCCCAGTTTGGCTCCAGCAGCTCCCCAATTCGAAGTGACATACGAAGAGCCCAAGCCTGCGTATGACTACTCAAAGTCACTCCGAGCTCCTGCAACTAAGTCGAAGACATTCGACGTGCCTGCCCAAGGTCGTGGCATGGGACTTGGACGTGGACGCGTTCCTGCTCAGAATATGCCGGGCTTGGGGATGGGACGAGGAGGTAAGACACTAACCCACTGAACGTAATAACTCTGGAACACTCATTGTGGGTTCTCGCTACGGAGATGAATGAATCACGAATGAAGCTTGTTTTCGGCAGGCGGCTAGTGAACTTGCCACTCTAGCAGCCGCCATGCTAGTGGAGACTTAGCGAGAACCGAGTTAAGAGTGCGCAGTAATCATGCAGCAAGAGCATGCCAATACATCATATTCCGTCTCTATGTCAACTGCAGTACTCCATCTCTATTGTATGCTCAAATTTCCATCTCGAATTTTCAGGTCTCAAGCATACCGACTGAGCCATCTAGATTACAAGTGTTTTGTTAATTTTGTTTGACTAAAGCAACTGACTTCCTTTGCATCTCCATGTAGCAGCACTTTTGAATAAATATGATTTGTGTTGTTTTATGTATGTATACAGAAGACAGCGGCTGTCTGTAACATTGGTTGAAAGTCAATAATTATTTATTTATCTTATACTAGTACATCAATTACATTGAATTAGGTTGAAATTTAAATTTAACATAGGTATAATCAACAAACATGGTTATCAAAAAAGAAAAAAATGTAACATAAATACGTTAATACGTTAATAAATACATAAAGGTAAGATAATAGTTAGAGTTTAATGCCAAGCTCTTCCATCCACCGGATAGCCTCTTCCGTACGCTCGTACATGGCACTCGCTTTTAATGTGTAAAGGCGGTATCTCCCAAGGATCCATTGGGACTTTTGGTCGCACGGTATGAATGGCGCGCTTGCGCAGTAGCCAGAAAACTATCTCGAATGGTGTGGACGGTCGTAACCATCGCTGTGATTAGAGATAGAAAAGTTTATATTTTTGAGACATGGTATGAGTGGATTGGAGTGAATCACATGACTGAAAGTGACGAATCGAAATCGTTATAGCTGAACGAAGGTCAAGGTTTTCGAGGTTATGTCACTGTGATTGCTTTGTGTTCTTGGTTCTTTTCAAAATGTGTGATGTGATCTAAAGTGTTAAATATTATTAATAAGTCGGTAGAAATCATTTACAATTCTCTGAGGCTTCTTCACTGAATCCTGGGAATAACTCAATGCAATCATGACAGTTGCCGTGTGATAGCTACTTTCGCTCGAAGTGAGTGTAAAAACAATTGCTCAATCACACCAAAAGACGCAATGGATCCTCGTTTGATACCGCCTTAATATAGTTTGTTGTTCTTCTCCACAATCACACCCGGAGAGGGTGCGATTTCCCATAAATGCACTAGATAATTGCATCATCCGTGCCCTGTTCATATTCGATTCAGAGTGACCAAGGTGTTCCGAGGCAGCTCAAGTTCTTTGGAGCCATCCGTAAAAAGGGATTTCCATTCTTCGGGCACTTTGGTGTTCCACTCCACTTGCCACATCTCTGTTCCTCTGAAGTCCTCAGATTGAAGTTTCCTGGCTTGTTCAACAGGTGGCCGTCTAGACTTGAGGCGGCGGTACACGAGTGTCAGATCCTGATGAATTGGAAGATCTTATTCTTCGTTATTTTGGCATAATCTCTTTGCAAGTTCATATTTCTTCTTATGAGGGCACTATAAAGACTTAAGGTGGCGCGATCACTCGAGGCATAGTCTCAGATCTTCATAATTTTTTGTGTACTTATTGATATTCATGCCATACACAATCTCTGAAAAAATTAAACACTTCTCGTGTCTAGTTTCTGAGATAATTTGAGTTTCTCCCCCATGTTATCTTATGGCAGCCAAGTAAAATCGAGTCATTTTTAAGCTAAAACGAAGTTATAATTTTTTTGTACCGCTATATTTTAACAAAAAACTTTTTCTGGTAGACATACAGACATACTATCAGGGAAAAAATTTAAAACAATACCAACGTTTGCTATTTTAAAAATTATTAACCAAATTCAAAATGATTTTCCTATACCTCCCATGTTAAGTTTTGTTCATTCTCAAAAGACATAAAATTGAAAAATTATTATTGAGCGGGAGTTGAAAACTACATGACTATAAATGAGTATTTTATACTTAAATATAGTTGAACTGTTGTATGTAAAGTTTTTTGAAATGGTAATTTCAAAAATAAATTAAAATGTGCTATATCGAGTGATTGCGCCACGTTAAAACAAATTTTATTTTTGTATGGCTGGAAATTTTACGTTGTTTTTTCAGAACAAAATTTTTGGCAACAACTGTGTAATCTCGCTCGACATGAAAAGTGTCAATCTCGCACAGCCCTAATTTTAAGCATCCTAATACTACATGTTATGCTGTCTTTCTCTTGCCCTGTCGAAATTCAGCATACATAACTAGAATGTATTCCTATTTACAAAGTGTACTTGATGTATTGTATTGAGTTATTCTGTTATTAATATTCAATGAATTTAATTCCAGCCGAAGTAGATTTCCCGCATCTGCAACGTCCTAATAATGGACATGGATTTGGTAAGTCCCGAGAGGAGGATATTGGTATTGACTCAAAACTTTTAGGTATCTAGTACATCGCATTGCACTTCTGCTGTATTATGAACTCATTGTAGGTACCTTTATTTCCAGGTGAGGAGTAAGCACATTCATCGTTGGTCATTGACAAACAATCTGGTTTTTGGTTTTCCATTTTTGAATTAATAGTGTATAATTATACTTTATTTAATAATACTACAATTGCTAACTCTCTAGTAGGTACATATTCAAAACTGTATTTGAAAGTAATAAACCTCTGCTAGCCTATGTTGAAGTAGCTGCTAAAGATTTTGGAGATCATTTGGTATTTGTATATGTAAACCTATGTACTTGCCTATAATATAACTAATTCACATAGCTAGTTGACTGCAATGATAAATCACATTTTATTTCATGTAACATGTTCATTTAAATTTTTGTTTTATGTTATAATAAGCCTCCATGTAATACATTTACAAGCACAATGATGTCGGCAGTGATCCACTCTTGTAACTAATGCAAAACATAAATATCTTGCCAATGCCAACATTGAAAGGTAGTTTGCCAAATCATACTAAATACTACTGCACAGGCAAGGAAAATGTACATTTATATTTTATAAGCCTATATTATATGCAAGTTCTTAATTACAGAGTACATTTCACTGTTGCACTATTCATGTTGTGTGCTAGATGGAGTAGTGAATATTGTAAATGTAGCTTCAAGTTCAAATTCTTATATGTCTAGAACTAGATTGATGTCACTAGTTGATTACAGTCCTCTGACAACCAATCGCATCATTTCTAGCAGTGACGGTGATGGTTAACATTATTTTACTATTCAAATAACTTGTAGTTAGTAGGTACTTGGTTTTATTTCATTTGAGCCTTCAAATTTGTGTGGAAGTAGTGCTTGCTGCTTTGTTCAATGATCTTGATCCATGTGGTGTTATAAAAATTACTCTGGTTTCATCTCCTGGGTTTCTTGAACCGAATCGTTGAACAAGTACGGATGGTTATTCTAAATGAAAGAAAATGTTCATATGTCATACTTTATTGTGCTGATAACTGTGGGGATTTTAGCATATATGTACCTAAATGGAAACGCAATTTAATTTTGCGTAGTTGCTACATCAGATGTATGTAATTGTAAGGACTCTTTTGTATGGTAAACAAATAGGCTCAAATTATTTCTTTTATTACTGTATCATGATTGAGTGTTCTGTACGTTATTTTTATGATCAAATTCATGGAAAACTGCAGTATCTATGTACTGCACTATTGTTTGTATGGGAAATTGCACTCCCTCAATGACCATTTATTTTAATAAATGACTCCTCTCTTTGAATCAAAATGTGTGTTCAAATTTTGTTGTAGGTACGTACCTTACTTATGCAGTTGAATTGACTAGTTTGGGTGATTTTTTTTAGATTAACTAACATCGCGTCATTTTTAAGCTAAAATGAAGATCTGATTATTTTGTACTGGTAGATGTAAACAACATCTTTTTCGATATACAAGTAAAAAATGTAAAGATCAGCGCGAGCTACCTATTTCAAAAGTTAAAATAATTTTCTTGTTGGTAGGTACCTGTGTTAAAATGTCCTCGTATTCTGAGGATATAAAATTGAAACCTCAATATTTTAGACAAGAATTGCTAGGTTCAGGATATTTTATGAATCTTTCATATTAAATTGAAATGATGAAAAAATTATTAATATTGTTAATTTCAATACAAAATATTTTCGGCTATGAACATTCGGACTTCCCGCCTTAAAACTTATTTTTCAAATAATACATATTGGCATGATTCAAGATCTACTCAGAAGCTAGTTGCGATGTGCTTGAACTGCATTAAATTTCAAACTGTTAAATGAAACATGTATTTGGACGTTATAAATGTTTGGCACAATAGGTAATTTACCTGTGGATTGCGCTGCATTTGTAAGCCAGTATTTGTGGCCAGAACGATGTTATGGTTCTGATTACTGTTCTTGTGTTTTCGAGATGGATCTCTTGTACTTTGGTGTCGTGACGAATTGCTGTACATCGAGTTATTGTGGTAGAGTGAGTGCATATGGCTGGAGGGCCGATGCCAGCAAGAGAGAAATGTGATGAGGAACGTTCGACGATATTTGTCGCTCAGGGCACAGTAGAGTAGAAAATTACAAGATGCATTGATGGCCACTAGAACAATAATACAACTATATTCACGTAATAAGAATAATCAATTAAAGGGGAGATACTATCTAGTAAACAGGGAAATCATTTTTCTATGGTTCCTCAAAATTATTAATACAAAATTTAAATATAATTTTAGGTAGGTAGGTATATTCAACTAGGTAGTTATCATTTATCAATTAGGTAGTAGGTACCTAAGAAGTTGAAGATATTTCCGAGTCCTCTAAGAACATTGTCGCCAGCAGAGCCAGTTTTCGTGGTGTAGAATGACTTGTAGATGAGAGTTATGGCTGAAGGACTCTGGCACACGATGAATAAGATGACAACCGCAATCAGAATTATTGTAATTCTATTCTCTTGACTCTGAGCGTGATCTGTCTGGTCAGACTGGAAAGGATCAATGCAGCATGTGAACTTGTCTACATAATGTTAAATAAGGTATCACATTTTATCTACAGTCTATAAAATCTTTCTATTTGAAAAATAGACCCAAAAGTAATCATTCAGAGCATCTTATTAAAATAAAAATGAATATGTGATTTCCACAAAATTGTCTGTAAAACCAAAATGGTTGCTAAAAAAATGTCCATAAATTTTTTTATTCGTTAACTATATCCCCATAAAAGCACTCCGTGTAAAAAAAACAGCCAAGTCTTTTCAACCCCCCCCCCCCCCCCCCCCCCTGGGATGCTTTATTGGAAAACAGACCGGGGATGAGAAAACCAGTGGGGGGAGGCAACCCCCCATTAATTCGCACCCTGAGCATGATAGCTTAGTTTCTGTTTGTGATTACCTGCGTCATCTTGCACCTCTGCCGCTGGCTGCGATGGACGGCGTGCACCAGGAAGCAGTTGAACACCGCCAGCAGCATCAGCGGCAGGAAGACGAACGTGACACATGAGAACCAGTAGAAGAATGTCACATAGGTGTCATTGTCGCCCAGCGTGGTGGAAGTCACCCCTAGATAAACGACCGTGGCGTTGTCCTTGGGCGTTAGCTAAAGGCAGAACAATCCATGAAATTGTATTAAAAAAAGCGATTACAAATACAAGCGAAGAATTGTTGAATTTTTCATTGCATTTATTTGCTGAAATGACTCCAAGGAGGAGCGTAATGTAATTAGGCTTTGGAGTACATGCCCTCTCAGTTTAAATTCAAAATATATGTATATTCCGTACTGGCGCTAAGAGGGAAGGCAGAAGAGTACCTAAGGGATTGTACTCACATTGGCGATGGTCTGCCACTCGAATGCTGTGCTGCTTGTGACCAGGAAGCAGAGGAAGTAGACTGTGAGGATGACTACACGAGCTCGACCCTCCGTGCAGAGCACCTTGCCCTTCATCGGGTGGCACACCGCGATGTACCGTTCAACCGTGAACGATACGGTCAGCCAGATGGAGGTGTAACCTGCCACATCGTCAAGTGTTTAACCAGATGGAGGTGTAACCTGCCACATCGTCAAGTGTTTAACCAGATGGAGGGGTAACCTGCCACATCGTCAAGTGTTTAACCAGATGGAGGTGTAACCTGCCACATCGTCAAGTGTTTAACCAGATGGAGGTGTAACCTGCCACATCGTCAAGTGTTTAACCAGATGGAGGGGTAACCTGCCACATCGTCAAGTGTTTAACCAGATGGAGGTGTAACCTGCCACATCGTCAAGTGTTTAACCAGATGGAGGTGTAACCGTCCACCGTCAAGTGTTACACCAGATGGAGGTGTAATCTGCCATATCGTCAAGTGCTTAACCAGATGGAGGGGTAACCTGCCATATCGTCAAGTGTTTAACCAGATGGAGGGGTAACCTGCCACATCGTCAAGTGTTTAACCAGATGGAGGTGTAACCTGCCACAACGTCAAGTGTTTAACCAGATGGAGGTGTAACCGTCCACCGTCAAGTGTTTAACCAGATGGAGGTGTAACCTGCCACATCATCAAGTGTTTAACCAGGTGTAACCTGCCACACCATCAAGGGCTTTATTCTTGATTTCATTACAACTTTCAAAAACTTCTTTCCTAAGTACTAAATTGCACGAGGATATTTTTGAAATGTTTAAGAACTACCTAATTGCCTTGTTTATTTGATTATGTAACTAATAACTATACATTTCATTTCACATCCAAGAGAAAGTTGCAAGAGAATATGATAGTGAATGATAAGAAATATAAGAACGTAAACGCCTTAGACCATGGTAAACGCTCTAGAGCTTCCAGAATACAAGAAGAGCATTATTGACCCAAGCTTCAGATCGTAAAATGGGAGGCCATTAAATTTTGATGGCCTGATGAAAGCAGAGTAATATATTACCTGCAAACTTATCATATTATAAGCCAGAAAACAGATGCACTCTACATAAACATAAAATGCCGGTTTTATTGAGTTGAATACCCTTCCCTTAACTTTCAAACTGGAGAGACGGTTCAAATAACATTTGTTGAGTTGAAAAATGTATTTTAGAAATCATAAATCATAAACATTTTCCCTGCAACATTGAGATTTCTTATGCAACTCGAACTAACTTAATTTAACCGCTTGAAACATAATAAATATTTATGGTTTTGACACGGGTTTGCCATTATTGGTATGAGTCATTATATCCAGAAATCATAGTGCATCATTCTCTTTTTGTGAAAGTGTGTTCATGATTTTAACAGCTGGCTGCCTTCTAATCGCTTATTTTTAAACATTCACGCAGCTTTTTGGAAGTTTATCAATAGTGATCTACCTTACAGACTCTAACTCAAGTTCACAAGAAGTTATTTTGACGAGGCCGTGGTGACGTACACAGCCTCCCCGCTCGCGTCAAATGACAGCTCGACGTGTAGGAATAAGTTAACTCCCTACTTGATTGTGCAGCAAAGTAAATAGACTTCGGCTATTCACTTGTCTGTGATTTAGCTATTGGCGAGATTTCCATCCATTGAAAGATTCATTATCATGTCCCAATGTTTGGGTTTTTCATGGTTTATACACTTTTTACACGTCATTCTGTATTGGCAATAAACTTTTTATTATGTTTAATACAAAGCTCTCTTGGACTGCTTTCATCTATTCCTCCTTCTGACTCGTTAATGTGTTTTTTATTGTTATAAGTTGCATCGGCAACGCGCTTCTTCAATGGATATTGAATTGGGTTACTGCAAGTAAATAACAAAATCATGACAATGCAATTAAATGACTTGACGTTGAGATTGCTTTCGAATTAAAAGCTAGCTTTACGTGCTCCAGTCTACTGGAAAATCTGAGATAGTTTAGAAGAAAAACGTCGCTCCGTTGACACTTATTTGATTGCTTGTGCTAGAAATTAGATGTCACCAATATTGTGTCGTCTCCAATAATAAAACTCCACTAATTTCTCATTTTTGTAATCGACTGTTTCCAGTCAGTAAACAAAAATTGGCGATACAATACAATAACACAAATAATTATAGATAATATAATATTATTAATTGATTGAATGATATGCTATTTCAGTCCTAACTGCAACAGCTTGTCTAGTGCTATCATGCTATGCATTTTCTCTTGGACCTATGCCAGCCACCTTGCATTAGAATGCCATAACAACCCATTGAAAGTTATTATTGGGGGTAGGATAAAGAAATCTGACAATGACACCAGCCCATCTCATATTTTTCAGTAAGTACGAGAGGATAATAATATGCAATATTTATCCATCCATACACATTTTCCAGTTTTCCATCTGTGATAGTGATTTGACTATTATTACTTTTAGCCTGGAAAAATTTGCCCTCATTTCTTAATGTGACTTCATGTGAAAGAAACCGATAAAATTGCTCTAGTCAATTATAAAAGTTCTGAACTTGGGAGGGCTAAGCACTTTGATTAATTTTGACTTCGTCTATAATTTAAACATTTCGAAAATTAATTGCGTAATGATTCTAGCTTCCCAATCCGTGCACATTCATGCTGTGGTGGGGTATCTTCAATCATCTGTGATCGGATATCATTTGCATCATTGAACGCAGGAACTCACTTGTAGCGTCTGTGAGCCAAATGCCGAAACGCCAGTACTGCCAGTAATAGTAGAATCTGGTGTCGTGGATGTAGGGGTAGTGTTGCAAGGAGACCGTGAACATGAACAGCAAGTAGAGAAGATCCGACGCTGCCAGAGCCGTCAGGTACATGTTGGTCGAACTCCTCATCCTCCTTCGGGTCAACACCACCTGCAAGACAGCTCGGTCAGACACGGCAGGGATTGCTCGAGGAGGTTGTTGATGACATGTTACCATGGTGACGAAGTTGCTGAGCACGCCAAGCGTGACGACGCACGGCACGAGTACACGCGTGATCCAGAACCGCGTGAGTTCGCGGAAGGTGACACTCGCAGACAAGTCCTCGGTCAGGTTGTAGCTGCGCGATGATGATTCTGTGGCGTTGATGCATAGTCCGAACACTGCGGTGCAGTTCGACCAATCCCACACCTCCATCACGCGCGCTCGCGACCTTGTCCAGAGAGTTCACACGGAGGCGACGGCCAGCTAGAGGAAACAAACACCAATGTGTAAACAGCAACATCACACTTCACTACCATTACCAGTACAGTTGTGACTCCCTGTCCTGATTATGGCGTATCGTGATTATCGCGTTTATCGATGGGATGCTTTTTTCAATTCTACGTCATCCACTCGGCATGTGCATCAATTATTGATTATTATACGATAATGTACCTACAAAATGTACGTTATAATAATTGCAGCCAAGAAACGCATTGGTATAAGAATTGCATTCATGCACGTGCACCAATCACCTCTTCCAGGACGATTACGTCAAACCTTGAAGACTTGAGGAAGGATGTGATCTTGCAAACACTAGAAGTGATATCACCACAGCGCGGAAGCAAGTTGATAATGGACCAGGATGCTGGAGTAAAAACTAACCTTGATCGGAGGATGTCGTCGACATGACTTCCTTCCAGAGTCATGCGTCTTACTTCCTCGGTACTGCATTCCCACCGCTCCGCATTTCATTCCTATTTTTTAATGAATGCACTTACCTGTTGATTGCACCTGAAGAAATGTCACCACATCCGAGTAGCAAGTAGCGTCATCTCCCCGCTTGAGACGCGACTGTGGGAAGGCGGGAAATGAGCGTCGAAAGTTCCTGGAATTTTATTACGTCATGACGTGGGGTGCAACTGAAGTTGTCAGCCAATAACGAAGCAGCAATGTCCCCGGAAATCCTTGTTATACTGTCCAATAACAGTCAGGCAAGCCAAGCTTAGGTAACGGGAATTATGAGCAATATCGCATATTATTATAGGGAGTTTGTAAGTTTTATGCATTTTGTCGTATCTTTTTCTATACTACAGCAATATTTGATTAAGACATAAATTACTACGGGCAGCACTTGTTTATGTACTATAATAATTTATGACGTCGATCTAGCTCATAGATGTCACTAACGTGTTCTATGTCAGAATAACCAACTCGTACCTACATTGGAAGGTCTGCTTTGCTGACGCCCATGTTTAGTAACAACTGTCTTTAGCAATTCTTTCATTTCTACGTAAGTAATAAACGTCTACTCTATGTCTGTACTCAAGCACACATTTTTACTTCTGTAAAAATAAATTCAACTTGCAGCGTAAAATTATCTTTGGTTACAACTTGAAGCCAGTCCCGACTATTTCTAGCTTCCACAAAATCTCGTCAATTCTGACCTTAATAAAACCAAATAAAACCATCCATATTATATTAATAATAGGAGAGCAATATACAATGTTGCATTGTCGGCCGTGAGTTGTATGGCCGAGGAGGTTAGATGCTGGGGCTATTTATACAAACCTTTACGACCTTCCTAAGCAGGGACATGTGGATCTATTTTGTCTATGATTCGCATTTCGTTGCGTTCCCGAAAGGAATTCATATTAAAGTGTTCGCATCTCTCCTGTTATTTACCAGGGTGGAATTCCTCGTGCAATATAGCGCCTGCGTTGCTGAACAATTTTCTCGTCCCTTGCTTCCATTCAATACGGACAAGGACAGTTAGAAAGATTAATCACTTCTACATGAGCATAATATCTAAATTGTTCCCGTCTTTTCCCCGACTGAGGACTCTGTGTGGATTACGGAATGCAACGCTCCGCGGCGTCCTCGAGGGCGATGATGACGCTTTGCAGTTAATTAAATCGGCAGAAGGACGTATGCCGAGCTCGTTCGTGTCTCTTTTTCGAATATAATCAGCCTCTTTTTCCCCTCAATGAATCGCTCGTTAGTTATCTGAGCTCTTATCAAAAACTTCATGGTCCACTTTTAGTGAAACGTTCTGAATATATGCGCGGTTCGGCCCTTGGCCAAGTCGCCATGAGTCCAGAAATCTCCCAACGTGCTCACTCAAATAGCATCATCAGATTTATGGTTTTACTTAATTACTGGCGTGAAAACAAAACAGCGCGAAATACCAGTCAATCGGTCTTGCAATGCAGCAACAACGATTCTCTTTCTTTCATCAATTCAAAGAAATGCTGTAAAACGTAGCCTGTTTATTGTCTTTCACATTTTCGCTGCTTTTATCGAGATTTGAATTAGATAAAATCTATTTAAGTAATTAACAGCTTACTTCCTCTTCGAATAAGCAAAAGAGTCTATGGACTGTATTTATAACCACTTGGGTTCTCGGCGTGGTGACGCAACAGTCGTATGCACATTAAGATATAAATTGAATATTCGAGTTGGCATGAATTATTGTGTTATATGAAGTTAGTAGATACATGTATTTTGTAATGGTGTGAAACTCCAAATTGAACACGCTTTAATAAATTTATAAATGTATGCTGATTACACCGGATGATATTTTTTTTTGTCTGGGGCTTAACGTCGCACTGTTCTGCAGCGAGGCTAATGGCGACGGATGAATGATTATGATGATGATTGGGAGATGATGGTGAAGAGTAGGTAAGGATGGAAGGTGGGAAGGAGGCCGCCGTGGCCTATTAGTGGGGTACCTTCCCAACATTTGCCTGTCGATTGAGGGAAAACCACGAAAAAACCCCAGTCAGGAAGGACGGCCGCGGGAATCGATCCCGGGCCTCCGGAATACAGCTACATTAATGTTTTAAACAGTAATAATACGTAATTTCAGAAGTATTTCGGGGGGGGGGGGGGGCGATTCAAAGTGTCACATAATATTTACAAAATGTTCTCTATACCTTATATTATAGCCTCTTTGTACAATTCCAGTCAAGGGAAAGGAACCATTGATTGAATTGATTCTGTGCTGGGGGGGGGGGGGGGGGGGGGGGCAAAGCCTGCGGAACATTGGATTTTAATTCAAAAGTGAACAGAGATAAACGCGATTTCCTTTGGCATTTAAATGTGATTTTTACAAGTTCGAGTATCACGCTACGCTGCGTGAACATTGTTGCTCTTTACACCTCTAAGGTTGTTGCACACCTCTAACAGAAAAAACGCAAAATGGAGAAGTTGCATTTTTAAATGTAGCTCCTCAATTAATAAAAGTTTAAAACGATTGTTTGATAATGAATGATTAATGATAGAATCCAATTTTGGATCATAGTTTTGCATTAGCCATATGAAGATAATAATAATTAGCGAATTAAGCTGCATGTTACAAACAAATCATTTTCCATTTTACTAGTGAGGCGAATTCGTCAAGTGGCGGCTTTTGCATTAGGGCTCGTCCCCCCCCCCCCCCCTCCTCTCCCTCCCACCCCACTCAACGCTCTGATCACGTCGCCAATGCACTTCTATACGTACATTCTCATCGGAAAAGTATTATTCCAAAATATCGTAACCCTGGAAAACTTTTAAAGTTTATTTCCAATATTGAAAATATTTATACTTCTGTTTCTCCACATAGTAACATTTTACAAAATACAACAAAATTACTAATTTAAATAATACTTACTTTGCGAAAAATATCCAACCAAACCGGGGCTCGAACCCCGGACATCTCACTCTCAAATGAATCTAAAAATTCAGCACTGAAAATAAGTGTTAACGGATATTTTTCACTTCGCACTTCCCATACTGTCCCTGACACCATTGAGAGCTTTCCATAAAACACACTTTCTAACAAATAAAAATAAAGCTTGAGATAGCTTTAGGTACAGGTACTGTGTATAGGTACATTGGCAAGAAATCAAATATTACGGTGCTTCACTAAAAAACGATGCGCTATTTATTTGTATCGCATAACATGATTTTCAGGCATTCTTTTCTTCCGACAGAATGTATTTCAATTCGAGAATTGAAAATTACCTATTTTTAAATTTGATTCTTTTTTACATTTTTAACTTTGCTCTAGTTTAAAATTCCACCCTAAAGAAATGTTATTATCCCTCCTCCCTCCACCACCGAATGGTCTGTCACCTTGGCCGGGGCCATCGTTATCATTGACGCGGTGGCGGGACTTACTATGGGGTTCACACATTTAGGTACGTGATGAGCCCCAAAAGAGAGCAGGCCGGGGCAGCAATTCTTTAACATTAAATATCCGGATTCGGCCAGAATCCGATTCGGTGAAATGTAAACTCATATGACCTTGAATCGGATTCGGGCCGAATCCGGATTTTTTAAGTTATGGAATAGGGCGCTACACAGGGCTATTTATATTTGTATTGTATAACAGGATGACAGGTCCTTGAGGCCTGGAGCCTCCAGGGTCGACCTGGGCCCTACTTTAAAATTCCCAACTCCACCAGAATTCAATTCTGCAATGTTAATCCTTATGGCCGTGACCGAATTCCATCAGAATGGAATTGGGAAAACGTTCTAGAATTAACTTTCTGGTCCCATACCCTCCCCAAATTCGCGTGCCTATGGAAACACTCCCGGACCAGTGTCACCAGGTTGCCCCCCCCCCCCCACTTCCTTCCTATGGTCTCACTCAATGTGAAAATCTGCAATATAAAGTGAAGATTACGACCTCGCAGTCGAGTTGTCTTCAAACAATATGAATCTAATATTGCATATCTAAATACGCATTACTTTCGAAAATCTATGTGGGTAATGTCGCCCTATAACTGGATAGTGTCAACACAAAACACTCTGTTCCTGGACCTTCGAACACCATATGGTCGTTGCTCGTTTTTATCTCGCTATGGCATCGTGTGGTGGGTAATTGTCAATTGAAACGAGTTTTAAAGCAAATATTACTAGGAAAACGCTCTGTGTAACGCGTTGATGTGCGACCCATCCAACTGCATGCGAATTCATATACCTACGTTTGCAAGTTTCTGCTCTACAGACCTTGGAAAGAGCTGAAACGAAATGCGCCAAAGTAGCAGTGATAACATATCTGAAATTTCCTTCAAGAAATTTTACAAAATATTTTCAACCCGAATAAAATGCCGTAAAACTAAAATGGCAAACACTTTTGGATTTAACGACAGATTAGTCTGAAAATTGTCAAAAATACATAGAATGTCAGTTCCAATGACCATGCAATGTTTTAAATTAAGCGGTTAAACGGTTACATCTTATAATTTAAAAAAATCACAAAAATCAGAGTATCGTTCAAAAACTATAGGAATTAGGAACAACGGAACAGGTTGGGTGAGTGGTTAACGCTCTGAGCTTGTATTCCGGAGGCCCGGGTTCGATTCCCGCGGCCGTCCTTCCTGACTGGGGTTTTTTCGTGGTTTTCCCTCAGTCGACAGGCAAATGCTGGGAAGGTACCCTACTAATAGGCCACGACCGCCTCCTTCCCACCTTCCATCCTTTCCTACTCTTCACCATCATCTCCCAATCATCCTCATAATCATTCATCCGTCGCTATTAGCCTCGCTGCAGAACAGTGCGACGTTAAGCCCCAGACAAAAAAAATAACTATAGGAACACGAGATCGCTCATACGACATTAGTGTATGTACAGGTACAAAAATCAGATCGATCGGATGAGTGTTTTGGCCTGAGCAAAATTATTAATATTAATCATATAAAATATACTTATTTGTTCAAGCCCGAGAAGAGTGTCGCTTACCAACATATTAATGCCAGCGTTGTTGCCATGGGGATCTAATAAAATACGATTTGTTTCTCCTTAGTCCTTGGTTTGAAAATAAGATGTCATGTAACCAATTGCAACCCAAAGCTCTGAAGAAGTTGTTTACAGTACTCCCTCAAAATCGTTGCAAATTGACCTGTGGCGTATTTCAAGGTGGCTTACTAGAGGTGTGAATCAGATTTACCAGAATCCAAGACATTTCGACAAATTTTACTTTTGAGTAAAATAAACACCGTCAACCACTCATCGTTGCATTTTTATCGGTTACACGGTGCGTGGCGCATTGCTTGAAGGCTAACGATAAATATTCCTATTCCTAATCCTACAGGGAAAAATAATAACAGCAGTGACAAAAATTCCAGAAGACAGTTCAGCTCACTCCATTAGTAACTAATTTCCAGTGTTGAGGAGGAACTTGTTCCAAAAAACTATAGTTACCGGTAACTAGCCCTTTTTGGGGAACTTTTAGGGGAACTTAGTTCCTTTATTTTTTAAAGGAACTTTGGAACTAAAAAGTTCCTTTTGTAAGGAACTTTGGAACTTATTTTACGTTATTTTTTAAGATACTTTCGAATAGAAAATATAGTATCTTATATGATATGATTAGCACAGAATTTATATCGAATAATGACCCATTTTTTGTGGCTTCCTAAATGTATCTGATTTCTGAAAATATACTACTTGATCGCTTTGCTCACTCAATTTAGACAAGGTAAATTTAAAAAATCCGGGTTGCTTTTGGAGGGCATTGTAACTTAAAAGGAACTTAGTTCCTGACTGGTAACTTTCCAGTTCCTTATTTGAAAGGAACTATAGGAACTGGAACTGGAACTATAGTTCCTTTTTTGATTGAGGAACTTACCCAACACTACTAATTTCGTACTGGTGCACAATTTTGTATGCTACATCTTTTAGTGTCACTTCTTTGCTTTCCTTTGCAAAATAACAAATTGCCGCATTTATGTAAATGAAATGAAATACTTATAAATTGAAGACGTTGCTATGAAGCTGAGCTGCTACTAATTATCTGTGGCTGTTTATCAGCGAGTTGACAAGCGCTTTGTTATTCTAGCAGAGTGATGTTTTTTGTTGTTGTCGACAAGCATTAGGGAATCGATTTAGTCAAGTACTAATTCTGGGTGAAGTTAGTGTCAGTGTTTAAACATATTTTTCACTCTATCGGGAGCGTTGAGTGACGGCGACGGCTCAACTAAAAGCTCATAATTATTTTGAATTTATGCCAGAATACATAATATTGTGCTTTAAACTATGTCTTCAATTTTCATACTAATTACCAAATTAGCAAGTAATATAATCTGACGCAATGGCCATTTGGAAGAGAAAAATATTTAGTGGGGCGCTAGAACCAAACAGCTGATCTAATGACGTAAGCTTTTACCTCTACCCATCATCGAAACGCGTACATTGTTGAGGCATTTGACAAACATGTCAACCGAACCGGTCATAATATTATGTGTCCGTCGTCCGATGAGCCATTTCGAGGAATCTTTCTGAATCTGATGATTCTTATTTATCAAGAAATTACACTGCCAGCTACACATCCATACATGGCAGTCGCAGAACCGCTGGGAAATCTCATAACGAAGTAAGGTATGACTTCAGAATAATAAAAATGTATTCATAAAAAAGTAAAACCATAATAATGCTATGGTGTACTTTTTCATATAAATTATGCAGGTGAAATCTGAATGCTTCGTACAAAAAGTCATGTATATTTTTTTTCGAACACATCCAACAAACAAAATTATGTGGGTCCATATATACCCAAGAAAACAAATCTGTGTAAAAACATATCCACGTTTATAAAAAATTTAATAAAACACCGAATTGGAGCGATACCACAAAAATAAGTCAAGTGAATTTAATTCCATCTCTGAAAATTAAATGTATCAACTTAATTGCTCATCTGTTTTTAAGTTTATTCATTTAAACTCTTATCATACTTACGATGTGAGAAGAATTTGGTTGCATAATTATCAATTTACAAGGTTGAAATGGAATGACCTCGCTCATTTTGATGTATCTTCTTTTCTTTGCTGAACGTTGTTTCACCAGACATTGTGTATTTATTTTACCCGAGTGTATTATGGATTATATTCAAAAACGTTCAACAATTAGCTTGAATCTACCATTTCACTTACCTAGACAACGATTGTCTGTTTCTTTTTTAAAATTTGTGTCCAATAGAATGTCGCATCTCGACTCCAAACATTTTGCGCGTTGTATAAATGTTCACGCGAAGAGTTCATTATCAGAACACTTGTCAAATGTGTCTACTTTTAAATTTAAGACGTATGGTTAAAATTAAAATTTTGATTCGAAGAACTTTTATTGTGAGTACACGAGTTCCGGGTTTGACGGGACAAAATAGATTGTCATTTATATGTTCACTCTGTTTAGTTTGCAGTCAACATTCAACTGCTTGCCGTCCAACACTACTGCACCTGAGAAGAGAACAACAATCGTGTTGGCGCTAGACGTCGTTCTGGCACAGGCGTCTCTCGACCTCCCTTCATCTACCCCTCCCCTCACAACTCAACACTCTGCTCTCTCGCTCTAACCAACAGGACATGAATATTATGTTCAATTATTAGGAAGGATTGTCAAATTTTAGAAATACTATTAATTATTAACAAATTGACGTACTACTAATAGTAAAATGTATATTTTATTTTGTGCTATATTTTATAAACACAACATTTGCGCGAGTTAAATATGACTTTGAGATTAATTAATGCAAGGAACATTTTAAACAAATACGAGAATACGGTTATGTTGACTGACATTTCTTAAGGAGGGATGCCCAAGTAGATTTTCCGAAAATATTTTTTGTTGAAATGTACGACTTTTATTAATTTTTTCAACATTTCAACTATATTTTTATGTAAAAGTTTCATCAAATGTCTTGTAACTTGCAACTCTCGAATTATATTGAGTTTTCAATATGATGTCTTCGGAAGATTAAGAAATTTTAACACAGGAGGTATAGGAAAATTATTAAGAATTTGGCGCCTAACTTTTAAAAACGTACGGCTAGGTGTATATATTATAAAAATCTTAATAAATACCTCTATGTCTACTACACATAATATTAGTTTTTGGAAAAAATCTATCGGTGGAAAATAGTTTAAATCTAATATTTACTATGAAAATTACCGTGTTTTTTCTACTTACCATGTTAAAGATAGGGCTAACTCAAATTTATAAAGTGATATATCTTGGAAATTTGTTCGGCTACCCTACTTTTTCTTGCGTTTATATGGTGCACAAGGAAATTATCTATTAAATAAGCATATTAATTCAGATATCTATCGGAGACCTCTACTTGGGCATCCCCCCCCCCCCCCTTAAATAACACAGTACTATAAATTATCATTTATATTTATATTAATGCAAGCAGATAAAACATTTTGTATTATGAGAGGTCTAGCCAACAAGAAATTGAACTCTCTTGCCAGTAGGTGCAAATATTTAGAAAAAACGGATAAACGAAATTGATTTAAATTTTAATAGTTGTTCGATTGATATAGGACGGTAATACTAAATTTTTGTTGTATTTATTGTTTGATATTGGTGATTTATTGTTAATAATTTGAACTTTTTGCTTTAAATAAATTGCTTCTAAAACCGCAAGAGAAATGAAAAAATATTGAAAATAGTGAGGTAAGTATAATGTTTGTATGCTGTTGTATGTGCTATGGTTTCAGCATTTTTTTTATGAATTACAACGAATTCTAAGCACCTGCTGGAGTCATGCAAATATAACAATCATTGTTCCACCAGCAGCCACTTTAAATTTCGTGTACAAAATATAATAATTATGTTGGTAACCGTGACTCCTGAGTGGCCTTGATTCGTAGAATAATCGAGGTGGCGGTGGGTTAAATTCAACTCAACCATTATCAACATGTGTGACACACTCAGTTTTTGGGTTTTTAGTGTGATTTTAGCAGTGGATTTTAGTACCTAGGTGCTTTGACTTTAATTAAATTATATCAACGTATGTAGTAGTAAGTTGTACATACTTTGTCAATTATCTGACGTTTAGTAAATGCACAGTTATTATCATTATAGCTGATGTGCCTGGACATAACCTCACTCTTTACAGGGCATGTGCCGAGTGTGCATCATAGAAACAGGTGAAAATGATCTAGGCGTAAAACGTGTTCAATATATTTTTGTTTTTAAATAATATAACGAGCTAACTATGTCTATTAAACGAGAGCAAAATGAAGTGGACTGTGATTTGGGTGGGTCTATGCAATGGCCTGTCAAGAAAGAAAAATTGGATAATCCAGTTTCAAAACAAATTGGAATGGTTCCGAAATTCTCCTCTGATAGTAAGCTTCCAAGGCCCAATAAAAAGACCCGAAATGCTATGTATAAAATGAAGAATCAATCATTAGTTACAAAGCCGCTGAGCAAGGGTGAGAATCTTGTTAACTTAATACGTAAACGAAAGCTTGAATATTCTGCAAATGGTCAAGAGCCGAGAGACGATGAGATTCATAGCGACGGTACACAGCCCATCAAGCCACACAGTTTTCATGTTTTGAATGGGAACATTGACAATTCTGAAGATTCTGTGGACGTAAAAGATGAGAACTTTGTTCAACTTGATGCTAAGAAGCAAAGAATCTTAAATGCAGAAGAATTATTCCTGGAAGAAGGTCCCACTACAAACGAAACCAATCTAACATTTACTGTCAAATCATTCCGAAAGGCTCTAAAAGGATCACATAGTATTTCAGGTCAGTGAAGAAGATCAGTTAAAATTAAGTACCTACCTACCTACAGTAGGAACTATTAGGTAACTAATGCAATCTTCTTCAATTAAATATGTCTCTCTATTCAACAGCTCTACGAGGGTTTGTAAAGCTGCTGAATCGATGGAGCAATGGCGAAGGAGACGATGTTGCTACTCTCTATATGGAAGGAGGAGGAAGTCCTTTGGAGATACTGAAAACTCTGGATAGTCGAGAGAAAGATAACTTCGGGCATGCTCAAGTTGTCTTCTTGGCTGTCAATATACTCGTTATGAAGTATGAAATATAATACATCAGCTGCATAATCCATCAAATCCAATCTTTTCAAATCTCAAAATTCTATTGATTATTTTGTTTTCAGGGGTCTTACAGATTCACCAGCATTCAAACCAAGTTGTGAAGAGGCTTGCCGCCATCTTTTAAATGCATATTTGCCTGTTATTCAGAAGATGATATCGGAAACAGCAACTGCCCATGAGAAAAAAGTAGCATTGAAATTATTAACAAGTACGTTGGAAGGATGAGAAGAAAAATCCTTGACATCTCATACCTCTTGTCAATCTTCACCTTGAAAAGTTGCACCGAGTAGCACTTATAAAATGTAAATTTGGTTCACAATCTGTGTTGGTTCCAGGCATAGTGAGTATGAATTCGGTGTTCGCACGCGATGTCATCACTTCTATTCACTTTCCATTGCCAATCTTGAGAGCTCTAACAAGACCGATGCGGCCAGGCGAAGGACACAATGTTCGGACATGTTTCATCCACTTCTTACTGGCGTTCTTGGTCGATACGAATACTGATCATATCAAGCCGCTGGTGGACAAACATGGTAATTATGGGAGGATTTATTGGGGAGGAATTAGAGATAAAACATGTGGAATCTCTTTTATCACTAAACTTCTTTTGTGTGGTACCTAGTTCAATTGGAGACACTACTGTGTGGCAAAGGTACAAATCAGTTTGCTAAATTTTTCATTTGAACAAACCCTGGTTCCTAATCCTATGCATTTGGGTCAGACTCCAGGGGTAGAAAATAGGTACATGATAAAAAATTTAAAAATTGTAGAACCAGGGCTGAACAATATAGTATCATAATAAAAAATAAAATCCTGTTTGCCAGCATTTCTACGTATCTAGTGAAGTGTAAGCCTACTCATTCGGTACCTCCTAGATACCAAAACAAAATTTTAAGTAAATTTATTATCTCTGATGGTTTATGTGTCTTGTGTTCAACATTTGTGAACACAAAACTCCCGTTTTTTACATTATAATGGTTCAGATGAGGTTTGGCATTATTCTTCAAGTGCCTTTTTTGAATCATAGAATGTTGCATTGCATACATTTTTAATTGTTTAATACTACGAAAACGCTCAGTGTAACGCGTTGATGAGCGAGCACGGACACGCGCAACACCTCGAACCGTAATTATGTCTATCGAAAATATCATTAAAAGACAATAATTCTTGAAATTCGTCAGACTTGTAGATATAAAAATCTCCAATTATTCCTAAAGTATTAGTCCCAATAACCATGCAAAGTTTTAGGTTGATTGATCGAACCTTTATGATTAGAATGTTCCTTATTAATATTCAAATATCATAGGATCTATTTAAAAAAATATACCTGGGACCACTCATGTGATATAAGTGTATGTACTTACACAGTATTAGACGATCTTTTGAACGGTCATATCAGTTTCATACGTTTGAAAGTTTCTGCTCTAACTACCTTGGAACTATAAAGAGTTGAAGTAGCCGTGATCAACATTTTTGAGTAATTTGACAGCCAACACGCAAAATGTCCGTAAAATGTCAATAACTTTTGGATTTAAACACAGATAAGTCTGAAAATTGTCAAAAATATAGATAATGTTGGTCTTAATGACCATGCAAAGTTTTAAGTTGATCGGTCATACGGTTCTAGTTTAAATTTCAAAAATCATATGAAAGATTTTTTTAAATTTTAACCAATGGGAGGATTTGGCTGAAACTTTGTATGATTGGGTACAATGTTGGTCGTAATGACTTGTCAAAATTTCAAATTGTTGGGAACAACCAATCAAAAGATATTTTTTTTAAAATTTGAACCAATCACATGAGCCCGTTCAAAAACGATCCCAGGGACCGCATAGATTACGTTAGCATATGTGCAAAATTTCAGATCGATTGGTTGTGCCGTTTGACCTGGGCTGTGAACACAAAAAAACAAACAAACAAAAAAAAAAAAAAAAAAAACACAGAGAAAGTGCCATAAGAGTACCGTGGTGACGCTCGCTACGCTCGCTCAATGAATCTCTTACATGATTTCTTTAAATTATGAAATCATAATAATAAATCATCATAATCTTATAATGCTTATAAGTAGTAACCACTTTAGTTTTCTACTCTAGGATTACTAACCAGCATCATCCAAGGACTGTTGTTTGACAAAGCTCCTTTGGTTCACCTTGTGCTGACGACTCTGCGCACAAGCATTGTTGAGAACAAATCCTTCACCAAGACACAAAAGTTTTTCATTTTCAACACGGGAGTAATCAAGATGTTAATACGGCTTTACGAGTGGAGAGGCCCGAGGAATTTCTGCACGACAAAGACGACCAAGTTTGGTGGGATGGATCAGGAAGATCAGGTTTGTCTCTTAAACTTTGCTTGTACATACATATATATTTTTGTTGAATACAAGTGAGGCTTCAGGGAGTCACTTCTTCAATATTTTATTATATTTGTGATTTTAAATAGAGGAATACCAGACCTAGGGTTGTTTTGGACCCACTTACTTTGGTCATTGTAATTTTTATAATGTTTTCAAATGCCATAAAAATAATAATACTATTAATTAATACTTTTACCTATATTACCTAATACATTAGGTACTCTCAGATAAGTTATTTCTAAATTCTGGAAAGCTACATAATATAGTACCTACTACCACCTAAGTGCAAGTTTTCTTTAGTAAGGTACGTTTCTTCGTTAAGTGGCTATCACACTGGGTTGCAACCCGTGGCTGGAACCCGTGTATGGATCACGTGATCATTCTGCACATGTGCAGAGACCAATTTTAGTCTTTAAACATGCGCATATTGAAAATTTGGTCCATACCCGGGTTCCAGCCGTGGGTTGCAACCCAGTGTGATAGCCACTTCAGACATTTCTTGAACCTCTGTTATTGTTGCCAGGTGGATGCGGAATACAGGCAACAGGTGGTTGAGGCTTTGGATCCACTGTTGACTGTCTTGTGTACATCACACAAGCTTGGTGTTGTATTTGTCGATCCGACCCTTGGCTCATCGGGCAACCGGCACAATGAACTCGTCTGGAAGGTCCTCAAGGATTTGGAACGACCTTGGGAGCAGAAGTCCGTGGGAGATCTTGTTGTACGGATCCTCAAAGCCTGTCCGGACCTCTTGAAGACCCGGATGGTTGATATGGAAAATTTTTTGGAACCGAGAATGTCCAACAGCTGGGTGCAGGCAGTCGAATTTGTGCAGCAGGTATGAATTATTTTCATATTTTTCCATAAGTTGGTAGGTACTTATATTAATATGTAGTATGTACACTCCTGGGGCCAGATTCACAAAAAGTATTATCTCCTAATACGTACTATCTTTGGTATTATCTTTCATTTAACATGGTGTTTTTTGTATTAAATCAAAAGATAATACGTATTAGCAGATAGTACTTTTCGTGAATCCAACCCCTGGACACTGAAATTGGCCCGCGGTCAATGTTCAAGTGGCACTACGGCTAGTATTATTTATTTATTTAAAGTAATTTTTCGGCCCTAAACTCACACTAGCCATCCGGTCTTTGTACCAAAAAATTACATTAAAATAAATGTTAAATACTAGCCGTAGTGCCACTTGAACATCGACCGCGGGCCAATTTCAGTGTCCAGGAGTGTACAGGTAACAAATGTATGCAAAATATGTAGATGTGTATGCAAATATGTAGTGATGAACCATATTACAATGGAGTGAATAGTAGTAGGTACAATATACCATAGAGATATATTACAGAGAGGGGTAACTACTGGTTAATGCTTGACTAATTTTGAAAGATCCTTTTTCTCCATATTGGAGATATTTAATAATTCACTGCCACTGAAATGGAAAATTAATTCGGAAGGCAGTGAAAAAATTACTTTGAGCTGTCAAATTTTAAACTTACTAGAAACACGTTTTTAACTTGAATCAGAAGACTATTACAATATTATATCTTGTTTTTACTGTACATTTATTTGTTCTGTGTTGTTTGTTACTGTGAAGTATGCACTGAAGGTTAGTACAAAGTAACATTCAAGTCTCTTGCCAACAACATTACAATCGAGGGGGGTGCCATTTTTAAAGTAATTTTTGAAATAATCTCCAAGATGGTGGCTGAGCATGCTCAGATCTACCCTGACAATGTACATCGCATCATACCAAGGCTGGCTATCTACTTGCCCCTCTCTGTAAGTATATGAATCTCTATGAATATACCAAATAAAAATAAACAATTTTGTGTAGTATACCTACCTACTTAATAATTTTCGAATTTTCGGCATTGAATTTAAATTACATTGTTATAGGTAACTAGGTACTCTCAATTGACAATTTGTGTGACTCTGAATAAGTTCGTCAAAATATTTTTTAAGTGAGCATTTAAGAAACACATACTAGTCTGTTGGAATTGAGGGATTGCTCCACAGTTCAATCGTTATTTCTCCGAGTCAGAACTAAAATTAGTTTAGCCTTATGTTCTCAAAATATATTTGACAAAATGTTCATTACTGACTACCTACAGTCATAGTAGGGTATCCAATTAAAAATATCATCACGAAATAAGAAATTGGTGTTTGATTTTATAGGTAAATTATTCTTTATATACCTACCAAGTTGTCGTGTAGAAGATTGTCATGTTGGTATGTGTGTTGTGCAGGTGCTGGAAGCAATGGTTCCTGGAGAGTGTCTTGCGCCTCACTTGTCGGTGCTCTCCGTGCGCCAGCTGGACACTGTCATTCAGATGATGTGTGCGCCGCCACCCGTACTTCAGGTCATCAACACCTGCGGTGCGCTGCTTCATGAAGAGCTCTCAGTACGCCACAAGTCTCTGACGCTTCTGGCCACCATGCTGCGCCAGATGGAGAAATTCCTGCTGGCGCTTGACGATTGGCAGACATGGGCTACGGAAGCAGAGAGAAGCAAGTTTAGAAGTAGAGTTACTAAAGTGAGTTAAATACTTGGTCAAATATTAGACTACTCACCAAAGCTTATTGACAAACAGGACTAGATAATCTGAAAGTTGAGATGCTTTTACCCTTTAAATACGTGTGTGTGTAGGTATGAGATTCTTTTTATACCTGTACCAATGTTATTGATTTGAGTAATGAGAGTAATTTAAAATTAGTCCGCTACCTCGAGCAGTACGTAACAACACTCCAGTTTTCATTACCATATATTTCGTTTTTCAATGTGGAAAAATCTAATATTTTGAATTCTTTGTATTTTATTTAGTAATTGTGTTTTTATTACAGGCCCTTCCCTCTGGATCAGATCTTGTTAAGTCTTGGGAACTGTCAATATCTCCCAAGGTCGAGAATCCTCCCATCACCTCCGACACCACTTTGCTGCCGCCTCCGACATCTGAGCACCTGCTGCTTCTGCTCGAGCTATTCAACTTGTACTTCCGAGTTTGCCCACACAAACTCGAACCTGATGATCGAGTAAAGCTTGGACTCCAACAACTTCGAGCTGACGTAAGTCAGGTCGTAGTGGACAAGAATGAAGTTTCAGCCATGGACCAAGTACAGATGAAGGCAATCCAACTGGCAATGACTGTAGATGGATCAGCATTGCAGAGAGATAAGGTAAAGTCAGCCTAATGTATTTTATGTGATTTTGCTAAACGTTACGCTGCAACACTGGCACAGACTAGCCCAGACATACTTAATGACATTTGGATCTGTTTCCTCCAGAAAATCTTCTCTGGGTCTGTACTCCTTCTCCTCCGCTTGCTGGGCCGCTCATCCGCTGCTGTAAGTGACTCGGCTTCCTCTGCCCTCAACTCGGTGCTAAACGCCACCGGTTTGTTTAAACACTCGCCAGGAGAGTTCGACATCTGGATGCACTGTTTCCGCTCACTCTCCACTGACCTTCAAGAAAGTGTTGCCACTTTGTTAGCAAAGTCGCTGGTCACAGCTGCTAGGAAGCAAGACAAATATGCAGACGTTGTTTCTAGTGCAGAAATGAGGGGTGAGTCTGATAATAGTAGAGTAGTTCAACTATTTAACTACTTTGTGAACTTCAAATGTCTTGGCTTGTGAACTTCATAGATAATTTATGTGTCCATACGTACATCTGTTTTACCTTTCCGGTTTCGACTCGCTTCTTCAACAGAAGTAGGGCATTGGGCTTACGATGTGCTGTCATCAAATTCAGAATCGTCTCTGGCCTGAGAGAATGCTACTATAGAACCTAATTACAGTGATTTCCATTTCCTGTTTCAGATGTTGAAGCTGATGTACCAGTTGATCAAGAGCCTCACCTCAGTCCGCTGCTTCCTTGCATGTTGAAACACATCTCCGACACTGACACTGAAATCCTGGAGTACCTCAATCGTGTCCTGATCCACTTGTTCCATTGGCTTTCTAAGCCGGATGTGCTTCTTCGTGTAGTTGCAGAGAAGTTCATGTACTTCCATGTGAGCCAGTACATGAGTTCCTGGCTGGACAAAGCTAGAACCCCAACTGTGCTCGAAACGCCTTTCGATGAATCTAGCAGGGAGCACAAGCTAAGTCAGATCATTCTGAAGCAAAGCGTGGTGGACATAGCAGATGTAGATGCAGTCATTTCATCAGCTAGCAATGAAAGGTCTGTTGATGCAGTTTCAAGTGCAATGGTTACAGATGAGCTGATTCATTTGAAGCTCCTGTTCAACTTGACATTGTTTCACCTGACTCAACTGATTTACCGAGAAGAGCTGACGAGTGCATTAAGTTTGAACTGTGAGAATGTGCTGAAAGCTTTGTTGAAGGCACAAAGTACGCTTGTAGAAGGTGATAGTCAATGTTTGAGAAGTTTGTATGCGCACCCAATGTTGCTGCAATCATTTAACTTGATTGATAATACAAACAATATGAGTAATTTGACCACCAAACTGATAGTAAACATGATAAGTTGGTCTAATACTTCTGGTCAGAAGAACAATCTTAACATTCTACTGAAGCCGTACAAGGGACGCTTAGTTACTTCAATGGTGGAGATTTTGAAAGCTTGGCAAGCCGTGCTTGATAATAGTGTGATGCCTGAGTTTAAATCAACAATACTTGGTTTACAAAATCTCTTTGACTTATTTGAACTGGAATTCGATGAGATCAACTTGATCTTGACTGAACTGTCGTCAGTGCCATTAAGAGTGTTCTTTACATCAGCTCTGAACTTGTCTGAGTGGGGACAAGTAATGGCATTTCTGCTTAAAAGAATTAAAACACTTCGTCTGAAAGATCGAAGTAAATCTACAGCATTGACTGCAAAACAAGTAAAAAGGATATCTCACATCATTTCAAGGCTTTGGGAAAAGAATGTTCAGAAGCTTCTCTGTTTTGAAGAATCTTTTCTTGCATATTTGGTACTCTTTCCACACAACTTGAATGATGTGCCCACAAGTGTCTTCTTAAATTTGTTGAAAATCCAGAACTTTACGAAGATAAGGCAGGATATTGCAAAACTTCTACTTTCCCGGAAAAATGTTGCATTTGGGAAATCTTTGGTTGGGCACATGTCTTCTCTTTCAGAGAAAGATCTCGGAGAAAAGTTCCAAATTCTGTTCCCACTTTTGTCGGTTCTTATTTCTGACAATTATATTTTCCCTGCCCTTTTTATTCAAAAAATGTATGAATGCTTTGAAGAGCAGTTGATGACTGGAATCAAGAGACCAAAGAAAGCTACACAATGGATGATGGAAAATTCGAGTGTATTAGTGTATTTGATTGATCATTGCATGAGCGAAGATACTTGTGCTATTCTATGTACAAACATCCAAGAAAATATTACTAAACACTATTCTTGCCAACAATCCCACATATTTGTGATTGACAGAGTGTTCTCGTCATCAAATAACTACGAGATGGTTGAAGTGCTGCTGCGAATCATGACTAACTCCACTAGTTATGAGAACCACAATGCCATTTGCACAATCATTCTTAAGAGAATTGAACAAAATGACGAGACTTGTTCTTGGGAGTCTTTGCAGACAAGTGATATTTGGTCGCAGTTCACTAAGCATGCATTAAAGCTGGGCTTGCAAACATCTCGGTCTCATCTGAACAGCGCATTGCTGCTGGAGACTTTGTCATCACTGTGTGATTCTGTGTACTGTACGGATCAGAAACATGAGGACATCGTCCAGCTCTTCCAGATGACTTGTTCGCATTCCGAGTTCCTCAACGTGATGCTCGGTTCTACAAACACAAAGCTCCAACTCGTCATGTTACTTACTACGCTTGTGAAAAAGAACTCGTCAGTGATGTCAGCAAGTCAGATCCCCATTCTACTTGGCTCATACAATGCTTCGCTGTCGATCACTGATCAGATTATTCTTCAGCTCTTGCGGCTCTATGAGAACAACAATATCAGCATGTACGAGTGCCGGCCGTACCTGTGGGGCGTAGCTGCTGTCAATCACTTCTGCATCAAGTCCAAGGAGACTCAGGCTCTCTGGCGACAGCCCACAATGGCACAGGTTATTGACCTCCTCCAACCAGACATGATCCTCAAGACGGTTTCCAAGTTCCCTCTGGACCGCAAGTTAAATGGAGAGCTCTGTTCAGACCAACCTGACATCTACGACCCGTCATTCATCCTCCCGCTGTTTAGCCACCTGTTGTCTTCTGAATCGCTGGTTCAGTGCTACAAGTTCAACCACAGCGGCTGTCTGGCTCTCACTCTTGCATCACTGGCCAGCAACTCGCGGTCCATTCGAGCTGCAGCCTATCACGTTATAGCCAGGCTCTACTTCCATCAAGTAAGCATCGTTTCATAGAATAGAATAATCCTGCTACCTATATTGTTTTGAGAATTAATTGTATGTAATGTGTTTTGTAGGAAGGTGTCCGCGGTATGCAGGACAAGACTTGGTGGTTACAGTTCTTGGATGCGATTAGAAATGGTGTGGTTGACTTGGGTGAAGTTGGCTCGGGACCACAGCTGGCAAGCATAGTCAGCATATTCCTCGCACGGACATCACTTGTCATCTCGCAGCCACTCGATCCAATGTTCGCACCACTGAACAGATTCATTGTTGCCAAGCCATCCATTGATCTCAATTCTATCCCCGAGTTGTACGTACTGTTTCACAGCACAGATCTCAATTCAAGGTATGTGTACTTTTATTTTGAAGCTTACTCGATATATCTGTATAGTTTTTAAAGAGAGTACCTAGTAGAGATGAATGAATATAATATGTCTGATCCTGTTGTTTAGAATCTTTCGACATTGGATTTTGGAAGTGATTAAAGATGGTTTACGCTTGAAGTTTGACTGGGAACTTTGCCTCTCATCCTTGCTTTTTAAGCTGCTCATGGTCTTCTACTCATCTGTGATTGCCTTAAAGGATAAAAAGAGCAAGGTAAGAATCTTTAGTTTGCCATACTCAATATAATATATAATAATGGACATCTATTATAATGGATGTGGGCAAATGATATTGTTTTAACAGAATCTAATTCACATAATATTAGTATTCATTATTATAATTTAATAAGAGTTATGTCTGGAGAGGTGATGTTCGTTCATGATGATGAACAAACTATAATAAATAAGATAGCTGCGGTGATTTTTTTAAAAATCAAATGGGTGTTCTAAACAAGATTCCTTACATCCTACAGATTCTGGTTCTACAAATCATCAACTCTGCCGTGAAATTACCCGGCGTCGCCCAACAACTCGTGTCCAGCTACGGACTGTTTCCTTGGTTGCACGAAGCTGTGCGAAACCTCAATGATCAGAGTGGAGATCTGGTGATTGCAGCAGCACGCATCGCTAACACCCTCTGGACCGTCCAGTGGATCACTGGGGAGAAAGTCGCTCTGTCGCAGAACGTAGCCTCGGCCTCGTATCACCAAAACATAGCTCTATTGCTGGTTGCTCTTCTCCCTGTCTTGCCCAAGACAATGTCCATTGGAGAACTCAAGAGGTATCTGGTAACAATGGAAGCAGCTGCCACTACTCCGAACAGTGTGATCAGCTTGGAGCATGTGACGAAGATGGTGAAGTTTGCCAAGGGGGTTGTGGGGAATGTCGAAGATTCTGAAGATTTGCTTGAGTTTGGCTGTACATTAGCTGCAAAGAAATCTGTAGGTGGTGCTAACGACAGTAATGAGGTAGATGTGAAGCGAAGATTAAGGAACATGATTATAATCACAAAGAAAGAGGAGCGTGTGGTGTCTGTGAATAAGCGGAAGTCTCGTCGGGTGTCTGCATCTGATCCACTCACACGGACTCCATCTTCGCCGTCACTCGAGCCTGAACAAGCTCTCGTAGAGTGAGTCAAGCTGACGTGAAGCCATGAATTAGAAAATTGTGTAATGAATGAATGTTAATTCAATAATTCTATTTAAATAATTTGATACCTACTTTACCTTTGTATAAGAAAGTAATTATATTACACAGATTATTGTTATAATTCACTAGAGTAGTATCTTATTGTCTACTGGCCACACTACTTCCCTAAGCCTTTACCTACATAAGTTCCCAAATTCAGAAGTGAATCTGAATTCAGAAGTCTCATTCAATATACTAATGAATGAATGAGCCAAAACATTTGGAAGGGAAAATTAACTTTGACAAAGCTAAGAAGAGATGGCGATCTACAACCTTGTCCACAGTCTTCTATACAAAATAGTCCATTGCCCAGGTGGCCGAATCTCTTTCATTCTTTTCTCATTCTTTTCTCAATCTCATTCTTTTCATGTAGACTATCAAAAACTTGAAAAATGCTATATTTGGTGGTGACCATGATGGGTGGTGACACTCTGGAAAAAAGATACTGAAATGTGTATTTTTTAAATCCCATTGACGAATATCAAGACAGATTGATAAAATATATATTTACTCACAATAGAAGTAATCGAAATTTTTGTTTTGGGATCACATACAAAATTATGTGTAGGTAATAGGTGTATTTTTGGCAATCCCTCATGAATGTGATTACTGATTACTGTAATCTCGCAAATTCTCTAATAATTATTAATGTTAATATATTTAAAAATGGACCACGAATTTTTCTTCAATGCCTTTTGGGAGCACGTAAGAACTGATTAGGACCTTAATCTTATTTTATTGCCTTTCAAGAAACTACGATTGATTAAATTATTTTTTATTTTTATTTTTTCTAACATTTTGACGGGAAAGGCGTTACAAAAGAATGGTTCTGCAGAGAAATTTCAATCACGTCGAAAACATTCATTTGAAAATATTTTAATAACGATCTTACTTAAATTTCATGACATTTTGGCGTGAAATACTCCTAATAACAATATTGTGATGTAATTTCAAAGTCCCCGACCCCAGCAATGTTAACTACCTAAGGCCCGGAATAACCAAAGTTAAATTGTGCTGGATTAACTAACTTTTGGATTAAATTCAATTGTTTCACTCATTTTGAGGTATCTGATTGGCTGTGCCGCCAATTTAGTCCAATATTTAGTTAATCCGGCTCAGATTCACTTTGGTTATACCAAAGTTAACTTTGGATTAACTTTGGATAATGCCTAAATCCTCCTAAATATTGGACTAAATTGGCGGCACAGCCAAGCAGACACCTCAAAATGATTGAATTAAATTTAATCCGCACAATTTAACTTTTAAATACCTACCCGGCCTTAATAATTTTAAAATTCTGAGATTACTATCAATCTTTCTGAATTAATTGCTTGAAAACTATTTCATCTTATAACAAAAATAATATCACCGCTTAGATCAGATTCATGAGGCACATCTCAATTATTGTTCTGAATTCTAATTTATATGCGACTTCCCTAATCGACGAATAAAAGCTAGGTGTGTCTGCAAAATTTCAGATCGATTGGTTGATCGGTAACCAACTTCTATAAACACTATGGGTGTGACCTGGTCAGTGCATACAAACATCAGGGAAAGTGCCATAAGTGCCGTGGTAACGCTGACGTATCAGATGTCCTGATTGTTTCCCATGTGTTTGTATACGGTCAGGACGTTTCAGCAGTTTTTGTTCTGAACCCAGTCCCCGTTGTATTCTCCTTGTTTTTGAATGATACCAAGTAAATACATATTTTTAGATCAAATTACTTGTTTTGGATTAATTTTTTATTATTATTAGTATCTCATTCATATTCATATATTATAAACAATTTCTCCACACTAAGTAGAGGAATAGGCATATTATAGGCCTTCTAATAAGCAATGCCGATTGCCGACTATATTCACCAACCTATAATGTCGACTGGCCAAGCTCGACATTTCTTCTTCTTCTCCTCCTCCTCGTGCCATTCCTCTTTTATCAGATCAGATCATTGTGGTTTAACGGCGCGTCAACGACGAGGTTATATTGCGCACTTTAATTTTTGCATTTTTGCATTTAACTTTGTTGATATAAGTGGTGGACATGGGAGGGGTCGACCTAACGGGCCCGATCCGGGGGAGTCCAACACTGGTGGACAGGCCAGGCCGGAATGGGGACGGACCGGGGGGTGTGAGGATTCGGGCCGGCGGAACCCGATTTCAGGGGGATCACCATCTCGAGGGGGAAGGCCGGCCCGAGGGGAGGGGAGGGGACCGCAAATTTAAGGGAGGACATGGTTAGGCCGACCCTGGCTGCTCTTTGTCTGGACCTCACCACTGACCCGTCCGGCATGGGTAACCCTTACACATGAGCATATGCTCGCCGGCGTAGCTGCAATGGATCATTGGCCAACGCAAACCCCACCACCGCGCTAAGGTGGCAGCCATCGGTGGGGTCCTCTTTTATCTTCATCGCCATAATCATTTTCTTATTCTTCGTCGTCGGCTTCTGCTTCTACTACTCTGCTGCTTCTTCTTCCTCTTCAACTACCTCCACTTTTGTAACTACTTGCTCCCACAATTAAAAAAAATTAAATATATATATATATATATTTTTTTTTAAATGAAATTTATATTAAAATGAAAATTAATATTAAAATTAGAGAATAAAAAAAAATCTTCATGATTACAAGTCTATAAGACGACTTTCTCGAGTATCAATATGATTTGGCATAGATAATGCCATCAAATCAAACTATAACGTGTAAAATTAAAATTAACCTCGTCAGATATGTTGAGCCAAAGATATATAAATGAAACTCGAGTGTTCAAATATCTTTGAGAGCTCAAATATCTTTGGTTGAGCCATTCCCATTTCTTTCGATATAACGGATTTGATATAAGTCAGACGTGGGTCTGTCCTGGGCGTATTATTAGTCGGGAATTTTAATGACAGACATTCGTGTCATGTCGCAAGGTGTCAGAACTCGATTCAAATAATTATGATTGTAAACGTTTTATAGACCTGTGCTATCTTTTACAGTTTCACCAGAACATTCGTTCCTGCAGATCTCCGAGCAATATATAAAAGAAACTATACCTACGTATCGGTTATAGAAGATTAATTTATCGTCTTTTGATTCAGTTAATTGCTTGATAATACGCCAGTCAGTAAAAAGTTTTAATTATTTCCTTCACTAAGAAATTGGAAATCAATTGAGTAAAATCTCTTCATACCTAATTAAAAACTCTTTTGCGTGTATCGTGTCGTCCCGCGGAAGTCAAAAAAATTAAGGAAGAGGGAGATTTGTTATTTCTGGGTTATGGAACAACCCAATTACACATATAAACTTTTAGTAACATACTTTTACAAGCTAGAGAAATGGTCGTGATGCTTTTCCACACATTTCATAGGTGTCATAAGCAGCATGAGAGCTTCCCCTATACTGATCCATGTGGTCAGAATCAGAACCAAATGACCGACCAACTCGTGTAGGTATAGCCAGGTATAACCTGGGTAGAACCGAGGCCATCGTTATACTCACAGTCACCTCGGTATAACCAATGGTATAACCCGTGCTATTACTTACGCAGGGACGTTGGATTGGATTCACATGCCCGCCTGAAAGGTAAACCTGATTCTTGATAATAATTATTTTCCCAAGAAATGACGCGGGTGGTGACCACGGAAATCTCCCAAAAATAGTTTCCTATAAAATTATACCTACCTTCATCCTCCTTGTCTGTAATTCATCCTCCTTGTCTGTAATTCATCCTCCTTGTCTGTAATTCATCCAACTTATTGCAAGAATCCTCACACAGTATTTTCCCTTTTTACTCAACCAGCCAAGTTTACGAGGAGTCAAGTTGACAGAAACACACGGCAATGATGACGTTAATAACCTGCTTATAACACGGCTAATTACTAATTAGTACGTTGAGCATAAATTATCAGAAAGTTACGATGCAGTTGAAGGAATAAAATGTCAGCTCCTCGTCAATCACTTCGTTTTTCGTCGTGTTTGTGGAAGCTCATAAAGCACACTGTAGGCCCTTTGGAGAGATATTTTCCATATTTGGTAGTGGTTGTGGCCCCCTGAATCGCTTGTACCAGCGGCCGATAAGGTGAAGCAATAGAAAACACCTTGCAAACGTAGCAGATAATAAATGACGTTTAGTTGTCCAACATGCACTAACGAGCTGAAGGGAATAAAAAGTGCCCAGTCGCTGTTACAAGGTTGGGGACGACAAGACTGTGGAATATCTTCTCGTCTATAGTCTGGCATATTGGCGTACTTCATTTGATGCCATCAATATTTCGTTTGTCAATAAAATGTATTTTGAAAAACGGTATTTGAGCGAGACGGATTGACTGTTGGTCGGGTTCCTTGGCAATATAATTATCCTTCCTTGTTATTATCAATATAAGCAGAGCTCATCTCGGCTCAGTTTGATGACTCATGTTGGCATAGACTTCATCGGATGGTGCCATCAAATATTTTTCAACTAATCCGTGTCTTTCAAATACCGTTTTTAGTTTGGCCAAGTGTACATTTCTAAATATGAAATCAACTTTTCCTACGTAATCCATTGAAACTAGTGCTGCCAGACATGACCCTGTTGTAAGTGGGTGATACTTTGTGGTAGGTATTCATTCATCCATATTTTTATAATATTGGCAATTCATTCTTATAGAAATGCTATAAGTAGGTATTTAACACAGCACAGACCACCTTCGAATAAGTTACAAAATACAGAATTGACAAAATCAAATAACAAGAACGAAGAATAGGTACCCTGGGTCCTGATTCCTCGAAGGTAATGATGTTTGATATTTTGTAACACATGTACCTATTATACCGATAAGTTTGGAATGGGTGAAAACGTTTAAATTTCATATAAATTACCTTATGCAAATCTACGCGCTCGTTTATTCATCAATAATCATATAATTAAATTCTATGTAATCAAATATCGAGCTGAGTTTATACACCATTCAAGAGAAAATAATAAATTGGCACCTAAATCTAAATTAAAAGATCCAGGATTCTTTATCACTGTTTATTTAATACAGTGATTTATAGTCCTGCTCTTTCACCAGCGAGTTATCGTGCCTTCTAAAATGCCAAACTATACATTGAAAACTTTAAACTTAAAATTATAGATTCCTTATTAATTACACCATCCGAAATAGATTTATATCCACCTGCGCAGAGCGTCTGCGCTAAGCGGTTAATTAATTCATTTCACCTGGGAAGCTTATGCTGATGAACAACACTACAGTGTGTTACTAAATACACTCGCCCGAGCGACTCGAAAAAGTTTTTTTCTTCTTGACAAATGGAGCGCTTTTTCTGATGTTTGCCATCGTGTAATATGATCGAGCAAGGAAGTATGTGATGACGCCAATACAATGTAGATGCTCACCAGGCAGGTCCAATATTCATTTGAGCTCGACTAAAAACGAGTTTGTTCTTCATTTTTTGTGATCGTCCGTTTTGTTTCATGGTGTGACCACTAAATCACGATTCTCTGGGATTAAATGCGATATGGCGATGCTAGTCGCGAGAAAAGTCGGTGTAATAAATTGGTACCTACCCACCCATACTTTATTGCACGACACCGGCTGTTTAATTGTATCAATCGTTACATTACTAGAGCCAGACTTCCGGTTGAATGTTTAAATAGGGGATGAACGTCCGGCTTGCACCTGTATGAATTGAATTCGTTAGTTCCAAATAAATTCATCAGAATTGTGTATGTTTTGTTTTTAGACTTTATTGCATTTTTTACATTTCGATAGAAGGTAAACAAAACATCTCAATATTCTAACTGCGACTTGTGTGTCCAGTTACAGTGGGCTGAATGCGGAGGTGGGCAGTCCGAGTATTATCCCCCGACTGTACTGCACAAGTTATGATACGCTGAAACTTCTTGTGGCATGTAATAGTACAGTCGCTTCAGGGCCCAAAGCAGGTTTCATAAACAAAGAGAAATAATAGGAAACTTTTCTCCTATATACAAGAAAAGTATTGCGCTCTTCGGGCATCATCGGCAGTGGATGTCAGTGCAACAGACTTTCATAAAAAGCCATTACGAAGTCAGCCGAATGGTTCATCGCATAGTACCTACCTGACGCAGGTGTGGAGGTGGGGGTTTCAAATTCCTCTCGAGAAAAGTATCCGGTCTTCTGATTGGTCAAGCTCTGATGGCCAATAGATGGCAGCACTCAGGTAACCAGAACTCAAACACCTGAAGGCATTGATACAAGTTGATGTAAAAAGTCGCTCCGGTAAAAACGTTATTTCCAAAAATATAAAAGTGTAATTAATTTCGGGACATCATTCGAGTGTTCTCAAGTGCACCCTTAAAGTGTGTTGTGTGATGGCATGTGTGTTTATTTGTGCGGAGTGTGTGTGGATGGGTTTTCTGTGTTCTGCGAAGAGTATGTGCTAAATACTCGTCTACTCGCGCGTTCATATCTCCAGTACCAAGTGCGGTTCGAGAACCCTCTGGATTATCTCTCTTAAGTGTGGATTAATCGACCATTGTTGGATTATTTGCTTTGGATACCTAAAGAACAATCACCTTGAAAATTATGTAGGCCAGGTAAGTTATATCTTGTCCACTAAAAATCATAACAGAGCTGTTTTGATCGTTCTTCATCAAGTTTCAGAACTAGAGAAAATTAGGGTTTGAAGAGTTGAAAACATTAGAACGTTGATTTACGTTTAACTTTCTAATAAACTGATCTCAATCATTCAACTTCATTATATGATTACGAATAACACGATGGTTGGAAGGTATGCTAATATAATTAACAAACACTTCGACACAACTTAGTTTTTCTCCCTATCCCTATAAGCATTTTAATGAGCTATTTGCTAACTTTCTAAAGCGCCACCGAATGTCGATGCCTGAAGCTGTAGAAATCGAATGCATCCCACGCAGCTGGTTCCTCATCAGAGATTGGGATCGCCGATCGATAGCAGAATAATCTCGGAATTATCATCAAATGATCGCCGAACATGTTTACTCTGTCGACATCAGTGTTTCTTGGAATTTCAATTACGTAGGATCAAGCGCCTTCGTGTGATTGATTCAATGTTTCACAGATAATTAATATTGAGTATGGATTTACAAATTAAACAAGTGAAACTTCCAGTCTTCTCGACGTCCAGCTTCATCCGTCATGAGGACATCTTTGACAGCAATCCTCTACATGTTTGTCAGTTGTTAGGAGGCAATTAATCGGGGATGTGGACTCTGAGATTCGCATCAGAGTGTCATCCATCACCTTCCTTCTTGTCTTCATCTCATGACTCGCCCGCAGCGAAACGACGATGAACATTCGATTACATCCAGCACCCTAATTGATATGTTGCTCTTGAGCCAAGCGAGTGTTGAGAGACCATGTAATGTTACTTTTAATATGAGACTGCAGGGAAATATTTACATTTTTATAATTGAGAAGAAAAACCGGTGGACCAACTTTTTTGTCGGTGCGTAATTTTTCGGTGTCTTCGTTTCTAATCAAGCAGCGATTTGGGATTTAATCTATCAATTTGGCCACACGTCGCGTCAGACGAATTGTAAACGATTCTGTTGGGAGTGTGACAAGATTCTCTCACACACGACGCGTCTCGCTGGTTGTCGACGGGAATCGAACAGGCGCTAATAGTTTCGTCTCGCCGCAGACTCCTTGCATTGCATGACTGGCGTCGGTCATCGACTCACATCATTGTTCGCCTCTCCTCTTCAGTCTTCATTTCTTAGATAATATTAGTATGCAGCGAGTTGGCTTCAGTTCTCTAAACCCCTCATTCGAAGGTGTCCGTAACTTTTACTCGCTGTCATTGAATTCCAGCATCTTCTTCCTCTTGCAACACTACAGCGTATTATCTTGTATTATGATGAACGTTAAAATGTGGGAACTACTACAAGATGAGATGTACGTCCAACATGTCGTCCGAGGTCTTCAGTCAGTTACCTGGTCTCGCTGTTTAGAGCATAATCTTCAGATGAAGGATCGTATTGGCTGAATCTAATCCTTGATAGATGTAACCACCTATGGATATCCATTATGTTTATAAACTATTGTCTTTACAGCAACAAAGACACCGAATCATTTCGATAGCTTTGTGCTGAGCGATTCTCTGTGAATTCGACTCTCCGCCGACATCGTGTTCAACACTCTCATCATTGTGTTCGTTCCTATTCATGTCAATGGTCAGGCACCGGGCATTATACTTGGATCGACTCGAAGAATTCCTCGACCATTGAACACGGAGATCTGCACACCGAGAAGCAAGTCGGAATCATCGAAATCCCAATCCGATCTTCAAAATGTTTTAAGCGCACCAAGCAAGAAAGCTCGCTTGGATTTAATATGATTTATGCTTCCGCTATGCCTTCATATTTGCATAATACAATTCGACTAGTCGTTTTCAATAGGAACTTGTTTGTGTCTTTGATACGAGGAAACGTCGTTGTGTTGTGCTTGCCATTGATAATTGTTTTTAAATCTTCGGTCCTCGATATTCGTTCTCATCACTGCCTCGCAGCCAACAGAAGGCTGTGATTAAATCCAACTTCGATTTGCAGACTGCTTTTGGGTTCATGCCGATCTATTATAGTTTAAAGACGAGTTTAAAGAATCAAATCCCAGCCAGCTCAGTTTTAAGCATTAACTCATTTTTAATTGAGTCATTAAATAACACCTTGTGGATTTTCTATTTGATGATCATCTCATCTTATTGTAATCATACTTTACGTTAAATCCTCTTGCTGAACTACCGGATTATTCGACTTCATCAAATAAAGAACCTATAGGTATGTATGGGGCTGCTGGTTTATGATAACGTATCATATATTTTATAATATGGATTAAATACAGATGGTTTGACCATTTGGCATTTTCCTTCCCTTCTTTCTAATCTGATGATAATCGATATTATAACCCGTACAATGTCAAAGTTGTCGCTTGTCAAATGCAGCATGGAAGTTTTGTCGCAACAATGACGCAGAACCAAACGTATCCGACTGTAGATAGGTATACTTGGTATACTACATACATTGGAAAAACTAGTTCATCGGGGACTAGTCTTACCTTCTACACGGTCAAGTATACGGATTAGATGTAATAAACTGTATACTGTACGTCTGTGGTTAATTTCAAAGATCTAATATTTTTTGTTCCGAGAAATGATAATGATGAATCTCAAATTGTGCACCTCTCCTCGCCGACGCCGGCAATGGGTAAGATGGCGGCTGTGGGACACGGCGCCTCCACTGGCGATTATGTTGCAAGTGCGAGGCGAGGCGATATGCTGTACAGTTGGGTAAATGCAATTGTGACGTAATGGTGGAGGCGTCTGTTCTGCTCTTTAGAATGAATGTGACAGAGAAATCGCAAGAGTAAACAGACATCTGCTAGCATCACGGCATCTTGTTATTACTTGCTTTGAGTGAAGACGTCAATGAAATTGATAGCTGCACATTACTCGATGAAAAGTCAATCTCTTGGAGGAATCTGCATGAGCGACTTGTGCTGGATACATGGAAGGCGTTTCTTTGCCTTCTTCTTGCTGAATGACCTTAGATGACGCCTGCGCATGAAGCGACGAGTAGCGCTGCGTTTGCTGGCTGCGCTCCGCAAGGACGTTACTTCTTGTCCTCGTATTCTACGTTACACCTGGTGAATGAAGTACTTATTACAGCAATCATAGCTATTTTATTAAGTCTGTAAGAGTTACGGCTTTTGTTGTGTTTTATTTCAAACATTGAAAGCGACTGAAAGTTATAATTTAATTTCCTTGAATAAACTTCTGACTAGAGCTGAATTTAGAATTCGTCTTCTTGCAACTGCTGACTTATAGGATTGCCTGCCTATTTAGGAAACATGTGAATATAAGAAAATCGTATATTTCAACAGTATTATTTGAATTGATTATGATATAGCAACAACATCTTGAATTCAGATGGTCTGTCAATAGTTCAACTTTCGCTATGTACCTAAACCAATCGCATTGCAGAATAAAATATAACCATCCTAGATAGAGTTACGCGAGTCGCAATAAATAAACCGGGATCGTAACTCTGTTATCTATTCGACAAAGAACTAAACATGGCTGAATCGAAGTTGGTCTAACTAAACAACACAACCTAATCAAGTGACAACCTGGAGTTGAGGTCAGCTTTGAAAGGACTTCAGATTGTGTTGACAACAGTTCATTCAGACCTCAGTATTATCCTCGTGGGAATTCCGCTATGCGCAGGGCGTTGTTAATTTATTTATTTACTCAAATAATCCGTCCTCCCGTGTGATTGTGTAGCTTTCATTTTGACTAACATTTCATATTTAGCCAATAGCGGGGCAAGCTGCGAAAGGCAGACTTTTTCTAAACGAAATGTTAAGTCTATAATACAGCTCAAAATGAGTGTTACACAATCGCACCGCAGGAAAAAATCTTGAATAAATCTTGAATCTTGATTACTCATTAACCTTCTGATTCTGGAGGATAAATCACACACCCGTCTTCGCATGAACCACATTGAATGGGTGTCATTCACATTAACTGTTTTCTACAGTTACAATATTCTAGTTGAACCAGCCCAGGCGTGATTCCATATTATCATTGTGAACGAAGAAAATCTCGAGAGATCATACATTCTGTAATAGTTTTAAAAGTCTGTTCAACGTCAATCAATGCCAAACCACATTCACTGAAGGCAACAGCCGAGGATCTTTGCTCTGCTTACAAATGATGTATTCTAATCTACGTGTGTGTAGAGAATGCCTGTAATCAATCACGATGGACTGAAGCATGAATGACCCGGCATTACAAAGCGGTCAACTGATCCCAACAGACACCAGAATACAATGAATAGACATGTAAACATGTTTCTCTCTATAAATTATTACATAATACGAATTGCATTCGACGCAACGTGTCTATGTCAAGCAGTTGCAAATATAGTGGAAGTACAACTCGGGAGTCCGAGTACTGACATTGTATGTTAAATGTGTGCAACGCCTTGAATTATATTATTAATTCAAGTTTGTTTTACAGTCCTTAGTGGGAATTCCGTTGACTTGAGAAAACTCACAACAAGCGAAGTGCAATTCATGAGCGATTGAAAGATGGCTGCTGGTTTGTTGGAATGGCAGAGGCTGGAACTGGAACTGGAACTTGTGGGATATTTTTGTATCAAAAATTAAGCCTCGTGTCAAATGGCCTTGTTGAAATGAAGGAATTATGTTCGAGCTAATAGGTCGAGGTGGTCGCCACTCCATCTCACCGATACCGCTGATGTAGGATATCTTGTTCATTAGAAGTGGATTCTTTCAATCGTGTGCTCGCCATAACTTCACGACAGAGCCTCAACACCATCATCATCATCATCATCATCCCCCCCCCCCCCCCTCCCCCGCCAGCAAATACTGTGAAATACTTCTACAATTGCATGAATCCAAAGCCCATACACCATAATGTTCAATTTCTAGCCAATATTGAAATTGTCAAATTTGATTCGCATGGGCTGAATTACAAATTGAGGTAGGTATGTCAAATGTTCCGTGGAAAAAAATTGTTTAACTGAGTTCCGTTCAATTGAAACAAAATAATATTCGGCGCCGAGGTGCTGTGCCCATTTGAGCACGTGACCGATCGTTTTCTCTATGCGGATGTAGAAAACTAGTTATAAGGAAATTTATATGAAAACTAAATAGTTTTATTGTGTCTGTGGTTATAAATTTTGGAAGAAACTAGAAAGTCCCCTCGTTTAATTAAGGAGCAATTGCCTGTGACGACTCCCGCGAAGCCATGAGGAGATGACGTCTCGATGATGGTGATTATCGCACCTTCAGCCTGACCACTAATCACCATTGTTACTTGCGTACCGAGCGACTGCCCCTGGAATTACATGGCATCAAAGCCGCAACTACTTTAAGTAATAACAATAAGTATAGGTCACAGGTACGGCAAAGTGGTGTGCATGGGTTCACGAAACTTCTATCGTTACCAAGGTATATAAAGCCAATTTCAAATCGTTTGGGTTCAAAATAATCATTTCTTGGGAACGATAGTGTTGGCGCAATAGGTATAACGAATCTCTATCCAAATAACTGTTTTAGGTGTAAGTATTCAGGACAATTATCTTTACTGTTTTTTTTTAAATCTAGCCCGAGAAAATAATCACATGTCTCATACAATAAGCTGTGAGTAAAAGAACTGTTATTTTAACTTTTTCTTGACGTTCCTCCGCGTTCCTTGGTACATGGATTATTTTTTCTGTAAATTTGTAACTATAGGTGGCCATCCCAATCCTCGGCGGTCATTTATACATTCGAGTGTAATTATTGAACTCGGCGATGTAATTCCAAAGCAATTAGCTGCATGCACGAGGCCTCGCGAAGTTCGCGGAACTTGACGTGAAATCTTCCGGAGAGTGCATTACAGACACGTCACTCATTCTCGGAGTTCATCTCCATCGTGTCTTCCATTGAATCTCCTTGGTCCATCCTGATGATTGTGTGTTTCTGGTTTTGGTGGGGCGAGACGGCGAGTTTCAAGTTTTGCTTTAATTGATATAAAAGCGTATAGGAAGGGAGTTGATGAGTCATGACCGAACAGAATCTCTGAATTCAGACTTGGACAGCAGACGCCTCTTCCTCGTTGTGACTCCAAGTCTTGAAAATTCCGGGGGTCGTTAACACCAATTTGTTCCAGCGATTTCAATGTACATTCTGTCAACAATTTGAATGATGTAGCGAAAGACACATTGTGGACATTTCTTTTTCAATGAAAACTGAATTAGCGTCCAAGAATAATGACGACATTTTATTCTGAACAAATTTCGTGTCAAGGAGGAAGCACACAGACGCGTCATAATATCAAATGTTTTTAATTCGTATAACGTATAGTTTGAGAGGGAGAGAGAGAGAGAGAGAGAGAGAGAGAGAGAGAGAGAGAGAGAGAGAGAGAGAGAGAGAGAGAGAGAGAGAGAGAGAGAGAGAGAGAGAGAGAGAGAGAGAGAGAGAGAGAGAGGGGGGGGGGGGGGTCCGAAAGTGTATATATATACTTTTGGAAAAATACCCCCCTACACATACACAAAATGTTTACACCTACACAAAATGTTTCATAAATATAGGTACAAATATAGGTATAGGTACAAGGCACCTATAGAACCTATATACCCAATATACCTTTACCAATATTTATGAAACATTTTGTGTTGGTGTACTTATTTTACAATACACAACCCTATTATATTTAGGTAAATACAACCTTATAGATGAGAAGGGGCACAAGGTCATTTTGGATTAAAAACGGGTCCAAGAAATCTGAAATTATTTGGAGATGTAGGGATGGGAATAATGATCTTTGTTTGCCCTGTAACTTTCAGCTATTTTAGTGGTTTACTTTCAAGTTGTGGGATGGGACATATTGTAGGTAGGTGCTATTTTTGTTATTTTAACGTTTTTTTTTCTTTCATCATAGTCGAAGCCACCGACTGGGTTTCAATCTTGCATTCTTTCATTTCACTGAAATACCTACCAAGTGTGATCTGCACATTCTTATCATTTATTCTTACACCTCAGGCTGTTATGTACCTACTAATGGTGTTGTTTTGAAAAATTAGTGAATTGGTACTTAAAATATTTTTTTAAAAACTGTACGTAGAGGCAAATAGAGTACGGATTCATCTAGAAAAATCGTCAAGCTTTATGAGCGAACTCTGTCCTCAGATTTAGTTTAGAACCGGTTCCGCCTCAATCCGATTGTCCAGGATCCAACACCGAAAAGGCGGACTTTGTCAGATGCGTCTGCACTAGTAACATTTTATTCGACTTGCTGTACCATTCATTACATATTTTATGTATGTACTTTGCAGCAGAATTTTAACAGTCGAGAGGCAAGTATTTCACGGAATTTAAATGTGCTCTAGATTCAATTCGGATTTGCTTCTGGCAAATGAATGTTGTTCAACATTTGAATGGTCTTGCGTTTTGTTTCCCCTGATCTACTTTGCACCAGCCGATCATTTTGTCCCTCGGACATGTTCAAGATCAAATGATTCAAGAATAATTCAAGTAGGCCAAACACATTTCTTGCATCAACAAACGTCAATACGTTTGTGAATGTTTGACAACGATTCTCAATCATTGCCGTGGCAGTCATTCAATGTTACACATGATCATTATTACCTTTATGTGTGCTTCTTCAATAATACCTAATCACTGTTGTGGGTGACACCTATGATCTACATTTGGTCTAGGAGGTACAATTTTATGTACTTAAGCCTATCATTGTAATATTGCTCGCCCTGAATTTTCAAATTCTACCTAACATTTTATAAATGCGGTTTGTTGTTCTGCCACGTTTCTGGGGCAATGAAAATTGGTTTGTTTGTGACCATAACGATTTTTTTAATGACTGACAGAAAAATATTCACAGTAGGTGTATTCATTTGTACATTCGATGAGATAATTGAGCGAGCGTAGCGAGCGTCTCTATTTTGCACTTTTGGACACTTTCTCTGTTTTGTGTGTGTGTGTGTGTGTGTTTTTGTGTGTATGGCCCGACGTCACAGGCCACAATTTTTTCCGATCGAGCAGAAATTTTGCACGCATACTAATATCATTCTAACTTAATCGTGTATAGTTTTTGAGAGCAGAATTCTGATTGGTTTAAAAATTAAATTATCTCACGATTGATCGAAAATCAAAAAGCTCCGATTAAGTTCAAATTTTGCATGGACATTAAGACTACCATTTTCTCTTATTTTACAAGTTTTTATCCCAATCAATAGATAACTTATGCACATATTGACATTTTTCAATGTTTGAAACTATGCAGAATTGATAGCATCGGGAGTTCCACTGCTTTCTGGATTGTTTCTGGTAGGTACCAAAGTGTAAATTATGGCTATTCTCAGTTTCAATGAAAAACATATTCTTGTTGATTGTGTGGATTATATTGCAATTCATAAGGGATGTATATTATGTATGTATACCTACATAATATGTACCTAATCTAGGTAGGTACCTATCAAATATTTATAGATTAGATTAGATTAGATTAGATTCATTTTATTTTTTAGCAGTTCTGCTATTAAAATATACATAAATACATAAAACACATACAGTTGAACATACATTCATTGTCAAAAACACAATACAATCAATGTTAAATACAGATACAATAAAATACATAAATAACATTGGAACAGCAGATAATGAAAAATGAAAAGGAAATTCAGTCAAAGAAAGAATGAAATATAGGAGGCAGACTTGTAATATTGCTAGTTATTTGTTAAAAATTGTCCCAAAATCCATACGCAGTTTTCGATAACAACTTATTTTCTTTAATGAATTTACAACATCCCTTTCTGAATTCATGTGGTGACTCACTATTTCTAATGGTAATAGGGATGCGGTCATACAATCTAATACCTTTATGAAAAATGGTATTGTCTATAAATGTAGATGAAGATTTTGGAATTATTGTATTGTCTTTTAACCTTGTATTGTAATTATGAGTATCCTTAATAATTGTTATTTGTTTACAAAGATAATTTGGAGCAATGCCCTTATGTATTTTAAAAATTAATGTTAATGTATTAAGGATAATACGTTCTTTAACATTAAGCCATGAAAGTGCTGAACACATATTCTTAATAGAGGTATACCTGTTCACCCACAATATACTTCTCATGGCCCTGTTTTGCAACTTCTGCAATGACTGAATTTCATTTTTATTTAACATAAATAAAACAGAACTACAAAAATCAATGTGAGGCGCAACCAATGACTGATAAATAAGTTATTTTGAATATGGATCGTGTTTCGCAGGTATGTTAAAAGCAACATTTCGGCTAGATAGCACATGTAACATCTCATATTTTACACATTTCCAGCCTAAACAAACAAGAATTTTCAGACTTGTTGCTATTTTAAGTGTTTTGACTAGGTTTTGAATATCTGTTGAACGTTTATGGAAAGTTGCGATGAAAATCAGTAATAATGTATTGTTAGTTATCTTTGATTGAATGGATCGTGCTCGATTGGCGATGTTGCGCGTGTCGGTGCTCGCTCATCAACGCGTTGCACAGAGCGTTTTCCTAGTAAAAACTAGCACGGCAAATTGCTACTGCGCAAACCGCTCTTGAAGGAAGCCATCTTGATCCTTGGAGCTTCGCCGCCCAACACCTCAACTCCTGATCATTTTTTATCGGGTTATTATTATCACTTTATTATAGTTTACGTCTCTTGAACATCGGTTTGCAGTGAGAAATGACTACCGTGCAGTAGACTGGCACGCAAGAAAAGCAAACATTGCAACCCATGCATAGGTAATCATAATCATTAACTGTTTTCATTCATATGGTATGGTTGCCATCTTACTACATACCTAAAAGTATACATGCTAGTGTATAGTAAAGTAAAGATAACGATAGTAATATCAAAGGAAGCCCTCAAGACCGGCCGGTGCCTCCAAAACATCAGACTGCTCCCCAAACTTCCTTCAGTACCCATATGGCACTAAACGGTCCTTAGAGCCTTCAGCACGTACTTTTTATTCATTTTATTGCTTGTCAGATGTTCATATATGGGAAGGATGGAAAGTGGCCTATACAAAACATGAATTCAGAGTTTATATTAATTCATCTTTGTTCCATAAGTCACAAGTCTGGATTATTTTCTGGTTCTGGAAGACTAGGGCCGGTATTACCATTAGTTTAAGCTACAGTTAAAGCTTAAACTCCACTTCAGAGAGCTCGGTCGGTGTATTGCCATACTATACAATTCAATTCCGGAGCTTATTTCCTCAGTTTACACTAACCTCAGGCCACATTGACTGCAGTTTATTTAAACTATGCCGCAGTATAATGGTATATACACCGAGTTTTATGAAGTGGAGCTTAATCTAACTGTAGCTTAAAACTAGGAGTAATACCGGCCTTAAGCCTGTTACAAGCATTCTATCATATTTAGAACTAAGTTTCTATTATCCAAAATACACATTTCATTAGTAGTTTCACTTTACCTGTGACATGATCAAGCAATTAACTAATTAACTTTCAAGTGACAGTTGGGCAGGTTTCTGCTTTTTGTGCAAAGAATAATAAATTTCATCATACAAGTTGAACGACAGGCTCATTACTCTTTTTCTAAACGAACAAGTCTGGGAAACGACTACAGCAACTATGATGGAGGTGGTTCGGCCTCGAAATCTCATGTTCTTTGAGATTTAGCAAACAGAGGGAGGCTTCAAGATGTGGATTGACGACGTACCGCTGCAAACCGACTGCTCGCGCATGCGTTGTGACGTGCGTTGTCATGCGTTGATGCGTTGTCGCGCGTGACGCTCAATTACCTTCTTCGGAGAGTATAGGTAATTCAAGAGACTCTTGACTCCTAACTGAGACAAAGTTGAAGCAGATATTCTTTGTTCCTAGTTCTAACGCCTTGACAAATTAACAACTGCTTTTTAAAATAGGTAGAATTTATTATATTATAATTCTTCCAGTCCAACTGTAATTTGATCATTAATAGTATAACAATTTCGCAACATTTAAAATCTATTTAACAAACATAGGCACTGAATTGTAATAAAGTTAAATACTATTGATAATATTGGACAATTGCAAATGTAGGCGCAAGTTGACCCAGCAGGATTGGGAGATGAAGACCACTTGTCGGTGCTGCCCACCACGCCTCTCAGCGGATACCCTATACTTAGACCTTGATCGCCATCCCGCTCGCAGATGCAGGTGATTAATTTAAACGTGCGGGAAAAATTGTTTAAAACTACGTTTTGATTAATTTATCGACTCCGAGATTGCCTTATTATTTATAATGACACTACGATTCTGTACTAATCACGAACTGCGCGGTCGCCATCTTTGTTTCTTGCTGCAAAAGAATGCGGCAAAGTCGTGGAATCGAGAGGAGAGCGCCTCGGAGGCATCGATCATCGTTTTTATCGACATTATCGTTGATCTCGTCTTACCTACCGAATTGTATTCACTTTCTTTTGCTCAATTGATTGATCGTTTAATGATAAGAGAGCTTGGACGCCATCGGCATTTGTCAACAAGTGTTTCTTGACGACATGAAATTACAGGTGGTTAAAAGTGTCTTGACGGAAACCATTAATGTAATGAAGACTTTGTGCCTCTCTCTCCCTCGTTCTCTCATAACTCTGATATTACATCATAGGCACGAGGCGTAATGCTGTGTCTATGTGCTCCTCTGCTCCCTCTGCTCGAAATCAATTGTTCTATCGATCATTCAAGTCACATGACGCCCCCGTGGCGAGCAGGATCAATCAATCAATCATTGGGAGTAGAGGTTGTCAGCTGCAGTTGCATTATCTAACATGCAAGCCAGTGCATTGCAATGCATCGTGATGTAATGCACCGACAGTGGACTCGGCTGAGACTAAAATGCATTCCGCCGGTTGTTTGATATGCATGGAATGAAGGTATATCCATCAGGTTATCACCTTGACTCTTAGCAGTGATTACAAGCCATTTGCAGAGTCAGAGATCAAGAAGAGTCACATCAGTTTCAGGGTGTGTTCTATACACGTACATTTGCTGCAGACTTGCTTGACCAATATTACCACCATCAAGCGTAAAGCCACCAAGAAAGAGGACCAGAGAATGATCTCACCAGCTCGGTATGTCTCGAGTGTCCGAACTTCTTTCTGAATGCTAACTTTAATTATCAATTGACGCTGGAAATCCTGTTTGTTTATTCATTTCGAACCGGTGCGTTAAATGTGATGTCTTGTTTCGCTATTTTATGCCTGCAACGCGTCCGTATAATACAACCTGATAACAACGAGGGAACTCTTCACATCTTCATTATTATAGTTTGGTCATTGAATATTCCATGAGCTTCCAAGTCGCAGGAGTTGACTCCACGCTGTAGCTAACGTCTCGCTCCGTTAACGGCGCCCAGCAGGTAATCCTGTACAGCACCAAGGCTGATGGCGTTGCAAGTTTTACGTCAGTGTCATTGTATGTATCATCTTGGCACTTGATTAAACCGAGAATAGCTTAGCCCTTGGGCTTGAAAGACAAACAAAACTCTCTGAGTATTTGAATGCTCAAGGAAGAACGGCTCCTGGCGGAGTATCGTTTCTTATTCATGGATAAAAAATATTATAAAAACATTAAGAGTGGTGACGTGATGCAAACAGCAATAAAACAACAATGTTAGGAAGATAGAGAAGGGTTAGGAGGATGCGAGGAGTCAGAGGAGAGCACAAATATTTCGTTTTGATATCTTTCAGATTTGGGCTGATTTCTAGCTTGAAGAATATTACTCATGTTTTATTCCCGTTGTGTGGTAAGTACTAAAACTTGAGGCAAAAAGCAATGTAAACATGTAATGATATGGAAGGAAATAGTAAGTTAGCTAAATGCTCGAGATACATAAAACAAAGTGGATCACGATGTTGGCATAATTTCTAAAATATGAGCTGGAGCTGGACTTTTGATCAAGTCCAAACTCAGATGGATCCCTCTATAAATACTCGGCGGACCGTAATTACTTGACACAAAGTGCCACTGATGGTCCTTAATGATTGGCACCCGTGTTCTGAAACCAGATCAACTCATAGACGATAATGATAATAATTAAGCACCACACGCGATGTAACTGATACATTAAATTCCTGCATTAATATCAAGTTTTGTACCCAGGGGACAACGTTTTACAGGCATTTGTTTTTACTGAACGGAATTTTAAATTGCCGACCATGCTGCACGCATATCCGCCATCGTGTTCTATTCATCGTTTGTCACGAAGTTTGGTCCTTGTCTCTCTGAGCTTGTGGGGGAAGGGGGGAGGGGTGACGTCATTGTCTCCGTATGTGATTGTCATGACTTTACGGACTGTACAGTCGAAGCAAAAGTTCGATTAAAATTGATAATCAGCGAACGAGTAATACGATTTGAATTGCAATACGATGTGATGGAAATGGGAGATCATACCAAGAAAATATCAAAGCTTTTCTTCCATGAACTCTAGATTGATCAATTCGTCTTCTCTGCGTTGTAGCGGTCAATGGTCGACGTCTCTTCTGTGAACTATAATATCAGGCGAGTAGACGAGAGATATTCAGTTGGACTTGGAACTCATCTCGATAATCGCCCTCTATAAGTGAAGAGTATTTGCCCAGTGATGGCCATGGCTAATGCTTGGACACACAACCTCTGCGGTTCTCTCATTGTTGCCTCACGGAAACGTGACGCTCAATGCACGAACAGGCCACGAACAATCCGAGCGAAGAAACAGTCATTCAGGTGAAAATAATAGAAACGTTTACTTGTTTCCGATTTCATGCGGTGTTCAGCTTGATCTGTGTGAGTGATTCCACAGAATTGGAGCAATTAGAGAACAATTATATAGTGTGTGCTTTATCACGGTGTACAGCTGTGACATTGCGGCGACGATAGACTCCATCTCCATATAAATGTTCAAGTCGGAGAACAAAGTTCACAGAGATGACTTCTGTAGAGCGATTAGCCAAAGATCAATAGGTTGAGAGGGCCACAGACAACATAAAAACTATCAGTGTTTCTGATGTGAAAATGTGTAGCCAACTGAGATTTGTTCCTGCAAAATACATATTTCTGGAATAAATTACAACAATTCTATGTCATCTGACACAATCTTGGACCTAGTTAATAGTTTTTGACGTTGTAATAGCCATTCAAATACTTTTTAATATAGAAATATAACGTTATTTTAGACAAATCTATAATCATTCTTTATTTAGATGTGTACACAATTTAGATGTGTTCTTGCAATGGCTTCGATTTTTTTTTAAGTTTGTTTGATTAAACCTACTCTCTCCGGTTTCATTCCAGGAACAACTTTAACGCTATATCATATCATTATAATAATTAGATCATTGATGTCCGCTGGACTCTCAGTGGAGTCTGGGAAGGAGGAGAAGGATATCTCTTAATCTTAATACGAGCTTACGTCATGCCCATGTGGAGAGGGACAATTTAAACGTAATTTAACATTGTAATGAAGGGTGTGTTTGATCGATCATCCAAGCATCGCTGTTATTTCGTGTCTCCGATGATAGTTATTAGTGAAGTACGAGCTTGAATGTTGGACCTCTTGTTGAACAATGAACTCGAACTCGGGTCGTTCTCCTGCATGTATCGATGATCGGATGCGTGTTCGGAGTTGAGGTGGGCTCCAGCCTCTCCCGCCCCGCCCTGATCTGTTCTGGTGCTAATCAAGTCAAGACTAATCACTGACCAGCAGATTAGCGCCTGGTTATAGTTGACTTGCTTGAGCTTATGTAGATCACTCAATCAAATAGACGAACTCTTGAGTCTCTGAGGCAGAAGCTTGGGTAAAATGTGATAATACTTCCACAATATCAATGAAGCAGTGCGCAGAAGTACCCACACGTTCGAAGCCATCTCTGATTGATGTAGTTCGGTTTCCAACACGATCGCCTGGACTTGTGCTTCAATCACGCCCAGCTCATCACGACCGAATGTTTGCCAGAGAAATCTTCCCCATGACCTCAACTCCGCGGCAACCGCACGTAACGCAGTCCTACGTGCGGCTACTTACACAACTCCGCAGATCAGATCTGGGTCTCGAAGTCGAGTCTTCTTCCAGCTGCACGCGGCTGTGAAGTGAACTTGTAAATTATTTCGTGCGAGGACCACATTCCAGTACACCAGCACAGAGCTAATTCCATTATGTAGCAATGCGTGTGAACGGAGTAACGGCGTCCGATGTGCTTCAAACAACATATCCCTTCACATCGGCAACTCTTTCCAATCTTTCACATGCAAATATAGTGGATTGTGTAGAATAGAATTCACTATGACTTTGATAACAACGCTAATTAGTCATTACGTGTTACATTCAGCATAATTTTCGGTATTTTATGTCGCTATGCCTGAATAGTCCGATCGGAAATATTGGAAGAATTGCTTGGGATAAATGAAAGCAGGAGACCCGATCATTCCATTGGCCAGTGGAACCACTGGGCAAAGATGAATGATGTATATAAATAACCAGAAACTCAGAATGATCCATACAATTGGGCATGGGCGCCCGCAGGATTTCTGACAGGTGGGGGCAGGTCAAGGAAAACAATATTTTACGGGTTTAAGGGGGTTGTGAGGGGCGCGCCCCCCCACCCTGCCCCGCAGCGCGTTTTTTTGGTTTTGGACACTTTGAAATCAATTTTGAGACGTTTCGAGGTGTATTTTGTTGAAATATTCAATATTTTTTAATTATTGCACTTTGGGGTGGTGGAGGGCATGTTCAAAACTGCCCCGCAGGGCATTTTTTGGATTTTTTACACTGTGAAATCAATTTTTTTTAGTTCTTTTGGTTACAAAATGATACTATACGTTAAACCCAATACAGTTTTTATGTTTTTCTGACATCCAGGGGGGGGGGGGGGGGGCAAACGCCCCCCTTGCCCCCCCCCCCCCCCTGCGGGCGCCCATGCAATTGGGGACTATACTCTTTTTGTTTCATACTGCAAATCATATAATTCGCTTTCTGATTTTGAATAGATAATAATAATATGTTCCAGTTACAAAGCCCAAAACAACGCTTGCAACAATGCGGATTCCAGGTCCCAGACCCACTCATGGTTCCAGATTCGAACTTATAAGAACAGTCTTTTCCACTATCTCTTCTCTCTCTTGGAGATCGTATCTCAGTGGAGTACACGTGGATTAGGAAAGGAGCGTGTAGTTATGACTGTGATTTCATCGTGGCCTCGTCTTGGATTCCCATCAATTGTTTCGGGCATTTCCTGGCCGATCTCCACAGCACCGTCAGTCCTAATTTATACCTGCCATTTATAATTAATTCAACGAAGTAAGACAAGGACCGTTTAGTTAATAACAACGTTTTGTAGATTCCTACTATTTAGGTCGTAAACATATAATCACCGAGAAACTGGTTCCGATGAGACAGGTAAAAAATGACTATATTTGGAACGAGCTGTGAGACAGACACTTCTGTAAATGCGAATTTGATTTTCAAAAACGTGAAGTTGTCAAAAACCATCTTCAAAAAAAGTAATTAAAAGAAGCCATATTTAAAATGTGATTTAACAAAGCGTAGTAAATACGCAAGAAATTAGATTTTGCCATGCTATAGGTATACAGATTGGTGATTGCTAATCCGCCAGCAATCGAAAATAGTTGTAGAATCAGGACCCAGGGTATAGATGTGCCTCCTATTTGTAAGTGCATGAAAATGCTGTTTGAACTTCTCAAAGGAATGTTTTAAAAAGTTTAAAGGACTATCCCGGCAAAGGCATGAAAGGTTGGATCTTTGGAAAGTGCCAAGTGTTGTCAAGATGGCAGAGAAACATGACCATGAATCTCGAATCATGTCGCAGATGAAACATGCAAGATGTGTTACTGCCACAGCTTCCGCATGCGCTCGGTCGCTGAGCATACATCATGAAACACAGGGCATGACATGGCAGATAAAACGCAGCTAAAGTCTAGCAAGTCCTTTCACTCTCAGAGTAGGTTCTGTCACTATTGAAAAGTTGCGGTAAATGGCTATAATGTCTATAATGATACAATTGCAACAGTAAAATAATTGTTTTAATAATGAACGCCAAATCGATTAAACTTTGTTCAAGCATGACACTATAACGAATGAGGCGGGGTTTAATTGTTCAACTAACTTTCTTTAAGTATTTGTTTGTACGTTTCATTAATTAAAGTTGGAAAAAATGATGGAATTATAAGGTTTTTGTGCAGCGAAGATTATCGTGTTAGCCAAGCAGTCGTGGTTCGAAAAAGTCCGAGCGCCTCTCAACACCGGCGATTCACTACACATCTCCCGGGCAGTTTTTGTTCTGTCGCCGGACTCGAGAGATCGTTCTACTTCATCTCACAAAGATCCTACTCCCGCAGTGATGGGAGAACCGTGACTAAATCATACTGCTCCATAACAGAAATGTTTATATTTGTAAATTCTTAGATCATTTTCAAAACGATATCTTACTGTCTGTCAGAATGCAGTCTGGTCTCTGGTCATAGCATACAAGGGGTGGTAATTAAAGTTTTGAATTCTACCTATCTTGGTTTTGAATAATGGCTAAGATTCTTAGAAGCGTGAATGCAGGTATAAGCGTTCCTGGTACAGAGCCCCCTGCTGTGAGGCCACTCACATGTCCTCACCACACACACGTCGTACAGAGAACAAAATGGCCGCCGGCAAGGTGAATCAGGGCGGCTGTGGCGGGAAAGTGAGGACGCAATTATCTAGTACAAGACATAAAAAATGGGCGATTGGTTTTACCACGGTACGTGATCACACGTAATGAGTTCCGATCAAGCTGATTGTGAGAGTCTAAAAAGAAGGGTTTCGGTGACCGAAGAAATTGCTCTCATCCGGATAGTGATGGCTACTCGACTATTATTACCGAGAATAATGCATAAGAAATAATTTAAACAACTCTTCACTCTGAAAATTGCTGCGCTTACCTTTTATTGGCGTATTGACATCGTTGCAAGATTATATCAAGTATTTAATAACGCATTTGTAATTGGAACTCAAGAATCGAGATATGCATATAAAACATCTAGGTGTATAAAGATAGTCCAGAAATAGGGCCACAAATTACCCCTGATTGTCTGTCCATCTGAACCAAAGTTATGAAGTGTCTCCGAACAAACTGATATTGAATTTAAACATCTGCTCTAGTGCAGGCAGAGTAGAGAAAAACTATGATTGGATGCAAAGTGAAATGATCTGTAACTCACACTGTGTATAACTGACTAAATTGAATTATTGCACCATTATTGATTTACCATCAATACTTTAGTTCACTTCTATAGTTCAAATCATTATCAATATCCTCACACATTATTCAAGTAAATATCAAACAAACCTATTGTTATTTTCATACATATTTTGTTAGCTACCACAGGTGCACCCATAAAACAAATCATGGACCGAAATTTGTTTCACCTGCATTTGGAGATCTGTACACTAAGGGCGGAACGCTTCCACTAGCATAGAAAAACTTGTGAAATCTCGAATACTGTTTTATTTGGGTTCTTCGGAGTACCACGCCTCACCAAGTGCACATGTCGGGAAGACCCCAAGACCCGATGCATTAGCACTTCGAGGCAAGGCAAGCAAGCTCAGATCACAACTAAATCATTGTTTGAAATCATACCGATTATTCCTTGGAGACAAAAGATAGAATAAGTACATAGAAAATAGTCTGGCGAGATGAGATTTATGACACGAAAACTGTTTTACACTCATATCGAGTCTCTTGTACATTCTTCATCGCGGTGAACTGCAGGTCGCTACAATTGCAAGACGGCTTCTCTTGAAAACCAGGCATTTCGAAACAATGATTTGTGATCGAAGATAGTGATAAGATTGCTCTCTCAGCTGTCATTATCCATCATTCACTTCTTGTTCAGGACGACAATCTCTCTTGGAAATAATGTCCGATAGTTGACAAGTAATTAGACGAATGTGTTTGAATTGTGTAGGTTGCAGCTCGAACAATCGAACAATTGCAGTTGTTTGTCTTTCGAAAACACGGGAATTTCATTTGTACAGTTTGAAATTTATTTAGTATAATACCCAAAAAAATGTCAATGTTGATAAAGGTGCAAATCATATCCTGATACTTTGATTCCATGGGAATGCAGATGCAGTTTCGTTCCAAGGGTAATAATGAGTTATTCACGTCGTAATTTTAGTTAGCTGCAGAAAATGAGCTCGGGAAGTAAAAGTATAATGTTTATAGCCTCATCTTCTCTGATTTCACAAATCGTCACTTGAATATAATCCTATTAAGTAATTGGATCTAGCTCTGAAGCAGTACCGTATCCTCTAATCCGTCTGAACTGACAGGCGATCTGCGTACCGCGGCACCTCCTTCCAATCTCTCAGCTTGCCTGGGAATCACTTTATCCACTTCCCAACACAAATAATAGAATACAATTCACTACAAATTATTTTCTACGTCAATTAGATTCTGAAATATTATGTCTGTGTGTTACTTTGATTATCTTTGCATGCTTTTTGTTGAGACTCTGAGATCATAGATAATCCTTCTATATATTTGAAATGTCAAATGCTTATCATTGGACAGCTTCTTGTGGTTTCATGGACCAGTATTTTTGAGGCCATCACATCGTCCCACGTTATTTTTGACGAGTCAACGAATGCACGAAACAATGAGCCACCATTTCTGTGTCATGCATCTGCTCTCGTGGAAAATAAGATCGACCGACGCCCATCGCTCGCTCTCCACATGAATTTAAATAATCTTCCAAATACATCGGAAGACAAACGACTTACTTGATGTGTTTATAGAAATGTCAACTTCGTGAGCGATGACGCCCTTCATCTTCTTCTCACTTCAATACCTACTCGTACACCTTCAGAGCTATCTGGGTTTTCAAAGAAAAGTAACTCTGTGCGTGTTTGGTACTTTTATATGGTGTCAAAATGAAACATTATCATCACCAAAAATAATAATGGAAAAAGATTTTTCAAAATTTCTGGAACAGAAGGTCTACCTAATTATTGATTTTAAGACAAGTAAAATAAATTAAGATAACATTTAATTTGTAAAAAAATAGTATTTTGTAGTAATCAGATATTATGTAGCAATTTACCGACTTAATAATGAATTAATTGATGAACTACTTATACCTGCCGTCATATAGCGCAATGCTGCATACCTTGAGGATTGTCAGGTTGCCACACCTGAATCAGCAATCTGATATCCTAGCTCAAGCTGATAAATGCTAATGTCCTATCATAAACAAAAATAGGAATGATTTGCTGTGCTATAAGCTATTCAGTTGTTGAACGCCATTTTTCCAAGTGTAGTAACCATAGTCAACAAAATGGCGTCCACCAACTATCTCCAATATGAGTTGGATTTAACTAACCTTTGATTTAACTTATCACACTACTTTTATTTTGCTGAATAACTTCATCGTCTTTTCGAACTTGCTTTTTGCTTTTATCTCTAGATTGTTCTCGTCCGTATTTTACCGCCAAGTTAAGGTGTATCTTTACTACTTCACATATCAATGAATCATGGTAGTATATCAAAGAGGCAACCGCCACACTTAAGAGCTGGGTGCGCCTTCACCCACCAACTTCACTTGAACCTCGACTCAATGCTGAATGAAACCCGAGCATCTCCAAGCCTACCTTTCTAAGCACAAATATTTGACCATTTAGTAAAAGCACAAAGTCAAACAGACTTGTTTCCTTGTCCTCAAATACACGCCCAAGCGGCCAAGCGCGCGTGCCAACACCCTTCTTTATGGCTACAGAGTAGGAGATCACTGGCGACTGGAATTGTCAATTGCGATTGTCTCTCGAGTTTAGAATACAAACAAAAGCTCTTCGGATAGGCCGAGTCGAGCTCAGCAATGATATGTTACCCGGCTTTAGCAAGCGTAGGAGGTGTTTTATGGGTTATTCGGGCTACAAATCGCGCGCCTGTAGGCTTGATTCTTTGGGGGGTCTCTGTCACATCTCCAGCACAATGCCATGTGTCTTGTGGAAATAGCGCTTGTTGATGCCAGAGAAATGATAATAATAATAAAAGTAAAAAGAGGCAAGGTACTGGTTACGAGTTAGAGACTTCGAGGTGTTGGAATAAAACCTCCACATGATTAGACGCGATCAGGTAACAAGAAGTCAAGAACGAAGTAACAATTTTACGAGAATAGCAAATAGAAAAAGAAAATAGCTGAATCACACTATATACGATACCGATTTAGAGGAATGTACTCAAAATAATGTACACCACAACAAAAATTGATCGGTGAACACATTTGAATGACTCATGTTCCATACCAATCAAAGCTAAGAAGCAATTGTTATTATCATTGAAATGATGAGGTCACCGATACTTGAGTGAGACAAGGAGATCGCTTGGACTGACTTCTGATGGTGCGATCTAACAATTTTCAGTCAATATCAGTAATATTCAGTAATTTCACTATGCATCCCTGGAGTATTAAATCCTTACGAGAATATTCAATGATGAAACTTTAATTGAACGTATACATTGAGGTTGAAATGTTCCTAATTTTTTGTGTTCTAATCTATGTTTTTCCTCTGAATGTTCCAGATGCCGGAGCAGCGCGATGTCAGCGAAGCTTCGCGAGGCGTCCGCCAGAGGGAACACACAGGAAGTGTTGCGACTTCTGGAGGATGGAGTCAAGATTCTGCCCGATGACGTAAGACTTGCTTCCTGGACACTATCGAGGCATCGCCTACAGCTTAGCGTTAAATGAGCGCTCCGATGATTCGAAATAATACTCTCGTTAACCTAGATTTGCATAATCACCTTCAATCAGAGGTTTTAAAGAGCCGCCTTAACAATCGGATGCGCGCAGTTTGGAGACGACATTGCTTGGAGGATGAGAGTGACGCTGTTCGGCTTGAGTTTGAGGGAAATGAGGAAAGAAACTTAGATTCAACATGGTACCATTTGAAAATTCGATGTAAACAGTTGTTCTTACGAAAGAGTCATGTTGTAAAAGGAAGTGCATTTTTTTTTATTAACGTCCATGGAAAATTGGGTCAGGAAAACATGAAAGTAAACAGACGAAAACGGTGCATGATGTCGGTGTTTCGAGCAATATTTCCCGCTGAGTGATGATGTAGGTCTGTGTGTAGTGCAAGTCAACGATGTGCGCGCTCTGGTTTCAGAACGGTCGCACGGCGCTCCATCTGGCGGCGTCGGCGGGGCACGCAGATGTCGTCGCGGCGCTGTTGTTCGCCAAGAGCGACGTAAACGTCTCCGACTCGGTGAGGAAAATAATGTCAAAACATACATTCAAAAGCGATCTTAAGAAATCAATACACTTAGCCAAAGTAAAGACGGTATTTGAACGAAACGGACTGGCTGCTAATTAGCTTCCTTGATTTTAATCCTTGTTATTATCAATGAAATGAAAGCTTAATCTTTATCCGCCATCCGTTACTTTCGGATACAATTTTACTTGGGCTAAGTGTTCATGTCAGAATAAGACATCTCCAAAATACTATAGTTTAAGTTTTAGATAAATCATTATATTTGGTATATTGTTTCTCATAGGCTGTAATATCATGAGACTGTGTTTTATATCTGCGATCTATTGGACACAAATGAAACTATTTGTACAGAAGTGGATGGAGCATGACATTCTGAATCCAGTGATCAATAATCTCAAATTTATATTTTGTGAGATGTTGCAGTAAATAATTGGGGCATCAATTGTTGTTTTAATTCTCAACACGACAAATTGTCTTCTGGCTTCTTTTTCTCTACTCTCTGTGTCTTGATTAATTCGATCAGAGCCACTCATTGTACGTCCATTGAACTGAATTGAACGTCCGTAAGCGAGTTCAAGTGACTAAACCATGATAATTATGAGTAATTAAGCCTGTGTAGTGAGCATCACAAATAGGCTATTACATTTTCATTTCATTAGATATTATATTACTAAGGTACGTGCGGGTAATATTATCCACGTTTTGGGAAATATTGTTTGGGGTTTAGTAAATGGTATGCTTCAAAACAAATATAAAGTAAAACTTTTATTGGCCAAGTATGGAAATTTTTAATATTTTTATCTTGATCGCCTCATAAAAATGACGTTTACGAAGATCCTAAAAACGTGATTCCAAAAGTTAGAAAATTATATTCAATCATGAAGATATTGAGTGTGGACCTTTCTTACCAGCAGGCCTTCCGCACATGCTGCCTGAATAGTCTAGTTTTTACAATCAACTGATAAAGATGATATCGGCAAAATCAATCAGTGTGAATTCAGTCAGTGTGAAATATTGGTTAATGCTTTATCCTGTCAAATGATGTTGGAGGCTTGTCGGGTTTGTATAATCAGATCTTCCTCTAACGTGGGCTTCTAACCTGTAAGTAGAAAACGATGTCTTGACAAATAGAGTATACAATAATGTTTAAGTCGTAAACGAGTTACTTCTTCTACAGAATAATGAATATTTAGTTCCGATTTGCATCTCCATTGTATTGTCTGTGCGTGAGAGCGAGGTTTGACCGTGCTGCGTGTTTCAGTCTGGCTGCACGGCGCTGCAGCGCGCGGCGGCGGAGGGACATCTGGAGGTCGTGCAGCAACTGCTGAAGCACGGCGCCGACGTCAACCGCCAGGACACGGTGGTGAGTCGAGCGTCGGGACGACGCGACACTTCTGGACAGTAATAGACCAATTCAGAAAATATCTGGGGGGCTCTGGTTTCTAGATAAATTCACATGCAGTTTGGTTTTCCATATATCTATTAGTGTTTTACAACAATGGGTTACAACATGAATACACACTTGGAAAATCATACTGCATGTGAAATTCATTAGAATCCAGAGCCATCCAGATAATTTCTGAACTGGTCTATTCATAGTTTGCACGAGCGTCTTTTGTTTTACATCAACAATGTAAAAAAGTATATTTTCGGCCATATTGGTGAAAGACTGTTGTCAAGTCGATTTAAACTAATTATTATCGGTTATAGTCAAAGATAGTTTGTAAATGAGTGGTTTTATACCTATAAGAACTTCTTCTGCAGCCTACAATTGCACAGGTAAACCATAAATAATATCAAAAAATACTGAAAAACAGATTGACAGCCGCCGTTCTGACATGTATCACCAAGATGGCCGCTCAACAATGAGATGATGTCACGTGCAAACTATGAATTGCTATTCGTTCTGAACTTCAGTCACTTAACTAACTTACATTTTAACCGGCCGGTCAAAACAGATGATCAAATCATTTATCTGCTACTGCTCGTCGTTTCGACATGGACGCTTCTGATTCCTACCAATTCCATGACAAATCTGTTTATTTTCGCTGCAGTAGATACACATTATCTTTTGTTAGATAGCACTTTCTAATTAGTATTTAGACTACGCCTGTCACTAACAAACGACCAAACAAATTAATACAAATCGCTAATTACAATAACTATATAATATTTTTATGTTTTTTTAAATTGTGTAAGAAAATGTATTTTTCGGATTACACCAATCGAAATTTCACAATACATTTTTACGACGATTCAAATCGATGATTCTGTTTATCAAATTGTCTCTTAAAAAAATCCCAGTTGTTCAGCTTCTTGTAAATACCTGACATTTGCCACTTTTGCCATATGACGTTTACCATTAAACAAATCAGGAAGGTGTCAGCAGAAATCAGTTAGTAAGGTATGAAAATCAACTTCTCACTTCATTCTTGACCTCACATCTCCTTCTCTCCACAGCACGGCAACACGGCGCTACATGAGGCGAGCTGGAAGGGCTTCAGTCGGACCGTGGAGGCTCTTGGCAAAGCGCGCGCCAACCTCCACCTGAAGAACTGCGGAGGATTCGCCGCCCTCCACTTGTGTTGTCAGAACGGCCACAACCAGAGCTGTCGCGAATTGCTCCTTGCGGGCTGCAGTCCAGACTTGCAAAACAACGTGAGTCTCATTGACAACTTCATGCGTGATACGCTTCATTGACAAGCTCGGATCATAGGTTTTAATTCACTCTTCTTCTGTAGTACGGAGACACGCCGCTTCACACTAGCGCTCGCTATGGCCATGCCGGCGTCACTCGGATCCTGATCAGCGCGCAGTGCAAGGTGTCGGAGCAGAACAAGGTGAGCGTTGAGCCTGGTCATCGTGTCCGACACACGGGCGCCGTTGTCAGATCGCGTCCGACACACGGGCGACGTTGTCAGATCGTGTCCGACACACGGGCGACGTTGTCAGATTGCGTCCGACACACGGGCGACGTTGTCAGATCGTGTCCGACACATGGGCGCCGTTGTCAGATCGCGTCCGACACACGGGCGCCGTTGTCAGATCGCGTCCGACACACGGGCGACGTTGTCAGATCGCGTCCGACACACGGGCGACGTTGTCAGATCGCGTCCGATCAAGCTGTGACATCGTTGTGACCGGTGCGTTTTGTTTACAGAATGGCGACACGGCTCTTCACATTGCAGCGGCTATGGGGCGCAGGAAGCTCACGCGGATTCTGCTCGAAGCTCATTGTGACAAGCATCTCAAGAACAAGGTAACTAACAGTCAACGTGTCTGGACATCGAAATCATCCAGCATTGTTTTAAACACTTGCAATATATTGCAGCAAAACGAAACGGCAAGAGATATTGCGACTCGGAAGGATCTGGACGAGATTCTCATAATACTGAGCAATTCTTCTAAAGCGAAGTCGAGTAAGAGCAATGACAAAAAGAGAGAAAAACAAGAGAGCGGGACGAGCAGCAAGGACAGCAGCACGAGGCACAAGGACAAGAAGAAGGTTAGGAATATTTTGAGTATCAGTTTAATGTTATTTTCATCCATGAACAGATGCTAACTTATGTTTTACTTGCAGCACAAGAACGGTCACAAAGTGCACTTCGAGAAGGTGGCTGGCGGCAAGCAATGGTCGCCGTATGGATGTCATTACTATCCCGATCCCAAAGCCTTCCCGAAGCCAAAGCTGGATTCTTTACCTGACGATCCCCTGGTCAAGGGAGAACAGTACTACTTGGATCTAGCAGGAAACATCCGCAAGGTTCGTTACTCCTCACTACTTTGGTGGCAGTGGCAGGTATAGACTAAAGGCCGATGCACAATAGACGCAGACGGACGACGCGGACGGACGACGGAGACGGATATGATGTTTAGGTATGACAATGCAATCTGCTGTTCACACTTCGGTCGCGGACGGACGACGCAGACGTCATACCTAAACATCATATCCGTCTCCGTCACCGTCCGCGTCGTCCGTCTGCGTCGTCCGTCTGCGTCAATTGTGCATCGGCCTTTACATTCAACTTTGTTTTCCTGGCATTGCGGTGCTCATCTGTTGGTGATGTTCGTGGTTATTCCAACTGTTCAGAAGTTAATAGTCTGATTTGGTCTAGAATCGAACAATATTTCCCACCACGGATGTTATTAAAAGAACAAAATTATTTGAAACACACTGAATGTTTATGACTTGAGTATAATTGACTTGCCTGTGTTCAGGGTCCGGTCGGCGTGGGCTACACGTGCTACTGCGCGCCGTTCTTCAAGCACATGGAGGAGCGTCTGGACCGCGACAAGAAGGAGTTGAAACAACACATCGACCTCGCGCACGACCGTCTCGACGAGAAGGTGACGAACCTCGAGCGTCAGACTCACGGACAACTGTCCGAGCTGACTCGCTGCGTCGTGGCTGAGCGAGCACTGTGTGATCGCCGACACATCCATCTGGCTCAGTGGCTAGAGCGAGGGGTCAAGGGGAGGAGTTCAGAGAGAGTCCGAGGTGCGACATCATCGCCTCCACCGATTATGTCGCGTGCCCGGAGCATGGAGATGCTCGTCGACCAACCGGAAGCCGCGAACCTCCGAGATGGACGAAGTCTGGAGATACTTGCCGATGAACCGAGAGAGACGAGATCGCCGAGCTGGAGGAAGCAGAAGCATCGAAGCTCTTCCCACGAGATGTCCAGGAAGTTGGACAGTTTAGTGGCACAGGAACTGTCGAGTAGGTTCAAAGAGTTACCTAGAGACAATCATAACCGGAGCTTCGACGCGTTGATGGACAAGAGTGCGTGGCGAGGTCAACCACATCGTCGTTCAGCGAACGAGTTGCTGACGAGATCGACAGATCACTTCGAGCACAATCGCAGCTTTGACGCGATCCTCCGCAACCGCGGCATGCCGTGGGACGCCAACCAGCCGCACCACAAGTCCGCTAACATGATCCCAGTGCCGTCCAAGAGGAACATCCCGCACAATAGAAGCTTCGACATACTCGTCGACAAGGACGCCGACTTGTTCTTGTCCCAAGGTCAGATCGAGAGAGAGAGCGACCCCCGACAGCGGCTGGCCAATGGCAGCTCGTCGCCAGTGAGGAGAGGACTCAACACTGTCGACGAGAACAACGAGAATACTGGAGGCGGCGAGGAGGAGTGGAGAGGGAGGCCGGTGAAGATGTCCGTACAGGAAATGGTCGCCAAGATTCAGAGTTCTCAGACTAAGAAGGAGGAGAGCTGGAGGGAGAGACAGTTCAAATCACCGTCACAAGAGAAGGAAGTTAGCAACGGGTAAGTGAAGCAACCAAAACTTGTAGGTATCCATACCTCCAGTTTTTACTACATTCGCCGTTTATTTCAGTTATTTTTAATTTTCAACTCTTTGTGGGTAGGCTACTTATCACATCTGCGTGACATATGCAAATTTAGTTTAAAATTTACCAAAACCAGTAACTACATTTTATAAAAAGTTAAATTTGTACAGCCTCCCTAGATGAAATCGATCCATCGTGGACCAAATCAGACTCAATTCAGAAGACGTGGGTTTGAATCCCACAGTTCGTAAAATAATTTCAATTTGCAGTTGGTATTTAATATCAACCTCATTCAATATTTAGTCCATACCCTACTATTGTCTGTTCTCATGTGATCCAGGCAGCATAACGGCGCGTGGACGGAGGAATACCGCCACGAGACGTGGCTGAACAACGACGAGGCCGTCAGCGAGTCGAGTGAGGACGAGGAGCAGGTGGAGAACGCCATGGTGTCGAGGACCAGGACGGCGGTCTACAGTCCCGACCTGCACAACGACTCTGGTTACAGCACCAAGCTCTACGGCAGCTCCAAGGGACCGTCGCCATCCTTGTCAGGTAACAATACACTGAGCTCTTCCATTGAATAGGGTGATATTATGGGGTCAAGACTAAAAGGTTGTGATAATTCATAATATCACAATATGATAATTCATATTTATTTCGTTTCTACTTCTGTGGGAATGAAGTAAAGAAAGAGAAATGATGGGAACATACATGGTTGAAAGGTAAGATACATTTGAAGAAAAGATGACACGTTAAGTCACCTTGAAATCGTTTTCAAATTGTAATTTTCAAATTATTATTATATATTTTGTAATTTGTATACGCCTTTACCAAAGTAATTTTAGAAACAACTGAATGCACAAGATAAATGGAATGTCATGTTCGAACATCGCTTTGCCCAGGTTCGTGAAACAAGTTTAGTAGGCATATTTCAAACCTCAAGGTCTGGGGTTCAAGTCTACACGAACATGTTTGCATGTTGTTGTGAAAAAATAATACAAATTACATTTATTTGAACGTTTCAGCCACCAATCTTTTGGCATCTGGAATTGTTAGATTTTTGCTGACAGATTTCGTCTATCAAACTTTCGACAATGAATTTGGTGGAACGTGAACTCCATATATATCGATTTCTGATTATGTCTGTGATGGCGATGTAACGTTGCTCTAATGCTGTCTTGTCCTGCAGGTCACTTGGAGTGCGACGGGATCCAGAGCATCATCAACGCCGGCATGAGCGACTTGCCTCCCAGACCGCCCCTGCCCAAGATTCGAACCAAGGACTCCAGCCACATCGTCACTGCCAGTCTCGTGTAGCACCGTCCAAAGACTCACCCTCAGCTGCCATCATAGATTGTAGTGACATCACTGCACTGTCGTTCAGATTCCATACATTTAATAATATTGAAGAGTTTAAATATTTAAATGTACATAGTTATATTAATGTGTTTATTTATATTGAAGTTACTCGTAATGTAAGCAGCTGGCATAAACAAGCAAATTTGCGTAGATTTTGAGGCCAGACACATTTCTATTTTCTACTTGCATGCTGTTTTATAGTCAAATGATTTTTTTAAAATCATGAACCAGTATTTTATGCTTTTCTCAATAATATGCTGTAGAGATGAAAGAAAAACTGAAGGTTTCAACTGAATAAATACACAAACCCCTTTCATGAAAACGTATTTATTTATTTTATTTACAATAACATCAGGTAAGAGCTGTCAGGAGGAAGAAGTTGATTCATTATTTGATTATTGCAGACGCCTTACCTTGGTTTCATTGCAAAACAACAGGTGACACTTCGTTTTGATGGTTCATTGCTAACTACGTAAACTATCTATCTATATTATTATACCAAATTGTTTCAATGAGCGGTCACTACATAACGTATTATGAACTTTCTACACAATATCTTAAAATCTTCAACATCTTTCTAGCTCTGTTGCAGCCAAGTGTATAGCCGTTATTGAAAATATCACTAAAACAAAGATAGTTAGCTAAAACTTCAGTATAGACTGCTAAATGTAACTCTAACAAAATAATTGTTCATCTTTAATTTGTAGAAAGTAAATACTAGTTATCCTAGAAGCATACAGTTAAGGTTGAAGAAGAAATAGAAGTAAGTAGGTACATACAGTAGTTACTTTCGTATCCAAATTACATAATATGTATTCTCAATGCACTTTCTAAAATTTTAAAACACCAACTTATTGAGCAGTATAACGTGTTATAATGTCTAAAATTGCGCTACTTGCGTATATTATGAAGGCCCCTAAGGCCCCTATAGATAAAACTCAACTATAGAATGTACATAATCTCACAAAACTAGCAAGGCAATATTGAACAATATAAACTCTTCTATAATAGGCAGTTCACTGATTTAAAAATTCACACAAACACCGCTATACATCGTTGTCAGCTAAGCTACGTAATATCTACTGTGCAAGTTTAAAAGTTAAATTGACACACCTTCGATTGACATTGCATTGCTGGATACCTGATAGCTGAGACGTATAGCTGAAGAGAGAAGAATATTAGACCTAGAGAGAGAAAATAACAAGGAGATGATAGAGAAGAAACTCACGTGGTGACCAATGCCATAATAGATATAACAAATTGATAGCACTCTTTCTTTGGACGGTTGATAACCATTATTGCTTTCTTCGTTAAAGAAGTAGTGACACTGACAAAATTTAGACAGACATAAAAATTGAACCTATAGCAATTTAAATTAATTCTTGTTTGGACGTGTATAAATGACGGACTAGAATGAATTCGCAGTTAAGCGGATTTTGGCTCGGTTTTAAATATAATAATAGCTAATGTTATTTTTTCATGATTGAAAGTTAGATTGTATAAATTTATTTGGATTGGATATGTGATTGTAGCTGTCGAATATTGCCTGTCGCCTTTTAAACATTACTTCTAACATCTCATTTCTATACTAGAGAGAGGAACGTTTTGAATGTGTGTGTACGCCCGACCGTGCTGCTACCTGCCGAGCAAGCAGCGGGTCTCTAGAAACGAGCTGGGGCTGATGTCGTCCTGGATGTGGAGGCTCAAGTCCCTATGCTCCTGGAATTATAAGGACAAAGAACAAATCACAGATCAATGAAAACGAGCTGATTGGCGTTCTCGTGAAGCTCAGAAGATGAATGAATTGCATCAATAATCAGGGCACAAAAGAGTTGTGAGCGTTCCAATCCTGAGAATATTGTAGTTGGCTAACCTGTGTCGGCGACGGGCGTCGATCATGTGCGTTGCAGTTGGCAATAATGGCGTCGATCTCGTCGTCGTGGTCCCACGTGACATCTCCGCTACATGTTGGCAACAACAGTACTGTTTAGAAAATCTTTCTCGTTTTGATGTCCTTCACCAGTTAAATAACTGACGTTCATCTTAGCTTGGTTTCTTGAAGAATAGAAATAAAAAGAATCGAATAAGTGTTTGGGGAGAGCGGGTGAAAGACTCTTCTCATGACTTGCTATGTTCAGTTTTTCCCGTTGCGATATTATCGCAGAAACGAATGTACAGCCTTGCCTGCATTGTTGTGGTTTTGCACAATCTATTATTAGCAGTGCAGTGAAGAACCCGTACTTGTAGGTGTTTGGTAAAAACGGCCTTATGCATAGATAGAAGAACGCTTGTGCTAGAAATATGAACTGTGAACTATATATACTCTGTTTATCTCTCACAACCCCATAACTCAAATAATGAATGTTTCTGAGACTACGAATTATTTCGTACATTTTTTAGCATTTTTAAACATTTTTGAGGTCTGCAATTTTTTGACTCGAGTAGGTAGATTCTGTCACTGTCACGTGGCTAATTAGCAAAGCAAGTAGCAGAACGACGCAGTCATGCAAAGTTGGCCACGACTTTAGTATGAAGAAAACAAATTATCTGCTCTCCTCGAATGATCTCCTTGGCAAGTGTGTCCTAGTGACTCACATTCTACTTACACTCTAGCCAACGTCAGGACGAGCCCCTAGATTATTAGCTTGAACTGTTACCAATGTGTTTTATTCAAATCCCGCTGTCCTTGTAACAGGGTAGTGAACGTAATCTGAAGGAACAAATTAAACCTTCACCCCCGTCCCGTCTCAAAGTATATTCTTGAACTAAACCCAATCACTTGTTGAATGTAAATAACAACATTCGTGATGTGAAGTGCTGCGACATGTGTAATGTTGCTGACAAACATGTCTAATCGTGTATTGAACAAAGTTAGCGTGTCGATTGGGAAGCTTGTGATTTCACACTGATATAAGCTGTATTTCATACAATATTAATAACTAATCAGAAATCACCAATTAACCGATCGTATGTGTATAGATTCACTCAAACTTAAGTTACAACAATGCTATGGGAATTGGTGAAAACATTGAGGCCCGGTTGTACAATGACCCGATAAAGTTAGAGGTACCTATAGGATGTATCGGTTGAAACTTTGGCAACATCAAAGATATGAAACACAGCCATTTAGACCTAAAGTCCACTTTGGGCTGAAGTGAACTTTATCGTACTTATCCATACTTTGTACAACCGAGCCTTAATATGGGAGAGAATTATTCATGCGAAGCTCAGCAGGCAACCTTAATAATTAATTAAATGCTATCTTACCAATCAGGATAAACAAAATGGCCACAACAACAGTAAATGAGAATCTTCGTTTATATTGTCAATTAAAACTATTTTCGTTTAGCCTCTTTAATATGATTTTTATATTTTATATAGATTGTTGTGGCTTCTGAATGCAGCAGAGGGTCAGTTTGCATTACTGAAGGATTTCTGCACAAGAAAACTCAGTGCCATGCAAAAGTTGAAACCCAGAGGCTGACAGACCAGTAGAGAGCGAGAGAGAGAGAGAAAGAGAGAGAAAAGAGAGAGAGAAGATAGAACAGAAGAGTAGAGAGAGAAAGAGAGCTTGCACATGACATCATTGCACGAGTATTGAGATAATTGTCACAATTAGACGCATTGCCAGCCATGGATACGGATTAATGAGATGTGTCCCGCCGACAAAAAACCCGGCGCAACTTGCTGCTCGCGTTTGCACCATATAAAGCTGGAGCATTATATGAAGAAACAGCACACAATTCTCTTGAATTGCTTGTCGTACATGCTTGATGCTTACGATAAGAGTTGACAAATTGTGCTCGGATTTTGTGTCGGTAGGACTCTCATCTGCGGGCGAGGAATGAAGCAGTGCGACAAAGAAATAATACTGTGGATTGGTATATTTTATTGGATGCTGTAATTCAGTTCATGGTCTGTATGTCATTTTATTAATACAGTATGTGCAGGGTTAAAGTTATCATTGGATCTCACAACCTAGAAACATTACCTTATAAATAGTAGAGAATGACAGTTTAGCACAGTTTAGCAAATCAACTGTGAGTTTGCAATGCATTCAATATAGCATAATACTGCTTTATGATATAATATAGGTAATTAATATGAATCACATCAAACTCAAAATAAAATTGCGATTGAGGTTGATTAACAAAACAAGCAACTTGTTTGTTCAGCAAAGTGTTATCGGGTTTAGTTCTTTGTTTTCGATCATGTAATATGTGTTTGATATGCATTTTTAATTGATTCATTAAAACTATAGGCAATGTGATCAGATTATTACTCGTTTGCATCGATATGACGATTATTATACATAATTTATAAATATCAATAACTAAATAGTTGTAGCTTTAAAAGCTATTTATCATAGATCTATCTACGCTACACATTAAGCACCTCAGTCAATTTTCTTTGATATGTTTAATAATCAAATAGCTTGTACTCGACTAACCGCTCAGGACTTCTTGCTCGACAGTAATTGCAGTTGCACTACCGACAAAGTAAGCGACCTGAATGCAATGGTTTGTTATTTCTAAAAGAGAAAACACCGACTGATGAATCGTATAAGTCAAACTTCTGTCTCCCATTGTCTCTCAAATTCATCAAAACTATTGACTTCAGGACAAACTTGGCATTTTAGTTTCGCTGTTCTGCGGACGCGTTGATCTAATCTGTGAACAATTGACTCTTTTGATGATTCCGATCATGTCGAGATGTGGAGCAAGAACTAGGGTGAATGAAGTCATGAGTGAATGCAGGGAACGTGGAGTGGAGATTACCGACCAATCACCGTCACTCTCGGTGTACAAACAGAGTGATTGATTTCAAAGCAAAGAGTGATCATGGATCAAATGCTATTTCAAACTATTCCGAAGAGAAAACACAGTAATTAGATTGAATTATTGGAGTTATTCTTGGATGTTTGACTATAGATTGAAATAATTCTGCAAGGATATCTCTGCAGAAAAAAATGATTTCGAAAATGGTCGATCAATTATCATATTGAGATTTTTGTTGATTAAATGAGAATAGATATATTTTTTATAGAAATAATGACGACGTGTCTTTGTATAATGAGTATGTTGGTTTTGCATGCGTTACATCGTTCACTGACATTGATTCGTGCACATACCTTTGTTAAACATCAAGAATGCAAGTTGGTGAACCAAATGGAACAAAACAATGGCACAAGGCAAAACGTGAAATTAAAATAGAGAGTGGAGTAAATCAAAAGAAATTATAGTATGAATGGATGTCTTGCATTTAGGAACAAGTCATTCAACGAGACGAGAGCGTGGTTGACATCGAAGTGCAGGACTTACTTACCTCTTCTCCCGCTGAGGAGACGAGTCGACGCCGTTGGACGTCGACTGGGACCGCCGATTCCTGGACAGAGACCTAGTCATTGCAAGATGTCACGTAATGCTGTCTCAAAAGCAAGAACACTTCAAGAAATAATACCTTCTGCCAATCTGGAATCGTTTTATCTCGGTCAGAAGGCTTATAGTGGATGCAGTCAGTCTTGGTTGGAACGCAGGCTGGAAACCAAACAAGATTAGATTTTACTCTTGAATATTGGTAATTACTAATAAGTATATAGGAAAACGCTCTGTGTAACGAGTTGTTAAGCGAGCCTTCATATTGCATGCGAAGTAATTCACATTTGTGTGAAAGCTGATGCTCTATAACAGACCTTTGAAAATCTAGACAACTTGCGTCAAAGGAGTAGTGAACATTTTCTTTGAATTTCTTTGAATAAATTTGACAAATATCTAATTTATATTTCAAACAAGTATAAAATGTCTAAATGTCTGTAACTTTTGAAGTTCTTGACAGATTGGTCTGAAAAGGTCAGTCTCCTACTTGGTCCCACAGACCACGGACAATTTGAAGTTGATTGGGCAAACGGTTCCAGTTTCAATTTTCAACCAACACGATCAACACGATTTTGGGATCTTGCCCAAAACTATAAACGTGACCGCTCATGACATTTTAGTGTATGCAGAATTTCAGATCGATTGGTTGAACGGTTTTGAAAAAGAAACAAGAAACAAACAAACAAAAACGCACAAAGAAAGTCTCGCTGGACTCGCGATTTCGGACAGAATATTCATTCCCGCGCCTGAACAACAACAATAATATTACTTATTGCAATACAAACATGCAGGAAATAAACAGATCACGCTGTCTTTAACAATCCTAAAGGGTTATTTATTGATCTTCAATGCAACCTATCATAAAAATGAGATTCGATTTGTCGTTTTCAGTAAAGTGCGGCAGAATGTTTCAATACGATCAAAATGGAATGGGATCGAAAGTGTGTGATCCTGATTCTCATTGTCCTCTGTTTATGACAGAATAAAGATGGACCTACGGGCAGCGGAGTTCCTCTCATCTCCCTCAAGTCGAGATGCCTGAAGAAGTCGTTGAAGAGCAACTCCTCAACGGTCGGGAAACGGCGCTCGGGATGCTGGAATATGAGGTCCAGAAGTTCGATGACCGGAGGGTAGTCGGCGATATCCTGCAGATGGGAGGGTGAGGGCTGCGGCGCGCACAGTTCGTACCCGGCGCACATTTCAAATAACACGTGACCTGTAAGCAAATAGGGGAGGGGGGTCAACAAGGACAGTAAATCGATGAATTTCGAATATTGACAAGAAGTATATGTTCAATTTGACACGATACAAACGAAACTTCTTGCATAATGTATGTAGTTTACAGTCGAGTTTGATGTAATGTCAAATGTACAAATAAATGATGAAGTTCGGTTCTTGTCGGTCAAGGTAATTGCCAACCAAACCAACTCTGACACCATGTAATGCTCAGAGTCACGTAACATGATCTACTGATGACTAATCTGGTTGATCAAATGAAATGACTGTAAATGCAGATTAGTATATGTACTCTACATTATTACATCGTATCAATGAGATCGTAAGCGTTCCATAAAACTGTTTGACGAGGTACTTATTGGTTGCTATAATTTCGTTGCACCCTCGCATGTTATGCAAATTAAATCAAGCAAAGTGGAATTTATTCACTGATTTACATGAAAATTCTTCAAAGTTCACCACGCTGTAAAAAAATGAACATTATGATTCTGACTTCACAGCGACACGCGACGCGACCCGCGACTCTGGGGAACATTAGTGGAATTATAGCAGAGCAGCTACTTCAGCGCCGACGTCATTCCGTTGACAACGCTTTAATGGGAATTGAAAATTACAAACCTCGTGTTTACGGAGTAAAAAGTGAACTGATCGCGTGCTCAGACGGATTGGAGGAAAACTGCGAGGTTTCCGCCAGCTGTTGTCCACATCACGCTATGTTACATTATACTTGACATCAGTCAATCATTGCCAGCTATTGTTGTGACACAGTTGCCCTGATCGAAATATATCAGACATTTCCTCCACACTTTCAAATATAATCGCTCAAAATTTGATTTGAACTGCTCTGTCAAAGTCGTTGTGGAAAATTTACATGGAAATTAAATGCTGGAAAATCTTATCTGGTTTATTAAAAAGTATTTGCATACGGGTTAAATATGCCACGCTTGAGAGTGGCCTTTCTTTCGAGGTGAGGCGAAAGATCGTGGGCCAGATCGATTCTCGCTGCCGCACGCACAATGTGGGTAGGGGAGTGGGGGTGTCACGTGGCGTGGGGGAGACAATGTGCGTCGGGCGACGCCGCACTTCGACTCCTGGACCGCTCATCGGCTCAGGGTGACACTTTAGAAGAGAACACGATAAATAAGTTAGATTCAATTATTCATCTTTGTCCTGTTTCAAGTAAATGTCAATATCTTGATAGATTATTATCTTATTCCCTTTCCTTATGGGAGTTGTTCACTAAATATATTATTGTACTTCTGTATATTATTCTGTCTTCATGTTTTCATTAATAATATGAAATACATCTTTTCTTTTGAGTAGGTATTGAATTTTCTTACCGAAACAAATTGAGTCTATAGAACTTGGCTCCGTCCTGGCTTTCGTCCAAATGACAGGATGGATCCTGGACGTATATCCCAGGAGTGTGTTTTCCAGGCCCGTTAATCTGGAGAAGTCAAGAAAGAGAAAATGAAAACTCTGAAAGTTTATCACAACCAACTCTAAGGTTACTTGGCAAGGGCTGGCTCACCTGGCAACACCATTCTGCAGAATGATGTTTCCGGAATGTAGATGAGTGCAGGGAGGGAATCCTCTCTCCTTGAGGAAGAGCAAAGCCTCCAGGATCTGTCGGCCCAGACGCTGTACTTGGGAGAGCGGCAGTCCAGCGCTGCGCTGTCCGTATTTCAGACTCCAGTCGTCCTGCCACCGGCTCTGCGATATTACAGACATTTTAAGCTCACTCATCATCTCGACGTGCTCAGAAAATGTAAGAGTGATTTTGTTTAATTTCACTCTGAATTAACAACGACACCCGAGTGAATAATAACTTGCAAATAATTCAACTAGAAATAAAATTAAAAATTCTTCATTTCACATCATTTGACGTCCTTGAATATTATATAATATATTTCCATCTCCTGCCGACCTTGTATATGAGATCCTTCAAGCTCCCCTTGTTGTTGAAGGGCAGGACGAGGATGGCGTAGGTCTGTCCAGCAGACTCTCTGAACTCCAGGTCCAGCACCGGATAGATGTACGGATGCTGGAGCGCCAGGAACAGCTCCAGGATGGTGGACCGCGTCGACGCGTTGCACTGGATGGGACAGGCGGCGCCGCGGGGCGTCAAGGTCAAGAGACGCTCCGTCTTGACTGAGCCATCGCGCACCACGAACCAGTGCTTGTCCACGCGCGAGCCTGTCAGAGACAGAAGCCGAGTCTCAGATCAAAACTCACAGAGCAACAGGAGAGCCCCTGATGTACATTGCACATGGTTGGTAAAGTAACTATAAGAAAAAAATAACGTTGTGCTTGAACAAAATTCACATGTGTCAACAAAGGAATGCATAAGAAAATGAATGATGTATTCGTTGTTCTCGTAAACCGCAAACTGGCGAAATTGTAGATTAAAATCCAGAGTGTATCAGTTGACGTTACGGATAAACCGTTACGGAATAAGCGGGATATCGAGCAAGATGCACATCACATTACATTGCATAGCTGACTTTTCGAGAAGCCATTCCGATTTTGTAATAACTGTAAAGAGGGATGTAAAACTAACGTTTGTTTTAAATAATATATTTGGTAATGGTGTGTGGAGTTTACCGATGTCGTTGAGATGGAGCAGCAACGTGTATCTCGGACAAGCCTTCAGGTAGTTCTGACAAGCACTGTGCGCTCTTTCCCGTGCCTGTCTCTCCAGTTCCAGACGCTCGTGCGAGCAGGCGTCGGCTTCCAGAGCAGTGTACTCGTAGCGTCCTCCATGCCTGGACACAAACACAACGTGACAGACACAAACACGGGCGTCGCGACGCTAGCAGGCGTCGCCGGGCTGCGGGGCGTCGGCTATTGCCGAGAGAACATGACAAAGAATTATGGAAGATGATAACGCAAATATCACACGTGCTGGCTCCACGACATACATACGAGAGGAGATCAAAGAGTTCGCCTTATGGAAGGATTATCGGAAGGGTGGGAGTTTCTAGTTCACATAGTTCGATTGTTGACTTTATATGAGCATTATGTACGAAGTCTTAGCGTCTTAATTTTTTCAGATATCGTCGAATAAGCAAGTCAACCTCAAAGAATATTTCAATTGACAAAATTGAGTGTCGCGCCGTCATCAAGTTCTCAGCAAAAGCAAGGGAAGGGAAAAGCAAGGGCAAGGGAAAACACTCAAAACAATTTTGAAGGAGATTTTAGCGGTTGACACGGTTTTCTATTCTCTTTCAAAAATGTTTTCATAAAGTCAAGTAATGGAACTGGACGACGGCGCGACACTCAATTTGTCCATTGAAATTGTCTTCGAGGTTGACTTGCTTTTTCGACGATATGTGAAATATCAATGACGTAATTATTCTAAGACTTGGTAAATAATGCTAATAGAAGTGTAGGTACTAGTACTATGTACAATAGTACTATTTGTACTATTCCGACAACCCTTACATTCCCCGTGACCTTCCCTCGTACAAGACATACCACGCAATCGGAGTAAAATCAAAGTCCGGCGACGTCGTCGTCGATGTAACCGACGATCGCCGTCGCTTAAAACTCTTCATCGTCGACCAAATGCTCGACCTACGTCGCTTCGGTGGCGGGGTCACAACCCGTGGCTTTTGAAACGCAAGAGGACGATGTTCCACTGTCACAAGGTCAGGGTCACGAGACGAACAAGGGAGAAGCTCCATGACCGAACTTTACACTAAGACGTTATTCCAAGGAGTGACCGGACGAACTCGAAACATTTTCCACCTGTTATTGAAACGAACGCCCACCACTCGCCCATGCGGCTCACACGCATGAAACTTATCAATTGCGCTCAATATTCGTCAAACTCTAGCGACAGAATAAAACCGGATACTCCCTAATGTCAGGCTTCACGGGTTTAGTTATTGATATTACACGAAATCTATTTTTGGTAACCGCGTGGAAAATTCAAGTACCTCCACCATGACAAGGTCGAGGAGTGGGAAAGCAGAAGAGACGCTTCACATTTTATCAGGCGTGGCGACGTGAGATCGTATTTATTTACGTTGATAACTATTTCAAGCTTCAGCACAGCGTGGCGGAAATATTGTTGGCGGATCTGTTTTGATTGGTCAGGTCTGTGGTAAGTGGTTCACGTCGTAGTCACATTGTGCGCGGAATCCTGATATAAAAGTAGGTAAATGAACGCCGAGTAGTAACACGACGACACGCGGACAAAGACTAAATTGCAGTGGATATCTTGATAGAATTCTACTTACGGGAGTCAAGTATTTGACTTCAACCATTAGTAGGATTAAAATCGACGTCAGCCAAGTTTTCCACAACGAACGACTAACTTGTTTGTTCGCGTCGATTATTTATTCGATCGATCTGTAATTCCGGGTCGTCGTCTCACCGTTTGATTAAACTTGACTGAATTATTGAAAGTTCGGCCAAGTCAGGGTACTCGAGGATCATAACTAATTCACTGCGATGCTATGCTTAGAATCTAGGTAGAATTAGACGGGCCTCCCAATAAGTGGCGATCGAACATGCAAAGTAACAACCTTGAACCATGGTATATAATGTATGATGGAATGAAACGTTTATTATCATTCCAGGAACAGAGGAAATCGATGATGATATTAATAGCTCCAATATAGACATTTTTACGCATAGATCGAACTCTTTATCAATACTATTTATAACTCATGGGTTGATCGAACCATTATTTCCTCTCTTCAGAGTGTAACAAATTAACGGAAGAAAATAAAGAAATTTTATAAATTTTATTTGGGTTGAATGTTTTACTCCTAACATCCTCTCTTTTTTATTTAAGCGAAGGCAAAGTTTTCAAACTTCTCCAAACTTTGCAGTTGTTCTGATCTGACATCTATAGAGGGGGTTCGGCAGACGCCTCTGATCTTACCGTGGCGTCATCCTAGCGACCGACGCCGGCGTCCGCTGGGGCGTCGGTACAGGCACGCAAGCAAGTAGGCGAGCGAATGAGTGTAGGAGAGGCGTCGTCTCTTCGCTGCGTCGCTCGTCATCGCCGACGTCGAAACTGAGTGCTCGCACATTGCAGCCCGACTCCTGAGCACACGGCGGCGTCGTCAACAGAGATCTCGTCGACTCTACAAGGTAGAGTCGAGCTACAATTGTCCGCGGATGGAGCTACGCGATGTCTTACTTCTTTACTTGCCAATACCATATCTGTGAATCTAGCTATGTACGAGTATGGTACTCTTTTCGGCGTTTGAAAACGCTACACGGAAAAAAATGGCGCAAGCCCATTTGTCGTTTCAAAAATTTATAGTTTATGTTTATGTTTAAGTTTGGTTAGGTACCATATGCACACTTTTTCTATACCCAAATACTATACGAAATTAATCACAGCACAATATCACAGCATATTGTGTATATTGTGCTGTGATTATTTCGTATAGTATTTGGGTATAGAAAAAGTGTGTATATGGTACCTAACCAAACTTAAACTTAAACATAAACTATACACTTTTTGAGCGACAAATGGGCTTGCGCCATTTCCGTGTAGCGTTTTCAAACGCCGAAAAGAGCACGACATTTTTTGACAATTTTATTTCTTATGGCACTACCAGTTTAGAGAAAGGAGCAGTAGGTACTTTCTCGAAGCTCGCTAATCCAACCTAACATCGCTTCGTGAATACAGGCCCTGACGTTTTTTAAGTGACTAAGTACTCGTCTAACCAAGTTAAACAACAAACTTTACGATTCATTCAAGAAACCCAATAGGTTAGGTACTTCATATTTTTTATAAATTAAGCAAGTATTTGTGTGACTGATAAACTCTGTACCTCAGGGGTAGAAGGGCGGTAGTCCATTTCAATGATTCTTGAGGTGAACTCATAATTCATAAACCAGTATTTTTGGGTACATCCAATCATATTTTGTAATGGTGTCATGTCATGAGTAATTGTGTAAGAGATGCCTGATTGTGTTCAGTGTATAACTGTATTTGTTGACATCAGTCGAATGGCAATTGATAGAACTATATATATATTTATTTAAAACTCTGCCAACAACAGTTGTTGGTTGCCAACAAAGACACAGAATAATACACAACATAAATGAAAAGATAACTAAATTAATACATTAATTATGTATTATTTATTTATTATTGTATGATATTTACCTTGATGTAGTATTTGTATCTATGGATTTGTACACTGTACTTTGTAATTGTAATTTGAATTTGATAATGATAATTATTATTAAAAGTAGTTATTAGTTGTTTTATTGTGACGTATATTTATGTTGTTGTTGTTGTTGTTGTTTATATATAGCAGTCCTGCAGACAAGCCACTGTTTGGTTTTGTGGGACCGAGGATTTTCTATGTACTATTCATTTGCAACAATAAATAAATAAAATAAAAAAATGGAATGACATAATTCCAATTTAGAATGCAAAATCGAGAAAATGGACTTCCACCCTTCTACCTCTGAGGTACAGCACTGATTGAATGTCAGTTAAAGCGCGAGTGAAAGTATTTTATTATCGACCAAGTGCATATTCTTAAAACTCTCTCTACAAAAACAATGATTCTTTTTGACTAACTCTTGTTATTTTATTGATGATCTCGATGTCAATTTTTGACACATTGAACTTGAAGAGTGAAGTCCAAACATTTTGGTTTGAATAGTAATGTTAAAATGAGGAGTATAGATGCAAATCCTTCCATCTAATTTCTTTAGAGTTAGACATTTGATTATTATATTCATTGTTCTGTTTTTCCATATTCTAAATACAACATAAAAGTGCGATAAAATGGTCAACCCTTACAAAACGGGGATTGAAAATTGATTCGTAATAGTCAAGGAAATACAAGTGTTTTTCCTACTTGTCTCCGAAATAATTTGAAATAATTTGCCGCAAGCTAGGTGTGACCCCCCTCTACTCCGACTCTACTCTGACTCGACTCTGACTCTACTCCGACTCTACTCCGACTCGACTCTGACTCGACTGCGCTCGTCGGGAAAAGCGGTGCGACTTACTGCGTCTGCGCAGGCTGCTTCTGGACAGATTCTCCTGGCAGAAGCGATCATGTCCGGTCACTTCCGGTTCCTTCTTCGTCTCCACATTCCCAAGACGCGTGTTCTTTATGTTCGTGTACAAATTAAACATGGTTTGACTGCTCAATGGTAATAACAGAGGACGACTGTCGCCAAACGTTGGATGGAATACTCAGTTACGTCTTTGGTTCGATTTCTAAAAGTTTTATCCAATTTGTGGGCATTTGTTGGGCTTCATCTGATCCCTCCCTTCTACCTTCAGGATGTTACCTATAGTGTATCTTTTTCGTTCGTGCACGAATGCTACGGCCCTTGAATATTAACTTCACACTTTAAGCTACAAAACGTGCTATGTGCGTGGAAATATAAGAAAGTTTTCTCTTATTTTGGCCGGCAAGAACATTTTGAAGTTTATTTTCGCACAAAATATTGTAATACTCCAACCAGAATTGACTTCCTATATCATTAGTGTTATATGATTGATTATGTATTACACGAGCCAAAGTCTGTGAGAACAGACTATAAACGTATATGGACGAGCAGTTACCGTGGAAAGAGGGGATCACATTAGGTCGAGTTAATCCTATCATGAACAGGTTATAGTGAACAAACAGATTAGTAATTGATCAATGGCCAGTATATTTAGAACTAATACTTTGATGAATCCAATTAGAATGACTGCAGTCGTTTTTTTTGCCAAGAATATGGCATTGATTTATCGTTAAACTCGTGACAGGTAGTTGCTCAGCCGTTCTCCAAACACACTGATTTCCACGCATGCGCCGGGTTGAAAATCATCATTTTGCTCTTGGTGGAGGCGCCGGGATAGTCGCTGATTTTGTGTTCATAGAGTTTGGCAAACGCGGTTTGATGGTTGATGGTCTATACATGAAATGTATACATTGAATGTATACACCCAAAAAATCATAAAACGGTACTTGAAAGAAACGGATTGGCTGCTGTTCAGGTCCCTTGATAATCAATAGAGCTGATCAACTATAGGTATGGACGAGTTAGCACAGACTTTATCGGATGATGCCATCACATTTTTTTCGTCCAATACAATTCTTTCAAATATCATTTTACATTTATTGAGTGTACTACATGAAAGTCTAGATACCGCTGCATAATTCCAGAGATATAAATGATTTCCTTGCTTTACGTCCGAAGAACATAAAAGTAATAACGTTGTATGTCACTCGGGACACTCGGGCGGTTTATTGATGATCCTTCAGTCCAGTGAAGCGAAATTCTCGGATATTAAAATAAATAATACAACAACTCTTCTTCTCTCATCGTTAATTCATTATCTTTCATTATTGCCGATCTTCCAAACATCTGAACACCAAAGAGAGACGTGTCCAAGTAGTATCTTATATCAATCATCTGTTCCACAAAGCCCTGCGCCGCACAAACGTTCGGATATTTTGAACACTCTGTTCATAATATCTTTGGTTCAGACGATCAACGTGAGCGTAAGATGTGAATAAGATGTGACTTCGATGTTTCACGCAGTGCTGAGATGTTCTCTGGCCGCTTGCACAGTGTGTGCTTCATGAACTCACCTGCACCTCCGTAGCCACCACGCCAGTACCGCCAGCAGTCCGAGACCGGTGAATACCAGGAAAATCATCACCTAGCGACAATACACATAGAGATCACTGATCAAATCATAGCACACTATCATCAGAGAAGGCATGGGACGGTAATAAAGAAACACCGACGACGCCTGCAAGCGACGCCGCAGCGAGCGTCTCGACGCTCTTGGGAATGTAAATTGCGCTGTCTGTCGACAACAGATATTCTCATCTTACGCTCGACAACATTGCTGCTCAGAACAGCCATTAAACAAAACACAAAGAGAATCGATCTTCAGTTCTTTGTAAGTGAATTTTTATCAGAAGAGTTAGCTTTTAGCGACGTTTTGCGTTTACGTTTGCATCGAGATCAAATCCAGCAATGATTGACACCATCACTAATATTATTCTCGCAGAATGGAATTATCTTAATACAATTTTTGTGACATTTTGAACTGCCATACAACTCATCTTGAATTAAAGGATACGACATTCACTCCATACACTATCCCTGAAAAAATTAAATTCTTTCGTGTTTAGTTTCTGAGATAAATTGAGTTTTCTTTCCCATAACAAGTAAAATCGTGACACATTTCTAGGCTAATAATGAAGATCTAATTTTTGATGTAGTCCCAACTTTGAACAAAATCTTATTTTTTGGTAGATATATGGATATCATAGATATTATGTAGATATAGATATAATTAGAGAGATAGCATTAGGAAAAAAATTGAAAACAATACCAACGTGTGCTTCGATTTTAGTTTATAACTATGATTTGATTTTCCTTTGTGTTAAAGTTTTGTTCATTCTCGGAAGACAATGAATTGAAACCTCATTATAAGACAGGAGATGCAAGTTGAAAGTAAATGAGCTGAAATGTTGGAAAAAGTAATTTTTTATGGTAATTTCAGAAAATAAATATTTTTGGGTTTTCGATCGGTTGAGCCACGTTAAGAATTGGCTATTCTAATAGGTACCATTCTTTGTTATAATATTCCTTTCTATTTTTTTTTCTAATTGTATACCCATGGTATACCCATGCTTTATTCATGGACGATTTGTTTCGATTTTTTGATATTTTCTTTCTTTGTGCTATTTTTTGAGTTAACATAATTACTTCTTATTATCTTCTCCCAAGCACCGCTAGCTAGGTGCTGTGTAGAAGCAATTATTTCGCTTTTCTTAAAATGAATAATAAAACCCCGTTGTATGGAATAAAAGCAACATTTCCTACATAATATATTGTTTCATGACTAACTCCAATTTAGCAGCCCATCCCACTACATTAGAGCGTGCTAATCGAGCCGATCACGCAATGCAAGCCACTTCACTGTAATGTCGTAATGCTCGGCACATGTCACACTCACCCTTAATGCTAGCACATGTCACACTCACGCGTAATGCTCGCGCATGTCACACTCACGCGTAATGCTAGCACATGTCATACTCACGCGTAATGCTAGCACATGTCATACTCACGCGTAATGCTCGGCACATGTCACACTCACGCGTAATGCTCGGCACATGTCACACTCACGCGTAATGCTAGCACATGTCACACTCACCCGTAATGCTCACACATGTCACACTCACGCGTAATGCTCGGCACATGTCACACTCACGCGTAATGCTCGGCACATGTCACACTCACCCGTAATGCTCGGCACATGTCACACTCACCCGTAATGCTCGCACATGTCACACTCACGCGTAATGCTCGGCACATGTCACACTCACGCGTAATGCTCACACATGTCACACTCACCCGTAATGCTTGCACATGTCACACTCACGCGTAATGCTCGGCACATGTCACACTCACGCGTAATGCTAGCACATGTCACACTCACCCGTAATGCTCGGCACATGTCACACTCACCCGTAATGCTAGCACATGTCACACTCACGCGTAATGCTCGCACATGTCACACTCACGCGTAATGCTAGCACATGTCACACTCACGCGTAATGCTCGGCACATGTCACACTCACCCGTAATGCTCGGCACATGTCACACTCACGCGTAATGCTCGCACATGTCACACTCACCTGTAATGCTCGCACATGTCACACTTACGCGTAATGCTCGGCACATGTCACACTCACCCGTAATGCTCGCACATGTCACACTCACGCGTAATGCTAGCACATGTCACACTCACCCGTAATGCTATCACATGTCACACTCACGCGTAATGCTCGCACATGTTACACTCACGCGTAATGCTAGCACATGTCACACTCACGCGTAATGCTAGCACATGTCACACTCACCCGTAATGCTCGGCACATGTCACACTCACGCGTAATGCTCGCACATGTCACACTTACGCGTAATGCTCGGCACATGTCACACTCACCCGTAATGCTCCGCACATGTCACACTCACGCGTAATGCTAGCACATGTCACACTCACGCGTAATGCTCGCACATGTCACACTCACGCGTAATGCTCACACATGTCACACTCACGCGTAATGCTCGCACATGTCATACTCACCCAATAGTACCAAGAGAGAGTCCCGGACGATTCTGGCTGACTGACGTCACTTGCCTTCATTCCCGTTCAGTTCAGTCGGTCATGTCATCCTGTGGGAAGAAATCGTTCGGTCTTTGAGGTCAGCAAGCACACAGGGGTCCAGCCACGTGGTTGCGTGATATTTACTTAGCGATGTAAGTATGGGTATATCGGATCAGAGTGGAACAGATGTAAAACTGGACATCTTTGAATAAACAAGTCACTTGAAAATGCTGATTATTAATTATAATCAGCTCCTTGCTTTGACTTCTTGTTCATGAACATGAATATATTCATCATAAAGCTCGTTTCATCACGATCATTGTATTACACGAATTCATGTAATTTAGTAAATCATCATGTACATGAATACAATAAATTTATTTTTTGGGTTTCTTAATTTGTACTTCTTTCCCAAATCTGTGCTGATTCATTGTGTGCTGGTCACGGTGTATATTTACGTTATTTACTGTTAGGTAGGTATGTAATCAATTTAAACATTAGAAGGGTATGGCAGCAAAACCACGCCATCTCCAAAAATCATACTTGCCTAAAATCATACTTACTTTGCCTTGTAATTCTAAATTATTTGTCTTTCTCTATCTTTGCAAAATGTAGTGCATTTGGATCATACTACGCATGCCCGTTGTGCTGCGTGTTTTATCCTACAATATGAACCTACGGATAGCACCTTTAAGTTGAAGAAAGATGTACCCTTTATTTCAACTGAATTGCCAATTTGTTTACCTTTATAGACCTCACTAAATGTATCTCGCATTTACATTTAATACTTGGATATTTTTACTTATTGCTCTAAATGCAACATATCTTTTCCATCATTCGTGAAAGTCTTTCGTAATTTGAGTGAAATAAAACTTGGTGGCAGCTGTAGGTCGTCAAGGACGATCACTCAAAATTGCTCTCATTTCAATGAGCTCTGATCGTTGAGCTGCTGATGTTTAATAAAAGAGCTGTAATGATGGACAGCTTTAGATGCTTCAACGTCAAAGAACGAAAATGAATGAGACGCGAAGAATGAGGCGTTTAGCAAGCAATCAATCATCAGCCTTTGCAAGTGTAGACAGACGGCGGGAATCAGTTCGGTTATGTATGTTTTAGTTTATCTACCAGTTGAGGGATGAGTTTATTTTCATTGCGATACTTCATTCGTATAATGCAAGTAACAATTATGCATTAATAAACTGCCTAGGTGGCACTTAAAATAAGAACCGACCTGGACGAGGAGAAAGGCGAGAGCACCAAAAAATTAATGTTCGTGCAATGAAAGCACTTCGAGCTATCGTCAAATCCAAAAACAAACTAAAATCTATATTAACACATTGTTATTTATAAAAAAAATCTTTCCTGGTATACCATTTGTTGATTTTCTTAGAGAGAGTTCTAAATTGGGATTAGCCCACATGCGAGAAATGTAAATAAATACCTATGCATACAAAAACAAGCCAATGAATTCCGGAACGAAGGCGTCAGTGTATAATATTGGAGACGAGCATTGTCAACACGGAAGTGATGTTACCTGTGTTCCTATTGTGTGGCGACAGCAGAGGTGTGATCCTCATGTGGCGTGTCCCCGTGCTCGGCGGGAGAGTGTGTGTGCAAGGCGCGGGCACTGCGCCAGGGCCGTGCGCACATGCGCCCCACAAGCACATCGCAAGCCCAGCTGACGGAATATATCGACGCAGGCAGGCCCGCGGCATCAGGGATGGGGTGGAAATTAGAGGGATGACCAACACACCCACTAATGTTGCTCAAATTGCAATTGACAGTATTTTTACAAACAAACCAATTTAGTCAAATAAGTTGTATCGAGGGGCAGGGGGTTGCATTAGCCGCTTTAAAAATGTAGTTTACAACAATACAATTTAGGCAAAAGATGTATAAATGGATTATTGCAACCATTGATGAACAGCTTTAAAACTGCTGTATACCGGGTGGCGCAAAAAAATCACCCTGATAGAGAGGTCACTATATCGAAACTATTATAGATAGGATTCTGAAATTTGTACACATATTAGAAAACATGCAAAAATGTAATATGTGCAAGTTTCAAAAACATTACTATTGTAGGAAAAAAGTTAAAGCTGTTAAAATTTGGTTGTCAAAAAATTGATTATACGGAGCTCAAATAGCGCGCGTCCAGAAAACTTCCAATGGCAGGGACGCTGTTTCTTCAAAACTACGTACGATATGAAGCTGAAAATTTCAATTTATATTGAAAATATATTAAGATTGATTGTGTGAAAATTTCAATCAATTTGAATAAGTGGAACAAAATTTGTGGAATCTTGAAATTAAGCGTAAAATCTGAATTCTCCACTATTCTCTTTTCAAGCTCAACTTCAAATTCCCTAAATTTCGTTCCGTACATTCAAATTGATTGACATTTTTATACAATCGATCTTAATATATTTTCAATATAGTTTGAAATGTTCAGCTTGATATCATACGTAGTTTTGAAGAAACAGCGTCTGGCCATTGGAAGTTTTCTGGACGCGCGCTATTTGAGCTCCGTATAATCAAATTTTTTACAACCAAATTTGAACAGAGCTGTAACTTTTTTGTTTTTTCTACAATACCTAGTAATGTTTTCGAAACTTGCACATATTAAATTTTGGTATGTTTTGTAATATGTGTACAAATTTTAGAATCCTATATATAATAGTTTCGATATAGTGATCTCTCAATCAGGGTGATTTTTTTGCGCCACCCAGTATATCAGGTTTACACGTCTTTTTAAAAACAAAATATCTTCAGCAAATGTAAAAATGAATTGGATGAATTAGCAACTATGGTGGAGGTGCCTCTTTAATTAAAAAGTATGTAGTTTCCAAGCAATACAATTTCTAGGCAAAAGTTGTACGAATGAATTTGATTATATAACATTGGTGGAGGGGCCGCGGTTGACCTTGTAAATGGGAAGGCGTCTTTAGATCAAATGATCCAAACATAAATGACATCTGAAGTAATGCAGGTACTTTGCATACAAACTTGTTTCTAACGAGATTTAAGACATTTATTTGGAAATAGGATAATAGTTCTAGGTGCGCACACAACTCGAAATCTATATTTGAAAAAAAATTATGTTCCAATCATTAAAATAAATTGCTACATTATACCACAAAATAAAACGAGCTTTTTGTATTTCGATGAAAATGATTGAAAAAATGTTTTGATGTTTGTTATTACTATCCAAAGAATAGGTAGCTATTTTATATGTAAGATTATTGATGTTATAGGACAACAAATACCTATTATAAAATTCTGTCTCTGTCATGATGACATTTGTCAAGGAATCTTTGAATAAAATGCTTGCAAAAAAAAGCAAATAGGTATATCAAAACGAAATTTATTTTATAATATAAAGTACAAAAATGACTCTTGGTAAGAAAAGATGATGATATTTTCGAAGTTTAGTCTTCTTCGTCACTTGGTACCCCTTGATCATCGTCCTCCGCTCGCTGCCATTGACTTGTCCACTGCTGAGGGTCTATGCCGTTATACATCTAAAACACAGATATAAAATAAATCGCAAATCCACAACAAGACGCATCCTATTTCCTATTGACTTCACCTCACCTTGCTGACAAATGCCAGGATCTTCTTCTTTGAAAACTCCTTGTGGGCTCGAGGGCCCCAGCTCATCTCCATCACCGGAGGATCAGTGCCAGAAATACGCGAATGCTCCAAGTACAGTTGCCGGACAAATTCCTGGAACACAAGTCAAACTGTGAACAAAAATCTCTGATACACTGTGAGAAGTACAACTAATTATTTACTAGACTAGACGACTTACCCCAACCACAAGTTTTTTCGTGTCACCAAATATTGGGTGATGTCTTTTTGGGTCGTCAATGGTAATTCCCAAAATTCGCAGGAAAGCCCATAGATCAACTGGAAAATCAAATAGGTATACCACATATATCACTCAACATACTGTTAAAACAGAATACGTAAAGAAAACATATGATCTCTTCTCAGACTTAAACTTGACAAGTAAGGAAATAGAATATGTACACATGGTTATTTCATTCTGTGTAGTATCTTACATCATCATTGTTGAGATCATTCCGAAGCAGAACAAGTTTAAACACAAAATAAGAATAATACCTTAATACCTCCATATCACAGTTGTTATTTAATAATTGGTAGGTAATAAGTAGAGTCAAGATTTTCAGGCAAATATGCTTCTGAGGAGCGGCAACATCAGGGATATATGGATCGTTTCATGACATACCGATTCCAAATATACCCTCCTGATGTTGCCTTTTTGCCTTTTTAGGCGTTTTTGGGTCGATAGTGCCTTTTTAAGCATTTTGAGATTTTTTGGGCATTTAATGCTGCCTTTTTGGCATTTTTGGCTCAATTCGCCTATTTGCTACTTTCACACTATTTTCACAACTTTCAACTCACTTTTTTCAATTTTAGTTCACATTACTGTTTACCTAAATATTCCCGCCAAATATTCAAATCACAATTGTAAATTTGATTGTAAATCAAAATCAATATTAATTTTAATTTGCTGTAGGTACCTATTCTAAATACATTAAACGGTACAACAGAAACTATTCAATTTAAAAACTTGAATCGAAAACTGTTTTTCACTGGCTAATGCGAAGTGGAATGGAATGGCGAAGTAGCATGGATTTGCTTTTATCCTCCCAATTATAGTTCCTACTTCGGTTGTATTAAGTTACCTGCAAGTATATTCATTGTAATACCAAAGAACGTGTTGAAAAATAAAAAATTACATTTATAAGGAAAATCACATGGAATATGAGATTTCTAGCTGATCCCAACTTCACATTATTTTCACATTTTTCATGGCATATGCGATTTTGCTGATGATACTGCCTTTTTATAACGCTTATACTGCCTTTTTTGAGGGTTTTGATACTGCCTTTTATGCCTTTCTAGGTATTTCATTCTGCCTGAAAAAACTGACTCTAGTATAATAAGTATTTGTCTTGTTTTATTTCAGCTTGTCAAGTAGACCTACCTTCTTTAACAGTGCCCTCCATCATAAAGATGTACGAGAGAATGATGAGCAGCAATGACTGCCTGAAACCAGCCTTTTCTTGAATGGCCATTACTTGTCCCACCTCATCACTCTTTAACTTGTTGATTAGACAATATCGAGCAGGTGTTCCTCCCAAATCAACTAGCTTCAAACCAAATATCTACAACAAAATTAATTCTTAATGTAGATAAGAAACATTGCAATATTTTACAGTACTACGTACTGTACTACATATTAAAAATTTAAATAAGTAGGGACCAGGGTGCCAATTCTTGAATCGAGACCGCATGCAAATATAATATTTGCATGACTACCTATGCAAAGATCAAGTGAAATCCTTTGTTTTATCAATGATAAAGTAGCTGAATCCATTGTGCAGTGGCTCATTTCCGCATGGCAAACGTCCTACTGGACCCCAAGTCTTGAAATCAACGTTTTGAAACCGTTCGTGATATCATTGTTTAAAACTCGGAAAAGTTGACAACTAAGCCTTAGCCTTCAACTTTTTTTACGTTTTAAACAGTGAAAACGCAAACGGTTTGAAAACGACGATTTCAAGACTTGGGGTCCAGGCTACAGCAAACTCGAGAATAAGCCACCCAGAACCGTTATTAAATACGGGGCTGGTTCCAATTCCTGCAAAACGGGTCCGGGTTCCAGTTCTCATATTATTCATAAAAAGTAAAATTCCAAATCACACGGGATATAAAGTTGGAGCAATGTCAAAATTATGGAAATTACAGAATTTGTTTTCGTTCACAAATGAAATTGGTGACTGTGTTCAGAATTCCCAAGAAGAGATATTTAATGTGCACCTGAAAACGGGGAAAGAAGCATCCCTGAAATATTGTGCCGAGGTTTTATTTATTTGACATAGTACAGTGTAGATCCTAGAGAGAGTTTTTATCAAAATAATATACCCAGTCTAGTAGGTATCTTTGTTTATTTAAAGAGTTACTATTTTATTTCATTATTTCAGACCATAGGATTAGGAGTATTTTTAAGTACCTACCTAGGTACCTAACCTAATGGCATAAAAAATATAGTGCCATAAAATCAAATTTAAAAGAAATTTGCTATAGGTAATAAAGATTTCAAAACTTTTTACAACGATAGAGAAGCACAAAACATGTAGGTACGTAAATAGAATGATGCTGATGTGTTGTAACAAGTATTTTATGAATGTAAGAAAAAATAGCAAAGGTGCTAAAAAGGATTTTACTAGGTATTAGGTAAGTTACTAAACACATAAAAATAAAATTCCCTGACCTCTAATGCATCTGCATCACAGTTCAGGCACAATAACAAATTAAAAAATACCTTTTTGTACAGCGTTTGAAAATAATAAAAAATATATGTATATATAGGTAAAATGTATGATTAGGAGGTGGTCTACAATTAGACAATAAAACATAAAACGGTATTTGAAGTAGTCTGGGAAATGATTAGATCGCACAATCAGAAGTATAGTCTATATCCTAGCTTGGCATTAGCTCTAGTAGATGAGCTCTCATTTCATTGATAATAACAAGGATTGATTGTCAAAGAACATTAATTTTTATCAGTCATTCAAATTAATTCAATACACACACCGTTTATGTTTTGCCGAGTGTACCTATACCTACCTACTATTGAGGAAAGTAGGGGAGGGCCTGAAAACCCCAGTATGGACCAAATCCTTCGAAGATCAGATATGGTATTTGAATTTTGCTATTCATAGCAAAGGTTCAATGAAAAGGTATGAACACTGATCTCTAATACTTCGTGGATGGCCTTTGGTACATATGAAAATGTTGCCAACACGGAGGATCAAGATTGGCATCACAAAACCATATGATTGGTCAATTCAAGTCACGTGCCTACTACGCCCTGTACTGTGATTTGCTGTGGAAATCATTAAATAAATAAAACAAATGAACATTAAACATTCTCTTCTTTGCAACAAAATAAGTATATTTTCATCAATGAGGCGGAAGGAAAAAACAAATGACGGCGTTTGAATTTCTGATTAGCTGATAAACCCCATAAGGGACGCCAAACCTGACCTAATGGCGGCTAGTGGCGTTATCATAGGGAACCTCTATCCAGTGTTACATATCAGTGGGTAATGGGTATGAATGAAAGGTATTCCTTCAATGGCATTCACAAAGATGTTCTATAGGTAGTTAGGGGTGGGTTCCACTTGAAATTGAAAAAATCTAGATAGACAGCGACTAACCTCTTCCAATTTCTTCTGCACAGCTGTCATCACCTGATCATATTTTTTACCAGCTCCTTTAATTGCATGTTTTGACAAGTCGGAGCGCTTCACTGGACGCTTATGATGATCTTGGGACAACACGTAAGTTATTGTATCATTGACCATTCTTTCCAGATCATCTTCAGACAGCAGATTCCTTTGAGAAGCTTGAGATGCCATTCTCAAAATATTGCCTACCTGAATAGTGAACAGAAGAAAACAACTTAAGTACCTACACTAAAAACGTAAATTTTGCACCTCCAAAAACTTTTAATGTAGTACATGACAAGTTGATTGATACAACCACAAAAAGCGCCCTGCGGGGCATACAAAAATTAAAATTGGCTTGGTGGTTAGCGATTTATGGGACCTTAATTGTGTGGAGGGATGGGAGCGTCGGGTTGCTATTGGGCGACATGACCCTACCATATTGCGAGTGCGACCAAATTTTGTTGTTGTCGCCGATTGCCGATTTGGGTGATTTCACAATATCCTTCCATAAAGCAAATTTTTTAGAAAATATATGGAATATACTACTACTTTGAAACTAAATTTCCATAATTGTGAACTATCAAACTTATAGTAGGTGTTTAAAATCGCTGAAATTTCTAGTCCCAAAATGCATAGAATCGGCTCTAATTCATTCCTCAAAATTTTCAGGGCCTATACTGCCGGGACTTGCATGTTGCGAGGAGGGGCCCTTCTCCAAGACCCACCATTTGTGCTCTGAGCAGACCAAAATATCCCGAAAATATCGTATTTGGGTGACATTTGGGCGATTTGATTTTTTTTAAAATAAATAATAGGTACTAGAGGTACCTATATTTGAAACATTGGACGACTTTTGGGGGGGGGGGGGGGAAACCCTAGGGGGGGGGGGGGGAGAGGGGTCATAATGTAGAGTTGCACTCCGTGGTTGCACCGCAGGCAGAAATCCCACTGCCGACACAGGGGAATTGCTTAGCTATCCATTTCAGTACATGCACTGCAACGTGAGAGCAATAATTCATAAGTGCAAGGGATTATTTAAGCATTAGAAGTAGGTGCCTACTATCTAGTGCAAGAACCACAAGTGTTATCAACAAAATAATGATCATGGGTTTTAGTAGGTACATAACCTTACTCATGGACCCCTTGACATAAACCCTTTAATAAGCTCTAGTAGGTACTACTAGGTACCTACCTAGCCTACCTACCTACTGCATCTGTTGAATAATAGAAGATAAATTATTTGTTCATACACACCAGTATTTTGATTGTCTTTGCCAAAGGACCGAAGTTTTATATTCCATAAAAAGAGATAGAGTCGTCTCGTATTCGCTCGTTCCCCTCGTTCCGCGCGTTCCCGGAAATTGATTGAAAGTTTGAAATCTGCTGACCGGAAGTTAAGTAGCTAATCAAATCAACAAATCCATCCATCCAAATTTCAAAATCAAATCCGATCTTTGGTGGTGAACAGTGGTGAATTCTTTATTTCTTTTACATTCGTCACTTGGGTGGCAACTGGACGTAAACGGTATGCACACAATATCTTTATTTACAGCTTTAAATGTAAGGAAAGAGAATTGATAGAATTATTTAACGTTCTTCAATCAAGCGAATAGGTGAGGTAAGACTTATTTTTAGGTTAAGTTGGGAGGCTTCATGATCGTAGGTACCTAGGTTCACCTGTAGCCGCCTTCGGATATGAAAAGACTTTGGAACTGTTCCATAATATAATTTTTAGTCTCAACTTTGAGACAGCTTGTCAGTTGTGAATTATATAGTATATATTTGGCCCATGAACATGAATTCTGACATCGTGCTAGCCTAGGTAGATAGGTACCTACCTACCTAGGTACGTACCTATAGGTACCTACTACCTATACCTACCTAGGTACCTACCTGTTTGTTTGTAATGTTTGTAATGTTTGTAAAGTTTTTTATTTAGCCAAACGGCTATTTCAACACATAAGATACATTTAGTCATTTTTACTCTTAACATAATTAGTTAACATTACCTTAAATTTATGGTACTCTTTGATACTTTTTACATGATTTGGAAGTTTATTATACTCTCTAATACCTCTATAAAATATACTATTATTTAACTTTGTAGTGTTACAATGTCCTAGATATAGATCATTTGCATTTCTAGTAACATGTTCATGGTCCTTAACATCCATCTTAAAATATTCAGGCATCATACCGTGACTGATCTTATAAATAAGGAAGTGGCTACAGTCACGGTACCCCGTGACAGCAGTGAAATGCAAAATGGCCGGCACGCTACCGTGACTGCAGTGTGCCGCTCGACCTAAACACTGCTGCCACGGGGGGCGTGTTTAGTTCACGCTACCGTGACAGCAGTGAAAAATGACACCGAAACACTGCTGTCACGGGGGGCGTGCACACGCGCTGGCGTGAAAGCAGTGTTTAGCTCAAGAGGCTGTTTATTTCTTGTTTATTAATGAAAATTTCATTTACGGCTGTATCTACACTATTTTTTACAAAAATTATAATAATGTATCTGAAGTGACAGAGGGGCGTGTTCGCGCTACGAGAATGCACATTAATGTCACTTGACCTCAAAAATGACCCCAAAATATGCACAATATTGTAAATTTGTTGTTTTGTCTTAACAAACGACACTATTTCCGAAAAATGAAGTAATGTACTATCTACATTTCAAAAATAACACGAGGACATGAACACCTTGTGCTAGGTGCGTACGCCCCCCCCTCCCCCCCGTGGAAGCAGTCCACAGACTGCTTCCACGCCAGCGTATGCACGCACCCCGTGACAGCAGTGTTTAGGTGTCATTTTTCACTGCTGTCACGGTAGCGTAAACTGCACACCCCCCCCGTGGCAGCAGTGTTTAGGTCGAGCGATACACTCGGTATTATATTATAAGTAGAATAGTTATGCCCTAACACAAGATATTGTTATCTTAAAAGGGTATAATAAACATAGACCAATGTAACCATTATTGTAATGCTTTGGAAAAATAAAAATAAACTTGAAACTTGAAACTACAGTCACGCTACCGTGAACCCAGTGCATCAGCTGCTGTCACGGGGGGCCCCCGTGGCAGTAGTGTTTAGGTCGAGCAATACACTACAGTCACGCTACCGTGAACCCAGTGCATCAGCTGCTGTCACGGGGGGCCCCCCGTGGCAGTAGTGTTTAGGTCGAGCGATACACTACAGTCACGCTACCGTGAACGCAGTGCATCAGCTGCTGTCACGGGACCCCGTGGCAGCAGAGGCGGCCTATAAATAAACATATGTATAGGTAGCAATTTCAATCATTTCATTAACAGAACACCAGTTTAAACTTTGTCTCATTACACTTGATGATTTGAATCTATTTTCTTTAAGAAGGAACCTCATAATCTTATTTTGCATAATTTGTAGTCTATTAGTACATCAGTAGGTATTAGCATTGAAAAACAGAGTATTACAATAGGTGAAGTGAGGTTTGATTATGCAATTAAAAATCATAAGTTTAGTCCATTTTGATAAATTTTTTCCAACTCTCTGCAAGTAACCAAACTTTTTACCAATTTTCTTAAATACATATTCCATGTGCCTCTTGAAATTTAGCTTCAAGAGGCACATAACTCAATATGATCACTATTAGCGCAGCTAAGTCTTGTCTGCACCGGTGGCCTACTCGGTAAGACGCTCGACTACGGACCACGAGATCGCAGGTTCAAAACACGGCGGTTCCACGGGATTTTATAATTGAAATGTGTAATCAAACCTTGTCCAATACTTCAGAAGAGGTTTCCCGAATGCAAATGAGTATTCATAAATAAAGAAAATTTTATTTTTTTATGAAATTTTAACGTTTTTTTGGCAGCAAAAAAGATATTACCAAGATCTTGGTAAGATCTTGGCAAGATCTTGGTAAGATCTTAGCAAGATCTTGATTAGGATTAGGTTTTGTCAAGATCTTGATAAGATCTTATCAAGATATTACCAAGATCTTGGTAAGATCTTAGCAAGATCTTGTTTAATACAAGATCTTGTCAAGATCTTGGTAAATCCAAGATCTTGATAAGATCTTAGCAAGATCTTGGCAAGATCTTGGTTAATACAAGATCTTGATAAGATCTTAGCAAGATCTTGGCAAGATCTTGGTTAATACAAGATCTTAGCAAGATCTTGCAAGATCTTGCAAGATCTTGGCAAGAATTTTCAGCAGGGTAGGTATTTATTGTTTATAAAAGTTTTAACATGCAGTCTTACTTTCAATCCTTTCAAATGCTAAGCAAATTATTTGTAGACCGGCGAAATGTCTGCTTGATTGTAGAAATAGATTGGTTGGTTGTTGATATATGAAATTACGTTTATGAATTATTTTATTTATTCAGTCACGTTATATTTATAGTTACAATACAATGTGTTGGGTAATAGGAATTTGCTCTATTGTATGGAACGGCAAGTAACTGTTTGAATACTATTTCTTAAATTATGTCATGTTGCCTATTTTGTGAGTTTCAATCTCTGTATTTATCTGTATTGTTTATTTATCTGTTTTGTTTCTGTAATTATTATTTGGAATAAATCCCTTTGATACACACCTAGGGATGTTCCTGGAAATATTTCCGATTCAGAAATTTCTGCGGAAATGGAAAAATATGGAAATTTCTCGGCATATATTTTTCCGTCTTTTCGGAAAAATATGGAAAAATATTGTCAAAATGATTATAATTAGTATAAATGTGTGTAATTGTACTCCATAGCAAGTGATTACATATTCCCACTCTCAGGATATGCTAAAGAGAATGACAGTCCTCTCTTTGTAGTGCGCCTCTTCAATGTATTAGCATATTGAACTACAGCGGCCTGGTTGTAATGTGCCTAACCAGATTTAAATTTCCCGCCACTCAGAAAACATCACGTTTGGGGTGATCAATGATAATTACAGCCAATTATTCTATCCAAATCAGTACCTATGGGCGTAATTGTTTCTGGTACGGTATGCCAGGCAATTTAGTTACATAGGTAACTTTAACTTATTGGCTATCTTTTAATATTTTGTTCCTTAATTATCATGTTTTATTTGATATTACTAATAAATTTCAAAAACATGAAGTATTTTCTAGTGTACTTGAATGTGAATATTGATTAAAATGATCAAAAAATGTGATGCATTACATTTAAGAGCTGTATTTTCAAATTTTTCCAAATTTTCCATATTTTTCCAGAAATTTCCAGAAATTTCCATCGGAAATTTCTCATTCATATTTTTCCGGAAAAATCCACACCTAAATACTCCAAAAAATACACATGAGTGTGTGTCTGTTACTAACTTGCAATGAGACACAAATGCAGTTATTTTTTATATAATTTAGTGAATCATGCTTCTAGCCTTCAGTATATTATTGCCGTGTTTTAAGGAATTATGGTTCGAGGTGTCGCACGTATCTGTGCTCGCTTATCAACGCGTTACACAGAGCGTTTTCCTAGTGTAGGTATATACTACTGCAAAATGACGTCATCCTATGATGGCTTGTAGTACATTATATTGCCTTCAATGACGTCATTCTCGTCAGCAGGACCCCTATTTTTGAGGTCGTTCGAGTGCTCGCATATTCGAGCGTGACGCCAAAGTGATGTCCTTCCGATCGAAATAACATTCAATAAGTCAAATCAGTTTATTATTATGTTTTATCTGACGTTAGGCGGCCGTGATCTGTATGAAATTGAAATTTGATTTGAACAAGCTCGAAAATAGGTGGACAAAGTTACTGTCGAGAAGGCTGTGGAAAATTTATTAAAATACGTAGGTAATTTAGTGTAATTGAGCGAGTGTGGCGAGCGTCTGCATTTGGCACTTTTGGAAACTTTCTCTGTTTTCTACCTTTTTTTTTGTTTCCAGACGCCACAGGTCCAAAATACGTAGTGGAGTATGACTTATTATGAGTAGCGTCTTAGTAGTAGTGTATAGATTTTGAAAGCTGCCCACTGATTGATTGAAAAATGAAAATGATAGCTCACACCAATTGACCTTTAACAAAGCAAAATTTTTCACTTTTTTTGAGGCCGTCGACGTCATACATAGTTTTAGTATAGATTTCATGTATATCCTGGTTCAGATTTGTTAAAATCAAAATAAATTTCTCCTGATTGGCTATAAAATATAATTCATATCTATGTACACTCCCCCAAATAATAAACGGTACTTGGTACAAAACGTATTGGCTGCTGGGCCGGTTCCTTGACAATCAATCCTTGTTATTATCAATGAAATCAGAGCTCACCTAAAAGAGTTAGATAATGCGTTAGCACTGACTTCATGGGATGATGCCATCAAACCTTAATCAGTCAATTCATTTTCTTTCGAGTACCGTTTATTATTTGGGGGAGTGTACCTGGAGGCCAAGTCTTGAAAAAAGCGTTATGAAACCGTCTGGCGTTTTCATTGATCAAAACGTAAAAAATTTGACGACTATACCTTAGCCTTCAACTTTTTTACGTTTTGATCAATGAAAACGCCAGACGGTTTCAAAACGCATTTCTCAAGACTTGGGCTCCTGGGTAGTCAGATCAAGTCATTAAAACTACCATTTTCTCTTATTTTACACATTTTCAGCTCAATCACTATAATCACTAGAGAACGGCACTTATTGATATTTTTATCTTTTGAAATAACTCTCAGAAAATGATGGTATCGAAATGGGAATTCCAATGCACGGGTCGGGATCTAATTTTCATTATCTAACCAGAATAGATGGGTATTCTCAGTTTCAATGAAAAAGCAGAATGTTGAAGCGGATCATACCGGGTGGGCCAAAAAAACTTCCAATGGGCCAGTTATACCGCTGTGGTGAAACTACTTAACTGATCAGACTGAAAATTTTATATATTATAAAAGAAATTTACTATGGTTTGATATGTGAAAGTTTCAAAAACATTACTTTAGTAGGAAAGAAGTTACCGCTGTTCGAATTTGGTTGTCGAAAAATCGATTATACCGAGCTCAAAATATACCGCGTTCAGAAAAACTCCAAAATCCGGAACACCGTTTTATCAAAACTGTTGACGAGACAAAGACTAAAATTTATCATTTCATTCAAAATATGTGACTATAATTGTGTTAAAATTTCAATATATTTGAATCAATGGAACGAAAGTTATGGTATCTTGAAGTTGAGCTTAAAACCAGAAAATCTGAGATATAATTTCACTTCTGAAATAACATGTGAGGTAATTTTGTGAAATTATCACCCAGATATTCTGTTTCAACTTCAAGATAGGTACCTACCATAAATGTCGTTCCACTGCCTCCAACTCTTTGAATTTTTAACACAATCAACGTATATTATACTATATAATAATAATATAATATAATAATATTATAATAATAATAATAATATAATATTATTATAATATATTATAATAATATATTATATTATATATTATAGACGTATATTGAATACCTACTAATTTAGAAATTTACAGCTTGCTATCCTCAGTAGTTTTCAGAAAAACTGTGTTCCGACCATTGGACGTTTTCTGGACGCGCGCTATTTGAGCTCTGTATAATCGATTTTTAGTCAACCAAATTCGAACAGCTGTTACGTTTTTCCAGTGTTGGGGAGGAACTAGTTCCTTTTTGGGGAACTTTTAGGGGAACTTAGTTGTAGTTTTTGTCTTCCTAAATTTACCTGATTTCTGAAAATTTACTGCTTGATGCTTTACTCACTCAATTCAGAGAAGGGTTAAAAAAAAAATCCAGATTGTTTTTGGAGGGCATTGTATAACTTAAAAGGAACTTATTTCCTTACTGGTAACTTTACAGTTCCTTTATTTCGAAGGAACTAGGAACTGGAACTAGTTCCTTTTTGTTCAAAGGAACTGGAACTAGTTCCTTTTTTTGAGGAACTTACCCAACACTGCAATTTTCCTACAAAAAAACGAAACGTTGCACATTAAAAAATGTACCAATACAGAGCATTTACCGCTGAATTTAATATTAAAATATCAATTACCTAATGGCTCTGAATCAGGTAATGTTTTTGAAACTTTCACAGATTAAACCTTGGTAGGTTAGGTATGTTTGTCATATCATGTAAAAATTTCAGCCTTATTTATGCAGTACTTACTTTTATCACAGCAGTGTCTCGCCCACTGGACGTTTTTTTTGGGCCACCTGGTATTTCAATTCAATATGGATGTATATAAGTTTTCTGTGCATTACAAAATTCAAGTTCGAAGTGATGCACATATCGGTGCTCGCTCACGTTTTCCTAGTAGTATTTAGTAACTAATTTTCTTTGTTTCAGCCCCAGCCATAAGATGAAGTTGTCATACTCCTTGTTACCTGTCTTGGTGGGTGCATCCTTGGCAGGTGGTGCTGCATTGGGAGTGTTGTACTTTTTTCTAAAAAAAGATGACGACGGTGATGATTTCTTCCCTACCACTAGTCGATTGACTGGTGTGTCAACTACCCAAAAGACTATTTCAATCCCCAGAGAGTCTGTGGGTGTAGTCATTGGAAAAGGAGGTAGCAATATCCGTGATATCCAGGATCAGACCCAGACAAAGATTAAAATGAGAGAGGACAGTAAGTTATAAGTAAAACATTGGATAAGTCGCCAATTTCACTTTCATTTCTGCAACACAATTCATGCTTGCATGTTTGCCAATTCAGTTATTTTCCAAATATTTGTGTCCACTGTCCAAATATTTATCAGCACAATAGTTACTATCTTTAAAGTAGAGCTTGTAGGTACTTAAAAATTGACAAAATTGGCTTGCATTAGTGCAACACAATCTTAATTTCACCCAATCTAAAATTAAATGGAACTCTCCTGAAACCTTTAATTATTACGTGTAGTTTTCATTATTCAAAAACTACACCTCTGCCGGTTGGGTACCCCCCAGACTCCCAGTGGTGTCTAGAACAACTCCGGACCACTAGACAAGGTCCGGCCACCACTGCTAGAGAGAGTTTCCTATTATTACCGATATTTACAAAATTTGGGAACTCTGTAGTATTGTTAAGTCCGTCTTCCATGGTCGCGGATTTTCACCGCAACGCGAATCCGCGCCGCCATCTTGGCCTCTCAGCCAATCAGTACTCTAATCGCAGCGCCGCGTGACGTCACGCGAACCGCATCTGAATGTTGAGCTAACTTCAATACTTGCGATTCCGCGACGCGGCAGCGGTTTTTGGCGCATGCACTGTAAACGACTACCGATAGGAGCGCTCTGGCGCTGTTCGTAATTGCTTAAAATTCCGCTAGGTTCGTCTCAAAATATCGCGCCGCAACGGCAATTCACGGAAGACGATGGGTGCGAGATCCTGCCGCAAAGCGACATCGCGGCGAAAAAATCGTGACCATGGAAGAAGAACTTTCAACCTACTATACCATAGGTTTATTTCTTTATTTTAGTCTAGGTAGAAGTAGTTAGTTACAGGTTTGACGACATCCATAGTATCAATCAAATCATTACATTGTCTGTGGTTTTATAAACAATACACATAGGTACAAATGCTTTCATTGTCTGCAAGATTTTTCCAGAATTTGTATTTGGTAGATGGTAAATTTAAATTATTTCTGCCAACAGGCAATTCTGACAATACGCGAATCTGCACCATCACTGGCACAGTAGAAAACGTTGAATATGCTGATAGTCTGATCAAAGGTCTCATCCGAAATCAGCCTCTGATTACTACAGTTGACATTAAAGTACCGCAGGTAAGTTTTGATTGTTAGTTGTACGATAGTGGCAAGTGGCCAAGCTGTCTTTTTATCCACTTTTTTTGGCCACTATCACTACTATCGTTTTTGGCAAAAATTATATTAAACTTGTTATATTATAATATTAAGTGCTGTTTGTTATGCTTTCAGTCAGCTTGTGGCCGGATCATTGGTAGACAAGGAGAGAGCATCCGCACCATCTCATCATCTTCTGGAGCAAAGATCGACATTGAAAATACAACTGGCCAAACTTCCAATTGTGAGTATCTGCAGCTTTCTATTTCACAATAACTCGATCTTTTTGACTCGAAATGCAATCAAATTGATAATGATAAATAGGTAACATTCCGTAATTCATCATAAAGTTATCTGACCTTATCTCTTCTAGTTGGCAAAAAACGGTGTAGTTCTTAGTTAATATGCTATAATAATTAGAGATGGGCCGATTCCGATTCTCGCGATTCCACCGATTCCAGTGGAATCGGAAGAATCGCGATTCTCCGATTCCTGTCCATATTTTAGCGATTCCGATTCTTTTTGAAAATCCCGCCCTTTTAGCTTGATATTTTAGGTTAAAAACATCGCCAAAGCACAATTCCTAGTATTACTACTTACTTTCCAACAAAATTAAAGATCTAACACATTAAAAATACATTAAATGTTGTTTTCTTACCACTTTTTTGATTTTTTAATTACTTACCTGAGGGCAAAATACTAAGGGTGATAAATACAGTGAGGTTTGTAGGTATTTGTGAAGAATCGGAATCGCAAGAATCGGAGCTAAGAATCGGTATCGGAATCGTGAAATTTTGGAATCGGCCCATCTCTAATAATAATAATATTAAATTTATAAACAAAATAAAAAATGAAGACTGATGTGTGTGGGTGTGTTTAGTCAGTGACCGACGCATCACACTGAAAGGTACAGCCGAGCAGATTGATGCCGCCAAGGATTTGATCAATGAGAAAGTGAAAGAAGATGCTGGGTTGAGACAGCGCTATGAAGCAGGCGCCCGGAACCGCACACCGCGACGAGACAACAAGACACCGCAGTACCTCACAAATAGTGCTCAGAAACAGGTGATGGTCTGAAACTGTTGATTCCGGATTGCTCCCCTTAATCTGTAATTTAATTTTGTAACGAATGGTCTGGTGCTTTGCTAATTGTCTCTCCACTGCTAAAAAGTGTTTTTTACATATTGATCTTTGGGCCAGAAAAATTTCATCCATACTGTTTGTCTTGTGTGTGGAGTTATTGGTCCTTCACTCTCGCCATTTGAAGAATGTACCTACACTCAAACCAATAAAAATTGGTTCTCTAAAAGGAAGGGATTGGCTGCTGCTTGACAATCAATCCTTGTTATTATCAATGAAATAAGAGCTCTCCTGCTAGAGGTAGATGATGCGTGACAACACCTCCTTGGGATGATGCCATCTAACATTATTCAGCCAGTCCTTTTCTTTTCGAGTACCGATTTTTATTGGTTTGAGTGTACATTTATTTGTTTTGTAGGGCTGGGACTTGACCTTATTTGATTTGACGTCAACAATGTCAAACTAAGTATGAAGTTTTGATTTGTTAAATTCAAAATTGTACAAGCAGTTGACTTTGTTCTTATTTTAATATAATTTTTTTAATGAGAAAATAACACTTTTAATTTTATTTATCTTTTAAGGTGATTTTTCTTGCCCTGACAAAAACAGATTACTAGTTATTCTATAACTTTAAAATTACGGATTCGGCCCTAATACGATTCAGTACAATGTTAATCCATATGGCTGTGAATCGTATTCGGGCCGAATTCGTAATTTTAGAGTATAGAATAACTGCCCAGAGAGGCTTGTGTCAGTTCAGTTGCTTTCTCGAGCCGGAAATAGCTAGGTAATAGGTATTCATGTGTCACCTATTTTAAGTGTGATAATGCCATTGGAAGAGCCCAAAGGTAGTAGGTACTAGGTACCTAGTAAATTATTTCCATTATGTTGATGTCAACATTATTTCGACTGTATGTTTCAAAGACAAATCAGTGACTTGTACAAAATGTTGACTTTGACATAGATTTAGCAAACATAGTCAAATCCCATCCCACCTCTATTGTTTTTGTATGGTTTTCAAACGATACCACAGCACAACGATACCACAGCACAACGATACCAGTAGCATTTTTTACATGTTTTGTTGTCGCTTTTTTGTCTCTTGGCCTGACATTTAAAACAAATAAAAGTACATAATTTTAAAAAGCAAAACTGCATTTTCTTTTTATCTTGCTTATTATGCATATATGAGTAATGCTGAACATAACTACCTATTTAGGCAAAAAGTTTCAATTTATTTTATTGTTTCTGTGAGAGCAAGTGTAGGTACAGAGTCTATTATACTATAAACATGCTCGGTTGATGAGCTTTCATCAAAACGAAGTACCTAATACTGGAAACATGAAGTACAGAGATGTTTACATGAAAAGCAGAGCTAACTGGGAAACCACCTGTGTAACATTTTGATAAGTGAACACTGATGTATTGTGACATCACAATCTGAAAACCCCTAAAATATGGAAAACATCAACTACAAGCTCATTGATCAGTGATCACCGCAAATCAATTAAATACTTCCTGCTTTCATTGCAACTTAGTAACAGCAATCTATTCACTCGATGGATCTTTGTATCAATCATCTTTATGTGTCAAAAGGTAATTCTTGAAGTTCTTTACTGATTGTCTGAAGATGTGATAAAATGTTGTTCCCATGCCATGACTGAAGCTTTTTGAACTTGTTCATACAGACAGACAGTTTATCCTTGTTTAACCAATCAGAGGGTTGTGCTAAAATGCTAGACACATGAGTCAGTAGTCTTCATTTAATTTTTTTTTCATTTTATTTGAAATTGCTAACAGAATACAAATATTTCCCAAGTGTGATTTAAAACATATAAATTATAAACTCTATTTTAACTATGACTTGAGCTACAAAACTTTTAAAAATTTCTTGTCGTCTCATTTCATTTGATACGGGCTCACTGCACACTGGGTTGCGATTCTACAACTATTTTTGATTGCTGGTGGGTGGAATAGCAATCTGTATAAATCTTATGGCAAAATCTAATTGGATACGAAATTGCTACCGTTTGCTGTTATAGAATCCCAACCGGCAACCCTGGACTTAACATGGTAGTGACGCCGTATCATTTGATGCAAGACGGCAAGGAAATTTAGAATGACACCCAGGTATGGCATTATTGCAAAATTTCAGATCGATTGGTTGATCGGTGTGTGTGGCCTGGGCAATGCAGACAACACAACACAAAACAAAACAAACAACATAGTACTAGAGTAAAGCTACGTTTACAGCTCGACAACAGACGTATAGTGCTTCGGCGCTGGCTAATCAGATGTAGGGATGGCACTTTTACCGGGTCTGAAAAAATCGGTAAATTTACCGGTCAGCGGTAAATTTTTAAAAATGATGGCAAATACCAATTCATGACTATACCAAATACAAAAATGACCCTACTTGATTATTTGACCCATTTACAAAGATTACCGCAGTCAGGACAATAACAATACCTACATCTATAATCAATGTTAATAATGACAATACTCCATATTGATAAGGGATAATATAGCCGAATAGCATTGATTCGACCAATCTAGTGTAGGCTATGCCATGCCTGCCTGTGATATTCTCCCATAAGAGGAATTGTCGACCACCAATTTGATCAATCTGTGTCTGCTAAATAAGCAAACCTGAAGAGAGATTCCAACATTGGAAGTAATGGTATATGGATGGAGTTATCATTCTGAATGATTGAGGACAACCAAAAATCAACTTAAAATATGCCTAACAGCTAATGTTGTCACACTGATGTTTACTTATAGTTTTTACTTAAAATTTGATATCTCCATTCTAGAGGTCGGATTCGGGTAATGTTTTGTACCCGGGTACCCGCTTTAATTACCCAAGTAAAAAAAAAAAAAAAAAAATTTTTTTTTTTTTTTTTTTTTGGAAAATGTTTTGAAATTTGTTGCATTGAGCCCGCCGCCCTATCCGTGTCCTTGGGGAGAGATACGCAACGTCCATACAATGGAAGGTTGAACGCAATGCATCCCCTCCATCAACTCACCAGCATTTTCATGAAATTACTAACAATGAATTTACAAACCAATTATTGGTTGGGATTGTTGAGATTTGGGAAATATGAATAAATATTAAATTCAGTTTATATAACTATAAACAATGCAGCTGGTGATTAAGTGGCAGCATTCGCAAATAATGCAAACAAACCTAATAACTAAAAAAATTAAAAAAATTTATTTTTATTTTTTTGATACCCGAGTACCCGCCATTGTACCCGGGTAATGGCGTACCCGGGTACCCGGTTTGTACCCTGGTACCCTAACTGACCTCTACTCCATTCATACATTGGAGAAGATCAAAAAACAAAATTTACCATTTTTTTTACCGGTAAATTTACCTTAATTTACCGGTAAATTTTACCGAGTGCCATCCCTAATCAGATGTCTAGCGTTCAAGGTCAAAAGATAAACAATTTTTATATTTCGGCACTGAACGACGAATGTCGGCGCTTAAACGGCGAGCTGTAAATGTATCTTTATGCTTGCTACTCTTGCTTAACATCTTTACTAGAATTGTGCTGCTTGTAGCTGTGTCTGTATGTGTTCCTTCTACCTTCTCCATTTGTTTTTACAGGTGAGTACCTATTGTTCATATTCTAGAGTACTAAGGCAATAGATATTAATTTAATAACCAATTTTGCAAGGTATATAAGGAATGTGCATTTAATTTACAAGTAAAGACCAGCATGCTAAGGCAAACCAGCAGGAAGGCAAATGGAATTACTAAAATACTTGTTTATTTGACCAGTCTGATTGCAGGACCAGTTTAAAATGATTCCAATTTGTTTTATGTGTTCTCAGGTCGAGGAGGCTGCCATTTCAAAGCATAGTGAGCGTTTGGCTTCCACCAGCAGCGATGGAATGATGGAAGTTTACTAGGGTTGGGATTCGATTTGATTTGCTAAATCGATGTCAAACTGAAGATTTCGACATCAAATCGAAATAATTTCGACATCGAAATAATTTTGACATCGTAATAATGGGCCACATCGAAATAATTACGGCGAAATGTGGCAACACTGCAATTGCGTCTGCCCAAGGCCATGTTCCAGCGCTAGAGATGTCCCTCTCACACCCCCCTCGCGGCAACAAATGACGAGGAAATGATTGAAATAAATAACTTTTTCATTTCAAATAACGTACAAGCATTTATTTATGTAAAAGGGAACAATTAATGAAAAAATTTCGTTGCAAATCCAGTTGCAAATTCATGGTTTTATTAGACTTGTTGCCGGAATATATCCCGTGAAGCATAGGTAACATTGTCTGCATTCAACATCCTTTAGCAATGTTGCCCGTAATGTTCACTTCAAACTCGAAAACTTTCCACAATTCACTTCGTCTCCACGGCGGGATTATTTTTTTGCGTGGAAACATTCTTTCACGAGAGAATAAAAACAACACGCGCTGAATGGCAAGAGACAACTGACCAACCCACCCTCAACTGCACACGCGGTATGCAGGAAGGGCGGAAGCAGGCCACTCAGCTGATCTTGAGAGGCGCGTTGCACTGTTGCCAGCTCTACAATACTGCGCGCTGATTCTCGGAATTTTTTAAACGATGTCAAACGATTATTTGATTAAACAATTCAAATCGATGTCGAATCGAAACTCAAAATATCATTCGACATCGATGTCAAATCGAAAAATCGATGTCAAGTCCCAACCCTAAAGTTTACGTGTCCGCGGTGGAAACACCAGACCGCTTCTGGGTTCAAGTAGGTCTTGGTTTTATATCATTTCAAGGTTAGTTTGTATTATTAGAAGGCTTATAGGTACCAACCAAAAGTAATGCAAAAGTCGGTACAGCTTTGGATTAATTTAAGAATGTAATTCAAATTGAATTAACTCTTACTTATTTTTAGCAATGTAGTTCTGCTTCATGCACTACAGACAGTCAACTCGTATTCCCAAGTCAAATGGAATTCAGTCGACTCGGAGCTGTGTAGTGTCCTTGACAATGTTATTTACTGTTTATACCAAAGCAATAATACATCTAGATTGTATCGAGAGTTTGTTTGAGAGAGATTGATTTTCTTTTGATGATGTAGGATGACCCCTATCTAGTCTGTGCGCAGCTGAGAGTGTGCCAAATACTGAGTCCCTTCTTACTTACAGGTGATGGGCCCAAGTGCTGTGGAGCTTGATCAATTACATGAACAAATGACTGACTATTACTCAAAGGATGAGAACAAGGAACTCCACATATTAGAAAATGTAAGTAGACTGTAGAGTTAAATAATTAAAAAGGTCATCAATCCATAGGTATCATTTAATTTATGGCTAATACTGACCATAAAAATTGTTTCAGTTGGAGGTCGGGCAATACGTAGCTGCGCCATTCCTTAAGGATGCCAAGTGGTATCGAGCTCAAGTACTGTCAATTGCTGTTAATGAGTACGCTCCTGAAGAGAGCCAGGTGGACTTGTATTATGTCGACTACGGAGACTCGCAGGATGCGCCGGTGTCGGTGGTGTTCGAGTTGAGGGCGGACTTTCTCAAGCTGCCCTTTCAAGCCATAGAGTGTGGACTCGCCAAAGTCAAGCCAAAGTAAGTAAATATCTTTTTCTTCTTCGTAAGCGAACAAACTCAATGGCTACCCCGTTGAGCGCAGCCAGTACTTGGATGGATGACCATTCAAGCAACCCTCGAAAAATCCACTCGCAAGCTCGCAAATTGCGAGTGAAAATGCCTTGCTTGCGTGTAGAAAATTATATAAATTCACCAAAATACATGAAGAATGTTAACAATCTGAGATAATAAAGTAGAAAAGTATAATTCCAATGGATTAATTAGACATCATAATATCAATACCTCCTGAAACATGATTTATAGAGTGATTAGATATTTTTGTTCAACACTTGTCAGAAGTCACCAGTCACCACCCACCCACTTGAGTTGATGCAACAAGCCACCATTACGAACGAACTCGGAAAATTCCTGAGTCTAGCCGAAGTGAAAGGTGCAATCAGTGGTGCAATCACACGCTTGATTCTTCTGTGTGTTCACAACATTGCGTTCTTTGTGAAGTATTTCAAGACATTGTTTTCGAGTTTTTTTTCCGTTACATTGTCTCCTATGATGTAAGGATTGTTTCCGCGTCGATCCGCGCCCCATATGATTTTACGTGAGTTTTTTCCGTGACATTGTCTCCTCTATGTAAGGAGTTTTGAAGATATTGTGTCAGATTGCGATTTACAGTGTTTTCCCCACTCAGAACTCGCGACATGGGGGAGGACATAAGCGAAAGCATCAAGTGGCTGATTTCACTGACATGTAATGAGTGGACAGAGGTTCCCTATGATAACACCACTAGCCGCCATTAGGTCAGGTTTTGGCGTCCCTTATGGGGTTTATCATCAAATCAGAAATTCAAACACCGTCATTTGTTTTTTCCTTCTGCCACATTGATGAAAATAAACTTATTTCATTGCAAAGAAGAGAATGTTTAATGCTCAATTGTTTTATTTATTTATTAAATGATTAATGTATTGATTAATTGATTTATACGTTTAATGTCCTTTAATTAATTATATTTTAATTTGCAAAGTGGGAGGGGCATAGTAAGCACGTGACTTGAATTGACCAATCAGATGGTTTTGTGACACCAATCTTGATCCTCCGTGTTGGCAACATTCTCGTATTTTCCATAGGCCGTCCATACGTAGTATATATATTTGTCAGTGGGCTGATTTATAGGTAACCCTTCAAATACTATCCCCCCCCCCCGCTTCCTTGGCGTCTAGTGGTGTCATGATATAATTAAGTGTATTGTAGTAGCGAGTGATAATAGCCATTTGCGAGTGGGAAATGTAGGGAATTTTCGAGGGTTGCATTCAAGTTTGGCTCACCAGTTTCTTCCTTTGGGTCTAAGAGATTGGAGTGTTTGGGGGGCAGTGTGACCAGTTAGTAGCAGTATTTTGACAGCGTTGGTTTGTGGAGGCCCATGATGAAAATGTTCCACTGTCCTTCGACGGGACATAAAGCCAGCAGGGCTCAGGAGGTTAAGGACCCACTCGCTTGACATACAGAGAGTTGAGAATGATCACTTTGATCAGCAAACTTTCCTCGGATATATTACACTCCGTTGGCAGTGGAGGTAAGTTGTTGAGGCTGCAGTAGGACTGCAATTCGTGTAATGCAAAAAAGAGGGGAAACAAGCTTTGCAATTGGATTATTGTGATACCTAACTAATTTGAGCAGTAGTCACTGACTGACAGCACTATCATCTGCCAAGTGACACAATACAGAGTAAATACCTAGTATTGAAATGTATTTTGTATGCAATGCACTGTTATAGAGGTAGATAATTTTAATAGTGTAGTAATTATAATACATAGCATCTTCATACAATTGAATTGTCAGCATGGAACCACCACAATTATTTAGAGGCACTTCATTAATCAATACTCAAGAGTATTTGTTTTGTATCCATTTTTGAATGCTCAAGTCTTTGCTTTGCTGATATAAATAAATCACAATCCTGCATTGTCGGAGTCACTGTCATCGCTGTCAAGGTTACTGGACATTGAACTGCCGATGCCGGCTTCACACGCTTCAATGAACAAGTCCGGATTCACCAGCTCCATGACCTTCCAGGCGGTTGTCTTCTTGATGAACAGAATGTTGTCCTCGCAGAAGCTCAACAGTGTCCGCTTGAGTGCGTCGCAGTTGAATTGGTCCGCGATGAGAAGCAGAGAGGCCACACTCTCTGGCGTAATTGTTTCCACGAGGATTCGTTCGCACATTGACTTCAGCCCCAGCAGTTGAAACTTGTCTGCAGCGGCGAGCAGGTTAGCAGCCATTGTGTCGATGTTGTCCACATGATCGGTGTAAATGTATCGCAAGATCTCGAACATTACGTCAGGAGATATGTCGACATCAAGCACTGATCCATTGTCGTCGAGCATGGCTGCTAGTGTTGATGATCGAGCTCGGAGAAGGACCGAATGTGCTCGTATTTGCGTTGAGTCGGAACAATGCAGAATCACGTCACCATCGTCGGAGCACAGAAGTCGAGATAAGTCCTTTCAGAAGAACAGAGAAATTAGTGTGTGTGTATGTATAGTTGGGAGAATAGCACATAAATCGTTTGGTGGTTTTAATAATGTGTGCAGTCCCTCTGCAAAAATCTGCTTTAAGCGTCTACTAAAGTCCATTTCAAGTCAAGCCTAAAAATTATTTTACAAAATAATTTGAATGTGACTTTGGACGCTGTGTCATCTAGAATTCTGTTGATGAATGAACTTACCTGCGCCAAACTGTTGTTGTCTGTTTCTTCGGGTGATAGCTGGAGTTTGACGAAGATGGCGACTTTACCAGTCCCTTGCTCGAGATGCCTCTGTCCGATGCTGAGATCTCGGTAGCCGATGGACAGAATGTCGTGACTCGGTTGCAGGCTGAGCACCACCTGACTCAGGCGACACATCTCCCACTGCTTGATCTCAATGTTGTACACGCCGAACTGGAATCTCACACGTGCCTGGCTTTCGGTCTCCACGCCACAGTCCAGGAGATTCAAACAGAGAACAACCGGACTCTTGATCCGCTTGCCGTCTGGTCCCTGCGTACACGTTATGGCATTATTACACTGCACAGTACTAGAGCTGAATATATGAAAACTGAACAACAAGGTGAAAGTTGTCAAACATAAATACTTGATTCCATTATGAGTTTTACTTGTGTTTTATTTTTTGGATTGCACAGATACTACACTTAACTGTACCTCAGAGGTAGAAGGCCGGAAGTCAATTTCCTCAATTTTGAGTTGAACACTTTTGGAATGATGTAATCAATCAAGCTCTATCAATTGTCATTTGAGTAATGTCAGCAAATACAGTTATATAGAAGTATTCTCTTACTCGCTACCTCGTGTTATCACTTACAAATATGTTTGGTTTGAATGAAGGCAGAATTACATGTTTTTGAGCTCACCTCAAGAATCATTGAAATGGACTTCTAGCCTTCTACCTCTGAGGAAAAGATATATGGAGTTGTTAACACCCATTGCATTGTTTACGGTACATTTTTAGCTAATTCTGCCTTAGGGATGTGTAGTAATTATTTCCAAATATTCAAATCAGATAGCAGTATCTTTCAAAATACTAGTACATTTGAAGAAAAATTGTGTTGAAAATCAAAATTTAAATCCCAAAACTATATTAGAGCGAGTACCTTCTCATCAAAGATACATTTAGCTTTTGACTAGTTCTGTGGTTTGATACTTTACTTTTTAGTGTGTACAGAATAAGTGGAACAGAGCTGGAACAGGGCTTCATTGAATACTCAATTGGAATACAACAGAACTAAGCTGTTGCTGAGGAAACAAAATGCTTTGCAAATACAATCAGGATGATCCTGCTTTACACTTGAAGGATGTAATATTCAAGGATCGTACCTTCCAGTATCTGATGGAGAGGTTCCACCGAGTCTGAATGGCGTTGACGTTGTACTCGAATGCTGGACTATCGAACTTGTCATGCTTCTTGAGTGATCGTGCGTATTTGTCTATTGACCACGTGTACTTCACAATTACATCGGAGACGGTTGGGACGAGGAATTCCGTGCCAGATTCAATGCTTCGAGCTGCGGCATTTGACATTCTGAAACGCAATTCCAAAAGTTATTACAGTGACAGTGGGTCACTGCTGTGGGTGCATCCATCTACAACTCACAAGATTTGGTGCTGGGACCAAAGCCTGTTGAAATACACCAACATTATTTCTATATTCATAATTTTCTTGGGGATGTGCTTGAGAGCTTGGGGGGTGTCCTTGACAGCTGCAGGTGTCAAGCCCCCTTCAGATGTTATAAAAATCGACACACTTGCTACCTGATATAGATATGTGCCAACTTTCTTGGCACCACCCACTCACGCCTGCCAAACGTTTTTCAATCCCTCAACTGTTGTCAATTTAATTTCATTTGAAGTGTGCTGGTCAGTGGTCAGTTGCCAAAACTTAGGCAAGCCTTGGCCCGCTTTTATCTTATTCTCCAAACCAATTAACACCCTGTTCCTTGTTTCGTTTTTTCCAATTGGTTTTAATTAGAAATACGAATCAGACCAGACAGTCACACAGTTCTTTAAATTGAGTGTTTCTTGGCTCACTTTATTTATTTTTTTAATTATCTTTTACTGACCTACATAACTTAACTCTGGTTCATTTTGTGCAGGAAGGAATAAGGGTTTTCACTGCGTTTATAAATGGCATGAAGAAATCTCTCGCATAGTTATTTCCGTCTGTAGTACAGCAGAAGCAACTGCGTGTAACATGAAATTACTTGGCTCATCTGTTGGTAGATGCGTCTCAATGGCGCCAAATGACACTATGGATTTAGACGTCATTTTTAGCTGCAATATTCTGAACCAGTACGCAAACATTTCTACACCATGAGTCCGTTCAAACCAGGGTATATATTATTTAAATCATTGATTTAAATCAGATGTAAATCAAATGATTTTTAAATGAAAATCGTTGATTTAAATCAAGTATTATTATATTTATTTTTCTATTTATATATATTATATCTGATTTAAATCAGATTTTTATTGATTAAAATCTGATTTATATTGATTTAAATCAAAAAAATATATAAAAAGTACTTTCACAAATATTTCATTCGTACACAAACAGTACCTAATTAAAGTACTTTCACAAATATTTCATTCGTCTTCTGCAAATTTTTATATATTTTTTGATTTAGATCAAATTAATCTAAAAAAATCGATTTATATAAAAAAATCACATACCCTGGTTCAAACAAACATATCAACAGAATAGGAAGATATTTTGAAACCTGGTGGAAACAAAAATATGATCGGGCATGTATCTTAGAAATTATACCTACATCTATTATTGAATTTGCTGTAAAATAATATAAAACCTCTTCCGCAAAATTGTAGGAATAGGAATTCTGGCTTCTAATTTGCAACTGAACAGAGAGATTCTTTGGGGCAGAAAATATTCCATGATAAAGAGACTAAAGTGCGTCTCAACTAATCGTGATACCCAGGTATATTCGCAAATATCTGCGTCTCGACCCATCCCGACCCTTCCCGACCACGGGCTTCTATTCAAGCGCTCGATTGCCAAGAATGAGCTGTCAATCCGTCCATTCATGCGCTTCATTAGACAATATGGATTCTTAATATGTTTAGGGAATTGCGATTTTGATACATTTGACGGCAAAAATGAATGTCAAATTGAACATAGATGAAAATCATTTTTTATTTTAAAAAATCGGTTCATATTTGGCCGAAACTGATCGCACGCATAAAATTTGAGATACAAATTATTTCGGCCAAATATGAACCGATTTTGAAAAATAAAAAATTATTTTCATCTATGTTCAATTAGACATTCATTTTTGCATTCAAAAGTATCAAAATCGCAATTCCCTAAACATCTTAAGAATCCACATTGTCTAATGAAGCGCATGAATAGACGGGTTAACAGCTCATTCTTGGCAATCAAGCGCTTGAATAGAAGCCCGTGGTCGGGAAGGGTCGGGATGGGTCGAGACGCAGATATTTGCGAATTTACCTGGGTATCACGATTAGTTGATTCGTACTTTAGACCTACATTTCCCTCACCGGGGTGGGGGTGTAGTCTCTTTACTCCATGACTTGACGTGATTATTAAACGTGCATCTTGTTAATACAGTTAATGCAATATAACGAATATATTTTTAATTCCTTTCAAATGTGATTTATCCAAAAATACGAGCAAAAATATAAATGCCCCTGATATCAGATCAAATAATACGTTACTGAACCAGTACGACCACAAACTGAGAAAATAATATTTTATAATATCGAAGAATTATTTAACAAAATCATTTATTCCTGGGGGGGGGGGGGGGGGGGGGGGGTCAGAAATTACTGTTTCCCTGCTCTTTCCATTTCAAGAACTTACGTAGGTACTTCAGATGTTGTTGTGTAAGCAAATAAGCTGCTGCAAATAATCGATATTGAAAATGAATCTCACCTGCTAGTGCGTCGCTCTTTGAAGTGTATCTTGAACAATGTTCTCCACGCAAGTGAGGGGTGTCTCTTGATAGCAAAGCACGTCACTGCATGCGAGGCAAATAGGAAGTCTGGCGCTCTTGGCGAGCACACACGCTACGCTACGAGCTGATGGCGTAATACTAGAGGGAGAACAACTAAGTGGAACCAGCTTCACAAGTATCAAAGAAATTTAGCAATACAGCGTATTACTAATACTAGGAAAACGCTCTGTATAACGCGTTGATGAGCGAGCACGGACACCCGCAACACCTCAAACCGAAAATGTGTCTATAGAAAATATCATTAAAAGCCAATAATTCTTGAAATTCGTCAGACTTGTAGGTATAAAAATCTCCAAATATTCCTAAAGTATTAGTCCCAATAGCCATGCAAAGTTTTAAGTTGATCGATTGAACCTTTATGATGAAAATGTTCCTTGTTAAAATTCAAAAATCATAGGATATATTTAAAAAAATATACCTGGGACCACTCATATGATAAAAGTGTGTGTACTTACACAATATTAGACGATCTGTTGAACGGTCATATCAGTTTCATACGTTTGAAAGTTTCTGCTCTAACTACCTTGGAACTAGAAAGAGTCGAAGAAGCCGTGATCAACATTTTCGAGAAATTTGACAGATAACACGCAAAATGTCAGTAAAATGTCAATAACTTTTGGATTTAAACACAGATAAGTCTGAAAATTGTCAAAAATACAGATAATGTTGGTCCCAATGACCATGCAAAGTTTTAAGTTGATCGGTCATATGGTTCTAGTTTAAATTTCAAAAATCATATGAAAGATTTTTTAAAATTTTAACCAATGGGAGGATTTGGCTGAAACTTTGTATGATTGGGTAAAATGTTAGTGGTAATGACTTGTCAAAATTTCAAATTGATAAAACAAACCAATCGAAAGTTAATTTTTTTTTTAATTTGAACCAATCACGGGATCCCGTTCAAAAACGATCCCAGGGACCGCATAGAGTACGTTAGTATGTGTACAAAATTTCAGATTGATTGCTTGAGCGGTTTGACCTGGGGTGTGACCACAAAAAATAACCATACAAAAAAAAAAAAAAAAAAAAAACAGAAAGTGCCATAAGAGTACCGTGGTGACGCTCGCTCAACAATGTCAGTTTGCTATGCTAATACTATGCTAGTACGGTAAATGAAAACATTTCACGAATAAATACTTTATGTAAACAAACAGAATTTCGTTGACCAAAGCTCTGAAGATTCGAACATTTCCATGGAAGAGGTTTCTTTTTTATTATCTTACAATTATACCGGGTGGATAAAAAACGAACTATGGGCGAGACATCGCTGTGACGAGACTACGGCACACTCGGGCTGAAAATTTCACATAATATAAACTTGGATATAAATATACTCAGGTTTGATTTGTGAAAGTTTCATAAACATAATTTTTATAGGAAAAGGTTACAGCTGCTAGAATTTGGTTGTCGAAAATTCGATTATACGCGGAGCTCAAATCGCGCTCGTCGAGGGCTGGGAGTCTGTTTATTCAAAACTATTTACTTGCTGAAAGTTTCAAAGTTTAATCAAAATATATTGCTATCAATTGTGTTAAAATGCCAATAGGTACACTCAACAAAATATGTTAAAATGGTATTTGAAAGAAATGGATTGTTTGAAAAAATTTGAAGGCATCATCCTATGAATTCTATGCTAACTCGTCCTAACTCTAGTAGGTGAGCTATGATTTCATTGATAATAACAAGGATTATTCGTCAAGGAACCTGCCCAACAGCCAATCCGTTTTCTTCAAATACCGTTTTATGATTTGTTGAGATCAATGTAACGAAAGATATGGTAAAGCAGAAAATACGGAAAATATTTTCACAGTTTGAATTTCAAATTATCGTGTGTAGTAAAACTTGTGAAATTATCAGTATCTCCATTATATTGTGTGTGCTTTTAAGCTCAACTTCAAAATACCATAACTTTTGTCAATAATCCAAATGTATCGAAAATTTGTACGCAATTGATAGCAATACATTTTTAATAAAATTTGTCTCGCCCATTGTGCGTTTTTTTTGGTTTTATTATATTTTAATGTACTGTAATATAAATAAATGTAACTATATCTCTCGTGTTGTTATGGGCTGAAGGTCTAAATAACAATTACAAAATTATTTCATTATCTTCTATGTACACTCGAACAAATAATAAACGGTACTCGAAAGAAAATAAATTGGCTGATTAAGGTTTGATGGCATCATCCCATGAAGTCTGTGCTAATGCATTTCTAACTCTTGTAGGTGAGCTCTGATTTCATTGATAATAACAAGGATTTATTGTCAACGAACCTGACCAGGGGCCGTATTCTAGAACATTTAAATTCCCAATTCTGATGGAATCTGATTCGGTGCAATGTTAATCTTTATGGCCGTGACCGGATTCCATCAGGAATGGAATTGGGAAAACGTTCTAGTATACGCCTCCAGCAGCCAATCCGTTTTGTGCCAAGTACCGTTTTTTGTTGGTTTAAGTGTACATTTGGTTAGTGTTATTTTTTGAGTTGGGAAGGATCTAATTGGTCGTAGATTCATTCCTCACAGCTATTTCTTAAAGGTTTGTGATGCATCTTTTATCATCTGTAATATGGATGGGGATTAATAAGTGTAATGCTTATAATTCTGGCCGAAGTTCAGCTACTTGTAGACTTGGAGAATAAACAAGTTGGAGGTACTGCGTAGTATAATCTCTGTTTCCCGTATCTCTGTACTTACACTTCCTGCACAACAACACGTTATCATCATCAAAACAAATGCACATAATATGCAACTGATGCACTCTGCCTTGACATTGACGTGCCAAGGTCGACGTGATCATGGGTTGTAAACTGCGTTTGGCACGCTGCACACATCTTCAAACGTGCACGGTGTGTCGACTATTCTCGGGATCCAAATTAGCTTCACTGCACATTTCTAAGTGCGTGTTATAAGTTGTCGCGTTGCCGATATTTGATTGAGAATTAAGGTGGCTGGATCGATCGATGTATACAAAAATATTTTTTCTTGAAATTATAAGTTCAAAAACGTTTTCCAATATTTCAACTATATTTTAAAAAATGAACAAAACTTTAACATGGAAGGTATAGGAAAATAATGGCGAATTTGGCTAAAATAGCACACGTTGGTATTGTTTTCATTTTTTCCCCTTTATAGTACGTCCGTATATCTACAAGAAAAAAAGTTTTTTGTTCAAATCTATCGGCACAAAAAATGGAACTTCATTATACGAGTAGCTTAAAAATGTCTCGATTTTACTTGGCTGCCATAAGATAACATGAGAGAGAAAACTCAAATTATCTCAGAAACTAGACAGGAGAAGTGTATAATTTTTTCAGGGATTGTGTATGGCATGCATATCAATAAGTACACAAAAAATTATGAAGATTTGAGACTATGCCTCGATCGATTCAGCCACCTTAAGGTGCTGCAAGCTCGAGCGATTTTGCTGCTTTTTGTAGACACTATTTGCGATACGATTGAAGACGAAACGGGTAGACCAAATTATTTGAAATTTTAATCGTGATTAGATAAAAGACAAACTTAGGGTTATCCCTTAGTACATTTTTAATTTTTTGTTTCGTTTATTAGTAGTAATTAGTGGATTTTGAGTGAAAAATTAGCTGTTTTCTTGTCTCCCTGGGCGCCGTATAAAATTAAATTTCAAAAATGTGCCAATGGATAACCCTAAGTTAGTCTTTCATCTTATCATGATTAAAATTTAAGATCAATTCCCACAAATAAGTGATACGTGATGGAGCCACTTCTGGCAAAATGGCTACCATCAGGTCCACATATTAATTTGTTTGTTTTTACATTTCGTGTTTCCATAAAGCAGTGAAAAAACAAAACACAAATGAAATTGATATTTAGCTATAAATTTACTTTCTTGGCCATAACAAACAACTATATCAAATATTTGTATTTATATTTATGCAAATGCACTCTTGATAGCCGCCATTTACCTAGTACCATAAAATCCACCAGAGGTCAGTTGTGTTCCTTATTTTCTCGAATTGGTTTACGGGTTTGGTCTCCAATCGTATCGCAAATTTCATAGTTTTGCGCGGTTTTGTTGAATAACCGGCGCCTAATTAACGATGCAATATGCAAAAATGAAAAAGTGCTACTAATATGCAATCAGAGTGATCATGTGAACATCCTGTAACAGTTACACTCGCTTATGAAACAATTTTTCTCTCTCAATTTTCTAAAACGGCCGAGCGCTAGTATCACCTTAAAGTAAAATAGAATTCGTATCCATCCATGGTTTAACCAAAGGTTTAACCATAGAGACCAATGCTCCGTACCCTAAGGTTTAACCCTTACTTTTTTTTGAAAACGAAACGGGACAACTTTGAAATTAATTTCCTGTCTAACTTGTGCTTTCTTGGCCCTGGATATCTCTCTTCCTAATATTGATTTTGTCATTAGGTGTAACATTAAAGCAAAGCAATAATTTAAAACTGATGGATGGAGTGTCAATTTCAACTCGGTCTCTTTTGTTTGGCGAATTCCATGTCCAAATGAATATGGGTCATTCTCCACTAAATGGAATATTCTTGTCCTGTCCATTTTTAATATAGATATTAAAGAAAATATCTATGCTTTTATTTTTTTTATTTTTATATATGCTTTTTATAAGAATGCTATAGTAGCTGGGGCTGAACAATTGTGTGGAAGAGCAGGTGGAAGAAGGAAGGAGAAGGAGACAAGATGGTGGAACAACAGAGTAAAAGTTGCTGTGAAGGAGAAAAGACTAGCATGGCAGAAGTACGAATTAGACAGATCGTTAGAAAGTAAACATCAGTACAGAATATGCAGAAGAAATGTGGCATGCATTGTAGAAGAAGAGAAGGACAAATCAATGGAGGAGTTAGCAGACAAGTTGGTGGAAGATTTTAATGGCAACAAAAAGATGATCTATGGACTAGTCAAGGAAAAAAGGGGAACTCGAGACGATCTAAAGAGTATGAAGAATGACAAGGGTGATCTGATAAGTGATGTAATGAAGATAAACCAGATGTGGGGGAAGTATTTTGAGAATCTTTTAAATGTAAAAAAGGATCTTAATGTATCAATGGGTGAAGAAGAGCTGCAGATTGGAAGTGAAATGGAAGACAGTGAGATGGAGGAAGATCTTTGTGATGCAGAAGTAACTAGAGCCATGCGGGAAATGAAGAATGGTCGTGCGCCTGGTATTGATGAGGTTACCATAGAAATGGTAAAAGCTGCAGGGGAGGATGGTAGAAGATGGCTTTGTAGAGTGATCCGAGCAGCATGGGAACAGAAGAGAATTCCAGTTGATTGGGAAAAGGGGATTATTGTTCCCCTTTTTAAGAAAGGAGATCGAAGGAAATGTAATAATTACCGGGGTGTGACCTTACTCTGTCAGTGTGCGAAGTTGTTTGAGAAGATAGTGGAACGGAGATTGAAGAATTATGTTGAAGAGGGGTTGCGAGAAGAACAGTATGGATTTCGGAGAGGGCGATCGACAATAGACGCAATTTTCACAGTGCGACAGATGATGGAGCAGCAGTGGGAGAGGGGGCAGGAAATGCATATGGCTTTCTTGGACTTGGAGAAGGCGTATGACAGGTTGCCAAGGGAAATAGTTTGGGAGTGTTTGGTGAAGAGAGGAATAGGCAAGGACTTGGTTGAGCGGATCAAATGTATGTATCAGAACAGTGTGAGTTGTGTGCAGTCGGGAGTGGGGAGATCGGAATGGTTTAGTATTAGTGAAGGGCTTCGGCAAGGGAGTGTGTTGTCACCAACACTGTTCATCATAGTAATGGACGAGTTGTTGAAGAAAGCAGAGCCGAATGAGGGGATCGATACTCAAACGTTGATTTATGCGGATGATGTGGTGGTGTGGGGAGAAACTAGGGAGGAAGTGCAGTTAAAGATTGATAAGTGGAGTGAAGAGACAGAGAAGATGGGTTTGAGAATAAGCGAAGAGAAGAGTGAAGTAATGACAATGGAAAGAAAGAAGCTTAAACACGGTCATGCTAGGATCAAGCTTGGAGAGGGATGGTTGAAGGAGGTGGAAGAGTTTAAGTATCTGGGTAGCCTGCTCACCAACAAGGCTAAAGTAGACAGAGAAATACAAGAAAGAAGAAAGAAAGCAGAGGCATTTTATCAAGCAGTGAGGAAGTTGCTGTGGAATGAGAAGTTTCCACAAGTCTGCAAGATCATTATGTACAAGATGTATTTCCTGCCAATTCTAACATATGGGGCAGTGACGTGGTCTGCAGGTGGAAAGGAAATGAATCAGCTACAGGCAGCTGAGATGAAGTTTTTGAGGAGTGTGAAGGGGGTGACAAGAATGGATAGGATCCAAAGTAGGAAGATAAGAAAAGAGCTTGGGGTTGAAAGATTGGTGTTCAAGCTGGGAAGAGAGAGGCTTAGGTGGTTCGGCCACATGAAGAGGATGGGAACCGATAGAGTGCCAAGGCGGGTGTTTGAAGCGGCTACAGGGGGAACTCGGAGAGTGGGGCGACCAAGAGACAGGTGGATTGGACTGATCAAGGAGGATGTGTTGGAGAGAGGAGGAAGGTGGAGTGAGTTGGAGGCTGAGAGACAGTGGGAGGACAGAACATGGTGGAAGGAATTTGTGGAACAATTAGAAGTGGAAGAAGAAGAAGAGGAGGAAGAAGAGGAGGAAACGCCAGGCGTGGCCAGCCGGTTTCCAGGAGTCCTGCGGCCCTAGTGTTGGTGGGAATACCCACCCCCTGACCCATTAAATTGGAACCAGGGATGGATTATTATTATTATATAGATGCTACTTGACAATTACAGCCATAGTGTAAGGTTATTATCATGCACATCTAAGAGCTACAGCCCAAAATACCCCCCAAAAGTCATTCCCCTAGCTTGTCCCTCACCCTGTTTTCCAGCATTGCTTTTGCCATATTTCTTAAAGTACATTAATTAAATGTACCAAAAATAAATGTTAAGCTTATTAATAGTATATCTTGACATATGTAACAAATTCACATTCATATATTTATAAAATGTTATGTTTTAACTGTAATTAAAACGTGTCCCAAGTTTTGGCATCTTTCTGAAGCCATTTTAATATTTTTTTTTATTATTATTTGCAGTTGGTATTTAACATGTGTCTAAGTGTAGCAACTAGCTTGATGGTGCTGACAAGCCAGGAACACTCAAAATAGGCAGCGTGTTTAGACAACAGATGGCACTGTAAAAAGTACAGACAGAGCCACCTAATCTGTGGGAAGGAAGCTTACCTTTTGGCAAGGCGTCCAAGTCGCTGCAGTTATATGTTATGTTGCTGCACATATTACGCATTATCAATTCTTAAAATTTACACAAGTTTATCTAATGTTTATTCGCCTACAAAATATTAACAACAAAGTGTTCACAATTTCACTGAATCTGATCACAATATTAATTTGCGCGACTTAGTTTGATTCCGAAATATTTTGAGTACATTTGTTGACATCTGATCGGTTGCTAGGTCACGGCCAATGAGAAATAAAACAGTTGACGATCTTCCCACAAAAGTTGCTAATTTCTCTCACTCGTGGCGAACTCTCGGTGCCTATATATAATTTGAATGATAATTGTGGCTATAATAGCAAAAATGCTACGATTTTCAGGGGCGTATGTTTTCTCTGCATCATTCCCCTATTTGATTATAATTATGTACTTATGTTGAAATCATACTTTTTGGCAATTAAAACGTGATAATAATAGTGACCCAAACATAACCTCAAAATTTCAACTCATAAAATGTATTACTAGAGATTTGGCAGCATATTTAAACTCAGTACGTCATTCCCCTAGCTCTTAAATTTCGTCATTCCCCTATGTTTCACTAATCTAATTAACACAGTAAATTATATTAATTCATTTTGATCTCAGATGAGCAATTAATATTACTTCAACAAGTATTTTCAAAGACCCCATGAAATAAAAAGCAGAAAAAATCATATTATTTAAAAAATTATTTAGCTTCTTCAATATTCCATTTAGTGGAGAATGACCCATATGTTTATCAATGTGTGTGTGTGTAGGTATCATTGTGTTTTTGCAAGGATCACCCATGCAGATAGACGTCACAACTACGCCTATGCCTAACTGTGCAGTCTCAGACAATATTCATTTCAATTGTACATATTAAATTAATATTATAATAATATTTGGAGATGTAGTTAGAAGAGTCCAGGAGACCTTCTAACATCACTAAATACTTTTTTTCATTCTTATATTATATTCTCCAATTTACTAAATTTATTTTCATTTTCGGATAACCGGTTTACATACTCTCAAATAACAGCATTTGTGCATTTTTTTTTTGCTAGCTATGCCCGAATATTTCGTGAGCTGTCACAGTTAGTTTGAGAGATCATGTACGAAAATTTTCGTGCCGTCACATTGGACGGCGCCGGGGGTGGGCACGCGCCCACCAAAAATGTTCTACTGCCCACCCGCTGCCCACCCAAAAATTATCAAAGATACTTTTATGAATGTATTTGAATTTGAATTTTTGGCTATAATTTTGATATAAGTAGGTAATCACATAGCAAAATTGAATAATTTTCTAACATTACACTAGGTATACACAACGCATTAAGACGGCTCTTCAAAGTGCTAATTTAGCCTATAAATGGGTAGTGTTACCAATTTAAATTTTACAAACGCAAAAATTGAGATAATTTCGTTCTCTTTGCGGCAGAATAATATTGAAATAATGGCCCATGTTTCAGTGTTGCTATTTTGTCTTAATGGCGTTCACAACTTTATCCCCAAGTCCCCAAAACAACCCCTAAATTTAAGAAAAAAGCAATGATGTTCAGTAATATATTGTGCCTTTCACAGAGCGAATAAAAATATTTCAAGAACATACCAACAAAGCTCATTCTTTTGGGTATCTACATACAAAAAATCAGATCAATTGGATGCATAATGACGAAGAAAACTTCTGAGTAAGATTCGATTATTTTGGAGTGGAAATCTTACTTCCAGCACCTATAGTGGAAGGGGGGGATTTTGGTTCGCTTACAATCTCGAGCGCCTGTCACATTAAATCATTCTGCGTACGTGACATTTTCTGAATGAGCGTTGTTTATCACTTTGCAACTCGGCTCGCTGCTAAATTCCAAGTATCATTGGTAATATGATCTCATCATGGACTTATATGATTTTAGTGTTGAAACCACAAAGTTTGTACGCGTTTTCAATTAAAACTAAAAAATGTAATTACTGTAGTTGTATTATACCTGATACGTTGATTTGATTTCTTAACTCCTTATGTTGTAGAGAAAACGGTTTAAAACGATTTTTCAGACGTTTTCCTAGGGGGGGGGGGGGGGGGGGGGGTAGGAGATTTGCAAATCAAAATAGAGAGAGTGCACAACTAAATAAGGATTTACTTTTTTATAACCTGAATTGAATTTGATGTTATTGTGAATTTACCTGTCGGAGGCAGGACGGCTACATAGGTGTCATAAGTGTGATTATGACAGTGAAAATGGATGAGGTAGAGCACAAACAACATAGGTAATTACAAGAATCACTTTGTTCCAATAGTTCGAGTCGGGTTGTTACCATTATTACCTATACATATGGTGGGTGGGTAAGATATAGATTATAGAGTAAAAAAAAATGAATTGTCTTCCATAAATCAGATCAAACTCACATTTTGCATGGTAATTAATACCAACATTGTCTCTTATTTTACACATTTTCAGCCCAATCAGTTAAGAACGTTTGCACTTATTGACATTTTAATATCTGTCAGAAATGAAGTATCGAACGAAATGAATGTTTTCCACTTCAACTGAATCTGATTTGCTTTAGATACACCCAACAAATCATAAAACGGTATTTGAACGAAACGGATTAGCTGCTGGTCTGGTTCCTTGACAATCAATCCTTCTTATTATCAATGAAATCAGAGCTCAACTACTAGAGGTATAATGACGAGTTAGCGTCAACTTCATCAGATGATGCCTTCACATTTTTTCAGCCAATCAATTTCTTTCAAATACCGTTTTATCATTTGTTGAGTGTACCAGGGTGCTTAGATGCTATTTTCAAGTTTCGATGAAAAGCATACTTTTATGTTGATTGAGTGGATCATATTTCAATTCAATATGGATGTATATGTTTTCTGTGCGTTTGACGTACGGAATTCCGGTTAGAGAATTTGTACGTTCCCGTGCTCGATATTTTTTTTATTTTGTATTTTATTTTTCATTATTATCCCGTAGACTAGTACATACTGCCATTATGGGTACCGTCACTGAGCGTTTTCCTAGTTATTATTGTTCAGCGAGCGACTCAGGCGCGTCAAAAAGGATCGACACACTCAAGAAATTATAACGCTCTGTATTACCTGAAAATAAATACCATTAGAAAAACTTTTTCACAAACATCCAATTTTTCCATATGGCGATAATCGATAGTAAGAGAAATTAAGAAGTAATTTGAAGAATTTCTATGAAAACATCGACCAAAATGTGTGTTTAAATCGCGTTTAAAATGCACTAAATTATGCAGTGAAATTCAAAAATTTCCAGGGCCTGGGAGGCCTACCCGCGAGATGCTCTGGTGCCCTCCCCTTGATATAATCAGATGCTATTTGACACGTTACTACACAAATCCACAGGCGACGCAGCAGGATTGACAATAATTGAAAAAGTGTCATCAAATATTTAAACATTTACACAAAAAGATGCATTTATATAAATATTTTTACGGTACAGGCAATTAAGAAAGTAAGGGGGTCCCAAAAAATATCTTGCTGGGGGGGGGGGGGACTGAAGTTACGCCACTATCCATATTAACGAAACGGCATTGTTTCTTAGAGATGAAATATTATTTTGTCTAAGTTGAGTGGAATCGTTGGTTGTTTATAGTCATAAGCCGGGTTCACACAGTAATTAATTGTACAACGGAACGATTTTCCTATCATTAGCCAATCACAAGCAAGGTATTGTTGGTGTCTACGATTTTTCTCCGTGGCTAAAAATAAAATTAAAGTAATGTGAACCCACCCACTACTCATTTTTGCTTGGAGCAGCACAGAGATAAGTAAATTAACATAATCTCAAGGACCAATAGAAATAAATTGAGATTTCTATCAGAATTGTCAATACCTGTTATATATTTTTTTAATTTTAATTAATTTTAATTTATTATAAATGAAATACATTTCAGCATAGCCCCGCTAAACCAACAATGGCTTGTCGGCAGGTTTACTAAATTCAATTACAAATTACAATATAAAATAAAACACTCTCAGATCATCAACCCTTGTGACTGTTACACAATTCAAAGTAATATAAAGTAAAGACAAAAATAATAGTATAATTTTAATTACCAAATTTTAATTTTAATTACCTATCTGTGTAGGTTCAAGTGTAGAAAAAATGCTTTCCGCTCGATTGGAGTGCCGAAATTAATTTTTGCATATATCGAAATTGTTTACAGTGACGTGCCTTCAATTTTGTTGGTGGTCATCTTGGAAAATATGGCGGAAAACGTATATTTTACAAATTATTTAATTGTTGGCAGTGGTAGATGAAAGGTTGAAAAATTATGAAATAATTCTGAATTCACTAAAACTAACTCAATACGCCGTGAACGAATTTTATTTTTTCATTGTTGGAATTTACCAATCACGTTTCTGTGTTTTTTTGCTCTCAATGTATTACGAATCGAGTGGACTTAGACTAATATATGTGGAATTACAATTTGTAGACAATTTCATTGTAAACAATACGCGTTTTTTTATTTAAAAAAAATTAATTTTTTTAACAAAATTGGTTTACGGCGTTTTTTTATTTTAATTTAAGTCCCCATTTTTGAGTTTGTTTTAATGAATAATTTCATAATTTTTCAACATTTCCTCTACCAACAATTAAATAATTTGTAAAATGCACGTTTTCCGCTCGTTTCCGCCATATTTTCCAAGATGGCCACCAACATAATTGAAGACACGTCAGGTCATTTTAAGAAAGATGTAAACAATCGATAATTATTAAAAAATCAATTTCGGGACTCCAATCGAGCGGAATTACATTTGCTCCTATACTATATGATATTACAAGATATCCTATTAATTAGTGAACATACAACATACAAAAAAATTAAATTTCAGATTACAATACACATTGAGATATTTGCCAAAATTGCTTCAAATTCGAATTATCTTTTACGAAAAATTAAAAAAATGAGGTGCTAAATGGGGGATTCTGTCAAACCAGATGAATATCTACAGATTATATTTCATGTATCTAAAGTTTCCACAATAAATGGCATCGCACAATTTAAATTTCTTTCTAAAAGACGCCAAAATCGCTTCAAATTGTATTCCTTTGTGTCAATCATTCCTTTGTGTTTGACAAATATGAGGTATGTTCAATTTTAGTCAGTTTGAGGTGTTTTTAGTAAAATTGATGTTTTAATGTTGTGTGTAAGTTCGGCCTGCTGGCCGGATAGCTCATTGGGTTGAGCTCTCACCCGTAGGCAGTGTTGTGACTTATCAAGGTATTTTTTTTTTATCTATTTTCTTATCTAGATAATTACATAATTTGATATCTTTATCTTTATCTAGATACAAATATTGTTATCTATTGACAATTATCTAGATAAAAAATATAAAATTCAAAATTCATTTATGTGTAAAAACATGCACAAACCTCAAATGTCAGATGATATGAAAAAGGAAAATCATCACCGTTTAGTCGCAATAGTTGGCTTGTTTAGACGCCCCATTTTTTAAAAAACTTGAGTTCCGAATTTAGGATTCGAAATTAATTACGGAACAGTGTAGTATTTGGTAAAAACAAATTATCCATTATCTATTACAGTTATCTTGATAATTTTTTTTAACTGTTTCTATTATCTAGATGATTTCTTGGAAATGTATCTACTATCTTATCTAGATACATTTTTGGCAGGTTATTTTTATCTTTATCTAGATAAAGATACCTGGTTTAAGTCCCGGTTCGGTACGACAACTTTGTCAATGCAAGCTAATCAAGGTATTGTATAAATCGGCCCTAAATCGTATCATTGAGCGAGCGAGCGTCTCTTATTTGCCCTTTTGGCACGGACCTCTGTTATTTTAACATGTTTTTTTCTTCCCTGCATATTATAAGGTCGAGGTCGCTTCGTTTGTCTGATAGTGCTGAAATTGTGCACACGCGTATGGACCGCCTCTGGGGTTTGCAGACCGAAATTTGTTTGAAATCCGTTCATAGGTTAAAAATATAATAAATAAAATACATTCTATTAATTGGCGGAAAGACTAAAATGAAGCTAAAATTTTGCATGGCTTTTACCACCATTACTCGTACATGTGCTCACTTATCAACGCGTTACGTTACATTGATCATTTTACAAGTATATTAATGAGAACATGTTTCCAAGATCTTATCTCTTTTATAATAATGGCATAATGGTAGCATAAATAATATAAAAATGTTAGCAAAATTGTGTATAAACTTGGCAAGATCTTGGTAAGATAAAAAAAGATCATGCCTCACAAAATGGTATCCACAAGTGTAAAATATATGCAAAAGGGAATCGAACCAGGCATTCTTACTTGGAGTTCAAGAGATCTGCCATCGAAATAATTTCTGTTGATGGACTGAATGAATGGAATGTTGTGGTGTGGAGTTTGTTTACATTATCTCGGACTATTTACGAGCTGTACGTGACTGGAAGCCAGCCTGGGATTATTATCACAAATGTCAAGATGACGAATGATCGTAAAGAGCTCATGTTACACTTATATCTAAAATTTTGAGTTGGTCTCTCCGTGAACGGAGGTCTTAAGAGTCGACAGGACTCGCAGAAAATTTCGATTCCGATGTGAAAAAAATCTTAGAAATGCATGAAAATGCATTAGCTCTGGGTTGTACGTGACATTTGTGACATTTAATCGTGTGTTGCATGTTGCATATACTGCTGTGAAGTAAGTTATTATAATTCAAATATTGAAAACCACAAAAAACCATAAAAAGGCGGCCCCTACTTTTTTCTTAACGGCTTGACCGATTGTTTTCAAAATTTAACAGCATAGAGATAAAGAGTAAATCTGTGCCTCTAGTGATCCAAAAAAATTATAACAAATGTTTTTTCTCGTTTTGAGGAAGTGCTAACATGGGCAATATATTAGTCCTTTTGGCACCACTGCCCTGAAAATTCAAAACAAAAAATTACACTTTTGGCTCACTAGAGGCACAGATTTATTATTTATCTATAATCTGTGAAAATTTGAAGACAATCGGTAAAGCCGTTTAGAAAAAAGTAGGGGCCGCCTTTTTGTGCTTCATAAAACATGGATTTCATCAAGTATCGTAGACTCTTAAGTTGTGATAAAACTTACCCCCTTTCGCGACTACCAGTCGTACACAGAAGTAGTATAAGTTGCCTAAAATACAGATTTTTGTATACAGAGGGGTGATTTGCAAGACTGGTACAAATTCAAGTTGTAGGCTGGACGTAGATCAACCCTTTATTTGGTAACTTTAGAACCCACCCCTATTTTATGTGATATTCCAATCATATTTTACCCCAAAAGTAGTATTTTCAGCGTCCTAAATTCGTTTCTATTGATTTAAAAATCCGAAAAACGCACTGCGGGGCATGGCTTTCTTTTAAACTCACCCTAAATAATTGTCCGCCGCTCACTGCCCACCTATCAAAATTCCTGGCGTCGTCCCTGCCGTCACACGAACATTTTCGTGTCGATTGCCACTTTGGATTTAGGCCACCATGATGATCGTAAAGCCGGGATCTTGAATTAGATGACAGCAGAAAATGTCGATTATAAATCAAATGTAATCAGACAATAACAAAGTTTCGTAACCGCGTTGCTTGATGCAAGCCGTCAACAGGTGTGGCCTTGGCAGACACGTGTCATTGCGTCATTGTTTTGCTGAGTATAGACTGCAAATAGCGAGCCAAATGCCATTCAAACTAATCACATACTTAACTTTTAATTAATGTCCCTGCTAACCTGATTTTAGTTTTACAACTTACTTTACTTTATGTAATGTAATTGAGCGATTTGCTATTTATGTTGGATTATTTACCACACACAAAGAGTCCCTTCTTGATACATTACTTGTCTTGGATAATTCGATGAAGCTGGACTTAAAAAATGTTTTTTTAAACTATTTTTGTACTTTTACGAATGTGAGCCCTTTTTAAGGGATCTACAATATGTCTTACGTATGACATTGTCCTTTTCTCTGACAATTGTTATGTGAGTATGACTTGCCTAGTCATGCTTAGGTATAGTATAGTGAAGTCAATCAGTCAACCGGCAGATGTATTTTAAGTTTAATTCCTCAAGTTACGTACTACAACGGGAGAAGAGAGCATCGCGTCTTTGTCAATACTTTATATTCTCGTCAACACGTATAAACAAATCAATACTATGCGATAAACAACTTCCTTCTCTTCTCTTTCATTGTAGAGACAGTGAGTGGACCGAGGAGGCAACCGACTTGTTTGAGGACCTGACTTACAACGCCAAATGGAAGTCACTCATGTGCTGTGTGGACCACTATGCCCCCGACCGGGTACGAAGGCAGGACCGCGGGCAGCGCGAGGGCAGCCCTGTCCCAGTCGTCACGCTTTTTGACATCCACGGAGCTAAGGTAAGAGCTGATGATTGTAGTTGCATTCCACAAGTTCATGCAGGAAGGTAACACTTTTTGGAACGGAATCTCTGTTTTATGCTGGAGTTTGTGGATAATTCAATCTTATTGAAGTCTTGTGAAAATTAGATATCAGAATAATATTTATTTTATGAAAGTTGAGAAGTTGTTGATCACATATGATATTATTTTGTTGTGGGACGAATAGTTTTCAAGTAATTAATGTACAGATTTCTTCTAATTTTAAAACAGGATTTTAAACAGATTTTAAATTTTTATTGTTTGATACTTGGTTGTGATTCTTATCACATGCCGTGTTCCCCGTAAAAAATCCCATGATATTTGAATTGATTTTTATGAATTAAAATTTTAAATTTCACCTGTGATAATGTTTGTAATATTTGTGTGGATATTTACAAAGTTACAAGAATAAAATATCACTGGAGTAGTCTTCCCTAATATTTCTCTATTTTTTGGGTAAAAAACTTCCCTCTTTCTAGGATGTCAATGTTGCCGAGGAAATGGTAAAGAACCAGTTTGCAGTGTACTTAACGCCTGCGAAAAGCACAAAAGCAACCCCTAGTGTCCCGGGCCAGAAACCGTCGAGCAATTCCTCTGCTGCAAGTTCCTCCAGAGCAAAGGAGAGTAGTGAAGATGCCAGCTCCTTTTCTGCAACTTGATGAAACCACATCTTCAATGTGTTCTTGATAGATTCTGTCTGAGACTTGTGATCTCTTGTATTAGAATCTTAGGATAGTGTATACTAAAATATTTTTGAACGACATTTTAGGATAGTTATGAAATTATTAACATTTCTCTGGTAATTTCATTTTAACACTCCAATTTCGTTCTATTTTAAGCAAAACTTGTCTCACACCTGTAGGTACATGTACTACATTTATTGTGTAGCCCTCTCTACTGTAAGTTCTTCTGTATGAAACCTGGAAATGTTCTACCTGGTTCTACTACAACTTATAACTAGAGGTACGTAATTTTATCTTCCTCTTGGGTAAGCTCTGTAATTGCACACACATGTCGACTTGGACTACTAATCTCTCACTGGTTGTGATGAACGGAGAACTTGACATCAGTCACTTATTTCTGAGCTTGTTTGTGTGCAGTCAATTGGGAAACTAATACGTTGTGTTAATTAACTTGTTTATTTCAAAGACTCGCTATAATTAGATGGTACAAAATAGTAGATCTAGGTAATTATGTTCATGATTTAAATCATTTTAATACGCTTGAATAAGTTAGTAAAATAAATAACTTGGTACAGCGTCTTCCAATTTGATGTCTGGTCACATCTGTCGATGGGGTATATTGATAACGGTGTGCTCTGTCACATTTACTTCATGCACTATCTTGATTACTATTAGCTATTAGGTTTTAGGTCTGACAGTGGAGTTATTATGTCTGACATTTCGGAAACAACTTAATGATTTTATTGCCGTCACTAAATTGGTGGGAAACGGCAGACACTGAAAGCAATCGATTCTCAGTTTCACAAAACATTTCTCATTTTCTCATCGATTCTCAGTTCAGTTTGCTTATCTTTCACATCAGCTTTGTTTCAGTTACTAATACTATTAAAATAGTCATACTCATACTTAATGTTTTCTATATGGTTCCTGTTGAATTAGCTGTAACAAATCATTGTTGTATTTTTAGCTTTACATTCACAAGAAAATAGCTTCCATGAACATATTTTTTTGAAAACTGACAGTGATAGATGATGTTCTAGCCCATTATTAAACGATAAACGATGACTTTTATATGAATCTTGTCATGGAGTCATCATGCAGTTACTACTTAGGGGCTGTGCATAAAGGACGTCACGCTAAAAATGGGATATTTTGACACCCCCCCCCCCCCCCTCCCCCTGTCACGCTGTGTCACACTGTGTCACATTTTTCGAGACCCCCCCCCCCCCCTAAAAGGACGTCACAAATCTATCTCTACCCCCCCTTCAATAGAATATTTTTGACTGTAAAATGTATCAGAATTTCTCGTTTTTAGCGAAATTTCAGGTCCCGACGTATCAACTGAAATTTAAAATGCTTGAAAATATCTATATCAAAACGTGACGTCCTACTGCCACCAGTACCCCCCCCCCTCCCCCCCCCTGAAGCGTGACGTCCTTTATGCACAGCCCCTTACTTGTTGGGTCACATAGTGTTAAACTTTTTTGATTTGTAACTTATAAGTAATATAAGTAATATTTAAAGTACTATTAATAATACTGCGACTTATAATGCTAGTCGCTATGTAAATTTTTACTAAACTGAAAGTACGTTGTTGTAAAGTAGCTTTCTGGTCTTCCAAGACTACAAGAATCAAGAAGTGTGGTTAATTGTGGGTAGTAATCTGTTTATACTGTGGCTTTGTTTGGCTGCAGGTGGGACGCCAGCTATTCCGTGGTTTTAAGACGGCTGGGTAGTGAGTTTGACATTGAAGAGTTTTTTAATCGATTTTTATCAATACCTTTTTCCAGTGTAATTGTTAACAAAATAGGGCTATGGACGTGAATTCAGAACAGTTCAATGAAAATAATTTCATAGTTTGGAATAAGTTATTAGTTTGTTTGTGTCCAACAGGTGTTTAGAACCCGAAAATGTAGTAATTTTCGGGACATTTTCGGGTTCTAAACACCTGTTGGACAAAATAAAACTAATAACTTAATCCAAACTATGAAATTATTTTCATTGAACTGTTCTGAATTCACGTTCATAGCCCTATTTTGTTAACAATTACACTGGAAGAAGACATTGATAAAAATCGATTAAAAAACTCGTCAAGGCCACGCTCACTACCAAGCCCTCTTAATACGTCATTCTAGTATGTCGTTGACAAGAAGTTATTTGACGTTGCTGCTGTCTACTTATCTATCATGTCAATAAAAATATTATTTTCTTCTAAGTTTCGAACAGCTTACACTGTCCAGCATACCTATATTCCCGTGGTGACATTTTTACTTGACACAAGAAATTGGATAATTCAGATTTTGTTTTACGGTCAGTTGGAAGATTGGATTTTTGATAGGTACTTTAAAAACAATTTTCAGACATGGAGATATGCATATTCTTTTCAGTACATACTTGGACATAATAGTGTAACCATGTAAGTTTTAAGTTGAACTGAAATCAATTGTTGAGCGAGCGAAGCGAGTGTCTCCTGGCTCTTTTGCAACGGACCTCTGTTTTTTTCTGTGGCTGAGGCTATACAGGTCAGAGTTTTTTTTCGGTCGAGCTGAAATTTTTGCACACATGTATGGAACCTTTCTGGGCGTTGCAGACCCTATTTTTTTGAAATCCATTGATTGGCTCAAATTTAAAAAAAATATCTTTTGATTGGTTGGTCCTATCAATTTGAAATTTTGACAAGTCATTACCACCAACATTGTCCCCAATCTTGCAAAGTTTCAGCCAAATCCACCGATTGGTTAAAATGTTAAAAAATCTTTCGTGTGATTTTTGAAATTTAAATTAGAAACGTGTGACCGATCAATTTATAACTTCGCTTGGTCATTGGGACTAGGATAATCTGTATTTTTGAAAATTTTCAGACTTATCTGTGTTTAAATCCAAAAGTTATTTACAGTTTATAGACATTTTGCGTGTTGGCTGTCAAATTTCTCAAATTTCATATTTCACGGCAACTTCGACTCTTCAGTCCAAGGTAGTTAACTTTCAAACCCTATATGAAACTGATAAGACCGTTCAACAGATCGGATCGATCTAATATTGTGTTCACACTCTTATCATATGAGTGGTCCCAGGTATATTTTTGGACGAGATCCTGTGATTTTTTAAAATTAACACGGAACAGTTCAATCATTAAGGTTCAATCGATCAACTTAAAACTTTGCATGGTTATATCAGTTATATGGGACCAATATTTTAGGAATTGTTGGAGATTTTAACACAAGTCTGTGACAAAAATCAAGAATTATAGACAGAATTTCGGTTCGAGGTGTTGCGCGTATCCGTGTTCGCTCATCAACTCGTTACACAGCGTTTTCCTAGTTTATTATCACGAGATCTTTAGACGTTAAACGTCATATCAAATTTTATTTTCCTTTCCCCCCCCCCCCCCCCATCTTCTGTCAGCTGTCCAATTATAATTGAAGAGTCACTAGTCAAATATCAACAAGTAACTCACAAAGGTCATAAACTTTCACGTGTCTTGTAGAGATTTGGTATCTGGAGATATTCGCGCTTCTCGAAGAGGTGTATACAAACGAACATATTTTTTTTTTTTTTTTTTTTAGAACCTTATGGTAAAAGTGAAATTTCTGATGGGTGTACATTTACTGTCAAATAAATTGATATAAAAGAATTGTACCCGAGTTTTTCTGTCGCACGATTGGAGCAGTCAAGATGACACGAATGGAAAGCTTAGTCACTCGTGTGTTGAATCGTCGCAAAAAGAGTGAGATACATGACCAAGATGATGGCAAAAACAGAGCCTATTGTTGGAAGTCGGGCGGATCGGCCTGGTTTCATCTGCAGTGAGAAGACCCATTTCTGCAGGGAAAGTTACAACTATATAAAACTATCTCCCAGGTCCACGAGAGATTATTCATCAAGACTGCACCAAAGAAGAACATACTACAGAACATCAATCATGAAACTGGTAAGTTCGAGGCAATTTTGTGGTTTATCAGTTTCTTGGTTATTAATTATGGAAAAACGGCTGCAGAGGTGATAGCTTTATTTCAGTTAGTTGTACATGAAAAACGTTCAAAATTTAGAATGTTTGAAATTTTATACACGAAGGGATGTTAGTTAAACAATTATATCAATGTAGAGCGCACATCTGCCTATAAACCTAATTGTTTTAGATTTAAAAAAAAAACTTTGCGCTGCTTGGTAGTTAAACTGTCATTTTTCAATTTCAAGTACGTATGATAGATACAAACTGTAAACTGAAGAGCACGTCGGTTTTCTCGAAGCCCTGGGATCATAGAAAACGTTTAAGTTTATCAAGTCACTGACAATATCTACTTAGATGCAACAGAAATTAAATCCAAGTCGATTCCAGGGCCCGACCGTCAAGATCATGATTAATTTTGAACCGGTACAACAAGCAGGACTCATCCAGACTTCTTCCAAAACAGGGTTAACTTGCAGAACAAGTGAGGAAGATTGTGATATTTCCAGATCCTCTTATCCGCTCTCGTCGCTGTATTGGTCTGCGCGATCGACGCTCGCGCACGACCACGCTACGTCGCCGTGCCCGTGCAGCGCCTACAGCTGGTGGAGGTTGCCGACGAGAGCGCCGGCTACCCGCTGACGCGCGCTGTCCGCCGCGCCGGCGACGATGACGGCGGTGACGGCGACGACGACGGTGGACGCTTCCAGCGAGGCGCCCATGGCGGCGGCGACGGACACGACCATGTCGACTACGGGGCGCACACGGGACACCACGGCGCATTCGGTTGGTACGCAGACTTCCCAGTGCACGTGGGTCACTGATGACCCAACGCAATGGGTCTCATTTTAGTTCGTATTTTGATGATCAATTGAAGTTACCTTCAGCTACAAAACCTTGAAAACCTCGACCATGTCGTCAAAATAAGAACGAAAATGAAAATCAGACCGATAAATGAATCTCTTGAAGTACGTTGTTAAGTTTGTATCTATTGTTTCAATAAACTTGTTGTTTCTGTTAAAATCACCATATTTTATTGTCCCAATTCTGTCCAGAACTTCCTACCTTCGAGTTATAACCTACTCTGTCATCTGTAATGAGGATGTATCAGACTTCGTTCCTAATCAGACCTACCTAGTCAGATTAATTCAGGGATAATGGGACTTGTAACAAGGGCTCACTGAAACAAACGAGTCATTTTCTCGTATTTTATTTCGTGGTAACTCAATGGTCCCTGGGAATATGTACATGCATATCATTGTAATGTAACTGGATCGTTTCCCCACAAAATAAAGGGAGTAATCACATTTAATATAGTTCGTAATAATAAAAGTATAAAAAATGAACCAACTTAATCAGCATAAATATCATATATGACGTCGACCATGTCGTTCATTCCTACCTTTCCTAACACATTCGTGTAATATGGCAAGCTCCTGAGCACACAGGCACTCATTAATAATAGGTAATTAACAAAGAGTTAAAATACTTAATTTTTGATTATCTTGCACTTACAACTAACAACACATTGCTACTTCACAGCTCGCAGTCAAAACCATCTCCATATTGCAAGTGCTACAATCTTGGTTATATAATGCAATGTAAATATTTGAACTGCTCTTATAATGATATGTTTAAGCTTTAATTAATTAACAAATCAATTGTTTTTACTCGTATTTATCTGCTACCTTCAGCGTGTTTTGAACGCAAAGGTTTGCTGCAATGTAATTATGAAAATAAATTTCTGCTGCTAAGCTACACGATTGTTAGATTTCTTTGTCATAACTCTATTTCGTAATTACCAATCGACAATCGTATAAATTGTAACTTTACTTGCGTGCTGTTAAAAATATAATATACACCATTTTTTAAATTTAATCTTTTTCTGAACATGCAATTTATTTATGTACAAGTGACAACTTCTAAAAAATTGTTATGTAACATTTTCTATGCGCAAATCGATATCTTTTCTTATTATCCAAACATTGAAGGAAATAATAACAATTAAGTATTTATTCTTATAACACAAATAAGTGTAATATTACACATATTATAATATCAAAAACTGGTTTATAAAAAAAGTGTATAAAAAATTATAAAAAATAATAGAACGTAAAAATTACCACAGATTAAATTTTACACAGATGGCACAACAGTAGACACAGACACCAAGAAAGGTTTGTCTACAGCCTACTTTATCACCTAGGTCACACACATCCAGTTATGACGATGAATTTTGTTGAATCGTCTACCATACTATAATAGATTTTAAAGAATCAAATCAGAGATCAACCCTATCTTTTGATCTGTGAAATGCGCACATTACTGCAGATTTTGGAAGAGAAAGACCAATATTTACAGATAAGCTCCAATCTCGAGCGAAGATTATTATCACTACCCTGCAAACCATTTGTGAGATTCAAGAGAGGTCTGAAAGTACTGCCAAAAGTTAAAAGGACTGTTCCTTTGCCCCTTTACAAACATTGCTTCAAACAACAGAAGTACAGTGTGGACAAGTTGGAAGTTCAATTTTACTATAGATATATATTTAGAGATAGTGGCTGAGAATATGTGGTGAAAGTGACAACAACGTTACAACCAAGTACAACCATATTTGAATATTGAATCAAATGAACACTTCTAGATTGTAGCCATGAAATTCATCTAACACTGGAGACGATGAAGGGGTACTCTATTAAGGTCTAACTCTGAAGAAGTAAGCATATGGCCTCTTTAACCCCATTACATTTAAGTACATTAATTCAAATTTGATGTGGCTTCGACAATCTGACAAAAACCTTTAACCCGACTTATAAATATTTTACATATCAGCACATTATGATTATTACTCTTTTGAACATCCTTACGCCTTTTTTATTTCTTTTGAATGAACTATTGTTGAAAGTAATAACTAATAATTCATATAAATGTACCTATTGTTTGCATTTATTCTCTTAAAACTAAGCACTGTAGTAATATATGTATTATAATCTGTACAGTAGGTGGTACCAGCTAATCAAGTACCTATATCTCTACTAATCTATGGCACGAAACACATTGCAATTGCCTTGGGCACACCGACTATTCGGCACAGGTTTAAACCTGCTAACAAAGAGCAACATCGCGTCTCAATATTCCAACAGGAAACATGTAACCGTGCCAGATTTTAACATCAAAGCAAAGGATAAATGAAGATTCAATTCAATGATGGTTGAGTATTGTTTAGAGGATTGGCATCATGTCTCCTCCAAATTAACTGTATACACAATCAAATAGCATCCAGGAACTTAAGAGCAACATTTAACAAATTGGTAACAATACGCTTGTGAGTCAATGTCATATTCATAAATTGACTTGGTGTCTGCAATTCAGTTACATATTGCAGATATTGTTGACACTAACCATGAGCAACATTTTGGTCTGATAGCAAAAAGGAATCGGTACAGATAACCATTTATTAGAATACAGTTTCCATGTAACAACTAGTAACAACAAAGTAATAATATAATGAAGACAATTTGAGATACATTTTGTATGACAGATAACTATAGTTGGAACACCTACCACTAATACTGGGACCCTACTTTTGTAATAGTCACAAAATTACATGTAATTTTTAAATAATTTAATAATCTGCATAGATCTCAAGTTCTAAACAAAAAAACTTATTAAATCAATTTGTGTCTCAAAAGAAATATATCTTGTGAAGAACGAAAATTGGTTACTAGGTACTCTTCTACACCTGTGCTTTCACATTTTAAAATATTATTGTTATACTATGTGATCACATTGATTCATAGTGTTTGTATACATGTAGATCATATTGGTAGTTATAGCATGTACCGTGGTGAAGCCGCCTTTAAAAATAGGTGCCATCACTTCACTCGAGCAGGTTTAGAGTAATCTCTCCAAGAAGTTGACGAGAATCAAATAAAGCCCAACTCAGGGCACTTACTTTAAACTTAATACTGCACTTTACATTTAATCTGGTTGGGCAAGCAAAGTCTTCAAACTCACCCAACCAACATGACTGTGATTGCTTTTAACTAACGTGAAGTTGGGCAACATGAAGGTGGTGAACTTTAATTGTTTGAAATGTGGGAAGATGTAACCAGTCTGCTCTCTGCACACAAACTGAAGTTCAATGAACGGCAGTCAATACTAAATAATTTCTTTTGGCTACCAAGGGGGTAATTACTGTATTTTAGTCACTTAAGCCAGACTTAAGTTAGCAAACATCCATAATTAATAATAATAACAGTTGCAACAGTTTGCAAGATAATGAAACTGCAGGAATCATCCTTGGAAACCTTTAGGTCATCGACAACAATATTATATTAAATTAATAGTCATAGTTAGAAAATAGCACACATACGTGTTGTTGATGGAACGAAGATCGTGTTCATTCAGAAACTCCATGCCATGATAACTTTCTTGAAGGGAACAAATACTGCATGGTCCTGGTTGCTACAAACAACAGAGAGAATATGGTAATTAATTCGAAACCAAATCAACCAACAAGGCTAGGTATGTAGGTATACGTTTTCACTTGATGTGCTTTGAAATAAACACATGGATCTCCTTTTGTTTTTTCCATAGCTTGAAGCTTGGAGAAACTGGGTTTGGATGACCCAACCAAAAGCAATGTTCACATGGGGATACAACAATGGACAACAATGACAGGAATTATTCATAGTTTGCATCCCAGCACCTACTGGGAAAAAATTCAATATTTTGCATAATGCTGATGTAAAACATAAGAAGCTCATGCAAGCTACAAATTAGAGAGTGATGTAGGTACTTATTATATGGTTACATTATGAATTATTAACAATAAAATATTCTCGGTTATTTGGTTCAATCATATGTCCATAAAACACACTCTCTTATAAAAATCCAGTCACAAGTTCTGGTTTATTAATGTATGAACCTAATGAGAATAATTTTATACCTGTTGCTGGGTGTGCAATTAAGACATTACAAAGAAATAGGACATTTTCCATTATACAGGAGATGAAAAATTTCATGTTAGTGCCTCGAGAGGAAAATAGCTGCTTTAGCTGCTCCAACGTCATTGCTAGCACCACACTAATAACTCACCAGTCAAAGTAGCGTCTACCATAACATGATCCATCGGCATTGCCGGAGTCAGTAGGCAGCTCTACACCGACATACGGTTCTCCCCCTGTCTGTATCGTGCCCACGTAACGAACTCGGCCGACAAGCACTCGGTTTTCGCTGATCACCTTTACAAGGTGGTCAAGCTTTAAATCCCGCGGGACCTTGGGCAGGAAGGGCTGAGCGCTCTTAGGAACAGTAAACTCTGCAAAGAAACAATAACACTGTTAACACTGTTCTTGTTCCCATGAATCGCAAATGAGAATCCAGCTTTTTGGTCTAGATGACCCTAAATCTAAATTCGTGAAAACATCTTTGGAATCAATGGATACCTAGAGGCTAGATCTTCGCCCAAAATAATGTCGGGCATATATTTAGATTTTCCTAGATTTTTCTCCACTCATTGGCTGAGGTGAAAAACAGCCAAGAAACCTAGAATCTTCAGTAGGTTTTCGTGGAGCATCCACTGATAACACGTGGATTGCTTATCGATGCTATGCGAGTGAAGTCAACATTTTCTAAGTCGCCGCTGTAATAATTTTGTGGATTTGTAACAAATTATAACTAATGTAGGTAACTAAAACGTGTTAATTAACTTGTTAACTAATGACTAGTGTAATGATTTAGTTTGTTCAAAGTGATTTTAGAAATGATTTAGATCGTGTAATAGGCTGTTTTAAATTGATGACCTTGAAAAGGAACATTTTAGGAACATTTTTCTAATGTATTTTCGACTTCACTGGAACTAATGCTAAAGGGATTCAATGCGCAATCCACGCAACGAAGTGGAAGTACATGGAGATCAGTGGGAGCATCATGCAGCATGCTATTCCCAGTGTTCAGGCAGGGGAAAGAATGATGGAATGAAGAAATTATTTTCCACTTCACAAATTCACACTCCGACGTTACAACCAGATATTCCTTCCAGGACAAGGTGCAGAGAAAACTTTTGCCACATCGGTTGCAATCAAGTTGCTGTTAAACTTAAAATACAATAGTAAGTCATCATCATCAATCATGTTTTTCATGGGGAGGAAGGAGCTGCAAGGTATTTAATATTAACTTCCACAAAGTTGGAGGTTGGAGGAGTTGAAGTTGCACATCCTGGCTTAGTGGTTGCAGAAAATACTTGCCTCTTATTGGATCTGGATCTGAGAACCTGCGTTGCTGCCTGCGTTGAGTGACTTTTGTGTAATCAGTGCCAGTGAGGATTGAGTCTATAGATCGTCGCAAGTATTCTTCGGCTTCATCAATCAGCGAATCAGTTGAGTCTCCACTCTCAGGATTGACATCAGATCGCAAATCTGGCAGCGACTGTCCTGGGCGACGGAAGGAAGACTCTACAACAAACACAAGAAATATTAAACCAATGAATTAATAATTAAAACTTGGCTTTTTTGTGCAATAAGGGGTTGGAATGATTATTGCATCTGCTACATACCATTGAATTTTCAAGGCTACTACTATCCTGGTCAGTGACTCAGATAGTGAAATAAAACATGAGTAAGTTAGGTACACTCGGCCAAACAAAACTTGAACGTTGACCAAATTTGAATGACTGCTGGTCATGTCCCATAACCAATCAAAGCTTGTTATTATCATTGAAATGTGAGGTCACCTACTAGAGTGAGACAATGAGATCGCTTAGACTGACTTCTGATGGTGCGATCTTACATTTATCAGCCTATCAGATTTATTGTAGTTCAAGTTTTGTTTGGCCAAGTGTACCTAGTGACATAGTTTCACTGCTCACTATGATGTCAATAACATTTTATGAAAGGCAAAATCAAACCCAACAGCTGGTGTATCAGATACCACTGTTATCATAAGATCACCTAGATTAAGCAACATTTAGTGCGGTTAGTAGCTGGATGGGCTAGAGTTGAACACTCTAGCTTGCAAGTTAGTAGGCTAGAGACACAACGTGTTTGGGGGTTAGGTACTGTGACGACCTCCCACAACCTGTTTTCAGTCTCTCGACAGCAAGGATGTGGAATACCGTGCTGTGAATGTTACACCCTCCTTCGGATGGGACATTAAGCTGTTGGCCCCCTTAGTATCTTTCATAAATTTCTTGGTTAATTCATCCCCAGATTTGTTTGAACTATTCTTGAATTAATAATTGAAGTGGGGATATATGATGCAACTACATAGGTAGTACTACAATGTGAAAGTGACAATACCATGAAATGTGACCCTATTCCGAGGTCGGCTGCGTGACGTAGGCTGCTTGGAGTGCCTCGAGCAAGTGGCGCTGTAGCTAGGAGTGGGGGGAAACACATCATTCCGTGATGAAGCAAACATTGGGGAGAATGGCACACTGCGTGAGCGAACACTGTGCGTTGGAGACGACGGCACTGATCCATATGTGGGACGTTGACTCATGGAGCAACTGCGATGCATCTCCGGGGAATCCCGCCAGGTAGATGAAGAATGACGTCTCTTGGACTCAACATATTCGTACGATGGCATGGACGACAGGGAGCCTCGATATCGAGGAGCAAAGTTGTCCCAATTGGATTGCACACGGCCGTAAGGTAGCTGACCACAGTCACATGGAGACCACATGTCTTTGCCATAGTCTCGGGAGAGAAAATATCCAGGACAAGTGAAGTTGTCGGTGATGCTCTTCATGTACGAGTGAGCGCGGGGATAGTTCTTGCAAAGTGCCCCCGGGGTAAGGTTAGTAGCGCAATTCTCTCTTGCTCCTCTGCACAAATGGTCTGCACTGCGAGATAACTCCGGAACCATACTTGTGAAGTTGATGTCAGAGAGAAGAGTTCGGCGAGCCTCCTGGGTTTTATCTGAAAGTTTCAAAGAGTACTTTGCCGTTGTGCTCTGCTGGATTGGTAATGTGAACTTAGATGGCAGTGTGGTGAAGTTGTTGGATACTTTATGTGCCAGGTAACTCTCGGATTTCCAGTGCGATGGAAGGGCAGTAATGTCTGTCTGAGCTTCATTCTCGCGCTTGCTGGCATTGCGCTCCACTAGGATAGGTCTTACAGGAAACTTGCTAAAGCTGTTAGGGCTTCGGGGACTGCGGTTCGACGGAAAGAACTTTGTGCCAAACTGCCGAGGGCTAACCGGACTTGTTCCAATGTGTCCCTTGTTTCCATTGAGAGCTTCTCGGTGTATAATTGGTTGATAAACTAATGGATTGGGGAGAGTGTTGCGTCGAGGTGATCGCCCTGGAATGTCATTCTCCTCCACAACACCACACTTGGAGATGTCCGTCTCGACAAATACAGACTTCGTCCAAGTCGTTAAGTTGTTCTGAATCTTCGCTGTGGTATTACATCCTTTGTCAGCTGCAATGTTTTCAGCCTCTTGAATCTCAGCAGCTTCATCAAAGGAATCTGCATCTTGAAACTTAACCATAATCTGGGGTCCTGTGTTTTGCCACCCATCATTGTCTGTGAATGACACCATGTCTTCTTGTAGAACTGCTAACTCTTTTGTGTCATCTGTGGTAAATATAAGCTCAATATCATCCAACTCTTCAGATTCATTGTCAGACTCTACAATATTTTTACTATCATGAAATTCCTCATCTGTCTCACTTCCACAAAACTGATCCACTTCTTCTGATGGCTCTCTTGAAAGCTCCTTGCATGCAGCTGCTAGATTATCCACACTGGGATTAACTTCTGCTCCCTGCAACAAACTTTTCCCATCCGCAACATCACTGGGTTCCGTTTCTTCTTTGTTGATAGAAAGTGGCTCTTCATTTTTGGGTTCTTCTATCTTTAATTCTTCAACCGCCTCTGCCTCCTCAATCTTATTTTCCCCATTCTTCTCGGTTATGCTTTTAGGATCCATGGACTCAAGGTTGATATTAGAAATAGTAGTTACCAATATAGGTTTAATCATCAAACTCACATCCTCAGATACAATTGTATCATTTATAACTTTACGTCGTAAAATGTGATTTTCAATCGCCAATTGCTCTATTTTATTTTCATAGCCTGCAGTTTCAAATTGATCATTAACTTGTGCTCGTAACTCCTTTAGTTCATCTCTTGATTTATCAAGTGCTGTTCGTAGCAAACGAACTGTTTTATGCAATTCCCTAATTGTTGTCAAACTTAGCCCCTCGGCAAATAACGGTCCACGCTTTCCAACATCCATCTATTCAATCTCATGCACATGACGATTTTCAAATAGACAAAAATATGATATTCATGATTTCATATTTGGATATCATATTTACACAGAAGGCTGCCTGGCCATTAAATTAAATTAAAGGCTGCCATTAATTCATCATTCTCCCCCGAAGCTTGTTTTAAGTGACATTCTGAAAGAAAACAAAAAGAAATGTTAAATACTACCTAGGTACATTACTTTGGTACTATAGGTAGGTAGGTACCTACCTAACGGATATAAACTTTAATTTAAAAACAATTCTCTCCCCAGTGCACTACATATTTCTCTACCCTACCCTGGACTCGATGACTAGGTACAACGTCTACTTTTATTGATATTGATTGTACCAGCCACCATTCAGCAGCTGGGTCTAATGAATCTGCTGGATTGGGTCTGTGATTACCGGCAATCCAACATTTTAATTAAATGCACGATTCCCTGATTAAATCTTATGCGCAAAGTTGAAATGAGTCTAATCTGCTGATCAGTAGGTAATCATAGTTACAAACGCAGGCGGAGATATTGATTAGCCAGTGCTACTGAACAGCTAAAGGTCTCATCGATATGCTTGGATATTACCATTTCTACCATGGTAAAATTAATCTACCTATGCTATTTTGTAATATATCTGTGAACTTCAAACGTCTTTAAAATAATCACAAACTATGTAGTTACCTTGATATTACTGTTAGATACCTAACAGAAGAAAATAATTGTTTGTATTCGCTTGGGCCACTCTCTACTACTGTACGTCAACACTGTACAAAAACCTGGCAGCAACTAACAAATGGCCAATGGGAAGCGAGCAGTCAAGCTTTGACAGGCGCACATTTCAATTTCTCATTCTTGCTCATTCTCTATTTCAACATTTCAACGCAACACGCACACGGCACCTACAAGGCACGGTGAAACAATAACATTTCCTGAATACAAAGGATCATGCTTTTCATGTTAAACAATACTTCAAAAGTTTTATCATATCAATCATTTTGGAATCACGTGATTTCTATCCACAGGAGATGCAAGCATAAACAAGATCATTGGGTATGAAAACAGCTGACTTTTTTCTAGGTTATGATTACTACTTGTCCTTCCTCTTACCATTCTTTACCGTGTACTAACTACTATCTACACCATACTATAATAATAACATTGCAACTCCATGCTCTTCTTCTACAAGTACAAGCCTGAGCAAACATTTAGCTGAAAATGGCCCTATTTGAGAATTTGTAAGAACGGCCTGCCATATCATTTATAAAATTCATAAATTCATATTCATAAAATTAATTTCGGCATTACACAATTTATGTAGTACCTAAATTAGGTACCCACCTAAGAATTTGAATGATTTTTGGCTTCTTCAATTAAGGCGGACCATATTAATGTACCTATTCAATTAAGATAATGATATTATCTTGTGGCGCTCTGACTTGTGTAAAATCCAAGAGGTGTCTGATTGGGGAGAGATCCATCAGTGACATGCCGGATGTATTTTTCTTCTTGTATCTAGTACATTTTTATGTTTTTTTTAAATAGAATTTCGTAAACATGAGCTCCTAATTGAGCGAGCAACTTCTTTTAGCTCTTTTGACACACCTCAGTTTTTTTTGCTTAAGTTTGTCTGTCTGTATTACTATTCAGGTAGCACCATTTGAGCTGGAATTTTGCACATGTTAAAACTACCTACCTACCTCTGGGGTGTGCAGACCCAAATTCTTTCAAAATCCGTTGATTTATTCAATTTTTTAAAAAAATATTTTTGATTGGTCAGTGAGGTCAATTTGAAATTTTGCAAGGTCATAAAGATCAATATTTATTATTTTGTCATAGTGCAAAGTTTCAGCCAAATTCTCCAATAGACCTTTTTAAATATTATCTCGGTGTCTCTGCTTTCTGAGAAAAAACGTATGCAGTTTGATTTCCAGACACCTTAGTCCCTGTTTTACCTATTGTTGAAACAGGGACTAAGGTGTCTGGAAATCAAACAGCATCTGATTTTTCTTAGAAAGCAGAGCCAATGAGATAATATTTAAAATGGTCTATATGTTAAGGCTTAAGCCTTAAATAATTAACTTCTGATTGGTCCAATATCACAATGTTCCAAATTATTATAAGTTCAAATTTTGCATTAGATAAAACCAATTCATTCTACCTAATATTGCATCTACACATTTTCAAACCAATCAGTTAGGTATGTATTACAGACTTATTTATTGCCATCGGATAACACAACATTTAGCAAAGCGACAATGCAAAAGTTATAGGTAGGTATTATTTTCTTTGGTCCAAGCAGCTGAATAAAAAAACAAAAATAATATGAGGCCTACCTAGATAATGAAGTAATGAGGAGTAGGTAGTGTTGGAAAATTTCATGAAATTTAAGATTTTGAAAGTTTCGTTGAAAAGTTCACTTTTCCAGGCTCCTTTATACATTTTATGGGCCTTTTATTTTTGAGTGAATGACTCCTTTCGACTCGTTTGGCACGAACCTGTTTTTTTTAGTTTCTTACGTGCATGTAATACAGATGGCACTGTTTCTCCGATCGAGCAGAAATTTTTCACACGCCACATCAGCGGTTTCTAGACCCATTTTTTTGAAATTCAAGATTGGCTCAATTTTTTTAAAAAATATCTTCCGATTGGTTGGTCCGATTCATTTGAAATTTTGCAAGGCTATTAAGACAAATTTGTATAAATTTTTACAAAGATCCTATCTTTGTAGATCCTACAAAGATTTTACAAAAATCCTCTAATAGTTTCAATTTTTTTTTAAATCTTCAGATTGATCGAAAATCAAATTGCGCCGATTAAGTTTAAATTTGGCATGGTGATCAAGACCAATATTATCTCATATTTTACACATTTTCAACCCAATATCAAGGTCTACTAATTCACAGAAAGTTGCAAAGAATCTTGTATTGTGTAAGTAGGTAGTGTTTAGTTGGAGAAGTTGCATACAGTATTGGTATTCAAATTGTAGAATATTGAACTTGATTTCTTTTAATAAAAGACATTTTGATTGGTGCTGCACACCCTTCTGAGGGGTGCTTGAGCTCCTGGCCATCCACATAGATAGGGCCCAGGGTCTGGTTTCACACAAAAAATTATCTGCTTATAAGTCACTGACACTGTATCTCTTGATAACTTTAATACCAAAACCTTTGTGATACGATAATACCAAAGATATTACAAAATAGATGCACTATATTTTGGTGTCCCTGCAGGGTGAGACATTTCACTATAATTGAACAGTTATCTGGTGTCTGCCAACCCCTCAATCATAATGGCTACGGTCAAGATGGTTCCATGGTCATCATACGAGATGGGCAAGAAAGGTCAGTCACCTTGGGCTTGACCGGTCGCCGTCAAACTTGAACAAAATGATGGGCTCTATTACCATTTACTACCAAGTAATATGGAACAACTTGTTGCAGCCAAGAGAATAAGGGAACAAGAGAATTATTGAAAATTATATTTTTGGGGGTGAAAACAGTATTTCTACTAATATTACCTAATGTGTTTGTTATTAAGAAATAATTGAAACGCTATGAAAAATACAGTAATATCCCAATAGAGCATTAATTAATTGAATGTTGGCATTCAGTCTGTTATTGCAAGGAAGAAGTCTCCTAAAGACCGGGCTTTGGAACATTATGATGACTTTTACAAGACTGTGTTTGGGAGCAAGTGGCCAGCAATTCGCGATGCTCTCCTCTCTCCACACAAGTACTGTGCCGTTGTCAACAACTACAGCGATACACAAGAAATAATCATGGATCTTGAAGTAAGTACCACAGGTAATAGGAGTAGATATTACATTGATGATTGAGATATAGAATAGTTATTAATATTGAAAATTATTTAGCCTAATATTGTGGACTTAAGTTGCAGAAAGTCAGTTATGTAATACTTTCATTTTGTCAATTTAAGTTGAAGGGTCATTCTCATAAAATCCGCAATAGTCCGTTGGATAGTCCCCAAAAAATCGATTTTAAGTTTAAGTTGTCACAACATCCAAACAAAACCTTTTGAGCGAAAAGTAAATAACATGAATGTAATGAATGTAATTTACCGTTAATTAAATTAAGAGACTATACAAATTCTTCATAGATCAGTATTGTATCTCAAGTTAATTATCCCATAACTGCAAAATGTGAGTTAGTGACTTTCTTCAGTAAGCCGACAATATTATGCATGTCTAATAAAAATTATTTATTAAAAATTATAAAATTTGCAGAAGCAAGGTGCAATTAATATGAGAGCAATATTTGAAGTGGAGCAGAGAAGAATTAAAGAGGAAACAAAAATAGAGACACGTAATAAAGATATTGAAAAAATATATAAACTGGACAAGAAGATGGAGCTACTTATGCTTGACAAACATAGACAGGAATTAGATTCACTTTATCCCGCAAATCTTGATGGAAGTGTTGACAGATTTCAACCTGTTGAAGCCGATGCTGTTGATAATGTCAGCCCTCTCGGTGAGCCAAGTTGCTTCAAATTTTAAATTTGTAATCATTGTTTAATTTAAAAAATATCTGTTGACATATAATATCTGTTGACATACAATGTGTTTTTCAGAGTTGGCTAGGAGAAGTAGAGAGTCTCTGAAATCAAGTTTGGCATCTGCCCAGTACGATGATCATCGGCTCATTGATACTTCTAGTGGCCTTGACGCCTCTGGTCTGTACGAGTTCATACCTGCTACAAAACTAAAGGTAAGAACTTGGTTATTTGTTTTGAATCGGAGTCTGCACCACACCAAGTTAATTGTATTTACTTCTTTCAGGGAATGGAAGACTGGGTACCGGAGTCAGAACATTACAACTATTATAAGAAAGATGGGGATTTTCCAGTCATAATTAAAGAAGAACATGATCTGCATTTCCCCGAAAACCTCAATATATACACATTTGAGTCTTTTAATGACTCTCCATTTCCTTCTCCTAAGCGAGGATCCACTGGAGTATTTGGTAAGTTCTTTGAAAAGCTACTCTCTAATTCCAACACGTTTTGATGTACAATACCCACATTTTTCCTTTTTACTTGTGACTGTTTATTACAAAATGATATTCTGGAAGAGCAAACCACCCCTACCCCTTATTATATTCGATGCAGTTATTGATTATTATTATAGTTTTATTTTACCGGGGTGGTGCAAATTTACTATTTAGTGTGCAATTTTCAGAAATATTTGATTTGAATTAGGTAGGTAACATTGAAAAACAGTTTATACCTGCATTCAAATAGTGCCTGTTTGAGTGTAAACAGGAACCGAAAGGTTGTTAAAGAGTCAGCTGTTCCACATTAAGTTAGTTTGTGTTAAAGTCATAATTTGACAGGAACGATAGCTCCCTTTTAGAGTGTATTCTTATCTTATATTGAGCCTCGCTGCAGAACAGTGCGATGTTAAGCCCCACACACACACACTTATCTTATTAAGACATGGTTTCAAGAAAAGAAATTGAGAGGGAAGAGAATTGTTGCTAAATTTCCAACTACGAAAGTTATTCACTCGTAAAGTTACCTATTAAATTAAAGATCAATTCAAATTTATTAATATCTTTATTTATATAATAAATAAACATAAATTCATAAATTTATTTGATTCCTACAAAGTAGGAATAAAAAATAGTATAAAAAGTATAAAAGTATAAAAGTATAAAGTATAAAGTATAAAGTATAAAAGTATAGTAAATAAAAAGTAGGAATGATGTATGGAAGATCAACGACTCGATTGTTGAATACAGACCAATTGTGTACCTATTTTATGTGCTCAATAAATTACATTATTATTATTATTATTAATATTGATCAATTCTTTAAACACATAAATTTTGTCTGGTTTCATCTGTTTTTTCAACTGTACTATTAAAATGTACGTACCTACAAATTTCAGAACCTTATCTTATATCTATAATAGTTTCAATATAGGGACCTCTCAAACAGAGTGATTTTTTTTTGCGCCACCCGGTATTATTAATATTAATACTGAATATAAAATAATAGCATTACCAATCGACCCCATTAGATAGATAGCAAATTTGCTATAGATAGATTTAGGTCTCACCGACGGCTGCCACCTTATCGCGGTGGTGGGGTTTGTGTTGGTCAACGATCCATTGCAGCTACGCCGGCAAGCATATGCTCATGTAAGGGTTACCCATGCCGGACAGGTCAGTGGTGAGGTCCAGACAAAGAGCAGCCAGGGTCGGCCTAACCATGTCCTCCCTTTAATTTGCGGTCCCCTCCCCTCCCCTCCCCTCCCCTCCCCTCAGGCCGGCCTTCCCCCTCGAGATGGTGATCCCCCTGAAATCGGGTTCCGCCGGCCCGAATCCTCACACCCCCGGTCCGTCCCCATTCCGGCCAGGCCTCCCCACCAGTGTTGGACTCCCCCGGATCGGGCCCGTTAGGTCGACCCCTCCCCATGTCCACCACTTATATCAACAAAGTTAAATTCAAAAATGCAAAAATTAATGTGCGCAATATAACCTTGTCGTTGACGCGCCGTTAAACCACAATAATCTAATCTAATCTAGATTTATTCCATTGATTTACTAGGTTACTACTTGTTGGATGGAGGATCGGTTCTACCAGTCCTAGCACTTGGTCTGGAGCCTGGAGATCATGTCCTGGATATGTGTGCAGCTCCTGGAGGCAAGTCCTTGATGATGCTTCAGACATTATATCCAGGTGTGTCTCACATTTCTCAACACTTTGTTATTAAGTACTCTTAACAATTGACTAACACTAGATTAATTGTGTATGTTCATGCAGATCGTGTGGTGTGCAACGATGTTCAAGAGTCTCGAACAATGAGGATTCACTCGGTGCTCGGACAGTTCATTTATGACTTGGAGAAGCGGCGGGACCAGATACAAGTGACACATCGAGATGGAAGGGTCATCGATGAAAAGGATGTATATAACAAGGTGAAGAACAATACATCAATCATTCGAACTTAATGAACGTAGTAATTTTAAAGCAGCAAAGAATCTTCCATGATGTGTTGTCACAGATTCTAGTGGATGTACCATGCACTACAGACCGGCACTCTGTTCTTGAGAACGACAACAACATCTTCAAGACGACGCGGACGAAGGAGAGGTTGAAACTTCCCGAGATTCAAGCCGAGTTGTTGTTTAGTGCTCTCCAACTAGTGCAACCTGGTGGTTCAGTGGTGTACTCCACCTGCTCCCTCTCACCAGTACAGAATGATGGAGTGGTGCACATGGCACTGCGACGCATCTGGGAGGAGACAAGCATCAAGGTGGAAGTTAGGTAAGAAATATATTTTTGATTGAACTCGTTTGCCTCCCATGGTTTTCAACCCAGTGGAATCAGATATTAAGTCAACCTTTACTTTTTTACATTCTAGTTGTTAGTTTCAAAATTCCATGGATTTTTTTAAACCTCTGGAACATTAAATGTGGTGAAAGCTGAATATTACATCATACTTTGTATGGAGCTTTAATGTTACTAGGAAAACGCTCAGTGTGCCGCGTTGATGAGCGAGCACGGGTACGTGCAAATTCTCGAACCGGAAATGCGTACACAACACACAGAAAACATATACATCGATATTGAATTGAAGTATGATCCAGTCAATCAATGCTTTTCATCGAAACTTGAAAATAGATCTAAGCACCCTGGTAAATATAGCAAATCAGATTCAATTCAATTGGCACTGGAAAACATTCATTTTGATACTTCATTTCTGACAGTTCAATTCAATTCAATTAACTTTATTTGCATGATATACAAAATGGCGAACATTCAACAGGAAATACACTATTGTGTCTGTTGATCTTCCATGTAACCAACTAGTATCTAAATCTTAACTAAATCTAAATATTATAACGGATAGATAGAAAATTACTAATACATAATAAAAGCATAATATTTAAAGTCGTAGGTGAACTTGTATTTCTTCTGTGGTGTGGCTATTTTGATGTTATTAATTATCTTGAAGTAGAAAATTCTTTAGGTTGTGTTTAAACGATGGCAAATTAAGTTCTTGGAATTTTTCTGATATTTTATTGTATGTTGAAGCGGCAGAGGAAGTAAAAGATGATTTAAATTTCTGACTGTGATGAGCGTGGATGTTGAGTTGATTCAAATTTCTTATTGTCCGTGTATGGCAGTCCTTCCGTTGGATGAGTTTCTTCTTGAAGTATTCTGGCTGTCCAGTGGACAGTGTATCTATACTATATACTGTATAGACAGTGTATCTATACAGCTGATAAAAACGTCAATAAGTTCATTCGTTCTTAGCTGATTGGGATGAAAATATGTAAAATAAGAGAAAATGTTGGTCTTAATGACCATGCAAAATATGAGTTTGATCAGATTTATCAAATACCATTTTCATTTTTCAGCCTATCAGGAGATGTTTATTTAAATTTTAACAAATCAATGGATTTCAAAAAAATAGGGTCTGCAAACAGAAAATGTTGTCTCTACGTGTGCAAAATTTCAGATCGATCGGTAAAACGGCAACTTCCATTGCTCCAAAAAAAACAGAGGTCCGTGTCAAAAGGAGTTGCTTGCTCAACAAATACACTGGATTTATTAATTATTAGATTTGGGGTTGGCAAACTGGTCAATTGTTTCATTTGACCTGTCATTTTTAAAATGAGTTGCCTAAAGTAGTTGACATTCATTTGTAAGTTGGTGGGAATGATTTCAATCTCAGAAAATACATGAATGAGTAAATGTTTGTACTTGACTCGACTACAGTAATAAATTAGCTTTGAAGCAAACATGCACAATGCACACTTCGAATTGTGTCAGGTTAACTTGAAAGAAAGTCATGGTGCAATCCAAAGTATTGTACTAATCTGCAAAAAACATAAATTGACTGGGGTCGGTCAATAATTCTGGTCAATTGACTGAATTTTATTTAATTGGTCAAAATATTGCCATCCCTAATTACTAATTAGTAATTAGATTAGCTTTATAGGTACTAAATTCCTCAACACATTTCCTTGTAGTTGTGGGATTCGGGTTGGAATTAAAAGTCCTGGATTTGCACACCCCTCTAGATATTCAATACCTTACACATCTACGTGTTGATTGGTTCACAGAGATCTGAGTGTGGCCTTGGAGCCAACTCGGTTCGTCTTCACGCTTGGCAAGAACATTGGTCTGCGATACGGACATCTTGTTCTGCCTGATATTTCCAACAACTTCGGTCCACTGTATTTCTGCAAGCTAGTTCGCGTGCAGTGACAAGGTATGACTGGATCACTCTCTGCGGGATTTGCAAGACCTAATCACTCATTTGGAACCTCTTGTTAAATTACATTACTGTACGGGAATTCTATGGTTTGAGTGGTGATGTCAATGTATTACGGACTGACAATTTATTTAGCCGTTCGATAATGAAATGTAGTTTTTTATTTTATTTTATTGATGTTTCAAACTAAAGATATGTAATAGAAAACATACAATATAATGTAAATCACACATTATTCTTAGTTAAGTATTTTATACTTTCTTTTTGATTACTTCATTTAGAGAAATACATTGATTATTAAAGTATCTACACAACATTTAATGTTTTCCCAGGTAGATAATGATCCTGGAACATACTTGGTTTAAAACAGGATTTTCCTGGGTTCCTAACAAGTATTTAGTTTATAAAAGCATCTTTACTAGTTAAACTAGGAAACATTCTTTGTAATGCGGTGATAAGTGGAGCACCGGTTTGAGCAAAACAAACATTGAATGAAATTCCCTAACAAAGAAAACATACAATAATCATACTGAAAGCACAACAATATTCAAAACCTAACTCAATAGGTCTGTTCATTTGTCTCCACTTATCACCACTTTCTTCCACCCAAATGGTAAAGCAGTTCACTTAGGTATGTTTGCCTGTCACTACTTCAAACAGACCTTATCTGCTTTTCATTAACAAATAACAGTCAATTTGCAAGGGAGCAAGGTGGCATTTGCGGTGCATTTATTTTTCGATTAATTTTACAGCTATTTCAAATAAGCTACAATATTTTTCTCTAAAACTATACAGTATACTGCAAACCTGAGATGTTGTCTTTAGAAAATGCTTGTAAAATGTCAGCTTTATCAGATAAATTGTGTGACCTGTTTCACATCAACAACCGGATAAATATAAAAAAAAAATACAAAATGAGATCCGAACCAAAGAGTCAAAAAGGAGACGCTCGCTTAGTTATTTGAATTTTTTGGTTAGAGAGCAATAGTAGGTATGAAATAACTTTTTGAGACTAACAATGCCAATTCCAATATAATTCATAATTAAATCATTCGTGCGTTATTAGCAACTAATAATACCTTTTCTACCTACTTGAAATGGAGGCTGCTTATAAAAATATCAACAACTTAAGTGCTAGGTGTTACTTATGCACGCACAGTATACTGAGTATCTTCTAAACACATTACATCTTTGAGTTTTCTTCTGTCTCCTCTTCTTTCTCGTCTTTCTTATCACCATTGGGATTGAGACTTCCTTTCTCTTCGCACATTTCTTCCTCCGGTTTGTTCCAAGGCTGCTCTTCGCCAGAACCGAATACAACGAACACAACCATCTCAATCATGTAGAGGACAAATGTTGTGTAGAATATGATCCGCCATTGACTTGCAGTTTGCTGAAGAACAAAGATAACAAAGATTTGACATCACAATCAAATAACAAACGACAAAGGTTAAAGAATTAATTAGGATTGGACCTGCTGGGTAGCTCTCAATCAACCTTTCATGCAGTACCTACTTATCATAAGATTCGATATGGTCCATGGTGTTCTAAGTGTGAGTGACACGGACACTGCACCACATATTTGTGAGTTGTGTACTTGTTTCATTTGAAAAATAAATAGGAACACAATGTGCAGAGACTCCATATCACACGAAAGAAGTCGACAAAGAAATGTGGAATTTTTCATCTAGAAGACTATAAGAGGGGGAAATTTCATGAAGTCCATAGAAAGCCAATTGTTACTTACATTTCCTTTGGTGACATAGCCGACAAACAATGGAACCAAGAATCCAGGGATAGATGCGAGCATGTTTGTGATGCCCATCAGTGTACCTGTTCCCAAAGAAGAACATATTGTATTTGGTATATTGTTTGTGTTCTAACTAAACTCAGCTGGGAAATACGTACCTGAGAAGTTGGCAGCGATGTCGATGTGGTTGGACAGGAATCCACTGTACATAGCTCCAATGCTCATGATGCTAATTGCCATAAGCAAGACGGCCAGCGTTCGGTCGCAGCCAACGTAACCGACACCCACCAAGCACACTCCAGGCACCAGAGATGCTGTATAGGATAAGATCACATGTAAAATACTTCATTGCGATGCAGGAATACCACCGCTCAGGTCAACCACTCACCGATAACTGTTGCCAACTTCCGAGCATGTGTGAGACTGATCCAGTTCTTGGCACGACAAACGTCGAGTATCTTACTGAATATCATGCTGAACAGCCAGTGGCAGAGGAATGGCATTGCCGATAATCCAGCATTCTAAAACAAATCCTTGGGTTTATCATCTGCAGAAGTTGATGGTGATATGTGATATAATATGTGACTTGTATTACCTCTTTGATGGGAAACTTGAGCACAGTCTTCATGTAGGTGGGCAGTTGAGTGAGCAGAAGGTACCAGCCGGCATTACTGCACACATGAGACACGAGGATTGCGAGGAATGGCGGCGATGTCAGGACCTTGCGCCACGGCACCGGAAGTGTCTGCAAGTCACACATCGCCATTAGCAACTCGTCTTTTTCATACAAACAAGAATATCAAATCCTTAAAACTTAACAAGAAAATAGAATATGTAAAAAACATTAGAATTGTAGGTACACTACTGGACACTGAAAGTGCCCCGCGGTCAATGTTCAAGTGGCACTACGGCTAGTATTTAGCATTTATTTTAATGTAATTTTTTGGCACAAAGACCGGATGGCTAGTGTGAGTTAAGGGCCGAAAAATTACTTTAAATAAATAAATAAATAAATAAATACTAGCCGTAAAGCCCCTTGAACATTGAAGTTTCATTTCAGTTTCCAATTTCTGACCCAATTTCAGTGTCCAGGAGTGTACATGACTAGGTTTTTGTACACTTCGTTCAAAGACGATGGCATCAAAAACTGGTTTTGCAGTGTGATAAGGGTCTTACTTTTGGATGAGTGTGTACCGACACCGAAGTAGAACTAGTGTGTGTGTGTTGGTGCGCTAAACGCAACGGACTCGACCTTCAAGATGGCGAGAAGCCTAAGTTTCATTGTACAACGTAATGTTCAATTAATACTAATTACAGTAGGTAAGTACTGTGTAAGTGTTCTGTATTAGTGTCTACAAAAGGGAACAACACCACATGGTGACAGCGGTGGGATACGAACCCACACCCTTACAGACTTAAAGAAGAATAACTTCTATAATTCGTTTTACATTCTGGACATTTACATGCTTGGGAATTGTAAATTGCACCTTGTGTTCAGCCAGTTCCGATGCCTCAGTTTGTCCGAGTGAACTTTGAATGAATTCTCGTTCTTCTCGCGAGATGAAGCGTTGCTTCTGCGGAGAGTCTTCTATGAGCAACGCCCACAGCAGACACCAGATGAGCGACAGACCTCCCATGACGTAGAAGATGGATTCCCAGCCGAGCCATGATGCCAAGGCTCCAGACATCACCATGGAGATCACTGTCCCCAGGGCCGTGCCTAACCAGGGAAGAAATCATTTATTATTATTAATTTACCAGTTTCAAATCACAATCTAATTAAAAAAAATTGTGATTCGTGATTTATATTTGAATTGTTTCTACAATCGAAAAGTTCAAAGAAGAATATAAATTTTCTTTTACATTGCAATTCATAGCCTTTTCAAAAGCTATTTCCTGCCAATACTCACCTACGGTTCCGTAACGTGGGCGATCGGAGGAAAGGAGGAGAGCCAGTTGCAGGCAGCAGAAATGAAGTTTTTACGAAGCATACAAGGAGTAACTAAGATGGACAAGATCAGGAGTGAAAAGATTAGAGGAGACTTGAAGGTAGAGAGGTTGGCATTTAAAATGGGGAGAGAGCGGCTACGGTGGTTTGGCCACATGAAGAGAATGCAGAGGGAGAGAATACCGCGTCGGGAGTTCGAAGCTGCGAGAAGTGATAAAAGGAGAGTGGGAAGACCGAGGGAAAAGTGGAGAGAGCTGGTAGCAGAAGATGTACAAGAGAGACTGGAGAAGTGGGAAGAAGTGGAAGAAGGAAGGTGGTGGGAAGACAGGAAGAAGTGGAAAAAACTGGTAGAGAAGAAGAACGAAGAGGAAGAGCCAAGCCTGGCCAGCTAGCTTAGGAGTCCGGGCCCTAGTAAATGGTGGCCTCGCCACCCCCCGACCCAACTCTTGGAACCGGGAGGAAGATTATTATTATTATTGCAATTCGATAAATTACCAACTTCAATTCAACTTATTAACATCTTGGGCACAATATCAGATAATAATTTTAAAAATATTGTTCAATTTTTCAAGGTCATACTTGAGCTATACAATCATGATGGTGATAAAAGATATTGTACAAGAATTTCTTGGATTTTAGTTATGATATCTGTTTAAAAAGAGAGATCTTACCTGCATAGACAATGGAAGAGATGACGAACCGCTCCGACGGTGGAGCCCATTTTGCCAGCATCACGTGCATTGCGGGGAATGTCACACCCTGACAATCAACATTTGAATATTGAACATAATAATGTTTAGTACAGTGTTCGAGTTACATGTTGTTGTGCTACGTAACTTTGTGCAGAGAGTCTTGAAAGAAAGCAAGCATTGTTTGGAGAGCTGCACAAAAGGTAGAGTGAATAGCATGAGCCACATACCCCTCCTATCCCCTCCAGCACCCTCATGACAAGGAAAGCAGAGTAGTGCAGGTACGCCGCTGGTGGGGTGAGAAGTGTGCCGAGGACGTTGATGAAGACGGCACCGAACATGACCCACTTGGCGCTGAACATCTCGGCTAAGCGGCCGCCGGGTAGTTGACTGAGCATGTAACCCCAGAAGTAGGAGCCGAGGATGATGCCTTGCAGCGGTCCTGGCCAATCAAACGGTCCATCTCGCTGCAACAAGCAACACCTTTCTTAATAATAATTCCTCCTTTATTAACAGGTACCTAGTAAGAAAATACACTACTTGTAATATATTTTTTTTTTATAAAATCTATATTTAAATGCAGCCATTAGGTTCCAAATATAAATTAATAATTTATTTTATCAATATCTAGATTCTACAAAATGTCAGGTCATGGGGGGAATGAATATTTTTAAACAGGGGTGTAGAATAGTTTGTAAACAGAGAAATATCATTGGAGAAGAATTAGTGTTGTCTCCAGAGCATTTTTTTGTAATTCAATGGTGAAATATAATGAAATTTTTTCTCTTTCCACAACGTAATAACTCGAGTATTCCTACTGCGCGAATTGGGGGGGGGGGGGGATAATACCCCCGCCACCCCGCCTGCACTATAAAGATAATTGACTGATGAGTGATGATCCACATTCTTATCAGAAGTTGTTGGTTCCATATTATCAGAAGCTACTTTTTATTGAGTCTACAAACTAGATTTGATTTTTTTTTTAAATAAAATCAGATTTGCCAACACTTAACAATTTATTTGTGAAATAATGTAATTTGCAGTGCGGTATTTGGCGGGTGTTCAATTTAACGAAAGCGAAATTTGTTTTATGGACGTGTGCCAATCTAAATGATTTTATATTACTATTGGATCCCGGATCGGTATGGTTGATATGTGGACTAACGCCAACGCTTGTTGTGTAACATCCAACAACGTGGTTATTTGAGTCTTCCCACATGAATGAGAAAACCTCACCTCTGGTGCGGCTCCCCCTTTGACTGGAGGCGCCTCGCACTCCCCCTCAGCCAGGGCAGAGGTGACATTCTCCGCTCCCGACGAAGAAGTCCCATTGTGACTGACCATCGCCACTATAGCCACGCTCAGGTTCACCTTGAGCCCGTAGATGATGGCGAACCCGATGCCTCCCAACACGGCCAGGACGTAGCGGGCTGGAATGCATCCTGGAACAAGACACGACCAGGAGTCAGCGTGTGCGTGTCGACGACGACCTCTGACACGCGATCAGAAGATACCTCTGATGATGACGCTCTCGACGCGTGTGACCGACCTGCGGCGTTTACCGGCCATCTTCTTCACCTCCCTGACGTCTCAAGGTGGATCACTTGCTCGCAACCTTGCAGTGTCGACTGATCGGAGGATGGATGTTATCTGCTAACTCGCCCTGCCCTCCGCCCCGCCAACATATGCGAAATCAGGCGGACAGTCATCTTCGCACGTAGCGCGTCTGAATACAGGCCGCGACTACTAAGTGTGCGAAATAAACTGCCGGTCGCGGAGACGATGACTGCGTCGAGAGTCCCGAATGGGCACTTATTCAGCGGCAGGCAATTTAACTGAGATATTAACCCCGATTTAGGACAATTATTGGCATGGTGTTGAATTATAACCTCTTTATAACGGTCAGATTAATAAATTGGTGACATGAGTGCTCGCAAATAACATAATGACAGGGTCTTCATTCCCCATTGACAGGGGAGGGGGATGGGGTACATGACCCCCCACCTGGCATGGTTCATGGTGAGGTTCATGGTGTAATTGCCGTCATGTATGGTATTTCATTGGGAGCAAGAGCCAATCTACTTATTGAAACATAAAGCAGTGATTCAATTGAGCTACTTTATTTTTGTCATTCAAATATTTTATAAGAGACCCGCAAATCGCGTTTACGCTCCAAATTATTATACATTCTTATTTAGCACTTTGTTAAAATATAATTGCGAAGTTCTCACTTGCCAAATTCCATTACGACTGTTATCTGTGCCAAGTGTGGACGACGAAACATGTTTACCTATTATCTATACACTAAACAGCAATCGAGCGTCTTTAGTCGTCCTGCTTGGCAGAAGTAAACGAGTTTTGATTGTCGGTGTCTTTCTTTGAGAGCTAAAATTGTATTTTTAACAAAACGCGTGGCCAAGTGGAGCAAATTATGCACACCAAAGATCAGAAAAAAACTGACATTCTTTTCAATATTAACTAGATAAACTCTTTTTTATTTTTTATTTCTTTATTTTTCCCCCGATTAAATGCCATTGCTGGTTGACCAGTTTTCTTGCTCTCTCATTAAGATAAGATAATCTTTATTCAGTAGAATATATACAAGTATATTTTTGAATGTGTCACATGACATTGTAATGACGAACATCATTTCTAATTCACACCAGGAATGAACGTTTCATTAAAAAGCAGATAATCGGATACGGAAATGTTTTCGTGAAAATTATATGATGCTGAGTTCTTCTTGAGCTATGTGGATCCTGGCTATCGGACAAGAATGTGCGAAGGTCAGGGATGTCTGAGGACTTGACGGAGCTCAGGCATGATGAAGTTTTGTTACGATCTTGAGCTCAGGAAGGGATGTGCGATGGTGCGAGTGGCTCCTACCTTAGACTAAATCAGTTATTTAGTCTAAGCCCCTACCAAAAATAGTTCACTGTCCACACAAAAAATATAATATAGGTATCGTGTAGGAGATGGAAAATCTTATCATCTCAAAATAATTGATTTATAATTGAAGACACAGATATGTTATAAAATATTAATATCATCAATCAATGCATCAGCATCATCAATGATGATGATGGTTTCATCTTCAATGCAAAACACAAGTGTTATCTGCCTCTTCATCCATTGAACATTTCGGATTCTCATGAATTTATGGGATTTTTAATAGTGCAATGTGACGAGATGCACACTTGGCCAAAGTTAAACGTTGCTTTCTTGGTCAGATTCCTTGTCAATCAATCCTCGTTATTATCAATTAAATCATAGTTCACCAACTAGAGTTAAACGACGCATTAGCATAGACTTCATCGATCATTCCATCATATCTTTACAGATAATCTTCATTCATGAACTACAATAATTACAATGCATGGCAAAATGGTCACATAACACAGCTTCCACTCGTGTTCTCTAATTGTTCTTGGTTTGTAATGTTTGGGTAAAATTATAACGCCGATAGAGAATAATTCCGTTTGTGCCACTGTGTGCCAGATAAAATTGTTTTCTCAAAGTAACCATCTGTAGGTTTCATATTTATGCAGACGTGAGTGTGTGGGTACATACACTAAGCATTTAATTTATTGTACCTTGTATATCCGGGATTATTGAAATATTATGAGAATTTTATCAAAAATATTTTTTTAAATAAATTAATTTAAACAATCATTCATATGCTTGAAAGACTGTTGGGTCGATACGTTGGTATATTTGGGCATGTTCCTCATAATAAAATGCGCATATATACATATACATATATATATATATATATATAAAGTAATTCATATTCGGTTTTTGCTACGTATTTATTTCAATAGCCGACGTTTCGTCCGTCCTCCGACAGACTTTTTCAAGGCTCAAGCAAACAAACTAATAAAATAAGAGTAAATTCAAAACACACTACTTTCTATACAAGTGGAAATGCAGTAAATGTCAACATGACAGAAAATCAAAAAACAGATAAAGTTACTTTATCTGTTAAATCTATCTGTTTATCTATATATAATATAATTATATTATATTATAATAATATAATAATAATATAATACATATATACATAATACATATATGTATATATGTATGTATATATATATACATTATTAATAAGTTTCTTAGGCTTTATACCGTGTAAATCACTTTTATTCCTCTCCCAACAGTTTCGACCACATAACAGCGATCATTTTCAAGGGACTACAAATTCATAGAAATAATTTGACAGCTAATAGAAAAATTGAACAAAGTCATAGCATACTTGAAACAGAAAAAGTCAAAATCAGAGTCTACAAATGATAATACACTATGCAAAATAACAATTGTCATCAATAACTTAGCATGAACAAAATAAATATTTTCAAGTATCAAGTATCACTAGACGATCTGCTAGCGGAAGCGTATCAACGTCACGTGCTTGGCTTCGTGTCACTCTTCGATTGACTTGTGTATCAGATGAACCTCTATTGTCCTCTTGAGTCTGCACTTGGAGGAGAACTAGACGATCCGATAAGGGTAGTGTATCAAGGTCACGTGCTTGGCTTCGTGTTACTCGACGATTGTCTTCGTTATCATAAGACAAACCATTGACATTTAAGTCAAGTCCTAGTCTTCGATTGCCTCGCTGATTGTCTGTGTTTACAGCCGCATCACCACTGCACAAGTTTTCATCCACCCGATCAAGGCCGCTAGATTTTGATTGAACTGAGATGATCGAATTTGATAAAGCAGGTAACCACGTTATTGGCAATCTTTTAGCGTCATCTCTTTTGTTTAAGTTGTCAGGTCTTTTAACTATTTCGATCGCTTCTCTATAAATACGCGGATAGAAATTCATTTCACAAGCTAGAGTTTTCGCTTCATCGAAATTAATCAAGTGTTGAGAACCTCGGACATGTTGTGCCAGAGCAGATTTCGGATCATCTTGAAAAACTGCCCTCTTATGTTCTTCTACTCTGTTTGATATGCGTCTATTAGTCTGACCCACATATACTCGATCACAAGAGCCACATGGGATTTCATAAACGCCTTGCGATTCTAAGGGAATATGATCTTTCACACCTCTCAATAACGAACTTATCTTGTTGTCAGAGTGGAACGTCGTAGCAATGCCTTGCTTTCTCAGGATTCTAGCTATTTTATCAGAAGTTCCTTGAACATAAGGTAAGTATGCAGTTGGAAGTTTCTCCTTCTCGGAATCTTCTTTGGGTTCATGTTTGAACGCCTGATTGATAATATAGTCAGAGTAACCGTTGGACCTCAGAGTACTCCTAAGAAACTTCATTTCTTCATGCAAATGATTCTCATCAGCTAATCTTTTAGATCGAGTGGAAAGGGAAAGAGCCACAGACTTCAATTGCGCAGGATGGTGGTGTGATTTAGCATTTAAATACCTGTGTGTATTAGTGGGCTTGCGATAGACTGTATGCCCAAAAGAGTTATCATCATTCCGAATTATGAGAAGATCCAAAAACGGAAGCTGTTTGTTCTCCTCAATCTCCATAGTGAAACGAATCTTCTCGTGTTGATTATTGAGATGATCAAGGAATGTTGAAAGAGCCTCACGTCCATGTGTCCAAATGACTAAGACATCATCAATATACCTTAACCATAGATCAGGTTTCATATGAGAGGATGCAATGGCCTTCAGCTCGAAATCCTCCATAAACAGATTGGCAACAACTGGGGATAAAGAGGACCCCATGGGTGCTCCCTCAATTTGTTTATAACGTTGTCCGTCAAACATGAAAAATGTATTAGATAGACAGTGTGAAGCTAAATCTAAAATGTGTTTTGGAGGATTATGATTTATCTTGATGATGTCGAGTGTTTCCTGGATAGGAACTTTAGTGTAAAGTGAGACAACATCGAAGCTCACTAGAATACTTTCAGGTGGAAATACATGACTCTTCAAAATATCAACTAAATGATCAGCGTTCTGGACATAAGACGCAGCTGAAGTTGCATACGGCTGTAACTGTTTACCCAAGAACCGAGCAAGAGGTTGAAGAGGAGAATCTCTAGAACTCACGATCGGTCTTAAAGGTGCTCCAACCTTATGTATTTTGGGGAGGCCAAAAAATTTCGGAAATCTCGAAGACTTCTCTCTCGGAATAAGCGAGATTTTTACGTCTTCTTCAATAGGTGATGCTATAATTTTGGCTTTAGTCGTTTTCTCCAGGTATGTAATCGGATCAGTCAAGTATGGTATGTAGGCCGGATCTTGTAGCAGAATGTTTACCTTGTTATTGTAGTCTGCTGTATTCATTATTACCGTAGCATTCCCCTTGTCGGCATGAAGAACAACAATGTCTTTGTTATCTCGTAACGACTTGAGAGCTTGATTTTCTTCATAAGTAATATTTCTCTTGGGTAATCTCGCTTTCTGAAGGATTTGACAAGCCTCAATACGAATATTCTCTGCAGTCTCTTCAGGTAGACGATGAATAGCAGCTTCTACCGAACTTATGATGGACTCAACAGGCAAACGATTCGGTACAACAGCAAAATTCAAACCTCTTGATAATACATTTATAGCAGCATCGGATAAAGGAATATCGGAAAGATTGTGTACAATCGTAACTGATTGAGATGTCTGCGCACTATGGACGATGGCTGGTCTTTGTCTGGCAACAAGCCGTTCAAACTTACGTATATGTCGCTCGGTATTAATCATGGAGTTGCACTCAGCTCTTTGGAAAGAACTTCTGTCGATAGTATCATATAAAAGAGGATGTAAAGTGGTACTTAGATCTTCACGTAGATCAAGAAGTTGGATGCCAACATGGTCTAGCATGCGACGTGTTCTATGAATCGCATCACGAAGGATAGCTCCACTAGCTCGTTTCAAAATCCTATTAGTTACGTAGTTAACTGTGTGGTGTTTTAAACGGACGAAGTTTGGAATAATATCTTGATCACGACAGCGACACAAGAACACCAAATCACACAGTAACTTACTTTTTCTGCACATGAGTTTCTCTAAAATCTTCGTATCTTGAAATATTTCCTCCCCATAAAGGTTTATGATATTAATGTGTAAATTTTCACGGGTGTAATACATTATTAATAAGTTTCTTAGGCTTTATACCGTGTAAATCACTTTTATTCCTCTCCCAACAGTTTCGACCACATAACAGCGATCATTTTCAAGGGACTACAAATTCATAGAAATAATTTGACAGCTAATAGAAAAATTGAACAAAGTCATAGCATACTTGAAACAGAAAAAGTCAAAATCAGAGTCTACAAATGATAATACACTATGCAAAATAACAATTGTCATCAATAACTTAGCATGAACAAAATAAATATTTTCAAGTATCAAGTATCACTAGACGATCTGCTAGCGGAAGCGTATCAACGTCACGTGCTTGGCTTCGTGTCACTCTTCGATTGACTTGTGTATCAGATGAACCTCTATTGTCCTCTTGAGTCTGCACTTGGAGGAGAACTAGACGATCCGATAAGGGTAGTGTATCAAGGTCACGTGCTTGGCTTCGTGTTACTCGACGATTGTCTTCGTTATCATAAGACAAACCATTGACATTTAAGTCAAGTCCTAGTCTTCGATTGCCTCGCTGATTGTCTGTGTTTACAGCCGCATCACCACTGCACAAGTTTTCATCCACCCGATCAAGGCCGCTAGATTTTGATTGAACTGAGATGATCGAATTTGATAAAGCAGGTAACCACGTTATTGGCAATCTTTTAGCGTCATCTCTTTTGTTTAAGTTGTCAGGTCTTTTAACTATTTCGATCGCTTCTCTATAAATACGCGGATAGAAATTCATTTCACAAGCTAGAGTTTTCGCTTCATCGAAATTAATCAAGTGTTGAGAACCTCGGACATGTTGTGCCAGAGCAGATTTCGGATCATCTTGAAAAACTGCCCTCTTATGTTCTTCTACTCTGTTTGATATGCGTCTATTAGTCTGACCCACATATACTCGATCACAAGAGCCACATGGGATTTCATAAACGCCTTGCGATTCTAAGGGAATATGATCTTTCACACCTCTCAATAACGAACTTATCTTGTTGTCAGAGTGGAACGTCGTAGCAATGCCTTGCTTTCTCAGGATTCTAGCTATTTTATCAGAAGTTCCTTGAACATAAGGTAAGTATGCAGTTGGAAGTTTCTCCTTCTCGGAATCTTCTTTGGGTTCATGTTTGAACGCCTGATTGATAATATAGTCAGAGTAACCGTTGGACCTCAGAGTACTCCTAAGAAACTTCATTTCTTCATGCAAATGATTCTCATCAGCTAATCTTTTAGACCGAGTGGAAAGGGAAAGAGCCACAGACTTCAATTGCGCAGGATGGTGGTGTGATTTAGCATTTAAATACCTGTGTGTATTAGTGGGCTTGCGATAGACTGTATGCCCAAAAGAGTTATCATCATTCCGAATTATGAGAAGATCCAAAAACGGAAGCTGTTTGTTCTCCTCAATCTCCATAGTGAAACGAATCTTCTCGTGTTGATTATTGAGATGATCAAGGAATGTTGAAAGAGCCTCACGTCCATGTGTCCAAATGACTAAGACATCATCAATATACCTTAACCATAGATCAGGTTTCATATGAGAGGATGCAATGGCCTTCAGCTCGAAATCCTCCATAAACAGATTGGCAACAACTGGGGATAAAGAGGACCCCATGGGTGCTCCCTCAATTTGTTTATAACGTTGTCCGTCAAACATGAAAAATGTATTAGATAGACAGTGTGAAGCTAAATCTAAAATGTGTTTTGGAGGATTATGATTTATCTTGATGATGTCGAGTGTTTCCTGGATAGGAACTTTAGTGTAAAGTGAGACAACATCGAAGCTCACTAGAATACTTTCAGGTGGAAATACATGACTCTTCAAAATATCAACTAAATGATCAGCGTTCTGGACATAAGACGCAGCTGAAGTTGCATACGGCTGTAACTGTTTACCCAAGAACCGAGCAAGAGGTTGAAGAGGAGAATCTCTAGAACTCACGATCGGTCTTAAAGGTGCTCCAACCTTATGTATTTTGGGGAGGCCAAAAAATTTCGGAAATCTCGAAGACTTCTCTCTCGGAATAAGCGAGATTTTTACGTCTTCTTCAATAGGTGATGCTATAATTTTGGCTTTAGTCGTTTTCTCCAGGTATGTAATCGGATCAGTCAAGTATGGTATGTAGGCCGGATCTTGTAGCAGAATGTTTACCTTGTTATTGTAGTCTGCTGTATTCATTATTACCGTAGCATTCCCCTTGTCGGCATGAAGAACAACAATGTCTTTGTTATCTCGTAACGACTTGAGAGCTTGATTTTCTTCATAAGTAATATTTCTCTTGGGTAATCTCGCTTTCTGAAGGATTTGACAAGCCTCAATACGAATATTCTCTGCAGTCTCTTCAGGTAGACGATGAATAGCAGCTTCTACCGAACTTATGATGGACTCAACAGGCAAACGATTCGGTACAACAGCAAAATTCAAACCTCTTGATAATACATTTATAGCAGCATCGGATAAAGGAATATCGGAAAGATTGTGTACAATCGTAACTGATTAAAGTTTCTCTGATTCTCAGTTTCTCAGTTACAATCGTAACTGATAATGCTTTGTTATATATACATATATATATATATATGTTAAATTCGTATTTTCACGAACATATGAGTTATATGTTATATTATTCTTTCGGGAATCAGTTCGTGCTCTTTTCTCTCTTGGACCATCTTTATTTATCCAACGTTTCGGTAGAATTACATCCACCATCTTCAGGGACACATACAAAGAGAAAATAAAATTACTAGAAAAATCACCTGTCAAAACTCCCGATTTCAAAGACACAATTAAAAACAACTATTCACTGCATACTATTAACTACCAAAAACCAAAGACTATAAAAATTATGAACCAAATTGACTAAACTAATCTAATCCTAATGCAGTGTGAATATAAACGTTTTGTGAAATCAACAGAACACAAGTGATTTTACCAGGAACAATTATACATGAATGTGAGTTAGGTATTGAAGCGAAGCGCAGTTGTCTCTCTGGATCTTGTTTGGCTTCTTGTGACACGTCCACCATTCAAGTTGGAAGTAGAAGGAGGAGGTTAGAAATAGAATAGAATAGGTTAGAATAGATAAGAGAAAGAAGAAGTTACCTGACAATGACAATAACACCCCGAATGTCATCGAACCTCCTCCTTCTACTTCCAACTTGAATGGTGGACGTGTCACAAGAAGCCAAACAAGATCCAGAGAGACAACTGCGCTTCGCTTCAATACCTAACTCACATTCATGTATAATTGTTCCTGGTAAAATCACTTGTGTTCTGTTGATTTCACAAAACGTTTATATTCACACTGCATTAGGATTAGATTAGTTTAGTCAATTTGGTTCATAATTTTTATAGTCTTTGGTTTTTGGTAGTTAATAGTATGCAGTGAATAGTTGTTTTTAATTGTGTCTTTGAAATCGGGAGTTTTGACAGGTGATTTTTCTAGTAATTTTATTTTCTCTTTGTATGTGTCCCTGAAGATGGTGGATGTAATTCTACCGAAACGTTGGATAAATAAAGATGGTCCAAGAGAGAAAAGAGCACGAACTGATTCCCGAAAGAATAATATAACATATATATATATATATATATATATATATATATATATATGTTTGAATTGATAGTTTCACGGAGATGCATTTGTAATAAATAAAAGTTTTTCTGGTTTTTCTCCGTTTTATTTATTAAACGTGCCAACGTTTCATCTGTGAATGCACAGATATCATCAGGGCCAAAAAATAAAATAATAACTTATAGAAATAGAAAACTTTTACATTCAAACAACTGTCAATGTCAGAAAAAACAATTAATGGTATATAAGCCTATGTGAGTGCCTCTAATAATCAAGGTTTAAAGTTACAATAAATCTAAAAAACTAAAAGCACTCAACAGGTAGTCGACTTTTCTATGCAGTTAATGATTAAGAAAGTAAAAGTTCTGCTAAAAATAAGTTAGATGAAAATCAGGCGTTCTTCCCCTTTCTTGCAACTGGGAGATTCTTTGTTTGGCTTCTTGTTATTCTCTTGAATTGAGATTCAGGCGTTTGGTTACTTGTAGAAACAGTTTTCCCCGTTCTTTTAGGTGGTTTGGTCTTACTGGCTTTAGTAGAGTTTCCAAGAAGAGCCGAAGATGGAAGGTTTATAGGCGGAATCGGAGAAGAGATCGGAAGTGGACTTATCTTGGGCAATAGAGGTTTCCAAGCATCAGAAAGGCGGAGGCTGTCATCCCGTTTGTTTAGGCAGTTTGGTCTTTTTTGAATCTCAATAGCTTCTCGAACTACTCTTGGCCTGTAGCGTTCAACAGTGGCCAATGAAGTAGTTTTGTCAAAGGCTATTGTGTGACCTGTTGCTGCAACATGTTGAGCCAGTGAATTCTTGGAATCCATATTGAAAACAGCAAGCTCATGTTCCCGTAATCTGTGAGAAATCTTTCTATTGGTTTCTCCAACGTATGATTTTTCACAATTATGACATGGAATTTCATAAACTCCCTGTGATTCCAGGTGAATTTTGTCTTTCACGCTTCTAAGAATTGATTGAATTTTGCAGTTAGCCCGGAACACAGATTTGATGTTAAATTTTTTCAAGAGTCTACTTATCTTATCCGTCGTTCCTTTCACAAAGGGAAGGAAAGCGACAGCTCTTGAATCATCCTCAGATGTGAAAACGTTCTTCTTATGTGAAAAAGCTTTTTCTTGGAACTGGTACGAGACAAAACTCTACAACCTACAGATTTACTAGTGAGTTTCGATGTTGTGTCTCTCTTCACAAATGTTCCTATAAGTGAAACTATACCAATTATCAGGCGAAAGTACAAACCTCCTAAACATATCCTTGACTTGGCTGAGCATTGTTTGTCATCAACGTTTTTTACATGGAACAACCAATTTTACAAACAAACCAAAGGAGCTCCAATGGGTTCTCCATTATCGCCTGTGGTAGCTAATCTGTTTATGGAGGATTTGGAGGAGAAAGCAATAGAATCAGCTGTCCTTAAACCCAAATTATGGTTGAGATATGTCGACGACACATTTGTTATTTGGGAACATGGAAAAGAAAAACTCGAACAGTTTTTAAATCATCTAAATGCACAACATCCAGATATTAAATTCACTTACGAACTGGAAGAACATGGACAACTCCCATTTTTAGATGTGTTAATAATCAGGAAACCCGATGGCACTCTGGGACATACCGTCTACAGAAAGAAAACTCATACCAACCGTTATTTAAACGCCAACTCTCATCACCATCCGTCGCACCTTAGTTCTATTCCCAAGACTCTTGCTCACAGATCAAAGATTTTAGCCGATGAAGACCACCTACATGAGGAGATGAAGACTTTGAGACAAGCTCTTTTGCAGAACGGATACAAAGACACCCTTATAAATAAAGCTTTTTCACATAAGAAGAACGTTTTCACATCTGAGGATGATTCAAGAGCTGTCGCTTACCTTCCCTTTGTGAAAGGAACGACGGATAAGATAAGTAGACTCTTGAAAAAATTTAACATCAAATCTGCGTTCCGGGCTAACTGCAAAATTCAATCAATTCTTAGAAGCGTGAAAGACAAAATTCACCTGGAATCACAGGGAGTTTATGAAATTCCATGTCATAATTGTGAAAAATCATACGTTGGAGAAACCAATAGAAAGATTTCTCACAGATTACGGGAACATGAGCTTGCTGTTTTCAATATGGATTCCAAGAATTCACTGGCTCAACATGTTGCAGCAACAGGTCACACAATAGCCTTTGACAAAACTACTTCATTGGCCACTGTTGAACGCTACAGGCCAAGAGTAGTTCGAGAAGCTATTGAGATTCAAAAAAGACCAAACTGCCTAAACAAACGGGATGACAGCCTCCGCCTTTCTGATGCTTGGAAACCTCTATTGCCCAAGATAAGTCCACTTCCGATCTCTTCTCCGATTCCGCCTATAAACCTTCCATCTTCGGCTCTTCTTGGAAACTCTACTAAAGCCAGTAAGACCAAACCACCTAAAAGAACGGGGAAAACTGTTTCTACAAGTAACCAAACGCCTGAATCTCAATTCAAGAGAATAACAAGAAGCCAAACAAAGAATCTCCCAGTTGCAAGAAAGGGGAAGAACGCCTGATTTTCATCTAACTTATTTTTAGCAGAACTTTTACTTTCTTAATCATTAACTGCATAGAAAAGTCGACTACCTGTTGAGTGCTTTTAGTTTTTTAGATTTATTGTAACTTTAAACCTTGATTATTAGAGGCACTCACATAGGCTTATATACCATTAATTGTTTTTTCTGACATTGACAGTTGTTTGAATGTAAAAGTTTTCTATTTCTATAAGTTATTATTTTATTTTTTGGCCTTGATGATATCTGTGCATTCACAGATGAAACGTTGGCACGTTTAATAAATAAAACGGAGAAAAACCAGAAAAACTTTTATTTATTATATATGACTCTGATTTTGACTTTTTCTGTTTCAAGTATGCTATGACTTTGTTCAATTTTTCTATTAGCTGTCAAATTATTTCTATGAATTTGTAGTCCCTTGAAAATGATCGCTGTTATGTGGTCGAAACTGTTGGGAGAGGAATAAAAGTGATTTACACGGTATAAAGCCTAAGAAACTTATTAATAATATATATATATATATATATGTATATATATATATATATAATACATAATATAATATATGTATATAATTTATCTGTTTATCTAGTAACTTTATCTGTTTTTTGATTTTCTGTCATGTTGACATTTACTGCATTTCCACTTGTATAGAAAGTAGTGTGTTTTGAATTTACTCTTATTTTATTAGTTTGTTTGCTTGAGCCTTGAAAAAGTCTGTCGGAGGACGGACGAAACGTCGGCTATTGAAATAAATACGTAGCAAAAACCGAATATGAATTACTTAATAAATCATGGCTACGAATCTGAAACCATTCACCAATATATATATATATATATAAATATAAATAAATATTAATATAATATACCGGGTGGCCCATAAAAAATCCCCCTGATTAAGAGGTCACTATCAAAACTATTATAGATAGGATTCTGAAATTTGTACACATTAGAAAACATACCAAAATTTAATATGTGCAAGTTTCAAAAACATTACTATTGTAGGAAAAAAGTTACAGCTGTTCAAATTTGGTTGTCAAAAATTGATTATACGGAGCTCAAAATATAGCGCGAGTCGAGAAAACTTCCAATGGCCGGGACGATGTTTCTTTTCTTCAAAACTTCGTACGATATGAAGCAGAAAATTTCAAATTATATTGAAAATATATTAAGATTGATTGTGTGAAAAAAATGTCAATCAATTTAAACTAGGAAAACGCTCTGAGTAACGCGTTGATGAGCGAGCACGGATACGCGCAACACCTCTCCGAAATTTTGTCTACCCATCGAAAATGTCCTTTAAAAGCCAATAATTCTTGAATTTCGTCACAGACTTGTATGAAAATCTCCAACAATTCCTAATATATTGGTCCCAATAACCATGCAAAGTTTAAAGTTGATCGATTGAACCTTTATGATTGAACGGTTCCTTGTTAATTTTCAAAAATCACAGGATCTCGTTCAAAAAATATATGAGACCACTCATTGAGCGAGCGTAGCGAGCGTCACCACGGTACTCTTACGGCACTTTCTCTGTGTGTTTTTTTTTTTTTTTGTGTTCACTGCCCAGGTCAAACGGCACAACCAATCGATCTGAAATTTTTCACATATACTAACGTAATCTATGCGGTCCCTGGGATCGTTTTTGAACGGGCTCATGTTATTGGTTCAAATTTTAAAAAAAATATCTTTCGATTGGTAGTTCCGATCAATTTGAAATTTTGACAAGTCATGGCGACCAACATTGTACCCAATCATACAAAGTTTCAGCCAAATCCTCCCATTGGTTAAAATTTAAAAAAATCTTTTATGTCATTTTTTAAATTTAAACTTGAACCGTATGACTGATCAACTTTAAACTTTGCATGGTCATTGGGACTAACATTATCTGCATTTTTGACAATTTTCAGACTAATCTATGTTTAAATCCAAAAGTTATTGACGTTTTACGGACATTTTGCGTGTTGGCTGTCAAATTTCTCGAAAATGTTGATCACGGCTACTTCGACTCTTTATAGTTCCAAGGTAGTTAGAGTAGAAACTTTCAAACGTATGAAACTGATATGACCATTCAACAGATCGATCTAATATTGTGTAAGTACACACACATTTATCATATGAGTGGTCCCAGGTCTATTTTTTTTAAGAGATCCTGTGATTTTTGAATATTAACGAGGAACAGTTCAATCAGAAAGGTTCAAAAGGTTCAAGCTTTGCATGGTTATTGGGACTAATGTTTTAGGACAATTTTGAGATTCTTATACTTGAGTCTGACGAAATTCAAGAATTATTGGCTTTTAATGATATTTTCGATAGACATTATTTCGGTTCGAGTTGTTGCGCCTGTCCGTGCTCGCTCATCAACGCGTTACAGAGCGTTTTCCTAGTATGATATAAGTGTGTGAACATAATATTAGATCGATCTGTTGAACGGTCATATCAGTTTCATATATGTTTGAAAGTTTCTGCTCTGACTACCTTGGACTGAAGATTCGAAGATGCCGTGAAATATGAAATTCAAGAAATTTGACAGCCCAACGCAAAATGTCCCTAAACTGTCAATAACTTTTGGAATTAAACACAGATTAGTCTGAAAATTGTTAAAAGTACAGATAATGTTGGTCAAAATTACCATGCAAAGTTTAAAGTTGATCGCTCAAACGGTTATAGTTTAAATTTCAATAATCAAATGAAATATTTTTTTAAATTTTAACCAATGGGAGGATTTGTCTGAAAATTTGCGAAATAAGAGGCAATGTTGGTCTTAATGACCATGCAAAATATGAGTTTGATCACATTTATCGAAGACCATTTTCATTTTTGAGCCTATCAGGAGATGTTTATTTAAATTTTAACCAATTGATGGATTTCAAAAAAAATTAGGGTCAGCAAACAGAGAAGGTTGTCTCTACATGTGTGCAAAATTTCAGATCGATCGGTGAAACGGTGCGACTTCTATTGCTCCAGTCAACAGCCAAAAAAAAAAAAAAAAAAAAAAACCGAGGTCCGTGTCAACAGAGTCAAAAGGAGACGCTCGCTTCGCTCGCTCAATGAATGGAACGAAAATTATGGAATCTTGAAGTTGAGCGTAAAATCAGAATAATATGAAGATTATTTCTAACGTTTATTACACACACGTTATAAAAGTGATTATTTTCCCATCTATTCTGTTTTCAAGCTCAACTTCAAGATTCAATAACTTTCGTTCCATATATTGATATTGATTGAAATTTTTACACAATCGATCTTTATCTATTTTGAATATAATTTGAAATTTTCAGCTTGATATCGTACGTAGTTTTGAAGAACCAGCGTCCCGGCCATTGGAAGTTTTCTCGACGCGCGCTATTTGAGCTCTGCTGTGTAATCAATTTTTTGACAGCCAAATTTGAACAGCTGTAACTTTTTTCCCACAAAAGTAATGTTTTCGAAACTTGCATATATTAAATTTTGGTATGTTTTCTAATATGTGTACAAATTTCAGAATCCTATCTAGAATAGTTTCGATATAGTGACCTCTCAAACAGGGTGATTTTTTTTTGCGCCACCCGGTATATAACAGGAAAACAAAAATATAAACTGCAAATGAGTCAAAATGAGTCGCTCGCTTAATAATTTTCTCCTCGCCGCCCACCCTGCGCTGTCCCTGAGTTCAGGATAAACATGTTGATATTCGGGCATAAAGCAATCAGTATATAAATAAATGCAATAGCGTGCTCTATTGCGTCATATTCCGTTTCCTTGAGCTTTTGGACTTCTGATTATTATGGGTTATAAAATGTGTAGACTTGTAGTTTTTAGTGCAGGTCGTGACACCTCGTAATAATTTTAAGTTCCGGATTCTGGATAAATATTTAGTCTAGTATAGAAGCAGATGTCTATCTCTTGATACAATTATAGACGTGTGAAGAGCAGAGACTAGTGAGCGCGATGGTTGTGCGCATGTGTGACATGCCTGACAGCTGCACTCTCAAGTCCTGTGCAGACGTGCAGACCCCAAGGTGACCTTGCCCACAGTCCACAAGGTCACCTTGACAGCATGCACCCCCGGAAGGTCATGGAAGGTCATTCTAGGTCAATCATCATTTTCAAGCAAATTTTACTTTTATCAGTAAAAAAAAAACTCGCGAAAATTGGAAAATTGTTGAGAAAACGAAACAAACCGCGTGATGTCATGGAGAAAATTTTCCTCAACTACTGTAGGAATGAATTGTCAACATTCAAAAGATCCGGATTCTCTGTTGGATTCTGAATTCGAGTGCTTCTTACTTGTAATTTCTCTACTCGTGATCATGCATACTTTCAAACTTACTTGCTCCCGATCCTTCGCTGACCGGCGTCGGTTTCTCCTCGTCCATCTTGCACGTCAGCTGAGGCGTCCCGACGCTCTGCCACAACGCGGCGTGAAATGTGACAGCGGCGTCGCCCACTCCAGGGCCGGCAGAGCGCGTGCGCCGAACAAATCGAAATTTTCCCTCCAATTCCGTATTAATTTCATTTTCGTCTCGCCGCGTCGTATGGTCGATCTTTTCTCTGCGCGCGGATCAGGATGGCAGAGGATGTAAGAGTGACAGTGTTTTCCATGTGTGCACGCCGTGATACAGACAGTGCCCAGTTTCCCGCCTCCATTAGCTCCTTGCTCAGCGCACGTCGTCTGTCGGCATGACCGACGTACAGTTCTTGCACTCATAGACTTTCATTTGCTAATCCAACCAAAGATTACGTAACTTTGTAAGATTTTAGTAAGTAGATTTTGCGTACTGTGTGAGTAGTGATTACCATCATTTTAGAAGTTGTAGGAATTATATAACAATTTAGGAATGTGAATTTTTTAATAGTTTAATAAATGTGCTACCTAAGTCTTTTGTCTACGTTGTTATGCATGTTCTTTAGCAACATTCTTAGAAAATGGAATCCTAGCTATACTGTACATTTGCCAGCGTTGGGCACGTTTTTAAAAGCGTCATTACCATCTTATGGGAACTCATTCAATGTTTTACGATCCAATAATCTGCTGGCAAGGATCATTGATCCTGCTGTGGTGCTACTAGCGCGCCTCTAGCGAGCGTCGCTGGGACTTGCCTCTACTTCTCTGCGCCGCCTGTAGAGTGCACCTCCTGCCTATTACTTGTAGAGAGCCTATCATTGCAATCACTTGCTTGCGCGGCGGATTCGTCATAACTGGATTTATAGCATCATTGAGAAACAGATTCATTGTGTAAGGAGTAGAGTGTAATCGCTCTTTGATTCTATGTGTATAGTAAGCTCAACCCCCCCCCCCCCCCCCATCACAACTGCACAACACAACAAATTCCCAATATTTCTTGTTATTTACGCAGATCATTGAAAATTAAAAGTAAAATTAAAATAAAAAAATTAAAGGGGATTTGATTTGGCATTTTAATTTGCAATCTACATTCTGCTCAGGTGTCCTTGAAAGTGACTTCCAAGTTCCAAGGCAAGTTCGTTCACCATAATAGCATTGAATAAATAAATATTCGCGATCTCGTTGCTAAATCCACCTGTAGTGATGTATTCGCTCATTGAATTAGTCGCGCTGTCACCGCCTCATAAATGTTTTAAGTTTGATGCGCGCGCAGAACAATGGCGATAAGAATAGCGGTCCGTGACCTTGAGCCGCCGTCACGTGGTGTGTCGTCAGAGGCGAGCCCTTGAGTCGAGCCTCCAACACGTGCCCGGTTTGTCAGGGGTGTACACTCGTCATTTAGCCACTGTGCTGCAGGAGACGCCTCACTCAGAAATCGTCGTTTGAAATTATCCTGTGATAAAGTTATCTGCAGGATGAAAAAGAAGTTATCATGGCAACAGCACCCACAATTAAAACTGTCGATAAGATTTCGGACTAATCGGGAGCTTCTGATAATAGAGTTCAATTATGTGATGATGTCGTTTACTTTATGTTCTGGTTTGGGATGGGGAAATCCCCCCCCCCCCCCCCTCTGATTCAATTGTCCCCCCCTCCGTATGTTTTTATCCATTTATATGTCAAGATAAAAATATGCGTAACATGATTGTGTTAAAATCGCGGAGAAATGCACCAAATTCATGCCAGAAATCAATTTTTTCCGGGGCTTACGGGGGGGAGGGGGGGAGGGTTCTTCCCTCAGACCCCCCATTGTCTTCGTAGCCAATGATGATTATGATGAGCCAATAGGGCAAAGCAAAAACTTTTTCCCGCGAGGTAGCAGCACTTACACTAGTTGGTATCGCTAGCCTCTATCCGCCATTTTTTCTTGTAAAAACAAGGCTGATAATAATTGTTACCGAATGAAATAGCGTAGAAATGAATTATAATAAAACCACAGTTAGTGAAATCAAAGAAAAATTGAGAGCAAAAGGTGCAAAGTTGTCGGGGACAAAAGCAGTTCTTCAGGAAAGGTAAATACTAATGTACAGTACTTATTACAAATAACAATGCATATGGAAGGTTATAAACATGTGCTTTTGTTTACTAATCTTTTTTAACTTCAATGACATTTATTCATTGATGTTGAAATGTACTAAACATAATGATGTTCTTCACAGAAAGAAAAATGTGCTACTAGCTACAACCTACTGTATCGTCAAGTGTTTATTTAGTCCAAAGTCTTATATTCTGGTGAGAATTGTAGTGGAATTAGATGCCCTAGGCAGATTTTGTAGTAATAGCTAGCTAGTGTATTAGTTGTTGAATCTGATTCTGTGTAATTAATATAATAGTTTTGAAATGCATTCTGTTATTGACATATTGAAATGTGTTATAGGCTTCAACTTTGGTCAGAGCATGAACTTGACCGGCAATTGTTCGACGCTGAAATTGTCGCTGCTCAAAGCTCCGAAGAATCATTTCCCGACAGAGCTGCATTCAGAGACGCAGGTAGTCTCCCGAAGAACTACCTAAGCTTTTTTGGGTTAGATAATATTAGTGATTGGTTTGAAAAACGAAGTGCCACGACAAGTTTGAAGAAAGGTCGTTTATTATTTATGCAAAAGTTTTTAAAACGAGTGCAAGTGCTGGTTAAAAATCAGCAGTATTATTATACAACCTTGTGTGCTGCGCAAACAAAGACGAGTGTCGAGTATGTTGTGAAGTTGCACATCAACAGAGACGGTGTGCAACGAGGAAACTGCGAGTGTCCGGCTGGAGCAGGCTGGTCCGTCGCCTGCAAGCATGTAGCTGCGCTGTGCTACTGCATTGAGCACTACAGCCTTACGGGGGAGGTAGTGGAAAACGTTCCCTGCACGAGCTCCCTTCAAACGTGGCATCGTCCAGCAGCAGGCAGGTGCCTCGAAAAGGTCACAATCAACGAGATGCTTGGGGTTAAGAAGACGGACCATCATCTGACCATCAGGGACCGAACTTCGGAGCTATCAAATCTGTTCGTTCAGAAAAAATTGCAAGTCTCGCTCCTTGACAACCGATTGGTCAACTCGGTAGCATACCTCCATGACCACAGCTATCGGCAATTTCTGGCGGGGGACATTCTTGACTCCATCAATCACGTTACGGAGGCGAAGCGAAAGCTTTATGAGCTTAAAACCCGTAACCAATCGGGCTCTGATCTTTGGTAAATGCAACAATCGTAACAACATTTAACAAGGGTCACACTGTCAACTTCTGCGAGAGTGGAGAGTAGCTCTCTCATTGCTGGCAGCCGTCGTGACCTTATTTGACAGTCACTTGACAGCTGTCAGCCAATGAGAGAGCTACTCTCTACTCTCGCAGAAGTTGACAGTGTGACCCGTGTTTTAGATGTATTTTATTTTTAACAATTACAAATTTGAAGTGACCAGTAATTTAATCAAGCTCTTGTCACACTGTTACAGGTTCCAACTACGTCAAACTCGAGTCACGGCTTCAATTGCAAGCGACATCGTCAGAACGGTGCGAGCTGGGAACTACGCAGAAGGCTACGCACAGCGGCAAATATATCATCAAGTTCCGTTGAAGACTAAACCCATTGAATGGGGCAGAGCAAACGAAAAAATAGCATTGGCGGAATATTCGAAGATGACGGGGGAATCGATCCAACCTTGTGGGTTTTTTATTGACCCTGTTGAACAATACTTTGGTGGGACGCCCGATGGCATTGGCATCGACAATCAAATCATAGTCGAGGTAAAGTGCCCGTACTCGCTGAGGAACGAGAAGCCTTCCGCAGCAAACTACTTAGAAAACGGAATGCTGAAGAAGAACCATAAATATTTCATGCAATGCCAATTACAGATGCATGTAACTCACATTCACCGCTGTGATTTTGTTGTATGGACGCCCCAAGGTATGAACATTGAACACATCAAATACAATGCGAGTTTTTGTAAGCACGCACTAGCAGATATAAGAAAATATTATTTGCAAGTGTTTGCAAAAGTTTATATTAACTACATGTGGCGTAAAAAGTAATTTAGAATTTATAGAATCATAGAATAATAGATTAATAGAGTAATCATAGAATTTAAATAATTTTCCATTGAAATAATGTCATTGGTCAGTTCTTCTTCTTAGTTTATTATATAGTTATATTTATTGTTGTTATCTGTATTATCTGAGTAACACTATCAATATTTAACATTCATACATTCAATACCAAAATCAGGAAGGGAATGACAAGTAGGAACTTACCTACATTAAAGTGACAATTGATGAATTTTATTCTAATTTCAGTATTTTATTCCAACAAATTTCATTTTTCCACAATCCAATACTCCTCAAAATCTCTTTCTGAACTTTCGAGGGACAGCATTTACGATACGGGGTTTGAAGTTACACAAAAAGGTACAATTGTATACTATTTTATTGGCAATTGGCCACAAATGAGAAGGCATTGGTTCGTTGAGTATTGTATTTATCTTGGACAATCCAATCAATCGCTCGACATGAATGCGACGATTTGCAAGTTTCCGAGTAGCCATCACTTCCTTCTCGGTTAGCTGTTTCTTTCCTCGTAAGAAGGGGGGTATATTGAGAGCTACCTTTTTCTTCTCTAACAAATCGGATATTTCAAATCCTCGGTCAGCTAGGATTGTTTCGCCCTCAGACACCAAATCAACAAATTTCGAAAGAATGACTATCTGTCGATCGCTCGTTGACCCACCATACAGGTCAGAGCAAAAGACCACAGTGCCGGCCTCATCAATCCCAACTAAACATTTAAAGGTGGGTCGATTCTTGTATTGGGAGTACGTAAGTTGGTGAATTTCTGGATTTTCACTCTTGTCAATTGGAATTTCTGTACAGTCGATGATGGCCCGGTACTTTGTAGAATCTTGATTGCCAAGAGACCAGAAGTCAACACATTTTAGAGCAGAATAAATTAAATTGGTCCAGAAAGTAAAAAGTTGGGAAATTATTCGTGGTGAGACTCGAAACATAAAACCGATCATTTTGAAATCCAAATTGTGTTTATATTTACACAGAGTTGCCAATAGTTGATCTTTGCGGGAGCAAGAAGTTGTAGGGAACACTGTACAACCTTTTGAAACAAATTCGAAAACACACTCAAATCGCTCAGTTTCAAACCCGGTAAAATATTTAATTTCTTCGTCGCTTAACGTTTCAAACTCGATAAATTGGGTGTTGTGAAAATTGATGAACGTTTGTGTAGATTTTGTCATGCTTGCAACATCGGGACATTGTTGCTCAGTGTTGCTATTACATTGGGGCTCTTCTAATTCTTGCTCGGTGGGTCCAAGTTGACTTGAAGAACCTGATGATATGTCCTGCTGGAGAAGATCCGACACCTGAAATATAAATGCAATTTATTGGTATTTATTCTCTACTTTAATAATATGCTTACTACTTTTCTGTAAAAAAAAAATACTGCACATTTATGAATATCAATATATAATTGGTGGAAATACTGGGGTTAGGCATTACCATCACTGCAGTTGCATTCACAATTTCTTCTGACTGAAGTCGTCGGGCTCGTTCAAGTCGTCGTTGTTCTCGACCATTATTTTCTTTCGGAGGTTTGTCATGACTTCGCTTCGGAAGACATTGTGATGGAACAGCAGTGGGTCTTAAAATCTTCCATTCACCTAAAATTATAGTAGAAATTGTGTTTGTTACCAGGTACCTAGCTACCTAATTAAACAAGGGACACACTGACAAGGTACTCTCCGGTTTTTAGATCATGACCAAATAGCAGAGATGTTACGTCACTTGACACTGTTGTCAGTCGAAGAGAAAGTTGCTCTTCACTCATCTGTATGCTTTATTTGACAGTGTGTCCCTTATTTTAACGACTACATACCATTCGACTACGTTATTCTGTCAAAATTAAATTTGAAATATTATTTGTGTAAAATTTTCAACAAAGGGTAAAGTTAGGTTAAACTACCTACAACATTTTCAACATAACTACACCAAATAAAATATGAAAAGCAATATGTACGTTGTGTATGTAATATATACATGATAATAGCAAAGTTTTATGTAAATACAATGCTTACCCATCGATGTTACTTTGTAATCCTCATCAGTAAAATGTTTGCTGCACACTTTGGAATGAACAGAAGGGTGTTTGCCAGTTCGAATTACAGCTTTCCATTCTGCTAGCATACACTTATCTGAAGGAAACTTGTGGAATTTTATGGATTTCTCACCCTTTTGGGTTGCCGAATTACATTGTGGAACGCAGCAATTGTATCCCATTATTGAATATTGATGAAAATAGTAACACAATATTACAAACACAGTGCTGTCACAAGGCCGCCGCCATTTCTGAATTCAAATCATACCAAATACAGCCCGCCACGCCACCTAGTGGCGGACCCGTCGTCCTATCTTTGGATCGTCCTATCTGATGATCACATTATTTTTATTTATTGACGAAGTTTGTTGAGCCAAAGTTTGGTGTGTGTATTTACTATTTTTGCCTTGATGAAAATGCACGATGAAGATATCCTAACCTGAAAATATTAAAACTTATATTAAAACTTTGTGATTTTGAATGAGGACGGGGGGGGGGGGGATAGCAATTAGACTTTCTTGACATTGCCACTCTCATTTCATTGTTCAAGCAAGAAAAGTACACCTAGACATTCACTATTACCTGCCGAGAATCTAAAATTTCCCGTAACACGAGACAGCATAATAGACGCCTCTTGTGTCCAGCTAAATCCGCTTCGAAGTGCGCATTTACTTCTGCACACTACTTTTTGCGTCTCCGATTGCGTCATCCATGTACGAAGACAATTAAGAAAGTGGCTTGCCGCCAATTGGATTAGTGAGGAATGTTCGGAAGACTCTGTCTGGCTCTTCCTTTATCAAACAACTGTTGCGATGTATGTTATCACGTTATCTGTAATCTCCATGAGGTGTTCTTTACGTTTAGTAGATTCACCAAATGGCGTCATCTAATTGCAGATATTGCACTGATAAGTGACAAGCCTCCTTCGCCCGGGTAAATCATTTCAGCTATTCCCAATACGTAGTAGATCGTAATATCAACAACAATAAATCCTTTTACACGCACGGTATTTCCTCGAAAAAATGGTAAAGAAACGCTTTCAACTCTACACGGTTCATGTTTCCTTGAAGGGGTTGAATTCAACCCTTGATTTCAAGGAAACTTGAAAGAGAATTTAGACGATTTATAATGTTTATTGTTGATTGAAGTTGCGGTGAAATTAACAATTGGTTGAAGTATTTCAAGACTTGAAGGAAAATAGGACATGTTCTAATTGAAAACGATGAAGAGATGTCCTGAATTCAAGACTTAGGCACTTGTTAAATGCTTCAATGTTTTGATTTAGACGATCCAAGTCTTGCATTCAACCCCCTTGAAAGGGTTGAATTCAAGGAAACTTGAATCGTGTAATTCGGCCTTTAGTCCTGGATACCCGGTGGACAGCCCATGATGCTGAGCCGTGCTGAGCAGATCAAGATGCTGAGCAGAACTCTGTATACTGCACGTATCTTATAGGATTAATACTATTTTACATTACGGTTTTGATCGATTCGTCATAAAATATTATAATTTTAATTCTCTCAATGACCAATGTGTAGCAATATTTCAATTTGATTAAAGCTATCAATTTTTCGATGAAATGGAAACGTCTTCGGAATTCATGTTTGTACTTGTAATTTTTCTACTCACTCAGAAACACCGTTTTTGCTCTAAACAACTATTTAATTAACGCCTTCACCTTCTGATTGTTGTTCTGTGTCTGTAACTAAAGTAATATTTTAGTGGCCGTTATAAATAATTGAACTAGTGTCTGACGTCACAGCCTTGCCATGCCACATGTCTTGGAGAAATGCCATGGGAGGGTAGAGTGTAGCAAGGCTTGGGTTTTGATTGGCTGCCAGGAAGTGGGCTCGTCTGCAAACAAACGATTATCTGTTCTTTGCGCCAAAGATAGTTGCACCGACGCGACTCTTGCGTTCTCGTGTCTCGTGAGTCGTGATAAAGTCTACTTCTCCACTTGCCTCGTTGTTCTGTCGGCCAATCTGCGAGCAGAATCAAGCAGAATCAAGCCGCATGTGAGTGGACACCCGCTGCGTCGACGCCGCGCGGCTAACTTACGAACTAAAGCACGCTGCTCTTCTGTTGGTCGTTCGATTTATAAGCGTGTAGGACTGCAGTCGGCTGATTTGTTGCTGGCTGAGCAACCGGAGAAGTCGCGGACGGCGCCACAGAGCTCACTCAAATATCACAGGTATTTCAAACATTTCGTTTCTAGTGGAGAATATGTGCAGCCAGTTTCCCTGTACTTTGCATTTTCCACAGCTAATTGGTATTTAAGTTTCGCGCGTTAAATTCGTTCTAAATATCTCGATTCTCGTGTAGCACTTCCGAGACTTTTTTAATTGAATTTCACAACCACATGGTTTATAAATTATAATCCATACCTAACTGACTTCCGCCATCAGTAATACACTCAATTTGCGTACTGTTTTACATGTGCTATATATTTACGGTAACTATTTTTCCATAATTACTTTCTATTATTAGTACTAGTTAAATGAAAATATAAATGTATTGCAGAATTTCTCAGGCTTTTTCCTTAAAAACGTTCACCGGATGCCAGCCAAATTGCGGATACAAACCTAAAAGCAAGAACGTATAATGTTCATCTACTTGACCATTCCCGAGTAACTCTCCTCCGATGCGTATATTTATAAACCACAATACTTAAATAGAAATATTCCTTTACTGAGATAAACCTTCCGCCAGAATAGCTCACGTTTACGTCATTGAAGGGAAAAATTTGGCGCGCCGAGAAGTGACTGATTATAAATAAGTAATCTTCGACTTCACAGCCCCGCTGTTTGGTGACAGCGCGCCAATATTCGACATAACTTTGCCTAGTACAGTCCCACGATCTATTTTAATAGTTACACTCAGTAGCGTCGCGACGACCTGCTTGGTACTGAAACGACGCCCGAAAGATCCCACTGCGTGCTCCGGCATCACAATACAAGAGCCGTGACGTCAGACAGAAAGGCAATTGAACAGCTGATCGAGTTGAAGCAAGTGCCTTCCTTGGTTTGTGAACCTCATAGGATGATAGGTATCTTAACTTCTAATAGAAATCCATGCATTTTATGACAGCTGTTATCAGCAGTTACGTGCTGCACATGACCCCTGAAAGTAGGTTGAAAAGTGTTAAAGTTTAGCAATCAGTTCGTAATAATACACGAATTATAGCGTCTTAACACAAGATAAGACTATCTGTTGAACGAAAGAGGGAGATTTATAGTAGCGTGTCCAATAATGTGTAATTGTTTTGAATGAAATCATTACGCTTTATCGTGGTAAAGGCAGATGCACATTGACTCGGACGCAACGATGCAAACTCAAAACTATAACCTAGAGAGCCTATATGAGCGATATACTCATAGGCTCTCTAATAACCATGTTCAACTCTGTGCGTCGTTGCGTTCGCGTCATTTGTGCATCGGCCTTATAAGAGTAAAACGTACTCTCAGCACATTGTCATAATAGCTGATGGCATTTAATCGCTTTAAATTGATTCAGTGCATTGACTTCCTCCTGATTGGGTGGTCCTCCTCGCTCGAACGACTTCGATATGACATAGTTCCTGTCTATGCCTGTTTGCTTCCGATAACTCCTCGACTGGGTGCGAACCACGGACCCGGGCGGCCGGAGTCACGTCGTCCAGTCCTGATTGAGTGGTCCTCCTCGCGCGTACGACTTCGATATCACATAGTTCCTGTCTGCCTTTTTGCTTCCGATAACTCCTCGACTGGGTGCGAACCCACGGACCCGCAGGCGGCCGGAGTCACGTCGTCCAGTCCTGATTGAGAAAACATAGAGTGATTCCCCGACAGGGTGCAGCGATCGATTGATCATCTATTTCGAGTCGTCTGGAAGACCGTGTCTCGGGACAAATGCGTTTCACGGGAGCAAGTTAGCTCAGGCGTAACGATCACAAGTGTGAGAGATCCGGTGTTCGATTCCCGCGACCGTCCTTCTGTTCCATGAATGGTTTTTCTTCGCTTCCGCCAGTCGACATACAAGTGAGATCGTTCCCTACAAACAGATCTCCTCGCGCGTTACATCCTACTTTTGAAGATGAATTGAAATTCAATGGATACCAAGAGGCAACGGGTCGTGAAAGAGGGAAAGGAAAAAAAATACAAAATGGGATGGGAATGGGATGCTATGGGATGGAATGGGATACTGAAGACACTAGTGATCGGTCAGCGTATTAATCCCATTAAATGGCTGTCATCTCTAGCGATGCTTGACGTCACTTGCCAGCTGCAACGACGCCAGCCAGTAGCATCTCGGCGCTACACTTACTTGTAATGAAACGTGACTTGACCACGATTTCCACTACTTCCAGTGTTCAAAAATCAAAACTATACTGTAATGGCAGTGTGTTGGCGTGCAGTTACTTATTTGTCGTATTTGTCACTTATTTGCAAGCAAGGAATAATCAATTATTTAAATGAACCTAAATACTCATCCAAGACAAATATTGATTAATTGCCAAATATCTGTCACGATAAAATATTGAAATCTGCTGACTCTTATGAACTGATAATAAAAATGGTACACTTTGATATGTTTAATAACTGGGCCTTGACTTATCTTAACCTTACGTTGAAGAGTGGCATTGACATTCAGTTCGCTGATTGGTTATTCCATTGCCGGGCTTCTCTAGACCCCCTCCCCTTCCTTACACTACATACAACAACTACTTACTCAAGACCTTGCCAGATTGCATAACATCGTACCTACTATATAGAAGAGCGCCAGGCCCTCAGAGTACTAACTAGATATACCTATTATTTATTGTTTGATACATTTTTTTCCACGCGGAAACCACAAACTTTATCTTTGAGTAGCGACGAGTAGAATTTATATATAAAAAATGACGTTATCAGGCCACTGGTATCGCGTTATCTTTCCTACTTGTACCTGAGGAGCCTAATTCATGTAGGTATCTTAGAACTATGTGCTCTGCAGAGGTTTATTGATAATAATCCAATACATGGCATAAATCGATCACTGAATGACAACATGTGAAAATCTCTTCCTGAAGCCCGAAACCTCTGATGCAACCCAAAGTCGCGATCATTCCGTTCCGACACTCGTTCCTCGAGTCCAGGAAATAATAGGAAAAAATATATAATTTTAAGAAAATGTTTTATGATGAAAATGTCAAGCTTATTTGAATGATAGTATTTCCTAAGACATAGTTGATGAATCCTAAAGGACTGAGAAAAGTACGTACACTCAAACTAATTAATAACGGTACTTTGCACAAAACGGATGGCAGATGGTCAAGTTCCTTGACAATAAATCCTTGTTATTATCAATGAAAACAGAGCTAGATAATGCATAGCCCAGACTTCATGGGATGATGCCATCAAACCTTTGTCAGACAATCCATTTCTTTCGAGGTACCGTTTATTATGTGTTCGAGTGTGCATACAAGCTGTAATCTTATTTATTAATTTATTTATTTGTCAAGTAGGTATTTGTCAAGCTGGCTGGAGCTTTAGGTGTGAATATCTGATGATTGATCAATTGCATACTGGAAGGAAACATCCACTTCTGGCGCACAAGTAGAAATGAAACTGTCTCACTATGAGCATGTCAACGATATTTGCTGCGGCAACAAGCAAGGTTGAATCTGATGAATACCGTCTAGATGGTTAGTTGAAAGCTGCAAACGAGTAATTCATTGGAACCAGTCTTTGGCGACTCGTCGGCCCTGTGCTGCGACAGGGAAGAATATCTCATTACTGACTAGAGAGTGTAATCACTAATCAGTGGTGACAGTTTGTCGCCCGCTCATGCGGCAAATCATAGTGTTTCGTTCTTTAGCCAACAATTGTTCGACACTGCGGCGCATAGATGAATCGAGCGCTCACAATGTTCGAAATATTCAGCGAATTTATTGGGCGCTCGCGCTTTAAATATTGAACTTACACTTTCCTCCGACCTACGGTGCCAGGAGGGTCAGAAAGACAAGATTGAAATATTAGAGTTCCCATGATTAGAGAAATATTAGAAGGGATTAGGGGTAACACGTTAGGCCAAAAGATACCTACATACACCTGTAAGTATTATTGCTATTTTGAATGCCTGGAGTTGAGCAAAACCACGTGGTCAGTTCTGTCTACTTTCTTGAGATGTCAAATCAAGTCCGGAATAATACGTAATAAAATGTCTATGTTCAACATCTATGTCAAGTTCTGTGGCACATTCATGAATTTGGCGATGTTTCATTCTAGTGTGGGATTCGTTCCAATTCTGTATTTCGGTACAATGATGACGTGGTAAACGTATAGCCATAATGCCTCCATTATTTCCTAGGAGTTTGAGCAGCTCGGTTATAGGTACTAGGTGTACTCTTATGACGGCGTGCGTCCCCATTACCTTGCATTTGTTTGTATTCGTAATTGCAACTGAAAATAGTGTTCGACTGCATTGCGTGACATGACAGGTTGTCGCATGAGTGATGACTGCGTTGTGTTGCGCAAACTCCACGTCGGTTGCCACTGTTGTTCTCGTCGACGCCAACTGCAGCCCACCTTCATGCCCTCCCATTAGTACGGTTGTTAGTAATTATTGGGCAAGATAGTTTCGTTCGACTTACAAAGGGGTGGACCCTCTTGAGTTATTGCATGAATTTTCTAGAAGGTGCGTTAGCGTCTTTGTTTGAATTTCATTGGAATCGTCTGTTTCATGTCCTCACGCGATGACCATTGTCGGCGTTCTCGCCCATCCGAGTTCTCGAGAACAATTCAATAAATAAAAGTTACCTTCTTTGATCTTGTATTCCTTGAACTTCGTAGAACTGAAGTGGCACTCTGTGAAGATACTTTGAAGCGTTATTGAAATTGTATTTTTCTTGGCGTCTTTTGTGTCCTCGGACTTGGGACCTCGACTCCGGCGCCAAGTTATTGGCGTCGCGACGCGATCCTCATGACGACGTAAAAGTCAAAGACATTCTGTCGTCGCCTCCCGCGCAAGACGCACATCAATCATTGCGCTTCAGGTACCTGACATTTACATCACACTCATTGCACTTGGCGCCAGCTGCCGAGGACATACTCGTTGCCATGGCAACTGAGCGAAACCGCAGTGATTTACCTTCGTATCCACCCGAGAGAGCATTATCAGTGCCTTGTTATAATCTTGTTTGATTAGTTTTCGGTGAGAGCGCCAAGTTTGATTGAGCCTCGTTCGCTGAGTCGAGCTTTGGTTAGAAAGTGTTTGAAGAAGAAGAGTCAATATTAGCAACAAGTCCTTCTTGATTGGATTGGCATCGTGGCTGATGATCTCGTTGAAACGGTTTCAAAAGGACCTCTGTGATCAGAACAAATCATCTGAAGCTCTAGGGACAGTGCCCCAATTCTACCTTTATATGCTTTTTTCTAATGTACTATCTTTAAAATATTTCTTTCCCGATATACTTTTTGTCTGAATAGGACTTTCTATACCGTAACAAATGAAGCAGCTTGCTCTGAATTGATTGTGATCCACTGACCCAGCATCTCCACGGAGCAGGCAGATGTGTGGTGATTGAAGTTGATTGAATCTCTCGCACTGGTCCTAATATCACTAGAATTGAGATTAATCAATGATCTAATGACGTCATTCTGCCAGCATTAGTACGCATTGCTTGCTCTATATTGTCTGTTATAACAACACTTACGCAACGCAACGACTACGAATCTCAACTTTATTTGTTCGAACTTTGGAAGTTGTGTTGCGGGAGTCGCAACTCACTGCTCAGCAATTACCACATTTTAAAATGTATCTTTTCATAACAAAAAAAAATTGTTATGATTGAAATGTACTCACTGTTTTGACATGCACATTTTTTAATACTACATGCATATATTTGGATAGTGTTATAAACACACAGGACACACATTTTTATATTTTAAATTGACAAAATTGTTTACAAAATGTGTTTCATAGATCTTTTCATGTTCGATTAGGAACATTTCGTAGTAGAACGTGTTGTTCTTTTCATGTAACAGTAGTAACACAAGATAAGGAGGCATAGAACAAGTTTTGAAACTAAACTCGTGATTCAATGTGATTTTATGCTAACATTTTACTTCTCGCGTTTGAACTAATATTTTGCATCACGCCACTTTTTACCACATTCAGGGCCGTGAAGTATTATTGGAACTCGTCGAACATAGATAGTCGCTTTCTTGTTATTATTTACATGGAAAGTCTTACGTCTTGTTATTATTATAATCATTGACTTTGATTGAAAGTAATAATACTTTTTAAATAAATAATGTTGCAACGATTTCCATTATTTCAAATTACGTGGTAGACCGATACTGCAACTTCTCTTCTCTAATGTCTGTTTTATTTATTTATTTCAGATTGACAACACAGCCCCCACGATGGCAAATTCCAGCGGGAAAGGATGCTTTGGAAGATTAAATGGTAAGTTACAAAATAATTTTATTGAAATACTAGGAGACGCCAGGCGTGGCCAGCCGGTCTCCAGTAGTCCTGCGGCCCTAGTGTTGGTGGGAACACCCACCCCCCTGACCCATTAAATTGGAACCAGCGGATAGATAATTATTACTAAAGAAATACCAAACAAAATTCTGCTCCTTCAACAAATTCGATCAGATCGTCTTCCTCTATTTCCATGGGCGTCCACAGAGGGGGGATGGGGCAAGCCCCCGCTGGATATCAGGAAAACATACATTTTTTGTGATGTTTTACGAATAGTTTAATTTTGTAAACAAAAAACACAAAAATATTCAAAGTGTCAAAAAGCCAAAAAATGCACTGCGGGGCAAGGTGGGAGCATGCCCGTCACCACTCCAAAGTGTAAAATTAAAAAAAAAAAAATGTTGAATATTTTAACAAAATACACCTCATAAGTATAACGGCTCAAAATTGATTACAAAGTGTCAAAAACCAAAAATTACCTGCCCCACCCCCCTCAACCGGTGGAAAATTGTTTTTCTTACCCCTTACCTTACCTTACCTTACCTTACCTTTGTTTGGTTCTTACCTTACCTTGCAGAAATCCTGCGGACGCCCATGTCTTTTTCCCAAGTGAGCAACTTTCACACGAATATGATTTCGCATGCAATACGAATGCTCGCTGATCAACGCGTTACACAGAGCGTTTTCCTAGTTTAATTTCAGCTCACTGTCGTATAAATATTTGTCTCCTTCATTATCTCTACACCTTGATGTAAATCTGTACAGAGAATACATCCATTAGAGAGTCACGTGATATGCTGTCCCTGAATGTTCCCAATTCTGTCTTTTGAAGCCGAGTAAATTAGGTGAGATCTGTCACGATGCGGAGTGACACCTGATTGGTGTGAAGTGATGCGGCACGCGCCCGTGATGTCCCGTCACGTGATACTTGTTGCTCGCCTCCATGGTCCGGGCAACATGTTTTTCTCGCTGGCGGTGCCTGGCACCAAATCATCCCAAACAAACATCGGATCCATTGTGGCCAAGTTTGTTTGCGATTTAGTCCAATTAATCGCATGTTTGTTCGATCATGATGAAGAGATGACATCACGCTTGTTGCTGCAACTTCTTGTCTCAATGCCACTAATTGAGACGTTGCCGGCATTCGAGGAAATATTTGTTGTTTGCACAGCGCCGCGTGCTGTTAATTATAATATTACAGTAATTTGCGGAATGAGCAGTGTTCATTGTTTTACAAACTCACGACGTTCTTCCTTCACAGTCCGTGGGTTAGAAATGAAACAAAAGAATTTGAAGGTCAAATATTTTCAAACATTTAATTTAAAATGGCAATCCATTGAATTGAATTTAATTATGGTACCGGGTTTATTTTTTTGCACAAAATAATACAATAGGGAAGTCCCGTGAAAATTAGATTTCTAAATCCTATTAGCTAAGTAATTTATGAAAGTTGAGATGTTGCTGAACACAGATGAGGTATCGTGAGATGAATTGACTGAGACATTAATCGACATCAATATAAAATTATTTGTATCTGCAACAGGTAAATCAATTATTTATTGAGATTCTGGAGTTAGTTCGTGACGTGTCGAATTTTTCGTATATCATTGGAAAGAATCGAAAGGAGGGATAAACTTGTGTTATAATCATTTAGTATTGACGAAAATTGGTTCTAAACTTAACACATCGTGGCATCATTCTCAAATGTCCGACACTGCGTCGACTTTCCTATCACAAATGTCGCGAGTGCAACACTCCTGAACGACGTCGTCAAGCGTGACGAACGACCTGAATGATACATTTGTGCGTGATTTAGTTAATCGTAATTGCTCGAGTCATTCCACACATACCATATCTTCTGGAGACGGCGAGCGTGTGGTGCTCATTCACTTCCAATTAGTATTCAACATGTCAATAAGACATTAGTCTTCGAGATATTTTACTGAAGGCTATCTTGGGTCAGAGACATGATTCAAACAATGTGATAACCCATGATGAAACTTACATAATACAGTATTCATCCCATTGAATCCGAAAACAATGACAACTTGTTGCCATGTTCAGTTCATTCATCATCAGTTCGTTCAGGAATCACAATGCACTCTCAAACACCTTCGCAGCAGTTACAGTCAATTTCCACTCCAATTATTCTCGCTAGAGAAGTACCTAATCTCCATGGCCATGATTATGTGAATAAATTAGTCGTGTCCGAGGGGAGCTCGCCTAAACACCGTGGGTTGAGCAACTCTACGCGTGTATGTCACGTGACCTTGCGTATAGGGCGGCTGATGTTAGCTATCGCAGCGCGAGCAGCAATCACATTGAGTAGGCTCGCCATATGACTTAGTAGGCGGTCTCTTATCACTAATTAATGGGAAATGAGGGTTGGCGACAACACACACGTTAAAAGCCAGAAGTATGTCACACACTACTATCTTTTGCTGTGAAGTAGGAGAACCTAAGAGTATGATTACATTCAATTCCTGCTGCTACCTATTTAAGTCTTTGAAGGGCAACGACTTTGGTATACAGTTTTATTTTTAAATTATGAAACGGTTTTAGCATAACCATAGTTAGTTCTGTCGAAATACGCCTAAAATGTGAAGTCGCGGTCTACGCTCTGTGTAATGTAACTTAGGATAAACCAAACTCGTATTGTAGCTTATTTCATCAAAAGCAAGATTAAAATATTATCAGTATTAACTCACGATTAAGATTACGCCCAATATTGCGTCGATGATTACACATAAATCGGAATTGCCATTCATTCATAATTAATCAATCAGTCATTCCAACCACTAGAACGTTACGTTGGGCGCCAAACACCTGATGAATCAGGAATGACGATGTAAATCTGACGGGTACCTATCTCATGTAGAAGAGCAAACGAGACATCCAGGGCGCCAAACACCTGAATCCTGATGACTCAGGAATGGCGATGTAAATCTGACAGGTACCTATCTCATGTAGAAGAGCAAGCGAGATACCCAGGGTAGTCGAGTCTCACATGTATGTATGTATGTACCTAAGTTTTATGACACCTTCATTACATTACTTCTAACACAAAACAAGCCGCGAAACCAGCTCAAGTAATACCGGTATTTCGAGTTGTGTTGCACAATTGCACGCCACTCAGTACAAGAGCATTTACTCAAATTTTTTCGATTCATACTTTAAGGCAGATGGCGTTTATTTAAAATGAATCTTGATTTGAATACTTCATGATTGTTGAAACTACTCTACCTTAGTCTAAGACTCTACTATCTGTAGCAATTTGAATCTCTCAAGCCAGATGAATGAAATCTGAGCTGCTTGGGAAGTTGAGTCGGCGGGCCAACTGACACAAGACGATCAATAATGTCCATGAAAACATTGATCTACGCACTTTCAAGTGTGCGTGGTGGCCTTTATTCCCAACACTGTCACTTCTGTCTCTTCTCTTGCCAGCTGCATTTACACCGATGAATGCTTCTCTGAGGGGATAGAGTAAACATAAAGCTTCGAAGGAAAACAAGTCATGATTGGGGGTTGGGGAGGGGGAAAGAACCGAAATATGGCGCTGAGATAAGAAGATATGAATGCAAGAGATAAGGATAATTAATTACTGACATGACGTGATAAACGATACATCATTTTTATCCTGATATTGGATTGTAATCCTATTGATTCCTTTCCTGGACTGCGCTATTGATTTTACAACTAGAGACTGATACTGAAGTAGATGTTTGAAGTTGGTAACTATCCCAGCATGATTGAGTCTGACGTTTGTTCCTGTTCCAGACCGCATCACGTGCATCCAGGTGCTGAACCTGATGGTGATCCTCGGCTTCATGTTCAACTACATGCTGCGCGTCAACTTGACCATCGCCATCGTCGCCATGGTCGTGCCCGTGGTCAAAAACGACACCCACGGCAACGACACGGCGCATCCCGCCAACGAGTGCTCGGGCCTCTTGCCGGAGATCGGCAACTCCACACACGAAGTCAAGCCCACGCAGGTAGCCGCACATCACATCACGTGACTTCACACGGCAGCGAGTGAAGGGTGAGAGACTGATGTTTGTGTCTGACGCAGGAAGTGGCGATGGGCGAGAGGTTCGAGTGGGACGAGTACCAGCAGAACTTCATCCTCGGCAGCTTCTTCTGGGGCTACATCTGCACGGAGCTTCCTGGCGGACGTCTGGCTGAGATCGTGGGAGGTCGTCGAGTGTTCGGCTACTCGATGTTGCTGTCGTCGCTGCTCACTCTCGTCACCCCCGTCGCTGCCAACCTGAGCTACGTGGCCGTCATCATCCTGCGCGTGCTGCTGGGCTTCTTCTTGGTCAGTTGACTGCTGTGACGCGGGCGATGTGAACGACATGTTGGTGGTGTGTTACAACGTGTGGAATGTTTCAGGGAGCCACTTGGCCCGCGATCCATCCGATGACAGCGCGATGGATCCCACCGATGGATCGCAGCAAGTTCATGTCCAACATGATGGGTGAGTGCAACAAATGCAGGACCCCTGTTTTCGAGATCGTTCGAGCGTGACGTCAAAGTGACGTCCTTCCGAACGAAATAGCATTCAATCTGCCACACCAGTTTATTATTTTGTTTGGTCCGACGTCAGGCGTCCGTGAATCCGTATGAAATTTGTCTCTAACGATCTCGTCGAGGCATCACGTAGTCAGGAACGCGAACCTATAATATGTAGGATTAGACAAATATCGAATCCTTGAAGTGATTGTCTGTTGAACTCCTGCAGCCTCGTCTCTGGGTGCCGCCATTACGATGCCTGTGTGCGGTTACTTGATCGCCGCGTTCGGCTGGGAGTCCGTCTTCTACGTGACGGGTGTGATCGGCTTGACGTGGTCCATCGTCTGGTTCCTCGTGGTCTTCGACTCGCCGGCTTTGCATCCCCGCATCTCCCCCGAGGAGAAGCTCTTCCTCGAGACGGCCATTGGCACCGGTAATCGCGCCCACAAGGTGAGCATTTAGACATTGCGGAGTGGCTGGATATATTACCTACTAATCTCTAAAATTAATAATAACACGGTGAAAGTTCTTCGTTTATTTTGGAGCTCCGTTTTTAAGTGGTCTGTTCCGCCCATCATCACTCGAGCTATCAGGTTCATGTCAAGTAACAATTAGTTACATAGAAACTATGTTATAATAAAGTGATCCAGGTTGTTTCCTTTTGCTATTTACTCATCTCGAGCTAAAACATTGTCATCAAAATTTTATTTTACCACAATAGAATTTCAGTGCCACTAGGTTTGAAATGTATAATCAATTGCATATTTAATGATTATGCAATGAACTTTTAACCTTATCATCACAACAATTTATGCAGGGTTTTACAAACCGTTTGCTTCAATTATAAATACGCGGTAGCGCTGACACCGGCACCTACATGTAGATCAATGTGACTTAAATGCGTAATGCAAATGAAATGATAACGCCTGTCAACACGACTTCTTGTATTTGGCGGGCGCTATAGGCGATGAAAGTGCCCTGGCGCAGCATCTTCACGTCGCCTCCAGTGTGGGCGATCATCATCACCCACGGCGCCAGTGTGTTCGGGTACTTCACCGTCGTCAACCAGCTGCCCACCTACATGAAGTACATCCTGCAGTTCAACATCAAAGCAGTGAGTTCAGCGGACACTGATGTTCAGATAGAATGTTCATGGGGGGATAGTTTTACATTCATATTTCTGTCGGCAGAACGGCCTTCTATCCAGTCTTCCATATCTTGGCAAATACATATTTGCTGTGCTCATGAGTATCTTGGCTGATTACCTACGTCGAACCGGTAAACTGACCACGACTGCAACCAGGAAAATTTTCACAACATTCGGTAAGATTTGTTACGACTTGCATACAACAATATTGCTTTGACGTTTAACGATTTGCGTGATAAGAAGTGAATTACTTCACGCCAAGGTCACATATCAAGGTGGGAGTTATGTTGTTAAATTAATGTTAATTAATGATTGTTTCAGCTCTAACTGTGCCGTCCGTGCTGATGTTTGCTCAGATGTTCCTTGGCTGTAACCGCACTGCATCTGTCACTTTCTTCACGATTGCGCTGACAATCAACGGCGCCGTCACTGCCGGGTACCTTGGCAATGGGCTTGACATTGCGCCTAATTTCTCAGGTATTTAACAGTTAATTGTGTTGCTCAAGTCAATTACCATTGTTTATGTCCTGACTGTTAGTATTCGATCAAGAGACATTCAGAGTTCATTTAGAAAATAGTTACAATGTCATTGTGGTATTCTGGATGAACAGTTGATATACGTTTACTATATTATACGTTTTATATTATACGTTATATTATACGTTATACGTTTTATATTTAAAGGAAATGTGAATGGGGTTGAACTATTATATCTAGCGAAAAATCAACCCTGAGAAGGTGCGCACCTTTAAATGATCCGCGATATTGGGATGTGCGGGGGGGGGGGGGGGGGGCACGACAATTTATTTTTGCCAGGAACCCTTTCGTATTTGCCTGTTCCCAACACTTCAAGGTCAACAGCTAAACTTGTCCCACTTCACTACCTCAACCCATTCGCTCCAATACAATAATTCTGAATAATTTTTGATTAACCCTTACATAATCTGATTGTGAACGTTCGAGAACAAATTTTATTTTTTAGCAAAGATGAAACTCAATTATACCAAGATTAAAGTTCGGGAACCAAAGACTAGTAGAAGTCAGTACACTTGGTACTACTTCATATAACACACATTGTATAGTTAATTATTGAGCTAATATCAAAGTATTTTTTTGCATTACAATGTGTCAACCTAATTTTCAATACTTCTCTTTTATTTCAAGGGACAATCTTCGGAATGGCAAACACCCTGTCGTCATTGGGTGGTTTCCTGTCTGCGCTCATGGTTGGCGATCTGACCTACAACAATGTGAGTACAAATCTCTTTAACTAAGAAATGGATATTTCATTGATCTATTTTTATTTCATAACACAAATTTTATTTTATATATTTATTTACTCATTTTATTGTTTTATTTTTAGACTTAAAAAGATAGCTTTAAATTTAATTGATAATAATGTATGAAAAGGTTTGACTCTGCCCTTCCTTGGACTTGGACTCTGCCCACCAATATAATAAAATAAAAACATTGAGAAGCTACAATTGACAAACTGGTTCTGAGATATTCTGGGTTAAAGTTTGTATATACGAAATCGGTAATCACATTTGAAATGCAAAGGAAATATGTGAATGCATCATAACATTATTGTATCTGCATTGCTCTTTCATATACCATGACACATAAAAACTAAGTGCACTATAGCAATAGACTGCAACGGTACGGTTGACTCTCTGAGCTGAATGAACAAGACAATTCGAATTGTGTCGAGCAAATTGTCCGTGCTGACTGATCCTCCATGTTTCAGCAAACGTACGCTGCTTGGCGCGTTGTGTTCGGAGTGATCGCTGCGACGTACGCGACCGGAGCGCTCGTGTACCTGATCTTCGGCTCCGGCGAACTGCAGCCGTGGAACTCGCCTCCAAAGACTGCCGAGGAGCAGCTTGAGGAGGAAGAAGCGCAACGAGAGTCAATGCCACTCAAGAAGGACGTCAAGATAACGTGAAGCAATTCATAGACGGGTAGTTCATCAGTTGTCGCTCTGAACAAGTGATACCTGAACAAAAGATCTGAACTTGTTCTCTTGCTAGTTGAACTGACGTGATCCGACTCTACAGTAGCTAGATATTATCCGGGTGGAATTTAAGTGACTTTTACAGCTACTGAAACATTTAGATACAGAAGTTAAATGGCATACAACTTACAGTGACGACCACTCTACAATTAGTAAAGGTACCGTATGTAGAAAATAATCCATATGCTTTCATTGGAGGAAAATCTTCTCAGAAAGCACTCATCTTCTCTATTTTAATGTACAGTCAATGACTTCAGAAAATGAGTTCGTTTTATTTATAAACACTATGACAGATTAACTTATTGAAATTATATTTTAACAAAATATACATTAACATTTTTAAATGACACCTAACCTAACTACATACTGTTGGAAACAATAGTGTAATCTGTGTTAACTTGGCTGGTTTTATAGTTACATAATATTCAAATACTTTAATACATAAATAGACTGTTAGTGTTAAGCAAGGACTATTTCTTTTTGATTGCAGTTGGAAGTGTTTATTATTAGATTATCAATGCATTCTCAGGTACTGCTGCGTTTATAGTCGTTCATAATTGCCTTTGGCGTTATGTCAAAATCTATGCATAATATATTCAACACAAAAATCGAAACACTGATGTTAGGTGTAAATCTATCTAAATTAGACATATTTAGTTATATTAACGACTGCATTGCACTTTTATCAGTGTGACAGTGCTCAGCTTCCGTAGCGTGCTCTATATGGATTAGAAGATATTCGAGCCAGGAGACTTCATGGTGTGACAAGCATCGCCATGCATTGTTCAGATGCACTCCAGGGTACTCTCTGGGCCTATCTATTATAGAAATAGCTATCGCCAGGCTCAAAGTACTCATTGTTCTATGTTACTCAAGATCTAATAAAAGTGTAGATATAGAGACTGATAATTGACGTGATTAGCGCATCCGAGACGATGCTGGACTCGTTACTGTTGTAACGCGTTATGATGGTTGCAAATCCTTTTCTTTGTAAATATCATTGTGTAGTAACATAAAAGCATGTTACAGGATATTAGGTGTAAATTCAGTCAATCAATTGATCAATTACATAAATTCCAATAAAATGTATATTGCATTTAGCCTGCCGTCAATTAAAGATCTAATAAAAGGTAGACACGATTTATTTGTCATAAATATTTTCATATTTTCAACTTTCCTCTCTATTCCTTCATGAACTGCATAACCAAATTATAAATAGTACCGAATTCGTACAGATATCAGTGGAGTGAATTTAGTTTTCATTTTGCATGATCAAATGGCGTGAGCCACTGCGTTCAATGCTTCCTCTTCTTCAGACAAATATTTACCATCTCACAGCCTGACTCGGCTTTGCTTTTCAATAATTTTTCATCTGTGTAATTCTTAATTGCTCTGTAGGTACTTTTTTTTTCTATTGATCTAAACATTACTTCTCACGCCTGACAAAATAATATCGAATCTCCAAGAAAAGAAAAAAATACCATCAAAATGTCATCAAGAAAAAAAACAATTTTATATATTTTTCTTACGGAACAGGTTGGCTGAGTTCCGGAGGCCCGGGTTCGATTCCCGCGGCCGTCCTTCCTGACTGGGTTTTTTTGTGGTTTTCCCTCTGTCGACAGGCAAATGCTGGGAAGGTACCCTACTGCTAGGCCCCGACCGCCTCCTTCCCACCTTCCATCCTTACCTACTCTTCACCATCATTTCCCAATCATCATCATAATCATTTATCCGTCGCCATTAGCCTCGCTGCAGAACAGTGCGACGTTAAGCCCCAGACAAAAAATATATTTTTCTTCATTTGAAGATATTTAGGGCCAGTCTTTCAATACTCTGCTAACTTTTAAACGGTTGATTAGTACTGTATTGTCATGGCAACAACCAATGCCATTCCTAGATTGACTGTGTTAACTTAATTACTGGTTTTAGCAAAGATAATCAAGTTCCTGAAATTCAGTTATCTCACTGAGATTACATTAAATTCAAATTTAGCTTACTTGAGTACGCATTGATGACTTAAGTGGAGATCAAATATTTAACAGGGATCAACTTTCATAGTATAAACGAGTGTTTTTCCAGTTCCTACTAAATTCAATTAAAACACTGAATAATTTGAAGTGAAAATTATTTATTGACGTTTTGTCGCCATTATATGGGTTTAATTTGTTAAAAAAAGCAAAAAATCTACATCATTCCAATGAGTAACTGGCAGTAAAGAAATAAAAACCAACTGGTGACATGAACATAATGACGAATATAATTCAAATCAAAGAAATAGGTGAACAAAATGTTTGAACCAGTTACGATGTCATCCTATCCGAAGGCTCGCTTATCAACGCGTTACATGTACACAGTTTTCCTCGTTAATTAAAAAAAAATGTTTCAGTTTCGAAAAATAGTGTCTTTGTCTCATGTCACTGGCAGGTGGATGATGCGATTGAATTATGTCTTGCTCGTCTGCTTCTGTCTGCCCAGGACATATTCCACGTAGCTGAGGTAACCGTCATTGTCCAGATCGTCTTCCGACAGCACTCGGTCAATCAGCTCTGAAACAACAACACACGTTATTCAACTTCACTCTTATCTCGGACTTGGACTTACAAGTATACAGAGACATTTTGTCTATGGTATCTTTGACACCTCCCTTGTTTTGAACTTGAATTTTAAAATAATAATTAAGCTATAGCCAACCTCTGGTTGCACAGTTCAAGAGACATCTGAGGTACACTCAAATCAATTAAAAACAGTATTTGAACAAAACGGATTGGTTGATGGTCAGGTTCCTTGACAATCAATTTCTTGTTATTATCAATGAAATCACCTACTAGAGTTATGCGTTAATTAGCACTGACTCCATGGAATAATGCCATCATCCTTTATCAGCCAATCCATTTCTTTCGAATACCGTTTATTATTTGTTCAAGCGTACCTATAACCGCTCTCCAAGTCCAAACATGATTTACGATCTCCTGCAGCACAGTATTATATCTTTGTTTGTACGATATGCTTTTCAAAATGGCCCTACGAATAACTACGAATATTCGTCATTGTCCGACGAATAGCTCCCAGGCAGTTTTGGGAGAAAGTAACGGTCTTCTATGACATTTTAAAAGATATTTACCAACAAAGTAGACTAAATCTTCCTCCTCCTTGCTTTGCTCGATACCGGGTGCTGATTGGAAGTCGCTAATTGCTGCATGCGAGTCTTCTTCTTGGCCTTCCTGCGCCGCGTTGTGATGGATTGTGTGATGAATCGCCTGCAGTATCTCCAGCCCATCCAGCTTCGTGTTGTTGTCAAAGTCGTGAAGCCTACACGAAACCATTCGTATTAAACAACTCGACAACTCCTGGACAACCACTGCTATCGTCGAGTTAAAATAACTAAAAGCAACACAATATTTCCTAGATTATTTTCCTTCTTCCTCCTTCATCAGGCGTACAGGCTTGAGATTAACTGGTTCAGTGTATGGATTTTAAAACTTTATGAGAACATCAGTAAAAATAATTGTAAATAATACCTACTCCATCAAATGGATTTTTGAATCATCAAAGATGACTATTAGCAACCTGCAGTAGTCATGAGGCTTTGACTGGAAGGCTAAGACTAGATTTGTCTTTCTAATCATCAACATAATATTCACACAACATTCACACATAAGAGCATGTGTGTTCCACGTAAATCTACACTTACTTGAAATAGTGGAACTCGAGTTCCTCTGCCGACATCTTCTTCGTGTCTTCCTCCGTCATCCAGCCTCCCAAATCTTCCCTGATGTGCCTGTGACAGAAAGATCCTGTAAGCAACAAGTATCATGCCCACGTCTTGGCATGGTCACGTGACTCACTGAGCATCTTGCAGGAGATCGGGGTCCTGCGTGAGCTTCACATCGCCGTCGTCTGGAGGGCGATGTGGCCGGTAGTGTTGATGTGTGGCCACAGTTCCTCGGGGATGGTGAGGTCCTCTGGCTGAATCACTCTGATGACCCGCCACCAGCACGAGGACGCTCGACAGCAGTGCCACCGCGAACATCGCACCACGACGTCGACTGGCGTCGCGATGCGTGACGTCACACGTCGATACAGGGCGTGGAGGCGCTTCCACTGGACCGCGCGAGATGGCGTGGGAGCTGTTTCATCTCGCCTAGCAACACAGCGAATATTCAGACCAATCATTGGTATTAGTGATCTTATCAGAACGTGACACTCACTTTCTCGCCTTCATTTAAATACAAACCGGGCTTTTCCATTTGACCGATTGGATACGAACGCGACAAAAGTAACAAATATTTGAAATTGAGAAAAAATTTACGATAATAACGACGAGAAGGAAACCTTATAATAATAAACTTTTACCGTCCCAATAACCGCATTTAGTCGTTGTCGCAAGGTTAATTCGTTGATGAAATAATAACAGGTACACTTCGTATTGCACGGCCTATAACTCGACTTCGCCATCTTTGATTTTACAAGAATTAGCACTTCAAGTTATGTTGAAGAAGAATACATGTCTTAAGATTTTTCCACTGGATCTCTCAAATTACCAAGTGACAAACTTGAAGTATATTCTCATTTATTTTGGATATTATTTTTAAAAAATTTTATTCAAAATTGTGAACGATTTGCCAATGTCACTTTTTACATTAGGTGCTGTCTAAAAGAAAGATGATTATAAATTCTCGGGATACTTTGCTCAAAGATGCACTCAAAGAATTTTAAGCGGTTCCAGGATTTCGTCATAGGAATGAGAATGTATTATATTCATACCAGAGATTAATGAAACCATATTACATTTAGTTAGCACAATTATGAGGTACGGTTTTATCAGTAATTTGTTTGAATTACAACGAATTCTAAGCAGCATGGCTGGAAGTTGGTATTCTGTATTCTTTCGAGAAGAACCCTGGCATGCACTACGGCACTACCTGTCACAAAATGTGCTCAACTTGCCCTTCTTTGATCTTGTTTTAAATTTCAGGTGATGTTGTTCCAAGATGAATTCCTAATGGGCATTCCTTCATGTTCGTTAAAACCAATGTAACACACACACACATTTTATACTTCTGAAATTTTTTTCTAACCGAGGATTATTTTACTTCAAGTCCAGCCGCTTAGGCAGGTGTCTCTGATTACCCATTAGGACATTAGTTACCTACAAAGCAGCTCACAACTTTCCAAATACAATTCCTGGTAATTACCAATATCTCCTAAAACTAAAGGCCGGCATTTATGAACTTATTGCAAGCGATTGAGATTTACTGTGACTGTTATGATCTGAATGTTCAACTATTACAAAGAGTATTTGTAACAAAGTTACTAATTCTGTCATTTATTCGAATCGATTTATATAAATTGTTTGTAACTTTGGAACAAAAATGAAAACTTCTCATATGCCCCAACATTGTGTTTTAGCCTGGAAAACGTGAACTCAAATGAACGTGTAATTAATCTCATTAATCAATAATTAGCATTGATTGATATTGGTTAACAACGCAAACGAAACACGGGAAATATTTTTCTTCACCATATAAATAAATATATTTTCGGTTGATTACAATTATTGTATCACAGGTACAATGTTAAACAAAATTGACTGAGAAGTATTCTTTAATGAATAATTTGATTCGAGATGAAGTATTTAAGCAATTACAGGTTCGATGCAAAACTCAAAAACTCAGTGAATTGTAAAAATAAAATCCTTTTTTTATTTGATATTAGAAAGTCTCATTCATTTGGCAAAAAGTTGTTATGTTTAAAAAAAAGAAAAATTATACCTACTCACAATTCATATTCACAAAAGATCGAATAATAGTGTAGATATAGGTCGACATGTAGGTATTCTGTGTAGTTCAGGCATGCTACGAAATGTTCATGTTGAACCTCATGTTCTTGAACTTGTTACTTGAGAAATCCGGAGTTTAATGTTCAAAAGCTTTTCCATTAAACATTTGCGCTCATCTTCGTTTTAAAGCATCTCATACCACATTTATTACATCCACGACAAGGGAATGTGTTTCTAGTGTTTTCCTAGTTAAACATATTGTGTTTGAGGAATAAATTAGTGTTGTCAAGAGATTCTAGAGGATTCGTATCTGTACAAAAGTGTACTTTAAGATGTAACTAGAGATTCCCTTGCCTTGTATGTCCAAAGCGCCCTTGTCTTGAGATAAATCAAAATTCTTGACACATGTAAATGCTTGTCGCGTGTATCTATATCTGAGCCTATGTTCGCTAAACATAAAAGTCACAAGTGAATTAGCACCACTCTGTCAATGATAAGGTCAAAGTCATTACTTGAACATGATTCTTTCTTCGCCATTCTGAGTCGCTTGACATGTTTGTTGAACCATAAAGTTGGCACTTTCTGCTGAGAGCTCGGAAATACGATAATGTCGGGCTATGGGTGGGGGGTCGCAAGCTCGGTTTTTCTGTTTTTACAAAAACAAAGAGTGGAATCTTTTAAGTTCGAAGTTTCTCAGTGCTTTTTGTTTGTTTGTTTCTTATTTATTTAGAACCTCTGAGTTTTTGCTGCTGTTGCACTGGTTGGTCAATATTGGCTGGTTTCGGAGATGCTCGCCGTGCCGGATTGTATTCGCATCCATTACGCGGTATCATTGTCAGTATAAACAATTGTACAATATCAGTTATGTACACAACCTTTTTGCGACGTCAAACAATATATTTTCAGAGGAAACCTCTAAAACATGCAGGACCATCTAATAATAATTCATGGTGCTTTCTCAGAAGCCATGAATGAACAGTTATCGGAATATACGTTTCAAAGTAGCTGGAAGAGACTGTGAAACATTTATTACCGGAATAATGTCAGTTACAAATCATATTCGTGGTATTATGCTAATTGATTTACATTTCAAATCAAGCTGTGAAATTAGGCTTCGTAAGTGAGTCAGAACTATTGATACTTGTGGTAGTACAAATGCTCGTTAATCGTTGCTTTGATCCATGATTTTCGGCGCGATACATTGTGTGGTAGATCGTGAGAAACCTGTGAGTTAGGGTTACCTCGGCCTCATGCTCATACGAATGCTCATATTTATCGACGCAAGAGCCTAGAGTCTACTGGATTAAAATAAAATTATTCCATAAAATTATTAACACACGGTTTTGTGGTGTTGAGGACTGACATCCGCATATCTACTTGCGGACGCGACTTCTGCAGAGCATGGGGCTTGAAGTAAGTAGAATGTGGGTTATCTCGACGCAATAGACATAAAAACAGAGTATGGGTTTCCAACGCACAATCAACTTGAAGTAAGTAGAGGGTGGGTTACCTCGACACAATCAACTTGAGGTAAGTAGAGGGTGAGTTAACCCGACACAGTAAACATGTAGTTAGTAGAATGTGGGTTACCTCGACACAATCAACTTGAGGTAAGTAGACGGTGAGTTAACCCGACACTGTCAACATGTAGTTAGTAGAATGTGGGTTACCTCGACACAATCAACTTGTGGTAAGTAGAGGGTGGGTTACCTCGGCACAATAACAAGCGTGTAAATTGTTCAAGATTATACAATGGATAATATTAATAAGTAATATTAATACTAATATTACCATGCTATAAATTGAAGACGTTTACATTATATCTTTATTTATGCAGTCCATAACCGTTTATTAGTTGATTTTACTTAATAGCTTTATTTACACGTACGATGTCAAATCATTATTATTCATACGCCACTGGCAGCTAAAACGTCACACTTCATACTTGCGTAAGCTTTTTCTTATGCCAAAAGTCACGTTTCATCATTTTATAATAATATAAAAGTAACTCAAGTGCGAAAATCAGCCTCTAGAAGAACTGCTGACTTTTCTCTAAAAATCACGCATTTTATTGCCTCTGGTCATGTTCTAACAGCGGTGCAAATCTGACAAGATGAATATATACCGGCAGTCCACTTAGTTTGTTAGAAAGTTTTTAACAAAGACGAATTCACTTCCACCTGTGCGGAACTCGGTCTCAAGACTGCCCCCCCCCCCTCCCCTAGGTTCACGAGGGGCGAGGGGGGAAGTGTGTCGCGCTTCAATCACTCAGCTCGAGAGATTAAAACGTGTGTTTCTGACTGCACGCCTTTGAGGAGCTTGTGACAGACACATGTGAGGGTTTGACATAATGCGCGTCTGTCCTCGCCCGCTGGAGCCGCCGCGACGCCCGCTTGAGCCGCCGCGGCGCCCGCATTGGGCGGGGATAATCAGAATAATGGCTGCCTCCATGCCACGTATAGGTAGATTAGAATTCATTGGATTTTCCACGGATTTACCTCGAATTCTACCCGCTGCACTGCGATAAGATACAAATACAGACCGAGCTTCTGGCACGTTGAGAGCTTCACAATATTATTAAAATTCCACAACATGAACCTCACATGGAAGCGGCGAACGGAAAAGTAAACATTTTTGATAGAAAATAGCATCGTTCCAACCTTAATTTGAGTAAATGTTAAATATTTCAAATATTTCATTATTGATAAAATGGAAGTGTTAATTAACGCTATACGGGGAACTCCCCCTCGCTTGGTTCCCGGTAGAGGACGCCTCATGACCAGGTCGGCGTCGGGTCATCAAGACCCGCCACCGTGACGACGCGGATAACAATGCTCCAGCGCTTTCCGGTTCCGGTCGTCTTGCCGTGACTTCCGGTACCATTTCAAGATACAGTCAGCAGCTAGAGAGCATCTGTACCTAGTAACAAGCTCACCAGACACACGCAAGCGTTTCAGTATCAGATTATGCTGATGCTGTGATGGGTAAACGGGATTTAAAGGGCACTGTGAATTTGAAGAGAGCTGAATAGTTTTGGTCTCTAAGGTTTTGGTGTGGCGTCGACTGCAGTGCAGCATTCGGATTGACATGTTGGAATAAACCTGACGAAACCCTCTTTTACGTCATCGTATACAAGAGACAGTGATTTAAATATCCAGAAGGCCGTGACTTGAAGTGAAGCCACTTGAAGAGTATGTCTGGGAGACCGTGAGCGAAGCTGACTGAAGTTTACGTAGATTCATGTATTTATTCACGACTGTTCGCGACAAAAGTCGGCTTAGATTTATTGCCGCCGTGAAAACTTCCGCGCTCTGCTGATTGATCCCAGATCACGACAGACTCATGCAAATCTGATTGGTTTTCAGGAATTTCTCTTCTCTTAAACGCGCAGGCGCGCTCGCGAAGTGTTACTCGGAAGACTCATCTTTATGTACGACTCCAAAGAAGCCGCAATGCATTATGGATCGCATACTCACTTAATTTCACCGGTCTGAATTATGTATTCTTGACGCCGGGAATTCATTACCTCCTGTGCAGAGAAAGTAATAGATGTAACACACGCCTCATTAGATCCGATTAAAACGGTTAATTACTAACTAATTCCAGGTTATCTCTTCTATTTGCATGGGATTAGTTCTAATGATCACATGCTCGACTTCCAGAGAGGAAAACGAATTCAAATATATAAGGGTTTAAGTTAATTAGTTTTAATGCTGTCCTCGTTATAATGTGGTGTAATTAATGAGGATGAAAAACAGAGTATCTGGCATCGTATGCTTGTCTAGGAAAACGCTCAGTGTACCGCGTTGATGAGCGAGCACGGGTACGTGCAAATTCTCGAACCGGAAATGCGCACAGAACGCAAAGAAAACATATACATCCATATTGAATTGAAATTTGATCCACTCAATCAACATAAATGTATCTGCTTTTCATTGAAACGTGAAAAAAGCATCTAAACACTCTGGTACCTAAAGCAAATCAGATTCATGTGGCAGTGGAAAAACATACATTTTGATACTTCATTTCTGACAGCTATTAAAAATGTCAATAAGTGTGTACATTCTCAACTGATTGGGCTGAAAATTTGTAAAATAAGATACATTGTTGGTCTTAATGACCATGCAAAATATGAGTTTATCAGATTTATCGAAGACCATTTTCATTTTTCAACCTATCAGAAGATATTTATTTAAATTAACCAATTAATGGATTTCAAAACAATTAGGGTCTGCAAACAGAAAAGGTTGTCTCTACATGTGTGCAAAATTTCAGATCGATCGGTGAAAGTGCGACTTCTATTGCTCCAAGTAGCAGCAAAAAAACAAAAAAAACAGAGGTCAGTGTCAAAAGAGTTAAAAGGAGTCGCTCGTTTCGCTCGCTCAACAAACCGTTTGAAAGTCCTGGTGAAAGTGATACTCGTAGAGGTTCCGTTTTAGATTATGATGTAGGTGCCGTGTTCGTGTAATCGTGGAGGTGCCGTGTAAACTATTGTGGAGGTGCCACATTATATATATCAGTGGAGGTGCCATGTTAGATCTACTTTAAGTAGAATCTATGATTGGACCCGATGTACAAGTGTTATGTAGTTAGTCGATCCTGTCTCTGTCTCGATCAGCATGCTTCCTGCTGCGCGCGCACAAGTGGTCCAGCAGCTTGCGGCCTGGGGTCAGAATAATGCTGATGTCAGTCTTCGCAACTGAATGGCACATTATTAGAAACGGAAACCACCTCGCTGGGAAACGATTACTATATTAGAGAAGCCATTTTCGACCACTCTCGAGCAGCGCCTCGCTTCCCCGAAACTCGCTCGATATTTTGCTCACTCGCACGATTTAGAATGTTATCTACAAAGTGCACACCTCTTTAAATATATTTATTTACCATCCCGACGCCGAGCACGCGTCATAAAATAGTACCATCAACCCTAATTTACCGGCCCCCCGACACCTGGATACATGTACAGCAGCTCAGTGCACTTCCATAAACATTTGCGGCCAAGCGAGGCCGTGATAAATAATCATATCGAGAAACGAAGAATTATCACCACGGCTGCAGGCAAATGTCAAGTTGGAAACGCAAAGGTTCATTCTGTGCGAGTGACTACGTGACGTCATGCATTGCGCTAAGTGAGTGCCGGGTGCCTTTGATGTCTCGCGTTTAAACTCGCATTAACACAGCTTTGATAAAGCTCACCACTAAACAGAATTTAACCCAATTTAAATAATACAAAATATTAATGTTTCATGTAACCAGACATCCTCACATGCACATGCATCTGGACGTGTTTGTTTCGTGTCCGGGATGTCCAGCGTTTCTCTCATCTCATCAGCCTAAACTCAATTTTCTTGGTACCAGGAACTTCTGGCAACACACCAAGATTGTAAAGCGCCACAGACCTAACAACTTGGATAAGATTATCACCGTCTACATCTGCAGTACTAATCTCCACCAGCGTTGAGCGGGTGATGAATCCTTGTTCACGGTTTAAGTCGCGTAATGTAATTCAGCCAGATTTCTTTTCACGGTGCTTCACTGTATGGCGTTGTTACGAATGGACGACAAGCAGTCATATGAAAAGAGTGGGGTAATAATATAATATGAGTATATTTAATTGATATGCATTCACTTCACATCTTGTAGATTAAATCGAATAAGTGTGATGTAAAATTTCCTTGTGAATAATAATACTTTGAAATGTAGACAATTTAATCTCGCTTTAGTGGGGGTGGATTATGAGATTCCACCCCAAGTCCCTCTCACGTAGCAGCTCTGTGCGAGTTAAGAATGCAGATTCCTGGAAGTGTCTCTAGTATTGAATATTTAAGAATCCCCAGCGGATTAGGAGACGTTCTGCTGGACTCTTAACATGTCACTTCTCATCTCATTTCTTCGCAGTTTCTCTTTTGCTCGACGTGCCAGCGTTTGATCGCTTTGAAGCCATCCAAAGCCGGGAATCATCAACAGAGTACCCGTTTATTCATCAGCATCACGCGATCATGATTAGTTCGCTGTCATTTTATACGCAGTTTTCATTCATTGGATTTTGGTTAATCATAATTAATCTCATGTTTCATGGCAACGTAATTAGAATTATCTCTCAACTGATAGGCATTTTATGATTATTTTAGCTGCACAGTACTTTGACATTTTGCAGCTATGAATGAACTCGTAATCTATCCAATCGTGGGTTAATTTTGTGAACTAAGTACCTATAATAGTCATAGTTATGAATTTGTATTTTATTTACCAATTTCAAAGCTCACAAATTCGCATAAACATTTATGTTTATTGAACATTTATTGGGATGAAAAGAGGACAACACCTTTACATTTTGTGTGGTGGAAATTGAGGAAAAATGTTTACATTCGCTCGGGCTATATATATATATATCTATGTTTTTTTTTATCGCATGGTAAAATATCCAATATGTGAAGGATGAGGAGGCAGGAGAAGATGATGAAGAAAAAGAATAAAATAAAACCTTGTATAAGCGTTCTCCTTGGTGTTATAACACGCCAATGAATATAGACTCGTTGTCATATTGTTACAACAATGTTGTCACACAATGATATGAAAAGATGTGAGATCCAGGAGTTGGCTGCGCGTATGAAGGAGTGCGTGGGAGTCGGTGGGTGGGGGTGGGGACGTGCTATCAGATATCACGTCTCATAGCGTCGCGTCAGCCAAAGCAGCTCTGTTTGTTTTACTTGGCTACAGACTTAGAAGCCGAGATATTGTTTCCTCTCTGGCGTTGCTCCTAAGTGCCGCCAACCATGCGAGAGCGCTACAGTCGATACATCGCGTGGCCACTGGAAAACCATCAATCAGTTCATTCTGTTGTTCGCTGAATCGTTGATGGATGTGCTTTCATTAACGCCACATAACTTCATAAACAACGCAAGGCTCGACCGCAGCGGCAGACATTCTAGTCGGGTGTCCGTCGTATTGTCTGAAATCAACCCTTGTAACTCTCCGCTTTGTTGCACACGCTTTCTTTCTAGCGAATATGATATTGGACATATTCGACAAAAACGATGTTTCATAATACCTTGTTCTAAGAAGGTTCCAAACACCTACCCATTTCACATAATCACGTCTCATTTGCAAAGAGAACCGTTGACGTTGAGGCAAGTTGATGTTATGAGTGATTTTTATCACCCCTGACCGATAACTCCACGGCTTCTTCAAAGAGAGAGTCAATGACATGCGCCAATCTTTGCATCACCATAGATACCGTAGATATGATATACAATAGAAACCATCAAACGTCAGGCATTTGATATACCTCGAAAACATTCTCAAGCTTCAGATATTTCCAAGCGTAAACACAATTTTCACGTTATATCCGTCTCACGCCAGGATTCCAGAAATGTGGAAACAAGAAATTCACTGCAATATATAAATCTATCTCTATTTTCTTTCATGTAAAGGCTTTCGAGTGAAAATGGAATGTAACCAATTTATTGTGTTGTAACGGAATTTCTCAAAGTTCTAAGACAAAATATTCCGTGGATTAATGTGAAGTAAGATGCTTCTTGTTTCGACTAATTCCGCCCATAACAAATGCGACTTGTTAATTGCTAGAAGCCAATGGATTAAATTGCTGAATGTTCTCCGGGAGCTACGTGGGAATACACGTATTGCACATCAGCTGAGCTCAAGCGAGCGCTGAGTCCGTGTTTGCTCGAGATTGATGTAGCAAACGTCATTGCAAACCTTGTTTGAGTTGGTGCATATTTTATATTATGTTGCACTCCCGCCCGTATATATTCATATGAACTCATTTTTTTAATTTGAAAACATGTTCTGTCGATGGCAAGACTGGAGGTAACAAGGTTACAAAAATCAAATATTTCAACTCGATAATACAAGTCGATAGCATTTTACGTACCTTTTTTATTTGGGTCTAAAACACAACCAGTAAAAATCAAATTATGGTCAATGCAGGTTTTAAAAGTTTCGTAATGTAGTGAGAGAGAGAATGTACTGATTGCATTTGAGCACATATTTGCTTGTCACATTGAACCAGCAATCACATTGTGTCGCACATGATGGCGCCTAAAAACTTTAATTAACCATTCACATTGTTTGCTCACTCTTCTGTAAGCACCAATATCACCCCTATTGGATAGTAAAGTGCAGCAATGTCACCAGGAATATGTTAATGTAATAACTTCCATGAACAAGTTGTGTACTTAACATCGGCCATGTAAACGCACGGCACGGGGAACAGCTGCATCACTACATGCTTAGTTTGAATATTGTTGTCAGCGAGGCGACGCGTCGGTGGGCGCCGTCGAAGAGGGTGGAGCGCGTCGTCTCCGCTGGACGCTCAGTTGGTCGACGGCGTCACGACGGTGCACACGGCGGACTTCGGGCTACGTCACGGCCGCAGCGGGAGTCGAACTGCTGACGGGGTCCATGCTTGCTGAAGCAGTCTCTGATCCTGCATACTTGTTGCTAAGACGGTGGACGCCATGAGTCGCTTCCTCACATTGCTTTTCATCCTCGGCGGTGAGTACCAAGCTGATTAGTGTGCGTTGTCGAGTACTGAAGAAAATTTAGAACTCTTGACTTTATATTAACGAGAAGAAAACAATGAACGTATGAATTTTTATGTGGAAAAATATAATACAATTATGAAATATGTTTTTTTTTTTTTATTTTTTATTTAATATTTAATAACAGCTTGGGAATCACACATATATTATCTTAACAATAACCTATCGAGTTTTACCTTATGACCTAGGGTAGGTGGCTGTAAATAAATACCAACTGCAATGTGAAAAGATTTTCCTTGAGTGGGAAATGTGTTTAATCAGATGAAGCTTTTAGAACTTAAGTTTTAGCAAACATGTATTTTAATATCAAAGTCTGTAATTTTTAATGAAAAGAGAATACCTACAATAATTATATTTATCACTTTATACACATTCTTTATAATTATATTTTAAAATCGGTGTCAGCCAATTCTCATCTCAAATTCGCAGCGTTTCCTATCGAGCTATGACTTCATGGCATGTATGAATAATGACAAAGGAAGATATGAGTTAGGAATACCGCCTTGAAACGTATACGTATAGGCCATAAATAAATTGTATTTGTGTATCGAAGCCGAATGCAGTAACTTTTACAATTATACTAACTGCTTTTTTCAAAAAAATAAACAAAATGTTCGTCTCGACAGCTCTGCAAACTCAACAAAACCACAATTGAACTTTGACATGATGTGTGCTGCAGGCCATTTTAATTTTTCAACCAATCAGAAGATATTTTTTTCTTTTTTAACTTCTCCCTGGTTGCCAAAATTTGAACAGAATGACTAAATTCATAACAGTGGAGTACTGATTTTACCTATATGCGTGATTGTGTAGAGTAATCAGCATTAGAATTACATCAATAAAAATGGTTTTAAAATTTCACAGATATTGGCGCATTGTGTATAAACGTTAAGTTGGTATCTACGTGAAATTCCTAAAAGAGCTTCCAGTTTTAAAAATTACGGTTGAAAAAGCACTGCTTTCTTAAATGTATGCGTATGCTCATTCTCAAAATTATTTATTTATAGTCGGAAAAGGGGAATTTAATCAGACTTTAAACATTAATGGCGTGACATCATCAACAAATTTGAAATTAAGAATGGCAGTATGATGGTGATATGGGGTACTTCCTTACATTCTTACTAGGAAAACGCTCAGTGTAACGCGTTGATGAGCGAGCGAATTGATGAGTTGATTAGTACGTGCAAATTCTCGAACCGGATTTACGTACACAACGTACACTCGACAATTCATAAAACGGTATTTGAACGAAACAGACTGGCTGCTGGTCAGGTTCATTGACAATTGAATTTGATCCTTGTTATCAATGAAATCAGAGCCCACCTACTAGAGGTAGATGACGAGTAAGTAGACTTCATCAGATGAGGCCAACACATATTTTTCAGACAATCCATTTTTTTCAAACACCGTTTTGTAAATTGTCGACTGTAACTACAGAAAAAATAAACATCCATATTGAAATGGAATATGAGCCATTGTGGGATATGATCAACATAAAAGTATTATGTTTTTCGTTGAAATTATATAATAGCTATCTAAACACTCTGGTGCCTAAAGGAAATCAGATTTAGTTACAGGGGAAAATTCCTATTCGTCCATACTTCATTTCTGATATTTATTAAAAATTTCAAAAATTGCATCATTTCTTGACTGATTGGAATGAAAATTTGTAAAATAAGAGACAACGTTGGTCTTAATGGCCATGCAAAATATGAGTTTCATCAGATTTATCGAAGACCATTTTCATCTTTCAGCCAATCAGGAGATATTTACCTATTTAAACTGTAACCAATGAACGGATTAAAAAAAATAAAAAAATAAAACAGAGGTCCGTGCCAAAAGAGCCAAAAGGAGTCGCTCGCTTCGCTCGCTCAATAAAAGTCTGTGTAATATCAAACTTTCGGTAGAAAACGTCAAAGAAAAGGTTTATTTATAATTTAATAATTATAAGTTTCCGTAGCTCAAATATTTAATTACAAACAGTAGTTTCTGCAAATAAATGTATTAATTAATTACACTTTAACATCAAATCTCGCTTCAATGTCTTCAATATGGCGGCAGCGTTTTGACATTGACTTTTTACAAGCTTTACCCAAAATGCAAATGACCTATTGTTGTTTTTTTGGGGTTGACAGTAACTACTCAAAAAAAACATTCTGACTCTGAATAATTGGCAAAAAATCGAATCCCACAAGTATGGCGGCATCCAGTTCGTTTTATGAAAAAAGGCACATCAACACAATATGTAGTACAAATATCATCAAGTCGGTTAGGCAGTTTAGGCAAAGAGGTTCTTCTAGTAGGCCTTGCCAGTTTAACCTTGTGGAAATGGAAGTTATGAACGCTTCCTCTGAAGGGACTTCTTGTTGATGGCTTCTGTCCGGCCAAGCGGCAACATTGTCCAGTTGTCATCTGATTTAATTGTTTAAAATTTGACTGCCCACGCGACTTACCTACTGTATTTAACAAAGACGACATTTTATTAGTAACAAATATTTGTCAATTGCAATGCGTTGTCATGCCACATTTAGATATTAATATTGGTTGTATTTTCGGTGACCGGTGAATAGGATGGAGTATGGAGTACCTACTGAATCTAAGCCGTGACATGAACTCTGGCAACACTCACTTTAGCAATCTTACAAGTTTTGACCTATTGGACTTATTTGAATGAAAAAGTTCAATCTCATTGTTGAAAACGTTCCAAGTTTTAGTTATGGCACACACAGTCTCAAAATTATGCAAAATTTAGTGTGAAAATTATATTTTGTTGCGATTTTAAAAGCTTTTGGAAAGCTTAAACTGTTTAAACCGATTGACACGAAATGTTCACAATTGTTTTCGTCGATGCCATTATTTTGAATCCCTTTCGAACCGGTCGGATTGGAACTAAATTAGCGCGATTGAATTCGGACGGATGTTTTATCGAAACGCCAATAACAAAACCGATGATACTTTGCAGAAATCCGTAGCTTTGTTTTAACAGTAGGCACACATGACTAGATGCGTTTTTTCTTTTGCCAACGTTTTGTTGTACAATAATGTTGAGCCATATTAATAGGTATAATTACGTTTTGTGCCATGTGTCAATCACAGTCTTGTGGCATGTATTGTTAATTTGCAGATAATCAATGTGTCATTATGTAGTCTTTGTCTTGTGCTGCGTTGTGTGTAAATATCTTGTAACCAGGACAAAAAGGTTAAACTTTACATTGCCCTATACTTAGGCCTGCTCGTCGGCCGGTTAATTACCAAATTATACTCGGAAATGTCAGCGAGTTGTTCCTTTTATATTAAAATACGATTAATAGCGTTTTCTTTATTCCACTATCTAAAGCCCAATCCACATTAGCAACTTTAGGTTGATCAATTTAATTAAGTCGATGAACCAATTGAGCAAGTTAAGCAGAACCAAGTTAATCAATCAAAAGTTGCTGTGGACTGGTCTTTAGTCGTCGTTTGTACGGTGGAAAAGACTTGAAGGCAACACAATAAAATAATTTAAAGGACTTGGCTTATCGATTTTCCTAGTGAAAAATTTTGATCTAGGTATACTACTATTATTGTACACACGATGCGTTAAGTATTTCTTGATTTTTAAAAGTTATTTTAGAAATATCTAATGACGAAATTTTTTGCTAATTTTTATATTCATTATTTTTTTGAGTGAGCGTAGCGGGTGACTTTATTTTGCATGTAGGACACTTTCTATTTTTTTTGACCCGACGCTACAGGTTAAATTTTTTTCCGATTGAGCTGAAATTAGGCACACATACTAACATCATTCTAACTTATCGTGTATAGTTTTTGAGAGCTGCCCTCTGATTGGCTGAAAAATGAATACATCTCCCGATTGATCGAAAATAAAATCGTTCCGATTAAGTTCAAATTTTGCATGGACATTAGGTCTACCATTTTCTCTTATTTTACAAGTTTTCAGCCCAATCGGTAGAGAATGAATATACTTATTGACAAAAATAGAATGTCAGATGATATTTTATTGACATTTAATTTCTATGCAACTTAGATCTGATTTTCTTTTTGGAGTGTAATAGATGACTATTCTCAGTTTCAATGAAGTCAGGTAATTTTATTTTGATCGAGTGTATCGTATTTCAATGCACTATGGATGTTTATTATATTGTTTTCTGTGCGTTACGATATTCCGGTTGGAGATGTTGCGCGTTTCGGTGATCGCTCATCAACGCATTACAGAGAGTTTTCCTAGTATAAGAATTTATAACTTTTTAGCTAATTCGGTCAGTACCTACTTCACACATCAGTTTTTGACTTTTACAAATTTGTTTTATCGAGAAAGTATTATTGAAATCATTACATTTTTGGAGAAATATCGTTATGAATCGTCGTTGATTAGAGCGAGCGACTCTCCTCTGGGCTCTTTTGGCACGGTCCTCTGTTTTTTGTGTGCTTTTTTCTGTTACTGCCGGTATACAACAGGTCACAGTTTTTCTTAGATAGAGCTGAAATTTTGCACACATGTACGGACCATCTCTGGGCGTTGCAGACCCAAACTTTTTAAAATCTGCCGATTGGTTCAAATTTAAAAAAAATATCTTCCGATCGGTTTGTCCGATTAATTTTAAATTTTTCCAAATCATTGCGACCAACATTGTCTCAAATCCTACAAAGTTTCAGCCAAATCCTCTGATTGGTTTTAGTTTAAATTATATCTTCTGATTGGTCGAATATCAAAATGTTCCAAAGTTCAAATTTTGCATGGTGATCAAGACCAACATTAGCTAAACTTTTACATTGAGTATCAATGGTAATTTTACGAGTTTAGTATAGGCTGTCAAAAGAGATTTGTAGAATAAGTATGTAGGTAAATTGTAATTATTCAGATCTTAGTTCACACAGAAAAAAATATTTTGTTTAATTCAACTAAAACCTTATGTTTACGTGATTTAGTGTCTATATTTAGTTAGATTAACTAAACTTTACTTAATCCAACAAAATCATTTATTGGTTTAACTAAATAAATATAGTAAAATCAATCAAAAAATATGTTTACTGATTGTATTCTTAAATTAGCGAATCTTTTTGGTTAGTTTTAGAATATCAAAAGTTGATGTTGGAATTCACTAAACAGAGAAGCTTGATATAAGTATATTTCGGGGAAAAGGATGACAACCCGGTTATTTGTTTTATGATGAAGTCTGTGATTGGTCAGTTTCGTCACGTGATTTCTTCCTTGCGATGACGTACTGCCACCGGCAGTTTGGCCGGCACGGCAGCCATTTTGCACGCTTCTCTCTCTCCAAGCAAGCAAAGCGATTCGTTTCATTATTGTGATTAAAATGCACTTTTAATATTAATATCGTCATGCTATGCGGATATCTTATCTTGAAGAGTTTGAACCTTACAACATTGAAGAAAGACAACCATCAAGACATATTGAACGAGCAAGTTGTAAGAAAGAATTTCAAGAGGTAAGAATACTCAACACTACCTTGCCAAGACTCATTCATGGTATGTAATGGTTTGAGGTTAATGTGTCTGTGTCTAATAAGTAGTTTCCCGTTTGTATGGACGCACCTACTTAGTTGTAAGAATTAGACACAAAAACAATGACCTAACGTTAGAATCCACCACATAAAATAGGTACCTAGGTAGTAAATACCGCATGGAATGGTCCTGCTGCGGTGTCGACAAATCAGTCAATTTTTTGCTTTTCACTCTGCAACAGTTTCTAGTAGGTACCTAGGCTAGTAGAAAGTAGGTAGGTACCTACCTAAACATAAGTGCATTTAATTCCGAAGTTATATTTGCCTAGGTATTTACCTCTAGAACTTAATCAGAAATACATGTTCATCAATAATCACGTGCGATGGCATTTAGCAGGTCCGAAAAGAATGTACTTGGTAGGTAGTTTAATCGGTAGGTAGTTTAGGTTAGGTAGTCTAATCATTTGTCTTTAATCAAAATCCGAAGAACAATCTTGCACCTTACCTACTGCACATTAAATGTAATGAATGAGGTAACCTAGGTACTTCCCTATTCATTACCTACTTTTTTTCTGGATAACAGGATGCGAATCACCCCAAAGACGGAGGGAAATCAGTACGCTGCATCGCTGTCGTGAAACCAGGGAGCGCAATCGGTAAAGCTTCCGGGCTGATCTCAAGAAGAGCACATAATGAAGCGGACATACTTCCCTCTACTTCGTAAGTACCTAAACTAAGTAGGTGTAGGTACACTTAACAAAGCAAAAAAGGATCGCTCAATAAATCTGATTTGTTGAAAAATCTAAGGTCACATCATTAGAAGCCAATTGGTTTGATCTCCTTGTCTCACTCTAGTATGTGACCTCTCATTTTAATAACAAGCATACATAGCGTGTTATTGAACATGCATTAGATTACAGTCATTAGATTGTAATGTAGGTAGTCGGTATCACAGACGAAATATTGAAATAAGAGAAAATTATCTTGACTCTTAAGACCATGCAAAATTTTAAATTGATTGGACCAAGTCAGCTGATTTTAACAATGCACATACATGAGCACCTAAATTGCATAGGTACAATGCACCTCTCAGCTAAAAAATTGCAAAATTTCACCATAGATGAAGTTGTGTGACCTGTAGTACCTATCCAACAATGCAAAACAAATAATAAGAAATCGATAAAGAACAGAGGTCCGAGCAAAGTGTCAAAAGTCCCCCCCACCCCCCACCCCCAATGAAAGTGTTAAAGATAAAGTCGTGTTAATTTTGTAATGTTGTTTTAAAGATGATGCTGTGTTCGAGAACATCAGAGCCTGGTGTGATGTGGCGACAAGCAGTTCCCTGGTCGCTGTACAGCGATACCTAGTATAATGACGGTCGGTGACTTTCATCGGAGGATTTTCCATCTTGGGGGCTTCAAGTGGATATGTATTGGTACGTTAATTTCCAAGTTTGTTTTTACAACTTTTAAAGTTTGAAAAGTCCATTCATTCCACTCAATAACTAGGTAAGTAAGTCCCATCCACGGACTTTCCAAAATTCTACTTTGCATTTGATGAAGCTCTCATTTTGGTTCTAAGTAAAATTTTAACAAGTTTGAAATGAGATGAACATGTTGTATGGAAACATTTTGTGTGGATTCTACTTTCATTTTCTCATGGAAAAACAAAATTAATTTAAATTATACATTCTATTGATACCTACAGTTTACAAAATTATACTACTTGAATTCTCTGAGAATAATATGTCAGCTTCTATGTTATTGTTTTGAAAAGTCTGAGCGGACTTGTTGTGTGGAACGGATTTGCTTTGCAAGCATTGTTTGTTATTGAACATGACAAACAATCTTCCAAATTTGTTCAACAATAATTTTTATCATTATAAAAATTTTGATCATTTGATTATTTTCATAATTTTTTTTATTGAGTGGAACGGTCTTTTCAAAACTCAGAAGCTGACATCTTCTCAGGGAATTCATTGTAAATTGAAAACTGTATCTAGAGAATATGTACACTCAACAAATGATTAAAACGGTATTGAAAGAAATGGATTGTCTGAAAATCAAAAAAGTGATAGCATTATTCGCAATGCAGTCTATGCTAACTCTTCATCTAACTCTATAGTAGTTGAGCTCTGATTTCATTAATAATAACAAGGATTTATTGTCACGGAACCTGACCAGCAGCCAATCAGTTTCGTTCAAATGATCTCGTTTAATGATTTCGATTGTTTCGTTCATGATTTGTTGGGTGTACAATTTAAAATTAATTTTGTTTTTCCATGAGGAAATGATAGTTGAATCTACACAAAATGCTTCAATTATTGGACCATTTTTCTCATTTTAATGTTGTTAAATTTTGCTTAAAATCAAATGAGCTCCATCAATATTGACCTGGCTCTAAAGTAGACTATTGACAACTTTAATGTTATACATGTACATAAATATTCAACATTTTAGGGATTGAGGAGCCCCAATAATATGTATGTTGTTTATATCTACTTCCATTTTTGGTAGAGATAAAGATGTACATTGTTTTAATTGTTAAAATATATTGTACTCTTTGCCAGTCCGTAAACATTTTTGTTGCTGAAAATAACAGTTCCAATTAGAGAGCTTAGGCCCAGTTGTACCAAGTCCCGATAAAATTAGCGGTAGGATTTATCGCCTGAAACCATGGCAACAGCCAATGAAACACAGCCATCTAGACTGCTAAAGTTCACTTTAAGGTAGGTTTACAGCTTGACGCTCGGCGCTCAACGCTAGCGCTGAAAGATGAACATGGTTTATAAATCTTTGACATTGAACGCCAGCGCTCAGCGTTGGCCAATCAGGAGGCTCAACGGCGAGCGCTGAGCGCCACACGTCGAACGAACGCCGAGCTGTAAACGTACCTTTAGTCTAAAGTGAACTTTATCTTACTTATCGGGTCATCGTACAACTGGGCCTAAAGGTACGTTTACAGCTCGACGTTCGCTCAACGTTTGGCGCTCAGCGCTCGCCGTTGAGCCTCCTGGTTGGCCAATGCCGAGCGCTGGCGTTGAAGGTCAAAGATAAACTATGTTCATCTTTCAGCGCTAGCGCTAAGCGTCGAGCGTCGAACGTCAAGCTGTAAACGTACCTTTAGAGAGTTAGATTATCTTCAAAGGGCCAAGAGTTTTCACATTAATTCGTATTCAATTCAAAGGCTCACTTATCAACGCGTTACACCGAGCGTTTTCCTGGTTTAATTAAATTTAGTTTGGTCAAATGACCAAGAATATTTGTCCGGTCAATTGACCTTGAACTATCCCTAACTATTTTTATTGTTTTCAGACTTCCGGAGAGATTTTGACTTCCGAGTGGCGAACGTGTGTGTAGATGGAGAAACTAAACCCTTTACAAGCAGACTCGTCAACCATTTGTCATCTTCATTGGCCCCGACATCTCTGCAGTCGAGACGTCTTCATCGACCCGATCCAGTGCAAGGTGTATTCTTCACCCGAGTCGTTGACGTGTGCATTGAACATTAGCTATGAACACTCGTTCCACCGTAACCGATTCTGTTCGTAACGCACGGTCATTGCGTATGATCATTGATTGGGGTTTGATGACCACGTGCGAGTTTGTACAAAGTGCGAAGACTTATGTTCTCTTTGAATCAATGCATTATTCTATTTTGTTTCTACTTGTGTGTTCAATGTTTGTAAGTGTAAATAAAAATGTTTTACCTACTACATTCTCAATGTTTGTAATTTCTTGTTTTCACCAAATCATTTTGTCCCAATAAACAAATTATTTAGTTAAATTAAATTAATAATTCATTTATATTAACTAAAGCATATTGTTAAAACAAGAAAATAATTTTGAATCTTAACCTAATATGTATGTAAAACTAACCAAAATATATACTTAAATCTAGTTTATAGAGTTGATATCTTAGATTCAACTAAATAATTATACTTAATTCTACTAAAAGCATAGAGCTGATTCCGTAAACCAAGATGGCCGTACTAAAAGTTATTCTTAAATCTACTAAATAATATAGTGAAAACAACTAAATATTTTAAACATAAAATATGTTTAACTTAACTAAGCTTGTCGTTGACTGTATAGTAAACATAGAATATAGTTAATTCTAATCATATTTTAGTAGATCTAAACAAATATTTTTTTGTGTGCACGATAAATAATAAAATAAGACCATTTTTTGAACTTCTACGTAAACTTATTTATTATTTGATAGTACTGAAGAAGATAGATAGCACTTCCTGAAGAAGTCCTGTGAAACAGGACGAAATATTGTACTATCTAATAATAAATAAGTTTACGTATAAGTTCAAGACACAATGGATCTGTTATTCAGCCAGAGTGTTTATATGGAGATTTTGAAGTGGCAAAGAAAATCGTATTGTGTCGTATCGTGTATTGTGCATGGCTGGGGATGTTGCACGTATCTGTGCTCGCTCATCAACGCGTGAATCTGAGCGTTCAGTTTAATTAAAAGAGTTGGAAGAAACCGAAAAATGAGAAATGAGTCCATGAAAACCTAGAACAGACATAATGTTCATCTTTCTTTACATCTACTTTCAAGGTATGTTCGATCGTTCGATCGGTATGTTCGAGCTGCATCGATCGAATTTTTGTCTCAGATCTTTATGATTTTTGGCATACTTATTCATAATGATGCCATACACAACCCATCCAAATATTATGGACTTGCCGTGTGTAGTTATTGAGATATTTCAATTTGAATTTCAGTTGTCTCCCCATGTTATCTTATGGTCGGCGTGAAAAATCTGTCATTATTAGGGTATTAAATGGAGTTTGTATTTTTTTGTATGAATAGATTTTTTACCAAAAACTTGTTTTTAGAATGGTCATGACCTCAGCTTTATTAATAAAAATTGAAAACAATACCAACGTGTGCTAAATAAAAAGTTATTAGCTATTAATTAGGCATTAACTCACTTTCATAAATCTAAAAGTATCTTTTAAAATCCAATTTGTATCAATATATTCCAAATAGGTTCATTCTCTTCATTTACTATAAAATTCATTTCCACTTTACAAATATTTTCAATTTTTAGGTCATTATTATAATTGAATGAAAGAAGGATCAGATTTGACTCAAATCAATCTTCAAATGCAATACAAAGCCTCGCTTATCAATGCATTACCCAATTGACACCTAAATCGAATCGGATAACTAAAGCCCCATTTACACGGTGCAATTTCTTGAACAACTTCTGTGTCACATTCCCATTTTTCATACAATTTTGTGTTTAAACGACGCAACTTTCTGTCACAGAACTTAAAACATGTTCTAATTTCCATTCAAGAAGTGTGACACAGAAGTGTGGTACAGAAGTTGTACAAGAAATTGCACCGTGTAAATGGGGCTTAAGAAAATTTACGATTTTCCCAATAAAGCACTCTGTAGAAACGAAATCCTATAATAAATCTTATAGTTCCGAAAATGATTTAAAAGAAACACACTTGCAAAGTAAATGTCAATATTAAAGAACATAGGTACTTGCCTCATCGTCCTTTTAGTACCAATCACAATCACATAGACAATTTCGTTATTTTTGTTAAAAACCTTAGATTGTTAACTGAAACTTTACTTTTGTCGCAACAGATAGAATTAAATTGCTGATTAAATTTGCATGATGGACCCACATCGTTCATACCCATCCATTTGGGATCTAGAATGTTTATTTTTTCTTGTGCAATGTGTCTTGCTGTTGTTTGTACATAGCGTGTTTATTATATGCGGACTAAATATATGATGACAACTATTCTGGACAATATTAAATGAAGTTAACTGTTAACTTTATGGCGTGAACAAAGTAGCATATGACATTTAATTAAAAAGCGAACTCTGTCCTCTGGAGCTGCTTTACTATGGAATGGAAAGTACGTGTTTAAACCCCCAACAAACTCAACCAACGTGGGAAAAAACACTCACTCTGTCGGCTTTATCGGTCAACTGGGACTAAAGCAGAGCAAGTTTATCAAAGAGATGTTTTATCCATAAACAATATCGAAGTCTGGATAATTGAAAAAGTCGATTTGCTATTTCAAACGTGAAGCTAAATGGAAGCCAACTGTCGTACAAGTAGAACGGTGTGCCAGTTCGAAGTATGCAGGAAGTTTTGCGAATGTTTGACAACCACATCATGGCGGCAAACTCCAGTGCGACAACTGCGACGTCTTCCAGAGCAGAGACACTTGACGTGTCATTTGACGGCCGCACTCTGCACCGTTGTTTGAACGAGTGACGTCACATATCAGACTGTCATGTTTGCTTACCGATATTGAACACAGCAATTCTCTCCGAGAAGGAAAAGCGATTATGTCACTTCCTAATACAAAGAACACTTTCGTGTAAAAATAAACGCAGGCCTAACTCCTTAAAATCCAAATTGTAGGGACATAAAATAAGTCTCAACTCACTTATCTTAATCTTCCTTGAAAATAAAGTTTATGTTTTTAATTAAATTAAGGTCACAACGTATTCTTTCTATTACCATATCTTAGCCGGGCAGATTAAATCTAAAAGAAACAACTTTTTGGCGTTTGGTGATAGGAACTAAAAAAACTCACAGAGACTCATTTGTTCAGAAAAAGTGCTGAAATTCGGGTGGTCCCTATCATCATAATATTACCTCAGAGTCAGAGTATGGTAAAGAGATATGGGGGTAATTCCAGAATATAACTTTTTAAACAGCTACGATAAGTATACTACCTACTTTACAGTTTGAAGATTATGATGTATAGCTAGTTTTGAAAAATAAAGCTGTTGTTGTGTCTGACTCTTTCACACTGTACACATGGTACCTATGACACGGGATTCGTTACAATATGATATTTAGCTACAAGTTAGAGCACAAACTTTGTCTGTTGTGAGAGCTGAGCTAACAAGGAATATACTTCTTGAGAGCTTTTTACCTCTTCTACTCACTGCTAAATTCCCATTTTAGCATAAAAATTAGTTCCATCGCCATAACTAAATAAACTGAAAATAACTTTACTTAGTGTCATTTAGCTATGTTGACTGAAGTAAACTTTGAATGAGTTGCAGCTCCCTTCTCAATAAACACTTGAATCAACTAATTGCAACAACGACAGCACAGTTACACGTAATATTACGATTGGAGACGATTTCATTGTTTTGTAGCGGCTGCTCGGTTTGTTACTGCCGTTAGCTGCGAAGCTCACAAAGATATTTTAAAACTATCTTTGGTATCTATCAGTCCCCAACAAGATTGCTGGGATCATTGAAACTGCTAAATTTCTTTTTAGTTTCGAAAATCGAGGCTTGCCAAATATACGAGAATTATTTTAACTCTATATGAGACAAATGATATGAACCATACTCATTATAAAAATTTTCCGAAACAAGATTACAGTAAAATGCCATTTAATGTTGGCAATCCTGAAAACAGATTCATGCTGCTCAGCGAAGCATTTGATTTTTGTTGTTGCCAACTTATATTGCTATATTTCTCAAGATATTTCATTCAACACATAAACATCGTTATATTTCGTTTGCGTAACGTAATAAAACAAGTAAGTAAATGCAGCGCATGTACAAGTAATTGTTTGGAGCGGAGCAGAATCATGACTTGGACACCGAGCTGGTAACGTCTCGAGGACTTGTGTTCAATCAGAGCATGACTTGGTGGCAGCAGTCATCAATCCAGCACAGTCCATAAGTCCAAGTTGAGCAGTTAGCCGGGTTCAGCTACATTGACCACGATTCCGTACTTTAGACGCCGGCGTTCCTATCGGCGGAAGTGAAATGCGAGGGAATGGAGAAGAAATTGCCTCGGATATCAGAACGAGCGCACTTAGATCCGGCGCCTTGCTGTTAAAATGGCGCTCGTTTGTTTATCCGTGGGGGTGGGGAAAAGAGCTGAGCGGATTATCTTAATTTTGTATTGAAATACTAATATGAAATTGAATAGAACACAAACGGTTGAGAAGAAAGGAAAAGCAATCTGACTCGTTTACGTATTACATTTGGAAGGGCTCAAAGTCAAAAGTATCACATTATTAGATCTCTTTAAGTCTGAGATGCAAAATTACCTCACTAGTATTATACCCCCTCTTCCTCTTTCTCTCCCTCACTATCTCTCTCTCTCCGCAATCGAAAAAAGCTCATACGAATGCCACTTTTAAGAATAATCGGGTTTTTCATCCTATGGGTATTACAGGTCTGCTCCGCATTCCAGGAAAATGAATTATGCTATGGAAATAGGCCATTTTCACATCTCATGTCAATTATCAAAGAATTGTGTTCGTGCTGAAAATGTTATGTTTGTAAATGCAGAGGCTCAGATTTCCAGGCAAAGCGTTTTGTGTTGTGGCGATTTATGATGTGTTGTCGAAATGTGAAATAAACATCAAACAGATAATATCATTTGGAGCCTGAGATGTACGTCCGTTAGCAATTATAAATAGAGCGCAAATATTGTTATTGCATAAATCATATAATTGATATTCAATTTGTTTATTAGAATCAGTGAGGTGGACGATGATTGGCTTAGTTGGAGCAATGAAAACATTTCACATTTCACTGGGCACTGGATGGAGAATTGTCAACAATTTAACTCGCTTGTGTTGTAAAGAAGAACAAGTTGGGGGCATACAGACAGGTTGACAAGAGTTAGTTCTCGTATCATTACAAGAGCTCTCCCAAGACGTCATTACCTCGCACAAGATGCCATTTTGTTGACTGAGGGGCAGTGGCGGAATACTCCAGAAGTATGGATCTCCAGAGGGTCTCCAGGAGACGGGCGAATTTTCTAAAAGGGCAAGGTCATAGTGATCCAGATGGCATTTGGTAAAATTCAGGACAATTCATGAAAGAAACTATTGTCTTGGTCCAGAAAATGCGAGCGCAAAAGAAATCATAGTGGAGGTGGGAGAGGGGTGGGGAGGGGGGGGGGGCATATTCCCTGGGGTACAGCGCAGGGAAAAAAATTGATTTTCAGAAATCAACCTAGATTATTTCTACTCATTTTTAAAACATCAATCGTAGTATTGGGGTGGGGGCGATTTACTCCATCCCCTCATTGGATTCGCTCCTGCTGAGAAGACTCATTAGCAATTATTACTGAAGTCCAAATATTGTTATTGCATAAATTATATATATAATTGATTCTCAATTTGTTTACAAGAGTCAGTGAGGTGGACGATGATTGGCTTTGTTGGAGCAATGAAATGCATCACTGGGTACTGGATGGTGAATCTAACAGAAGATAGCGCGACGTACATTGGGACAACAATCCGGGCTGTTGATAAAACTGATTCTGTGCCGCAGCTGGCTGAAATTGTCGAAAATCACCGATAAGTTTTCTTTAGTGATATTGAATTTTGTTACAAGGGTTGTTCCTTCCTCCGCTCAGCCAGTAACAATTATTCAACTTTAACGGACGAAGTTGTGTGGTTTCTTAGAACTGATCGGAACAACAGAAACTTACACAAAGCGGTTAGCAATTAGCTACTATTTAATTTCTCTCGCTTCCATTGAATCAGAAATAAATCTTTTCAATAAGCATGGAGGACCAAACGTCTTTTCCCGCCCCAGCACCACCTCCCCTCACCCCCCAAGAGTCCATCACTTCCAGCGGTTGAGTTTCTTTCCTCGAAACCTCCATTCTGTTTTATTCAACGAAGCCGCACGAGCGCGTTACGTATTGTGGAGATATTTTACATAAAATACCTACACTAATTTATTCTGGCTTTTCTCTGGAATTTTCTTTTAAGCCATCTGGAACCAAACCTGCATGTATCGACAAATGTAAGAGCTGACTATCCATACAGTGAATTTGCATTCACTGAGCTACTAATGAAAAGAAGAACAAATAATGCTGGGAGGAATACTAAACCGCACTGCTCTTTTCCAAACAAACTCAGCCAATAATTTAAAAACTTTTTTTCACTTCTAATAAACCAGAATCACGTCATTTTTCCTCCAAAACTCTCATCACAAATAAAAATTAATGCTGGGAAATATATCCAATTTTTATTTTTTATTTAAGTGATATCGTAGATTCTCTCATGTCAATATTAACTAAATACATGTAGGTAATGTAATTGTTTTTTAATCGAGCTGACAGAAAGCTCAACTATAGAATAGCTCCCAGGAAGGAACTTCCTTTCAACTTGGCATCTGTCCAGAGAATTGTATAAAAGTTGAAAGTTTTGAACAATGTAGCCACAGGGAAAATGATAAACTATGCGAGCCCTGACAAGATACTAGATGGTGTCGGGAAAACCAGGAAAAAACCTCGCCTTGTTTTTCCAGAAGTCTTCTCGACGAAATTTGGTGAAAGAAGAACTAATTATCATGAATAATGATGTGTTTTCAGGAGTCGCTCTGGAGTTTCAACCATTACTTATAGGTAGTCTTAGTGAATATTGGCAAATGGCTTTCGTGCACACTGCAACTACTGGAACAACAGTGAAGAAATTATATAGTATTTGAGTCAGTGGTTAGATCTTTCAGGACTGAAGTAATACTAATAGTTACTTCTTTGTCAATGTGTCTAGACAAGGATAATATAAAAGTTGACAAATAGCATTTAGTATAATTGTGTTGTGATCCCTTCTTTGCCATTCTTGGATTGACTTTATTTTATACGACTTGTGTAACTCACTAACAAGGAATCGCCATTCATTTGGGGATGTTTGTTAAACGTCGAATTGTAAATGTTGACGTTGCGTAATTATACATAACAGATTTCCAACGACCCGTTTAAAGACCGAATAACATTAGTGGGAGTTACGTAATATACCAACTGATGTTCATTGAGCGAAAGTTATTTCTGAGTACGAAGTTCTAGTGGAGAGAATGGGACCTGGCACCTCCACCCCTGCTTCCGAAAGAAGCTTAGCACAATCCAATACATTAAGCTATAATCCAAGTCCGCGTATACATAAAAAATTACATTATTTTTCGTCCCAAAAGTAATTTTGTCCAGTAAGGATTTGTGTAAACATAAACAATTTTGTGTTAGCCTACGAATATTTTACCAATAAATATAATTTCATCCTCATTGTAATAAAGTGAAGTGATTGTCAGTACATAGTGCATAGTGTCATTAAGTCCATACTGTGAATGCAAACTAGGGCACTTCTATTTAACCTAATAGCATGCATCAAAGGCAGCGTGAAAGACCCACCCACGCATTAGTGAGGAGCTCAAAGCACTGGTTTACCTGCCTGAACCATCGCGGTGATGTCAGAGCTGAACTTTCCCAACTATGTGGTCAGCTGTTGTCAAGGGCTGGGTGATGGGGGGGGGGGGGGGGGGGGGGGGTGAATACCTCAGCACATCTGTGAGGTATTCTGCTAGTGCTTGCACCAGGCAGGAATGCAGAGCACTGCACTGATGAGTCCAGTAATAAAGATATTCAACCATTTCCAGTACATACTATTTCGTCTGGATGAATATTACGTCAAGTGATGACCTTTTGAGAGATTACACGAATATGAACACGATGTTGCGTATGCTATGTTTTACTCTAAAAACGTTTGACGCAGACATAGGCTGGTGGAAATCCATTTGAAAATGCTTGTGCGATTTCCAAGCCTCGGGGATCGGCTCCCCCCCCCCCCCCCCCCCCCCCCCGCCCGGCCATAAGCATGGAGGATAGAGATATTATTATTCCTCGCGCTACGCTGACGATTTCATTTGCCCCCCGTTGAGAAAAACTCGGATTTCGCAGCTCCAGGATAATAATTGTTTGACGCGGCCCGTGGCAAGTTGCTACCACGTTATTACCAATTACCTACGTACACGCCAATGTGCGGGTTCTTTTGCAACTTCGTATATCCAAAGCTGCTTTCGACGTTCCGTTCCTTGAGTCTTGTTCTGCAGATTCCGCTTTGAGTAAACCAAAGATATTATATTCAATGAACCAACCGCTGTTTACTACATTATGAAACGTGGATAGACGTCAATTAGTCGCTAAGTGACGACGACGACGACGATGCCATTAATTAATAAGTTTTAATCAGAGAAGACGCTTTATTTCCTGTCGTGACCATTTACGCTTGAAATGAGTCTAACTTTCATTAGCACCGAAGTATTTTAATTAAAATATTTCAAAAGAATCTAAATTAGTTCATTATATTTCCGTCCGTGAAGTTTTTCTCCACGGCCATATTGTAACAATATTTTCAATTAGGTAAGACGAGGTGTCATTCCGTGTGATGTTTCTCGTAGAAACGACTTAATTCCGTTAAATTTCCGTTCTTAGGAATGACACTCGACGTAGGCGTCGCGGCGTTCAGCTGCTTTATAAACGGAAACTGAGAGTTTATTTAATATCTTCTTTCCTCCCGTCGATGGCATCGTCACCGTTCACGCTTTCGAGCGCCGCTCCGTTGGTTATTGATGCGGTGAGTTTCTTTGAGAATTTTCTTTTCTGAAACCCTCGACCTCATGACTTTGATTTTTTTTCTCTGTATTTTTGTTGGATTTGCTGTCAACGAGGATTTGTCTCGAGCTAAGCTCTGCCCGCTTGTGCCGCGAGTGGAAGCGGTGAAGACGCCGTCGACAGCGTTGCTACGCTTCATGGAGACGCTACGCTGGCAACACGAGGAAGAGATCAAAAGAAGCATTCGGAGTCTCCAAAACGGAGACGACGGCACGAGTAGTTCTCTGAGATCAGATTGATTCACGGAGCTTTGGACATCGGATCGACCCAGGTGTGCGCGGATGTAAACAAATTGAACAAATTGAACCTGAATAAAAACACGAATCTCCAAGGAAACGTTTTATGAGGTCGCACCACAGAAGTACAGTATTTATTAAAATATGCCATGGGGTTGAAACAAGTGTGGATTCAATTTCAAACTTGCTTTGAATAAAATATATTCAAATGGCCACCGTGACATGAGTATGACATTTGCCATGTGGTACAATGCCAGTCGCGGCTGTTTGAAATGGCCCACGGACACACGTGTTCATGGCACGTCCGCGCACGTACGACACGACCACCGATCAAACACGTCAACTGACACGAAATCAGAGTAAAGCTTACTACAAATCCAACTTTCAATCTCCCTCTCCTGCTTGTTATAAAATGAGATGTCATAACTTATAATGAGGCTTCCTTCCGGCGCTTTCTCTCAATCTTATTACTCGCATGGCCAATCCGAGTATAGCGTCACAGCGAAGCAGCCAATGGTGAATCTTATTGTTACACACCACGTACACACCGCTCCTTTGAGGAAGCACAAGAGTCTCGGTGGATTGCGGTAAATTCAGCACAAAGGTGTTGTGTTCTAACCGCATTATCTGGTTGTAGGCTTCCTGCATTTCGTGATTTATTATTTCGCACACGTTGGGATGTGTAATATTGTCTGCGCTTTCGGGTGCTATAGCTGACCGCCGGATTATGAGTCAGACGGTGGCGTGTGGCACCTGAAACCTGCGGGAATTGGCTCAAAGGGTAGAACACAAAGAATCAGCAATATTATAATTTGTTTATTACAGAGAAAATAAATGTTCATTGATGTGAAAAGAGCAATCAAAAATTATGAAACAATATTACGTTCGATACGTCGGCAGTAGTGATGATGTCGTCTGGTTTGTTTACTTCCGCGTAAACAAGTGGATGGCGTTGACTCTTGCGTAGTGTGTCCCGTGAACTCCAGTCCACCAGCAGAATGAAATGACTGGATATGTCACCTCCTTCAGCTGCGATGCGATGATGTTGTTTAATAACCCCTTGGTTATCAGGACGTCCAGCAGTCCGTGCACAAGGAGTGACCTCCTCGAGCAGTTGGATCAAGTTGGCTCAGGCTGATGACATTCGTGGCTGCAGACTCGTCGGTTTCTCCCGGAGTTGCAATTCACTAACTTTTATACTTTAACATTTACTGACTTTAATGTTGAAACTGTTCAGTTGATCACTTGTAACTTGAAATTGTCTTAATGCGATATTATTTTTAAAGTTAATTTTCTAACCTAGATAGGCCAACTTGTTACAGAGCCCCCTGAATTCTTGTTGTTCACCTTTTGACTGAAGTAAATTTGAAACACATTGAAATTTTTAATGAGAAAATGGTGATAAAACAAGGATTCACATAGAGACTGGACTATCTAGCAGGAATAATCTCTTCCTTTTGACAAACAAAAAGTTTCCTTCAACAGATGCAAGTTTATTTCCCCTTACAGCTGTCTAATCAAAACCTGAATGCATGAACTCACCCCTCCATCTACCAAAACAAAAACAAACCTCATCCTACTTCCCGGAAACGATGCTCGACTCAACCCTCTCTCTTATCACAATCCCGTTATTGGCCTAGTGACCTACTTTTGCTGGGTCATCATACCAAACATCAACATTGGTGTTGTCATCAGTAAGTATCAGCTGATCGACGCTCTTTCTTCCGTCCACGATCATATGGAAATGAAATCGTACTGTCTTCTCCACCGTCTTGAGTTGTCACTCTTGAAATATCTTCAAGTAGCTGTTTCCAAGTAGAATCTTCCTTGTTATCTTGAGCAGTGGTCGATGTGTAGTTTTCATTTTCGTCAGCTTTCTTCTTCAGTTCTCGTACGTTCATTTGCAGTCCATCTTGCAAGCAAACATTTTCGTCTTCTTCTCTCAAATCATTATTCAACCCTTTCTTCAAAACATCATCGTTTTCATTCATAATCACCTTGTCATTTTTCTCGTCGTGAAACTTTTCACCATTACTTTTAAAGTCGCCTATAGACTTCAAAACATCGCCAATTTCTTCAACTGTTCGAACTCTGTCGAAATCATCTTGATTCGCAATCGGAATCTGTAATTCTTCCTTCTCGCTCACTTGTGGCAATACTACCTCGCAATTGTCTTCAAAATTCTTCCTTCGAAATACATTTTCATCTTTCTTCATCTTCGTATATTCACAACTACTTCCTTTAACTTCTTCTTTGTCTGGTCCATCCAAACTTTCAATTTTATTCTGGACAATTTCTTCTGGCACACAGCCCCCCTCTGTACTCTCTTGTGATTGCAACGTCTTGCAAGCAGCAGCGTCTTCAATCCCCTTCTTGAAAAGCATAAAATCAAGTTGAAGTTGTTTTTCTATTGCAGAAACCTCTGCTTCTCTGGCTGCTTCTCGTTCATCCATCTCTTTCTTCCACCGTCTTGAAGATCCGCGTATAAATTCTTTAAGATCCTCACGCTCTTTCTTCTGTATTCTTCTAATCTCTTCTTTTCTCTCTTTGAAACGTGTCTTTTCGGTCGACGCAAAATCGTGTCCCATCTCTACTTTCCATTCTGTGTCGACCCCTGTTCGTTTCCCGAATTCTCATTTTTCGTTTCCTTCGTACCGGACTCTGGTGGACGATTATTATTATTCCCGTTACCATTCCCGTTACCATTCCCATTTCTGTTATGACTGTTTCTCCCGTTGTTGTTGTTATTGTAATTTCTGTCATAACTATTCCTGTTATTGTAGCCGTTCCTATTGTCATTGTAACCGTTCCCGTTACGAATTGGCTCATATTGCTTTGGGTCTCTTATTAGCTTCTCAGTGAATTCATCATGCTCTAAATCAGTCAGCTCCTTGATCAATTCGTCTTTAGTTTTGACTTTGCCTCGCACTATCACCCTGATGTTTGGTGGTAAGTGATTAATCAATATGCCAACCAAAACTTGTTCCGTCATATTGACCAACTCTGTCACATATTTTGCCTTGTTGATAATCCGATTGACATAGGTCACCATGTTTAGGTTCGAACTAATTTTGTATTCTCCAGCATAGATTGATCTAATGAGCTGATGCTGTACAGTTTGCGACCAATATTTATCTTTAAAAGCCTCTTCAAATTTGTCAATATTCTCAACGGGATTATTTACATACCAGTCTGCTGCTTTTCCATGTAAACACTTGACAATGATTCCCAGCTTCTGATTGTTATTCACATTGAATGTTGAAAAACGCTCTTTGATTAGCTTCAAAAATTGCATTGCGTTTATTGGGCAACTCTCTTCCCCATTAAATCTTATTGCCTCTTGTATCAGCGACTCAGTACAATGTTTTGCAAATTGCAACTCGTTATTTGCGTGACAGATGACATTTGATGTTGTTCCAGTCTTCTTTGCATTTTCATCTACTTTCTTACTTACGTCCTCTATTTTCTCCTTCATAGCTGAAATGCTTTCATTCTTCTCTTTATCCTTTCTTTCAAATCGCGAGCTTAATGAAAATATCTCCAGGCTGAGTTTCTTGTCACGCTCATCGATCTCAGTGTTTATCTTTACCAATCCGGTATTTACTTTTTCCTCAACACTGCTCGTCTGTGCTCCGATTGATTCTACGTAAGACTTAATGACCTCCAACTCTGTGTCGACTTTATCATTTACTTGTTGTACTCTTTCCTCTACATTTGTGACCCTAGTTTCAACCTTTTTCAATCCAGCTTCAAATTTACTCGCGATCTCCCTGAATTCATTTTTAGTTTCTAATAGCAACTCCCGTATTTCCTTTCCTCTCTCTTCGTCTTTCTTATCCCTTTCTTCTTTTTCCTTCTGTTTTTCTAGTTTCCTATTCATTTCCTTGATAGTTTCTTTCTCTTGTTGTTCTTGCTTTTCCTTTTCTCTTGCTTCCCTTTCCTTCATTAGGAATTCCATAATTGAACTATTGAATTCTTTCTCACCGAATTGTGAATATACACTGTCAGCTCTGGCTTCTTTTTGTCTCTCTTCAAAGATTGGCATTTCAACATGAGGTAGCGAGTCATCGTGTTCGTCCTCCCCTATCACCTGGCTCCTAGTTACCTCGAGTTCACTAACCACTGACTGGTCCCCCGCCCCCTCTACAGTCTCATCTAAATCTACAGTTGACGCTAAACTTGCATCTCGATCTGCCATCGTAACAGATGTAATGAACTAACATGCACAAATCTACAGTTGGCTTTATCTTTACGTTAACGGGTTGATTCTATGTAAAATTTCCAAATACATGAAAATTTTACGCAATGCCTGTGTCCACAAGTTTCAGAACAACTGAGTACTCTTTCACAATCAAGAAAACAATTATTTCTTTCAAAACAATTGCTCCCAGGAATGTTATTCGAGCCCCACACGTTGAGCGCCACTGAAACCTGCGGGAATTGGCTCAAAGGGTAGAACACAAAGAATCAGCAATATTATAATTTGTTTATTACAGAGAAAATAAATGTTCATTGATGTGAAAAGAGCAATCAAAAATTATGAAACAATATTACGTTCGATACGTCGGCAGTAGTGATGATGTCGTCTGGTTTGTTTACTTCCGCGTAAACAAGTGGATGGCGTTGACTCTTGCGTAGTGTGTCCCGTGAACTCCAGTCCACCAGCAGAATGAAATGACTGGATATGTCACCTCCTTCAGCTGCGATGCGATGATGTTGTTTAATAACCCCTTGGTTATCAGGACGTCCAGCAGTCCGTGCACAAGGAGTGACCTCCTCGAGCAGTTGGATCAAGTTGGCTCAGGCTGATGACATTCGTGGCTGCAGACTCGTCGGTTTCTCCCGGAGTTGCAATTCACTAACTTTTATACTTTAACATTTACTGACTTTAATGTTGAAACTGTTCAGTTGATCACTTGTAACTTGAAATTGTCTTAATGCGATATTATTTTTAAAGTTAATTTTCTAACCTAGATAGGCCAACTTGTTACACACCGTTTTATCGTCACATCGTAAAACAGACGCGCAGAAATGTTGAGAAAACACAGAATGAAAGTACAAATAATAAATGACTTTTTTTCAACATTTAGAAATCATAAAACTCAGGTTTGGTTTAGTTAACGAGATATTGAGTAATCTGCAAAACTCAGACTTTTTTGCTTTTTCAAACATCACTTTTTTACCAACGATGAAAGTTGATGTCAATTATCAATTCTGCTGAATTAATTTCTGACTCTCGTACATTTGTCAATGAAGTTTTAATTAACAAAGTTTGTGCGATGCGTTGTCTCATATGGTTAATTAACTCTAAGGATTTATATATTGACTTATTGAGTGGAAGAGCAGCCAAGTCGGCGCATGCCCGAAGCAAGATACGAGATTCAGGTGTAAGGTTTCCACTTCATTAGAATCAGGCCTTTCACGTGGTGAGATCGCTTGTTCTGTTTGTTTGTTTGTCAAGCCCCAAAACAGATGAAGTGGGAGGGTATGATGATTCCTGATTGACTTATATTTCTGTCCTACGTATAGCGCCGTATCGCTCAGGCTGTTGATTATATTGCTGAGTTGTTTGTGCTCGTAAGAAGATCGAAATTGAATTTTCTTTTTTGAATAAAAGGTATACAAAACTCTTTCGAACAGAGAAATAAGAGCAAAGTGTTTTTGTGGGGAACTAGGATTAAATGCAGGTGGTTAGGTACAATCTGAGAGAGGAAATAGGATTTTTGGGATAGGTCCTTCGAGGAACTTGACTTAACTTTTATTGTAAAAGTTTCTTATTTTATGGAATAGGAACGGGTCATCAAATCGTTAAATTACTTTGATTTCCTAATTATTTTGAAAATATATCTAGTGGAGCGGTCGCTCCACCCAGCCAAGTCGTACTGTACACTCACACTCACTCGACATACCGTAAATGCCTAATAAACTGAGGAGCAGACCAAACACTTTTACTGTAAGCAATAACATGGTATTTTCGGCCTACTGGATCTCAAAATTGGGAAATCTCACATTGTTGCGAAATATCTTAATTTCGAGCTATGGCCCACCTGACAACATATACCAAATTTGGGAACAATATGCTATGGCATTTGCGTGCTAAAGGCCCGTGAAATACGTTAAATTACACCACTTTCTGATTCTGATGATGATGATATCAGGAAACGTTGCTGTCACCGCCACAGCCTAAACGGCTCAACCGATCAACCTGACATTTTTACCACATATGCACTTTTGGCGTCTGATGATACCTTGCCCTTACGAATTTTTTGTGCCGCCATATTGAAACAGGAAGTGACGTCATATCTCAAAAACGGAAGGACCGATCGTGACGAAACTAGTGCAAAACGATTCGGACGGTCATCTAGATAAAATATCAATAGCCGAAATTTAAATGTACTATTACTGAAACCGGAAATTACGTCATAAAAATGCCAAATCTGACTAAAATCATCTCATGTAACAATAACTACATATTCAGAAGGCTTATAATGTTACATAACATTTATAGATACAAATTTTAGGTGGCAGTGATGTCAGCCGCCATTTTGAAAACCGGAAGTGATGCCATAACTTGAGAACGGCAGGACCGATTGGAACGAAACTTTCGCTATATACATAGATAGATTTATCCTACTGACCTAAAACTTTGAAACCGTGAAACCGTGATTACTCAGTATTTGTGAATTTGCAGTTGTCACTGTTTTATAATAAGGGTCCGATATTATGTGTGTCATTTGTATCTTTTCTGAAGAACGGAGGTCGTTATTCCTTTCATAAAAAAATAAGTAATTGCCTATTTCTAACTTATAAGATAATAAGATAATAATGCGTGTCACATAATGAAGTGTCACGGTATTCTTATGGCACTTTCTCTGCTTGTTTGCATTTGTATGTTTGTAGGCAATGCCCAGGCTAATATGATTCAACCCCTCGATCTGAAATTGTGTACACGCACTACACAAGGTCATAATAATGAGTGGTCTCGTGTATAGTTTTGAATGCCTGTGTTTGTGTGATATTTTTGAAAATTAAAGATGGAATTGTTTGACCGATCAACTTCAAACTTTGCATGTTCATTGGGATCAACATTCTATGTATTTATCTGTCATTCTACACAAGTTATTGACATTATACGGACATTTTATGCGTTTTGGAAATATTTGTAAAATTTCTTGTAGGAAATTTAAGATATTTTATAACTGCTACTTTTCACTTTTAACACCGGGCAAAATTGTTTTCGTTGCCTGAAAGAAATCCTGCGGACGCCCATGGCGACAATATTATAACAAACAACATCTTTTACTTATCATTATACACCATAAAAATTACATGCATAGCAACGCCAACTCAGGCGTTTGGTACTTAATTGTAAAACAATCTCTTGCTTACATTAAAAGTATTCGCCTCGGTTTGTGACTGTTGTTAAATTTTAAGGTGAACAAATAATAATTTGAAGAATATCAAATAAATGTACCTATACAGTATACCTACTGCAGAATAGGAATGTTTGGTTGTTCAATGAACAAACTTATTTATTCCCAAACAATAATACATGAATAGTATAAAGTTATAACTTTGAAATATTTGAGGTAAGCATAACAGCTGATGGATATTATATTCGAAAATACATTGTCTATGAGAGGCTGTACCACATAGACTACTGACCACTGGCCGACCACGATGGGCAAGCAAAGCATTCTTCATTTAGTCTTTGTATTCGACGATAAACCGCTGCGAAATGTGCGAAATGTCTATAGAAATGTCCACAGTAAAGATGAAACACTCTTGATGTACTGCTGTAATCAAGTTAGATACTAATGGAAGCCGTGACTTATATCAACTGATGTAAATACAAACCCGGCACCTCCACCAAAATATATAACAATATGATCTGCGAGAATTGTTCAAATATAACTCAAGGAACAGAATCTATTATATAAATGGTCTGAAAGGAAATGAATTGTCTTAGTCTAATAGTCGAGGGGTGGGGAGATTGAAATTACTTCAACATTATTAAACTTCCGTGGCACGAATCGAAGCAGAATACTACATTGTAATAGCGCGAGCTCTTGTCCCACTCAAGGCTGGAGTATGACATCGGGGGTTTGTTAATATTCTGATGAAATGAAGTATCTTAGAAGCATAATGTCAGTGTTGAGTGCGCATGGGGGTGGAGGCATTGACACAGCTTCGACGATAGGAAACCTCCTACTCTTCTCGTCCATCTTTTGTGTACTTTACTCACGTATATATATTAATTACTAGTGACGTGTATTTTCATGCAAGCGACCGCTTTACAGGCGTCTCTTTGCGATTGGAGAGGATGAAAATGTCCATGAATTTGTTTCGCGTCAAATCAGATTTCCTTCCTCGTGCGATCAATACACCTCAACCAATCATGTTGATCGACTATGTATCGATTGAATGAGAGCTATGTAGTCTGTATCATGCGAGAAAAGATCTGCCGGTTGGAAATGAAGCGTGTTCCAGGTGACTGAACTGGGTATTATTCTGAATACCGAAATTATGTAGAGTAAATAAATCACTTGTGTTCGTTTTCGGTGGTTTGCATATTTGATTGTTCCTCTTTCTGTATTCTTGAAAAAACCGCACAGGCTTCCTCCTCCCATTTACTCTGATTTTGCTTCCATTGTCTCCCGTGTTTAATTCAACGCCCTTCTATAATGTATGATATTATGAACGAGAATTATTGCTGCTGACAGGAAGATGACACTATAAAGTGACGATACTGTTAATTAGACCTACTTATAAATATTAATTAAATTCCACAATAGCCGGTCGTGTGACAACCGTTCCGTCGTTGTGACCTGCGCCTGACAGGCGACAGAATGCAACACGTCGGACAGTGTTACACGCAAATAAACTACCCCTAGAGCTGCGAATCATCCCCTAGTGGGTTGTCAAGAGCAATAAAATAATGCACGCTTTACAGTCAAACTATTTAATGTAGCGTAACTCTCGATGCGACGACGAGCTGCTCGCATTCTATGCAGTCGTGCTTGAACTCTAACGCTGCCTCAGGGTGTATTTTCGCGGATCAAAACTCGGTCTAAATGTCTCTCGAAGTGCGTGACTCCAATCCCCAAGCCGTCGTAGATTCTCTGGCGGGTCGTTCTCCACACACATTGTTTTCACTTGCATACATGACGCTTTATTTATAAGGAGAATTTGAGAGTCAATACGATCTTGACTTGGACAGGCTGCCATAAATTGTTGTTCTGTGGCCGTCTCCTCCGCGGACTTTCATCCTTCTGGACCACCCTTACCATTAGTATCGACTGGCTTAATGAGTACACTCTCGACCTTAGCTGTGGGGGAGGAGGGGGTGCTAACTCGTTTACTCTCGGGAGAGGGTAGATTAAGTGCTCGGGTAGAGAACAGAATGAGTTAAAAGTTAAGTTGTTTGTATTGCAGCAAAGCATTCGGACGGAGAAGGGACTTGAGACCGATGTAATTGACTCATGAAGGTAGCTTGGGTTCGATTCCAGACTGATGATTGGGAACACGCAAAGAGAACGGCCTGTAGGTAATGATGGTCCCAAGAGTCAAGAGTGTGAAGCCCGCTGGAAACTGTTGCTTTCTGTTTGCTCCATGACGAGTAAACAGACATTTCTCTGCAGCTCCTTCGCTCTTGTTGACATTGCCGAGAACGAAGTTATTAAATTATCAAAACAAAGTTAGTCATACTCTAAAGTTGACAGGAGCCTCCCGTGGGACTCTCTAATTACCGTCTTCCTTCAGGTAAAGTCAAGACCTGGCTGTTCGCTGATTAGTTACTAAATTTGCATGCTTTTAACGGTTCTCAAATCATTCATTAGCGCCGAATGCAGCCATTTGTTTTGCAGAAACATCTCGCTCGACAATGTTTCATCTACTTGACTATTTTCATGACGTATCTATCAGCGGCAATCTTTTCGTGTCTTTTTGGCGCCAACACAAACTCTTTTAGCTGGAAACGCATCTCTCAAACCGATTCGCATAACACATTCATTCATCAATCTGATTGATTCACTGCTTGATCGGTGTGATGGCTCCTTTTAACGTTGTTACGTCATTTGCTAACCCCGACACGCGGCCATTAATAACTGCGATGGGGCGTATTTGTCATGCAGTCTCTCACCGAGTAGATGAATACGTTGAACGTGCGGAGTGAAAACCCCGTGTAACTCAATCCCAACGGTCCGAGTGCGAAATTAAAACCGAATATCTACTTGAAATCATTTTGATAGGAAAACATGTTTTTAACACATTTTCCTCTTTCGTACTTTGATCCACACAATCCGCTAACCCCACCCCAACGCCACCCCCACAAGTCGCCAGGTGGGCCTGTTGGTTGATCGAAAACGTTTCAAATTGAGGTTTGACAATAAGAAATATCTGCTACGTTTATTCCGTGATTGAAGTGTCTTTCACTTGATCACTAAGCAACATGTATCGTAATCACCAAACTCAATCCGCAACTACAAACCGGAAGTATCTCATAACACGGAACACAACAGTCCACTGCATAGCATGCAAGACCGGAAGTAGGAAGTCCGAGTGAGTTAGCGCCATGGAGGATAACGCTAAGAGCCACATCATGACGTCATTTTCCTTCATGGGTGTATTTCCTGCTTCCTTGATAATATGCGTCCTCATTCCGCACTTCCCAACAGAGATCCACTTGCTTCACCCTTCGAAACCCGAATAATTAAATATCAACAAGCTTGAATGACAACGAGAAATAATCACAAGGCAATTATTAATATTATTATAAAGTTTTACCAGCTAATTATTAAGTAACCGAGTAACTCCGAATACAAGCCAAAAGTTACTTGGGTTTCACAATTATAAAAACAGCGAAAGATAAAAAGTCTGTTATGCTAACAAAAGTTCTCCTTCATTTTGCTTATATCTCTTCTCGTTATGGGTAGGAGTATGGAATTGTAATTGAAGTAGAGCTGTGCGAACCTCACACGACGTTCAAGTGTCGAATGAGGTCCCTTGGCCGGACCGGGCACGTCCACCGGCCCTTCACGGCGATCGTGACAAAAGCTGCGAGATACGATTGTAAAGGGAGGCTGCGCTCCTGAAACAAAGAATAGTAGCTCATGATATACGCGACGCCGAGTTAGCGGAGAGCATACGCTCGAGAACACATATTGGAACAATAGATTGGAATGTAAAATATTGGATCAGTGTCATGGAAGGGGATTTCTGCGATTTGATCACATTGTCTGGCATCGCGTCGTTTGTTGGCAGGTCGAACAGAAAGACTTATTGACAAAAGTTTCATTCGAAAACTGAACCAATAATCACATCAAGGAGAATTTCGAAGGCAAATTAACCGAATCATCCTGAAATATTAAACGCCAGACTATGTAATATGTTGTCACTAATCGAAGAATCGAACTCTTTGAGTTTCAAATTATTTTACATTCGCTGTTGTGTCGCATCAACGGTGTGATTGTGAGCTAATAAAACAATTGTCGTCTGAATAGCAGACGGGTTACTACCATGTTGGGAGTAGACGCAAAACAATTCAATTCGATAATCGATAAAAAGTCTGGAGCAATCTGGGCTCCCTTGGGGCACAGATGTGATGATATACGATTCAACAGAGGGTATACACGAAAATATTTTTTTGCAAAAGTTTGATTTATAAAATTTTTGTAATATTACATTATAACCATGCATATTTAGCCACTTTTTTAATATCGTCAAATGATATTCTTGGACTCGTTTTTCCGACTTGTGTAATTTTTCCAAAATGTGTATAATTTTAATTAGAATTTTCATCTAGATCAGTTGAGCCGACAACGCCCACATCACAATCACATCACTGATGATTTCACCTCAGCCTATAACTCATATACATTTTTTGTCTTGGGCTTAACGTCGCACTGTTCTGCAGCGAGGCTAATGGCGACGGATGAATGATTATGAGGATGATTGGGAGATGATGGTGAAGATTAGGTAAGGATGGAAGGTGGGAAGGAGACGGTCGAGGCCTATTAGTAGGGTACTTTCCCAGCATTTGTCTGTCGACTGAGGGAATACCACGAAAAAACCCCAGTCAGGAAAGACGGCCGCGGGAATCGAACCCGGACCTCCGGAATACAAGTTCAGAGCGTTACCACTCAGCCAAACTGTTCTGATAACTCATATACGAGGTGGGGTCATTATATTCGCGGACTCAAAGGGTTATCCTAGCGGTGTGTGTTTCTAAAGCACATAGTTCAATTGTGTGACTCTTTTTAGGCATATATACAAAATTTTAGCAAAATTGTGTCGTTATTGTATATGTTCCCAGAATAAGCAAATCAACCTCTAAGAACATTTTAATCGTCAAATTGAGTGTCGCGCAGTCATCAAATTCATTCAAATCAAGGAAAAACACCTCAAACAGTATTGGAAAAGATTTTTCTATGGAAAACCACGCAACAGTCCCCGTAAACACTAAAATCACTTCCATAGTGGTTGGAGGTGGTTCGAGGTGTTTTCGTTGAATTTGAATTAATTTGATGACTGCGCGACACTCAATTTGACGATTATAATGTTCTTAGAGGTTGATTTGCTTATTCGGGGATAACAAATACAATAATGACACAATTTTGCTAAAATTTGGTATATATGCCTAAAAAGGGTCACACAATTGAACTATGTGCTCTAGAAACACACACCGCTAGGATAACCCTTTGAGTCCGCGAATATAATGACCCCCCCCCCCCCCTCGTACATCATTAGTTCTCAAACAAAACCAATCATCTCTCGCCACATCACTAATGACCAATTTAGAAAACCAACTCCACCTTTAAAGGAGCGCCATGAAAATGTGCGTCAACATATTCGCATTTCTTTGTATTCTGTTGAATTCTCTTTTGCGATTCTTTTATCACATGACAATGAGTTATTCTCCGGATGGATGGCACGTGTTGGTGTCGAACAATCACACAGCTTACATGTTGCTTCACAAAGTGAAAGCTCCCACGTTACATGTAGAGTTCCATGTTGCTGCTGGGTTGCGTGCGCCGTCTCTCCGCGACCCGATGAGCGATGACGCAACGCTCGCAGCTTTCATGTTGCTTCACAAAGCTCCCACGTTACATGTAGAGGTCCATGTTGCTGCTGGGTTGCGTGCGCCGTCTCTCCGCGACCCGATGAGCGATGACGCAACGCTCGCAGCATTCATGTTGCTTCACAAAGCTCCCACGTTACATGTAGAGTTCCATGTTGCTGCTGGGTTGCGTGCGCCGTCTCTCCGCGACCCGATGAGCGATGACGCAACGCTCGCAGCATTCATGTTGCTTCACAAAGCTCCCACGTTACATGTAGAGTTCCATGTTGCTGCTGGGTTGCGTGCGCCGTCTCTCCGCGACCCGATGAGCGATGACGCAACGCTCGCAGCATTCATGTTGCTTCACAAAGCTCCCACGTTACATGTAGAGTTCCATGTTGCTGCTGGGTTGCGTGCGCCGTCTCTCCGCGACCCGATGAGCGATGACGCAACGCTCGCAGCATTCATGTTGCTTCACAAAGCTCCCACGTTACATGTAGAGTTCCATGTTGCTACTGGGTTGCGTGCGCCGTCTCTCCGCGACCCGATGAGCGATGACGCAACGCTCGCAGCATTCATGTTGCTTCACAAAGCTCCCACGTTACATGTAGAGTTCCATGTTGCTGCTGGGTTGCGTGCGCCGTCTCTCCGCGACCCGATGAGCGATGACGCAACGCTCGCAGCATTCATGTTGCTTCACAAAGCTCCCACGTTACATGTAGAGTTCCATGTTGCTACTGGGTTGCGTGCGCCGTCTTTCCGCGACCCCATGAGCGATGACGCAACGCTCGCAGCATTCATGTGGCTTCACAAAGCTCCCACGTTACATGTAGAGTTCCATGTTGCTGCTGGGTTGCGTGCGCCGTCTCTCCGCGACCCGATGAGCGATGACGCAACGCTCGCAGCATTCATGTTGCTTCACAAAGCTCCCACGTTACATGTAGAGTTCCATGTTGCTGCTGGGTTGCGTGCGCCGTCTCTCCGCGACCCGATGAGCGATGACGCAACGCTCGCAGCATTCATGTTGCTTCACAAAGCTCCCACGTTACATGTAGAGTTCCATGTTGCTGCTGGGTTGCGTGCGCCGTCTCTCCGCGACCCGATGAGCGATGACGCAACGCTCGCAGCATTCATGTTGCTTCACAAAGCTCCCACGTTACATGTATAGAGTTCCATGTTGCTGCTGGGTTGCGTGCGCCGTCTCTCCGCGACCCGATGAGCGATGACGCAACGCTCGCAGCATTCATGTTGCTTCACAAAGCTCCCACGTTACATGTAGAGTTCCATGTTGCTGCTGGGTTGCGTGCGCCGTCTCTCCGCGACCCGATGAGCGATGACGCAACGCTCGCAGCATTCATGTTGCTTCACAAAGCTCCCACGTTACATGTATAGAGTTCCATGTTGCTGCTGGGTTGCGTGCGCCGTCTCTCCGCGACCCGATGAGCGATGACGCAACGCTCGCAGCATTCATGTTGCTTCACAAAGCTCCCACGTTACATGTAGAGTTCCATGTTGCTGCTGGGTTGCGTGCGCCGTCTCTCCGCGACCCGATGAGCGATGACGCAACGCTCGCAGCATTCATGTTGCTTCACAAAGCTCCCACGTTACATGTAGAGTTCCATGTTGCTGCTGGGTTGCGTGCGCCGTCTCTCCGCGACCCGATGAGCGATGACGCAACGCTCGCAGCTTTCATGTTGCTTCACAAAGCTCCCACGTTACATGTAGAGTTCCATGTTGCTGCTGGGTTGCGTGCGCCGTCTCTCCGCGACCCGATGAGCGATGACGCAACGCTCGCAGCATTCATGTTGCTTCACAAAGCTCCCACGTTACATGTAGAGTTCCATGTTGCTGCTGGGTTGCGTGCGCCGTCTCTCCGCGACCCGATGAGCGATGACGCATCGCTCGCAGCATTCATGTTGCTTCACAGAGCTCCCACGTTACATGTAGAGTTCCATGTTGCTGCTGGGTTGCGTGCGCCGTCTCTCCGCGACCCGATGAGCGATGACGCAACGCTCGCAGCATTCATGTTGCTTCACAAAGCTCCCACGTTACATGTAGAGTTCCATGTTGCTGCTGGGTTGCGTGCGCCGTCTCTCCGCGACCCGATGAGCGATGACGCAACGCTCGCAGCTTTCATGTTGCTTCACAAAGCTCCCACGTTACATGTAGAGTTCCATGTTGCTGCTGGGTTGCGTGCGCCGTCTCTCCGCGACCCGATGAGCGATGACGCAACGCTCGCAGCATTCATGTTGCTTCACAAAGCTCCCACGTTACATGTAGAGTTCCATGTTGCTGCTGGGTTGCGTGCGCCGTCTCTCCGCGACCCGATGAGCGATGACGCAACGCTCGCAGCTTTCATGTTGCTTCACAAAGCTCCCACGTTACATGTAGAGTTCCATGTTGCTGCTGGGTTGCGTGCGCCGTCTCTCCGCGACCCGATGAGCGATGACGCAACGCTCGCAGCATTCATGTTGCTTCACAAAGCTCCCACGTTACATGTAGAGTTCCATGTTGCTACTGGGTTGCGTGCGCCGTCTCTCCGCGACCCGATGAGCGATGACGCAACGCTCGCAGCTTTCATGTTGCTTCACAAAGCTCCCACGTTACATGTAGAGTTCCATGTTGCTGCTGGGTTGCGTGCGCCGTCTCTCCGCGACCCGATGAGCGATGACGCAACGCTCGCAGCATTCATGTTGCTTCACAAAGCTCCCACGTTACATGTAGAGTTCCATGTTGCTGCTCGTTGCGTGCGCCGTCTCTCCGCGACCCGATGAGCGATGACGCAACGCTCGCAGCTTTCATGTTGCTTCACAAAGCTCCCACGTTACATGTAGAGTTCCATGTTGCTGCTGGGTTGCGTGCGCCGTCTCTCCGCGACCCGATGAGCGATGACGCAACGCTCGCAGCATTCATGTTGCTACACAAAGCTCCCACGTTACATGTAGAGTTCCATGTTGCTGCTGGGTTGCGTGCGCCGTCTCTCCGCGACCCGATGAGCGATGACGCAACGCTCGCAGCATTCATGTTGCTTCACAAAGCTCCCACGTTACATGTAGAGTTCCATGTTGCTGCTGGGTTGCGTGCGCCGTCTCTCCGCGACCCGATGAGCGATGACGCAACGCTCGCAGCATTCATGTTGCTTCACAAAGCTCCCACGTTACATGTAGAGTTCCATGTTGCTGCTGGGTTGCGTGCGCCGTCTCTCCGCGACCCGATGAGCGATGACGCAACGCTCGCAGCATTCATGTTGCTTCACAAAGCTCCCACGTTACATGTAGAGTTCCATGTTGCTGCTGGGTTGCGTGCGCCGTCTCTCCGCGACCCGATGAGCGATGACGCAACGCTCGCAGCATTCATGTTGCTTCACAAAGCTCCCACGTTACATGTAGAGTTCCATGTTGCTGCTGGGTTGCGTGCGCCGTCTCTCCGCGACCCGATGAGCGATGACGCAACGCTCGCAGCATTCATGTTGCTTCACAAAGCTCCCACGTTACATGTAGAGCTCCATGTTGCTGCTGGGTTGCGTGCGCCGTCTCTCCGCGACCCGATGAGCGATGACGCAACGCTCGCAGCATTCATGTTGCTTCACAAAGCTCCCACGTTACATGTAGAGTTCCATGTTGCTGCTGGGTTGCGTGCGCCGTCTCTCCGCGACCCGATGAGCGATGACGCAACGCTCGCAGCATTCATGTTGCTTCACAAAGCTCCCACGTTACATGTAGAGTTCCATGTTGCTGCTGGGTTGCGTGCGCCGTCTCTCCGCGACCCGATGAGCGATGACGCAACGCTCGCAGCATTCATGTTGCTTCACAAAGCTCCCACGTTACATGTAGAGTTCCATGTTGCTGCTGGGTTGCGTGCGCCGTCTCTCCGCGACCCGATGAGCGATGACGCAACGCTCGCAGCATTCATGTTGCTTCACAAAGCTCCCACGTTACATGTAGAGTTCCATGTTGCTGCTGGGTTGCGTGCGCCGTCTCTCCGCGACCCGATGAGCGATGACGCAACGCTCGCAGCATTCATGTTGCTTCACAAAGCTCCCACGTTACATGTAGAGTTCCATGTTGCTGCTGGGTTGCGTGCGCCGTCTCTCCGCGACCCGATGAGCGATGACGCAACGCTCGCAGCATTCATGTTGCTTCACAAAGCTCCCACGTTACATGTAGAGTTCCATGTTGCTGCTGGGTTGCGTGCGCCGTCTCTCCGCGACCCGATGAGCGATGACGCAACGCTCGCAGCATTCATGTTGCTTCACAAAGCTCCCACGTTACATGTAGAGTTCCATGTTGCTGCTGGGTTGCGTGCGCCGTCTCTCCGCGACCCGATGAGCGATGACGCAACGCTCGCAGCATTCATGTTGCTTCACAAAGCTCCCACGTTACATGTAGAGTTCCATGTTGCTGCTGGGTTGCGTGCGCCGTCTCTCCGCGACCCGATGAGCGATGACGCAACGCACGCAGCATTCATGTTGCTTCACAAAGCTCCCACGTTACATGTAGAGTTCCATGTTGCTGCTGGGTTGCGTGCGCCGTCTCTCCGCGACCCGATGAGCGATGACGCAACGCTCGCAGCATTCATGTTGCTTCACAAAGCTCCCACGTTACATGTAGAGTTCCATGTTGCTGCTGGGTTGCGTGCGCCGTCTCTCCGCGACCCGATGAGCGATGACGCAACGCTCGCAGCATTCATGTTGCTTCACAAAGCTCCCACGTTACATGTAGAGTTCCATGTTGCTGCTGGGTTGCGTGCGCCGTCTCTCCGCGACCCGATGAGCGATGACGCAACGCTCGCAGCATTCATGTTGCTTCACAAAGCTCCCACGTTACATGTAGAGTTCCATGTTGCTGCTGGGTTGCGTGCGCCGTCTCTCCGCGACCCGATGAGCGATGACGCAACGCTCGCAGCATTCATGTTGCTTCACAAAGCTCCCACGTTACATGTAGAGTTCCATGTTGCTGCTGGGTTGCGTGCGCCGTCTCTCCGCGACCCGATGAGCGATGACGCAACGCACGCAGCATTCATGTTGCTTCACAAAGCTCCCACGTTACATGTAGAGTTCCATGTTGCTGCTGGGTTGCGTGCGCCGTCTCTCCGCGACCCGATGAGCGATGACGCAACGCTCGCAGCATTCATGTTGCTTCACAACGCTCCCACGTTACATGTAGAGTTCCATGTTGCTGCTGGGTTGCGTGCGCCGTCTCTCCGCGACCCGATGAGCGATGACGCAACGCTCGCAGCATTCATGTTGCTTCACAAAGCTCCCACGTTACATGTAGAGTTCCATGTTGCTGCTGGGTTGCGTGCGCCGTCTCTCCGCGACCCGATGAGCGATGACGCAACGCTCGCAGCATTCATGTTGCTTCACAAAGCTCCCACGTTACATGTAGAGTTCCATGTTGCTGCTGGGTTGCGTGCGCCGTCTCTCCGCGACCCGATGAGCGATGACGCAACGCTCGCAGCTTTCATGTTGCTTCACAAAGCTCCCACGTTACATGTAGAGTTCCATGTTGCTGCTGGGTTGCGTGCGCCGTCTCTCCTCGACCCGATGAGCGATGACGCAACGCTCGCAGCATTCATGTTGCTTCACAAAGCTCCCACGTTACATGTAGAGTTCCATGTTGCTGCTGGGTTGCGTGCGCCGTCTCTCCGCGACCCGATGAGCGATGACGCAACGCTCGCAGCATTCATGTTGCTTCACAAAGCTCCCACGTTACATGTAGAGCTCCATGTTGCTGCTGGGTTGCGTGCGCCGTCTCTCCGCGACCCGATGAGCGATGACGCAACGCTCGCAGCATTCATGTTGCTTCACAAAGCTCCCACGTTACATGTAGAGTTCCATGTTGCTGCTGGGTTGCGTGCGCCGTCTCTCCGCGACCCGATGAGCGATGACGCAACGCTCGCAGCATTCATGTTGCTTCACAAAGCTCCCACGTTACATGTAGAGTTCCATGTTGCTACTGGGTTGCGTGCGCCGTCTCTCCGCGACCCGATGAGCGATGACGCAACGCTCGCAGCATTCATGTTGCTTCACAAAGCTCCCACGTTACATGTAGAGTTCCATGTTGCTGCTGGGTTGCGTGCGCCGTCTCTCCGCGACCCGATGAGCGATGACGCAACGCTCGCAGCATTCATGTTGCTTCACAAAGCTCCCACGTTACATGTAGAGTTCCATGTTGCTGCTGGGTTGCGTGCGCCGTCTCTCCGCGACCCGATGAGCGATGACGCAACGCTCGCAGCATTCATGTTGCTTCACAAAGCTCCCACGTTACATGTAGAGTTCCATGTTGCTACTGGGTTGCGTGCGCCGTCTCTCCGCGACCCGATGAGCGATGACGCAACGCTCGCAGCATTCATGTTGCTTCACAAAGCTCCCACGTTACATGTAGAGTTCCATGTTGCTGCTGGGTTGCGTGCGCCGTCTCTCCGCGACCCGATGAGCGATGACGCAACGCTCGCAGCATTCATGTTGCTTCACAAAGCTCCCACGTTACATGTAGAGTTCCATGTTGCTACTGGGTTGCGTGCGCCGTCTCTCCGCGACCCGATGAGCGATGACGCAACGCTCGCAGCATTCATGTTGCTTCACAAAGCTCCCACGTTACATGTAGAGTTCCATGTTGCTACTGGGTTGCGTGCGCCGTCTCTCCGCGACCCGATGAGCGATGACGCAACGCTCGCAGCATTCATGTTGCTTCACAAAGCTCCCACGTTACATGTAGAGCTCCATGTTGCTGCTGGGTTGCGTGCGCCGTCTCTCCGCGACCCGATGAGCGATGACGCAACGCTCGCAGCATTCATGTTGCTTCACAAAGCTCCCACGTTACATGTAGAGTTCCATGTTGCTGCTGGGTTGCGTGCGCCGTCTCTCCGCGACCCGATGAGCGATGACGCAACGCTCGCAGCATTCATGTTGCTTCACAAAGCTCCCACGTTACATGTATAGAGTTCCATGTTGCTGCTGGGTTGCGTGCGCCGTCTCTCCGCGACCCGATGAGCGATGACGCAACGCTCGCAGCATTCATGTTGCTTCACAAAGCTCCCACGTTACATGTAGAGTTCCATGTTGCTGCTGGGTTGCGTGCGCCGTCTCTCCGCGACCCGATGAGCGATGACGCAACGCTCGCAGCATTCATGTTGCTTCACAAAGCTCCCACGTTACATGTATAGAGTTCCATGTTGCTGCTGGGTTGCGTGCGCCGTCTCTCCGCGACCCGATGAGCGATGACGCAACGCTCGCAGCATTCATGTTGCTTCACAAAGCTCCCACGTTACATGTAGAGTTCCATGTTGCTGCTGGGTTGCGTGCGCCGTCTCTCCGCGACCCGATGAGCGATGACGCAACGCTCGCAGCATTCATGTTGCTTCACAAAGCTCCCACGTTACATGTAGAGTTCCATGTTGCTGCTGGGTTGCGTGCGCCGTCTCTCCGCGACCCGATGAGCGATGACGCAACGCTCGCAGCATTCATGTTGCTTCACAAAGCTCCCACGTTACATGTAGAGTTCCATGTTGCTGCTGGGTTGCGTGCGCCGTCTCTCCGCGACCCGATGAGCGATGACGCAACGCTCGCAGCATTCATGTTGCTTCACAAAGCTCCCACGTTACATGTAGAGTTCCATGTTGCTGCTGGGTTGCGTGCGCCGTCTCTCCGCGACCCGATGAGCGATGACGCAACGCTCGCAGCATTCATGTTGCTTCACAAAGCTCCCACGTTACATGTAGAGCTCCATGTTGCTGCTGGGTTGCGTGCGCCGTCTCTCCGCGACCCGATGAGCGATGACGCAACGCTCGCAGCATTCATGTTGCTTCACAAAGCTCCCACGTTACATGTAGAGTTCCATGTTGCTGCTGGGTTGCGTGCGCCGTCTCTCCGCGACCCGATGAGCGATTACGCAACGCTCGCAGCATTCATGTTGCTTCACAAAGCTCCCACGTTACATGTATAGAGTTCCATGTTGCTGCTGGGTTGCGTGCGCCGTCTCTCCGCGACCCGATGAGCGATGACGCAACGCTCGCAGCATTCATGTTGCTTCACAAAGCTCCCACGTTACATGTATAGAGTTCCATGTTGCTGCTGGGTTGCGTGCGCCGTCTCTCCGCGACCCGATGAGCGATGACGCAACGCTCGCAGCATTCATGTTGCTTCACAAAGCTCCCACGTTACATGTAGAGTTCCATGTTGCTGCTGGGTTGCGTGCGCCGTCTCTCCGCGACCCGATGAGCGATGACGCAACGCTCGCAGCATTCATGTTGCTTCACAAAGCTCCCACGTTACATGAAGAGTTCCATGTTGCTGCTGGGTTGCGTGCGCCGTCTCTCCGCGACCCGATGAGCGATGACGCAACGCTCGCAGCATTCATGTTGCTTCACAAAGCTCCCACGTTACATGTAGAGTTCCATGTTGCTGCTGGGTTGCGTGCGCCGTCTCTCCGCGACCCGATGAGCGATGACGCAACGCTCGCAGCATTCATGTTGCTTCACAAAGCTCCCACGTTACATGTAGAGTTCCATGTTGCTGCTGGGTTGCGTGCGCCGTCTCTCCGCGACCCGATGAGCGATGACGCAACGCTCGCAGCATTCATGTTGCTTCACAAAGCTCCCACGTTACATGTAGAGTTCCATGTTGCTGCTGGGTTGCGTGCGCCGTCTCTCCGCGACCCGATGAGCGATGACGCAACGCTCGCAGCATTCATGTTGCTTCACAAAGCTCCCACGTTACATGTAGAGTTCCATGTTGCTGCTGGGTTGCGTGCGCCGTCTCTCCGCGACCCGATGAGCGATGACGCAACGCTCGCAGCATTCATGTTGCTTCACAAAGCTCCCACGTTACATGTAGAGCTCCATGTTGCTGCTGGGTTGCGTGCGCCGTCTCTCCGCGACCCGATGAGCGATGACGCAACGCTCGCAGCATTCATGTTGCTTCACAAAGCTCCCACGTTACATGTAGAGTTCCATGTTGCTGCTGGGTTGCGTGCGCCGTCTCTCCGCGACCCGATGAGCGATGACGCAACGCTCGCAGCATTCATGTTGCTTCACAAAGCTCCCACGTTACATGTAGAGTTCCATGTTGCTGCTGGGTTGCGTGCGCCGTCTCTCCGCGACCCGATGAGCGATGACGCAACGCTCGCAGCATTCATGTTGCTTCACAAAGCTCCCACGTTACATGTAGAGTTCCATGTTGCTGCTGGGTTGCGTGCGCCGTCTCTCCGCGACCCGATGAGCGATGACGCAACGCTCGCAGCATTCATGTTGCTTCACAAAGCTCCCACGTTACATGTATAGAGTTCCATGTTGCTGCTGGGTTGCGTGCGCCGTCTCTCCGCGACCCGATGAGCGATGACGCAACGCTCGCAGCATTCATGTTGCTTCACAAAGCTCCCACGTTACATGTAGAGTTCCATGTTGCTGCTGGGTTGCGTGCGCCGTCTCTCCGCGACCCGATGAGCGATGACGCAACGCTCGCAGCATTCATGTTGCTTCACAAAGCTCCCACGTTACATGTATAGAGTTCCATGTTGCTGCTGGGTTGCGTGCGCCGTCTCTCCGCGACCCGATGAGCGATGACGCAACGCTCGCAGCATTCATGTTGCTTCACAAAGCTCCCACGTTACATGTAGAGTTCCATGTTGCTGCTGGGTTGCGTGCGCCGTCTCTCCGCGACCCGATGAGCGATGACGCAACGCTCGCAGCATTCATGTTGCTTCACAAAGCTCCCACGTTACATGTAGAGTTCCATGTTGCTGCTGGGTTGCGTGCGCCGTCTCTCCGCGACCCGATGAGCGATGACGCAACGCTCGCAGCATTCATGTTGCTTCACAAAGCTCCCACGTTACATGTAGAGTTCCATGTTGCTGCTGGGTTGCGTGCGCCGTCTCTTCGCGACCCGATGAGCGATGACGCAACGCTCGCAGCATTCATGTTGCTTCACAAAGCTCCCACGTTACATGTAGAGTTCCATGTTGCTGCTGGGTTGCGTGCGCCGTCTCTCCGCGACCCGATGAGCGATGACGCAACGCTCGCAGCATTCATGTTGCTTCACAAAGCTCCCACGTTACATGTAGAGTTCCATGTTGCTGCTGGGTTGCGTGCGCCGTCTCTCCGCGACCCGATGAGCGATGACGCAACGCTCGCAGCATTCATGTTGCTTCACAAAGCTCCCACGTTACATGTAGAGTTCCATGTTGCTGCTGGGTTGCGTGCGCCGTCTCTCCGCGACCCGATGAGCGATGACGCAACGCTCGCAGCATTCATGTTGCTTCACAAAGCTCCCACGTTACATGTAGAGTTCCATGTTGCTGCTGGGTTGCGTGCGCCGTCTCTCCGCGACCCGATGAGCGATGACGCAACGCTCGCAGCATTCATGTTGCTTCACAAAGCTCCCACGTTACATGTAGAGTTCCATGTTGCTGCTGGGTTGCGTGCGCCGTCTCTCCGCGACCCGATGAGCGATGACGCAACGCTCGCAGCATTCATGTTGCTTCACAAAGCTCCCACGTTACATGTAGAGTTCCATGTTGCTGCTGGGTTGCGTGCGCCGTCTCTCCGCGACCCGATGAGCGATGACGCAACGCTCGCAGCATTCATGTTGCTTCACAAAGCTCCCACGTTACATGTAGAGTTCCATGTTGCTGCTGGGTTGCGTGCGCCGTCTCTCCGCGACCCGATGAGCGATGACGCAACGCTCGCAGCATTCATGTTGCTTCACAAAGCTCCCACGTTACATGTAGAGTTCCATGTTGCTGCTGGGTTGCGTGCGCCGTCTCTCCGCGACCCGATGAGCGATGACGCAACGCTCGCAGCATTCATGTTGCTTCACAAAGCTCCCACGTTACATGTAGAGTTCCATGTTGCTGCTGGGTTGCGTGCGCCGTCTCTCCGCGACCCGATGAGCGATGACGCAACGCTCGCAGCATTCATGTTGCTTCACAAAGCTCCCACGTTACATGTAGAGTTCCATGTTGCTGCTGGGTTGCGTGCGCCGTCTCTCCGCGACCCGATGAGCGATGACGCAACGCTCGCAGCATTCATGTTGCTTCACAAAGCTCCCACGTTACATGTAGAGTTCCATGTTGCTGCTGGGTTGCGTGCGCCGTCTCTCCGCGACCCGATGAGCGATGACGCAACGCTCGCAGCATTCATGTTGCTTCACAAAGCTCCCACGTTACATGTAGAGTTCCATGTTGCTGCTGGGTTGCGTGCGCCGTCTCTCCGCGACCCGATGAGCGATGACGCAACGCTCGCAGCATTCATGTTGCTTCACATTACTCCCACGTTACATGTAGAGTTCCATGTTGCTGCTGGGTTGCGTGCGCCGTCTCTCCGCGACCCGATGAGCGATGACGCAACGCTCGCAGCATTCATGTTGCTTCACAAAGCTCCCACGTTACATGTAGAGTTCCATGTTGCTGCTGGGTTGCGTGCGCCGTCTCTCCGCGACCCGATGAGCGATGACGCAACGCTCGCAGCATTCATGTTGCTTCACAAAGCTCCCACGTTACATGTAGAGTTCCATGTTGCTGCTGGGTTGCGTGCGCCGTCTCTCCGCGACCCGATGAGCGATGACGCAACGCTCGCAGCATTCATGTTGCTTCACAAAGCTCCCACGTTACATGTAGAGTTCCATGTTGCTGCTGGGTTGCGTGCGCCGTCTCTCCGCGACCCGATGAGCGATGACGCAACGCTCGCAGCATTCATGTTGCTTCACAAAGCTCCCACGTTACATGTAGAGTTCCATGTTGCTGCTGGGTTGCGTGCGCCGTCTCTCCGCGACCCGATGAGCGATGACGCAACGCTCGCAGCATTCATGTTGCTTCACAAAGCTCCCACGTTACATGTAGAGTTCCATGTTGCTGCTGGGTTGCGTGCGCCGTCTCTCCGCGACCCGATGAGCGATGACGCAACGCTCGCAGCATTCATGTTGCTTCACAAAGCTCCCACGTTACATGTAGAGTTCCATGTTGCTGCTGGGTTGCGTGCGCCGTCTCTCCGCGACCCGATGAGCGATGACGCAACGCTCGCAGCATTCATGTTGCTTCGAATTACTAGTTGCATTACCTTACCTGGTCTCAAGAGATGCGCTTGAGCAAACATTCTATTGGACAGAGCGCAATGAAAGAGAAAAACTCATCAGGGGGACAAACAAACCCAAGATTTGATGCGATGAAATGAGAAGAAGGTAACGAGTTTCTTCATTTTTTTATGAATTTAAATATATCTCTGGGAATATCAAAAAGATGCGACTCGACCTCATTCCATTGTTTATCCCTCCGCCTTTTGATATAAGGAAACAATTGAGACCAGAAAAAGGCAATTCCTTTTATGAATTCAGCTCAGTAAATAAATACTAATAAGAGTTAGATGAAATGTCTGGGCAGAATGCTCTAATAAACCTGAAAAGATATGAGTAAAGCGTCTAAGAATGAGCTTGAAAGAAGTCGACGAAAAGACATCATTGCGTGCTGTCGTCCATAGCAACAGGACTAGACGCAGCAGTTCTCTCTTATACAGGTACCAATGAAGCGTTAGATGCTACCAAAATATTCGAACACAAATTGACGTTCTAAAATTTTACGATTCACTTAAATTCGTTTAAACTGTTGTAAAAGTGGCGACATCGCGGAAAAGGGAAGCGCATGCCTAAGTAGGAGACACAGCCTGTCGAAATATAAATTATATAGCGGATCCTAGAAATGCCTCCACCCCCAATTGCTTGCGACATAGATTGCACTTCCTCTTGACTGGATCCTATTTGCTCATCCCGCGTGCCAATGACGTCACATCGTGAGTTGCGTGTCTCATTGCATTATACAAAACACCAGCAACACATCTTGATTTGAGGAGTACCGCTCTACTCCTTCTGCCGTTGAAAATGAAAATGCGAGCTTTTTCGACACGAGCTTCGATTCTTGCAAGCTTTCTTTCAGATTTTTTAGCGTGAAAAACTTTTATTTGGCCTTTATTAAGACGGACGGAAGTATGAAGGCGGCGGCTATGCGGTGCCAGTATGATGATGAATGCGTTACGGAATTGCGAGAAATAAGACGGGCGGAGGGATCGCCTTGTTGTTGCTGGTGCTGCTATCCGCCAACCGTGACAAGTGATGTGGCGACCGCGCGAACTTTTCGACGCCTCATCTACGACCACTTCGACACCGCTCCTGAAGTTGTACGCAGATTGACTGATATCAACCGAGCAAGACGGCTGGTAACAAATTGTTGGAAACTTTTATTATCCTTACTTGACTGGAGAGAATTCCACAATGTCTTTTGGCGGGCGGGCATCAATAAGTCAGACGACTCCAGGAAACAGGGTTGGCCAAAGTAGCATTAGATCAGTCAGTAACACCTCTTGTAGCATGCATTCTCCTTCTCCTTCCCCTTCTCCTTCCACCCTTTCTTCTTTCTCCATTCCACTCTGCTCTTCCTCAGAAGCCATTATGCGACGAATATCTAGCCCTAAAGATTCGCAAATAATATGTTAACCACACAGAAACGCTTAAGAGCGGCAATAATTCTTTTTGTAGGTACGTTTACTTCAACAACACAAAAATAAGAAAAAATATGTTCAGCTTCCTTGCATAAATAAAATAGACAACATATCTGCTGCGCAAGTGATTTAGAGTTGGGTTGGCCAACATTGGCCACGATCTCGGCTAAAGCAATTTTTCACCTTGGAAAGGAAGCAGCAATTGGATGAATTGGTGTAGTGAAATTGAAAAGTTTAACTTGACTGTTTGATGCAGTTAGTATGGACATATAATATTACTCACGGAGCAACTCTCTCGACTAGAAACTCAATCAGCAAAGAACCATTAAGCAGAGTAGTGGAGATGTACGCCGTAGTTTCAATGTTTGTACTTAAAGACGAGCGAGTGTTCTGTCCAAACCCTGTCCTGAGCTTCGTATCTTGATCCTGAAGAAAGAATAGAAATGAAGAATTTTAAGAAATGCAAAAATAATCATTAGATTTCATTAAGAGTCCAATTATAGCTGTATACATAGGTTTGCTATAATTTATTATATTTCAATAATTTACTACTTTGTACCTGAAGCGAAAGATAACTTACATCAAATCCCTTTCGCATTTTACAGGTATTCATTCAAACATAAATCTCAAAAATCTTTTTTTCGGAAAATGGTGAACGCCCGCAGCGTCTCTAGGGGGACTGAAAGTAACCAAATGGAAATAAGTTTATGATTTATGCCTTATTTCATGTTTTAAGTTCGTGTCAATGTTTGAAGGTGTATGTTTTGGATACTACGTCGTATTCGTTTATATGATAACTCAATATCATTCATTGATATTTCGAGATTTGTACGTTCATATAATATAAATAAGAAATGCCGATAAAAATAAAACCCTTGTTGTAAAAATGTGAATTTTGTGTGAATTTTTTAATACCTTTCCAATAAATAAATAATGTTCCATGTGATTTGTATGTAAGCTAATTCAGTATTATCAGTTTTAACTTTCACTGCAAGTAAATTACGACATTCTTATCATGGTCCTGAAGCAGAGAAAGTTGTTCCAGTTCGGACATCGATTCCCTGAAATATAAATCTCACCAAATCTGTCTCTCTGCGATCATCACAGTATTTATAAAACATTTGCACCGCACTATTTTCGTCTTCTCGGTTCTACGCTTCTTGGTATTCAGCATTCAGTAATCGAGTTATCTAAATCCGGTCTATTGTGTGTTGGAAAGCCTTCCCACTTCTCCGCGGATCTAACATCAACAACCAACACAATTAGGGCAAGATGTTAACACTTCTTTTTACATAAACGACCAGACAATGAACCTATACTGAAATTAACATAACTTCATACACTATATTCCCCAGGGGCCAGATTCACAAAAAGTATGATCTCCTAATACGTACTATCTTTTGATTTATTACCAAAAACACTATGTTAAATGAAATATAATACCAAAGATAGTACGTATTAGGAGATAATACCTTTTGTGAATCTGGCCCCAGGTATTCAGGGACAATGTAATTTCTACTTGAAAGATCGGTGTCAAAGTCGCTCTGGTAGAACCCAAGTCTGGGATCGAACCAGTAACCTGTGGCGACGCTGCGCTATACAAGTGTCCGTCTTCGTGGCGCCAAAGGTCGCTCTAATCGCGTCCAAGTTTCATATTAATTGCTCGGCCAGCATGCAGCCATATGAACAAGTAAAATGGAGCAAACAATTTAATTACATTTTCAGTTAATTACCACAAGATACTAATTGGAATCATTGTGTAATGAAGATTTAATTGATTTCTATACGATAATGACTTTTGAAATAGAAATCGATGCTGTCAAAATTGCGTCCTGCCGCTGCCACCATTTGTAGTGTGGCTCCTAGCCATGAAATTAAATATCCAGTTGAGACATAATCCTCTTTTGTTTTGAAGAATGCAACTTCCAGGCAATCTAATCTTCAGATAAACCTATAAAATAGACCTCTATTCACAGCATGTGACTTGGGTCAAAATGTTCTTATCGAACAAGAAATAAGTTGTGGTTGGTCGTAGAGGATCACTGTTTTGTGTCATATCTCGGAAGATGAGAAATGTTTGAATCATGACGCAACTACAGATAAAAGTTGCTACTAGTGTATCAATGTAATTTGTCCCGAGAGTTTTGAAGCACTTTGCGGTGAGTTACTTTGCACTCTGGAAGAAGCTGAATCGGTCGGAGCGAGCTTAGCCCCTAGAGCCCGCAATCCATGGGCTAAGCTCGCAGCTATAAAGTGGACTATTAACCTGGCACAATACACAAGTAATTCATTACCACCAGTTGACTCGGGCAAAGCAAGTTTATAATTAACTTGCTATCTTAGAACAATGACGCTATCATCTCTGTTGAAAATCAAGAGTACCCATGCTTTCTCCTCTTGTCTTGCTTTTGTATACTGTAGTTCGTTGAATGATCGTCAGCTTCGTTAGTCGTTGAGTCTCTAGACTCGAGAACCTCGACTTCGTTCATGAATGTATAGTCTACACTGATGCTGAACACAAAACAAGCGTGGAGTATCTCGGAATCGATAAAAAGTGAAAGATTGAGAAGCAGATTAATGTTTGCTCCAAATCCATTTGTTGTCTCGTCGCAGAAGATGTAGTCGTAGAAGATGTAGTAGTAATGGAATGTTGTTGGAAGAAAGCAGTTGATTTGTCGACCACATCAAGTGTTTTGTTGTTTCAGTGCTGGCGCTGGACGCCGCATGTGGCGCCAATCAGACCAAGTCGAAGTGTGAGGAGGAATCAAACGCGCTGGCGGAATGTATGAAGCAAGCGTCGCCGATTCTCATTCAGGCCACGGATATTCCCAGCTCGCCAGAAGAAGTCAACATAAGCTGCAGGTGAGAGACGCATGGACAGACAACTCAACATTGCAAAAAGGTATATCATACTTCAAAGGCTTCGAATTTCGATTGCGTCCTCAAACATGTACGCTCCAATCAACCAAAAACTTTTACACGACTCTTTCGAAATTCTGAAAGTTTTTCTTACGAATTCCTCGAGGCATGCTATACGTTCTTCCTAAAAGTTAGAGTTAGACTTCTGCTCTCGACTCGACCACCAATCAAACGTTACCTTGCAGGGCCTTTCGCACCGGCATGAACTGCTTCGACGTGTTTTCCAAGAGCTGTCTCGGTGCCACATCTCGCCGCATCATGGACGATCAGACTGTTGGCGCCAGGAACATGTTCAAGTTCCTCTGCGACGACCCCGCATTCACGAAGAGTAAGTTAATCTCTGGACGTGGTGAGATTGAGACAGCGCAGCGCTCTGGCTGGACGGCGCAGCGCCACCTCCCCTGCGGTTTCAATAACGCAATATTAGTCTCCCAAGCCCCAACCCCCCAAAGTAAACCCAACATGTTGCCTCCCCTTCCTACACAAAACTTGTGTAACCTTCGCCTAGACTTCATCAAACCTTCTCAACTTTAGGTATATATTATGTCAGAATTTATGCTGCACTTAAAATAAAAAGTCCCACAGCATGAATCTCGGGTGCGTCACGTGACTGAGCTACTTTGTTTGCGTTCCAGAGTACTTGAAGCACATCCCCTGCTACAAGGCGATCTCCAAGGACTGGGACCAGTGCAGCCATCGCTTCACCGAGCTCATCAGCGAGGAGATGAATCGAACTCGCAACAATTCCTCGGACCACTCGCGACAAGTCGAGCTTTGCTGGTCAGTCGCGTCGCGTGATATGCCCAGGCAATCTCCTCAGGTTCACTGAAGTCTACATCTTATCCCCACTCTCCTCCTTCACAACAGAGTCTATTATTTACTCAGGAGACTTTGGGATTAGCTACTGGCTCATCTCTCTATTCAATGCGATGCCAAAACCACAAACATGGTAATACCTTCCAGTGTAATTGTGCGAATACGGCGGTTATTCAATTAATCACACTAAGAATTCTCGTGAGCGGACGCTAATATAAACTAAAAGCAACACGTACACGAGACAAGGGTAAGAAGACAACTATTCGTATTTATTAGTGATGCCATCGGGTACCCGGATACCCGGGTCAGAACCGGGTAATGGGAGACCCGGGTTACACTCACAACCCGCAAGTATTAAAAAAGTAAAAAAAATTTTTTTTTTTTTTTTTTTTTTTGATTAAATTTTGTTTTTTTGCGCCAATTGAGCAGGGGAGTATACAATCAAGCCATTCCTCTCTCCAACGGGAATCATCACGCTAATTTACCCCTCCAACACCACTCTGGTCCCCACTCAGACAGTGCAGCACTATTTGCTGCAGTCCTATTTTCAATTGTGCTATTTCCATTGCGCAACAATACCTAAAAACTCAAAAGGTATACTGTTTATTCTTCCATCATCTTAAAATCCAAAAAAAAAAAAAAATTTTTTTTTTTTTTTTTTTTTAAAGATGGCGGGTACCCGCCCGGGTACTGCTGGCGGGTACCCGGGTACAAAAATTACTACCCGATGGCATTACTAGTATTTATACAACATCGTGTGGAGTTGAGACCGTCCATAGTCAATGATCTTAGGAAGTACAGTCGTGGAAATTAGATGGTTCAACTCTATCTCTCTCTGCTCCATATAATCATAAATATAATATATGTTTATGATATGGGTCAGAGAGAGGCAGAGTACAGTACAACCATCTAATTTCCACGACTGTACCCCCGCAATTTCAATCATGCCAATCGGATTTCAGAGTTTCACTCAACACGATATTTCATTGAGTAGAAATTTAAATAGCCCTATTTAAATTGCATAGTGTGATGTGCACTTTCTTTACAGACATGTGGCTGGTGAAAATTGTTGGCTGATCATACTTCCAATATTTGTAAAATGTTTATAGTAATGTTGAAATCATGATCCAACACTTCAATCACAAAACAGTGCTTCTAGTGTACATTGCGCATGCACGAAGTAATATTAATCCGACTGCGGACGGGCTCTTCCAGTAAAGAATCTTGAGAAATTTTATTATTTGTATGATTGTTTGTATATTTGTACGACTGTTTGCAAAAAATGGGGAACTTCATTATTTTAAAATAGACAAAGATTGAAGTAAATCCGAACCTCTACATCCTAGAATAACTGACTACGATCGAATATGTATTGGCATTAAAAGTTTTATCCATCTACCTGAAGGTTTTGAATAGCCAACTGAAAGAACTGGTAAATGAGATATTTTAAAATATGATATAAAGGTATTCGTACGTAGATATAACTTTTATACTCCGCCAGCTCCGGTCGACCAGCACGTCAAAAGATCCTCAGAGTACAATGCGTTATCTGCAGATTAGGATACATGTTAATATTTAAATAAGCCTGAGCTTAACTACCCCTTGGCATATAGAACATAATTGGGGCTGAATTCACAAAGAAATATAATTTTATGACCGATAAATGTATTATGCAATAATACTAGGAAAACGCTCAGTGTAACGCGTTGATGAGCGAGCACTGGTACCTGTAAATTCTTCAACGGGAATTCCGTAACAAACGCACAGAATCATAATTATTAATCAACATAAAAGTATCTGTTTTATATTGAAACTTATAAGAATAGCAATCTATATACTTTGTTACATAAAGCAAATCAGATCCATTTGGCAGTGGAAACATTCATTTGATAAATCATTTCTGACAGATATTAAAACTGTCTATAAGTGCATTATGTTCTTGACTGATTGGGCTGAAAATTTGTAAAGTAAGAGATAATATTGATCTTAACGACCATGCAAAATATGAGTTTAATCAGATTTATAGAAGACTATTTTTGATAGGTCAAACGGTGGTGTATAGCTACGGTCCATTTTAAATTAAGCATACAGATGTCAGTAAAATGTCTATTACTCTTGAAGTTCATTAAAGATTTGTCAAAATACACTTATAATGCTGGTGCCAATGACAATGCAAAATTTGGTGATGATCGGTCAACCGATTCCAGTTTTATTGGCACGCAGATATTCTTTCATATTGCCAAGCTCTCTAGCCAAGATATGTACAAACTACAATCAAGTTTCCGATGAAACTAATAGATAGATTTTGCTGGAAATCAATAGCCTTCTGCAGTGGAGAGTAATGAATCTTTTGTAAAAAAAAATGGCCGGATCCGTTACTTCGTTTAAAAGTTAATGCGAAAAGCACAAATACATACACAAAAAAAACAGAGATTTGTGCCATAAGTTTCAAGTGGAGACGCTCGCTCCGCTCGCTCAATAATTTCAATTTGCAAAGTGCAACAAGCGAAACTAGCTGCCGACTAAAAACAAAACAAAAAATAAAGAATTCTCTAATACCTTGTTCACACTATGACTTTTGGAGTTGAAATCGCTTTGGCCAACTGCAGTTGATATCTCAACTGCCTTTCCGAACTAAATTGAGATTTCAAACTCGATCGCAGCCCAGGTCACACTGGTTTTCAACTGCGATTGATATTTCAACTGCAGTTGAAAGTCATAGTGGGAACAAGGTATTACAACTCTGGAAAATATGATCCCGACTCTTTCGTCCAAGCAAAGTACGACGTCATCCAATCATAGAGATATATTACAGAGAGGGGTAACTACTGGTTAATGCTTGACTAATTTTGAAAGATCCTTTTTCTCCATATTGGAGATATTTAATAATTCACTGCCACTGAAATGGAAAATTAATTCGGAAGGCAGTGAAAAAATTACTTTGAGCTGTCAAATTTTAAACTTACTAGAAACACGTTTTTAACTTGAATCAGAAGACTATTACAATATTATATCTTGTTTTTACTGTACATTTATTTGTTCTGTGTTGTTTGTTACTGTGAAGTATGCACTGAAGGTTAGTACAAAGTAACATTCAAGTCTCTTGCCAACAACATTACAATCGAGGGGGGTGCCATTTTTAAAGTAATTTTTGAAATAATCTCCAAGATGGTGGCTGAGCATGCTCAGATCTACCCTGACAATGTACATCGCATCATACCAAGGCTGGCTATCTACTTGCCCCTCTCTGTAAGTATATGAATCTCTATGATCCAATGATCCAATATCACGGCCTCTCTTCAATTAAGTAGTTAGTTTCCAGGTATATTGGGAGTGCTTCCAGGAACAGAACTGCCTGGTGTATTCGAAGAGAAAACTGTGACGGGAATCCAATAAGAAGTAACAAAGTGTGAGATCGGAGCAATAAATCACACCAGTCCTTGTTCTTCCAGCCAGGGAGGCTCCATTCATTGCCAACGAAGTGATTCGTCGGGACATCTAGAACCACGCGATCGGGACAATATGTCCTTCACAGCCCGCTATCAATGATGCTTTTGCAATCTGGTTGCTTGTAAGCACGTAAAAACAAACTAATGGCATCCAAAGTTTCATCCTGTCGGCTCCAGGGGGCTGGGATATGGGAGTAGAGCGTCGGAATGAGAATCACGTTCTAATTGAAAACTAGAAACCCCCTCTTCGCTGTTTTTGTTGCCCCCAGCGCATAGACGGCTGTTATTAATGTCCGGCAGGAACCGGGTCTTCCTGCAATCATCCTCGTACACTCGAGGCGGGCGCAACAATTTGCCAACATTTTAAAGTATGTCATTGACAACGGTCGAATGACAAATACTAGTTCCGGTAAAATTAACGTAATTGACGAAAAAGAATACAATAACTACATACATGAAGTTCTGCGGTTTTGTATACAACAATCAATCAAAACTTTACTTTTGCTCGGCCCGAAGAGAAAACTTGAGGTGAACGCAACGTTCTTCTAAACTTAAAAAAAATGTACCATTTGTATTGCCAAACCGTTGAATGAAGTGTATCTGTTATTCTGACTTTCCTTGTTATAAAATTGCAGGTATCAGAAATGTAAAAAACTAAAAATGTCTTCTTTGGGAGGTTCGAAAATTGTTGGCTGGATCAATCGGTCAGGCTAAGTAATCAGGCTTTACCAGACTAAATTACTACGTTTAGTTTAGTATGTCAATGTGGGTGTCGTGGACTTCATCGGGTAATTGTTTAACATGATCGACGTCCATTTCATGGGATCATCAATTTAGTGATTGCATTGAGCTTTTGTACCGGAAAACTTGCTACATTGTCTACTGTGTTGTATTTGGAACGAGAGGTATTATAAGGATGACGAATGTTTCAGCTCGAAGTACGCGTTCGTGCGTTGTGTCTACGTCCACGCACTGAGCCAATGTCGCAAAGAAGACGCCTCGTTCATGGAGCAGATCGCGGAGACGCTGTCGAGCAACCGCGCGCACACTCCGCTCTGCCGTCACTTCGAGACGCACCTCTGCAGCAGCAGCGCGCCGAGCCACCACGCCGTCGCGGCGGCGCTGCTGGCGTCGGTGCTGCTGCTGGTGCTCGCCTCGTGAACACTTCACGGGCATTCCTCTTCCCTCTTCTTCCCTATCTGTCAGCTAAGACGGGACGCCCTTTGAGTGCTTCATGGTCCAGGGCATTGTCATGCACACATGGTCTCAAGCTTGGAGTTCTACAAAGTCTCAAGTGCTTGGTCAATCAACGTATATCTTAATGGATTTTAAGCCAAACAGAATAATATTTTCATGAATAGGCAAAATAAATGGATAAGTGGTCCGTGTCAGATAATAATAAATAGAGCATCATATTGCAAACTCTAAAATATTAAGCTAATATACATCTATGTAGAAATATAACTTTTGTATGCACGTTTTGCATACTATTTGTAGGATACAAGCCGGGTCTGGAAGAGTGCCAAACAGAATTGAAGATTAGTACAAAGATTTATGTGGATGGTACATTGTACTACACCTATGGACGAACAACCTGGTTCCCAAGCACAACGAAGAAAACTGCTTTTTGTCTATGATGACTGTAGGTATTTAGAATAATGACAAACGAAATGGCTGCTTTTTGCAGAGATATTTGTGATATTTGTAATTAATTTTTATAGGGGATAGGTTCCAACCAAAAGCAAGGTTGATGTTTGACATTTTAACACTGTCTATCTTATGCAGATATTCTACAATTAATGTATTAAATTCCGCAATATGTACATAGAGAGGCAGAGAAGTAAGTGTTTTCATTAGAACGGATTTACCATCTCCTAGTTACTCCCGAATAAGCAGGTGTCCATGGCACGTCGACGTGTGTTAATCTATAGGTACCTACATATCCTCTAGACTTCATCTGGATTGTCTTCTTATCAAGGAGTTATAGCCTGTTCTGATATTCTGTCTCCAGGCAATTTGTAGGTACTAGTCCAATACGTATTTGCTGTGCTGTGCTATTAGCTAAATGGCAAGGTAATTTCGACGGTCATAAATATCCCAATTGAGCGGCAGGCTTTGTTTGTATTTCGCAGCCTCAGAATTTGCTCAGAATCACGGAACATAGGAAACACGAACTGGGTTCTGCTGTATATCAGAAGACATGAATTTGTTTCACAATTTTGGAGCTGTTAATGACATTCTGCCAGTGAAAAATAATTGACATAGATAATTAACATATGTTTAGTCACAATATTTGTTCACAAACTCGTATTAAAGCTGTAAAATAGGGACATTTTTGCTTTTTTTCTAATTAAGTCCAGTTTGGGACAAATCTAGTATTAACCAGGAAAACGCTCAGTGTAACGCGTTGATGAGCGAGCACCCGTACGTGCAAATTCTCGAACCGGAATTGCGTACACAACGCACAGAAAACATAAACATCCATATTGAAAAGGAATATGAGCCACTCAATCAACATAAATGTATCTGTTTGTCGTTGAAATCCATCTACACACTTTGGTACTTACATAAAGCAAATCAGATTCAGTTGCAGTGGAAAATTCCTATTCGTCCACACTTCATTTCTGACATATATTACAAATGTCAATAAGTGCATGACGTTCTTGACTGATTGGGCTGAAAATTTTTAAAATGTGAGACAATGTTGGTCTTAATGACCATGCAAAATATGAGTTTGATCAGATTTATCGAAAACCATTTTCATTTTCAGCCAATCAGAAGATATTTATTTAAATTGTATTTAAATTGTTTTTGTATTGTATTTGTAAATTGTATTTGTATTGTATTTAATTTGATTTCCAAAAAATTAGGGTCTGCAAACAGAAAAGTTGGTCTTTACACGTGAGCAAAATTTCAGATGGATCGGTGAAACCCAAGGGTGAAACCTGTGTATCGGTCAGTAACAGAAAACATACAAAGAGGTCCGTGCCAAAAGAGCCAAAAGGAGTCGCTCGCTCAATAAGCTAGCGTTCATTTTGATAAGATCGACTAAAAACTTAACATTAAGTTAATTATTTTCACATTTCTCACAATTTGAATAGTTCAAAAGCTATGACGATATTTAGTGTATATCTCTAATGTTTACCTTGGATTTCAGACGTAAGATGGCCATTATTGGGAGATTGTAAAGTAGGTGCTTAGACGAAGTACAGTTATATATCTCTATGCTTAGACTCAGGCGCGTAGGAAGGGGGGGGGGGGGGAGTGGAGGTCAATGACCCCCCCCCCCACTTTTTATCTTGACACCCCCAGATATCACCCCCAGATATACAAAAATGTTGATAAAGAGATCCAAAAATGCACAGATTTGCTCCATTATGAGGTTGAATTCTCAAAATTTTCCCAAGTTTTTCAAAACTAATTTTTGAGCAGGTATATTATCTAATGAGACAATAAGTCATTTGTCCAACATGATCATCCTCATGAATAAAATGTAATATTACATTTTATTCATGAGAATAAAATACGATACCAAATCGCATACAGATTTTTCTCATTGCTTTTTGCTGTGGCTTTTTGCAACCTTTTTCTAAGGAATTCCAAAATCGATTCATAATCGATTCTCTTTTACTAGAAATTTAACAAATTCCCTGCGGAGCCATTGGGGATTTTATCAAATAATAAAATTTACATATAATAATTCATTTTGTCTAAAATTTCCCCAAGAAGATTGCATATAACACATTTTAAATTTCTTAGAAAAGGATGCCAAAAATAGCATCAAATTCGATTCTTTTGTATCAAAAACTCAAAAAATTCCCTGCGGGGTCAATGGGGAATCTATAAAGTCAAATATTTTCAGATTATATTACATTTGTATAAAGTTTCCAGAATAACACATCGTAAATTTCTTTGAAAAGAATGCCAAAATTGCTTCAAATTCGATTATTTTGTATCAAAAATTCAAAAAAGGCCCTGCGGGGCTAGGGGTTTACCTTTCCTCACATTTATCGATCCGCGATAATTTTGACCCCCCCCCCCCCCCCCCCCACTCAAAACAAAGTTCCTACGCGACTGCTTAGACTTGTGCTCAACGTTCTCGACTACCTAATGGAAAGTAAACAATGTTATTCAACAGTTATACGAGCACGTTGTGACTGTCGGGGATGGCAATCAGTTCAGCCAGTAAGATCTCTTTGATCACATTGATACTTTGTTTTTATTAGTTGGCATTGTTCACCTGATGTTATTATTATAATGTTGTTGTTGTTGTTGTTGTTGTTGCTGTCACTAGTCAAATTGTGCAATATATGTTACCTAGTTCAATAATATGATATTCGAAAAAAATCTTTGTCAGATCCGATCAATTTTATTCATCACAACAGTGGAGCGTTGGTCTCATCCACGGTCTATCATTATCTCGACAAATATGAAAAAGTGCAACTGTATAATTTTCTCAGTCAGTAGATGCATTACGAATAAATAGTATTTTTAAGTAAATTGTATACCGAAGTCATTATCGTGGGCAACATTTATTGTTTTCCTAACGATCATTTAAAATCCATAGCTGGTCCAGAATAACAAATATAATTTCTCCTGGGAGTTCAAAAAATTACTTGGATCACTTTAAAACGACATTCAATAGAAAAGAGAAAATTATTCTATGGTAATAGGTATCCCCATAAAAAACACTCCGTGTAAAAAAAAAATTATGAAATCTAAAAATCCTGCACTGAAACGTAGTGATATCAAAAAATGAGCCAAGTCAAAACTTTATTTGAAAATTAAAAAATACTTGGCGCATCGTGTATATAAATAGCTTAGAAGTATAGGCTAGATATAAATACATATACTTATAGTACCTATACCTACAATGCCCTAAAAAAACGATGCGCCAAGTATTTTTTAATTTTCAAATAAAGTTTTGACTTGGCTCATTTTTTGATATCACTACGTTTCAGTGCAGAATTTTTAGATTTCATAATTTTTTTTTTAGTTGAAGAGACTTGGCTGTTTTTTTACACGGAGTGTTTTTTATGGGGATATCACTTATTTTTTTAGTTTATTTACACAACTTGTAAAACTTATTAGGGCAACAATGGCTAATTCCTTTAAAAAAATACGCTATTTCCGAATTAGTTACTAAAAAAATATTGTTTGGAGCTAAATTTAAACTTAAAGTGATATGCCATGAAGAATTGCGAAAGCATCGTTCCAATAGGTCCAGCCGTTTTCGAGATATGGCATCACTTCCGGTTTTCAAAATGGCGGCTGAAAGCTCTTACACATTGTAGGTATTAATATGTATATAAATACTAATATTTCATTATAAGCCTTCTGAATATATAGTTGGTTTTTATATAAAGGGAAGTGAATTTAAGCAGATTTCGCTAAACTATGACGTCATTTCCGGTTTCAGTAATTAGAAAACTTTAATTTAACTATTGTTATTTCATAAAGAGGACCGTCTGAATCGATTGGCGCAAATTTCGTTCCGATCGGTTAAGCCGTTTTTGAGATATGACGTCACTTCCGGTTTCAAAATGGCGACTACCGGTTTGATTTATAAAAAGGCACCTCAGACGCCAAAAGTGCACATGTGGTAAAAATTTCAGATCGATCGGCTAAGCCGTTTAGGCTGTGGCGGTGATAGCGGTGTTTCCTGATATCATTATCATCATCATCAGATAGGTTTTAAAAGGGGTGTAATTTCACTGTTTTCACGGCCCTCTAGCACGCAAATGGCATAACCTATTGTTCCCAAATTTAGTATATGGAGTGGGGTGGGCCATAGCACGAAATTAAGATATTTCACAACAATGTGAGATTTTCCAATTTTATGATCCAGTAGGCCGAAAATGCCATGTTGTTGCTTACAGTAAAAGTGGTTGGTCTGCTCCTCAGTTATTAGGCATTTACGGTATGTTGAGTGCGTGTGAGTGTACGGTACGACTTGGCTGGGTGGAGCGACCGCTCCACTAGATTTGACTATTCGAAGCTTTCTTCCCTTCCATCAAAAAGCGTACATGAGTACATTATAGCCACGGCGAAATATTTGCAAACTATGGCAGACGACTATACTTTTAGCAGTGACAAATAATTTTCTAATCAATAAAAACATTTTTTGAAATCAATTATAAAATAGTATATTATCATTATCCCGAACTCCATCCACAACTGCAGGGCTATCCCACTAATTTTGATTGCAAAGTGGGCAATATCCTAAGTTATATTTTATTACCTACTCTATATTATTTACTAAAAAAATTATCTCATTTGTTGTGATCTGTGATTGAGATAATTGCATTGAAGTCTTGAATATGAAACGGTATTAAAACGAACAAAATCATACATTTAGTTCTTCCAGGCTTCGCCGAAACGAAGTACCTATGTGGAAGTGTGGAAATCTTCCATGAAGTCAGGATGATTGGAAGGGATGTGCGTTGTGAAAATATCCGACCGAACCGGGGCTCGAACCCGGGACCTCTCACTTGCCGGGCGAGAGCTCTACCAACTGAGCTTCCCGGTCGGACGGACGGACATGAGACACAACGCACTGATGAAGGAGATACCTCCGATGAGAATGGAATGAAGGTATAGAGAATGCTCACTACGAACTGTCATACCACCAGGCAAGTGAGAGGTCCCGGGTTCGAGCCCCGGTTCGGTCGGATATTTTTCACATTGTACATCCCTTCATATCAATAGGCTTCCACGCTGCCATTTGATCTCACTACGGAGCGCTAGCTACAATTTTACCTTTTTTCCTACCACGCATGTCTGTACACAAATACAGATAGATGACAGCTCACTTAAACTTCTTGTATTTGAAATATAATGCCAAACTGTTGTGTTCGGAGTGAAAGTAATTGTTTTAAAAAGTAATATATACTACTTAAATGTACAAATAGTTTCAAATATGTTAAACAACTTCTTTTGTTTTAAATTCAGACAAATCTAGCAATGTCAACAACCACCACCATCTCTCTCCGGGGGAGAGAGAGAGTGCATGAAGATGGTGGTCAACAACATTTGATCTGTTGCCATAGCAACGGGGTAATTAATTGCACCTAGCGCACTCTTATTCTAAGCTTGAAGTGTGGAGCCCCATTGTTATGATGTGATTGTTCTGACAGAGATACGTACTAGGTAGTATGCAGATTTTAATTTGGTGTTTTAGTATTTGACTTATTTTTCGTCTCCAATGAATAAGGAAACATTGCCAAGAATTAGTTCTGTTCCACGTTCCCCATTGCACGTTCCATATTGCACGTTCCACATTGCACGTTCCACATTGCACGTTCCACATTGCACGTTCCACATTCCACATTGCACGTTCCACATTGCACGTTCCACATTGCACGTTCCACATTGCACGTTCCACATTGCGCGTTTCACATTGCACGTTCCACATTGCACGTTCCACATTGCACGTTCCACATTGCACGTTCCACATTCCACATTGCACGTTCCACATTGCACGTTCCACATTGCACGTTCCACATTCCACATTGCACGTTCCACATTGCACGTTCCACATTCCCCATTGCACGTTCCACATTCCACATTGCACGTTCCACGTTCCGCATTGCACGTTCCACATTGCACTTCCACGTTCCACATTGCACGTAGGGTGAACTAGTATGATTAAATATAAACGCGGCGTTTTGTTAATCTGTGTGTCATCGCACGTTCACATTACAGCACTGGATCGTATAACTTTTGTCAACAGTCGATCGACATCTCTTATGGGAGAATAACATTGACACGTCATAGTCGATCGACTACAAAGTCGAGTCAACGCTAATCTCTCATAAGAGTTGTCGATCGTTTGTCGGGCAAAGTTATACGATCGCAGTCCAGGTACAATAATAATACTAAACATGAGCTAGATGAGGAACTTCAGTCGTCTTATAGCTGTTCGGCAAGTTTGAGTCAACTTTCAGCTGCCATCATTCAGCTGCCACATTAGTTCTGGAAACTGTCAAACAATGAGCAGCAATCAATCACCATTCTGTTGAGCTCAACCAATTCCATGTGACGTGTAGAGGTATTTCACATGGAAGTCAAGTAATAAGATAAGAGGGGAGAGGGCAATGAGGGTGCTAATGGCTACGGGTGAATGATTCTGATGGTGATTGGGAGATGATGGTGAAGAGTAGGCAAGGATGGAAGGTGGGAAGGAGGCGGTCGTGGTCTATAATTAGTAGGGTACCTTCGCAGCATTTGCCTGTCGACTAGGGCATACCACTAAAAAAGAAAACAGTCAGGAAGGACGTCCGGGAATCGAGCCCAGGACCTCCAGAATAATACAAGTTGAGAGTGCTACCTCTGAGCCAAACCGGTTCCGTTTGATTTTCATGGTTCAGCTCGACGCCTGGACCAACTCTAACTCAGGAATCAGGACTCAGGAGATCAACGACTCGATTGTTGAATACAGACCAATTGTGTACCTATTTTATTCACATGCTTGTGTATGTACATGTACTTTTTATATTGTATTACCTTGTGTAAAGGAAAAATAAAACTGAAAAACTGTGCTCAGTAAATTACATTAGGCCCGGAATAACCGAAGTTAAATTGTGCTGGATTAACTAACTTTTGGATTAAATTCAATTGTTTCACTCATTTTGAGGTATCTGATTGGCTGTGCCGCCAATTTAGTCCAATATTTAGTTAATCCGGCTCAGATTAACTTTGGTTATACCGGCCCTTATTATATTATCTTCGTTATTATTATTATTACATTATTTTTCCGTTCGGGCTAAAATTTTAAAATTTTGCACAATGTAATTTTATTTGTAGTATTCGCGCTATGATGAAACCAAAGCTAAGTTCACATAGCATTCGTTTCGCTTTCGGTTCGGTTTCGCTAAAGTTAAAGTTTGTTCAACATTATTTTTCGCCGAAAAGGTAACCATTTTGCGAAATTGTACCGAAAGCGAGCGAAGCGAATACGAAGTAGGGGAACTTAGCTTTAATATTTTGTAATTCTGTTGGAAAATGTTTAAATCACATGGACGAATCTCTGCCCGTTTACGAACTGAGGTCCTAGGGGGAAATAAGGCCCACCTTATTGTTTTGATAAATATTTTAGAATGTATTTACAAATAAAGTGCAGACAACGTTAATATTGACCAATATTGACTAATGATCTATTGTGGTAAAGTTGATATTGAATTTTACCAAAAATAATTGTTCTAATATAGTATAGTGTGAAAATTGAAATTGAAAAACGTTTGCAAGTGGGCCTTGTTCCCCACGCATGGGGGAACATATGAGGGGCAAGGCCCACCTCTAGCAATCCACTAATCAGAACGTCCAGGGCTTATACAATCATATTCATCATCTGTGTTAAGCTCACACATTCTTCCTGAAACCGACTATAGCATTAACATACACTCGCATACTTTCAGATCTGTCTTTTCTGCATCGCACACCCATCGACTCGGTGACAGTGAAATCACTTTTCCATATAATTACTAATTACATAACTACATATAATTACCATTTACCATTTACGAAATACTAATCCCTCTAGGTACTCTACTTGTTAATCTATATTGAAAACATATCAGTTTTTTTGGAAATGGTTCTTGTTCCCCCATGCTATCAAATTATGATTAAAAATGTTTTTGAATTATAGAAAACATGCTAGTTAATGGAAATAATGATACAAACGTATTAGAGTGTTTCAATAATAAGTGGAAAATAAACTTGCTGCTCAATAAGAAGAGAGGTGTCGAAAGTGCGTCATTCGGAGTTTTTTCTTATAAACTGCCTAAACCATTTGGACTCTAGATATAAATCTTCGTCACACCGTATTGATTTATTGTGCGCGAGATACCTACCCCTGAGATATAAAGGGCGGGCCTTGTTCCCCACGGGCTTTATTTCCCTCTATGACCTTGGTAGCGCATTGGATAGCGTAATGGGCTACGCTACGGGTTTCGGTTTGTGTCCGATCTCAGATGATTTTTTTAAAAACCTTTTCACCAGTTCGACCCAGAGTCGTTTTTATAAGGTTGCCGAACTGCAATGAACGTTCTCATTCTTTCCTCATTAATGATAAGCTCTTGGTTCAAAGTATATTGGTACTCGAGAGCCATGATATTTGATACTCCATGTTTTCTAATAGTAAATGAAATCTGTCCACTTGGCATTGTGTGGAGATGATTTGGTCAGAGATTGGCAGAGTACAATGATCTTATTTCCACGACTGTACACTCAAACCAATTAAAAACGGTACTTTAAATTGATTGGCTGCTGGTGAGGTTCCTTGACAATCAAACTTTGTTATTATCAATGAAATCAGAGCTCACCTGCTAGATTTAGATAATGCATTAGCACATACTTCATGGGATGATGCCATCAAACCTTTATCAGACTATCCATCTCATTTCTTTCGAGGTACCGTCTATCATTTGTTTGAGTACGTTTATACCGGATACGTAAATATAAAATGGGAGTTAACAAACCGATTATTAAGCGAGCGTCTCCATTCAACGTTTTTGGACTCTTTTGCTTTTTTATCTCCGTTTGACTTGACGCCAAAGGACACATTATTTTTTCCGATCGAGCTGAAATTTTGCACAAAATGTTCACGAACAAACCCAAGTAGAACGTATTGTTGTTTTGAGGAAAACTGGGGGAAAAAATACGGTATAAGGATGCTCACTTATCGAAAAAAAACTCTCTATAACTAGATAATTTAAATGTTCACCAATATGTACATTGACTTTAATAAATTATACACAATCAAATATACAATTTCAAATTACATAAAAATATTTAATTGTAAAACTTTGTAATTATTGCAAAATTTCAAATACTTTAAAGGTGCCTTCCCATGATTTAGTACAATGTTCTCCATTTTCCTTTGGGATTGGGTAGAAATGAAAGTACTCATATGATTAGGTACTATAGGAACATACTTGGGGAAGTTCTTTTTTAAAAAGAACTGATCAAAATGTCAAAAGTTCATTGAAAAAAGAACTTTTCACTACTAAAAGTTATTTTCCAAAATAAAAATTTAATGCATTATAAAAGTTCAAGTTCCCCCCCAAAAAGAACTTGGTACCTAATTTAAAAGTTAATTTTCAACAAGTGCTTATATTCTATATAAGTGCTTATAACCTTCCTATTTTATTTACCTTAAAAACTCCCTTTTTCGATGCAATACAAGACTGACAAAGGGAAAGGTAAGGTACCGAACTAACATTTGTGATTGTGACCATTTACCATTTACAACATCATGCATATGAAAAGGTTCGTGTGGTTCGTTTTACATCAAATTGTATGTGATTTTGTTTGCATCAATTTATAATGATCTACCATAAAGTATTTATATGTGAATGATGTATGACCATGTACAGCCAACGCATTAAGTCGTGATCAAAGCCAATGCAAAACCAGTCTTACAAATCACCCCTCTGTATACAAATATCTGTATTTTAGGCAACTTATACTACTTCTGTGTACGACTGGTAGTCGCGATAGGCGGTAAGTTATATCGCAACTAAATGCGTTGGCTATACACTCCAATATAAGATAAAATGCGAGTAATCTCAACACCAAAAGATCTTTTCAAATATTAAAAGTTTGCAGGAAATTTGAACTGATCACTTGAAAAGATCCTTTTCAAGAAAATAAACAAGTTCACTCAAAAGTTCACTAAAAAGTGAACGCGTTCGTACGAACTTGAACTTTTAAATGTCCCTTCCCCAAGTATGACTAGGAAAATGCTCAGTGTAGCACGTTGAAGAGCAAGTACCCATACGTTTCAACATTCAACGGAACTAGTACCGGAACGGAACAAGTAACATCTCATCATCTAGTAATATATTCTTAATCAATTATTAAGTCTTCATGTTCATCTCGATTCATATCACTGTTTTGTACATTGCACTCCTCTGGCATAATCTTGGTAACAAACAGGTTCTGCAGATGACCAAGAGTAATGCTGTCGTCCTGCCAATGTTCGGACCTCACTGCCTTGTGGATTCTCTCTTCAATCGTGTTCAGCATTAAGAAGCGGTGAACAGTCGTCTTCCTGGATATTAATAACACTGCCTGTTACAATTATAATACAATGAATCATGAAAACAGCGAGAATGAAATATGTTACATTCAGGTGTTCCATCTAGCTTTCCCATTACATTCCATGTACAAACTAGTAGAAACTCCTGTAGGTGACTCCAAGGTCCACTCAATCTCAGCTACAACTAGCGCAGCAAGAAAGGCGGAAATTAGGTCGTTCCATACACTTCCACAACGTTAAACACAAAATCTGTCTGCCTTTATGTGTCCGAACCCTGATTGGCTGCTTCAAAACACGAAAATAAGAAGAAAGTATAAATTACATCTTCTCAGTGATTGTTTCTCAAATTTATTGATTTATGCAGTTAGTTGCAATGGTTACACATATAGCCTTCTTCAAGTAAACTTTGATCAAATCTTTTTCTTCCCCGAAGTGGAGTCAGCTGCAATGACATAATTTGGCACCTCACCTGTTCTCCGCTGGAAGATTTAGTGGACCTTGGGTCACTCTACCTAGTGACAGCGGAATGTCAAGATGTGAAAAATGACATGCAGTGACATAATCACTCACTTGGTCTGTCCGATTCGATGGATGCGGCCGAGAGCTTGCAGTTCATCACCAAGGTTCAAGATCGGCTCAACGAAGATTAGGTGAGTGGCTTCAGTGAGGTTCAGCCCCTTGGATCCAGAGCGTAAAGGCAAGAGCAGCGCTGTGACACTAGCTCGTGTCTAATCAGAAGACGAAACACAATGCAAATCAGGAGGGTGTAATACAAGCAAGCATGGGCAGAGCATCAGTAATCTAATAAATCTATAAGCCTGACTTACGAATGAAAATACTTGATAAACAGGGAAAATAAATGATAACGAATTACCTTGAAAGCTTGCAGACTGGTGTGAAATGCTTTTCCGGAGCGTAAGCGCTCATACTCAATGTGGTTCTGTTGCAGTGCTACCTCAAGCACTTCCAATACTTTCTCCCACTGAAAAATTTAGCACAAGATTTATAACACTCTAGAGCTTTTGTAAAAGTTAGGAAAAAAGTAATGCATCAACACTTTTACATAATTTAAGGATCACATTTTATGTCTATGCAGCTACTATAGTCTTGACTATACAATCCGTAGCATAAAGTATGAAAACGACAAACGTTTATCTGTTTCATTCTACAGTGATAATATGGCCACTGCCTGACACAAGAATAAGTATCTCTTTTGCCTTGTCCAGAGGAATTGTCATGTTGAAATTGATAAAAATGTTTCAATGTTGTAAATAGAGAAGCACCTTCATTCCAGTTCCTTGTTAAATGAAGCACACTTCAACAGGATATTACATTAAACAACGTCTTACCGTGGAGAATATGAGCACCTTGACGTCGGGCTCCGACCTGCGTAGCTTTATCATGCAACGTACGATGGCCACGACCTTGGCACTGTGCGACCCTCGGACGCTGACTTGGCAGTCGACATCGGTGTTCAGCTGGAGACTCATGTACGACACGTCTCTGGCATGAGTCGAGTCTCGGCACACGGCACACTTCACGTGGAGTGACTTGCGCAGCATGAGCACGCATTCCATGCAGTACACGTGTCCGCACTGCAGCACACTCCACTGAACACAAATGTTCTTATCAGCTCCATGCGTGTACATATGCCTCCGAATTATATGATAAAATTTACACCTTACAGTGACTTCAGTGGTTTGCCTAATTAGATTGATATTTGCATACAGAGGGATAACTTGCAAAACTGGTTTTATCACTGGCTTTTATCACAACATAGAGGTAGCTGGACATCACAGGTACCAAACATTATAATATCATTCCTTAATATCACAAAAATGATTACAAAGTACAGGAAATACTAATGAAGAGGACAGAAAATATTTAAAAAAATAATTAGGTTTTTAGAAATTTTCAAATTGATTGAAATTACTCCCTTCTCTTTTTGCACACTTCCAACAGCATAATGCTTTGTGCTTTTGCCTCTAATTAGTAGAAATCAGCTGAATGACAATGAAGATCTTTCATGATAACATTGATCACGTTAACTGGTAGGTAATGATTTCATAAAGTTAAAATATAAACAAAAAAAATGTCAAATGACTATACAGTTTGCAAACTCAATAGATGTCAAACTGAAACTCAATTTAGGTATTTAGTTTGAAATCAATAATTATTCAAATAATTGATGCCAAGTCCAAAGCTTACAACATTTCTATAAATTTGAGTGACCCACCTTGGCTCCAAGACTGGATTGACAGATTGGGCAAGGGTCTGGGTTTGACTCTAGATCAGGCTTCTTCCTCAATGCAGTCAGGTAGCGGAAATGTCCAGTTTTGCGGTGTAAATCGTGCTCAGCAACTTCCTTGTCTGATTTCAGTCGGTCAAGTTGGTAGTTCACATCACACGCATCAATGATGTGAAGACGAGACTCTGAAACGAACATTTAGTATCAAAACATGTAAAATGAAATAGATATTGGGCAATTATCGTGGGTATATTCTGGTGACATTTTGCTTCAGGCATGCATGAACTATCACCAACTTGACTTGATGTCCTTTGGGGAAGTTTTCACAAATAGTATTTTATGAAACACATTTTGCCAGGAATCATGTGGAATTGTTGGTAAGGCTCACCTTCCTTGTTCTGCACCTCCCCTGGCACACTCAAGCGCAGTCTCATGCGGCACATGCTCAGCTCGTCACGTGCGGCAATCTCGTCGCGCAGTTGCATCCACACCACACGCGCCTTGCGGAACTCCTTCTTCAACACTTCGAAGGCCTTGAGGTGATTGGCTCCGTCGGTCAGCCATGAGTCTTGGATCCTCTTGGAGCGTCCGAAAGCGAGCAGCGTCTTGAGAGTCACCTCTTGAACCGTCGCCTGCCACGTACCTTCGGTCAGCTGTCCGTACACTACGATGTCGCCCACTACACTGTGCTGGTTCCACTTAGAACTCTTGGTAAAGAGAAGACTCTCATAGTGTTTGAGAGCAGATTCACATCGACATACACAGCACCTACAAAAGAACATTGATAAGCAATCATTGCCGACATTTTTTGTATCTCGCTCAGTAAGGAATTAGAAAATCAATTCGGCTTTATTGAGGTTTTATCTCAAAATTTCATCATGTTTTTTATAATAAAATATTGATTTTAGAACAATGTTTAGGTAGAAACTGATTCACAACAGGGAAAATTTTACATTTAGCAGTTTTTGCATTACCTACCTAATAATAGTATTCGAGTGGCGTAGTCAGAAAATGCAAAAATTTGATTTTCCAAATCCGCTGAACGTGAAGCCATGTTGTGAATGAAAAACCTACAAAATTGTACATTGCCTCTTTCTACCGATTTAGCTCCAGCACGATGCATACAACATATTATCTGTGCCTAATGCCTATACTCAGTCTACTTGTTTCTTTAGAAAGGTAAGGGCCTCTTACTTGTCTTTCTTGTTGGTAACGGCTTTGATATCTCTGATGTGACAGTTGACAGCCACCTGCACCATGGCACTGTCTTGTGGAGCCTTCTGCAGGGCCGCCAACTGACTGGTAGCCGAGTCTCGTGCTTCCTCCAAAGAGTCGAGCCAATTGCTCAGCTCGTATTTCAGCCCATGCATTGAACTCACTATGTTGCGCTGAATCTGAGTCTCTTTCAAGCCAAGTTCCTGGAAAGTTGGTAGGTACTTGAGTCGTTACGAGGTGTTGATGATCATAATTTATAAGAATTAATATCTGAACAGCATTTAAAAATACGTTTAGTAGGAATGAAACTCAATACATTTTATTTTCAATTTTATTTCCACTTCCTCTGTACTCACCTGATAGGTGTCGTTGAGTTTGTTGAGTAGCTCGGTCTCATCTCCATTGGCTACAAGCTGGGCTATCAGCTGGCTCCACCACAGTGCATCGTGGATCTCGGTCTCTAGTCGATCCACTGAGCCCGTCAGCTCGGCCAATGCAGTCATCGTGACAGCAATCTGAACATTCACATACCAATACCTTTACTCTCACGCCATAGGAAAAAACAAACATGCGTCGTAAAACTTTTACAAGCAGCTTGTAAATGTTTGTTTTGTCATGATTGTTTCATCAATCATATCATAGTTTGAGAATTACATAATATGTTTAAATGTTTAACATTCTGTGTACATATTGTATGAAACTCTTGTCTAAGTTTGATGCATGTATGAAAATCACCTGATTTTGGTGCCACTGAAGATACTTGGTCTCGAGTGACTCGGCTTGCTGCCTGAGAGAGTCATCTCGGAGTGTTGGCGCGATGCCGCCATGTCCCGCCGCCAACACGTCGGCCAAGTTGTGACACGTGTGTATCAGCTGCAGAGAGTCGACGCTGAACCTGTCCTTGTACTCCTCCCACAGTCGGAGAGCAGACCGATAATTTTCCACAGCCGTGGCCCAGTCCTGCATGATGATGTACACACCGGCCAAACCTGAGGAGAAATAGAAGAATAAGATTAAGAATAAGAATTATTTTATTGTTTTTCGGGCCACAACCCATAACAATGTCATACATAATAAACACAGTGAACATGTACCTTAAATTAACACTAAAAACTAAGATCTAGAAAGAGACACTGAAATATTATTCACCCATGGCAAAGGCTCTTCTGAGGAGAAATAGTCTGCTATTATAACAGTCCCTAAGGCTTAAGGTCAGCCATCAAATATTTTCTCCTCCTAGGAAAATGTTACTACCATAGGTATTGTTAGTTGTATTGTAGTAGCGTATCAATACCAATTTTGCAAAACCTTGTATCTAAATTTTTTCAAAAATTATTTTATTACATCAAAAAATTTCAAATAAATCAATCTTCCTGCATGCAAAACCTCGTATATGTGCAGCCAATGAAATGCGGCCATTTTCACTGCAATTATGTTATAAATTAGGATCTACATAATACTATTGTACTATTTGAGAGGCATTAAAAATAGGTAAATCAGATTTTTATACCCAAAAATGTAATTTACATTGTGTTTTTACCTTTTTCCTTCTGAATGTTTTTTGTAACTTTACGAGGTTTTGCAAATTGGTAAAGTTCGTTCACTATAAGAATAATGATCTGTAATGGCGGCCGTGTACCACTGTAGTCTAGCGAACAATTGTATACCTACAAATGTAAATTTATCAATTATCAAAAAATATGTATAAGATGAGAGTAGATAAAAATAAATCAATTTTATTGAATTTTTCTAATATTTTCTACTATTAAAAATTGGGTAGGTACTTACCATTCAATAATTAATACAAAGAAGAAAGTCTTGGCATTGACAGGGCAGTGTTCATGTGAATGATCAATGAACGACAAGATCGACTAAAACGTCAGAATATTCTAACAGCTCAGGGAACGAACTTTATCGATATAATATTGATGAGCATCAATGTTTCACCACTAACTCTCAGAATGGTACAAACAAAACAAAATAAAAACAACTTGAATCAATGCAGTTACCGTATTAACTCGTGTATAAGACGCACTCGTTTATAAGACCCACCCTTGTTTTGAGAAGTCTATTTTAAGAAAACACTTAGCATGCGTGTATAAGACGCAGTAAAATGATGAAAAACATTGTGTGTTTGTATGCATGATATCCATCTAAATGTTGGTTTTCCAGCTAACTGAGCTATTTGAATGAAAAGCACTGCCAACTTGTAAACAAACAGTAATTTCCTGCTTCTGAGAAAGGGGGGAGGGGAGTCTCTTCCCAGCAGCTGTTGCTTGCTCTAAGAGGCATGCACCTGCCTTTCCTCTGCATTCCAAAACAAACCCAACTCCCCTCCTCCCCTTCTATTAAGACGCCATTCAACAGTGTTTAGACTATTTTATGTCTGTCAGAGCAATGTTTTTCAGACGTAAACATATATTTTGTCTCCTGATCTAAATGCAAGGGAAAACATTTTGTTGCAAAAATGTAATATGTTAATAGTGTTGTGTCTAGACTCAGTATGAGTAGTCCAGACAGAGTGAGAGGGAAAGGCAGAGATAGACAACATGTGGCAGTCTACCACAGCTCTATTTACAAACATCCACCTTGGATTTACTGGGAAAAAAGCTTGGTATGCCTGTATAAGACGCAGGGCTGTTTTCAGAATCAAAATATTGACATATAATTGCGTCTTATACACGAGTTAATACGGTACATGCTGATATTAACAGAAAATTGCATTTACTATCTGTATTTGAGATACTACATAGTTTTTTTTGGACATACATATTAATTTAAAATTTATGTTCCTCAAACATGTACACATAGTACACATGCATGTTTCTGTGTAAAGGCACACACACACACACAGCGACGGAAAATATGGCTTATTCAAGCATATAAATCATAGCCTCATAGGAGAAGTACCTACACGTGGTATATAACAATCTCATAAAGAAACATCAGATACATGAATGTTCCTCACCATTGAGAGCAGAAATGTTCAACCTGAGCATTTCCTCGCTCTCTGTTGTTGCCTTCTTGATGAGTCCTTCCAGAAGCTCCTCCATTGTGAGCGCTGAGCCCGCAGACGTGATGTAGTTACCGCTGACAACCTGGGGGTGCGCACAGGCTTGACGCAGACTTAGCAATGGAGCCAACACCTGCAATCACAAATAGGACTGCCTTCGACAAAATATTGTTTATGTTTGGAACGAGGACGCAAAAGAAATGTGGAATTTCGTATCTGAATCCACGTACAATCAATCATTTCATGTAATATAAAGACAGGAAGTCTATAATATAACTAGTTCAATAATCAAGAAATGATCAATGCATGAGTCATTTAATTTAGCACATCATACATTTATAACACTCCAAATAATATACATACATTGGTACATTTGTTGTGCATTTTAGAGAGTGAATAATATTCTCACTAATGAATCCAAATTTGTTGATTTGATTGTTATTATTCTGTAAAAACTAAAAATGTATTATACACCTAAGAATGTAGCAGTGGCGTGCTGAACGTCCAAAACAATCGGCGCATTTCGGTCTACAGGGACCTTCCCACCCCTCCCAGGCACTAGGCTTGAACCTGTCAAGCGATTTCATGTTAGTCTGACTGTGATCCTACAAACTACCTTCAGCACCACCACGCAGGTCAGGTACCCACCCACCCACCCCCAAAAATACTGGAGCATTTGCACCAAATTTACATAGGTCAGCACGCCACTGCTAAGTAGTACTTACTTGGTAACACTTACCTTGCGCATTGTCTCCCTGCTGAGGGAATTGAGCTTGGTCTGCTCAATCTGAGAAACTTCTTCCATGTTCTTGAAGAGACGTTGGTTAAATCGGAATTGAGTGCTAGCTGCCTCGTGTTGGCGTTGATAGAAGAAAGCTTCGACCGGAGAGAAGCTGAGCCAGTGAATCTCCTCAATCTGCCGGGGGATGCTGATCTAAATACACACAGAACCGAGTTTAAAATCAACAAACTGATCTTATGGCTTTTAACGATAATTCTAGATCTTTAAAAAATACTAAGCTAAAAATGTCAAATGAATTATGCTTGACATCTGTGACCCTAAAGTGTGAAGAGTTTCTTGAGATTTTTTTTTAATTTGCCACTAGGAGTAAGTAGGTAGGTAGGTACTTTTGTAAGTTAGTATTAGTACTAAAATAGTATCTTTACACACATACCATACAAATGATAAATCATTCATTACACTACTTTCGACTTATTTGTCAAAATCATTTAGGTTCCGTCTGTCCTGTGATATACCTACCTCCTACAGAGCTATCGGAGAATCATTTGTTCTGTGATGCATAACCTAGACAAATGTTGGCCTTTCCTAAACTATTACGTAATGGCATCAACTATTCTATTCATTACATCTTGCTTAGCCACTACATTGAGCGCAGAAAAGAGTTTGCTTTAACAAAACACGAGTAAGCTACTAATGTATGGGGTCAAACCTGGTTCAGAACATCACATTTAGCTGTGCGCCACATGATATGCGACATTAGGGAGTAGAGCGGCTCTGGGTTACCACGGTTATACGGCTGGGATATCAACATATCCCACCAACGTGACTGGCCATATGGCTCCACACCCAGGTACTGGACGGTACCTAAACAATGCAAAAGCCCACACACTAAGTAATGAAACTAAGCAGATATCAACAAAATCTTACTCATGATCTAAAAAGGAATTAACTTGATATCAATGGGATTTTAATTTGTGACATGAGAATAAGTACCTAGTAGTGTGTTTTTTATTATTATTTTTGCGACTTTGAATATGAATTATCAAAATTCACTATTTTCTAATAAAGCTCTGTTAGAATTGGAGAGGGTTTATTCTATAACAAAAAAAAAATGGTCTGAAATCATATCACTGCCATAAGTAAAGGATAACATAACATTAATCTGAAATGATTCCAGAACAAAATGATTTCGTTTTTGTTATAGAATAAGACCCTGAGGAAAGTGCAGGAGAAAGAAGAAGATGATGTCAAAACAGGCCAAGACATCACTAGACCAAGAGTCCACAAATCTTAATTTTGGTGCCCCCCTCCCCCCTTTCTCTTCCCTGGACAACCAACTGAGTGGTTTATTAGTATTGGAATAATTCAAAAGAAAATTCCAATTATATTACAAAATTAACTTCAGTAGGTAGTGAAAGAGAGTTAAATTTAGAGATACAATTTTTCACCCTTGCAGGACCATTCTGATCATTATAGGTACCTAGTTCAAGGGCTAAGTGAATATGATGAACACAATACCAACCGGGAACCCTGAAAGAGACTGCTTACCGAGGAGGTCATGAATGTCCCTATGCAGTGGCGTTCCTGTGACAGCCCAGCGGTGCACAGCGGTGATGCGTTGCGCCATCTCATTGGTCTTGGTGTTGACACACTGCGCCATCTGCGCCTCATCCAGACACAATCGCCACCAACGCACGCAGGTGAGGGGACAGGTGGCAGACACGAATCTCTTGTCATGTCGCAATCTGAATGAAATCATAATGTGTTCAGTCACAAAAGGATATTGAAGCACAATTTTAATGACTATTATGAATTAAGAAGAAGTAGGTAAATGGTGAAGATGTGAAGCAGCTGAAGAGAAGAGATGGATGTATGGAAGATCAACGACTCGATTGTTGAAAACAGACCAATTATGTACCTATTTTATGTGCTCAATAAATTACATTATTATTATTATTATTATTAAAAGTTGAAGTATGTTGACAGTTACATGCTCCAACCTGGTTTATTGAAACTTTACTTTGGAAAAAACCTTACCTTGGTATCTTTTGTTGGAATTAATATCGTAAGACAAATTACAAAGTGATCCTGAAAATCCACATGTATTCATATTCAATTCAACTCAATTCAATTATCTTTATTTGATTAAAATACCAAATGGCGAACATTCAACAGTAGGTAAATTCACTACCTATGTGTCTGTTGATCATCCATGTAACCAACTACCTAAATCTTAACTAAATCTAAATAACTAGAGGGTCCCGTCATGTATAACATGACCAATGCGCACCAGTGAGGTATGCATAAATATTAAATATAAAAAGACAGCAATATTTGTCAGCAGATTGTGCGTCGTTAATACACACGTTACGTAATTAACAGACCAAATGCCCAACAAAATACGTAAATGAGGTACGAAGGAAGGCAATTTAATCATACCTATTATGGTTAATCAATTACATAAGTCTTCAAATGTAAACCATGACCATGAGTATTAGTAAGAAAATTAAGAAAGTGTATAGTGTCATAATGCGCCGTTAAAATATAGGTGAAGTTGATATCGTGACCCGATACACACGACACATTCTTTATTTGTGATACCAATTCATAGTTTGCACGTGACATCATCTCATTGTTGAGAGGCCATATTGGTGTAACGTGTCAGAACGGCTGTCAATCTGTGTTTCGGTATTGTGGTGATATAATGGTTACCTGTGCAATAAACTGCAGAAGAAATTCTTATGGGTATAAAACCACCTCATATACCAAATATCTTTGATTAACCGCTTATAATTAGTATTAATCGACTTGACATCTGTAAAATGGTTGAAATTTACTTTTTTACATTGTTGATGAAAAACAAATGAAGCTCGTGCAAACTATGAATGCATGGTGAGCTTCATTATATCCGTTTCTCTGAGGTCAGAGGTAGGTATAAGAGCGGAAGGTCATATGTTTTGGATTTCTCAGTGCACACTTTTGGAATGGTAATCAAGCTCTATAAGTACCTACCATTGGACTGATGTTAACAAATACAGTTATATTGAAGTAAAGGTACCCTTACAGAAGGCCCATGTCACCATTACAAATATGATTGGATGAAGAATTCAGCTCAGAATTACTGGTTATTAAGATCACTTTAAGAATCATTAAAATTGACTTCCGCCCATCTGCCTCTAAGGTACCTATCAGTATGCAATGTAAAAATTTAAGCATTGATGTTTAAAACATTACCAACAGTAACTTGACGTCGTTTACATGACTCAATACACACCACTCTTAGTAAATAAGAAACGAAGGAAAATTATTTCCCAAGAAAATGTATAATATAACTCCATCGACTTTGGTTTGATCATGTTCACGGCCTACGAAATTCAGAGCAAGAGAAAATAAGAAAAATAACATTTGAAGTTTCTTGCCGAGATGACGTTTTTAATGTCATGTGCTGGTTTAGACCGTATTAGTATCTTATTATGAATTTATTATAATTACAAAAGGATAAGGTGCTCGTCTTAAGTGAGTTTCGGTTATTAATTTATTCACAAAAGGCAGAAGATGTAATTTTAGACATGATGGCAATAAAACGCCTCCATCATAGTTATAGTTCTCAATAAATACCAATGTCAAATCGAAGCGCGCAACCGTTCCTGACAGACAGACAGACACACAGACAGAACTGGGTAACTATAAGTAAGATTATAAAAGAATAGATAGAAAATTACTACTACATAATAAAAGCATAATATTTTTAGTCGTAGGTGTACTTGTACACCTACAAGTACACAGCAGCCTGTGTAAAAGTACACAGGCTGCATTCTAAGGCCGAGTAGGCTGAGTGAATCCAGTTGTTGCGAATTCCACATCCAAATAAGATTGACTAATTTCCACTAACCATCGAGACCTAGTTAACTTTGAGAATTTTTATTATTATTAGTATTAGTGTTAATTACCTCCTATTCCTTCACATGTATTGTTTATACAATACATAAACACACGCCACACGGAACTGTCCGCTAAGAAATTTTGAATAACCATATGAAGGGTTAGAGCCTATTAGTTCCAGTCAATTAGGCACTCGGACGACTTGCGATATACGCCATAAGGCTTATGGCCTAGGTCTAAGGGCTATATAGCCTATATTGCGATATAGGCTACATTAGGGACTACGTTTGGCAGACAGCTCCGCGTGACACGGACTGTATGTGTATTTATTTTATATGGAAATTACTGTGCTGAAGCTATATGTATTGTAACTAAGCTAATGTAGGCTTAAAACAATAAACAAACGTACTTGATACTTGATACTTAATCTAAATTTGGTTCCACCCGGCCTAACTACATTACCGATGATATATCCTTGGCAAAAATAAATTAACCTGCAGCGTAATTGTATATGTAACTTTAATTTTGAGTTTTGAGTTTCCAGCCATTGTAGAAAAGTGACTGCTTTCGATTTGGTTAGCAATTGGCGGTAAGTGAAAGATATATGTAACTCAAAATGAAAATTACACAATAGAGCTGCAAACGGTACAATGGTGACTTAGTCGACACTAAAAGTTGCAGCCATACCCACAAGCGTCAAATATTTACATCTTTAGGTAATGGTGTAACTCTAGCGCGCATGGGCAAGGCACTTTCATGGCATTGATAAAGAGTTCAGTTAAAGTTAAATTAAGAGTCGACAGGACTCTCAGAAAATTTCGATTCCGATGTAAAAAAACCCCCTAGAAATGCATGAAATTTCATTAGCTCTGGGTTGTACGTGACATTTGTGACATTTAATCGTGTGTTGCATGTTGCATAATACTGCTGTGATGTAAGTTATTTTAAGGTGGCTGAATCGATCGATATCATAGTCTCAGATTTTCATAATTTTGTGTGTACTTATTGTTAACCATGCCATACACAATCCCTGAAAAAATTAAACACTTCTCGTGTCTAGTTTCCACGATAATTTGAGTTTTCTCCCCCATGTTATCTTATGGCAGCCAAGTAAAATCGTGTCATTTTTAAGCTAAAATGGAGTTCTAATCTTTTTGTATCGTTAGATTTTAACAAAAAAAAAATTTCTGGTAGACATATGGACATACTATCAGGAAAAAAATTGAAAACAATTCCAACGTGTGCTATTTTAAAAGTTATTAACCAAATTCGAAATGATTTCCTATACCTCCCATGTAAAGTGGCGCGATCACTCGATATGTCTTTTGAGAATGATCAAAACCTTAGCATGGGAGGTATAGGAAATCATTTCGAATTTGGTTAATAACTTTTAAAATAGCACACGTTGGTATTGTTTTCAATTTTTTTCCTGATAGTATGTCCATATGTCTACCAGAAAAAAAGTTTTTTGTTAAAATCTAACGATACAAAAAGATTAGAACTCCATTTTAGCTTAAAAATGACACGATTTTACTTGTCTGCCATAAGATAACATGGGGGAGAAAACTCAAATTATCTCAGAAACTAGACACGAGAAGTGTTTAATTTTTTCAGGGATTGTGTATGGCATGGTTATCAATAAGTACACACAAAATTATGAAGATCTGAGACTATGATATCGATCGATCCAGCCACCTTAATTCAAATAATTGAAAACCACAAAAAACCATTAAAAGGCGGCCCCTACTTTTTTCTTAACGGCTTGACCGATTGTTTTCAAAATTTGAGTAAATCTGTGTCTAGTGATCGAAAAAAATAATAAAAAATGTTTTTCTTGTTTTGAGGAAGTGCAATATACATGGGCAATATACGAGTCTTTTTGGCACCTCTGCCCTGAAATAACTAAACAAAAAATAAAACTTTGGGGTCACTAGAGACACAGATCTACTCTTTATATATAACCTGTACAATCAGTAAAGCCGTTTAGAAAAAAGTAAGGGCCGCCTTTTTGTGCTTCATAAAACATGGATTTCATCAAGTATCGTAGACTCTTAAATCGCGATAATAACAGAAATTGTTGCGTACCTCAGTGTCTACATTTAAATATATTCAGCATATTTGTTTTCATCATTCGTTCATATTCTTGCAAAAACTAGATGTATTCATTCACCAAAAGCAGCATTATCGCAGATTTCACTTGTGCACTTGATTGCACACACGGCCTTCTGAACGAGGCGAGGCGTCAAGAAGAATGTAGTAGACTTCGATTTGTATTCCCCTTCTATACGCTCACTTTAAGGGATCATTTAAGTTGCCTCCCACTTTAAATACACCGTGTGTTCGTACAAGCATCCTATGTTAACACGGGTCTTCATTTAAATGTACCTTCAATATAGGTACTCTATTCAAGTCAGTGTGTAGATGGGGTATTATTTATAGCCTTCTTATTGAGCGAGCGTCACCACGGTACTCTTATGGCACTTTCTCTGTGTTTTTTTTTTGTTTGTTTTTTTGTTTGTTTTTTTGCCTGCACTGCCCAGGTCAAACTGTCTAACCAATCGATCTTAAATTTTGCACACATACTAACGTAATCCATGCGGTCTCTGGGATCGTTTTTAAAAGGAATCCTGTGATTGGTTCAAATTTAAAAAAAATTATCTGTCGATTGGTTGGTCCGATCAATTTGAAATTTAGCAAAGTCATTGCAACCAACATTGTACCCAATCAAAAAAAGTTTCAGCCAAATCCTCCCATTGGTAAAAATTTAAAACCATTATTCCTGTGTTTTTTGAAATTTTAACTAGACCCGTTTGACCGATCAAGTTAAAACTTTGCATGGTTATTGGGACCAGCATTATCTGTATTTTTGACAACTAATCTGTGTTTAAATCTAAAAGTTATTGATAGTTTACGGACATTTTGCGTGTTTGCTGTCAAATTTCTTGAATTTCATATTTCACGGCGACTTCGACTCTTCAGTTCTAATCCAAGGTAGTTGGAGCAGAAACTTTCAATCTCATATGAAATTAATTAATAATAATGACCGTTCAACAGTTTGATCTGATATTGTGTGAGTGGTCCCAGGTATATTTTTTGAACGAGACCCTACGATTTTTGAAAATTAACAATCATAAAGGTTCAATCGATCAACTTAAAACTTTGCATGGTTATTGGACAAATATTTTAGGAATTTTTTGAGATTTTCATACAAGTCTGTGACGAAATTCAAGAATTATTGGCTTTTAATTACCTAAATTTTCGATAGACAGAATTTTGGTTTGAGGTGTTGCGCGTATCCGTGCTCGCTCATCAACGCGTTACTCAGAGCGTTTTCCTAGTATTACTATATCATTCCAATGGTACTTATAGGGTCGAATAGTAAATCAATCCCCGATTTGGAGTGAAGAGTTTAACTCACTTTTGGGTGCTTGAGGGGTCCAAGTCTGCAAAGTTTAGTTCCTTGCGTAACGTCTCGTATGTTGTGAGTACGACATTATGTTTAGCCAACTCATGGGGCTGCACATAACCGGTCCGCACACCACTGTAACAAATCCGAAGCAACAATTGTCAATTACAATTGGTAATGATTTTGTTGTTGCAACATGTTACAGCAGACTGATCACTGTGCAATAAATTTAATTGAAATGTTGAACCAATGAAGGGCCGTAGACATACGTAGATGTAGAGTCAGTGTCTGCCATCATCAGTTAAGTACTTAGTTTACAAGGCCAAAGCCACAAACAACTTGGGCATTGGCCAAAGAACTATCAGTCGGTATTGATTTTTGGCAACTTTATCAAAAAAATTGTTATTTATTAAATTATTATTATATAATAAAATAAAATTTATGACAAAAAACTGGCAAATGTGATATTTGAGGCACATAAACCTTAGGATGCCAGTCTGTAAATAACTTACGTATAAACGAACAGAGTGAAGCTTGGGTCGGAGATGTGTTTTCTGATCTCAGAGACCCATTGGCTGCTGATGGACGAAGGGGACACAATCAATGTGGATCTGCTGACTAGACATTCCTAAAATATCACAATGATTAGTGATGATACATACTGACTGACAGGCGATAATTTAAGATTAGTAGAGCTCATATTTTGCACTAGGCAGTGGCGGTCTGGCCCGGGGTGCGATTGCATCCCGGGCCCCTATTGTTTATGGGCCTTTTTCCCATATTACTGGCCCCTATTTACATTTTACTGTCGTTTTTCATAACTCATTAGTCATTTTAGATACATTTTTTTCTATCTCTATTCTCTACTTTGTTCATATTCTCTACTTTCTTTGGAACATCTCATCCCGGTCCTTTTCATCCCACACCGCTCCTGGCACAAGGTGTGCTTGTGTGAACCATAGCAATACTCAATACTTGACGATACCTATACTTGTATTATGTACTTGTCCACGGGATGATAATAAAATACAATACAATACAATGCAACTACCCTATATCTATCTCTACGAATTAAAATTTTGATGTAAATTAAATCTAGGTACTACCCAAGGAAGGTCTATTGTACTAGGTATGCTCATAAGCGATTATGCCCGAGGCTCTAGCGACGTCATTGGCGGTGATCTATGGTCCAGTAGCAGTGAATTATTCAGTTAATTAATTATATCAGTTGCCTATAAAAACGCTGAATAGTTGACTATCGATAATTGGGCATAGATAACCGCCGATGATGTCATTAGAGCCTCGGGATATAATCGCGTATATCTGCTTATAAGCATACCTAGTAGAATTGACCTTCCTTGGGTACTACCTACCTAACCATTTTCTGTAAAATGTCAAATGCTTTGTCCAGTATTATTTGTTCTGTGTTTCATTTTGATTATAAAACATTAAAGTTTGAAGTTCATAATTGTAATTATATTGCTCAGCAACATAAAGACTCACCGAACGTTTCCAGCATTGAGGACAACGATATGTAAGTTCATCACAATTATCAGGAATACCAACACACTTGCAATGTTGCCAAGTGTTACAATCTAGACACTGCACTAATCGTTTCTTGCTGGTTGGCTTGCCACACAAGCATTTTACTGGATTTTCTGACGATACTGTGAAAAATAAAAAAATAAAGAAAATGCATGCACATTCAAATCATTGCAAGAAGACATTTTTAACTTGCAGTTGGGATGACGGATAGCATGCAATAATATAATACGTACAATTGCAAATTTAAAAGATTGGTCACCAAGAGAAACTCAATCATTTGCATCAAGGAATCAATCTTTTTTGTATTTGTCATTATTCATGAATTGAATATTTATTTTTTTACATTATGATACTTGATACACAGATAGCCAGTTGGATAACTACTGGCTGGCCATGTGTTCTGTTAAAAACAGCAAAACTCATAGCATCATCTTTGTCAAACTTGGACAGTAGTAATTATTATAAAATTCAAGCATTGTACCTTTCTTCACTTTACGTTTAGTAGTACATGTGGTCGCCAGAATATCGTTATACCACTTGGTGACAGCTTGGCGTTCCAAGCTCACAGTCTTCTTGCATTTGATTGGTTCGGCAAGGTTGCCTCGAGCTACGACCTCGATTGTTTCAGAGACAGAGTCTATGCAACGAGCTACGAACTCAATTGTTTCCCAGACCGAGTCAGCACATGACAGCTGCGGTTTCTTCCTTCGCCGTACTCGACCAGTGAGGACTTTACGAAATGCCGCTCTAGAATAAAACGAATATTCAGCATCCATGTTGACAGTTCACAGACATAATTCAAATCATATCAATGAAAAAGTTTACCTATTCAAAAGATAATGATAATTCAAAGGAATATTGAAATATCATTCTTACCTTGATGGTTTGTTTCTTCCCCTTCTATTCTTCTTGACTGTTAATTCCATAGGGACATTTGCAACTAAAATGTTATTCTCCTCTCCTTTTCGTTCATCTTCATAGCCACTTTCTACTATAGGAGCAGTGTCTGAATTGACTGAAGTGTCCTCCAAGTCTTCTCTCTCTATTACTAAACTAGATTCATTCATATTATTACCAGTTTTGTCAAGCAATTCAATAGATTCTTTAGAGACATCGGTTTTCTCATCATATTCTGCTTTGAAATGAGTTTCCAAGTTCACAATGTTTTTTACAACATTAGTTTGTTCATACATCTTCTCAATTTCTTCAATACAATTGGCATATTTCACTTTGCAAGAAGACGGTGATGTGTCGGTAGTGTCGAAGATCGGACTGCATGGGTTGGCAAGAATGAGTGCTAGCAGTTCAACGGTCTTTCCGAGACCCATCTCATCGGCCAGAATCCCGCCCGTTGGAAGCAAAGGCGCAGGTGGGGCATAAAGCGACGTGGCCCCAGTGTACTTGTTGTAATAGAATGTTTTTGAGCACTGCGTAATGTAAGGCTCAAACAAGCAGTGTCGGCCATTGTCCATAGAAACTAGGGATTCAAAAGACAATTAAAAACCAAAAACAAAGTTACAAAGAATTAAAACTAAAAAAGGCAATGTTAAAAACAGTTGCCTTTAAAATCTCGACAAGATTGTATAATAAAAGAAAGAAGAAGATAATATACCAGGAACCAACTAGTAAGTCACAAATATTTTGAACAAAAAAAAATCAGTCTTGCTTGACAAAGTCGATCGAACGCATCGACGAAATATTGCAGACTCTTTGTATTTTATATTTGACAATACCAGTGTTTCTGTTCAAAATATTTGTGACTTACTAAGATTGTATAAATTATAGCCAAAAAATATTTTTTATAAATTGTTGAGAAGCAGACAGTCTAGATATAATAATGTACACCATCAATCCATGAAGTAGGTACACAGACTCACACTCATACTCAAAATACGTTGCAGCTGCATGTAGATAATGGATGTCCATACATCATAAGACCAGTGTAATTATCTCTTGCACAATTTGGATCTCAATTGTCTATATTAGTTGGGAAGTGCAGCAAGAGGTCATCTATAGGTAGGTACTCAAATATATCTTAAACTCATGAGTCATGATTCTGCATGGTTGAAAGTAGATACCTTGATAAGTCTCCCTCCTGAGCATCCAGCGTACGGCCTGCCTCTGATACAAGCGCAATTCAGGCCTGAGACTGGGATGGCGAGCTGGCAACTCACACTCCACTGGGAACTCGGAGTGATGTTGTTTCACAGCTCGGAACAATGCCTCGACATCTTCCTTATGAGGCTGGCGGCTGACTTTAGGTGGAATCAGGTTGGAGTTCAGCCAGTTCATTACAAACACAAGGTCGTTATTTCTGACATTGAGGTCAACAGTACTTGTGTTTAAAAGCAGGTATATTGTTATCTGGAGAAAATCTTCAAGGAAATCGAGTTGGAGACCAAAGCATAGATTATTTAGACCTGGAAGAATAATAGATAAGTTTAGGTTGGATGTTACCTATTTGATAATTCAAAAAGGTGTAATGATCAAATTTTGGGAATAACAATTATTGTCATGATAACATAGGGGTCCCTACAATCGTGGACATAAAACGTTGTCATTTTCCTCTTCACCCCCCCCCCCCCCCCCCCCCACATTCATCAACTTTTCCTGTGATAAGGGTCGAGGGGGAGGAAGGACTAAACTAACGTAAATGATGGAAAGGGAAGAAGGCGGGTGACAGACCAAACGGCTGGTGTGTTGGATACCTCGGTTCTCGTTAGATCACCGAGGTTAAGCAACATTGAGCGCGGTCAGCGTTTGGATGGGTGACCATTCAACTCTGCCTTGCCAGGTTGCTGCCGTTGGGCCAGAGAGACTGGGGTGTTTGGGGGTTAGTGTGACGACCTCCCTCCACCTGTTATCAATCTCTCGACGGCGCGGGTTGTGGAGGCCTGTGCTGTGAATGTTACACCGTCCTTCGGAAGGGACGTTAAGCCGTTGGTCCCCTTGGTATCTTTCGTCAGGAGTAGGCTACATGCCGGTACCGGGTTTCCTCTCCTCCCTTCTCTATATTACATTCTCACTAGTGGAGCCTCGGCTCTGTTGAGAATATAGACTTAATAATAATAATAATAATAATAATAAATTCAGGCACTGTACACATGAAAACATCAAAAAACTAACACTGATAGTTGATAGTTGTTGATGGAGTTAATAGACATGGATAGATGAATGGATTGCCTTATTTTCGGTAATGGCATTGTTCAATTATTATTACTCAAGCTTTTGAGTTTTGAGTTTTCACGGGTTGGTACACTCAAACCAATCAAAATTGGTACTCGAAAAGAAAAGGATTGGCTGCTGGTAAGGTTCCTTGACAATCAATCCTTGTTATTATCAAGGAAATAAGAGCTCACCTACAAGAGGTAGATGATGCGTTAACACAGCCGTCATGGGATGATGCCATCAAACTTAATCAGCCAATCATTTTCTTTTCGAGTACCGATTTTTATTGGTTTGAGTGTACCTTTAGAGTTTATTCATTAAGAAATATTAAATATATTCAGCATTTTAACAATGCAGTAATAAGTGTACCACACATTCCCTCTCTCTGCTACATTTCAAACTGCAATATGAGAAGAAAGTTAAACTCTGCTCCACTATTTTATCAGTATGTCTTGTTCACAAGAGATTTTTGTTTGATGACAGAGACACCACATGCATGGGACTAGAATATTGCCGACAGAAGCCGCCATCTCAGGGCTTAATGCAGTCTGGGCACAAGCTGTTCAACAAATTGCCACAAGATCAAGAATGTACAGACAAGGATTGAATTCAAATACACTTTAAAAATTGTTTAACTCAAGAACTCGGTCATTTTATAATATCCATTGACCGTAAGAATGATGCCCTTGGAAATCTACTGTCCAGCCATAGTAATTTAGCTCAATTTTGAATACGATTTTAATGACAGTAAAATCTCTGTAGGTATGATATTTATAATGTAAATATAAATTGTTTTTTATTAGGAAAACGCTCAGTGTAACGCGTTGATGAGCGAGTAGTGATGTAAATCCGTAAATTACGGGCCGTAAATTACCCGGTAAATTACAAATTTGTCGTAATTTACAACTTTCTTAAATTACGTAATTTAAGGCGTAATTTACAATTGTAAATTACGCGTAATTTTCTATAAAATACCGTAAATTACACAAACTCATGCACGTAGGAAGGAACTTTTCCTCTTGACACTCCCAAATAACACCCCCAGATCACAGACTAGAAGGCTATATAACTAGTCTGTGCCCAGATATACACAAATGTTGATAAAGAGATCCAAAAATTCACAGATTTGCTCCATTATGAGGTTGAATACTCAAAATTTTCCTAAGTTTTGCAAAACTAATGGAACAGAGATATTATCCCAGAATTTTGTCTAACATGATCATCCTCATGATTAAAATTTAATAATACGTCAATACCAAAACAAAATTACCTACAGATGTTTTTCATTGCTTATTGTGGTGTTGCTTTATTGCAACCGTTTTCAAAGAAATTCCAAAATCGATTTATAATCAATTCTCTTTTTCTAGAAATTCACAAAATTCCCTGCGGGGACATAGAGATTTTATCAAATATCACATTTACAGATTATATTGCATATATAAATATTATTGCATATTATTGCAAATATTGCTTATAATAACATTTTTAATTTGCATTGAAAAGTATGCCAAAATAGCTTCAAATTAAATTCTTTTGATTAAATAACTCAAAAAATTCCCTGCGGGCTTATGGGGATTCTAAAAAAACAAATTGTTATTATATTATATTTGGGTCTTAAGTTTCCACATAATAAATATTGCATAATATGACACATTGTACATTTCTTTGAAAAGAATGCCAAAATTGCTTCAAATTCGATTCTTTTGTATCAAAAATTCAAAAAAGGCCCTGTGCGGCAAACTGGGTGCGGGCCCCCCAGACCCACTTGTATTGGCGAATTACCTTGTCCTCACATTAATTAATCACCAGTAATTTTGACCCCCAACTCAAAGTAAAGTTCCTAAGCGCCTGTATCTGCTAATGCTATCTTATTTAACTAAATATTGCATTTAAAAGTACCTACCTACTAATTCTTGTCACTGATTTTAATTACCATTTTTCCTTGGAAGGATAACTGCTCTAATATCAGGTGCAATTTCTTATTTTTAAATTACCGCACATTGGTAATTTACCCGGTCATTTACAGCGTAATTTACCAAATTATAAATTACCGGTAATTTCCCAACACTATGAGCAAGCACGGATATGCGCAATACATCGAACCGAAATTTTGTCTATTGAAAATGTCATTAAAAGCCAATAATTCTTTAATTTCGTCACAGACTGGTATGAAAATCTCCAAATATTCCTGTAGTATTAGTCCCAATAACCATGCAAATTGAACCTATAAATGTTATTTAAAACAAGAAGAGACTATATACCTGTTAGTATACTAATTATTACAACCAACTATTGGAAACCTGGTATTCAATTTAAAAGCCACACATTAAAACAATATTTCGATGATTATTTTATCATCTTCATCAGTCAACTGACGACATTCGCCAGCTTTCCCCCCTTTCATCAAAAAACCGCTACACAATGACTCACCTCTGTCAAAAACTAAAAGTACATTAGGTAAATGAGTCAGGTACACATAATATCACAGATTAATCAATTACGAAGCAGTTTTTTGATGTCAGGAGTCAACAAAGACCTCCATGACTCATCGAACATAAAATTACTCTGGCTAGTAATTAGACGATATGTGTGGCTTTTAAATTGAATACCAGGTTTCCAATAGTTGGTTGTAATAATTTGAACCTTTATGATTAAAATGTTTCTTGTTAATATTCAAAAATCATAGGATCTATTTAAAAAAATATACCTGGAACCACTCATATCCCGCAGAATCGGGAATGCTAATGTTATAGAATAGGACCCCGGGAAAATTACTGATAAAAGTGTGTGTACTTACACAATATTAGACGATCTGTTGAACGGTCATATCAGTTTCATACGTTTAAAAGTTGCTCTAACTACCTTGGAACTATAAAGAGTCGAAGTAGCCGTGATCAACATTTTCGAGTAATTTCACAGCAAACACGCAAAATGTCCGTAAAATGTCAATAACTTTTGGATTTAAACACAGATAAGTCTGAAAATTGTCAAAAATACAGATAATGTTGGTCCTAATGACCATGCAAAGTTTTAAGTTGATCGGTCATACGGTTCTAGATAAATTTCAAAAATCATATGAAATATTGTTTTAAATTTTAACCAATGGGAGGATTTGGCTGAAACTTTGTATGATTGGGTACAATGTTGGTCGTAATGACTTGTCAAAATTTCAAATTGATCGCAACAACCAATCGAAAGATAATTTTTTAAAAATTTGAACCAATCACATGAGCCCATTCAAAAACGATCCCAGGGACCGCATAGATTACGTTAGCATATGTGCAAAATTTCAGATCGATTGGTTGTGCCGTTTGACCTGGGCTGTGAACACAAAAAAAAAACAAAAAAAAACACACAGAGAAAGTGCCATAAGAGTACCGTGGTGACGCTCGCTACGCTCGCTCAAAAAGACATTGCTGGATGGAAATCTAAAGTTGCTTGACTTACCTTCATTTTCAGGGTTGGGAAAGTTACCAAAAATAAAGTAACTTTAGAAAGTTATGTTACTTTATCCAAAAAGTAACTAGTTATAGGTATTTTTTGATAATGATGGAAATTTTTTAGTGAATCTCTCACTTAGGGATGGTGTTTCGGAGGTAATTTGCTAGTTAAAGTTACTGAGAAAATATAGGTACCTAACTGAAAGTTACATTTTCCAGTGAAAGTTACTATGAAAGTTACTATGAAAGTTACTCTGATAAAAATTGATAATTTTGAGGGAAAACTTGATAACGGGATGGAAGTAACCACGTGACATTGTGTGGACTGCGGATGAATCTATACGCTGAGGGTGGTGGGAAGGGGTGAACCGATATATGATGACCATTTCATTTCGTCTAAGATTACATCTAAGACGAAAGAAGGGGGAGGGGAAGGGTTGGTTAGGGTCGCGCGCAGGGTGCGAATTGATGGGGGGGATTTCCCCCCCTCTGGTTTTCTCATCCCCGGCTCTGTTTCCCAATAAAGCATCCCAGGGGGGGATAGAGTTTTCCCCCCCCTCTGTAAAATGGTTGACTTTTAATCAACAAAACAATGGATACCTACTTTTTTCTGAAGTAAATCTAAAATAATAAAAATAAATTGTCACACAAAACAACTATCAAATTGCCTTAGTAGCAAATAAGCTGAATTTAATAAGATTTATTAATTCCAAGATTTATTTTGCTTGCCCACCACTTCTGATTTCCCTTTTAAATTAAAAGCAAATCCTCTTTTATAATGCCATTTGTCGTGATGACATCACGACAAATGGCTAAAAATAGTGTACAAATCGCTTAGAAATGCATAAAATCTAATCTTGAAATTCAAAATTTCCCGGGGCTATGCGCCCCGGACCCGCATGGTACTGGGGGGCCTTCCCCCAGACCCCCATTGTGTTCGTGGGCAATTGTATTTTTCGCCTTTGCTAACATACTCGGAATTTTAATTTTTCCTATCCCCCCCTCTGAAAATTGAACAATTCGCACCCTGGTCGCGCGTACTCAGGTAGGCAGGAACCTGCCTACCTGAGAATGAATGAATCGACTTGATGTATGCTAAATTTAGATACAGGTAAAATGTTTGGTTTACAATGTCAAGTTTTCTTTCAGTATAGAAGTATTCGACACTAAAAGTTGCAAAACGCCACCTAGCGGAAAAAGTTAGCATCTATACCACGAGTACTTGTGCTCATCCGCACAGGGCGCGTTCAGGCAAGTCACTTAGATGTAAATCGTAACGAGTTCAGTAAAAGTTATAATTACATCGCGAAATAACAGGAATTGATGAATACCTCAATGTCAACGATCAAATACAATCGGCATATTTCATTACAGCACACATTCATTCAAATTTTTGTGAAAACGAGTTGTCTATTCACCAAAAATCACCATTTGACAGATGCAAATTGTTTTTCTCACGGCCTTCTGAACACACATTTTTCTTGACGCATCGTTCAAACAACTGCAATCTGTCAAATGCTGCTTTTGGTGAATAGACAACTCGTTTTCACAAGAATTTGAATGAATGTGTGCTGTAATGAAATATGCCAATTGTATTTGATTGTTGACACTGAGGTAAGCATCAATTTCTGTTATTTCGCGATGTATTTATGACTTTTTACTGAACTCGTTACGATTGACATCTAAGTGACTTGTATGTAAATGTACGCATGCGCTAGGATTGTACTCACGGGAGCGTCCATCTTATATTTACTAGCGCACTCTCTAGGTACTTTTAGTGTCGAATAACTTGTTCTGAATTAACTTTCTTGGTAATTTTAAAAATCAAAAAGTTCCCGCCAAAAAAGAAACTTATGCATTTTTAATGGCGTTTTCCATTGGGTTGCTCTCGGATCGAGCTGGATTTTGCCTCTGATTTTGTCTCAGAGCAACTCCCATTGGAATACGAAAAGGCTTTCTAATGGCATGTTAGTTGATGTTTCAAATGAGGTTAGATTTACTTTAAAATCAATATTCGTATAATTACCTACATCACTAAGTTGTACGACAGGGCGAATATATTATATAAATACAATATTATTAATGAACTGTATCAAGTTATATACTTATCGCTGGATTAATCACTTATTCTTGTTAACAACGACGGTCAGTTATTTGAAATTTCTCGTTTTCGCGCCTTGCTCTTGACCGCTCTATTGAAATATCGGGAGCAAGAAAAATCGATCCGGGAGGGAGCGGTTTGCCAATGGAAAACAACAAAAGTGCTCCGGGAGCGATCTCCATTTCCCAATGGAATATGACTACCTGCTCCCGGAGCGCGCTGGTGCAGCCAATGGAAAACGCTATAAGTTACCTGGGACCAGATTCACAAACAGTATTATCTCCTAATACGTACTATCTTTGGTAGGTATTATCTTTCATTTAACATGGTGTTTTTGGTATTAAATCAAAAGATAATAAGTATTAGCAGATAATACCTTTCGTGAATCCAGCCCCAGGTTTAACAAGTATTGAGTTACTACCATAAAAGTTACTGAAAAAGTAACGCGTTACTTTTAAGTTACTACCCAACCCTGACATATTTCAAGGTCAATAATTCTTAATGTGAATGGATTTTAGTGTTCAGGAATATGTATCATGATTTTCTATGTTTAATTAATAGGTAGGTAAATAATTAACCCCATAAAAACACTCCGTGTAAAAATACCAGCCAAGTCTCTTCAACTATAAAAAATAGAAGAAATCTAAAACTTCAGCACCGAAAAATAGTGATATCAAAAAATGGGCCAAGTCAAAACTTAATTTTAAAAACCAAAATATACTTGGCGCATCGTGTATAAATAATAAAGACGTACTATATGCCAAAAATCAAATGTACCTAAATATATATATAATACTATACCTATAATGCCCTTAAACACGATGCGCCAAGTACATTTTGGTTTTTAAAATTAAGTTTTGACTTGGCCCATTTTTTGATATCACTATTTTTCGGTGCTGAAGTTTTAGATTTCTTCTATTTTTTATAGTTGAAGAGACTTGGCTGGTATTTTTACACGGAGTGTTTTTTATGGGGATATCACTTATTTTTTTAGTTTATTTACACAACTTGTAAAACATATTGGAGCCACAATGACTAATTCCTTTAAAAAAATACGCCATTTCCGAATTAGTTACTAAGAAAAGTAGTGTTTGGAGCTAAATATAAACTTAAAGTGATTATGCCATGAAGAATTCCGAAAGCATCGTTCCCATAGGTCCAGCCGTTTTCGAGATATGGCATCACTTCCGGTTTTCAAAATGGCGGCTGAAAACACTTACACATTATATTAATATGTATATAAATACTAATATTTCATTATAAGCCTTCTAAATATGTAGTAGGTTTTTATATAAAGGGGAAGTAAATTTAGGCAGATTTCGCTAAACTATGACGTCATTTCCGGTTTCAGTAATTAGAAAACTTTTATTTAACTATTGTTATTTCATATAGAGGACCGTCAGAATCGATTGGCGCAAATTTCGTTCCGATCGGTTTAGCCGTTTTTGAGATATGACGTCACTTCCGGTTTCAAAATGGCGGTACAAAAAACTCATAAGGGGCAAGGTATCTACAGGCTGACAACCTGGATACGTGGTGAAAATTTCGAGTCAATCGACCGAGCCGTTTAGGCTGTGGCGGAGACCGCGGAATTTATTGGAAGATGAATCATCATCATCATCATCATCATTATTGAGCGAGCGAAGCGAGCGTCTCCTTTTGGCTCCTTTGGCACGGACCTCTGTTTTTTTTTTTTTTTTTTTTTTTTTTTTTTTGGCTGCTAATAGCCGATACACAGGTCGCACCGTTTCACCGATCGATCTGAAATTTTGCACACATGTAAAACCAACCTTCTCTGTTTGCAGACCATAATTTTTTTGAAATCCATTCATTGGTTGAAATTTAAATAAACATCTCCTGATAGGCCGAAAAATGAAAATGGACTTCGACAAATGTGATCGACCTTATATTTTGCATGGTCATTAACACCAACATTGTCTCTTATTTTACAAATTTTCAGCCAAATCCTCCCATTGGTTAAAATTTAAAAAAATATTTCATGTGCCTTTTGAAATTTTAACCAGAACCGTTTGACCGATCAACTTAAAAATTTGCATGGTCATCGGGTCCAACATTATCTGTATTTTTGACAATTTTCAGACTAAACTGTGTTTAAATTCAAAAGTTATCGACAGTTTAAGGATATTTTGCGTGTTGGCTATCATATTTCTCGAATTTCATATTTCACGGAATCTTTGAATCTTCACTTCAAAGTTGTTAGAGCAGAAACTTTCAAACGTATTATGAAACTGATATGACCGTTTAACATTTTTTTGAACGAGATCCTGTGATTTTTGGAAATTAACAAGGAATCGTTCAATCATAAAGGTTCAATTGATCAACTTAAAACTTTGCGTGGTTATTGGGACCAATATTTTAGGAATTGTTGGAGATTTTCATACAAATCTGTGACGAAATTCAAGAATTATTGGCTTTTAAGGACATTTTCGATAAACATAATTTCGGTTCGAGGTGTTGCGCGTTATCCGTGCTCGCTCATCAACGCGTTACTCAGAGCGTTTTCCTAGTTATTATTATTATTATTATCTGAAAGCCGTACAATTTCACGGTTTTCACGGTCCTCTAGCTCGCAAAAATTTTTACAATAGGAGTAGCGTCTAAATTTTCGCGGTCAGTTTTTCTCTATTTAATATATGTTATTAGCTTGAACATACTAAACTCTGCAGTCAAATCAGTTACAGTTCAATAGTGTTTCATGTGAAATATAAATAAGTGTGATTCTAATCCGTGATACTGGTGTAAAATGGAGAACAAATTCTGCCAACACTGCGTGCACGGAAGCAACGACCTTCAGTTTGTACTCGATCACAATAATCTAGCGAATCAAACTGCCATAAACTCTCTGCTGGTAAACGAAATTAACATTTTAAAGTCAACACTAGAAAAACTCGCCATCGAAAAACTCTATAATTATCAAGTAAATTCAAGTTTAAACAGCCGAAACCATGTGCATCATTATCATTCGACGGACTCACGGCAGGCGGAGCCACCAACCAGCGCCAATGTAGTAAGCGCCACTGAGAATGCCGCTGCTGCCACGGCCAATGCATTACAGCTGTCACACCAGGCGGAAGCACCATCCAACACCAATGAAGAAACTCCTGCCACTTGTGGAATGACAGACGAAGTAGTGGCCCTAACCAAACCTGTGTGCCCCACTAACAACAAAGGAAAAGCCAGAAAACAACACCAACAAAAAGGGAAATCGAACGCACCTAAAATAAGAATCATAGCTGACTCCCATGGAAGAGGTTTAGGCGAGGAACTGCAAGCCCAAATAAACATCAGAGAGCAACGTACTCTAATTCACCTGGAAACAAAACCACAAGTCCAGTGTGTCTGTAGACCAAATGCACCAATTGAGGTAATCGCCAATGAGTCAGAATGGACAAACCTTACCGAAAAGGACACTGTCATCATAATCGGTGGAACTAATAACACTGGACAAAGAACAGCTGAACACATCAGAAAAACAATAAAAGATATAGCCAATTCCAATCCTAAACCACACATTGCTATATTAAACATCCCCCAAAGATACGACAACGTGAAAAAAAATGGCTTCATTGATGAAATGAATAACATGATGCAGGAACTCATAGAATCCCATAAATCAATCAATCCATCGCTGAACATGACGTATATCACCACAGAAGCCCTCACGCGCCAAGACTACACAAGACATGGACTGCATCTCAACTACCAAGGTAAATCAAACCTAGCAAAAATATTATTGAAAAAAACAAATAGAGATCAACATGTAGTCCAGCCAATGAAGTTGCACGGGGGAAATAAATGCCTCCTTACAAGTCCACCAAAGATACTGGACATGACTTTTGCAATGGAGATGTTCAAACTCCCAGCACCCATGACAACAACTCCAGAGCAGACTCCCATCCAGCAGACCAAACCAGTGGAACCAGCAAAGCAGACTCCAGTTCCGATCGAAAAGGACTCCGAACTATGGTTGAACCAGAACGCAGAGCCTGGATCTGTAGAAGCAGCAAGACAGACCCCGACTCCAGATTCGACCGAAGCGAACCTGAACCCGACAACGGAGCCCGGACATGAAGCAACGCAGACCCTGACTCTAGCTCTGATCGAAATGGACATGAATCTGACAACGGAGCCCGGACATGCAGCTACACAGACCCCGACTCCGGCCTCGACCGAAGTGGACACCGGACCTGCAGCAACGCAGCCCCCAGTGGCTGTCCAAACACCATCAATGCAGCCCGAGCAGACCGCCGCTGCACAGCTGTCTCCAGCACACCGCCGGTCACCGTCAACCCATGGAAGAAGAAGCCAACCTTCAAGGTCGTCAAAAACACGTCACAGATTAGTATCCATTAATAAAAATTTTCAACATTTAAAGCCAATCACAAGAAAACTGTGACCAATCCCCCACTAACTATAAACAGCTCTCCCACACTCAACAGCCCTATTAAAATTAAAATCATGCACCAAAACATTAGAACAATTACAAATAAAATAGATCAGCTTGACATCCTTATTGCTGAAGAAACCCCAGACATAATCTGCTTCACAGAACACTTCTTAACAAATGCTGAGATTAAAGAGGTAACCCTCACAGGCCTCACCTGCAAGGCCAGCTTCTGTCGAGCGAACTCAAAAGGAGGGGGTGTTGCCATATACTGCACTGAAAATATCAAACTAGACGAATATGAAGCATCACTTAAGGACCTCGTAACCGAAAAACAATTGGAATGCGCTGCATGTACATTTACATTTAAACGCGAGAAATACATATTGGCAACAATTTACCGAGCTCCCTCAGGAAATTTACAACTATTCTTCAGTAGCTTTACCGAAATATTAAATAAACTCTGCCAAAAAAAAGACAAATTGATTATTGTAGGAGACTTCAATATAGATTTCCTTGTACAAAGCAGCTCCACTAAACAAATGATAAACATTCTGAACTCGTATAACCTCAAACTTACAATAGACTCCCCTACACGTATAGCAACCTCAACAAACTACACATCCAAAACGTGTATAGATAATATAATTACAAACCTGGACAATAATATGTTTAAATCTTGTGTAATCACCACTGCCATATCAGACCATGAAGCACAATCTATTACTTTACAATCACCCCATACAACTGCACAAAAAGCGCAAAACAAAAAGCAGGCACTATACACAGAATCAAGGAAATTTAACGACGCCAACATACAAATGTTTAATGAAACACTAATGAAACAAAATTGGGAATGCTTACAAGACAACACAACTATAACTAGTAAATATGACACCTTCAGTGACAAAGTAATCTCAGCCTTTAATGAATCATTCCCACTTCGGAGGTACAAAATCAGAGACAATGCAAACAGAAAACATAACTCATGGATAACAAAAGATATACTACAAGTAAGAAAGGATATGAAGAAGGTTGCACTTCGAATGAAGCGCACTCCATCCACATCCATCCAAAAGGAATTAAAAACAATTAAAGTAAAATACAAAAAACTCATCAGAAAAACAAAAATAAGCCATATTAAAAATAAAATCAGAACATCAGATAATCTTAGCAAAACAACTTGGAAAATAATAAATCAAGAAAGAACAGCAAAAAATCAAAATAGTAAAAGGCAAAAAACCATATCTTTAGAGGAAACAGGAGGGAAAGAACACAACAACCCCCTGGACATAGCAAATATACTCAACAATCACTTCACTACAATTGCCCCTAATCTAATTAGAATGGAACAAAAGAAAACATGCGAAATCTTTACACCTCTCCCTGAAACGTTGTCTATTATGGAATTAAAACCAGTCACGATAAGAGAAGTGAAAAATATCATTTGGAAAATAAAACCCAAAAGATCATCTGGCCCAGATGGCATACCCCCATTTATTTTAAGAAAATGCGCATCATCGCTATCTTTCCCCCTTACATATCTAATTAATTGTTCATTCGCAGAGGGCACCTTCCCTCACGGAGCCAAAGAGGCAAAAATAATACCAATATATAAGAAGAAAGGTGACCCAAAAAACAAAGAGAATTACAGACCCATTTCTCTACTTAACGCTTTCTCTAAAATATTCGAAACAGCAATGCTAAATAAAATTACAATGTATCTAGAATCCAACTTCCTCTTTGCAAATGAACAACATGGCTTCCGGAAAGGCCGCTCGACAGAAACTGCCATATGCACCCTAGTAGACCACATTATAACCGAACTAGACCAACACAAGAAAGTAACTGCAATATTTATGGATTTAGCAAAGGCCTTCGATTGCCTAGACTTCACAATATTAATCAGTAAATTATATTCTTATGGCATTAAAGGGGCTGCACTACAGTGGATACACTCGTACCTCACTGATCGAGAGCAATATGTAGAAATAAACAGTATTAGATCAAGTGTCACAAAAACCTCAATGGGAGCACCACAAGGCTCAGTCCTTGGGCCGCTACTATTCAACATCCTAATCAACGATATAGCTCAAGTCAAGTCCTCAGACCAAACAAAAATAATAAAATATGCTGATGATACAACAATATGTACTTCCCATTCCCTACTTAGCCAACTTGAAATCAACGCCTTTATAGAATCAAATATTATTGTACAATGGCTGAAGACTAATAACCTACTCATAAACGAAACAAAAACAAAACACTTAGTATTCCAATCCTCAAAAATGGAACCTGAACAAATCAAATTTAGAATGGGACAGAACGAAACCGAAATCACTCAGGAATACCACACAACTTTCTTGGGAATCACAGTAGACAGTCACCTAAAATGGAATGAACACATTGACACCCTATGCAACAAAATTAGCTCTAATCTGTATGTCTTAAGGAAACTCAAATTATACAATGATAAAGAACTCTTGACAATTGTTTATCATAGCCTAATTGAATCCCATTTAGGATACGCGATTCAAGTATGGGGAAACTCATCCAGGAAAAATATACAGCGTGTGTTTACCCTTCAAAAAAAGGCAATTAGAATAATTATGAATATTAACAAACTACAGTCATGTAAAACACATGCATTTCCACAACCCTGTGAGGAGTCATGTAAGACGACCGACTTTACACTACCCTCATGCAAAGAACATTTCAAAAATCTGAATATCCTGACCCTCCCAAGCCTATACATATATAAAACTATAGTCTATGCAAAAATAACAGCAAATATCACCCAAGAAAATAGCGCCATTCATGACCATAATACGCGTAGAAAAAACGATTCTCATAACGTACAACACAACCTGCACCTTTTCAAAAAAGGACCTAGCTATGCTGGAAGTCAACTCTTTAATCACCTCCCAAACTCCGTAAAATCCCATCTAGGCACTAGCAGTACATTGTTTAAACATCACCTAAAACAACTCTTAAACTCTAAAGCATATTACTCTGTGCAAGAATACCTAGAGGAGTCAATGTAAAGTAGAAGTCAATGTAGGAGTCAATGTCAATGTAACTATCACGACACAATCAAAATGTATATACATACAACGAACTGACTATATTTAAGATATTTAAGACTGAATAATCAGCACTAAGTTTAAGTTTAATATAGGTACCAACACGTGATGCTATTTTTATTATTAATATAATATGTACTACCTACATAACCATCTCATTATCCAATTTGTGTAGGCACATATCCTATGTAGTATGTATCTTTTTAGCATACTCTATTTAGTATGACACTGTCACTTCTTATTACTAATTATTTTGTTACCTATAACTTACCATAATAATTAGTCAAACCATAATAAAAAAGGTAATGATAATGATACTTTTAACTTATGTAGTAGTTATGTAGTATGTATCTTTTTAGCATACTTTATTTAGTATGACACTGTCACTCTTTATTACTCATTATCTTGTTACCTGGCTATAATTACCATAATAATTAGTCAAACCATAATAAAATAATGATAATGATACTTTTAACTACTTAACCTACCTATTATAAAATTATCAAGTAGGTAGGTAAAAATAATTACTTATAATGATATTGATACCTAATGTTAATGTTAAAATTGATAATCTATTCTAAAATTAACAAGTAATAATAATTAATTAATTACTTACTAAACTGATATTGATAATGATAATGTTAAAATTACTTATATGTTTAATGTTAAAATTACTATTTCAGCAGGCAGGGTGGAAGAACGCAAATCCTTGCGAACCTCGCCTTTTTCTGTGTATTAAATCTTATGCCTGTACAGTGTAACTGATATAATGCAAAAATAAAGAAAATTCTATTCTATTCTATTCCCAAATTTGGTATATGTTGTTGGGTGGGCCATAGCTCGAAATTAAGACGGCTGGGTAGTGAGTTTGACCTTGACGAGTTTTTTAATCGATTTTTATCAATATCTTTTTCCAGTGTAATTGTTAACAAAATAGGGCTATGGACGTGAATTCAGAACAGTTCAATGAAAATAATTTCATAGTTATTAGTTTTATTTTTTCCAGCAGGTGTTTAGAACCCGAATATTGAGTAATTTTCGGGTTCTAAACACCTGTTGAACACAATAAAACTAATAGCTTATTCCAAACTATGAAATTATTTTCATTGAACTGTTCTGAATTCACGTCCATAGCCCTATTTTGTTAACAATTACACTGGGAAAAGATATTGATAAAAATCGATTAAAAAACTTGTCAAGGCCACGCTCACTACCAAGCCCTCTTAAGATATTTCACAACAATGTGAGATTTTCCAATTTTGAGATCCAGTAGGCCGAAATTGCCACTTTGATGCTTACAGTAAAAGTGGGTTGCTCCAGCCTTTTTATATGAGAGTGTGCGCGCCGTACGACTTGGCTGGCATGGAGCGACCGCTCCACTAGATATGCTGAATTTGACTAGATATGATTTCCCTATATTTGTTTTAACACCCATCCATGGTAACACAATTTTAATTGTTAACACAATGACTGATGTGATGACTAAAGATTGAACAGACATTACAGTTGTCACCATTCAAAAATGCTAATGCACAATGTACCTACCATAATGTGACTACATCACAGTGTGACTACATCACCAGTGGTTAATTTTGGGGCGGACAAGGGCAGACCCGTCCCCTCACTCTTTTTTCTTATTTTTCACCCACTTATTTTTCATAGAAGTGAAAATTGGCTTAAAATTGTGTATATATCTCGTAGAAAGTAGAGAGGCACCAAATTTGGTAATGAAATTCAAAATTTTTCCGGGGCTATGCACTCCTGGACCCTTACCTAATAAAATGTTTACACTACGACGGTCTTATAGTACGACCGTCGTAGTGTAAGACTGAGCTACGACCGAGCTACGACAATTCCTTAGTCCCGATTTAATATAAAAATGTCGTAGCGCAGTCCGCCAAAGCATGCTAGAGGTCTAGTCCCCCGGTAAGACGGTCGTAGCACCAGTCACGTGACATTTAAATTAATATTAAATTCGGACTAGGCTAAGACTACCGTGGACCGTCTTTTCTTGGTCTTACCGTGGTCGTAGTGTGCAAAAACACGATATTAGGTAAGGGTCCTGACCTGCATTATGTTGGGGGGCTCTCCCCTTAAACCCCCCATTGTTTTTGTAGCCAAACATATTTCCCTGACATCGCCGAGTGTCCGCCCACTCATTATTTTACAAATTAACCACTGTACGTACATCACTAAATCACAGTGTACAAGACTACATCACAGTAGACTGTAGATACAGTGGAACCTCTTTAGTATGTTTCTTCTTAATACCTTTTTCACCCTAATATGTTTTTTCAAAAGGTTACATTGTTTCTTTAGTATGTTTCTCCCTAGTGCGTTTTTCGCGTTAGTATGTTAAAAATTCTGAAGCAAATTACTAGGAATAGTACCTACGTTTTTCATCCCAATTTCAACCCATTTTCGTACATAATTAACGTCAGAAAACACACTCAGTTTTTGGAAGCCTGTTTTTGAAAAACACTTTGTATGTGAAAATAAACCATGGGGATATGGGAAAAAACAATCATTTGTCAGGACCAGACTATACTTCTATCTATTTTACACTTGAGTTGAGTGACAGATCTTTTGAGTACTTGACATGGGTTGTCCTCAGCTGTTATCTTGAGAAGGGGGAAACATGAATAGTGTGTCTTTTAAAATTTATTGAAACATTATCATCCATCAACACTTTGGTACTGAGTAGAGGGGGGCCCACCCTTGAGTGTTTTTTCCATTTCAAACTGGAGATAAGACATTAAACCCCAATCTAAAAATATTGATCTTCAAAAAAAACATTGACCTGCGACTAGACCCCTTTTTATGAAATTTCTTTTCCACTTTAGTACGTTTTTTTAACCTGGTCCCTTCAAAAACGTACTAACGAGGTTCCACTAATCACATGAAATACTAAACAACTCACATGAATACAGCTTCAGATCCATTGGCTCCACAAGGCTATGAAATGTAGAACCAATTTGGACAGCAGATTGTTTTGGATGTGGATTGAGATGCATTACAGCCTCATCGCACTCCTGCCAGCTAACAGGAGAGTCGATGTCAATTGCCAATCTCACGGTAGATAACTTTAACATCTGTGTGCTTGCTTCAGCAATAATAGATTTCCTTAATATGACATTGACAGAACCACCTGAAAATTATAATACTTGATAGAAAACATATAGCGTTAGTGTAGGTACCAAGCAGAGTATGTGATTAATTATTTTTTTTATAAAAAAAATAATATACGGTACCTATAGTAGGTAGGTACCTACCTATTTGAAAATTGATTTAGGTATCTAGGTGAGTATGGTTCCCCAGAATCGCAATTGCTTCGGTTTTTACGATATTATCATTGGAAAACAATGAAAAGGTGCAGAGTCAGAGTCGCGCGATTGTTATGTAGGTACTACACCGTACACGACAATTGCGAAAAAGATAGCTCCACTTCACTTCAATGAATCAAGCGATTATTGTGCGACTCAGTAGGTATGCTAAAGTACTACTGTACAAGAGGGCAGTCAAGTAGTACCAATTGTAGTTTACTATTTTACCAATCTTATGCGAGTTGTATGTTGACTTTGAGGTTTCTGATAATGGTATACCTATTGGTGGTAGATGGCACTACGGGTGTCAAATCGCGAGTTTGTTGTGATTCATGGACACAAAAATCGTGTCCCGCGATTGTTGTGATTTGAACGCAATTCATGGGAACCTTAATTTAGTGTTTTAAAGATTGATTAAAATCAACAAAATCTACAGTTTTACAAAATCTACACTCTGGACAGCAAGAGTCTGAACTCTCACCAGGTGGAGCCCCCGTCACTTGCTCTGTTAGGCCGAGAAAGACGTAATTGCAACGTGAGCGCGCAATGAAGTCTTTCTCGGCTTAGCAGATAAACTGCCTTTAAGAGCGCATTCTGTTAAGAGTTCAAACACTCGTTGCCCCGACTGTAATGTCAAAGCTATGAATACAAAAATTGCAAATAGGTTAAAAAGTGGTGCGGATGCACCACATCATAGCCATGAAGCTATCTCTGTGCTTCAGCTCTGTGGTACAACCTACTTTTACCGTGAGGATTAAAATGGCATTTTTGACCTAATGGATCGTAAAATCAGAAAATCTTAGTAGAGGAGCGATTCTAGACAACGAAAATAAAAATTGAAGATGTGTACCTAGGCTGCCTAGTGAAAAACCCTACCTGAATTTTTCTGCAGATTGGATTCTTTTTTTCCAAAATTATTATCAATGGCCAATATGCTGGTGATCTCATGTGCTGTTGTGTTGTTCTCGTCCGAAGATTTCACATTCTCCAGCACATTCTCTGTCAGAACAAAACGTTTGTTAACAGAACCAAAGTCTTGTTGGAGTTCACTTATTTGATCAATGCTGAGATGTTGTGGAGCTGTATTTTTTCGTTTCACCATTTTATATAATATTTACACCGCTTCGCAAAAGAGAAAATCAAACAAAGTTGCTGTCAACACCGAAAGTGCTGACTTCGTTTTGTATCTGACATTGACGGGTATAACCTCAAATTAACTGTGAGAAGAAGAACCACCGGACCCGACCCAAGGCCGCTGCGCGCGCATTCAATCATGAGAAGAGCTGCGTTTAGGTCTAGTGACGTACTTACGTTTTCAGCGACCAATAAGGTGAAGCGAATTACGTCATTCAGCTTTGAACATTTTGCGAGGCAAAAATTCAAAGAACTCTGAACTCAACCAAGTTCAAAGAAGAGGGAGCGAATGGTAAACTAAAATGTAACATTCAAGTGTTATGCTAATTCACAGCTAACTACACTGGTAAATAAAAGTACAATTCATGCTCTTTTTTTCCCAGCACACTACAAGAGTTAGCATTAAAAATCTGGAATGAAGTTCCTGCAGCAATGATGGGTTAAGTGAACTAACTACCAATAATTGTTGAATATCACACTTTGGTATTTTCTGTGAAATATGGTTTTTACTAATTCCCTCAGTTAGGTGAATGAATGTTAATAAATACCAACTGCAATATGAAAAAATATCTCAATATCTCATACAAATAAATGAAGTCATAGTATTAATAATTTGATCTAATAATAATAATAATGGAATAATAATAAAGATGGACAGGTTGAGAAGCCGTTGTATTAGGAAGGAGCTGGGAGTGGAAAGTTTGAGCTACAAGATGGGTAGAGAGAGATTGCGTTGAGTTTGGACACATGAAAAGAATGGATCTCAAGAGAATCCCAAGACAGGAGTTTGAAGAAACAGTGGTGGGAAGAAGAAGAGTGGGGAGACCAAGAGAGAAGTGGAGTGGTCTTATCAGAGAAGACGTGGAGGACAGGCAGCAAAGGTGGCAGGAAGTGGAAGCAGATAAGTGGTGGGAGGACAGGAGGATCTGGAGGGAGCTGGTGGAGAAGTTGGAGGAAGGTGACGAGGATGAAGAAGAGTTGGAGGATGAAACGTCAGGCCTGGCCAGCCGGTTTGGAAGAGATCCGAGGCCCTAGACCCAGTGGAAGCTCCCACTGTCTGACCTGACAACATTGTCGGAACCAGAAGAAGATTTTATTTAATAATAATATAATACTAAAGGTGGTTAGGAAGGAACCACTGATATGTAGCTACCTATAGGTACAGCACAGTGGGTGCACCGCGTAGAGAATCTTACTTGTGGCTGCAGCTGCATGGAGCATACATACTTCACACTATATCAATTAGGTGGCAAAAATCTTCCCGCCGATTACTTTTGCAAGGTGGGCCTCAGTTGGGGGAAAGAACTAGTGATTTATAATTTATATAATATTAAATTATATTAGACATTATTCTCGATATAAATCCATAATCCTACATAGCATTATCAATAATAAAGTAGGTATAGGTATGAGTTAAGTATTGCTTTGGAAAGTAGTTTTATTACGGTTTTTAAATAGCGATCTCACAAGACTAGATAAATACAAATAAATAATATCAATAGTAACTGTCAATAGGTACATAATATGTACTTCATAATATGTATAGGTACATAAGGTGTACATTTGTTCTTATACAAATATGAATGTTGTTACAAATATGGAAATAAAAACAACTACATACTATTACAACTACTAATGTATTTCAACATTTGAATGTGATTCCTTTCAGGGTAACTGGTGCTTTAGTGGTTTACGTTTACTTCGATCGAGTAAACGTCGAGCCCTTAAATTACCATACGAGAGTTGTAAATCAATTCATGTCGATTCAAGTTTCATGTTGTCTAGTAGATAAGCGTACTGTAATAATTTAGATCATCCAAGAGTACGCCAACATAGGTAAGAGGGAACAGAAACTTACAAATAATTTGCTATTATAGGGCTGGAAATATCTCATAAAATAATATGTTAAGATTTTTCATGGCAAAATTTAGTCTGAGCTTTAAAGTGAAAGTACAATTGCAAAATTTGCACTCGATTTGCACTCACTCCGATCTTGGAACCGACTTGAAACCAGGGGTGGGCTGACCGGATACAATTACGATTTCATCAGCTGTCTTAGGCCGGGAAGGACCAACTTTGGATTAAGTTAATTATCGATGGTTAGTGGAAATTAGTGAATCTTATTGGCTGTGGAATTCGCGCCAACTTGAATCATTGATTAACTGCGCCACTAACTATAGATTGTTAGCTAATCCAAAGTTGGTCCTACCCGGCCTTAGTAACTACATCGGATCAAACAAATTAAAACAAGTTAATACTTCAAGGTGATTCAATGTGCAAACGAATCCTGGATGCCTCGGCTCGAATCGAAACCGCATGCGAAAATGTTCTATGATGCGAAATCAAGTTAAATCTTTTGTTTTATCAATGACAAAGTAGCTGAATCCATTATGCAGTGGATCATTTCCACATAGCGAACATTTTCAACAAATTCACATAGGCCCATGGGTTCCAACACATAGGGTCAAGGGTGGGTATTCCCACCAGCACTAGGACCGGGGGACTAATGGAAACTGGCCCGCCACTCCTGGCGTTTCCTCCCCTTCTCTATTTGTTCCACAAATTCCGTCCACCATGTCCCTCTGTCTCTCAGACTCCAACTCACTCCACTTTCCTTCTTGATCAGTCTAATCCACCTCTCTCTAGGTCACACCAATCCAACTCGACAATTGGAAAGTAATCCATTTGGTCAAGTTCAATGCAGCCAACATCAACAAAAAGCTCACCTCAAACACTCAAGGGGGGGGGGGGGGCAAGGAACCCTTCCCACCTCTGGACATGACTTGACCAGGGAGGTGGGGTCTAGATGACAATCTCTCTCCCCTATCCCGAGATGGAAAATACACCATCAGGTATCACATCCAGGAGTGTTGTGATCGCATAAAATGAGAACTTTATTTTCACGGTGACAAGCTTCTCATCTCAGTGTTACTCACGGTCTTCTAGGGTCTGTCACCGTGACAAAAAAGTTCTCATTTTATGTGATTGTACCCCAGGTCTTCGGCACTGTGAAGAGTTGAGCAATGAGACCAGCTCAATGCTCCATTAGTTACCAAGTGCACAATGGTGTGAGGATCTGCACCAGCACATTCCAGCTATATCATGGTGGGAGGTGACATATGATGTCCAAGCAAAGAAAAGACCTACCTTATCTTATTACAGAACTAATATTAATCAACCAAGTACAGAGGTCACCTACCCTACTCATCTCGTGACCCCTGGCATACTCAACACTTGCATAAACCATTGGCATCAAGCAGTATAAAACTCCTGCAAGCATCCTGTTAAAACAAGAACCAAACATTGATCTCTGATGCAAAATTTGGGAGAGCGAAAAGTCCCTTTCCCCAAATGGGCCACTTCCCTCTCAAGCAAACACAATCTTATGAGCTCAGTTGGCCGAATGCCCTAATCGCTAGCCTTAAAGAGGAATACACCCAGACGCTGCTTAACCCAACCGCACTCTCGCCATATTCTTCGTCACCTAGCCTCTGGGGCAATGCCTCGACATGAATAGTTTTAACCGCACTCTTGCCACATTCTTCGTCTACTAGCCTCTGGGGCAATGCCTCAACATGAATAGTTTTAACCGCACTCTCGCCACATTCTTCGTCTACTAGCCTCTGGGGCAATGCCTCGACATGAATAGTTTCAAGAGCACTCTCACCTAGGGATGGCACCCGGTAAAATTTACCGGTAAATTTACCGATTATTAATTTACCGGTAAAAAAAATGGTAAATTTAGTTTTTTTGATCCTCTCCAATGTATGAATGGAGATATGAAATTTTAAGTAAAAACTATAAGGAAACATCAGTGTGACAATATTAGCAGTTAGGCATATTTTACGTTGATTTTTGGTTGTCCTCAATCATTCAGAATGATAACTCCATCCATATACCATTACTTCCAATGTCGGAATCTCTCTTCAGGTTTGCTTGTTTAGCAGACACAGATTGTAACTTGATCAAATTGGTGGTCGACAATTCCTCTTATGGGAGAATACTAATAGCACAGGCAGCATGGCATAGCCTACACCAGAAGGTCGAATCAATGCTATTCGGCTATATCATCCCTTATCAATATGGAGTATTGTCATTATTAACATTGTTAAGATGTAGGTATTGTTATTGTCCTGACAGCAGTAATCTTTGTAAATGGGTCAAATAATAAAGTAGGGTCATTTTTGTATTTGGTATAGTCATGAATTGGTATCTGCCATCATTTTTCAAAATTTACCGCTGACCGGTAAATTTACCGATTTTTTCAGACCCGGTAAAAGTGCCATCCCTACTCTCACCACATTCTTCGTCACCTAGCCTCTGGGGCAATGCCACAACATGAATAGTTTCAAGAGCACTCTCGCCACATTCTTCGTCACCTAGCCTCTGGGGCAATGCCTCGACATGAATAGTTTCAAGAGCACTCTCGCCACATTCTTCGTCTACTAGCCTCTGGGGCAATGCCTCGACATGAATAGTTTCAACAGCACTCTCACCACATTCTTCGTCACCTAGCCTCTGGGGCAATGCCTCGACATGAATAGTTTCAAGAGCACTCTTGCCAAATTTTTGTCACCTAGCCTCTGAGGCAATGCTTCGACATGAACAGTTTCAAGAGCACTCTCACCACATTCTTCGTCTACTAGCCCTGGGGCAATGCTTCGACATGAATAGTTTCAAGAGCACTTTCACCACATTCTTCGTCTACTAGCCTCTGGGTCAATGCCTCGACATGAATAGTTTCAAGAGCACCCTCGCCACATCTTCGTCACCTAGCCTCTGGGGCAATGCCTCGACATCAATAGTTTCAACAGCACAAGAGTCGGCCAAAGTCTGTTGCCTCAGTACCAGGCCATCTATATAGTAATTATTTACATTTGCACTCATTATCTCTCCAACTTTTCTTTCACCTTGCTAAAGAGGATAATTCTTGTACACTTGGCGGATGGCAGGAAATTTAAAAAAGATAATATTACAAATACCAGTTATAAGTTATACGATTTTCCTAATATACGTAATTTTACTTAAATTGTATGGGTTTAATTAACCCAAATTGTATTTTGATCACATAAAACAAATGAATAAAAAGATTCCCAGCCCTAGATTTACTTATGTTACAATATAATTAATAATTAGGTATCTAACATGAATAGTACCTAAATGAGTAGGTATTAGGTAATAACCACCTATTAATATTATTTAATAGCTAGGGTTCGATCAAGAGAAATTAATGTTTTTCTTTCTGGAATGAGGTGTTTGTAAATGTGCAGATTAAATATATTACAAAAAAATTGTAAAAATTAATAGGTATCAAATTTTGCTACACGACAACGAATTCCATTATAAAAAATGGAAGTATCTACTACAATACTTTGTAAAGAAAGGGTTATGTAAATTGAAATAGTAACCTTTCCGTACTACCAAAATGTGCGGAAGCTAAATTGCGTACTCAATAAATAATTTCACAGAGCATAAAAATTAAAAAACACCAATAGAACATTTTTGAATAGTGAAGAAAATATGCTTTGTTGAGTACGATTTGAGCCTTCGTCATCTGCTTGTTGCTGCTTGATAGTGTCGGGAACCCCTGGAAGATTTTTGATACCTTCCTCTACCACGGAAGCCTCCTCGACCTCTCCTCGGGACCTCCTCAGATAATCGTGGACTCGGTCCAGGTAACTGAGCTCTCGGACCGTCAACAAAAGGAGTTCTCGGAGCAATGGGTAGATGAGCTGGATTCTCAGCATTCTAAAAAATATGTATGCTTACTATGTAATTTCAGTAGTACTTAGTGACAACAGTATGAGTATTATGATCAGTTTCCGCGATTAGTAGGTAAATAAACCTACTTAATTCCAAGGGTTATTTGGGACCATGTAAGAAACTATTGTATTTAACTACACAACTCATAATGAGTGTCAACATTCATAAGGATACAAAATAAAGATTATTCATAGGTAGGTACACCCTGCTGTAAGACTAGCTTCTACCCTCCGTCCTCCCTTTCCATCATTTACATTAGTTTAGGCTCCTCCCCCTCGACCGGTAACACAGGAAAAGTTGTTTGAATGTGGTGGGGGGTAAACGGAGGGATAACATTTCACCTAACATTTCCACTGTACATACAGAATAAAATAATGTTGCAAAAAATTATTAGTTGTTAAAACAGAGTAGGGCATTAGAAGAGAATGATAACGAAGGAGAAGATATCACCGCTTCAAGCCCAAGCATTAGTAAATAGATCACATCTAAACATGAAACCACTACATGCTTTTTCTAGGTGTAAATAAAATAGAATGGTAATTTACCACAACTGTCACCAGAAGGAGTTTCGAATCATTGGCATCCAAGTCAATGATACCTCCTTGCTGCTTTTGCCGTGTGAACAGAGCTGCCATTTTCTGCTGTAGCGACCGGAGCTCAGGGGTGGGCTCGAAATGTTGAGCAGATTCCACATCTAATGGAGGATGAGCTGATCCCAAAAGCTCCATATTGCAAGTTATTGGCTCTCGACATACGGGGCATACCACCTGAAGAAGTCCATGTAGTTAGAGACTTTAAAGTTACAGCAATTACATTTTCAAAATGCTTTCACTTTCCATAAACTTAGACTGGCCTCGAGTGTCCCACAAATTGTCCGTTTTTTGTTTGATGATGAGTGTTACGAGTTGTTTGTTGTTATGTGACATGGAGTATCTTACTTTGGGCTCCGTTCGTGTGTGGGCAAGTTCAAATCAATATACCGGGTGGCCCCCAAAAAATCGTCCAACGGGCGAGACATCACCGTGACGAAACTATTGCACATATCGGGCTGAAAATGACACCAATTAACAAAACATACTAATGTCTAATTTGTGAAAGTTTGAACATCATAACTTTTATAGGAAAAAAGTTACAGATGTAAGAATTTCGTTGTCGAAAAATCGATTAGACGGAGCTAAAAAATCACGCTTCCAGAAAATTTCCAATGGCCAGGACGCTGTTAACTCAAAACTTCTGACGATATCTAGCTGAAAACTTCATATGTTATTTAAAATATATTGCTAGGTACCGATTGTGTAAAAATTTCAATTCATTTGAATCAATGTAACGAAAGTTATATTATCTCGAATTTGCGCTAAAAAGCAGAATACCTACACAAGAGATAATTTCTCAAGTTTTATTTTACATGTTAATTTTACAAGTGCATTTAACTCCCGTATTTTCTGTTTTTAAGCTCAACTCCAAGATACCACTACTTTCGTTCCACTGATTCAAATGTCTTTTTTTGTCTGGGGCTTAACGTCGCACTGTTCTGCAGCGAGGCTAATGGCGACGGATGAATGATTATGATCATGATTGGGAGATGATGGTGAAGAGTAGGTTGGGAAGGAGGTGGTTGCAGTCTATTAGTAGGTATAATGGTACCTTCCCAGCATTTGCCTGTCGACTGGGGGAATATCACGAAAAAAACCCAATCAGGAAGGACGGCCGCGGGAATCGAACCCGGGCCTCCGGAATACAAGTTCAGAGCGTTACCACAGAGTTGTATTGTAGTTGTATAGAGTTGTATACAATAGATAGTAATATGTTTTTAATAACATATTTCAGCCTGATATCATTAGTAGTATTGAAAATAAGTCCATGCCATTGGACTTTTTCTGAATGTGCGCTCTTTTGAGCTCCGTATAATCGATTTTTCGACAACCAAATTTGAACAGAGGTAACTTTTTTCCTACAAAAGAAATGTTTAAGAAACTTTCACACTTTAAACATTGGTATGTTTGTTATAACATCTGAAATTATTGGACAAATATCTACCGTAGTTTCTTCACAGCGGTGTCTCACCCATTGGACATTTTTTTGGAGCCACCCGGTATATTTGAAAGAGCAGGGGGAGGAATCTACATCCTGACATTTTTAGGATTGTGACCATCTCACTGAAGATGGACAAGTCAAGAATTTGCTCTTTGAAAAGTGTGGATCACTATTTTTACATGTGATATAAAAGGTATGGTGCCGGGTGCCGGTACTAGTGGGCAATCGGGCACCAGTGACCTATCACTATCAGTCTAGTTGAAAATGCTTGGAATTAATGTCGTTTTCGGCTGGCCGCACTGGGGTTGCACTGAGTTCTTGATCGTGACGTCATGTCGTAACCTGGTTTTGCCCTAGTGTTCCCTAGTGCTGCCCTCAGTGCAGTCTCAGCCGAATACGAGTGATATGTTTTGATTTTGTGTTTTGACACTGACAGCTATTTTCAAATGGCAACCGAAGAAATTGAGCTCCCGAGTGTTTTGAAGGAAAACCTCCAGTAACAACATCAATTTTGTTTTTCGCGCCGCCATTTTGTCGGAGTGCGGCGGAGTGGAGGGGGCAACTCTACCTAATATTTACGAGCAAGAAATAGTGCACTGAGTGCGCACCCAGTGTGCACCACTTCCCAGTCGAATACGAAAACATTGCCCCAGAGCAACTGCGCACTGCCAGTCGAACACGTCACTTGCACTCAGTGCAGCTCAGTGCAACCCCAGTGCGGCCAGCCGAAAACGACATTAGAAATAAGATTTATTCTATTGTTTGTTTGAAGGTTTTCCGGGAATGTTCTCCAAAAATAAACGTCACATGACTAACTGGCACCCTATCAGCTGATTAAAAATTCATAATTCAGCGGAATAAATTCATGCGACAATATATTCAAAATAATTACTGCTGATAATTTGAAGAAGAAATTTGTTAAAAAAGTTGTCTATATTCTTTTCAAAGAACATCATTCTCTACAACTTTGTACAAGTTTGAGAAAGCCACAATCCTGGGGTCACAATGCGGATGAAGTGAAGTTGGCACTAACCTTCCACTGATGTTCACGCTGCCATGCTGGTAGTTTATTCTGCTCTTCATGGAAAATCTTTTCAGTGCTGGTGACATGGCAAGCCAAACAATGGGAATGAAAGTAGTGATAACATTCAGTCTTTGTGAAATGATCACCTTCCCTAAAACCATACAGACATATTGCACATTGGCAAGATGGAAGATTGCTCGCTGTCAAGTGCTCTCGCACCAGCTGTAAAGTAAAAACAGAGGCAATTGCCAATTACTATCAAAGCTTACCAATATTCAGTGCTTGTAGATAGATACAAGGATAGAAAGAGTGACTGGAATTTAATGCTGTAGTAACTGTGTAACATACTTCAATTAGCTCATAGATTACTGGTTGGCCATGAGTGTGAAATGCTTCACATTTAACACGGACATCAGCTTCCATCTTGGAAACAACTGCATCATCCAATCCCCTTGGATTGCGCAGTTTAACTATTGGCATGACGTCTGGATATCCTGACGGTAGCTCAATCTCTAATGTAACGCAAACATATTGCTTCAGAGCATTGTCTGCAGTTGATGGAAACACAACGGTTTCAACAGCAATCGGGTGATCACTGTGGATGTGGAAACAAGACAAAATTTTATTGGTAGTAAGTAATAAAAAGTAGGCACCTACCTAGGTATTTAAATTAGGAACAAACGTATCAATTGGTTTTCTATGACAAATATACCTAGCTCATCACTCGACCCAATTCTTGGAACCGAGAGAAAGATTATTATTATTATTATCAATTAAATATTACTTCGAAAATATCAGTGGTAGGTAGAATATAAAGAGGTGGAAGAAGAGAATATTCGGTAACCCTCCATTTAAGTACCCATTTATTGTAATTTTAATAGTTTAGTATGGGCTTAGGTATGGGTTGACACAACCCATAACTAGACGCGATAATGTTTAAGAGATTTCTGGAAAAAGTTCGTAAGTACCGTATTTACTCGCATATAAGCCGCGGGTATTTTCAATTATTCATTACCTTGAAATCCTACTGCGGCTTATATTCGCGTGCGGCTTATATTCGCGCGCAAAAACGATTTTTCCCATTTTGCATGTCAGGGGGATTCAGGACAGGTTCTGGGGATTGCCTCATCTCCAGATAACCTCAGCCACCACTTGTCAACCCTTGTCAATGTCCTCTAATGACCTGTCACTCAACTCAAGTGTATAATAGATACAAGTATAGCCTGGTTATTTTCGGTATATATATGCGGCTTATTTTCGCATACAAAGTGTTTTTCAAAAACAGATTTCCAAAAACTGGGGTGCGGCTTATATTCAGGTGTGGCTTATATATATGGGAGTAAATACGGAAAGTCATGAAACATAGATCTGTAATTCAGTTCTCCCAAACCAGAGTGTGGAGATTGGAAAGTTGCAAAGAAAATCGTATTGTGTCGTATCTTGTATCAAGTTTGGCTGGGAATCTGTGCAGTGCAACGCGTTAGGTAACTGAGCATTTTCCTTTTATGTTAAAATTACATGATTTTACTCCGTCAACATAAGATGGGGAACATGGGGGAGACAACTAAATTTATCTCAGAAACTAGACGCAATTTAATTTTTCGAGGGATTGTGTACATGGCAAAACGTTAAAGATCTGATATATGATCTGATCAGCCCAGCCCTCTCCAAGTGAGAGGGCTATCTACCAACAAATAATTGACGTAACGGTGGCACATCATAGACATAACGGCGACATTGCACAAATTTAAAATTATTTTTGTTCCGTCAGCATTGTCATTGTGGACAGACTCATTGAATCAACATTCCCGTTCCATCCCAAATGTTGCCGTTGAGTCAATTGTAGCGTTAACAATGCATTAGTATCGATTCGAATAAGAAAAATTAAATTTTATACTAAAAACTTAAGATTGTAAGGAATGTGACCCTTACCTCTCATCAGTTTTTATAGTAACTTCATCCATCAATATTGCCTTGAGAGCCTCGACCTCTTCCATCAATCTGAAACAAATAGGTAGAGGTATACTATAATACCTATAGTAGTTGGGTGTCTACAATACAGGAGACCGATTCTTGAGCTTTAAATTTTGAAATCGTTCTTTTTTGTTTAAAACTTGAAACTAGACCTTAGCATTCAAATTTTTCAAGTTTTAGACGAAGCAAAAGTTTCACGATTTACGTAAAAAACGTGAATCTAAAGAATAGGCCTCCAGAGCAGAACTTGATTGCATATATTTTTTATTTAAAAACATATTTAAAAACATACCTAATCATCAAGATTGGAAAGAAAGACTATGCTGGTATAGTCATCTTAGAATATAATGGATCCCCTCAAGTCCAACAGAATACCTAGGTACCAAACTGAGAACTTGAAAGAGTGAGAGAAAGGCACCCCAAGGCTATCTTTCTAGCCAAGACCAAAGTGGGAGGACTAAGTGAGGGGTAATTATAGAAGATATTAGTTTATGGTCTGGACATATCTGAACAGGTAGGTGTAGGTACCTACCCAACGACGTCGTATTTTACTAGACTGAGTCACGGACTCTGTGACTGTGAGCGACGTCAAAATGAACGAAATCCCCAAGTCACGTGACTTGAGTATTGCTATGCTCGGCAATGTTATCTTGCTCGCATGAGGTAGTAATTTACCACTCCCCGTACCTGCCCCTTGACCACAGTATGTTAGCTTCACTGTGCACTGTACTGCGGGGTAGCGCTTTACCCGGCTAGACATTGGGTGTAGGTACCAACCTACCTACTACCTAAGCTAGTATAATAGTACCTCTAGGTAGTAGTGTAGGTACTACTACCTATGGTTGGTAGGTACCTACCTAACCTACTAATTATAGCTCAATGTCACACGACCATATCAAGAAATGTACCTACCTATCTAGTATGCTACCTATAAATAAATAGGAGTAGGGATTAGCTCATGCTAGAAGTAAGCTGGTCAAGCATGCAGAGGTCGACCACGGTTCCTTTCAATTCAAGTTCCAAAGTCTTGCTAGCAGCGTAGGTACTAGGTAGGGGCAAGGTAGTAGCTAGGTAGGTAGGTGGCTAGGTAGTACCTACTCTTGGTACCTAGGTAGTAGTATAACAAATGCCTCTGTAGAGTTCTTCCTAAAATTATTTGATAGTACTAACTCACCCTCCATCTAAATCGCTCATCGTCACTAATTTTATTCAGAGGAACTGAATGAAACTAAAATCTGGAGATTGGAAGACGGACAGACGACCTAAAAATTTTGACAGTCCTCCTTAATGTCTCGCAGTTCAGCCAACCCACTAAACTATTCATATTGAACGGTTATGTTGGCAGACCCCACCCCAAGCAAAGGCGCAAATATTCAAATTCTGCTAGAAAAGGTCAATGACTATGAGGCCAAAGAGGCAAAGGGTTATCATAGTCTGAAGTTGATAAGAATGTTAATGTTTATTAACTTTTATTTATATAAAGTGAACTCGGTACTTAAATATAACACACATAACATTGAATGGTTTCATTCTGACATTTATTTCATACAATATAAGTAAATGCATTATTGTACTTGCGAGAAAGATTAGAAATCTGCGAATAGAGAAAAACTTAAATTATGATAATTAAGTGTAATCAGTTGCAAAGAAAACTGACTCTATTTTGTCTTGTGTTTATGTTCTGCAATGTAGTAAAAGCTGGCATACTGTATCCTAGAGCTTCTGAATCAAGGGAAGTGAAGTCTTTACAAGGTATTTGGAGATTTCGATCATCACCACCGAACAAGCAGGATATAGGATTTAACCAGCAGTGGTTTTTGAGAGATCTCGAGCAGTCAATACCAATGCCAGTGCCAAGCAGTTTTAATGATATCACAACTGATGAAAAACTGAGAGATTTTATTGGCTGGGTCTGGTATCAAAGACGATTCTTCGCACCCATCGGATGGAAGACCGAGAGAGTTTTCATTCGTTTTGGAAGTGTACATTATTCAGCTGAAGTGGTATGTTCACAATAACTCATTTCTTAAATTTATTGCCAAAGATCAACTAAAACGTAAAAATATATTGTTACATTATTATTTTCAGTTCCTAAATGGAAAGTTTGTAGGAAAACATGTTGGCGGACATTTACCTTTCAAAATGGAAATAACTAATGTGATTGACTTTGGTAATGAGAACCTAGTAACTGTTGCAGTGAACAACACATTGACAGACACAACAATTCCTCAAGGATCAATTACCCACACAAATGATACCAAAAAGTCAGTACCTATACCAATAAATCATAAATAAAAACTAGCTAGAGTGAAATCTTGATTTCAACATGGAAGTTACAGCCAGGGACCCGAATCTTTAGTAGGTGTATAATTAATTGAATGTCCTTTCCGAGTTTCGATTCTCAAATTATTGATAGGGTGACTGCTATACTATAGAGAGTTATTTGTTTGTGTCAGATTGTACCATAAATGCTATGGTTTGTGCCACACATCTAAGGGTACGTGCATATTGAATTGTAGTATGTAATGTGCATTTTCCAGATATCCTCCTGGTTATATTGTGTACGATCATGAGTACCGTTACTTCAACTATGCTGGTTTACACCGTCCTGTGTTCTTGTATACTGTACCATACCAGCACATTGATGACGTCAACATTATTACTGAGCTACAAGGATCTACTGGTAACGATATGCCAGCAGAGGCGCCGGTAGTGTATTTTGGTAGGGGGGGGGGGGGGGGGGAGCACTCCTGGTTGCCAAATGACTCAAAAGTGGCTGAAAATACATAATTTTGGGAAAACTTGTTTGCGTAAAAGTACAATGGGGGGGTTTTGGGGAAGGTCCTCCACCTAGTACCATGCGGGTCCGGGCCGAACAGGCCCGGAAAAATTGATTATTTCAGAAATTCATTTGGACCATTTCTATGCGCTTTGGCCTATAATTTTCGGTGATTTGCTCCACTTAAATTAAAATGATCTGAAAATGAGAGTCTGCAACGACCAGAGATGGTCCGTACATGTGTGCAAAATTTCAGCTCGATCGAAGAAAAACTGTGACCTGTATCCCGGCAGTAACAGAAAAAAAACAGAGGTCCGTGCCAAAAGGACTTGCTTGCTTCGCTCGCTCAATAAAATTAGTGCATAACATTTCTCACTTTTCTGTCGACTAATGGTAGTTATCCTTGCTAATAAATCTTGCAAGATTTAGAAAAGTTCTTAGTGGGCTGTTCATAAAGTATGTCACGCAAAAAAGGCCACGTTTTTATCCTCTCCCCCCCTTGTCAAAAGTTGTCACATATTTTACTACCCCCCCTAAAAACCAAAAATAATGTCACATCTGCAGACCCCCCCCCCCCCCCAACAAAAAACACAAATTGCATATTTTCACTATAGGTAGTTACTTTCAGGCATAATCCACTACTCTGTCAATGTGTCTGAACCTACAACAGCTCACACCTGCCACTTAGATCTCCTAGATAGCACAAACACTGTTGTGATGAAGAGTGATGGGCTGTCAGGAGATTTAGTAGTGAAGAATGCAAAGCTCTGGTGGCCACGATTGTCCAATCACAAGCCTGGATATCTTTACACCCTGCAGGTAATTATTTTTCAAATCATGGGAACTTGGATGTAAATGTGAAAGTCTTTCATCATTCCGTTCAAGGAAGTATTTTGATAATTCAAAATATTGACTTTTTGCTTGATAAGAAAACAATAATACCTACTTGGCACCGCTACGTAAAACACGCAGATATGCGAGCACCAATATTTGCAACACCTCAAACAAACATTTTAAGGTGGCTGGATCGATCGACCATTTTTTCAGATAGTGTTCAATTTTGCTGTACTCACTCATTGGTAGAGTCAAGATTATATGGTTTTAAAATTGCCTAAATTTCGTTTTAAATTTTGTCAATTTCGCGTTTTGGTGGTTTCAAGATATAATTTCTCTTAGTTTTATGTAAATCAACACAAATAATATAAAATCACAAAATAGAAATTTTACAAAATGTTTGATTTTAGAGCGAAATTTCGTGATTAAAAGTGATACAACCATATAATCTTGGCTCTACTCATTGGTATCCCCTAAACAACACTTCAAAAAATAAAATACTTCCCGTGTCTAGTTTTCGAGATAGGCGAATAAGAAAGAAGTATTTTCCCCATGAAATCTTATGGCAGGTTTGAAAAATTTGCTACAAATGAAGATTTTATTTAAAAAAAACACATTTGATTAGAATCTTTGATCTATTTACTTTCATTAAAAAAATATAAACCAATATCATTGTGTGCTAAATAAAAAGTTGTTCAACACTAAAAGTTGCAAAACGCCACCTAGCGGAAAAAGTTAACATCTATACCACGAGTACTTGTGCACATGCGCACAGGGCGCTTTCAGGCAAGTCACTAGATGTCAATCGTAACGAGTTCAGTAAAAGTTATAATTACATCGCGAAATAACAGAAATTGATGCTTACCTCAGTGTCAACAATCAAATACATTTGGCATATTTCATTACAGCACACATTCATTCAAATTCTTGTGAAAACGAGTTGTCTATTCACCAAAAATCACCATTTGACAGATGCAAATTGTTTTTCTCACGGCATTCTGAACACACATTTTTCTTGACGCCTCGTTCAAACAATTGCAATCTGTCAAATGCTGCTTTTGGTGAATAGGCAACTCGTTTTCACAAGAATTTGAATGAATGTGTGCTGTAATGAAATATGCCAATTGTATTTGATTGTTGACACTGAGGTAAGCATCAATTTCTGTTATTTCGCGATGTATTTATAACTTTTTACTGAACTCGTTACGATTGACATCTAAGTGACTTGTATGTAAAAGTACGCACGCGCTGGGATTGTACTCGCGGGAGCGTCCATCTTATATTTACTAGCGCACTCTCTATAGGTACTTTTAGTGTCGAATAGGCGATTCAATTCAAATTGCGAATCAAGTCAAAATACGTTTGGCAACACGGGAGTGCTCAAGGTAGTTAGAAGGCACTAAATGCCTACTAAAGATACCTTGACTTTTCATGAGAGTAAACTCTACAGTTCGTTTTTCCTATGTTTGAACTCTCACCAGATGGAGCCACAGTCAGTTGTTCTGTACGGCCGAGAAAGACTTCAATGCGCGCTCACCTTGCAATGTTGTCTTTCTTGGCCGTACAGAACAACTGACGGTGGCTCCGGCAAATAAGATAACGTTCAACGTTAATGTTAAATAAAGTTAAATAAGATCAACATTAATAAGATAACGTATAAATACTATTTAAATGTTGTCTATTTCAACTACCTTGCATATTTAAAAAGTAAATTATGTGCTAAAAGAATTTATAAACGTGATTGTTTTACACTTAATAAATTAGTGAAAGCTCTCCAATACTTCAGAAAACCGAGCAATCCAGCCACCTTAAGAGCTTAAAATGGTCAATTTGTAATTGTTTAGATTTGAAGATGATCCAAATCAACTAAATTTAATTTCAGAGTTGGTAAATCCAACATTTTTCTTTATAATTATTAATTACAGTAAAAGCAAAAAACCAACAAAAAACTCCCATAAGTTTATGAGAATTCAAGGGTTAAATAATCATAACAAGGAAGCACAATATTAAACGTCAAATTTTTAATTTATTGTTACACCTTACCATTTTATTAGGTCTACATCATTTAAGTAATAAGTACCTATGTTAAAGATATTATAGTACACGGCTGTGCTAAATTTAAATTTTCCAGGTCGAGTGTACCTAACCACAAATATTTATAGTGAGATATAAATATAGTAATTTAATAATTTGTAAATAATATAGATCATAATAATATAGGTATAATATAATAATATATATAGGGTAGATATATATTAACGATATAGTAATCATATTATAGTAATTGCAGGGCTCCCAACAGTTTCTACCTTCAAAAATAGGGAGTTTTATTGACTTTCAGGTAGAAAAAAAATTAATAAATAATGACCAAAGTAATTGACGTTTTTAAAATAAAATAGATAAGTTATACATAAATTATATAATTTGGCTCAATGATTGATCACTTGAAATTATAATTGAGTGTGCCAGAATATAAAGCATCCAAATGACAATTCTAAAAACGAGTTGGCAAACGGTGTGTCGCAACTGTCCTTCATTCATTAAAAATATGTATACCCTTATAGCACTCTATTGTACAGAAGCAATGCTTGAAAAATTATTAGATATCATCATTCAACAAAAACCAATTCTTAGTCAGTGGTTAGTTTTTAAAATAATAAGTGGGCGGACGATTGGCGTTTGTCAGTGGAACCGTATTTGCTTATGAACACAATGGGGGGTTTGGGGGGTGGCCCCCGTAATATAATGAGGGTCCGGGGCGAATAGACCCGGGAAAATTTTGTATTTCAGAAACAATTTTGGTGGCTTTCTAAGCGATTTGAACACACATTCAAGCCAATTTTGACTTTCATGAAAAATAAGTGGGTGGACTGGATTCCATTTTTTTTTAAAATGACTTTAAATGACCAAATGGCTATAAAATATAAATCATGAAAATAATGACTTTTATTGGCCTAACTAAAAAAAATTACTTTTAGTGAAAATAGTGATCTGTTAGGAGCCCTGTAATTGTGATTACTAAGGAGCGAGCTTCATTGAAAAGTTCATGGTTTAAACGAACGTTTGACGTTCACGTTCCTTGTATACAAAAGTGAATGCGTTCACTCAAAAGTCGCACAAAAACTAATACGTTATTTTTAAAAGTTCCTTCCCCAACACTGCCAAAAGGTAATTTTGACAAATAATAATTAATAGTAGGTAATTAATACTGCACAATACGAAACCTACATAGTGCTGAGGTAACCGAAGCAAATCCCCAATAATGTATCAAGGATGTTGTAACTAAGCAACCGAGTGTTCCAGATTACATTAAAAACACAGACATCTGTAGATGTGTATCGCTTGAACATCGGGATCAGAACTGTTGGTTGGAACTCGACCAACCTGCTTATCAATGGCCGGCCAATGTATATGCAAGGTTTTGGAAAGCATGAAGATTTGGATGTGATTGGGAGAGGGCTGGACACGAGTGCTCTTGTCAGAGACTTCCAGCTGATGGATTGGTTGGGAGCCAACTCATTCCGCACTTCGCACTATCCATACAGCGAGGAACTTCTGGACTTGACAGACCGACATGGATATATGGTCATTATGGAGGCACCAGCATGTGCACTAAAGTAAGGTTACATGGTTGTATGGTATTCCAGGAGGGCGATTCTAAATTCCTTGTCGTCTCGTTTCACGTGATATGGGCTCACTGCACACTGGAGTGCTATCTATTTAACATTGTAGTGACGCCGTATCAATTGATACGAGACGACAAGAGAATTTAGAATATCCCCCCAGGAGGCTTAAAAAATGTCCAATGAGCAAGCCACTGCTGTGATGAAACAAGGTATCTCAGCCTTGGAGCTGAAAATTGTACAATTAAAACCAACATATTAAGGTTTGATGTGTGAAAGTTTCCAAAACATTACTTTTGCAGAAAAGAAGTTATGGCAGTTCGAGTTTGGTCGTCGAAAATCAATCATATATTGCTCAAATAGTGAACGTTCAGAAGTTTATTCCAAGCTTATGATGATATCAGCTTTGAATATTTAAAACTTAATTAAATATGATTAAATATTCAAAGATATCAGGCTGACATTTCAAATTTTATTCAAAATAAATTACTATTGATTGTGTAAAAATTTCAATAAATTTTAATCAATTTAACGAAAGGTAGGTAGGTTCCATTGATTCAAATTTAATGAAACTTTTACATAATCGATCGTCAAATATATTAAATACAATTTTAATGTTCAGCTTAATATCAGTATTTTTGAATAAATTGCATCCCAGCCATTGGACATTTTCTGTACACGAGCTATATTAGAGCTCCATATAATCAATTTTACAACAACCAAATTCAAGCTCCTGTAACTTCTTTCCTACAAAAAAAAATGTTTTTGAAACTTTCACAATCAAACCTTTGTACCTATGTTTATTATTGTATTTTTCTCTGCGAACGTATATCACCCTATTTTGTACATCTCTCAGAAAAGTGGAGTGGGGATGGTCTGCCGCATGAAGTGCAGGTAGCTATCAATGAATACGATGGAAGGGATGCTAAAAACAAGGGGTTCTGACCGATTTTGCCAAGCTTGGAGAGCTTGGCTGAGAGAGAATGCTGGGAGAGAAAAATACTCAATATGTGAAATTTTCAGCCAATGAGTGTACTAATTTCATCCCAGTGGTGGTTCGCCCATAGGACTTTTTTGCACCACCATTTGGTAAAGGGTGTGTCATCCATTCCAGTATTTTTCTCCGCTTATTTGATTTCAATAAATATTTAAGCAAAAAATAGTATATACCTACTTAAAATGTAGAAAAATAGAGTTTGGGTTTTCAAGTACCTAACAAATTACTGTTCTATTCAACAATAGACCTATATCGAGACAAGAGACATTTACATTTTTACAAAAGAGCCATACATTTCTTAGATTCTTTAGTGCCGATCTGCTCCTGAATCATGAGCAAGTGATCAGAGAGATGGTAGAAAGAGACAAGAATCGTCCGAGTGTGGTGATGTGGTCACTCGCCAATGAACCCTACTCTGATGCAAATGAATCAGCCCAATACTTCAGGTACGTAATAAAAAACTACCTGTGTTTAGCAAACATAAGCTTGACATTGTATCTAAATGTTCTGTCTTGATTGCAGTACTCTGGTGAACCAGACTAAGCTGCTAGATCCTTCAAGACCTGTGACGTTTGTAACAAGTCGCATGCCACACACAGACAAGGCTGTAAGCTTTTAGAAAACAATTCTTTTAGGATTGAGTCTCATGTATTTACTCCCATAATAATTACCTAGTTAGTAGAGTAGTTACTATCTGCATGGTCTCCATTACATTGTAGGTACAGTACGTAGACATTATCTGCGCTAACCGCTATCCAAGCTGGTATGATGATGCGGGCAAGACCGAGCTTATCAAGCATCAAGTTGTATATACACTAACGCAGTGGCATAAAGACTTCAATAAGTCAGTCATAGTAACGGAGTATGGCGCAGGCTCTGTACCAGGATGGCACACGGTAAATAACCTTTGCCTTACTTTAATACTTAGCTATAGAACACTAAGGCTGCATTTCACCAAGATTATAAACCCCGGTTAGAGGCAGTAAACCTGGTTTAGAGGCAAACCAGGTTTACCGCCTCTAACCCGGGTTTAGAATCTTGGTGAAACGCAGCCTAAGAGAACATAGAGTGATCAGTGTGTGGGAAATAAATACAGTTAGGTAAGGAAGTGGACAGACCATGCCTGCAGATTCATGAATCATAGTTAACAAATTAAACTGGTCTCTATCTGTATTAATTATATTACGAAACTCCTCTTCTTAGTGGTAATTTTATACAGTATAGCGAGGTTTCACGAGCACTATTCAGTTGTGGGGTTGTAAGTTAGTACCAAAGGATATAATTATCGCTAATTATTACTATAGCACCGAGATAAATTGACAAAAATATTGAAGGGGATCTAGTATAAAATAAAATGATTTACTTACAAAATAAATGTGGAAACATGGAAACAGTTACTATTAATATATTAATAGGTTGCAGATCATGCAGAACAAAGTAATGCGATGTATTCTTAGAGAAAGGAGGATGACCCCAACGAGTGGCATGAGAGAAAAACTTAAATGGTGTACTATCAGAGAAATGATAGACATAGCTGTGTATATATTTGTTTTTAAAATTTATAAAGGGTATATGCCAAAGTATTTTATCATTGACAAATCTCTGCATGAACACATGACTCGTCATGCAGATGATGCTTTTCTTACGCATTGTAACTACAGTAGGTTAAATAACAGTATATTTTATAAAGGGTTTAGGGATTTTAACAAAATCCCTAGAGTAATCAAAGATAGCAAAGATGTTCACGAGTTTAAGTTGGCTATAACTAAACATGTCAAAAGTGAGAGCAATTAATAAGCTGTGTATTAAATAGTGTTGTGGATGTAGTTTAATAAGTTTTATAATGAACAATGTTTATCAATGACTGTCTTTTATAATTACAATGTAATTCACAAATGACAATAAAAAATACTGAATACTGAATACTACCATTTCATCCTGCAGTGTTCAGCACGCATTAAATGAAATAATAATATCATAGTAATTGAAATAAAATTCATGTGTACTCGTAGAGTTGCAAAAAACTAACAAAAAATCATTGAATATTTTGTTTGTTAGTTACCTGGAAGCATGTGGACGGAAGAGTACCAGGTGGACCTGTTGAACGAACACTTTCACGCCTTCGATTTGTTGCGACCTACGGCAGACTCTCCAGGATTTCTTACAGGAGAGATGATCTGGAACTTTGCTGACTTTGCGACACAGCAGGGTACTGGCTGCACTTTTTATATCTATTGAAATGATACAAAATTATATAATGGATGTATCCACAGATAATTAGGTACCCATTGTTACATTCTCAGCAATGTTTATAATGTACCTCATACTAACTCAGCTTGTATTTTATAAAACAGCTTAGCAATCATTTTATACTTGAAAATTCCTAATTGAAAGTATGTACTACATTAAAGATAAAGATACCAGAACCTGGAAAGAACATATACAATACCTAGGTACTACATTTTTCACATTAAACAAAGGAAGCTGCCATGTACAAAACTAAACATTGTTAAATTGCTGGGGAACAATTAAAAAAATTCTGCTGAGCCGCAAGAGGTAATGCTGGATATACACAAAGAGTCTTGGTACAAGTATCTCTAGCTAAAGGGGGTGATGGAACTATTGTTTTGTCAGTAATGATGTCATTATATTTGACAGTTTTATAACTTGCGCATCCTGCACTTTCAACTGCTCGCTCACCGGCCAAGCCTATACCTAAAGATACGGACATTTTGCATTAAGTTTAAAATGATATTTCAAGTGTTTTCTTTACGTTTCATGGTGTTTGGAAGCATTTAAAGTGGTGTTCTATTTCACGAATTAATGCGATATATGCCTACTGTGAATTGTTACGAGTGCGAAATAGAAGATTTAAATTCTAAATGTAATGTATATATTTTCCCTTTCATTCCAATAATCAAACATTTACTGGTGATCTTTCTCAGAAGTTCGTCTGAAAATATGTATACAACAGCTGCTGAAGCAGGTTATATACCATCAATGAAAAGAAATAATAATATATTGGTTTGTTTCAGAGATAATCCGGCCTGGATTCTGCATGAAAGGTTTGTTCACAAGACAGCGACAACCAAAGATGGCTGCCCATTTTGTACGAGAGCGGTACAGAAACTTGACAAAGAGAAAATGTTAGGTGCTTGCCTGGTACTCATTTAAAATAGTACTCTTGACTATGCAGTTCATTGTACACGTTTGTTAACTCTGTATGCTTCAAGTCTCAACATTTACCATACAAAATATTAATTATTAAAAATATTTATTATTAAATAAATTATTATTATTTATTTTATTAATATTTATTATTATGCGGATGATGTGGTGGTGTGGGGAGGAACTAGGGAGGAAGTGCAGTTAAAGATTGATAAGTGGAGTGAAGAGACAGAGAAGATGGGTTTGAGAATAAGCGAAGAGAAGAGTGAAGTAATGACAATGGAACGGAAAAAGATAAGACAAGGACATGCCAGAATCAAGATGAGGGATGGATGGCTGAAAGAAGTAGAGGAATTTAAGTACCTGGGGAGCCTGCTCACCAACAAGGCAAAAGTAGATAGAGAAGTACAGGAAAGAAGAAGGAAAGCAGAGGGTTTCTATCAGGCAGTGAGGAAGTTGCTGTGGCATGAGAAATTTCCAAAAGTGTGTAAAATGATCATGTTTAAAATGTATTTCCTGCCAATTCTCACATACGGGGCAGTGACATGGTCAGCTGGAGGAAAGGAAGTGGATCAGCTTCAGGCAGCAGAGATGAAGTTTTTGAGGAGCGTGAATGGGGTGACAAGAATGGATAGGGTTCGAAGTATGAAGATAAGAAGAGAGCTGAGGGTTGAAAGATTGGGGTTCAAGCTGGGCAGAGAGAGGCTTCGGTGGTTTGGCCACATGAAGAGGATGGGAACCGACAGAGTGCCAAGGCGGGTGTTTGAAGCGGCTACAGTGGGAACACGGAGAGTGGGGCGACCAAGAGACAGGTGGATTGGACTGATCAAGGATGATGTGCTGGAGAGAGGAGGAAGTTGGAGTGAGTTGGAGGCTGAGAGACAGTGGGAGGACAGAACAATGTGGAGGCAGTTTGTGGAACAATTGGAAGTGGAGGAAGAAAAAGAAGATGAGGAGGAGACGCCAGGCGTGGCCAGCCGGTCTCCAGTAGTCCTGCGACCCTAGTGTTGGTGGGAACACCCACCCCCTGACCCATTGAATTGGAACCAGCGGAAAGATGATTATTATTATTATTATTAAACTTTCAACGGAAATGAAATTATTACTTTTCTCACATGCTGCTACCCACTATGTAGGGCCGAAGAATGTATAAGATCATTCAACATCTAGGTAATGATTAATGACTAATGAGTGAGTGACAAACAAAAATGTACATATTTGTGGGCTAATGAAATGATATATAGAAGCCTAACTCAGTTCTATTAACTATAATAGTTTCACAATTTGCTGAAAATTTAAAAAGACAAGATGTCTTGGATGATGGCAAAATGTGTCACTATTATTTCAAGTTTGTGGACAGGTCATGCATAAAGATGAAAAAGTAAAGTAATGCAAACAAAATACTAACAGTATTAGTTGCAATCACTAAATCAGAACTTATGTTTCCCCAAATTTACCAAGATTTCCATTTGTGAAATAGGTATATTACAAGGTCGGAACCATACAAATCCGTAGAACCTACCTAATAATAATAACCATTACCTAAATCAGTGTTTTGCTTAAACTGATTGACCAACCATTCATAACACTGGGGCAGCTTCAAATATGAAAACCAGAAGAGTAGCATATATGGCACATTTATTAACATAACGTAACGGTAGCCTCTCTACACACAACAAGACAACAATGTTAAAGTATCTTATATGTTACATATTTAGAGATCCAAGAGAGATGAGTGGAACAGGTTTATTGGATGACAAAGTCTATATCGGTTCCAAACACCTCTCCTTGCACGTGACCCTCAAAGAATAAAATGACTAGAACAAGAGTTGGCATATGTTTTGTCACAGTCTCTCTTTTGACTCAATACTATACTCTAATAAATACTAATCTATTGCTAGCCTATTTGTCTAGACCAGTATTAACACAATTTCTCCCACTTGACTGGTTGATGTTTCAACCCAAGAATGTTATGCATTAAATAAATATCAACAAAGTAAATATCACGTTTTCACTGGCACAAATGACTAGTTAAATCTGTGTTGTCAACACAAGTACATAGTACAAAGAGACCGAGGCAAAGTACGAGATTCCTCTAAAGAGTAAGTAGGTATAATATAATTATAGATTGTAGATATGACATATGATGGATAATATCTTGCTGGTCAACCTAGCACTTACATAAAATTGCTACGATTGTTTGGAAGCTAAGAGAGCAGCAACTACAACCGCACAGCTAATTAATGGCTTTGTGTATAAAGTTAAGTCCTAATGCTTGATCAATAGAGATCTGAGAAAGCCAGCCAATAATTAAATATAAATTATAAAAGCAGTGGCTTTTAAAATAACTGCCTGATATAAATGGGAGTGGGATGATCTTACCGTTAATCTAGATGGCATGGGCTCTACTCACCAAGTGGCTAGCCTGCTTGAAATGGAATGTAATGGTGACTCAAGGCAAGGAAGGATGAATGTAGGTAACGGAGCGTCAGAGTCCAACTACTACTCAGGACCACTGTCGTCTTCGTCTAAGAGTCGATCTCGCGCCGGGCCAACATTCTTTGTACCAGTGCGTTTCTTGCGGCGTGTGAATACTTTTGCTAGCTGTGCAAATTTACGTTGTGACACTGAAAGTAAGATTAAAATACAGTAAACAAACAAGCCTTCTTCATGCTTCCCAACAATCTTCGGTGCCAGCTCGAGATATTTTATAGATATAATAAAATTAATAAATTGACACTAGAGGTCAGTTAGGGTACCCGGGTACCCGGGTAAGCCATTACCCGGGTACAATGACGGGTAGTCAGGTATCAATTTTTTTTTTTTTTTTTTGATAGTTATTATGTTGTACATGCATTTTTATTTTTTTGCATCAGCTGCCACTTAACCACCAGCTGCATTGTTAATAGTTATGTAAACTGAAATTAATATTTATACATATTTCCCAAATCTCAACAATCCCAAGCAATGATTGGTTTGTAATTTCATTGTAGTTAATAATTTCATCAGAATGCTGGTGAGTTGATTATTGATGAGGAGGTGGGTGGAGGATTGATGGAGGGGATGCAGGCAAGATATACGTTTTCACTTTTCAACCTTCCATTGTATGGACGTTTTTTATCTTTCCCCAAAGACACAAATATAGTGGCAAGCTCAGTGCAAAAAATTTCAAACATTTTACAAAAAAAAATGTAATTTATTACCCGGGTATTTAAAGCGGGTACCCGGGTACAAAACATTACCCGAATCCGACCTCTAATTTACACTAATAAAACAAGGGACTTTATTAATCCTGACTCAACTTATCAAGCAGGACGCAGTTCCAGGCAAAGACCGTTGAAATCTGATTGATAACTCTGGGGTAAAGCTTAAAGAATTGTCATGCAAATCTCAATGTGTCCAAATTTCACATTGCAGCAATGTTTTTAATTAGTGTATTATTTAATCGAGAAAACCATTGTCAGAATCTGCTAACATAGGTATTCTGAAATGCAATATCCATGCCATACAGACTACAATGTAGTCAGTACTACAATAATGTTCCCAGCCATTTCATGTCTTGAGCCTTACTTTTTCCCATATTGCGCAGTCGCTCCTTAAAAACAGCATCTTCATCTCGTGAACCAGGGGCATCATCTTGAGGAGACTCATTCCCAGCACTTCGGTCTGGAATCATAGATTAATGTGTATCAGTTAAGTTAACACATCTGGTAGACACTAAACAAAACATGTCAGAATGCACCGTAAGTTATTCCTGCAGCAATTTTTCTTTTTCATATCGGGCTGCGCAGCACTAGGGAGAATAAGTGGAACAATGATGTCGTTTCACAGTGGATGGATAGTAATGCAGACTAGACTAAAGTGTGGATAATAATCATTTAATGTATATTTTCCTGTGATCTTCTATCAATAATTACGTGCCTAGTAACCTACTACAATAGTGCGAGGGTCACCACAAAACTCGTAAGGCCCGGAATAACCAAAGTTAAATTGTGCTGGATTAACTAACTTTTGGATTAAATTCAATTGTTTCAATCATTTTGAGGTATCTGATTGGCTGTGCCGCCTATTTAGTCCAATATTTAGTTAATCCGGCTCAGATTAACTTTGGTTATACCGGCCCTAATGGCACTTTCTCTGTTTGTTTTTCTTTGTTTGTGTTTTGTAGGCAATGCCCAGGCCAAATCATTCATCCTAAAATTCAAAATTCTAGGTATTTTTGTCAATATTCAGACTAATCTGTTGTTTTTTCAAAAGTGTTTGACATTTTACGGACATTTTACGAGTGTACCTATTTGGAAATATTGTCATATTTCTTCAAGGAACTTTCAATATTTTATCACTGCTTCTTTGACGTATTTCGTTTCGGCTCTTTCCAAGGTTTGAAGAGCAGAACTTGCAAACACATATCAATTTGCATGAAATACGAAGGCTCACTGAGCGTTTTCCTAGTAAGATAACGGTCTCAAAGAGACAATTAAATTAAAAGGCAAAACAAACGAAATCAATGGGTAGCAAACCCCTGTTAAGTGATGTAAAATATTAATTAATCCAAATGCTAAATGTTAATACGATGCTAATGAATATGGCATTTAGGGTGCAGAATACGGCCAGTGATGTAAAAATCTGCTTCATAAATAATTATTCAATCAGAACTGACAGGACCATCATCTTAGCCAACAAACCTGCATCATAATAAAAAATATGCAAGAAAACACATGTTTAATCATTTATGTTAATCATCATTGATGTCATTTATCATTGATCGGTGCAGTCCCCACCCCATGGATGTATTCCAAAAATAATCAGAGAAAATATGAAAGTACCGAGACCGAGACCTCCAAATTATGATGGAAAGGTGGGATGTAGTTCTATATATAGGTTATAATTCGGCTCGGAATAAAAATTAGTAGGTACCTAATAGTAATTTTTACCTTTCTCCAATGTGGAGAGAAAGTCTTTGTTCCATCGCAGTTCTGCCATAAATTCCTCATTCTGCAAGAAGAGCGCAATTCTTTCGTCTTCAAGGTAAGCTGCTTCCCTTTCACTGTTCGGTTGGCCACGCCGAGTAGCTGAGCATGGTAGTCGCAGAAAATCATCAGGCAAGGGGCCAAGTAACGGAGGATGCCAATCGCGCAATGTTCTTAATGCAGGACTCCTGCAAAGGTTTCAAGAAGGTACTTTTTGAGCAAATAGAAAAATCTCCCAATGCAACACATAAACAAACCTGATATCATAGCACGGCACTACCAAACTATGAGATCAAATTATTTTGCCTGGGAAATGGATCATATTCACCATGTTAAAATAAATACAAAATTGCTTAGAGCATAATGATTTTACAAATTTGTTGCTTGCTTACTATAACTTATAACTTATTTATAAGACTATATAAACTCTTATAGTTAAATTAAAATCATCTGCATTGATGATAGGATTATTTAATTACTCAAAGCTTAACGATAGGTACAGGTACCCAACAGACAATTGAGAAGTCAGTCCCATTTCATTTCATAGTGTGTAAAATAGTTGAATGTTTGAGTAGGATATGAAAGTAATTATTTGTAAAGAATATTACAAAATGGTGGCAGATGTATGGATTTTTTAAAAATATATTACTAGTTACTATATCAATGTGACAATACATTTTAAATCAATTTTATATATGAATTTTACAGATATAATCATATTCCCTAAAAACGTCCCACATCTGCCACCATTTGTATAATTCAATACAAAGTGTAATATTAAATACTAGGTACCTACAAATTTTTGCCAGGGACTTTTTAATACCTATAACTAAATCAATGTGACAGATAATGAATTTTCAAGCAATTTTTATATAAATTTTTATATTTGATGACATTACCTTTCCTATTACGTAACTGCAAAGTAGGAATATTGTTCATAAAATATAGCAAAGTTATGAAAATAAATATATTAGGTACCTACCTAATAAATTATTACGGCAATAAATACTACCTACCTAGATACAAGATTTACTAAAACTTGAATTTTCAGTGCGTAGGTACAGAGAGATTTGCATATATATTTCAGTCAACACCTAGGTAAAAACACAACATGACACAATAAGCAGTGAATTTTTTCTTACTTACGTCTACAGTCTACACATCAACAAGACACCGCAGGGGCATAGTTATTTACAATATTTTGTAACAAAGTCAAATTAGTTTTTTCAATAAATAATCGAGGTATTGGATGTGTATCCATTATTTATGGCACAACGATAAAATTATTACACTCCACGCAAAATGTTAATTTGTCAATCAGTTACATAACCTGGTTACATTCTGCAAGGTGAAGATATTCAACCAACCAATGATTCATTTTCATTCAATCAGAGAATATCGAAAGAAGACGCATCATAACTCATAAGGCACATATTGGCGATATTTACACGACGGTCAACGGATGTAATAATCTGGGAAATGTTACAAGAGTCATACCATAAACACTTCTAAGCCTTATAGTATTGATAACCTTAGTTTTAAACATTGTTTAATGTAGTGATACTCAACCTTGTTGACTTGTGGGCCAATAATATGAATTTCCTATGGTTGGCGGTCCGCAATTTTTTAAAGTAGGTACATTAATTAATGCTCACGTGATCAGGTAGGTTCCTTCCAGGCGTCTAGGAACTACTTTTATTAGGGGAAGGGGGGGGGGGGCAAAGCCCCTCAGTTTTAGCCCCGCATGGCGTTTTTTAGAAATTAAGCAAAAAGTGTTCTGGGGCTCTAAAATGCACGAACTGAAGCAAACTACCCTCCAATTATTGCCCCGCAGGGCGCTTCTTTTTTAGAATGTACATAAGCAAATTTATAAGTGATCCTTCTTACATGCCTGGTTCATTCAGTGTATTTTGTTTATTAGGAAACGAATCGAACAATATTTCACACGCCAAACCAAACACTTTTTAAAACTTTCGGAATTGGTATAACTTAATTTTCGTTGCAACAAGTATGAGTAGCTTTCCTCGTATTTTCAGCCTGATGCGAAACAACAACTCTAACATGACAACTCTCAAAATATGTCTCAAATGAAATAAGTTTTTTTTTAATATTATTTTTTCAATGGTCACATTTTGTGAATAAATAGGTACCTACCTATTTGAAACATCAACTGGGGGGCCACAAAAATTAGTCACGCGGGCCGCAGGTTGAGTACCACTGGTTTAATGTACTAATGCAATATACTCGTTAGTGGGATAAAATAACCAACCTATACATAGGTATCTAGATGTATTTTAATGTATTTTTAAATATTATAACAATCTAATCTTTCCATAATACCCTACTGTAAGATAGCAACCTCCTCTCAAGGGTCAATTCATTATGTAATGTATAATGTGAATGGAATAAAAACTATGAATGAGTAATGAAAATGTCAATACCTAGGGGGCTCAACGTCTAAGGTATCTACCAATGGTAGTGACGTAGGAACAACTTCTTTGGAATCCAGTTCGTTGCGAAGTTTCTCATTCTCGTTGTCGGTGCTCATGGCTAAAAGTTGGTCAATTGTGGCATCCACTGCTCCCTGGTTGGCTCGAAGAACAGCCTGGTAAAAAGATAACGGATAGTATTAATATTTCAAGTTTCAAGTTTTTATTTCCAAGTATTTTTACATATGCGTACATAAAATATTGACCCTAGAGTAGAGGTAGCTCTCTTTGTTAGGGTATGTGGAAAATGTATAGTGTCTATCACATTATACTGTAGGTACCTACTACATTCTGTTACTACTGTATGAGGTACTATCTATTGAATAAATATTGAATATCAATACATGGTAATGGCAATTAATTGATAAAAAATATTACGATATTACGACAATACTAACTTAACATTAGGAATATTTAAATATATATATATTCTTCTCTATTGTCTAATTCCTATTTCCCTAACAGATTATTGGAAGGAATTGCTTTCTTTAACAGTCTTACAATGGACTTAGATAGAATGAATGGTGCTTATTCAATAACAACTTGGTGAACTAGGTGAATAACATTAGTAATATTAGGAATTAATTGTGGCCCCTTTTGAGCACAAGCACGATTGACGCGGACGGACGGCGCGAATGCAAACGTTGTTAAGTTGTGGTGAATTCAATGTGATGTTCACAATTTGGATGCAAACAAATGATGCGAACAGATTGATTGATTGATTTGATTAGTTTGGTTTAATGGCGCGTCAACGACGAGGTTATATTGCGCACATTATTGTTATATTTAACTTTGTTGATCATAATTGGAGGGCAAGGGGAGGGGGTAAACCTAACGGGCCCGATCCGGGGGAGTCCAGCACTGGTGGGAAGGCCAGGCCGGAATGGGGACGGACCGGGGGGTGTGAGGAATCGGGCCGGCTGAACCCGATTTCAGGGGGATCACCATATCGAGGGGGGAGGCCGGCCCGAGGGGACCGCAAATTCAAGGGAGGGCATGGTTAGGCCGACCCTGGCTGCTCTTGGTCTGGGCCTCACCACTGATCTGTCCGGCATGGGTAACCCTTACACATGAGCATATGCTCGCCGGCGTAGCTGCAATGGATCATTGGCCAACACAAACCCCACCACCGCGATAAGGTGGCAGCCGTAGATGGGGGATGCGAACAGAAGAAATGAAATGAAATTCACATGTTAGCTGGTGTGAGGTATTTTAGCGTTCAAGAAAATGAAGAAGATGTAGAAGATGTAGTGAAGAAAATGAAGGGGTGGAAAATGAAGATGGGAGGGAAGATGCAGATATGTGGAGAAGAAGAAAATGATGAGTATGAAATGGAATTTGAGGAAGAACAAGTTGAAGAAGGAGAAGAAGAAGAAGAAGTGGAAGAAGAAGAAAGAAGTGTTTTGAAATAATGAATTTAATGTTTAGTTTATAAGAAATGAAATGTGACAGGCTTGGCCAGCCGGCATTGTGGTATATTTATTTGTGTGGCCTATAATATTGTTTAGCAATTATCCTACTCCATAAAATGTTTGGAAAGGTGCTTTATTAATAAAGTATGCTGTGATTTAAAAAAAAAAAAATCATTACCAAACAACATACACTAGCACCGACGACCTGTCACTGTCAGGTCATGCATCGGCAAACAATACTGCTCGATTGAAGGTGTTCGTTTTGTTGTCTAGCTCAAATATCAGTGTGTTGAACATATCTACTACCTAGCTCATTAACACATGAAAAACTCGTCACATAATTTTGTCTAGACAGAAAATAAACAGTTTTGCCCACTTAAGCAATAGAAGTCTAACCTCAATAACTTCATCTTCCATGTCAGGGAACATAGTCTTGAAATCGGCCATCGCCTGATGGAACTCGAGTTGTGTGGTTTGTTGCTGCTGTTGAACAGTGGCCATCGTTGGTGTATATTACTACCTCATTTTGAATATTATCGGTTCATGTTGCGTTTGTTGAGGCAGTAATAAAGCTTCTTCTAACATATGAGAATATAATAGGTAGGTAGGAACTAAAATTGTGAAAAGAAGAACTTTGTATTAACGCCTAGTTACTACACTAACCACCCAGCGCCACATGTTCACAATTGCGTAAAGTATGATTTGGCACCAACATTCAAAAGCAAGCAAATATTATTCACGATTGTATCACGTATTGAAATTTCTGTGGAAATTTCACAATAAAGGCCTTCTGCAAATCCCCTCCCCCATGTCAAAGCTTGTCACAAAATTAACTATACCTACCTGATAACCTCGCTGTTGAGCGCCATAAACCATCATAATATTATTATTATCCTACCTAGGATGATCCTACCCACCACCTGTAATTACGTCATAATTCATGGACAGGCGCGTAGGAACTTTATTTTGAGTGGGGGGGTCAAAATTATCGGGGATCGATGAATGTGAGGAAAAAGTAGTTCGCCGTTACAAGGGGGTCAAAGGGGCTCGCCCCCCAGTTTGCCCCGCAGGGCCTTTTTTGAATTTTTGATACAAAAGAATCGAATTTGAAGCTATTTTGGCATTCTTATGAAAGAAATGTACCTACAATGTGAGACATGCAATAATCTGTAACTATCTACTTGCTTAATCCCCATTGGCCCCGCAGGGAATTTTTTGAGTTTTTGATACAAAATAATCGTATTTGAAGCTATTTTGGCATCATTTTCAAAGACATTTAAAATGTGTAATAATATGCAATATTCTTCAGAAAACTTTAGACAAAATGCATTATAATCTGTAAATTTTTTATTTGATAAACTCCCCTTGGCCCCGCAGGGAATTTTTTGAGTTTTTGATACAAAAGAATCCAATTTGAAGCATTTTTGGCATTCTTTTCAAAAAAAAAAAAATGTGTGATATGCAATATTCTTGGAAAATCTTAATACACAATCATTATAATCTGTTCGTCTTTTTATTTGATAAAATCCCCAATGACCCCTGCAAGGAATTTTTTGAATTTTTAGTAAAAGAGAGTCTATATTATGAATCGATTTTGGAATTCCTTTGAAAATGAATGCAATAAAGCAACAGCAATAAGCAATAAGACAAATCTCTATGTGTTTTGGTGTCATATTTTAACGTGTAATATTACATTTTATTCATGAGGATGATCACGTTGGACAAATGAGTTATTGTCTCATTGGTTGGAAGCACCTCTGTTCAATTAGTTTTGCAAAACTTGGGAAAATTTTGAGAATTTAGCCTCATAATGGAGCAAATCTGTGCATTTTTGGATCTCTTTATCAAATTTTTTGTATATCTGGGGGTGATATCTGGGGGTGTCAAGGTGAAAAGTGGGGGGGTCATTGACCCCCACTCCCCCCCCCTTCCTACGCGCCTGTTCATGGACACCTATCCTTTTAAAACATAATACTTACCATATTATTCGCTTTCTGACCAAACGAGCTTTGATTTTTTGATTATATATATTTTATAATATATTTCATTTCAGCCAGGGGGGCAAGGCAAGGAAAATAATTTTCCCTGGGTAAAGGGGGGTGTAGAAAGGGGGACCCTATGCTCGGCAAGGCGTTTTTTGGTTTTCGGACACTTTGAAATCAATTTTGTGTCGTTATGACTTATGAGGATATTTTGTTGAAATATTCAATATTTTTAAAATTTGACACTCACTTTAGGGTGGTGGAGGGCAAGCATCCACCTTGCCCCGCAGGGATTTTTTTTTTTTTTTTCACACTTTGAAATGAGTTTTTTTGAGTTTGTGAAAATAAAATTACTTAAAACACCACAAAAAAATGTATATTTTCCTGACATCCAGGGGGGGAGGCAAGCGCCTCCCCCCCCAGGCCATGGCAATAAGGACTTATAAATGACATCATAATCTTGTCATACGCCACACCCAAGTCACAGCTCACACAGCCCTTTCCTGCCAAAATGCCACATCATCACTTAGTCATTACGACCAACATTGTTCCCAATCTTACAAAGTTTCAGCCAAATCCTCCAATTGGTTAAAATTTAAAACCATATTTCCTGTGTTTTTGAAATTTAAACTAGAACCGTTTGACCGATCAACTTAAAACTTTGCATGGTCATTGGGACCAACATTATCTGTATTTTTGACAATTTTCAGACTAATCTGTGTTTAAATCCAAAATTCAAATTTCTCGAAAATATGTGATCACGGCAACTTCGAATCGTCAGTTCCAAGGTAGTTAGAGCAGAAACTTTCAAATGCATATAAAACTAATAAACTAATAAGTAATAAGTAATAACTAATAAAGTTCGATATGATATTCGCGTTTAAAATCAAAGGAGTCGACATCTGGATACTGCTTCGCCAACTAACCTACCTAGGAGTAATATCTTTTGTTTTTCATTTGTTTTCATCTGTCAATTGATGTTCAACCGGTGAATTTACCTATTAAAAGCAAACTAAAAGCAGCAAATCGATATTGTAGTGTTCCTCAATGTTCAAACAAAGAATCAACAGCTGCAGATGGACTCTGCTTTCATTTATTCCCGAAGGATACTGTGCGGGAGAAACAATCATCTGCAATCTGCTTTGAAGGTTGGCAAGAGGGTTTCCAAATGCATGTTAGCTTCATTATTCTATGATGTTAGTGTGTGGGGAACATTTCAAAGCAGAGAACTTCTCTAAATCTGGTAAGACTTGTATTATATTGTTTTGATATATCTGAAATAAGTTCATAAATCGTCAATGAAGGCTGCTCTTACCCGAAAACACTACACATTACTTCTATACACCTTGTCTATCCTACACAGGACAAGTGCTGCTACCTAACCAGGTTTTAAACGCCAATTGTATACTACACACACTAATATCATATGAGTGATCCCAGGTATATTTTTTGAACGAGATCCTGTTGATTTTTGAAAATTAACAAGAAACCGTTCAATCATTAGACCATTTTAAATATTATCTCGGTGGCTCTGCTTTCTAAGAAAAATCATATGCAGTCTGATTTCCAGACACCTTAGTCCCTGTTTCAATAGGTCTGTTCGTTTACCCTGCCAAAAGCTACAGCAAACTGCCACAAACACACATCATCCAATCAGATCGCTCCTCTGTAGTTTGTGGCAGTTTGCTGTAGCTTTTGGCAGGGTAAACGAACATACCTAATAATAGGTAAAACAGGGACTATGGTGTCTGGAAATAATACTGTATATGATTTTTCTTAGAAAGCAGAGCCACCGAGATAATATTTAAAATGGTCTATCGATCAACTTAAAACTTTGCATGGTTATTGGGACCAATATTTTAGGAATTTGTGGAGATTTTTGTACAAGTCTGTGACGAAATTCAAGAATATTGGCTTTTAATGACATTTTCGATAGACAGAATTTCGGTTCGAGGTGTCGCGCGTATCCGTGCTCGCTCATCAACGCGTTTTACAGAGAGTTTTCCTAGTATATTGTCCATTTACCTTATGGGAAATACATATCAAGATTCTTTTTCAAGATATCTTAAAATAATCCCGTAACTCGTGTTTTTGTTTTCGTATTTGCATTTGTTATTGTTTGAGGTATATTTCAAGAAAATTTAAAGAATTTCTATATAACAAGGACTTTCGATGGAAGTAGTTGAAGGCTTAGTTATCTGTTTAAGTTTTATTTCCAAATTAGTAGGTACATTTTTACATTACTCTTGAGCCCTCAGGGTTTATAGACTCATAGATACATGCCTGTGATAGACCAATCTTTGACAAAATTTGCATTCTGGATGTGAAAAATTTATTGAACTAACTTATTTAGCAAAAGCGTCACAGAAGTAAAATTAATAAAAAATCATTTCAGAGTACAAATGAAGTCTGACACAATATACAAATGATTTAAGCATGAAACTGACGAAGTTTAATTAAGAGTGACAATACCCTAAGTAAGAGTATACATCGGAAGACAAATTTACCAGTGCAAACGATAAAAGAGATGCTAAATTATGAAAATATCAAAGATTGGCCCTCTGCCCTTTAGGTACAGTCTCATTGATGAACAAATAAAATATTCGTTTCAAAAAATCACAGAAAACCCAAACTTGCCTTAAAAAGAGAAAATAGTAAATAGGAACCAGTAAGTTTAAAAGCAAAAAATAGTTCATTCAGTCATTGTTCCTTTATCACTGAATCAATTCCTGCGTACATAAACCAACCCAATGGTACTATCATACCTAGGTACCTTTTATCATCTTAGTATTAAATAAATCACAAGTTTTGTAATGCTAGATAGGTAGGTATACATGATTATTGATTACCTACTGTACATTATCAATTTTGCTTTTTGCACCTTTTTTTGTACACAAGGTGAAAAGAATGATCAATTTCTGTTTTAATCAAGCTTTCGACATTGCCTAAAAACTCTTTCCCAAACTTAGTTAACAACTCTGAAAATATTTTCATTCTAGATCGAAAATCCATATCTGTTGTTAGAATGCACCTTAGTGAAGTTTGCTTGAGAAATGTAAAAATTGGGGCTTGACCAGAAGAAAGAGTTTCTGCATACACCTGTACAGCTACTTCTGATGTCAAAGAATTCAAGATTATATCAGCTACTCTCGGATCTGATGGTATAAGAAATCGATCAAGCAACTTCAAAACATCCAGGGCCTGAAAGTGATTTAAGCTGCTGGGAATTTCATCGTATTCAAGTAAGTTCAGAATATTTTGAAAACACTGGCGTGACACTTGCGGTAAAGAAATACATTTTTGTTGAGCTTCAGAGAAGTTTCCACGGAACATTGCTTCAAAGTAAGGTGATTTTTCACAAAGAAGAGATCTTGCAGCAGGCATCTGAAATAAATAATTCATAAAAAAAAAATAACGAAACCTAATCTATTCTATTCAAACAAGGCTGCACAATTTCTCAGTTATGTTCTCGCTCAAGTGCAATAGATAGCACATGATCAGGCGCGTAGGAAAGGGGGGGGGGGATGGGGGGGGGATAATCCCTCCCCATCCCCCCCCCCCCCTTTCAACCCTTTTTCCAGCAGGTTGACCCCCCATTCACCATAAAAAATTAAGTTTAGTGTCCAAAAATCACTAACAAATTGTTTAAATTCTAAAAAAATGCCCTGGGGGGCAACAATTGGAGGGTTTTTTGCTTCAGTTTGGGCATTTTAAAGCCCCAGAATCACTTTTAACTGGTTTAAATTCCAAAAAACTCCCTGCGGGGCTGAAGCTGTCCCCCCTTCCGGGTGTTGCAATCCCCCCCCATGATGAAAGTGGTTCCTACGCGCCTACACATGATCAACTGTGCTCTTTGATTCGATGAAAGTTGGAAACAGTTGGAATTAAATACAGGGGTTTATGATTGATTTATGAGTGGTTTGTGGTTTATGATACTACCAAGGTAGGCTATCAATGGCTACTAGGACAAGTTATTTGGATATCAAGGCAGATAGCCACTTGCCATGAGCTTTTGTGGATAATGTAGGTATTACCTATATTAAATTATATCTTAAGTTGTCATGATTTTGTAATACCTACGTGTGATTTTTATAATGATAAATAATAACAAGGATCAAGGATGGTCTATGGCAATTTATGTAGCTGTTCAAAAACCGAGTACAAAATAAAATACAATATTATTTATGTGTTTGGACATTGGTTAAACTTGAACCCGACCTTTTCGAACCTTTCAAAAAGTAGTGAAAAGGATAGCATGCAATACAATGTGTGTGTCATTTCTGTCCTCAATTCAATATCATATTTAACGTTTAACTTTCTGTGTGCTCCATCATTTAGCAACATACCTGCGACCCATCATCCAGGGTAAATATTGTCAACTCTTCATTATCATTTGTTCTTGTTCTAATCGCAGAAGGTGGCGTAAGATGTGGACTATTTTTAGTCACAGATATGTTCAACGAATTAGTCAGAACATGTAAGCTGGAAGTAGTGAATTGAAGATCCTCAGATACTGGCAACTCAAGATCACATGTGCGCTCCATTACTTGCATTAAGATTGCAAGACCATTGTTATCCAACAATAACTTCTTTAATAACCTTGGTGTTCTGAAAGCAATGTGTATTTGTAAGTTACAGCTGATCGATTAATCATAAAATTAGGTTCAATATATACAGTGACCTATATGTCAATGTCACCTGTTTTCTTAGCTATATTAGGTAGGTAGTACAAGACAGCATTACTCAACACATCTTGCTGTGGTTGACCAACAGTTTCCACTGAGCTTAGTACTTTTATATGATTTTAAATGAGTTTTTTGTTGTTAAGGTGGCTGGAGCGATCGACCTTTTTTTCAGGTAGTATTCATTTTTGCTGTACTCATTCTATGGCATACCCTAATCAACATTTCAAAAAATAAAATGCTTCCCGTGTCTAGTTTTCGAGATAGGCAAAAGTATTTTGCCCATATTATCTTATGGCAGGCTTGAAAAATTTGGTACAAATAAAGATTTTTTTAATAGCGTTTGTTACGAATCTATAAATAGATTGACAACTCAAGTGTGCAGTGGAAATTCGGACACAAATTGCTTTCTTGATTGGATATTTTTAATTTTTTAGCATCGCTTGTCCGAAGTATTGGATATTGTTGCGTCACATAAGGGCTAATCGTAACTAACGCTATTGAGCCTAGAGATTTTCACAAAATGCATATAGGTAATTAGAATCTTTGATCAATTTACTTTCATTAAAAAATATAAACCAATATCATCGTGTGTTAAATAAAAAGCAGGTGATTTAATTCAAATTGCGAAACAAGACAAAATACTTTTGGCAACACGGAAGTGTTAGAAACAAGGTAGTTAGAAAGCACTAAATGCCTACTAAAGATGCCTTGGCTTTTCATGAAAGTAAACTCTTGGTGTAAGCTCAGCAAGCTCAGCCATCATGATTCCGCACAAATTCAATTTTCCAAAGTACGATGTTGCTATATTTTACCATATTGTTAAAATTTTAGAAAAATCTTTAATATCTAATTCACAACAAGATTCATGGACATCATTACTACATTCATACTAGTAGAGACGGTTGTCTCACTCCTATACCGATAACATTGACCGCAGTGAAGCCTTTTCAGACCCTGTGATTCGGGAAATCTGGTAGGACCCGGTGATGTGAGCGACGTCTTTAGCGTGAAGAGTGAACTACTTGATGACCAAAATCAATCAAAAAATCAAATAATCAAAATTAGCTATGACCGCTAATTCATAGTTTGCACTTGATGTGCCTGCTAGCACGTAGAATAGCTGTTTTTGGACGATATTTAATAGCTGTATAGTTTATTTTATAGTTTAATTGTAAAATGCTGATATAAAACAAAAGAAGATCGTGCATAGCACGCGGCATAGAATGCTACGACGGCTCAATGGGTAAATTTAGCAGTTAGTTCATATTTTTACCACTAGTAGCTGATTATGCGCTAACGATGCCGGGATACCCCAATATTTCTCATGTCGAAAAGGCTTCACGTTTATTGGTGGAGTGAGAATACCTCTGCTATAGTGTAAGTGTATATCTATATATATATATCTCTGCCGTGTCACAACTAACTTGTTTGGGGCAGTAATACTGCTCTAAATAATAAGATAACGTATAAATACCATTAAAATGTTGTCTATTTCAACTACCTAGTATATTATAAAAGTAAATTATGTGCTAAAAGAATTTATAAAACGTGATTATTTACACTAAATAAATTAGTGAAAGCTCCCCAATACTTCAGAAAACTGATCGATCCAGCCTCCTTAAGTAAGCCAGTCACACAATGCGTTTCTGCTGCTGAAGAAAAACTGGATTGGTTTGGAAAACACACAACCACACATCTCTCAAATGACTAATGAGATGGTATGTCAACAAACTCAACTATTCTCGGGTTTGTTGAAAATGTTTGTTTGCCATGCAGAATGCACAATTCAGCTAATTTAACATAGAAAACAAAGGATTACGCTTGATAACGCATCAATGAAACTTCATGGAAATGATCCAGTTTGAATTATTTTAACATTGTCGGAATAGATCAAATATGTAGCCAAACAAATATCAAGATCTCTCTTCAAAAAATATATATTACATAATACCTATGGGTCATTCCAGGGGATCTCACTCACCTCTTGACCTCGACCAACCCAGATTTTGATGAAACTTGGTACACTTGTTTAGATTAGTGATGTAAGTAATCCAATTTTTTTTTGTTTTTTTTACTCAAAGGGTTCAAAAGTTATAGAGGGTTGAAATTTGGGGCTTTTTCACCCCCGCGCGGCTGGTCGCTATCATTTTAATTAATTTTGAGGGTTGTGTGAGAGCTACAGAGCTCCAAAAAATGCATTTGAAAGGTAAGAACATGATCTGCATGAATATGTTTTTTAACTTGACACTTTGTTGACTGGTATTTAATTATGATTTGTTCCATCTACATTTTCAAAAACGACCCTAGGGGAAAAACTTATTTTTTTTTGGGGTTGATTTTTTTTTTAAATTACAAAACATATGCATGACAATGTGTGCCAAAATTCAGGACTGGCCCTCCAGAACTTTTTTTTATATATGTATATTTAGTGAGAATCATCAGTTTTGAAGCATCGTTCACCTGCAATATGACAAACTTATAGGTAACTTTCTTCCTGTAAAATTAATCAAAATGGTTAGGTGACTTCTAGTTCTTTACCTTACTGCAGCAAATGATTTCTGAGCCCTGTAGTTGCATTGCTTGTGTCTGCAGCTGACAATACGTATGTTCGGCCGGTTGCAGTAGTTGGGTCAGCCAACGATAAAACTTCATCGAGATGCACTTGTAGCTGGTCTGGTTTAGTGGGGTAGAAGTAAGAAGGTGCTGGTCCATGGGGGTGGAGGAAACTTACTTTCAGTTCACTTGTGCTTGATAGTTTTTGCAAAACACATGCAAGCCACCAGTCTCCGTCACAAAACTATGTTCATCGTCAAAGGCAAATGTGTGGGTTTGAATGTTAATCACGCAATCTTCATCACTATCCTCACTGGCATTTACTTCATCTTCTTCCTCAGCAACATATACAGTGTTTAATTCATCAGACAGAGAAAATGGTTTCACATTCAAAGATGCCAGTGGAAGAAATGCATGGAAACCTCAAGGAGTAAAACCGTTCTTTCAGTACAGCACAAGAAAATCTTTGTCAACTTATGTCCATCATCAAAAAGTCTTTCAACTCTTCAGCAGAATGGCATTTCTTTGCTACGTCGCATGGAAAGTGGCCTTGTGACGGAACAATAAAATGTAATTTGGCAAGGGCAAGCTTACAGAAGCCATGTGATGATCAGATAATGACTCCGATTGACTTATACCAGTGGGCAGCATAAAATATGTGGACCGTTACATTTGCTTTTGTATCGGATGAAGAAATACAAGAAAATGCTGCTGTACTGAAAGAACAGTTTAACTCCTTAAAATAACTATCACTAGAACACAATGTTTCCATGCATTTCTTCCGTAGTCACTGGCATCTTTGAATGTGAAACCATTTTCTCTGTCTGATGAATCAAACACTGTATATGTTGCTGAGGAAGAAGATGAAGTAAATGCCAGTGAGGATAGTGATGAAGATTGCGTGATTGACATTCAAACCCACACATTTGCCTTTGACGATTAACATAGTTTTGTGACGGAGACTGGTGGCTTGCATGTGTTTTGCAAAAACTATCTAGCACAAGTGAACTGAAAGTTAGTTTCCTCCACCCCCATGGACCAGCACCTTCTTACTTCTACCCCACTAAACCAGACCAGCTACAAGTGCATCTCGATGAAGTTTTATCGTTGGCTGACCCAACTACTGCAACCGGCCGAACATACGTATTGTCAGCTGCAGACACAAGCAATGCAGCTACAGGGCATAGAAATCATTTGCTGCAGTAAGGTAAAGAACTAGAAGTCACCTAACCATTTTGATTAATTTTACAGGAAGAAAGTTACCTATAAGTTTGTCATATTGCAGGTGAACGATGCTTCGAAACTGATGATTCTCACTAAATATACATATATAAAAAAAAGTTCTGGAGGGCCAGTCCTGAATTTTGGCACACATAGTCATGCATATGTTTTGTAATTAAAAAAAAAAAATCAACCCCCCAAAAAAATAAGTTTTTCCCCTAGGGTCGTTTTTGAAAATGTAGATGGAACAAATCATAATTAAATACCAGTCAACAAAGTGTAAAGTTAAAATACATATTCATGCAGATCATGTTCTTACCTTTCAAATGCATTTTTTTGGAGCTCTGTAGCTCTCATACAACCCTCAAAATTAATTAAAATGATAGCGACCAGCCGCGCGGGGGTGAAAAAGCCCCAAATTTCAACCCTCTATAACTTTTGAACCCTTTGAGTAAAAAAAACAAAAAAAAAATGGATTACTTACATCACTAATCTAAACAAGTTTACCAAGTTTCATCAACATCTGGGTCAGTCGAGGTCAAAATGTATTTTATTTGAGTGAAATCCCCTGGAATGACCCCTATACCTATATATTTTCTTTTTGTGTTGGATGTGTTGGAGAGAGGAGGAAGGTGGAGTGAGTTGGAGGCTGAGAGACAGTGGGAGGACAGAACATGGTGGCAGGAATTTGTGGAACAATTAGAAGTGGAAGAAGAAGAGGAGGAAGAAGAGGAGGAAACGCCAGGCGTGGCCAGCCGGTTTCCAGGAGTCCTGCGGCCCTAGTGTTGGTGGGAATACCCACCCCCTGACCCATTAAATTGGAACCAGGGATGGATTATTATTATTATTATTATTCACTTAATATTTAATTTTTGTTTTTAATCTTTGTGTACCTATTTCAGGTTACTGATGTTTAAATGTATGTAATTTAGTCTTTACTTAAGTACTTTAGGACTAGGTTACTGATACTCTATGCTAAAAGTAATTGATGTAGTATGTAATTGAAAACAAAAGAGTTCAGTGTAAGAAACACCTTGGGCTTAACTTCACTCCAAATAAAGACGTTTATTATTATTATTATAGTTGAACATTGTCGCATGCGGTTTCAACTCAAGAATAGGCCCCCTGGGGCCCAATTCTATATCTGTTTTTGATCTTGTCGCGGCCGCCTTCATTTCACTGTCATTAAGATAGCATTACGCCGAAATGAAGGCGGCCGCGACAAGATAAAAAACAGATAGTATAAAATTGGCCTCCAGGTGTAGTTCAGTAGGGAGGTACTGTCACTGAGCGAGCGAAGCGAGATTTTTTATTGCTCTTTTCTCTTTCTTTATTTTTGTTTGTCTTTTGTTTGTTTTTCTGTTACTGCTGGTATACAATTTTATTGTTTCTCCGATCTAGTTTTTCACACATGTAACAGGGGTTTGCAGAAACAAAATAATAAACTGATGTGGCAGATTGAATGTTATTAGTAAGTAAGTTAGTAAGTAAGTTTATTTCCATTTCAACATTACAAGTAATGTATACAAGCATTGTCAGTGACCCTTAAGCATAAATAATTATGCTTTGTCTTGGGTGTATGGAATTTATTATAATCTAATTTTACCATAATAAAGTATAGTCGCTATGAATAAATTAAAAGTAATTCATTCATTCTCAGTACATGGTTTCATTCATTCTAATACAAATAATAATAATAAGGAAAAAATTATTATATTCTATTCTATTCAATCATTCATGTATTCATCTAAAGAGTAATATGCTTTATTAACTAGAAATGTTTTGAGTAAATACTTAAATCTATTAATGTCAGTTACATTTTTTATGTTCTCAGGTAGTTTGTTGTAAAGTTTGCATTTTATATAACTCGAGTTTTTTTGTGTTTGTTTTGTTCTATGATTTGAAGTGTGAACGTGTGTTTTTGTTCTTGTGTCGTGTGAGTGTATGTCTTCGTTGAGTGCGTGTTGTTGAATGTTCTTTTTCGTAATGAGTATGCATTCGTATATGTATATGCTGTGTACTGTTAGGATTTTGTGTTTTATAAATTGGGGTTTGCAGTGTGGCTTGATGAAGGAATCTTTTTTGCTTTTAAGGCCTAAAATTGTTCTTACTGCTCGCTTTTGGAGTGTAAATATTTTTCGTATTTGGCTTGAGTTTCCCCATTGTTCGATTGCGTATCGGACGTGGGATTCAAAATTTGCATAGTAGGCAATTTTTGCTGTTTTTATATTAGTTGTTTGCCTTACAATTTTTAGGGCAAAGCATGCAGAGCTCAGTTTCTTTTTTAGAATTTCACAGTGGCGATTCCAGTTAAGCTTTCCATCAATGGTGATGCCGAGAAATTTTGTATTGTCTACTTTCTTTATTAATGAATTATCAAGATTGTTTCGAATTGAATCAAAGCTTTGGGGGTCAATATTTTTATTGTTAAAGAGAATGAAATTAGTTTTGTTTGAGTTTAAGACTAGCTTGTTGTCTTGGAAACAGTTTGTGGCATCCTCCATAACCTTTTCTGCTTTTATCTTAAGATCCTCTTTGCTATTTCCTTTTACTATGATGCTTGTATCATCCGCAAAGAGTTCTGCATTTTCTAGTGTATTTGGCAAGTCATTAATAAATATTATAAAAAGGAGTGGACCCAGAATCGATCCTTGTGGTACTCCTGTGGTAGTTAGAAGTGGCTCTGAAAGATATTTTGATTCTTTATTGTGTACATCATTTGCGGTTATTTCAACATATTGGATTCTATTTGTAAGATAAGATTCAAGCAGTTTGTGAGCTATCCCTCTAATGCCATACCTGTCTAACTTTCTTAGCAGTGTGTCATGGTGTATGCAATCGAAAGCCTTTGTCAGGTCACAAAATATACCCATGACATGATCCTTTTCATCTATCCCTTTGATTACATTATCTAAGAAGTTACCTATTGTATTATTTGTGGACTTGCCCCTTCTAAATCCGTTCTGTTTGTTCGTTAAATGGTTTTCTAGTTCTAGGAATAATGTGAGTCTATTGTGTAATATTTTTTCAAGAATTTTAGATACTGCTGGTAACAGGGATATTGGACGATAGTTCCCTAATTTGTTCTTTTCCCCCTTTTTGAATATTGGTATTATTTTGGAGATTTTTAATTTGTCTGGAAAAATTCCTTGTTCAATGCTAGAGTTGAATATGTCATTTAATGGTTGACTAATGTGCACAATGCATTTCTTAATGAGAGATATCGGTATGCCATCTATACCGCTCGAGTGTTTATTTTTTAAGTTGTATGTTATATTTACAATTTCTTTTGGACAAGTTGCATGGATAAAGATTGATTTGCTCGAGGTGTTTTCTAATACCGGCATATGTTTCAAAAATGCGTTATTGTTTGCAAGAGGATTGTCCGTTAGTTTTTTGGCAGCAGTAGCATATTCTTTATTGAAAGCATTCGATATTTGTGTGTGGTCCATTATTATTACGTCTCTATCATCCAAAATTTTAATGTTTTCTGTTGGACGCATCTTAGTATTATTTTTATTTGTTTGAGTATTAATCGTATTCCAGATAAATTTTGATCGTGATTTTAAGTCGCATCTTTTGATTTTGTTGAGTATGTCTAGATTTTTTGCTGCTTTTAGGACCTTCTTGTATGTTTTTTTGTATGATTTATAATATGATTTTGTGAATTCACTCTGGAAATGTTTGTTCAGCTGAAATAGAAATTTTAAGTTAAGCCTTGATACTTTTATTCCATTTGTTATCCATTTAGATATTATTTGTCTTTGTTTGATTTTTACAATTTTTAACGGGAAATGAAAGTCGAATTTTTGTAGGAATATTTTTTCAAATGCACCGTATTTTTCATCAGGCGTAGATGAATCATAGACTTTGGACCAATCAGTTTCCTGAAGCGTTTCATTTCGTTCTGAAGGACATCACCTCGGTTATACAAGCACTCGAACAATCTCGAAGGGGTCCTGAACGTTTTCCTAGTTTAAACAAATATTATTTTCAAACCCTCCCAGTTTTGCCACAGCGACAAAAGCACATAGTGTGACTCCAGGCTAACCACTGAGATTAAGCATAAACTTTAAAAATTGCCCAGCTAAATATAGTTATTTGGTAGTACATACTAACATATTAATTAGAAATAAATGAATAATGATTTAAATGTAACAGCATGAGAAAATAAAAACTAAAAGAAGTGACTAAATCTCTCGTCTTGAATTCAAAACAAAATATTTGAGAATATGTGATGATAAACTCACTTGATAAGATGTGGTATTGCAATGGCCAGTGTTTCCTTATGCCTCTGATGAGACTTCAGCAAGTGGTGGGTGATCTCTCCCTCACCAAACCCTGACTCAGCATGCAAGGACAGTTGAGCAATAAGAGACGTCCCAAGATCGGACTGCTCACTCGACAGAAGCTGTGCGTGAACTCGGGGCACAAAACCAGCCAAGACGATGTGGATGAAGTACAGAGGATTTCTGTGGGCAGATTGAAACCAATGTAGTAGCTGTTCTAGAATATTTAGTGTGTGTATGTTTGGGAGTTCGGGGTTTGATAAGGACCACATACAATTTGCAGGATAACATTTCCTCACTTTAGGCAAGAAAAAAGCAGAGTTATTTGAACTTTATTTCTTAAATGTATTTTGTTCAGTTGGTATATCTGTATTTCGCCTATGCTAACTTCATTAACCTGAACTTCATTTGCGCAAAGACAAATCCCTTCCTATATCTAACATTCTGTCTGTTTGCGCCATTAATTTGTGTTTTCCCGCCTTTCGCTTTGATCTTGTGTGGTCATATCTTCATCCCTTATTTTCCTTGGTTCTAGCCAGCACTTGTGGCATGACCTTTCTTCATTCACTTGCTCATCGACTAAATTTGAAGTAGTAAGGTAGTGTGCCTGCTCAGTCAGTTTTACCTCGTGGCATCGACGCCAGAGCTATTTTCATTTGCACGCCCCAGTGCGTAATAATCTAAGTTAAAGTTTAAGTGTAATCACTCACTTTCTCCCAGCTACCATTCCTTTCTTACCCTCGTTGCAACGTCCCACCTTCAACCTACCAACGCATGAACGGCGACGTCCAACTACATCGAGAACGACGCTGCCCGACGCCGACCAGGGTAAGCCTACCCTTTACCATACAGTCCACTTGCTCTCTTTTGTCTGGGACACAGCGCCCATTCAATCTCTCAACCCTTGTCCATTCTAAATACTAGAAAATCTAAGCACTAGGAAGGCATATTTGCAGTTGGGTCTAGTAATTTTCTAATCTCCAAAATAAAATATGGCTATTATATATGTCTAGTTTCAGTATCATTGAATCAATGGTTGTGTTATGTAGAAAAATAAAATCCAGAACAACGATTACCTGCAAATTCTTGCCAAGATGCGTCCTGCACGAGGGTGTGGGTCAGTGTTGATAGTAAGATAATCGAGAAGAGCTCCAAGTGTCTCTGAGGTAGCCATATTGACAACCGGAGTCTCAATGTGAGATATTCGAGCAAGAAGGATCAAAATTGGTCCTGCGTCAGTTCCATGTGGACTCTGAAAATTGAATTATAGTGACTTCTATGGAAAGATTAAAACATACAGGTAAATTATCTTGATTAATACGATTGCTGCACATCTGTTTATAGCCCGACCAGTAGTGGAGGCAAAACAGCTCCCATCATCAGTCAACATGAATAATGCGGAGGTCTTCACATCAAATTGGATTGGGCGGTCATATATTTTTTCCCGCCTAAAGTCGTTTTGGAGCGTTTTAGAGGGAAATACGAAATATAAATTGCCATATTTGGCAAACGGTTATGAATATCGAAAAAGCAAGAACGACATGACATGTATTGAACCTTTATTTTATCTACATTTGCATCGCTTACTGTCATAACTTTGCTCCTAGCTTGAGGTTCCCAAAAAATATATATATATTGAAGTGTGTTCCAGAAGTGGCTTAAAGGTAAATAGTAAATAGCAAGAAGCTCTACCATTTCTCTGCTGGTCTTCTCAATATTGTCTGATCCACCTTCATCACTGCTACAGACTGGTGAATAGTTCTCTTCATCTTCCAACTCTGATGTTGCGACTGAGCTGGATGGCGAACTCGGAGCATAGTTTGGGCTGCTCGTGCTTGATCTGGGGCTCATGTACGGGCTTCTGCTGGGGCTCATCTCACTTCGACACTCGGGGCTGAAAAAGTCATAAACACTCAATATCATTTTCTAAATATTTTTTATATTCTTTGTAGGTTGGAATGTAATGGCAAAATTAATGAACAAAATAATCTGGGCCTTACATGGGGCAGCAACTTGGCCAATGGGCAGAAAAGAGGTAGTGGAGATCCAGGGAGTCCAAAGGAAGTTTTTGAGAGGGGTGGCAGGAGTGACTAAGATGGATAAAATCAGGAGTAAGAAGATAAGAAATGAGCTGGAAGTCAAAAAGTTAAGTGTGAAGTTAGGCTGAGAGAGATTAAGGGGATTTGGATATGAAAAGAATGGGGGAAGAGAGAATTCCTAAATGATACGTCATACAGGCGCGTAGGAACTACTTCCTACGTAGGAACTACTAGCCCCGCAGGGCTTTTTTTGGAATTTAAACCAATTAAAAGTGATTCTGGGGCTTTAAAATGCACAAACTGAAGCAAAAAACCCTCCAATTGTTGCCCTGCAGGGCATTTTTTCGAATATAAACATTTTAAAATCGATTCTGTGATACTATACGCTCAAATTACAACAAATAACTCTATATTTTTGCCCCGCAGGGCCTTTTTTTTAGAATTTAAACAATTTTTAAGTGATTTTTGGACACTAAACTTAACTTTTTATGGTGAATGGGGGGTCAGCCAGCTCGAGTGGGGGGGGGGGATAATCCCCCCCATCCCCCCCCCCCTTCCTACGCGCCTGACGTCATATGAAAATGTTTGCAAAGTGGAGAAAGTGGAGGGATGGCATTGAAGATGTTGCAGAGGCATGTAGATTGGGGAGAGTAAGAAGAGAGAAATGGTGGGAAGACAGAGAAAGATGAAAGGAATTGGTGGAGCGACAGGTGGAGGAAGCAGCGGAGAGTGAAGAAGAGGAAGAAGATGACAACAGGGAGGAAGCCGCAATGGCTAACAGGCTTCGGCATCTCAGGAAACAGCCCTAAAGGTGATGCGGTTATCTCCCCCCCCCAACCAATATGACATCGTTGTAAGATAACTGATGGATATATTCTTTGTCTTACAATTAAAACAATATGTATTTGACAGAGTTTCTTATTCATTCTTAGCTGTAAACATTGAAACTGTTCACTCTAAATGTTAATGACATTGCCTTGTAAGAGTCTGATCATGCTGTACTTATCCCGACAACAATAGGTTTGTGCAATCTAAATTTATTCTGTGTTTATTATGCTCGTGTATAGGTACCTACCTATTACATAGTTTCAATCTAGTAATTAATTATGTTAAGCAATTGACGACATCCCTACATGTGCTCTGTACTTTCTACGAATAAATAAATAATACTACACTCTACATACTTCTAAGTAGGGATGTTCACGATTACGATTTAATCGAATCGATTAATTGATTATGACATTCAAAACGATTAATCGATGTTAAAATAAATAATCGAATTACATCAATTTGAATTTGCCGCCTTGAAAATGGTTGAATTTTACAACATCTAAAAGGCTGATTCATTCTGTCTACATTTTTCTTTGTGTGCGTAATATTTTAGTGATACATTTATGTTTGTGTGTATTTTCCCAAGTTTCGGTGTTTATTTCTAATTCGCATTACCATTTATCAGTGATGATTAAATTAATTACGGCACATTACAGCATACTAGAGGGACCCGCTTACAAATTGTAAGTTGTGTGATTCGCATTTATGATTAATTTATCACCAACTACCAAAGTTTGGGAATTGTTAAAAAGCGTCCTTCCTGACGGTTTTGTTCGTGGTATTACCTCAGTCGACAGGCAAATGCTGGGAAGGTATACCCAACTAATAGGCCACGACCGCCTCCTTCCCTGCTTCCATCTTTACCTACTATTCACCATCATCTAAGTTGTGTGATTCGAATTTATGATTAATTTATCATCAACTACGTACCAAAGTTTGGGAAATGTTAAAAAGCGTCCTTCCTGACGGGTTTGTTCGTGGTATTACCTCAGTCGACAGGCAAATGCTGGGAAGGTATAACCAACTAATAGGCCACGACCGCCTCCTTCCCTGCTTCCATCTTTACCTACTATTCACCATCATCTAAGTTGTGTGATTCGAATTTATGATTAATTATCATCAACTACGTACCAAAGTTTGGGAAATGTTTAAAAGCGTCCTTCCTGACGGTTTTGTTCGTGGTATTACCTCAGTCGACAGGCAAATGCTGGGAAGGTATACCCAACTAATAGGCCACGACCGCCTCCTTCCCACCTTCCATCTTTACCTACTATTCACCATCATCTCCCATCATAATAGGTTAGCTGCAGAACAGTGCGACGTTATACACTACTAAAACAAATAGGTACCTTCATGGAAATTACAAATCTACTACAGATTAAAATTTCTAAACAAATCCAAGTTACAAATCTGAAATCATAAATGAGTGAATTATACTGAAACAAATACGCAACTTAAAAAAATAACGACCCAATGAGTACATAAGAAGTGAAAAATAAAAAATTGGGTAAAAAGATGTTAAAAACGTTTCTAAGAAAACATGGAATACTCTATCAAATTTAGATAAAACCAGAGCAGCTCTCTCATTGACTGAAATCTGTCACGTGATCTTACTTGCCTCCTGATAAAATAAAGGTCTGCATCTCTGCACAATTCACATCAACATCAGGAATTCACATCAAGTTACAAGGCAGATCAGCAGGGAGCCGCTGAGCTTATCAGTCGATTCTCACATTGCTGAATGTCGCCTATTTGTACTGAAAGATGCAAATAAAGATTATTGAAATTGAAATTGAAACATCAACGATCGATCGCTTTAGTACAATTTTGATTCCCAAAACGTAACTTTCAATATACTAATGAGAAGTTGCGACGTTAGGTATGTATACTCGGGCTTAAAAGTTCACTTACGCCCCCCCCCCCCCCCCCCCCCCTAACCCCTCACCCTTTGCAACCCCAAAAATATCATCTATTTACATTATATTGCTTTACCCGTGGTTCTACTAAGTCAAGGTCCCAAGAGTTAATTCCAATTTTCGTTCAATCTAAAAACAATCACGGCCTATACTGCGCAAATTTGAAAGTTTCGAAACTTGTCTGTTCTTCCATGGGCTACACGTCTTGGCAAGTTGGCTACACTCTTGCTTCTCATGTAATTTCTCTCAAAATACTGTCAAACGTTAGTGAAACGGAGTTAATTCATCAATCAGGTATGTAGAATGTGATTTCGTATATTATTTGAACGAATTATTGTTATAACTTCCTTGAAAGTGGATATAAAGATTCGTGCTGACATTTTGACGTTTTGGAATGACAGTTGGATTCATTTCCATTGTCGGACACCTGGACACCCGGACACCTGGACACCCGCGACATGCGCATGCGTGAAAAGTGTACATTATGTAAGAGGATTTGAGGTAAAAATGAATGACTTCCCGGACACATTTCATTGTTGAGGTTAATATTGCCGTAAAAGACGATATGATGACCACCCTGAACATGATGATATCAATACGATTTAATTCGATTATTAATCGATTTAAATTACGAAAATCGAATTAATAATCGATTTAAATAAAATAATCGTTGAACACCCCTACTTCTAAGTAGGTAATGTCTAAAATTTAAATGTAGCCAATTTTCATTCCTTAGCAATATCACCTTGATTCCTTGAATAGCAATCAAAAATATTTTTAGGAGGTTACACCATGGTTACATTGCAGTAATGTGTTTAGTTAAGTTACCTTGATCCTGGGACGTGATCTGCGTGGAATTTCCTTCTCTTCCTTTTTCTTGATCCCCCGATTCTTCTGCAATGTGCCAAGAGTTCCACCAACATTGGGAGCAGTCCTATGTTGAGGAGCTCTGTAATACTAGGATCATCGTAGATATAATGTTCCAGGGATTTCAGACATTGCCGCTGATTTCGAGACTGTTCAAGCAACACTTGCAGGCCACCAGCCTGTCGGATTTTAGACCGGTTGCCCGAATCGCGACTGAGGAGACACAAGGCTTGCAACAGTTGCGGGTGAAGGTTTTCCTGAAAACAAAATGTAGGTACATGAAGTTTACCTAAGTTACTAGTACCTGTACCACTAGTGAGTTAATTTGTTGGTACCTAGGTAGGTAGAGGTAAAAATTCTATTTCCTTTTTGGGAAGAGTTAGGAAGCAGATTTTTGTATGATAAAATAAATTTTTTTTTTTTTTAAAAATAGGGTTTTAATTGGGCAGAGAGAGGCTTTGGTGGTTTGGCCACATGAAGAGGATGGGAACAGGGCGAGTGCCACGGCGGAGTGGAGTTGAGTCGGCTACGTCGGGACCACGTAGAGTAGGAAGACCAAGAGAGAGGTGGATTGGAGTTATTAAGGACGATGTTTTGGAGAGAGGAGGAAGTTGGAGTGAATTGGAGGCTGAAAGACAGTGGGAGGACAGAACAAGGTGGAGGCAATTTGTGGAACAATTGGAAGTGGAGGAAGAAGAAGAAGACGAGGATGAGACGCCAGGCGTGGCCAGCCGGTCTCCAGTAGTCCTGCGGCCCTAGTGTTGGTGGGAACACCCACCCTCTGACCCATTAAATTGGAACCAGCGGATAGATTATTATTATTAACCCGACCCAACTATGGAACCGGGCGAAGGATTATTATTTAAAATGTTGATAAATTTGATTAAAAAAATGCAAAATCATATTTTTTTATGATCATGTTGAATGCTAAAACGTAAGAGATATGGGCATACCAGTTAAGGTGTTGTTAATAGATATGGTGATAGGGTTAGTTTAAAGTTATAAAAGTACCTATATAAAAGAATCGAAGTTCTGGTTTACCTTTATCTTGCTAACTAGCACATCCACAGCTCCAGCATTACCAAGGAGTGGCCTTGAGCTGGCGACACTGCACAAATTACATATGCAAGTCAAAGCAAACTCTTCCAATGATGGGTTTGAAACAATTGATACTAAACTTTGGAATCCAGTACCATTGGCATTTACCTGCAAAAGAAAATTAGGTATAGGTATATATAATTTCACCATTTAAACATTACTGAACAATCATTATGTAATATGTACCTAGAATAATCAAAGATAATATCCAAATGAATGAAAGTTTGACAATATCTGTATGTGTACACAACGCACATCCTCCTTTATAAGTTAGGTTGATAGAAAGTAACAATAATTAGTGTATTGGGAGCGAACGGGCAGTTGACCTTGAAGTATTGGGAACAGGAATCACTCATTTGATTGATTTGATCAGTTGTAAAAACGCTGTTTTCTTAACTGTTATTTTACGTCTTGTCGCATTTCATTATTCAGAGCTAAAATGTGGAGTGGCAAGTGGGCATAAAATTTTGTCAAATACTTGGAATAATTGCACCTCTGAAAACCTAAATGATTATGTGACTTATGGCAATAAGACCATGGCACGTGGCTTCACACCATGTAACATGACCGACCACATCTTTGCCTTGGAAGAAAGCTGATTCCCTGTCAAGAACGGTCAGCAAGGTCACAGCATTTGAAGCAAATTATGGAGGTACCTAATTTTATCTCTGCAAGGGGACAACCATAATCAAGGAGTACTGCATTAAAGTTGTGTGCAGTTTGCAAGACGCTGTAGGTATATAGCAAAAGACTTGGGATAAAGGACCCGGTCAGTTGGACTCTGCAACATAACATACATGTCCCCAATCACTGGCTCATATTGTACAGTGGTTTATTTACCAAAATTAGAATCGTATGAGTCCCACAACCTTCGTAACCAACCTATCACATTTCCCAAGATCAAAGAGGCACTTGAATGTAAATGATTCCAAGATGTGGAAAAGATAATACAAAATGTGATGGAGCTGCCATAGATGATGTCAAACAGGCTTTCAGAAACACTCCCAGAAATGACTCCAAAATCACGGTGTCAATTCAGAAAGAACCAAGTTTGAAGGAAATTAACCCCCCGAAGAATAGTTTTTTTGATACTTTTTGATAAGCCCTCGTATGTAGTGAAACTTAACTTATAAAGGAGGGCTTGGTATACAATCATCGACAGAAGTTCGACGAAAATCTGATGAATAGGGTCTGATGACCCCATTGTAAATAGCCACGAAGGTCATAATTACCATACTAAGTTGCCAGAATATCACCCTTTGAGAGTAGGTAAAAAAGTGCAAGAAACTTTGAGAAAATAATTCCTCCATTATACCATGTCTATCTACAGATTACGGACCTTCGGAATTCAAGTTCATAGTTAGCTCTGAGCCTAACCTGCTGTGTATCATCATCATCTCCTGTCATCTGCATCTGCTATTTGCTATCATCTGCTATCATCATCTGCTGTGTAATACATCTGTGTATTATCTTCATAATAATAATAATAATCTTCCTCCCGGTTCCAAGAGTTGGGTCGGGGGGTGGCGAGGCCACCATTTACTAGGGCCCGGACTCCTAAGCTAGCTGGCCAGGCTTGGCTCTTCCTCTTCGTTCTTCTTCTCTACCAGTTTTTTCCACTTCTTCCTGTCTTCCCACCACCTTCCTTCTTCCACTTCTTCCCACTTCTCCAGTCTCTCTTGTACATCTTCTGCTACCAGCTCTCTCCACTTTTCCCTCGGTCTTCCCACTCTCCTTTTATCACTTCTCGCAGCTTCGAACTCCCGACGCGGTATTCTCTCCCTCTGCATTCTCTTCATGTGGCCAAACCACCGTAGCCGCTCTCTCCCCATTTTAAATGCCAACCTCTCTACCTTCAAGTCTCCTCTAATCTTTTCACTCCTGATCTTGTCCATCTTAGTTACTCCTTGTATGCTTCGTAAAAACTTCATTTCTGCTGCCTGCAACTGGCTCTCCTCCTTTCCTCCGATCGCCCACGTTACGGAACCGTAGGTGAGTATTGGCAGGAAATAGCTTTTGAAAAGGAGTATCTTGCATTTCTGGGGGAACTGCTCATTCCAAAGAAGTTTCCTGACTAACTGGAAAAATGTGTTAGCCTGTTGCACTCTTGATGTTATCTCTCTTCCTATTTTTCCATCCTTAGTTAGCCAGCTCCCCAGATACTTAAACTCTCCTCTCTCCGCCAGTTCCAAGCCCCGTAGCCTGATCTTCACATTTCTTGTTGCCTTCCTCTCCATTACTAGTGTCTCACTCTTTTCCTGACTTATTCGCATACCGTATTCTTCAGTCATCTGGCTCCATCTATCAATCTTTTCTTGAACACATTCGCTGGTTTCTCCCCACACTACGATATCATCTGCATATACCAGTGTATTCGTCTCCTGGTCTTCGCTTGGTTCTACTTTTCTCAGCAGCTCGTCCATGACAATGACAAATAGTGTTGGGGAAAGAACGCTGCCCTGTCGAAGTCCTTCCTTCACCTCAAACCATCCTGTCTTCCCCTCCACTGTTTGTACACAGCTCTCGTTCTTCTCATATGTGCTCTTGATTCTCTCAATCAGACCCAATCCCACCCCCTTCCGCTTCAGACATTCCCATACTTTCTTCCTTGGTAGGCGATCGTAGGCCTTTTCCAAGTCTAGAAAAACCATGTACAGTTTTTCTCCACTCTCCCACTTTCTCTCCATGACTTGTCGGATAGTGAATATTGGATCAATGGTTGATCTGCCTGGCCTGAACCCATATTGTTCCTCCCTGAGCTTTTCCTCTACTACTTCTTTCAGTCTAAATTCCACCACTTTTTCGAATACTTTGGCACATTGACACATCAAAGTAATTCCCCTGTAGTTGCTGCACTTCTTCCTGTCACCCTTTTTGTAGATTGGTACAATCACTCCCTTTCTCCAATCGTCCGGTATGGTCCTCTGTTTCCATGCCGCACTCATTACTCGAAACAACCATCTTTTTCCTATTTCCCCAGCAGCTCTTACCATCTCCACTGTTATCTCATCTATTCCGGGTGATCGACCATTCTTCATCTCGTTTAGCGCTTTCTCCACTTCTCCCTCTCTCAAAGCACACTTCTCCTCTTCCTCGTTCTCACTCTGTAGTATTCCACTACTTTCTGGTAGTGCCACTCCATCAACATTCAGTAGTTCCTTGAAGTACTCTTTCCACAGTGCCTGTACTTCTACTGGGTCATTGATCAATCCTCCGCAAGCATCCACCATGCATGCCTGTCCAACTTTTCTTGTCCTCTTTTCCTTTATTATGCCATAAAGCATCTTTTTATTGCCTTCAAAATCCGTTTCTAGTTTACCAGCAAGTTCTTCCATGGACTTCTTCTTTTCTTCTTCTACTGTCTCTCTTACTCGTATTTTCCACCTTCGGTATTCGGCCTTGTTGAGGGTAGATCTATCGGCCTCGTACGTTTGCCAGGCGGTTCTCTTCTGACGCACTGCTTCTCGGACTATTTCATTCCACCACGGTGTTTCCTTCTTCTTGCTTCTCCCACTTGATCGCCCACAAACTTCTTCTGCACTTTCCACAAATACCTTCTTAAATGTTTGCCATTCCTCTTCCACCTGTCCCACTTCCCCTATTCTCTCACTGCTTGCAATCTTCTCTCTGAACTCCTGTCGTACTGTATGGGATTGCAGTTTCCACACTTTGATTCTGCCATTCTTTTTACTTCTTCTCTTGGCGGCGTGGTCCTTCTTGACGCTAAATTTTCCAACTAGCAGCCTATGATCGCTATCTAGGGCCACTGAAGGGATAACCTCAACATCCTCCAAGAATCTCCTTAATTCCTTCCCCACACATATGTAATCGATAACGGATTCGGTAGCCTCTTCGCCGTGTCCATATCGCGTAATCTTCTTTCTTTTTTCCTTATGAAACATACTGTTTCCTACCTGCAGCCCGTTTCTTCCGCACATTTCTAACATCTTCTCTCCCTCTACATTCCTCTTTCCCCATCCATGGTGCCCCATGACCCCTTCAACTCCTGTCCTGTCCTCCCCAATGTGTGCGTTAAAATCCCCCATCACTATTATGGTATTGGATGTGATGTTGTTCTCCAGTTCCTGGATGAAGATCTCCTTCTCCGCTGCTGGCCGTCCTGTCTGTGGCGCATATACTTGTATTATGTCAACCTTCACCTTGTTCTTCATTAACAGGCTAGCTTTGATGCTTCTTTCACTATGGTTTTCCACCCCGACAATTAGACCTCTCAGTTTCGGGCTTACCACAAACCCCACTCCATTCCTCCCTTCAGCCCCCCCTGACCAGAATAGTTTATATCCTCCTCTGCACTCTTTCTCCCCCACTCCCTTCCATTTTGTTTCACTCATACCCAATAACTCTATTTTTCTTTCTTCCATCATGTCTATTATCTCTTCAATTTTTCCATTTAATGTCACAATGTTCAGTGTACCTATTTTGACAACATTGCCCTTCCTCACCTTTCTTACAGGTCGGTTGCGTCCAATCCCCTTACCTCCTGTCTCTCCCACTCTGCCGGCCCCTATTTTTTCTTTCTCCACACCACCAGACTCCGAAAACCCACTGCCATTCGCCCATCCACCTTTTCTTCAACAGTCTTTCGCAAATTAGCTCCAATCCTTTCGTGCCACTCCCATCTCCTATCTTCCCTTCTTGGCCTCTTTCCAATGACGTGCCACACTCCATTCTCCTGGCACACGTCCCTCCGGGTATTATTTACCTCTCTGGGCCATATTCCCTGGTGTGTCAGCATACCAGACAAGAAGAGTTTGGTGTCTGGTCCAAACTTTTCCTTTGCTGCATTAATCAGTTGCCTGGTATCTTGCTCTATCTCATCCCTGCTCTTCCCATCCCTGAGGTCCCTGTTCCCCACAAACAGCATGACACTGTCTGTAGTGTCCCGGATGACATATCTCCCTATTTCCTCTGCCAAGCTTTTCGTTCCAACTCCGGGGAAGGCATCTGCACGGAAACCCTCTTGCCCGCAGAAGCCTGTCCCTGTCCCTCCACTGAAGTCCCCGATCAGCAGGGCTTTGATTCCACTGCACCTAGGCTCCCCCGGTGATGCCTCCAGTTGCGGGTTATCTTCAAGCTCCCGTGTGGCATCAACTCGTTGACTCAGAAGCAGAGGTTGCACTTCCACCGCTTGTGGTCGCCGAAATAGACAAAGTGGTTGGTGCAGGTGCGGCCCGCGCGACACCGCACGATCGAATGGCACTGGATGACCGCCAGGTGATTGAGATCCTTGAACTGATGAATCAGGTCCCCGAGGGGCAGCCTGGACTTCCGCAGGAGCGCGCTCGTCTCCGGGATCTTCGTCAGCGTACACCGGAATATCAGGATCTTTCTCCGCTACTACCAATTCCTGGTCTCCCTCAATTTCAGCTTCCTTTTCTTTTTCTTTTACCAGTGGCCCCACTTCTTCTTCGCTAGCTTGATGATTCTGCTTACCCTCTGTTTCGTTCAATATCTCATCTTCCTGATGTTCGCTTCCTATTTCCTGTCGCACCACTTCCTCATCATTTGTTTGATCTTCCGTTGTTTCACTGACCTTTTCCTTCTGTAACCCTTTTAGCTTCTGTTCTTCTTGCTGCTCACACTCTTTTTCTGGCCACAAAACTTCTTCTCTTTCTTTATGCATAACCTCTTTTGTCATTCCCTGCTTCTTCTTCAGATCATCAATCTTCCTTTCCATTTCCACCATCCTCCCATTCATCCACATGAATGTTGCAACCATTCCTTTTACAACTTCCGACTTTAGGACTGTCCTTCTCTTTCTTCCCATTCTACTTTTCTCTCTCCCTTCCTCTTCCTCGTACTTTATTTGTTCCAAAATCCAGTTCACAAGTTTTTCTGTTTGGTTCTTCTTCTTTTTCACCATTTTGCCTGTGGGAGACTTGATCCTGCCTACACTACCCTCACTGCCCTCACTGTTACTATCTTTGTGTGCCTTCCTTCCAATGTCAACTGCAGGTAAATTCACTTCTTGCTCTTTGCAGCTGGTACCCTTAACCCCACTTTTACAGCTGCTGCACACCCACTCACTGTTACTTCCGGCTTTATACTTATTCTTGTTTTGCCCCACGCATGGAAAATGGTACCATATACCACAGCCCTCACACTTTAACCCAGTATGCACCCCTATCTCACATACTGGGCATTTGACACTACTTGTAACCACATCCTTCCTTCCTCTAACTGATTTGCCAACTTCTACTGCCGCCATCTTGAATGTTTTCAAAAGAGAAAAGATAAAGAGAAAGAGAAAGAGAGATAAAGAAAGATAAAGAAAGATAAAGAGAAAAAAAATTACTTACCTGAACGGCACATTTCTGAGAAGCTGTCCTGGTAAATATACTGATAGCTTTCAGGACTGTTTCCAAGAGTTGTGGTGTTGTATCTTTAGTCATCAAAAAAGCCACTGCATTCACAACATTCATGCGCAACATTTCCCCTCTTCTCTCTGGCACGCTCCACAGAGCCCTGAAATGACACAATCGAAAACATTACACTCCATCTTCCAGGACTTAAACAAGTTTTTGTAGTTGGTTTATTTATAGAAAGCTACACAATTTCATTAACAACATTTTACCAAGGTAATTAAAAAGATAATCATCAATCATTAATCATCATAATGTTACTTATTTTCTAGTGCCTACTTACTTCCATAAAAGCCTAATAGATAAATGTATTACTCAGAACCAAAACACTTACTGCCATAGCATGTCCGCTCTTGAAATAATGAAAATATGAAAAGTATTTACATAACATCACTAAAATTATGTTTCAACCTAGGTACCTATCTATCCTTTTTAAAAAAAAAATCAATAAATTCAAAATCTTAATTTTAACAAATTAAAAAAAAATAAGCTTAGCACTGCAGTTGACCTAGGTATTGTTTGCAACATTACATTTAGTAAAAAAATAAACTAAAGGGTGGCCCAAAAAAAGCACAATGGGCAAGACATCGATGTGACAAAACTACTCCATACATTGGGCTGAAAATTTCACATAATACAAACACAGTACTAAGATTTAAGGGTGAAAGCTTCAAAAACATTACTTTTGTGGGAAAAAAGTTACAGCTGCTTGAATTTGGTTGTCGAAAAATTGATTATACGAAGCTCAAATAGCCCGCGTTAAGAAAACGTCCAACGGCAGGGACGCTGTTTCTTCAAAACTGCTTACGAAATCAATCTGAAAATTTTAAATTTTAAACAAAATACATTGCTATCAATTATGTACAAATTTCAATACATTGGGATCAATGGAACGAAAGTAAAGCCCAGTACACACGACACATCCACCTCGAACATTGGATGTGACCTTGGATTTAAGAACCCATCTCTATAATGATATTTCAAGCGCATACATATAGCGCATGTGTGGCCTTGGACATTTTAACATTAACATCCACGCATCCAATTCGATCGAATGTGTCGTGTGTACTCGACATAATGGTGTCTTCAAGTTGAGCCTAAAAGCAGATTATCATTTAACTAAGTTTTATTACCTACGCACAATAATTTCAAAAAGTGTAATTATCTCACACTAATTCTGCTTTTAATCTCAACTTCAAGGTACCTACCATAACTTTCGTTCAATAAAAACAAAGTTATTGAAATTTTTACACCAATAGCGTCCCAACCAATGCACAATTTGAGCTCCGTATAATCGATTTTTCGACAACCGAGTTGTCGAAAGTTCTTCAGTCCGATGTATGTAGTAGTTACATCACAGCGATGTTTCCCCCATTGTGCGTTTTTTTGCGCCACCCGATATATAGTTACTTATTATTTACGATGACAGTAATAGACAGTAATGGTGGGTGGAAAATCAATATGAGCGGAACCTACTTTTTCAAAATTTCATCTAGATATGCGTTTTACATTTCAAGACTAAATCGTTTTAGATGTGGAGGAGGTGTTACAAACTTTTATTAAGGTTAATACAAACCTTACAAACCTTTTACAAGCCTTTGTACATCTGGGATTTTATTATCTACTTTTTGATGCCCTCATTGAGGGCAAAGCTGTATCTTTCTTTAAAGTAGTCACCAAAGTAGCAAATAGGTTAGTGCAATAATATTAAACATACCCAAGAGCTCTTATGGCCATTTGTCTTGTTTCTTCAGATGTGTCAGTCTCATGTCCATCAACTGGAATAGTTGTCATCAGAGCAGCAACAGCACCATTCTCATGGAGCTGCCGTGCAACGTAATTATCTTGAGCCAGATTCCCAAGGAGGCGGCAGGCCCGACACAATATACTGTCAGTGTTAATGTTGTTTAAAATAGATACAACTGATGAAGAAATATTTAAGTCTCCAGCCTGGAAATGAAAAACAAACAGTGAGAAGTAGATGATACATGCCAGCCAGTTCACTGGTCAAGCCACTACGGAGTACGGGAAAAATGTGAAGAAGATTTGGATAGCATTTGAACGTGATGAAATGAAAAATAAAATTCATTCTTTCTCCTGCTTCTAAGGTTCGACAGTTAAGGATGGTTGAATTAATGAAGTAGGTACACCCGCGGTCACATAAATTGCTTGCAAAATTCTAAGTCCTTTCTCAAAAATTGACTAGTACAACCAGACGGAAACACAGAGGTGAATGCAGATTTTGAGCATGTGGGGTTGGAGGGCTCGGTTGTAAGAACCAACCAATCTCCTCATACCTAATAAACATTCCTCCTTTTTACAAATATTGACAGTACGAGTTTCAACTTAGCCGTTTACCGTCAATTTTTCTGACTGCGGTCTGTGGGTGTACCTGCCTAAAAAGAAATTATTATTATTAATTCTTTATTTGTTATTTGTATCGGACCAATGCCCACAAGTACAAATCTAGTGGAGCGGTCGCTCCACGCCAGCCAAGTCGTACGGCGCGCACACTCTCACACAAAACACCGTTCAACCCTAAAGGCTGGAGCAACCCACTTTTACTGTAAGCATCAAAGTGGCATTTTCGGCCTACTGGATCTCAAAATTGGGAAATCTCACATTGTTGTGAAATCTCTTAATTTCGAGCTATGGCCCACCCCACCATATATACCAAATTTGGGAACAATAGGATATGAAGTTTGCGAGCTAGAGGGCCGTGAAAACAGTGAAATTGTACGGCTTTCTTCAGATTATTATTATTATAATAATAATAATAATAATAATAATGTAATTTATTGAGCACATAAAATAGGTACATAATTGGTCTGTATTCAACAATCGAGTCGTTGATCTTCCATACATCCATCTCTTCTCTTCAGCTGCTTCACATCTTCACCATTTACCTACTTCTTCTTAATTCATAATAGTCATTAAAATTGTGCTTCAATATCAGTGGTAATATTGGAAGAACATCCAAGCATTTGCTTTTTAGCTGAGGGAAAACCACTGAAAAAACATTCTCAGCAGGATGTAATCTTGATTCTCGTCTTCCAATATCATTACTTCACGAATTCTCTTTCTTGAATGATAGCGAGTTTATCCTTAACGAGCGTCTTGAAAGCTTTTAAACTTAGGGTCTGCTCTACTGTTGTTGTTGTGTTGTATGCTACTGAGGCTGAATAGGAAAAACAGTTCTTGAATTTTTTACTTCGATGAGTTCCAAAGTCTAGCTTATCTTTGGACCGCGTGTCTCGTAGGTGAATATCACGACGCTTTCTCAACTTATCATTTAAATACTTTGGCTCTCCCGTTCTCAATATCTTGTGCGTTGCGCATGTTAAATGTAGGCTTCTTCTCGCTTCCATCTTTAGCCAATGAAGTTTTTGAATGTAGGGACTTATATGGTGTCTTCTCTTAATATTGAATACAAACCTAGCACAAGAATTCTGGACTTTTTGAATACGACCTACATCTTTCTTCGAAATACACGGTCCGTAAACGATGTCACAGTAATTCAAATTAGATATTATAAGTGCCTCAACAAGCTTGCTTTTTGTTGATCTTGTCAGAATTTGTTTAAATCTTTGCATTGTTCGTAGTTTGCCGTAAGCTTTGCTATTTGCTTTCTGAATATGATCTGAGTAAGTCATTTGGCTGTCCATTATCAAACCTAAATTCCTTGCATTTTCTGAAGTGGGAATAATAGAACCATTTATATGTAGTTTAAATTCACTATTAAGTATTTTGATCCGTTGACATTTGTTCCCTATAATCATTGATATGGTCTTCGAAGTGTTTAAAGAGAGTCCTTGACTTTCACTCCATGCAGCAATAGACTGAAGATCTTCGTTTATTTTCTCTTGTGCTGCAGCTAGATCTTGAGGGCGAAAGGTATATAGATTATTCATCTTCCAATAAATTCCGCGGTCTCCGCCACAGCCTAAATGGCTGGGTCGATTGACCCGAAATTTTCACCACATATACAGCTCGTCTGCCTGATGATACCTTGTCCTTATGAATTTTTTGTGCCGCCATTTTGAAACCGGAAGTGACGTCATATCTCAAAAACAACTTGACCAATCGGAACGAGATTTGCGCCAATCGATTCAGACCGTCCTCTGAAATATCAATAGTCGAAATATACATTTACTATTACCGAAACCGGAAATGACGTCATAAAAATGAAAAATCAGACTTAAATCACCTCTTACTATAATAATTACAAATCCAGAAGGCTCATAATGATACAAAACATTTATATCAATTAATTATTGATGGCAGTGATTTCAGTCGCCATTTTGTTAACCGGAAGTGATGCCATATCTCGAAAACGGCTGGACCGATTGGAACGAAGCTTTCGCTATTCCTCATTGAATATCATTTTAAGCATTATTTAGTACCAAACGCATGCTTTCTAAGTAACCAAATCGGAAATGGATTATTTTTTTTAAGGAATTAGTCATTGTTGCTCCGATTTGTGTTACAAGTGTGAAAATCATCTAAAAAAAGAAGTGATATCCCCATAAAAAACACTCTGTGTAAAAATACCAGCCAAGTCTCTTCAACTATAAAAAAAATAGGAAATCTAAAAAATTCAGCACTGAAAAGTAGTGATATCAAAAAATGGGCCAAGTCAAAACATGATTTTAAAAACCGAAATATACTTGGCGCATCGTTTTTTTAGGACATTAAGGTATTATTATTTATATTTATTTACATTTGATTTTTGGCATACACGTCTATATTATTTATACACGATGCGCCAAGTATATTTCGGTTTTTAAAATCATGTTTTGACTTGGCCCATTTTTTGATATCACTACTTTTCAGTGCTGAATTTTTTAGATTTCCTATATTTTTTATAGTTGAAGAGACTTGGCTGGTATTTTTACACGGAGTGTTTTTTATGGGGGTATATAATATAACACATTAAAAACACATTGCAATACCTAGTTAAGATAATAAACTAGGAAAACGCTCTGTGAAACGCGTTGATGAGCGAGCACGGATACGCGCAACACCTCGAACCGAAATTCTGCGTCTATCAAAAATATCATTAAAAGCCAATAATTCTTGAATTTTTCACAGACTTGTTTAAAAATCTCCAAATATCACTCAAATATTAGTCCCAATAACCATGAAAAATTTTAAGTTGATCGATTGAACCTTTATAATTGAACAACGTTCCCAGTAAATATTCAAAAATCACAGAATCTCTTTCAAAAAATATACCTGGGACCACTCATACGATATTAGTGTGTGTACACAATATCAGATCGATCTGTTGAACGGTAATTATTAGTTTCATATGCGTTTAAAAGTTTTTGCTCAACTACCTTGGATTAGAACTGAAGAGTCAAAGTAGCCGTGATCAACATTTTCGAGAAATTTGACAGCCAACACGCAAAATGTCCGTAAAATGTCAATTACTTTTGGATATAAACACAGAATAGTCTAAAAGTAGTCAAAAATACAGATAATGTTGGTCCCAATGGCCAAGCAAAGTTTTAAGTTGATCGGTCATACGGTTCTAGTTTAAATTTCAAAAAACACATGAAATATTTTTTTAAATTTTAACCAATGGGAGGATTTGGATGAAATTTTGTCTGATTGGGCAAAATGTTGGTCGTAATGACTTATCAAAATTTCAAATTGAACGGGCAAACCAATCGAAAGATAATTTTTTTAAAATTTGAACCAATCACATGAGCCCATTCAAAAACGATCCCAGAGACCGCATAGATTATGTTAGTACTATGCAAAATTTCAGATCGATTGGTTGAGCGGTTTGACCTGGGCAGTGAACAAAAAAAAAAAAAAAAAAAAAAACAAACACACAGAGAAAGTGCTGTAAGAGTACCGTGGTGACGCTCGCTACGCTCGCTCAATTACACACACAAATTAACAAAATATCACAGTTCAATTAAGTTATATCACAGATCAAAGTCAAGTGTTAAAACTTAACAAGTTAAAAGTTAAAATATCACAGATCTGAGATGCAACTTGAACGATGTCAAACAATTAAAACTATCAAGGTTACTAAGAAGTTAAGATGGTCATTAAAAGATGATTGAAGTCTATTGACAGCAATCATCTTTTATTTTTAATGACCATCTAAACTTAAATAAGTAACCTTGATATAAGTTTTAATTGTTTGACATCGTTCAAGTTGCAATGAAAATTATATTTTTTTAAATTGTACTTTTCTGTCCTTTCACATAATCAGTCAAAATACAATTCAATGTGACACTGACATCACAAATACATCCATCTTGATTGTGCAATCCCAACCAAGTCACAACCGTCACTGTGATCCTTTAAGATGCCTTTTCCCAAAAGAGTTAAATTATTTATAATAGACTCTTGAAAGGTTGAACCGCCACTGTTGTCAAATGTTTCCTTCTACTTTGCAGTCACAAGATCTCCCTAAAATGCTGTAAAACAACCCACATCTTCTAGATAGATAGATTGATTATTACGGTTTAACGGCTCGTCAACGACGAGGTTATATTGCGCATATTAATTTTTACTTATAACTTTGTTGATGATAAGTGGAGGACATGGGAAGGGGTCGGCCTAACGGGCCCGATCCGGGAATCTGAAACAGGTGGGAAAGCCAATTCAGAATAGGGACAGACCGGGTAGGGGGGGAAGCTTCGGGCCGGTGGGACCCGATTTCAGGGGGATCACCATCTCGAGGGGGGAGGCCGGCCCGAGGGGCCCGAGAATCCGGGGAGGGCATGGGACTAGGTCGACCCTGGACTGCACTCAGTTGGGACACAAACTAAATAAATTTTAAGTAAAATATAAAAAAAAAATATTTTTTAAATAAAATAAAATAATTAAATTTTAAATTTTAAATGCAAATAGTAAAGCTAAACTAAATAAATAGGTACCAATAAAAATAGTACTAAATATAATACTGGATTTGGAATGGTAAGAATGCTGGGACTATCTTTCTTCTTGTGCTTTTTTATCATCAAAACTCAGTTATTTTCAACCCTTGGGGTTTAAGGTAGGTACGTTTAAAGCTCTACGTGCCGACCATCAGCGTCTCGGCGATGAGCCACCAGATTGGCTAGCGCCGAAATGCTTAGCGTACCTGTTGTCGAGCTGTAAACGTACCTAAAAATCTATAATTTAAATGATTCCGAACGCAGCCCCAATCCATTTCAAGGTGATATGAAGGATAACATAAAACAAACACCTGTTACCATTCTTAGCCCCCACTATTGTGTTGTTGTTACTGCAATTACTACCTACCTAACCTACCTACCTACAACTTACCTGATTTAAGAGAGTGAGGGAGAAAATACGTAATTATAATTTGTAATTCATACATACCTCCTTACGAAAATCAAAATCCAAACAGCAATTAGCTAAAATACTCAAACTAATATCTAAATTTCTCTCATTTGGACTGTCCAAAAACATAACCAAACTTTTTAGACCACCGTTTTCGTGAAAATATCTTAATCCAGTAGAAGTTTTTATGACATTTTTACGAATTTCTCTTAAGCCACTGTAAACTTCTTTGGGTATATTAGATTGTAATTTCTTTAAAATAGTCAAAACTGTATTTTCATTTATGATCTGCACAGAACAAGTCGCCATGTTGACTTTGATCACCTGACCTTGATGACCCGCAAAATTTGAAAATGGATGAAAATTATGAAAATAATAACCTTATTAAAAAAATTAGATTTTATGATAGGGATGTGGGTTTATAATGAAATAATCGATTCTGTGAATAGATTTGATTCTTTTTCACTCCATCCATTTGGTATATCTGATGAAGGTACATCAATTCAATATATTGAAAAATCAAATCCAAAGTGTTGATATATCGAAAAATCGACATTTTGAAAGAATTTTTTAAAAGAATATTCAAATAGAATTATAGCAAAAACATAAGTTGGCTAGAAATACGTAAAATTCACAACGGAAAACACACACTTTGTTGTTTTTAAGACACATTATTTCTCATTTTTAAGTTAATAAAACTGAATTTGAACAATCAAAATATGTTGTGAATCATATGAAAAATGAATAATATATCGATATATCGTATGCAGGAAAATCTCAAAAAATCGATGTATGGAATCCAATGTATCGATTCGTTTTTACATCCTTATTTTATTGAGCGAGCGTAGCAAGCGTCACCACGGTACTCTTACGGCACTTTCTCTGTGTTTTTTTTTTTTTTTTTTTTTTTTGTGTTCACAGCCCTGGTCAAACGGCACAATCAATCGATCTGAAATTTTGCACAAATGCTAACGTAATCTATGCGGTCCCTGGGATCGTTTTTGAATGGGCTCATGTGATTGGTTCAAATTTTAAAAAAATTATCTTTCGATTGGTTGTTGCGATCAATTTGAAATTTGACAAGTCATTACGACCAACATTGTACCCAATCATACAAAGTTTCAGCCAAATCCTCCCATGGGTAAAAATTTAAAAAAATCTTTCATATGATTTTTGAAATTTAAACTAGAACCGTGTGACCGATCAACTTAAAACTTTGCATGGTCATTGGGACCAACATTATCTGTATTTTTGACAATTTTCAGACTTATCTGTGTTTAAATCCAAAAGTTATTGACATTTTACGTGTTTGCTGTGAAATTACTCGAAAATGTTGATCACGGCTACTTCGACTCTTTATAGTTCCAAGGTAGTTAGAGCAACTTTCAATCGTATGAAACTGATATGACCGTTCAACAGATCGTCTAATCATAGAGATATATTACAGAGAGGGGTAACTACTGGTTAATGCTTGACTAATTTTGAAAGATCCTTTTTCTCCATATTGGAGATATTTAATAATTCACTGCCACTGAAATGGAAAATTAATTCGGAAGGCAGTGAAAAAATTACTTTGAGCTGTCAAATTTTAAACTTACTAGAAACACGTTTTTAACTTGAATCAGAAGACTATTACAATATTATATCTTGTTTTTACTGTACATTTATTTGTTCTGTGTTGTTTGTTACTGTGAAGTATGCACTGAAGGTTAGTACAAAGTAACATTCAAGTCTCTTGCCAACAACATTACAATCGAGGGGGGTGCCATTTTTAAAGTAATTTTTGAAATAATCTCCAAGATGGTGGCTGAGCATGCTCAGATCTACCCTGACAATGTACATCGCATCATACCAAGGCTGGCTATCTACTTGCCCCTCTCTGTAAGTATATGAATCTCTATGGTCTAATATTGTGTAAGTACACACACTTTTATCAGTAATTTTCCCGGGGTCCTATTCTATAACATTAGCATTCCCGATTCTGCGGGATATGAGTGGTCCCAGGTATATTTTTTTTAAATAGATCCTATGATTTTTGAATATTAACAAGAAACATTTTAATCATAAAGGTTCAAATTATTACAACCAACTATTGGAAACCTGGTATTCAATTTAAAAGCCACACATATCGTCTAATTACTAGCCAGAGTAATTTTATGTTCGATGAGTCATGGAGGTCTTTGTTGACTCCTGACATCAATAAACTGCTTCGTAATTAATTAATCTGTGATATAATGTGTACCTGACTCATTACCTTTAGTTATTAGGACGTAATGTACTTTTAGTTTTTGACCGAGGTGAGTCATGGTGTAGCGGTTTTTAGATGAAAGGGGGGAAAGCTGGCGAATGTCGTCAGTTGACTGATGAAGATGATAGAATAATCATCGAAATATTGTTTTAATGTGTGGCTTTTAAATTGAATACCAGGAGGCCAAGTCTTGAAACTTACGCTTTCAGGACGCAAACGCTCTAGGACGTCATAAAGTCCCATTTACTGTAAGAGTGATCGACATTGAAACATAAAGTCAAGCCACTTATTTGATTGTCATCCAGCAATCTATTGGAAACAATTTATTAACATTATAATTAATATTACAGATATTATACAGTCATTAAAACATTATTAAAACGTATTAAAACAGTTGACAGTAGATTTCAAGGTCGTCATTCTTACAGTAAATGGGACTTATTGACGTCCGAGAGCGTTTGCGTCTTGAAAGCGTAAGTTTCAAGACTTGGCCTCCAGGTTTCCAATAGTTGTATGTAATAATTAGTACACTAACTGGTATATAATCTCTTCTTGTTTCTAATAACATAAAGGTTCAATTTGCATGGTTATGGGGACTAATACTACAGGAATATTTGGAGATTTTCATACCAGTCTGTGACGAAATTAAAGAATTATTGGCTTTTAATGACATTTTCAATAGACAGAATTTCGGTTCGATGTGTTGCGCATATCCGTGCTCGCTCATCAACGCGTTACACAGAGCGTTTTCCTAGTGATAATGAATGTGCTACTGTAATAAAAATATAATTCCAAATTGTGGCACAGTCCTTTATTTATATCAAAAATAATATTATGATTTTAATTTTCGGACTGCGTTTAAAATATGTTGAGGAAAACAACATTTCTCAGGACCGTTTGTTGTTTGCAACAGAACAAACTGAATAGTACATACATTTGATATTTTATTCAAATGAGGAATATGTAGGTAGGTAATAGCCAGGTATGCAAGTAGTTACTATACTACAAGTCAATAAATGCAAGTCAGTTGGGAGGTGGTAGAAAAAAACAGCTTACCTAATTGGCATTGGTTTATAATTATAAGACTGTATAATATTTAGAATCGCATTACTCTAGTAAGTAAACATTTGAGTATATTATACACTGCAATTTACATGAGATACAAGGTGACATTCTTAAGCATTTGCAGAAGATCATCTACGTTAGCACAGCAAAAGCATATTTCAGGTTGAGTATATATATCCCTGCTGCTGCAACACAAACAGCCTCTTCTCCACGGCATCTTTGTCTGTAAAAATACAAGTGTGTAAAATTTCAATTGCATAGGTAAGGGAAACTGTCATTAGATAATTGGTGGGAATTAAATGTGGAGCTGCAGAGGTAGTACACATAGCTAAACCATGAAGATACATTACTTTCAGAGAGCTAATGTGCAAGTAAGTGATTCCAGACAAAGCGAAGTTTAAAGATTGCCTTATTTGTTTCGACAGTTCGTGTTTCCGAGTGCAGTGAATAAGGAGAAACAATTCAAATTGAAATTTAGTTATAGATTTACGTTTGAAGCCAAAACAAACAACTATATTACCTCTATTTTTATATAAATGTTCCGATGTTCCGGATGTAATAAATATTACATCCGCCATTGACCTAGTACCACAGTATCCACCACAGTGCAATTTTTTTAAAATTCTGTTACTGTAAAGAAAAAATTCAAAAAATCGCTTTGAGGAATTATGTGATTCCCGTTCGCTTACCTAGGCCTAAGAGGCCTGGGTGTGCACTGAAGGTTAGTAACATTCAAGTCTCTTGAAATCTAATGTCATTCTTGTCACAATCGAGGAGGTGTCATTTTTGGAGGAAGTGCTTGAAGTAAATGATAATATGGTAGCTGAGCATGCTAAGATCTACACTCAATAGGTCTGTTAGTTTTGCTTACTGAAGCACCTATATTGCTTATTGCAGTAGCAGCAGCTCACAGTAGGCCCTGGTAACTCTTGCAGTAGCTTGCTGTACTTATACAAAACGAACGCATTTGCAGCAGGATGGCAGTCTGGCCTTTTCCTATTAATTGAGAAGTTTGTGAATTTGGCGGGAAGAATGTAAACATAAGCGAGGTTATGTTCTGCATTTATAGAATTCTTGTCTAATCCCAATGCATTTTTATATAAAAACGTATTATTTCATAACATATAACTCACCTAAACTCTGAAACAAATACACATTTCACTCCTCCTTGGGCGTATTTTCACTATCCATCCATAAGAAAAACATTTTACATTCATTACGACCGCCATTTTGCCGTCTACTGCAAAGTTACTGCAGTTACATCACCTCCCTACCCAGCTGTAAGAACAGTCACTGCGCAGCTACTGTCAGTGTCAAATCGAACACAATCGCAGTGAGGGAACAGCAAGTTTGATGCAAAACGAACGGATTTGCAGTGAGCAGTAAAGTGCAGTAAGCAAAACGAACAGACCTAATGTGTGCTTTGCTTCTACCCACAACTGGCCAACCTAATTGGATCTCTCTGTAAGTGTAAAGGCCATACACGATTGACGCAGACGGACATCGTGGACCCAAAGAGTTGGATTTTGCTTTACATTTTTTCCTTTGGCGTTGTCTGTCTGTGTCCGAATTGTGAACATCATTGTGACTTCACCACAATGTTAACATCGTTTGCATTTGCGTCGTTGCATCTGCGTCGTTGGTATGCATCAATCGTGAATGGGCTTTAAATGCATCTTTATGGCTATACTATATACAGTAGGTACCACACTCAAACCAATTAAAAACGGTACTTTGCACAAAACGTATTGGCTGCTGGTCAGGTTCCTTGACAATCAATCCTTGTTATTATCAATGAAATCAGAGCTCACCTACTAGAGTAAGATAATGCATGATAATGTAAGATAGACTTCATGGGATGATGCCATCAAACCTTTATCAGACAATCATTTTCTTTCGAAGTACCATTTATTATTTGTTCGAGTGTACCTAGATACCTATATGAAAGAAACGGATTGGCTGAAAAAAAATAATGGCAATACCCCATAAAGTATGCTAACTCATTATCTAACTCTAGTAGATGAGCTCTTCAAATTTCATTTATAATAAGTTAATAATAACGATTGGATCGATTGTCAAGGAACCTGACCAGCAGTCAATCCGTTTTGCTCAAATATCGTCTTTAGTTGTGCTCAAGTGTACATCTAAGTTTCAAATTTTTACTTTTAAATTTAAGGCGTTTTCGGCAGGCCACACTGGATTTGCACTCAGTTTGAAATAAGCATTGAGTTTTGTATGGTGATGTCACTTCAGTACAAACCCAGTGCAGCCTCAGTGTGGCCAGCCGAAAACGCCATTACTTAGTCACTTTTTTTCCCATGATATTATTCTATTGTGGACTTGAAAAGAAAATATAGTAAGACTTACACTTGTTAAGAAGTGCTCGGTCATGCTGGTGATGTACTTGTTGAGCCAGACTGTGCAGTAAGATCTGCGCTGTCTGGTAACGACGGAAACACTCCTCGGGCTTCCCGAAGAGTTCATCTAGAGCTGCAGACTGACACTAGAAAAAACAATCACAATAAATAGTAGACGATTCTAAGTTTCAACATCGAACTGAAAGATACCCATGCTGGCCGACGGCCCGGCCCGGAGAGAGTTCCTCCTGGGGCGCGGACGCTAGCGCGAGACGCCTTTGGCGGTGGCACCGCTATCGGGGCTCGATCGATCGACGGCGCAAGCGCCGGATCAAGTATGTTTGGAAAGCCACATTGCTTAGAGCCGTTCGACTCGTGAAACTCCTTTGAATTTATTCTTGCAACGCGATAACGCATCAAGAAGGGATACGGCCTTAGAGGCGTTCAGGCATAATCCCACGGATGGTAGCTTCGCACCAACGGCCGATCGACCGAGTGCATGAACCAAATGTCCGAACTTGCAGTTCCTCTCGTACTGTGCAAGATTACTTTTGCAAACAACCGATCATCAGTAGGGTAAAACTAACCTGTCTCACGACGGTCTAAACCCAGCTCACGTTCCCTATGTGTAGGTGAACTCTTTTGTGGCGGACTCTTTTTATTTTTATTTCTTGACAATACCAGTGTTTCTGTTCAAATATTTGTATTTTACTAAATAGTAGACCACTACTACCCATAATCATTTCATCCCACTTGGACAAATAGGTGATCAAGTAAACTGAAAAGGATGGTCTTATCATTAGGAATGGGACGAATACACGTTTAAATATTGGTCAACATTTAATCATAAGTAAAGGGGCTGTTCGACAGCCCCTTTACGAAGGACTTCGACAGGGCAGCGTTCTTTCCCCGACACTATTTGTCATTGTCATGATGGACGAGCTGCTGAGAAAAGTAAAACCAAGTGAAGACCAGGAGACGAATACACTGGTTTATGCAGATGATATCGTAGTGTGGGGAGGAGCCAGCGAATGTGTTCAAGAAAAGATTAATAGATGGAGCCAGATGACTGAAGAATACGGTATGTGGAAAGTCAGGGAAAGAGTGAGACACTAGTAATGGAGAGGAATGCAACAAGGAATGTGAAGATCAGGCTACAGGGCTTGGAACTGGCGAAGAGAGGAGAGTTTCAGTATCTGGGGATGGAACTAAGGAACTAATTATGAACTAGTTAGTTCTAACTAAGAACTAACTAAGGAAGTAAACATATGAATAACATCAAGAGTGCAACAGGCTACATTTTCCCAGTTAGTCAGGAAACTTCTTTGGAATGAGCAGTTCCCCCAGAAATGCAAGAAGCAGAAATGAAGTTTTTACAAAGCATACAAGGAGTAACTAAGATGGACAAGATCAGGAGTGAAAAGATTAGAGGAGACTTGAAGGTAGAGAGGTTGGCATTTAAAATGGGGAGAGTGCAGCTACTGTGGTTTGGCCACGTGAAGAGAATGCAGAGGGAGAGAATACCGTGTCGGGAGTTCGAAGCTGTGAGAAGTGATAAAAGGAGAGTGGGAAGACCGAGGGAAAAGTGGAGAGAGCTGGAAGCAGAGGATGTACAAGAGAGACTGGAGAAGTGGGAAGAAGTGGCGGAAGGAAGGTGGTGGGAGGACAGGAAGAAGTGGAAAAAACTGGTAGAGAAGAAGAACGAAGAGGAAGAGCCAAGCCTAGCCAGCTAGCTTAGAGTCCGGGCCCTAGTAAATGGTGGCCTTCGCCACCCCCGACCCAAATTTTGGAACCGGGAGAAAGATTATTATTATTATTATTGAAAGTATTTAAGTGGGGCATCTGAATGGAACCCTGAGCAGAGTAAAATTTAAGCCAAGTGCTGATAGCAAGTATTTCAAGTACGATTAGTGATTTAGTTACTAAACTAAACAGCATTACCCATCATTACTTACCATCTGGATTGCATGTTCGTATAAGATTTTGTCAGCTCCAATTGTTGAAGCTTTTTTCAGCAGGCCAGGAGTGTTGAGCTGCTTACATTCACTCAGGCAATGGCGAAACTTGGCATTAAGAACGCTGACAACTGAAAATGAGACAAAAGGTAAATTGCTAATTTTCATAAATTATTATTACTAGGGATGGGACAATTCCGATTCCGAATCGAAAGAATCGAGATTCATTGATTCTGGCCCCATATCTAGTGAAATTCTAGTGAAGCGATGAAGTGATTCTAGTTTCACGTGTCTAGTGAAATTGTTAGGTAGGTAGGTACTGTAACAAGTAAATAAGAAATTAATATTATTAAGACGGCTGAGCAGTGAGCGTGGCCTTGAAGAGGTTTTTAACCCTTTAAGTAGTGAGTTAATTTGTAGGTAGGTAGTGGTAAAAATTCTATAGGAAGCAGATTTTTGTATGATGAGAATATAAAGCTATCAAATAATAAGCCAATTTTTAAAATTTCCAAAAAAAATATATATATATGTTTTTTTTGCAATTTTTTTTCTATGTACACTCGGCCAAACATAAATTGATCGTTGATCAAATTTGAATGACTGCTGGTCATGTCCCATACCAATCAAAGCTTGTTATTATCGTTGAAATGTGGGGTCACCTACTAGAGTGAGACAAGGAGATCGCTTGGACTGACTTTGGATGGTGCAATCTAACATTTGTCAGTCAATCAAATTTGATCAACGATCAATTTATGTTTGGCCGAGTGTACATATATTATTATTATTATTATTATTATTTATTTTTAAAACATCAGCATGTATACAGTGTTTTGCTGGTAGCGGGAATAGAGCAAAGCCCCGTAGCACAAGTGCCCCGCTACCAGATACATAGAATAAATACAGAAACAAACATTACGACAAATTAATAAATAACATGAATTAAGGTGCCCGAAGGCCCAAGTCAACAACAATTAAAAACACAGCATTTATCACAGGTCAAATTACAATTACAATATTACAATAGGTATATCTTAAATGGCAGCCAAAGAGGTGGACAGTAAGGATTTAAAAATTTTAAAACTAGTTTCCTCTCTGAGAACTGTTGGTAATTGGTTGTAAATTTTGGCTGTCCTGCAATAAAAACCATTCTGATAATTTAAAGTTCTCGCAAAAGGCGGATTCATCATACCAATAAGATTTGTCCTTGACTTCGCAGATGTATTAACGCTAATACGGACCAGGGGACCTACATCTGCAAGATTTAAAATTACTTTCTTTAGAAATAAAATGTCAATTTCTTTAAACACACATTCCATTGACTTAATATTCGATAAAATACGGCGGTCCCCACTCTCAATGTCGAATCTACCCGTGATAAATTTTGTCGCCACATTTTGTATTCTGTAAATGCCAGCACGTAAGAGATACGTGCATACTAGTCAAAGGGTAAATCGATTCCAATGTAATTGAAATTGTTTATAAAATAATGCTTTGTTCGAGTCTTCAGAACTGTTCAATGAAAATAATTTTATAGTTTGGTTTGGGTTAATTGTTTTATTTCGTCCTACAGATGTTTACTGCCATATTTTTACTAATTTTCAGGCACTAAACGTCTGTAGGACAAAATAAAAATAATAAACCACTCCAAGCTATGAAATTATTTCCATTGAACTGTTCTGAAGACTCGTACAAAGCCATATTTTATTAACAATTACATTGGTAAAAGATATTGATAAAAACCAATTTAAAACTTCTTCAAGGTCAAACTCACTACCTACTCAGGCGTCTTAATACCTAATCTAGTGGAATGGTCGCTCCATGCCAGCTAAGTCGTACGGCGCACACTCTCATATAAAAAGACTGGAGCAACCCACTTTTACTATAAGCATCAAAGTGGCATTTTCGGCATACTGGATCTTCAAAATGGGAAATCTCACATTGTTGCGAAATATTTTTATTTAATAAATAAGTTAATAAGTTAATAAGGCAATAATAAGTTATGCCGTTTGCGAGCTGGAGGACAGTGAAAATCGTGAAATTGTATGGCTTTCAGATAATAATAATGATGATGATTCAACTTCCAATAAATTCCACGGTCTCCGCCATAGCCTAAACGGCTGGGCCAATTGATCTGAAATTTTCACCACGTATCCAGGTTGTCTGCCTGAAGATACCTTGCCCTTATGATTTTTTTGTGCCGCCATTTTGAAACCGGAAGTGACGTCATAAATCGAAAACGAAATTTGCGCCAATCGATTCAGACGGTCATCTATATGAAATATCAATAGTCAAAATATACATTTACTATTACCGAAACCGGAAATGACGTCATAAAAATTAAAAATCAGACTTGAATCACCTCTTACTACAATAACTACGTATTCAGATGATACGTAACATTTACATTCTAGGTGGCAGTGATTTCAGCCGCCATTTTGTTAACCGGAAGTGATGCCCTATCTCGAAAACGGCTTGACCAATTGGAACAAAGCTTTCGCTTTTCTTCATGTAGTATTAGGGGTGTTCATTGATAATTTTTTTCAAATCGATTATCGAATCGATGTGCATCAAGCATAAATAATCGATGATTAATCGGATTTCTTATTGATATTACGAAGGGTTGGAACACAAAGAGGAAGGGCATCATATTATTTTGTTATGGCAATATTAACCTCAATTAATTGGAGACGCAATTGTAAGCCTCAATTCAAAAACCTATGACTGTAAATACTAAATAGTAGAGATGGGCCGATTCCAAAATTTCACGATTCCGATTCCGATACCGATTCTTAGCTCCGATTCTTGCGACCCATGCCGGACAGATCAGTGGTGAGGCCCAGACCAAGGGCAGCCAGGGTCGGCCTAACCATGTCCTCCCTTGAATTTGCGGTCCCCTCGGGTCGGCCTCCCCCCTCGAGATGGTGATCCCCCTGAAATCGGGTTCAGCCGGCCCGAATCCTCACACCCCCCCGGTCCGTCCCCATTCCGGCCTGGCCTTCCCACCAGTGCTGGACTCCCCCGGATCGGGCCCGTTAGGTCGACCCCCTCCCCTTGCCCTCCAATTATGTTCAACAAAGTTATATATAACAATTAATGTGCGCAATATAACCTCGTCGTTGACGCGCCATTAAACCAAACTAATCTAATCTAAATCTAAATCGATTCTTGCAATTCCAATTCCGATTCTTCACAAATACCTACAAACCTCACTGAATTTATCACCCTTTGAATTTTGCCCTCAGGTTAGTAATTAAAAAATAAAAAAAGTGGTAAGAAAACAACATTTAATGTATATTTAATGTCATAGATCATTAATTTTGTTGGAAAGTAAGTTGTAATACAAGGAATTGTGCTTTGGCGATGTTTTTAACCTAAAATATCAAGCTAAAAGGGCGGGATTTTCAAAAAGAATCTGAATCGCTAAAATATCGACAGGAATCGGAGAATCGCGATTCTTCCGATTCCACTGGAATCGGTGGAATCGTGAGAATCGGAATCGGCCCATCTCTAGTAAATAGTACCTAGCTAGAATGAGAAATTTACAGGCTATATAAGAAAACTCACCTGAAACACAAATATTTTGATAAAATAAGACCACACAAAGAAATATTAGAATTATCAACATGAACTGAAGCTAACGGACGCCATTTTGGATCAGGGGCAGATCTAAGGAGGGGCGGAAGGGGCGATCGCCCCCCCCATGATTCCTCCTCCACCTTCTATTAAGATCAGCATGTTGATTTTTCACTTCGTCAAATTTACAAAAATATCGTAATCATGGCTTGTTTTTTGGCAAAGTTTAATCTTTGCTCTAAAAGTGCCTTAAAACTAAATGTTTTTTCAATATTTCGAAAAAAATTGCCTTCTGCGATAGGCCTTTGGCGGATGAAAGCATGGGCTTCCACAGGGGTGACTGGGGGGGGGGGCAAGGATGTCAGGATAGCATACAAATTTGGTGGTGTTATTTACGTATAGTTTCATTTTCTAAACAAAAAAACTCAGAAAATTAATTTCGAAGTGTCAACAAACCAAAAAATACCCTGCGGGGTAAGGTGGGGGCACTACCCCAAAGTGTCCAAGCTTAAAAAATAATGAATTGTTCAACAAAATACACCTCATAACGTCTTAAAATTTGATTCAAAGTGTCCAAAAACCAAAAAACGCCCTGCGGGGCAGGGTGGGGGGCTCGCCCCCCACACCCCCCTTAGCCCGTGAGACAATTGTTTTCCTTGCATTATCCTCACCCCCTGGCAAAAATACTGCGGACACCCGTGGTTGGGGATACCACTAGACCCCTTCATATTTTCCAAATCGCCCCCTCCATGACAAGAGGCTAGATCCGCCCCTGTTTTGGATTGGGTACATTCGAAATCAGTGAAAAACAGAGTAGTGAGGAGCTCTAACGGAAAAGGGAGCACTAAATTTGCAATTTTTGTGGAATTTTCTTCTAATCGATTATTTATCTTTAAATCGGATTGATCGACTTAAAATCAATAATCGATTTGATTTAATCGTAATCGTGAACACCCCTATGTAGTATCATTTTTATCATTATTTATTACCAAACGCAACTTTAATTAGTAACCATATCGGAAATGGCTTATTGGGCTCATTGTGGCTCTGATATGTGTTTCAAATGTGAGAATAATCTAAAAAAAGGAGTGATATCCCCATAAAAAAATCTTCGTGTAAAAATACCAGCCAAGTCTTTCCAACTATAAAAAAATAGAATAATCTAAAAATTCAGCACTGAAAAGTAGTGATATCAAAAAATGGGCCAAGTCAAAACTTAATTTAAAAAACCAGAATATATACTTGGCGCATCGTTTTTAGGGCATCTATTCGACACTAAAAGTTGCAAAACGCCACCTAGCGGAAAAAGTTAACATCTATACCACGAGTACTTGTGCACATGCGCACAGGGCGTGTTCAGGCAAGTCACTTACCGTATTAACTCATGTATAAGACGCAATTATATGTCAATATTTTGATTCTGAAAACAGCCCTGCGTCTTATACACGCATACCAAGCTTTTTTTCCCAGTAAATCCAAGGTGGATGTTTGTAAACAGAGCTGTGGTAGACTGCCACAAGTTGTCTATCTCTACCTTTCCCTCTCACTCTGTCTGGACTACTCATACTGTGTCTAGACACAACACTATTAACATATAAAATTTGTGCAACAAAATGTTTTCCTTTGCATTTATATCAGGAGACAAAATATATGTTTACGTGTGAAAAACATTGCTCTGACAGACATAAAATAGACTAAACACTGTTGAATGGCGATCTTAATGGAAGGGGAGGAGAGGAGTTGGGTTTGTTTTGGAATGCAGAGGAAAGGCAGGTGCATGCCTCTTAGAGCAAGCAACAGCTGCTGGGAATAGACTCCCCTCCCCCCTTTCTCAGAAGCAGGAAATTACTGTTTGTTTACAACAAGTTGGCAGTGATTTTCATTCAAATAGCTCAGTTAGCTGGAAAACCAACATTTAGATGGATATCATGCATACAAACACACACTGTTTTTCATCATTTACTGCGTCTTATACACGCATGCTAAGTGTTTTCTTAAAATAGATACTCAAAACAAGGGTGCTGTAACATGTAAACTGAGGGAGGGCGGCCGCCCGAGGTCAACCGGTCATACAACCCCTCACGCGCTCGAGCAGGGGCTCGGGAGTTGTTGACCGGCCAGCGACGGAACTGGTTGTGTTGTGTGTTGTTAGAGAGACGTTTCTAGAAGCCGACGCAGGCAACTGATTTTTGTACAGAGAAAGAGTGTTGATCATTATTATTTGTCGGACTGTCTTACGACGACTTGTGCTGTGGGATTAAGAGTTATTAAAAGTATTGTTCAAGTGTGATTGTGTTCAAGGTGTTTTGTTTACGAGCTTCGTGCTTCCTCGTACCCCAGAAGCACGTGGCGCCCATTCCCGTCCGCCAGCGTTCCCCCACCCACCCCATTCCACCGTTAAGAAGGGGCAAACGTTATAACTGGCGCCCGACGTGGGACCGAAATTTTGAAAATGGATTACACACGACTGACGCGTGACGAGATCGAGTATGAGTTGAAGATACGCGGACTAGGCGAGGGACTGACCACCGTTGCCGAAATGAAAACCGTCCTCGCCCAGGCCCTCAAGACCGAGAAGGAGGGGAAGAGCACCTGCCCGCAAGAAACCACTCTGGATCCGGAAGAGGAGCTTGAAACGTGCAAGATGAAAATAGCGGACCTGAATACAGCGATTACCAACTACAGCGGTTCGTCCAAGGCGGATTCGGAGTACAAACGAATAGAAACACGTTTGGGACACATCTTGCGCCGGCTCGGAAGGGTGAGTGCACTCATCGCGGACGTGTGTACAAGACGAACGGAGCTGATACAGGAAGCAGCCAAGTGCGGGGACAAGCTTAAGGAAAAACTGCTTTCAGACCCGTTAGCTATATTGGCGGCCAATAAAACTTTGTCAGATGCCTTGGCTAAGTTAGCAACCGGCGAGACCAGTGCCAGGAAAAAGTATGTTCCAGCCAGAGACTGGGGAGTTACCTTTACGGGGGACGGCCGTGGGTTGAGTGTAAGCGCCTTCCTGGAACGCATCGAAGAATTATGTGAGTCCAGACTACGATCGAAGGAAGACTTACTAGTGGAAGCAATGGATTTATTCGACGGCTCAGCATTAGTATGGTACCGATCCATTAGGCGGCAGCTCGGCTCCTGGGAAGACCTCACGCAAAAACTACGAGAAGAGTTCCTATCACCCGACTATGACGAGGAGTTACTCGACGAAATTAAGAAGCGAACTCAAGGACCGGAGGAAACCATTGGAATCTACGTCGCCTTCATGAGGAACTACATGGCGCGGCTGCAGACACCTTTGGCCGAATCCGTCCAGCTAAGTATAATTCGGAAAAACTTAGACCCGTTTTATGTGGACAGGTTAAGTTTGCAGCAGATCGAGTCCGTGGCCGACCTTCTTAGCCTGGGACGGAAGCTGGAGTACAGCCGGCAACGGGTACGCAAATTTCAGCATCCCGTGCAGCAGAAGGATTCTATCGAACCTGACCTGGCCTACCATGGACGCCGAAGACTGCCAGATCGTCCAGGCCCGAACGTCGGTGCGGTACAGGAAGAGAATCTAGCGGACGTCTCCACAGCGACCTCGAGAGGCAGCAGAGGGCCATGTTGGAACTGTCAAGGTACCGACCACACCTATCGCGATTGTTTGGCAAAAAGGTCAGTGTTCTGTTATGGTTGTGGTGCAGCAAACGTTTTGAAGCCAAATTGTATCCCTTGCCGTGAACGTGCGGGAAAAGCAGCAGCGGGTCGAGTGTAGGGCGGACTCCTCCTGCAAAGCTGATATGTTCGCCTCCTAACGAAGAGTGGTGTAACTGGTTAGACGTGGTAGCCAATCATAGTCTTCGAGCCAAGCTGGACCATATCCTGGCATCGGCAGGGAATGATAGTCGGCCTAGCCTGAAGGTACACGTGTTGGGGATAGCAATGCAGGGTCTTCTGGATTCCGGAGCATCAAGAACGATTCTTGGTCGGGGCGGCTGGGAGAAGATCAAAGCACTTCATCCTCCTCTTCGGAAAATGGAAGCAGGTATGGTGCGCGTTGCTGATGGACGTTCTTGTCAAGTGTTAGGAGAGGCTGATCTGCCGATTGAATTAGATGGGAGAGTAAAAGTTTTACCAATTTTGGTAGTCCCATTACTGGAGCGTGCCTTATACTTAGGGATCGACTTTTGGAAGACAATGAGGTTTGTCCCCGATGTAGCGCAGGGTACCTGGACCTTTAGTGATAGTGGAGAAATACCCCGGGTAGCCGAGTGTACTCAAATCAAGGACAGACTCTCACCCAAGGAAAGAATTCAGTTGGAGAAGATGGTGACAGATTTGATGGCTCTCCCACAGGATAAGCTAGGGGTAACAGGTTTAGTGCATCATAAGATCGATACAGGAGATGCGGCTCCCATCAAACAACGGTACTACCCTTATTCACCGGTCATACAGAAGCAGATTAATAAGGAACTCGACGAAATGTTAAGGGACGGAGTAGTCGAACCTTCAACCAGTGCATGGAGTTCACCTATTATGCTAGTAGAGAAACCAGATTCCAAGGCCTTTAGGGTATGCATAGACTTCAGAAGAGTGAATGCAGTGACCAAACGTGACGCATATCCTTTGCCGTACGTGTCAGCTATCTTGGACCGGTTAAGGAATGCAACGTACATGTCCTCCCTAGACCTGAAAACGGCGTATTGGCAAGTGCCCCTGGAAGAAGAGAGCAAGGAAAAGACGGCATTTGCAGTGGCGGGCCGGGGTCTTTTCCAATTCCGGCGGATGCCCTTCGGGTTGCATAATTCTCCAGCAACGTGGCAACGTTTAATAGACCGAGTATTAGGCCCAGAACTAGATCCCCACGTATTTGTGTATCTAGATGACGTGATAATTGTTACTCCTACTTTTGAAGCACACTTCGAGGTTCTACAGAAGGTGTTGCAGAAGTTGAAGGCGGCGGGCCTGACATTAAATAAGGACAAATGTCAATTTGGCCGTTCAGAGTTGAAGTACCTTGGGTACATGGTTGATGAGGGGGGTTTACGCGTGAACACTGAAAAGGTTACGGCGATGATTAACTACCCGACGCCCAAGAATGTTACTGAAGTTAGACGTTTCATTGGACTGGCAAGTTGGTACCGACGTTTCGTACCAGATTTCGCCACGAAAATGGTACCACTGAATGAGTTGACTAAAGGGGTACGAAAGGGCCAAAGAAATCCGCCCTGGAAGTGGGAGGAAAAGCATGATCTGGCTTTTCGACAAATCAAGAGCCATTTAGTAGAAGCTCCCCTCCTCACCTGTCCCGACTTCAACCGGCCATTTCTGATACAAACTGACGCTTCAGAAGTGGGTCTGGGAGCAGTTATCTCACAAGAGTTTGATGATGGAGAAAAGGTCATTGCGTATGCCAGCCGGTCATTGACAAAGAGTGAACGGGTCTACACCACCACGGAATTGGAGTGCTTAGCGGTGGTCTGGGCAGTGGAGAAATTTAGACCGTATGTGGAAGGCTCTCCATTCACAGTCATCACGGACCATCATTCCTTAATCTGGCTACATAACCTCAAAGACCCGAGAGGACGGCTCGCTCGTTGGGCGATAAGGCTGCAACAGTACTCGTTCGAAATTCTGCATAGACCCGGTTGGAACCATGCTGTACCGGATGCCTTGTCGAGATCCGTGGGACTTCTGGAGTCTATTGAAATCACCAAGGACGACCATGATGACTGGTATACGGCCCAACTCAAGAAAGTAATGGATTATCCTCAAAATTATCCGAACTGGAAGGCTGAAGATGATAAGTTGTGGAAGCGTTTACTACGAAGAAAAAAACAGTTCCTACTAACTCCAGAAGACGAAGGCTGGAGGATGGTAGTTCCGAGATCACTGCGGAAAAGTCTTCTAGTAGAATACCATGATCAGCCGACAGCCGGGCATCTGGGAACCTTTAAGACTATCAAGAGGATATCCGAAACGTACTACTGGCCAGGCATGGCCGCCGACATCAGTCGTTATGTCCAGAAGTGCAAGGTCTGCCAATCCCTCAAGCCTGTGCAACAACTACCAGCGGGGTTGATGGGAAGCCAACGGGAAGTCACCAATCCTTGGCAAATGATCTCCACAGATCTGATGGGCCCTTTCCCGGTTTCCTCTAAACAAAACCGGTTCCTGTTAGTGATTGCCGACTGTTTCACCAAATATACCTTACTCTTCCCGTTACGAACTGCAACTGCAGAGAAGATAGCCCAAATCATGGAGCATGAAGTGTTTCTCGTGTATGGAGCTCCCCAATATGTGATCTGCGACAACGGAACTCAGTACACCAGTAAACAGTTTGTGGATAAAGTTACCGGCTATGGGGGGAAAATCCTTTACAACCCAAATTACCACCCGCAAGCGAACCCGACAGAGAGAATCAATCGCGTCCTGAAGACGATGATAGCGTCGTACGTGAAGGATAACCATCGGAGTTGGGACAAGAATTTACCACAGTTGAGGCACGCCATCTGTACGGCGACACACGAAGCGACGGGTTTCACACCCGCTTTTCTCAACTTTGGCCGAGAACTCTTCTTGTCCGGGACGTCGTACCGCAAGTTGGAAGAAGATGGTTACGCTCCGAGGATGGGTCCACGTGAACCTCGGGCCAAGCTATTAAAGGAACTTCCCGCACTCTACGCCGAGGTTACTGATAGACTCCAAAGAGCCCACGAGAAGAACAGCCGGATCTACAACCTCCGTCGCCGTCCACTGCAATTTCAACCAGGAGATGTTGTTTGGAGAAAGACTTTTCCCCAATCAGATGCCGCGCGCTACTTCACGGCGAAGTTAGCACCGAAGTATACGCGGTGCTTCATCCACAAGCGGGTGTCCAACCTAGTCTACGAGCTGCGGGAGGAAGATGGGCGAGTACTTCCAACCAGGTGGCACGTACAAGATCTCAAGCCGGATGCGACGCCCGAAGCAGAAGATAATTTATAAAATAAATTCTTAAAAGAGGAAAAGGTGGAGTTTGTAACATGTAAACTGAGGGAGGGCGGCCGCCCGAGGTCAACCGGTCATACAACCCCTCACGCGCTCGAGCAGGGGCTCGGGAGTTGTTGACCGGCCAGCGACGGAACTGGTTGTGTTGTGTGTTGTTAGAGAGACGTTTCTAGAAGCCGACGCAGGCAACTGATTTTTGTACAGAGAAAGAGTGTTGATCATTATTATTTGTCGGACTGTCTTACGACGACTTGTGCTGTGGGATTAAGAGTTATTAAAAGTATTGTTCAAGTGTGATTGTGTTCAAGGTGTTTTGTTTACGAGCTTCGTGCTTCCTCGTACCCCAGAAGCACGTGGCGCCCATCCCCGTCCGCCAGCGTTCCCCCACCCACCCCATTCCACCGTTAAGAAGGGGCAAACGTTATAACTGGCGCCCGACGTGGGACCGAAATTTTGAAAATGGATTACACACGACTGACGCGTGACGAGATCGAGTATGAGTTGAAGATACGCGGACTAGGCGAGGGACTGACCACCGTTGCCGAAATGAAAACCGTCCTCGCCCAGGCCCTCAAGACCGAGAAGGAGGGGAAGAGCACCTGCCCGCAAGAAACCACTCTGGATCCGGAAGAGGAGCTTGAAACGTGCAAGATGAAAATAGCGGACCTGAATACAGCGATTACCAACTACAGCGGTTCGTCCAAGGCGGATTCGGAGTACAAACGAATAGAAACACGTTTGGGACACATCTTGCGCCGGCTCGGAAGGGTGAGTGCACTCATCGCGGACGTGTGTACAAGACGAACGGAGCTGATACAGGAAGCAGCCAAGTGCGGGGACAAGCTTAAGGAAAAACTGCTTTCAGACCCGTTAGCTATATTGGCGGCCAATAAAACTTTGTCAGATGCCTTGGCTAAGTTAGCAACCGGCGAGACCAGTGCCAGGAAAAAGTATGTTCCAGCCAGAGACTGGGGAGTTACCTTTACGGGGGACGGCCGTGGGTTGAGTGTAAGCGCCTTCCTGGAACGCATCGAAGAATTATGTGAGTCCAGACTACGATCGAAGGAAGACTTACTAGTGGAAGCAATGGATTTATTCGACGGCTCAGCATTAGTATGGTACCGATCCATTAGGCGGCAGCTCGGCTCCTGGGAAGACCTCACGCAAAAACTACGAGAAGAGTTCCTATCACCCGACTATGACGAGGAGTTACTCGACGAAATTAAGAAGCGAACTCAAGGACCGGAGGAAACCATTGGAATCTACGTCGCCTTCATGAGGAACTACATGGCGCGGCTGCAGACACCTTTGGCCGAATCCGTCCAGCTAAGTATAATTCGGAAAAACTTAGACCCGTTTTATGTGGACAGGTTAAGTTTGCAGCAGATCGAGTCCGTGGCCGACCTTCTTAGCCTGGGACGGAAGCTGGAGTACAGCCGGCAACGGGTACGCAAATTTCAGCATCCCGTGCAGCAGAAGGATTCTATCGAACCTGACCTGGCCTACCATGGACGCCGAAGACTGCCAGATCGTCCAGGCCCGAACGTCGGTGCGGTACAGGAAGAGAATCTAGCGGACGTCTCCACAGCGACCTCGAGAGGCAGCAGAGGGCCATGTTGGAACTGTCAAGGTACCGACCACACCTATCGCGATTGTTTGGCAAAAAGGTCAGTGTTCTGTTATGGTTGTGGTGCAGCAAACGTTTTGAAGCCAAATTGTATCCCTTGCCGTGAACGTGCGGGAAAAGCAGCAGCGGGTCGAGTGTAGGGCGGACTCCTCCTGCAAAGCTGATATGTTCGCCTCCTAACGAAGAGTGGTGTAACTGGTTAGACGTGGTAGCCAATCATAGTCTTCGAGCCAAGCTGGACCATATCCTGGCATCGGCAGGGAATGATAGTCGGCCTAGCCTGAAGGTACACGTGTTGGGGATAGCAATGCAGGGTCTTCTGGATTCCGGAGCATCAAGAACGATTCTTGGTCGGGGCGGCTGGGAGAAGATCAAAGCACTTCATCCTCCTCTTCGGAAAATGGAAGCAGGTATGGTGCGCGTTGCTGATGGACGTTCTTGTCAAGTGTTAGGAGAGGCTGATCTGCCGATTGAATTAGATGGGAGAGTAAAAGTTTTACCAATTTTGGTAGTCCCATTACTGGAGCGTGCCTTATACTTAGGGATCGACTTTTGGAAGACAATGAGGTTTGTCCCCGATGTAGCGCAGGGTACCTGGACCTTTAGTGATAGTGGAGAAATACCCCGGGTAGCCGAGTGTACTCAAATCAAGGACAGACTCTCACCCAAGGAAAGAATTCAGTTGGAGAAGATGGTGACAGATTTGATGGCTCTCCCACAGGATAAGCTAGGGGTAACAGGTTTAGTGCATCATAAGATCGATACAGGAGATGCGGCTCCCATCAAACAACGGTACTACCCTTATTCACCGGTCATACAGAAGCAGATTAATAAGGAACTCGACGAAATGTTAAGGGACGGAGTAGTCGAACCTTCAACCAGTGCATGGAGTTCACCTATTATGCTAGTAGAGGTCACTATACTAGCCATCACTATACATCCATTCACCTATTATGGATGTTTGTAAACAGAGCTGTGGTAGACTGCCACAAGTTGTCTATCTCTACCTTTCCCTCTCACTCTGTCTGGACTACTCATACTGTGTCTAGACACAACACTATTAACATATAAAATTTGTGCAACAAAATGTTTTCCTTTGCATTTATATCAGGAGACAAAATATATGTTTACGTGTGAAAAACATTGCTCTGACAGACATAAAATAGACTAAACACTGTTGAATGGCGATCTTAATGGAAGGGGAGGAGAGGAGTTGGGTTTGTTTTGGAATGCAGAGGAAAGGCAGGTGCATGCCTCTTAGAGCAAGCAACAGCTGCTGGGAATAGACTCCCCTCCCCCCTTTCTCAGAAGCAGGAAATTACTGTTTGTTTACAACAAGTTGGCAGTGATTTTCATTCAAATAGCTCAGTTAGCTGGAAAACCAACATTTAGATGGATATCATGCATACAAACACACACTGTTTTTCATCATTTACTGCGTCTTATACACGCATGCTAAGTGTTTTCTTAAAATAGATACTCAAAACAAGGGTGCGTCTTATACACGAGTGCGTCTTATACACGAGTTAATACGGTAAATGTCAATCGTAACGAGTTCAGTAAAAGTTATAATTACATCGCGAAATAACAGAAATTGATGCTTACCTCAGTGTCAACAATCAAATACAATCGGGATATTTCATTACAACACACATTCATTCAAATTCTTGTGAAAACGAGATGTCTATTCACCAAAAATCACCCTTTGACAGATGCAAATTGTTTTTCTCACGGCCTTCTGAACACCCATTTTTCTGGACGCCTCCTTCAAACAATTGCAATCTGTCAAATGCTGCTTTTGGTGAATAGACAACTCGTTTTCACAAGAATTTGAATGAATGTGTGCTGTAATGAAATATGCCAATTGTATTTGATTGTTGACACTGAGGTAAGCATCAATTTCTGTTATTTCGCGATGTATTTATAACTTTTTACTGAACTCGTTACGATTGACATCTAAGTGACTTGTATGTAAAAGTACGCACGCGCTGGGATTGTACTCGCGTGAGCGGCCATCTTACTGATATAAGCGCATTCTCTAGGTACTTTTAGTGTCGAATAGGCGTAGATTTTATGCATATTTCACATGTGGCCTATACATCTAAACTATCTAGGTATATGTGTGATGCGCCAAGTATATTTTGGTTTTTAAATTAAGTTTTGACTTGGCTTATTTTTTTATCACTACTTTTCAGTGCTGAATTTTTAGATTTATTTTATTTTTTTATAGTTGGAAAGACTTGGCTGGTATTTTTACACGGATTGTTTTTTATGGGGATACATAATTACTTACATCCAAAAGAATCAGAATCACAAAAATCACTTTTTGAAGATTTCATGATCGGAATCGTGAAAAATTGGAATCCTCCTATCTGACGTACAAAAATGTATTTTTTACAAGCTAATAGAACATTATAATAAGCACAATGTAAAGACTTACACTCAAGATTAATGTATTTTTTAATGAAATATTTCGTTTTTTTTTACAAAAACCTTCATCAGTCATTACTTCAAAAACTAAAAACAAACAAGGTTGAGAAAATTGACAGGCTTCCTCAATTCATAAAAACAAGGCCATTCGACTAAGTATCCAAAAAAAAATTTACCTAACATTAAAAGAAAATTAATATCTAACTAACTTCAAGAATGATTAAATTTATATAAAACATGTTCCTCAAGAAATACCTCAAGAAAGAAGAACTAGCAATTAATAGAACATTGTTTATTAATATGAGATGATACATACGATGGTCCACAGCTTGCTAGGACATGTGAATAATGAGAATACAACTAGGAGATGATTATGAAAGAATGGGGGAGGGGACTTGCTCTAGAGAGCAAGTCCAGAGCTCTAGTTGATTAGAGTCAACTGGAACAAAAAAAATCAAGGGGTTGAGGTTAAATCAGACGCCAAAAGTGCACACGTGGTAAAAATTTGAGATCAATCGGTTCAGCTGTTTAGGCTGTGGCCTGTTTACCGGATTCTAGCTCCAGCCTACTACTACTATGACTAGGAACTACGACTACTATGACTACTATGACTACTACTATGGCTCTGTGTAACGCGTTGATGAGTGAGCACCGGACACGTGCGCAAACATAGAACCGAAGATGCGTTAACACATAGAAAACATTATTAAAAGTTTTAACATTATTAAACTACTTGATTAAACGTTACAGTACGACATTAAGCCCCAGACAAAAAAACGGAATGAATCCAACGTTCCACAATTACAATAAGACAATGTAATGTTTTGAACTGAATGAATCAAACCTTTCAAAAAATTAGCAACCTTCAAGGAAATGTCAGGCTAGTCAGAAGCTCAGAAACTGAATGAATCCAACGTTTCCACAAGTATAGGTAGAAGAAGACAAATATGAAATATCAATGTTCTGACAAAAACTCTCGAAAAAATAATAATCACCTGCTATAAAAGCGGGGAAACTTTACTTAAACCTTCACAAAGAACACCAAATTGCCAAACTTTCAACGAAAATAAGGAAAATGCTGGAGATTTGAAATGACGTGTGATTACAAGAAGAGAACAAACGCCACTCAATGAAATTATTGAAATATCGACTTATGTTTTATAATCCCTCCTGGGGGGTTATTCTTAATTCCCTTGTCGTCTCGTATCAATTGAAACGGCGTCACTACCGTGTTAAATAGATAGCACTCCAGTGTGCAGTGAGCCCGTATCACGTGAAACGAGACTACAAGGGAATTTAGAATAACTCCCCTGGGCCCTGATTCTGTAACTCCATTGCGACCGCTTAGCAATTATTTCAATGTTAATCCTTAAGGAAGAAATTGCTAAGCGGTCGCAATGGAGTTATAGAATCCCACCTCTGGATGCAAAATCAGCCAAGTATAGATGCACAGGAAGCACGGCCATCAGGACTACGAATTTACGAAAAGTCAATCAAGGTCCTTAGTTTTGAGAAAATTCAAAATGATTTGTTTGGAAATACGTTCCATATTGAATTATTAAAATAATAATAATAATTATAATAATGTAATTTATTGAGCACATAAAATAGGTACACAATTGGTCTGTATTATTATTATTATTATTATTAAGTCTTTATTCTCAACAGAGCCAGGCTCCACTAGTGAGAATGTAATATAGAGAAGGGAGGAGAGGAAACCCGGTACCGGCATGTAGCCTACTCCTGACGAAAGATACCAAGGGGACCAACGGCTTAACGTCCCTTCCGAAGGACGGTGTAACATTCACAGCACGAGCCTCCACAACCCGCGCCGTCGAGAGACTGATAACAGGTGGAGGGAGGTCGTCACACTAACCCCCAAACACCCCAGTCTCTCTGACCCAACGGCAGCAACCTGGCAAGGCAGAGTTGAATGGTCACCCATCCAACCGCTGACCGCGCTCAATGTTGCTTAACCTCGTTGATCTAACGAGAACCGAGGTATCCAACACACCAGCCGTTCAACAATCGAGTCGTTGATCTTCCATACATCCATCTCTTCTCTTCAGCTGCTTCACCTCTTCACCGTTTACCTATTTCTTCTTAAGTTATTCATAAAAGTCATTATACATATAGTTGTGCTTCAATGTCAGTGGTAATATTGGAAGAACATCCAAGCATTTGCTTTTTTTAGCTGAGGGAAAACCACTGAAAAAACATTCTCAGCAGGATGTGTGTGATCTTTATTGTTGTCTTCCAATGCACATTACTTCTTGTTCTTGAATTCTTGTTCTTGAATTAGCGTGAGTTTGTTCTTGACTAGTGTCTTGAATGGTATTAAACTTAATGTCTGCTCTTCCCTAGTTGTTGCATTATACGCTACCGAGGCTGAATATGAAAAACAATTCTTAAATTTTGTACCTCGATGAGTGCCAAAGTCGAGCTATTCTTTGGACCGCGTATCTCTTCCGTGAATATCTTGTCTTCTTCTTAACTTATCATTCAAATATTTAGGTTCTCCTGTTAACAGTATCTTGTGCGTTGCGCATGTCAAGTGAAGATTCCTTCTTGCTTCCATCTTCAACCAATGAAGTTTCTGAATGTAGGGACTTATATGGTGTCTTCTCTTAATATTGAATATAAACCTGGCACAAGAATTCTGGACTTTCTGAACACGTCCTATATCTTTCTTTGAAATGCATGATCCGTAAACGATGTCGCAGTAATTTAAATTTGATATTATAAGTGCCTCAACGAGCTTTGTTTTTGTTGACCTGGTCAGGATTTGTTTAAATCTTTGCAATGTTCGTAGTTTGCCGTAAGCTTTGCTGTTTGCTTTCTGAATATGATCTGTGTATGTCATTTGGCTATCCATGATTAAACCTAAATTCCTTGAAGTTTCTGAAATGGGAATTGTACAACCATTTATATTTAGTTTAAACTCGCTTTTAAGTATTTTGATTCGTTGACATTTGCTCCCTATAATCATTGATACTGTCTTCGAAGTGTTTAAGGAAAGTCCTTGACTTTCACTCCATGCAGCAATAGACTGAAGATCTTCGTTTATTTTCTCTTGCGCTGCAGCTAGATCTTGAGGGCGAAAGGTATATAGAAGCTGGGTATCATCTGCAAATTTGTGTATTTTGCAGTGTTTCACACTCTCATCGATATCAGTTGTGTAAACTATGAACAGGAGTGGAGCTATACTTGAACCCTGTGGTACTCCTGTTCTATTTTTCCTTGGCATTGATACGTTATTAGCTGATAATTTTACCCGTTGTTGACGTCCGGTGAGGTAACTTGCAAACCATTTAATTGTCATCTCTCCCACTCCAAGATATGTGAGTTTAGCCAGTAAGAGTTCATGGTTGATTGAGTCAAAAGCTTTTGTAAAATCTAATAGCATAAGACTTGTAACCATTTTCTTCTCCATTCCCTTGATCGCTTCATCAGTTACATCTAGGAGTATTGATGTTGTCCCTCGATTTTTTCTGAATCCTGACTGACTATTGGATAATAATTTCAGTTCTTCTAGGTATGCAGTCAGTTGTTTCACAACAATTCTTTCAAGTATTTTGGACATTGTAGTGAGAATACTTATGGGTCTAAGGTCTTTGAATTGTTTTGGATGCGAGCATTTTGGCAAAGGTGTTATTACTCCTTCTTTCCATAGATCAGGAAATATTCCAGAAACAAGAGACAGATTCACAATACTGTGTATAGCATTTAAACAGTTTGGCATGCATAGAAGTAATGTATTGATATTTATATTATCAATGCCTGTTGCTTTGGTCTTAATTTTCCTCAATTGATCAACTATTTCTTCTGTACTAACTGCTCTGAGCTCAAAGGCATTTTTTGACGTAACAGTGTGAGTGTTGTTCTTGTATTGATCAATTATATTTGAAGCAATTAAAGAATTTGGTATTGAATCAACATAATAGTCATTTATCAAATCCGGCTTAGCTAGTTCTTCAGGAATTATTTGTCTTGGCTTTTTCGAACTGTGGATATCCCACTCTTGAAGTTTCTTCCATAAGAATGCAGAATTGCCTACATTTGCTTGTATTTCTTTCCTCATGAATGATCTTTTCTCTCTCTTCTATTGTTATGTATTGTTCTATTGTATTGTTATTGCTATTGTTATGTAATTTCTAACATGGCAATAATATTGCCAATTAGCTGCAGATGGCCTTCTTTTGAACTTCAAAAGTGCTTTTGACTTGAGCTTGCACATATTCTGAATGTTATCGGTAATCCATGGACATTTCGGTTTATTGGTTGTAAATTCCTTGATCGGGGCTAGCTTATTCTCAGTATATTGTAAATTGTCGTTAAGTATTTTTAGCTTTATATTAATATCATCTTCACCATCTGCAATATTCCAGTCAATGCTGTTCAAAACATTTTTCAATTCCTGGGGATTAATTTTTATGATACATTCAATCAAAATAAAAGTATCTGCTTTTCACTGAAAATTGACAATAATAGTATCTAAACACTCTGGTACCTAAAGCAAATCAGATTCAGTTGAAGTGGAAAAGCATTCATTTTCAAAACTTCATTTCTGAAAGCTATTAAAAATGCCAATAAGTTCATACATTCTTAACTGATTGGGATGAAAATTTTTCAAATAAGAGACAATGTTGGTCCTAATGATCATGCAAAATATGAGTTTGACCAGATTTATCGAAGACCATTTTCATTTTTCAAGCTATCAGGATATATTTAAATTTTAACCAATAAATGGATTTCAAAAAATTTTGGGTCTGCAAACAGAGAAGGTTGTCTTTACATGTGTGCAAAATTTCAGATCGATCGGTGGAACGGTGCAACTTCTATTGCTCCACTTAACAACCAAAAAAAAAAAAAAAAAGAGGTCTGTGTCGAAAGGAGACGCTAGCTTCGCTCGCTCAATTACTGATTATTATGAAAACCACCCTAAAACACGATTTTCCCGGCCCTCTAGCTCGCAAAGGGCGTAACCTAGTGTTCCCAAATTTGGTAGGTATATGTGGTGGGGTATGTATATGTGGTAGCTCGAAATTAAGATATTTCGCAACAATGAGAGATTTCCCAATTTTATGATCCAGTATGCCGAAAATGCCACTTTGATGCTTACAGTAAAAGTGGGTTGCTCCAGCCTTTTTATATGAGAGTGTGCGCCGTAAGACTAGGCTGGCGTGGAGCAACCGCTCCACTAGATCCATTTTAGTTTTAGGGAGTTTTAGGAAGTTTTAGTACCTACATAACCAATCAAATAATTTAAATTCTACATTATACCTAATCCAAGCAAGCTTAATAACTGCCAAGGTTTTTTTAAGTTATAGCTTTCCTACCATTCCTCACTGACGTCGATGGTCTAAGCTGGCCAGCTCTGATTTGTTGCGTCGCAAGGCTCAGGCCTGAGCCTAGAAGCTGCACAGCTCTAACCAGCAGTACCAGCTGTTCAGCACGGCGATTCCCTTCCAGTGGCGACGCTTTTGAAGTTGCTAGATCAACCACACAGTCAGCGAGGGCCAAGACGAAGTTCAGCTTGGCCAGAGTTTCATTGTGCTCCCTCTAGATGCGGCAGAAAAAAAACATGTAACTGATTGTGTTACAACACTGGAGCCAGTGTTTAGTTGTGCTTGTTTGTGTTTAGGGAGTACTTTAGAATTAGTATTCAATCTTAGTAGGTAGGTATTAGGTAAATAAAAACAAAATATCAACACAAAACAAATATTAATTGTCAATATGTTCTCCACTCCAACTCCAGAGCTTATTGAAACACAAACGTTGTTTACAAGCAATCATTATAATTACAACTACATTTGCCGCATGTACCAGGAAGTTCTGATGCAAATGACTTACTTTCGTATGTTAATATGGTCTCTAGAGGTCATTACATTTTTATTTGGGAAAGAAGAAATAAGAGAAAACTACCTCTAGCAATGTCTCCTCCGTGAGTTCAGGAGCGAGGAACGTAATTGGCTGGTCGAGAGCGTTGGATGATCCAGGAGGAGTATCGCGGTGAAAGAGACGCTGGAAACCACCTTGCTCAGAGATGTCCGGCAGGGTCCCAAATGGCATCACGGGCGATCGACGTACATTGTTGTTATCAACAGCTGGTAGCATCGCCAGTGGGCCACTTAAGATAGGGGAACTGCGGCCTGTAATAGATGTAAAAGCAACTGCATTGAAGAAATTGTTTGCCAACGTATCACCCACACATAGCTTACTCCTCAATAAAGGGTCTACAGCACTTTAGACAAGTATCAAACACTGGTGTTGAAGTAAATACCGCAGTGTATGATAGTCCACTGATTGGTAGTAGGTATAAATATTTTATATCACATTCCACACTATTTAAAGTAAAAAAGAGATAAAGCAGAAACTTGCAAAATTTCCTTTCATATCTATTTAACATCAAAGATTATTTTAAACACTAGGTACTACTTCATAGTTGCACTCAGGTGTTTGGTGTACTTTGTAATTTCTGGAGCAGAAGGTTAACATTGCCAGTTCTCAGTGAATGTGAACACATGGAAAGTTACCTGATGGTCGAAGAGGGGATCCAGGTGAGACTTGCCACGTGGTGACACTAACTGGTGGCGGAGTCTCGCAAGACGAGCCAGAAGCTGACCGGCGCCGCATGGCCCCACCCGGCGGTGTTCCAATCACAAACTGTACCTTCAAATTAATGTAAAGAATCAATTTCATAGTTCTTCAGCAGTATAAAGCTTTGGGAGGTATAATTTTCTATCATAGACAATTAAATCAAATTACTATGATTACCAACTTACAGAAGGTGGTGACAAGGAGCCGAGGTGTGGTTGATCAGCTGGCCTTTTCATAGTGATTGGTTGAGATCGTGGAACAGCTTTTGTGATTGGTTGACTATTTGACTGTGCTCTTGAACGTTGCGATGGAACAGGAATTGGCTCAGATATCGGCAGAAAACTGGGTCGAGGTGGACTGGCTCCACTTACTCTGTAATTAAATGTTAGATATTAATAATTATGGAAATTACATGGAAGATAAAATGAATTATGATGCTTTTTCTAATGAATGTCGAGTAGTATTTTCAAATCCAATTTTTCAAAATTCTCTATATTGGTTAAAATATACAAATAGTAGTCTAACACCCACACCATGTATGAGATAAAATCGAAATCAATTCAAATTTTAAATGTTACCTACCTACTTTTAGTTTTTTTAGTTTTTTACACTAGATAGTGTAACCCACATTTAAATCTTGCCAGTAGGTATAGTTATAAACAAACAATAATTATTCTTTCAAATTTGTTGAAAATTTAAAGATTGCATTCAAATATGAAAAAATTACAAATTGCATATTATTTTTTAAATATTTTAGTTAGTTGGATAGTTGGACAACTCCCACATGAACTACGATGCCGCTAAAACCCACCAGGGGGCCAATTCTTGAGTTTTCATGTTTTGAAACCATGTGTGGTTTCATTGTTTAAAACGTAAAAAAGTTGAAGACTAAGCAATAGTTGTCAACTTTTTTACGTTTTAAACAATGAAACCACACATGGTTTCAAAACATGAAAACTCAAGAATTGGCCCCCTGTGGCTAGTTACGAAACAGTCTGTTGCAATAAACTATACTCAAGACCAGATAAAGAAAATAAATATTAAATAACAATAATAATTCGTCCCTGGATCCTACTAGAGGTGACCCTGTGACTCACGCTCACGTGAATGTGGGTGATTGTGTATCCCTGTGTAAATGTCGTGCACGAGTGTGAAAAATGTTCAAAAAAATCAGATAATCGACCATATAAATAAATAAACTCCACTGAAGTATTGAAGCAGCAACCCTTGAGAGTAAATAAGTATCCACCTTACTCACTGTTTGTCAAAAGCTTCGGAAGAACTGATATGAGCCGGAACCAGGACGTAGTCCTCCTCATCTGGACTGCTGCCAGCTGATCTGGGTTCGAACACCTTGGAGTCGACAGGACTGCCAACAACGGGGGACCCACTTGTCTTCTTGTGGAATGGATTGCCGTAGAACGCATTATCTCTCCCCGATGCTCTTGGTTCAAAAGGCGCTTTTGCTTCAACATGATCTTTTGGAGAGCGAGTGTCAAATACAGGCGGACTGCAAGCTATCGGAGACAACTCAACACTGGGACTGGGTTTCTTCAGAAAATCATGCGCAAAGAATGAATCAAAGTCAAGCCGGTCTTTGGCATTGCGCCGCAGGAGGTTCATAAGAAGATTTGTGAGAGAATCTGAGGTTCCAGCCGGAATGCGTGGAGACAAGTTATGGTTGTTCTCATAGTATTGTTTCAGCGCCTGTGGCGTCTGGGCTTGAAATGGTGCTCGGCCAGTCAAACATTGGAATACGATTGTTCCCAGCGACCACAAATCGGCTTTGGCATCATATTGAAGCGACATTATCACCTCAGGAGCCTGCAGACAAAAGAAATCCGTACAATTTGGCAATAATAGAGTAAAAGATTCAGGTTTGATATTAAACTGATCATTGACAGGTTGTTTACGACATTTTTTTAATAGCGTTACAGGACTTGCAGTCTTATTGCTGCCAGAACAAAGTTACTCGTTTTGACAATGCGCCATTATATAAGGGGTGAAGTTTATAAAAAATTCTAAACTCGGACTTTCAACCGAGTGAGACGTTAGCCCCCTGCGCTCTGCTGGCTTAACCTCCCATCCCAAAGATTGTGCAACGCCCGTGGAGAGACTGATATCAGGTGGAGGGGTGTCGTTACACTAACCCCCAACCACCCCCAGTCTCTCTGACCCAACAGCATCAACTGGCAGCCCAGACTTAAACGGTCACCCATCTAAGAGCTGAACGCGCTCGATGTTGCTTAAGGGTCATTCCAGGGGATCTCACTCACCTCTTGACCTCGACCGACCCAGATTTTGATGAAACTAGGTACACTTGTTTGCACAGTTCGCTCGCGAACTCTCGACGAGGAAGGTTGTGCTATAGGGTAGCTCCGAGTCAATTCGTGTGCTGTGCAGGAAACGAGTTTTGTTGGACGTAATGCCACCAAAACTTAAACCTAAATCGGGTACGCCAACGGGTGACGGCGACGATAACTTCACATTTGACAATTCGGATGTGTTAAAGGATATTAATAATAAATTGAACATTGTGCACGAATTACGTGAAGAAGTTAAAGGGATTAGCATTAAACTCGAAGTGCTAGACGACATCAAGCGGCAGGTGATTGACCTCGAGGCGAGGGTGGACGTGAAGGACCGGCAGATTGCTGACCTGTCTTCCAGGCTAAATCACCTTGAACAGTACGGGAGGAGGTCTAACATCGAAATCTTAAACGTCGAGGTGAGAGAAGACGAAGACGTTGAGGGAATTGTCCTGGCCATAGCTCGGAAGATCGGCGTTAGTCTTGAAAAGTCCGAGATTGAAGCAGCCCATCGAGTCCCACGGCGAGTTCAAGGTCGCATTGAGAAGATCATCGTGAAGTTCTGCTCCAGGAAAAAACGAGAGGAGTTCCTAGCGGCAAAGCGTCAGGTAGTCTCAAATTCAGACATTGTGACTGACGGCTCAGGTACTGTTCGTATTTATATAAATGAAAATCTGTCTCCGTACTACGCGGATTTATTGTGGCAAACTAAACAACGTGCTAAAGAGCTAGATTATAAATTTGTCTGGGTCCAACGTGGTCAGATTTTGGTCAGAAAATCAGACGCGTCGAGCAAGATTATAAGAGTTAATTCAGTCACTGACCTTGACTTTCTAGTGGTTAAACCCAATGCAAACATGGACTGATGAAGATGAAATTGATTGTGGAAATGATAATTGTTCTGTGGTTGACGAGATTGACGACTGGTTTCGTATTGATAATATTGTGTATTCTAATGGTATAACTGTGGCCCACCTAAACATAAGGTCTCTAAACAAAAACTGGGATGAGTTCACTATCCTGATGCAAAGGCATCTTGGGGTCATTGATGTAATTGTTTTGACTGAGATTGGTATAAGCTATGTATACGAACAAACATGTTATCTCGAAGGTTATAATGCCTATTATAAAATTCGAGAAAACAGAAGGGGTGGAGGAATTGTTATTTTTGTCAAAGATGTACACACATTCAGGGAACAAGATTATGTTTTTCATAGTTGTGAATCCATTTCAGGTCTAATAACTTTTAACTATTCGAAAATTGAATTTCAATTCTTGGCTATATATCGGCCGCCGAGTTACAGCAGAGTTCAATTTATAAAGGAGTGTGAGGTGTTTTTTGAAGAGAGTGAGGGACGATGTGTCAATAGTATATACATTGGTGATGTAAATATAAATGTATTGGATGAAGAAGATAGTGTTGTCGAACTATATGAAAATAATCTTGCTGGGCACGGATACATGAAATGCATAAATAAGGTTACAAGAGAAGAGTTTAGAGAGAATCAGTTAACTGTATCATGTATTGACCACATCTACATAAAGTGTAAATTCACTGAGTTCAGATCTGCCATTGTGACTACCAAACTATCAGACCATTACATGATTTTGACACATTTAATTGTAAATAAATTTGCGAAAACAGATCAATGTAATCGAACAATTTGTAAACAACATACTTTAATTAATGAAAAATTACTCAAAAAAAGTTTAAGCGGAATTGATTGGTATGAATTTCTGAGTATTGATAATGACGTAGCTATAATTGAACAAGTGCAGAAAACCTTTGCGAGAGAATACGATAAGGCCAGAACTCAACGAGTGAAGGTAATGAAAAAGAGGGAAAGGAAGGACTGGATTACTCCCGATTTATTTGAAGATATGATGAAACGGGATCGCTTATTCAAAAAGTGGAAAAGATGTGGAAGCACTCATCCAGACAAACCTAAATTAAGATCAGAATACAATAAGTTTCGTAATAATTTGAATAAATCTATAAATCGAAGGAAATTTAAATATTACAGCAACTTAATTCAAAAGTCAAAGGGGAATTTAAAAGTAACTTGGGAAATCATTAATAACTTTATGGGTCAGAGCAAGAAACACACAGTTGATGAGGTGATCCACAGATATTTGGGTAAGACGTTGGACGACGAGACAATATGTAACAATTTTGCAAAAACATTTATTGATGAAATCGAAATACTTAAAATCAACTGCCCAGTAAATTTGCTAATCAACACTCAGAATGTACCGTGCCTACAATCAATGTATTTCAGACCTATTAAAGAAAACGAAGTACAAAAGTATATAAATGAAATGGATAATCGTAAGGGTCCGGGTAGTGATGGTATCCGCGTGGTTGACTTGAAACTTGTGTCTGAAAAACTATCCCCTGTTATAACCAAATATATCAATCTCAGTCTCAAGGCGGGTAACGTAGCGCAAGTTATGAAATCATCAATAATTAAACCAATATACAAAAAAGGTAACCACTTGAAATTTGGAAATTACAGACCAATTGCAAAACTGCCTATAATAGAGAAAGTAATGGAGAAATGTGTAGCATCCAGGTTAGTTGAATATCTCGAAGAATTTAAAATAATTTCGGATAATCAGTACGGATTTAGAAAGGGTAAAAGTACATCGGATCTTTTTCTGTCACTATGTGATGATATTAATAATAATTTAAATAATATAAACCATATTCTGGCTTTATTCATAGATCTATCCAAAGCTTTCGATACGATAAACCATATTAAACTCATTGAAACGTTAGAAAATATCGGTATCAGAGGGAATTTGCTATCTTGGTTCATTAGTTACCTCAGGGACAGAGAATTTTTCGTAAATATAGGATCAAGTAGAAGTGAAACAAAGTCATGCAACATTGGTGTTCCGCAAGGTTCGGTTTTAGGACCTACCTTATTCTTGATATACATTAATAACGTCGTAAAGATCATAAAAAATTGTGCGATATATCTATATGCGGATGACATTTTACTTCTATCTTCTCATAAATCTTTGAAAACAGTTAATGATAACTTGCAAGAAGACTTAGATAATATTTTGAAATGGACCCACGATAAAGAACTAACCATAAATGCCGATAAAACTAAACTGATGCACATATGTTCACCATTCAACTCAGACAGGAATCATGAAGTTAGAGTTATTTGTCACTCCCATGAGTGCTTGCATCAGTGTCCTGTCCAGGCGAATTGTCAATGTCCAACAGCTGAAAGTGTGCAACAAATTAAATATCTTGGGATAACATTAGACAAAAACTTCACTTGGAGACCCCAAATATCTTCCATATGTAAGAAACTTCGCAGATGCGTTTACATAATGTACAACTTAAAATATATCTTGCCATTTCATATCTTGCGCTCAGTTTACTTTGCCTTGGTTGAATCAATTATAGGTTATGGTCTAGTTGCGTGGGGTAACGCATCACAAACATATGTCCAGCAGGTATACACTCTGCAGAGAAGAATTTTATTGAACATGATCCCTGCAATTAAGTTAGACATAATTAAAAATGATTATAATATTTTCAATTTTTGTCGCACGTTGCCAATAACATTACTTTTTGAATTTAAACTCCTGATAAATTTTTATTTTTCTAATAACTTTAAAATAATAGAGACAACTGCTACACATACTAGAGCTAGGTGTGTAGGCGTTTACAAAATTCCGCGATATAATAATAAACATGGACAGCGTCAACTCCAATATATAATTCCAACATTATTTAACGAACTCCCGATTTATTTAAGGAACATTGAAAAATATATTATTTTGAAATACGAACTTAAAAAATATTTGGCCCACAAACTAGAAAAAATTTACACAACTGATTGATCGGTACCCCACGCACTTTGAAATATATCTGTGCATTGTTTTCCCCTTTGTGTATTCTTCCTTGTAATATAATATGTAATATAGTGTAAAATATTTAATCATGTCGGAAAACCTATTATTATTTGTTAACTCCGCAGTTAAACTGGCGTCCTGATGCCAGTTTTGCGGTGATTGTGAGCGACAATTCTTTATTTCTTGTACTTATGTTTTTTATTAGTGTATTTTCTGTTTACCTTGTGTACAACCAATAAAGAATATTGTAAAAAAATAGTGATGGAAGTAATCCAATTTTTATTTTTTTTTACTCAAAGGGTTCAAAAGTTATAGAGGGTTGAAATTTGGGGCTTTTTCACCCCCGCGCGGCTGGTTGCTATCATTTTAATTAATTTTGAGGGTAGTATGAGAGCTACAGAGCTCCAAAAAAATGCATTTGAAAGGTAAGAACATGATCTGCATGAATATGTATTTTATCTTGACACTTTGTTGACTGGTATTTAATTATGATTTTTCCCATCTACATTTTCAAAAACGACCCTAGGGGAAAAACATATTTTTTTGGGGGTTGATTTTTTTTTTAATTACAAAACATATGCATGACTATGTGTGCCAAATTTCAGGACTGGCCCTCCAGAACTTTTTTATATATATATATATTTAGTGAGAATCATCAGTTTTGAAGCATCGTTCACCTGCAATATGACAAACTTATAGGTTACTTACTTCCTGTAAAATTAATTAAAATGGTTAGGTGACTTCTAGTTCTTTACCTTACTGCAGCAAATGATTTCTGAGCCCTGTAGTTGCATTGCTTGTGTCTGCAGCTGACAATACATACCTGTATATTCGGCCGGTTGCAGTAGATGGGTAAGTCAACGATAAAACTTCATCGAGAATCGAGATGCACTTGCAGCTGGTCTGGTTTAGTGGGGTTAGGGATGGGAATTTTCCGGAAAAATATTTTTTTGGAAATTTCCAGAAAAATTTCCGGAAAAATATGGAAATATTTCCAATTTTAGGAAAAATAACCCAAAACATTGGATTATCTACGTTCTTCGAAAATTTTCCGCAGTAGTCTAGATGAATTGAAGGGCCATGTGAAATATCCGGCAGGACCAGGGCTTGAACCCAGGAGCTCTCAGTTGAAAGGCAAGAGCTCTACTACCATGTATATCGGAATGTAACCGACTTGGTAGCTCCGGTGGTGAAGTCCTCACCCGGCAAATGAGAGGAGGTTCGAGTTCCAGTCCAACGAGTATTTTATTTTTCACATCTTGCATCCTCCTTCAATTTGATACATGTGAACTGCATTATTCGATTATCTTGCCAATCGCATTACAACGGACTATGAAGAATACTAGATAGCACGTAGTTATGCAAATTATTACGATCTCAAAAAGCTATTCATTGTAATCCACACGTGAAAGCTGGCTATCTTCATTGATCAGATTGTTCACACTTCTTTTGTCAAACAGAGTGTGTTTCATTATCAAAATTAAATTTTAATTAAAACTACAATTAGAGTAAGAAATTTCAATTTTTCCACTTTTATGGAAAAATATGGGTAAGTCTGGGAAATTTCCATATTTTTCTTTCCGTCGGAAATTTTTCCACGGAAAAATTTCCATGGAACATCCCTAAGTGGGGTAGAAGTAAGAAGGTGCTGGTCCATGGGGGTGGAGGAAACTAACTTTCAGTTCACTTGTGCTAGATAGTTTTTGCAAAACAAATGCAAGCCACTCCGTCACAAAACTACATACATCGTCAAAGGCAAATGTGTGGTTTGAATATCTATCATGCCATCTTCATCACTATCCTCACTGGCATTTACTTGATCTTCTTCCTCAGCAACATGTACAGTGTTTGATTCATCAGACAGAGAAAATGGTTTCTCATTCAAAGATGCCAGAGACTGTGGAAGAAATGCATGGAAACCTCGGGTTCCAGTGATAGTTATTTTAAGGAGTTAAACCGTTCTTTCAGTACGGCAGTATTTTCTTGCATTTCTTCATCCGATACAAATGCAAATGTAACGGTCCACATATTTCATGCTGCCCACTGGTATAAGTCAATCGGAGTCATTATCTGATCATCACATGGCTCCTGTAAGCTTGCCCTTGCCGCAATTACGTTTAACTGTTCCACCAACTCAGTCACAAAGCCACTTTTCATGCGACGTAGCAAAGAAATGCCATTCTGCTGAAGAATTGAAAGTCCTTTTGATGATGACATTTTAAGTTGACAAAGATTTTCTTGTGCTTTACTGAAAGAACGGTTTAACTCCTTAAGGTTTACATGCATTTTCTTGCATTTGAATGTGAAACCATTTTCCCCAGTCTGATAAATCAAACACTGTATATGTTGCTGAGGAAGAAGATCAAGTAAATGCCAGTGAGGATAGTGATGAAGATCGCTTGATTGACATTCAAACCCACACATTTGCCTTTGACGATGTATGTAGTTTTGTGACGGAGACTGGTGGCTTGCATGTGTTTTGCAAAAACTATCTAGCACAAGTGAACTAAAAGTTAGTTTCCTCCACCCCCATGGACCAGCACCTTCTTACTTTTACCCCACTAAACCAGACCAGCTACAAGTGCATCTCCATTCTCGATAAAGTTTTATCGTTGGCTTACCCATCTACTGCAAACGGCCGAACATACAGGTATGTATTGTCAGCTGCAGACACAAGCAATGCAACTACAGGGCTCAGAAATCATTTGCTGCAGTAACGTAAAGAACTAGAAGTCACCTAACCATTCTAATTAATTTTACAGGAAGTAAGTAACCTAAAGTTTGTCATATTGCAGGTGAACGATGCTTCAAAACTGATGATTCTCACTAAATATATATATATATATATAAAAAAAAGTTCTGGAGGGCCAGTCCTGAAATTTGGCACACATAGTCATGCATATGTTTTGTAATTTAAAAAAAAAATCAACCCCCCAAAAAAATAAGTTTTTCCCCTAGGGTCGTTTTTGAAAATGTAGATGGAACAAATCATAATTAAATACCAGTCAACAAAGTGTAAAGTTAAAATACATATTCATGCAGATCATGTTCTTACCTTTCAAATGCATTTTTTTGGAGCTCTGTAGCTCTCATACAACCCTCAAAATTAATTAAAATGATAGCGACCAGCCGCGCGGGGGTGAAAAAGCCCCAAATTTCAACCCTCTTTAACTTTTGAACCCTTTGAGTAAAAAAAAAAAAAAATTGGATTACTTACATCACTATTCTAAACAAGTGTACTAAGTTTCATCAAAATCTGGGTCGGTCGAGGTCAAAATGTATTTTATTTGAGTGAAATCCCCTGTAATGACCCTTAACCTCAGTGATCTTACGAGAACCGAGGTATCCAATGCACCAGCCGTTGGGTTTAAGACAATAGAGGATTAAAACAATTTACCATCTCTCAAATATCTTAAAAACATATTAGTTTGGTTTCAATCCAATAGACAATGTACAATGTAAAACGCACCATATACATTGGAGATCCACACAGAGTAGCTGCCATCACACCATCTTGCAGGAAACGTGCAAATCCAAAGTCAGCTGCAATCAAAAGCAAGGAATACACATTTTTAACTGTCTACCTACCTACCCAATTTTTACACTCTTCGTCAGTGGCGTGCCGAACCTATCTTGAGGACCGGTGCTTATTTATTGATGGGTATACCCACCCACCCCCAATGGTCAAGAACATAAAATTGGCAGCGGACCCCCCAGTAGGTACATGCAGGTCCGGGGTGCGAGCATAGCCTCGGAAAAAAATCAATTTCAATACCAACTTTGAAGGTTTTTGGTGCATTTTAGACTTGAAAATAATTTATCATTGTTAATGTTTGATGAAGCACCTCTTAAAACTACAGAGAAACAAATAAAGTGAAGTGAATTATTTTAGTTTTAGCTCTGGGAAGTAATTAATTTAATTATTAAACGGTTTGCACCCACACAAATGCCGCGCATCGATTTTTTCTCTTTTGGTTATAGACGGGTTTACAATAAGTTTACAGGCAGGTACGATATTTTTGAAGGAAAACAGAACAGTCAGTATAATTTATATTAGAAATAAAATCAAACTAAAAATGCCGCTCAGCGAAATTTTGGGATTTTGACTACATTAGAACGAGTTTTAAATGATTTTACAGGTACGACAATTTTGAAAGAAAACAGAAAATTCATTCATGTATAAAAATCACACATAAAAAGCCGCGCAGCGAAATTTTTTTTTGGCTTCATTACAACGGGTTTAAAATGATTTTACAGGTACCTACTAAGTATAATTTTGAAAGAAAACAAAAATAAAATAAAAATGCATACATAAAAATACCGCGCAGCGAATTTTTTTGTATTTTGGCTACCTTAGGACGGGTTTAAAATGATATTACATTAGCAATAAAATCACACATAAAATAGCCGCGCAGCGAAATTTGTTGTTTTTGGCTACATTAGAACGGGTTTAAATGATTTAAGTGATTTAAATGATTTTGAAATGAATAAACAAAAACGCGATTTATTTATAAAAAGAAAAGCACACATAATAATGCGCTGCAGCGATTTTTTTGGTTTTCGCCTACCTAGGACAGGTTCAAAATGATTTTATATTACTCTGTTTTTTAAGGAAAACAGAAAAGTTCTTAATTTATATAGGTAAGTAATAAAATTATAAATAAAATAGCTGCGCAGTGAAACTTTTTGGTTTTGGCTACATTAAAACGGGTTTTAAATAATTTTACAAGGTACTGTATTTTTGATAGAAAACAAAAAAGTCATTAAAACAAAACAAAGTGCGGCGCAGCTATTTTTGGTTTTCAACTCTACATTAGCACACGTTTAAAATGGTTTTTCAGGTAGGTACAATAATTGTGAATGATTATTTTTTGTATTAGACTACCCAAGGGCGTATCCAGGATGAAATTTCGGGAGGGGGGGGGGGGGGCCGACATTACTAATATTTTGAAAAATGACAGTGTAAACCAGGGGGTTCGGGGGCACAGCCCCCGAGAAAATTTTGGATCAAGGTCATTCATTTAGGTGCAATTTTGAATCGCAATGTATAGCTTTTTTGGGAAATTATAAATTACAAAATATCAAAAAATTAGACTAAGAGGTTAAAGAAATGTGTGTGAATTTAAACTCAATTCTAAACAATTTGGAACGTTTTTGACATGATCTATCTATTTTAAGTTTTTTTTCCCACATATTATTTTAAATGTGCTTATTTTCTTAGATGAAATCCTGATTTCGTGGTGGGGGGGGGGGGGGGGGGGGGCATGGCCCCATCGGCCCACCCCTGAATACGCCCTTGAGGCTACCCAAGGACGGGTTTAAAATGATTTGGGTGCAATTAATTCAACGGATTCAATGGATTCATGTTCGTTAATTTACATACATCATAAATTATACACAGACAAACTGTATCTCAGCGATATTTAAATTTCCTATGCTTCTTTGCTGATAATAAATACTATTTTCGATCCAGCATGAAGGAGCATGAAAGAAAATACCTACAGAAGATGATTCTCTAACCGTTATGCTGTTTTTATGATTCATCAAATCCTTTCAATAAGTACTGAAAATGGGTCAATTCAATATTATTTCATAAATATTTTAGTATCCATCCACCCACCGAACCATCAACCTGCAGTTTTTGCAACCATCCACCCACCTAGACCTACTCAACCCCTAAAATGTATCAATTGCATTAGCACTAATGTACATGTTCACTGGATACATTTATTGATAAAAAATCTTTTGTTCCCTTTCTATTATTGATATTAACATTGTTACTGTTTGCTGTGCAGCAATACGACACGTATACACCCTCATCACCATGTTTGTGGGAATACATTAAGTTGTATTAGTGGAGAATGTATCACTGTTACATTATAAAATGTGTCGCAAGGTGGGTAGGTCCCCTGGCGGGGACCACCCACCCCCAAAAAATTACTGTGCTCGAGCACCAAATTTAGATAGGTCGGCACGCCACTGCTCTTCCTGGTCTCAAAGTATAGGCAAGGAATAAAGGTAACTAATTTTTATGGAAATTATAGTAGGTAGTTCCAGTATTGTAGGTTACCAGAACTACATTGGTAGGTAGGTAGGTACTGCCAATATCATGGAAACACATTATTTTTCGTAATTTTTAGAGATGGGTAGAGAGATTCTAAAAATACATTTCTCGATTATCATGAAATCGGTGGAATTCAGACCCAGGCAAATAATGATTTTGGTTGATTTTTTTCCCTGCAAGATGATTAACGTGGCTCAACCGATCGAACATTCCAAAATATTTATTTTTTGAAATTACCATCATGAATTACTTTTTCCAACATTTCAACTATTATATAATCATCAAATGTAATTTTACTTGCAACTCCTGTCTTACAGCGAGGTTTCAATTTATTGCCTTCCGAGATTGAACAAAACTTTAACACAGGAGGTATAGGAAAATCATTTCGTTTTTGGTTCATAACTTTTAAAAAAGCACACATTGGTAGGTATTGTTTTTAATTTTTTTCCTAATAGAATGTCCAACTATCTATCAGAAAATAAGTTTTTTGTTCAAAGTAGGGACAACATAAAAATAAGATCTTCATTATTAGCCTAAATGTGACACGATTTTTCCTGTCTGCCATAAGATAACATGGGGAAGAAAACTCAATTTATCTCAGAAACTAGACACAAGTATTTAATTTTTTCAAGGATTGTGTATGGCATGATTATCAATAAGTATACAAAAAATTATGAAAATCTGAGACTATGCCCGATTGGATGAGCCACCTTAAGTTTTAAGAGTATATACTACATCGATGACGATAATCAACAGTTGAGTTGTCAGTTTTTCTTCACAGATATCACTTGAGTCATGACGTATCAAAACTACTGCTACCCACACAATTGTGTGGGCAGGATCCAAAAGGCTCTAGAAATTTTGAAAACTCAAAAAAAAGTTGACCAAAATTTTATTTTATGAGAAATTACCACATTTTTTGAACACAGTGACTTTGAAAAATAGGTCTGTTCGTTTCCCTGCCAAATGGTATTCGTTTTGGAAATTTGGTAACTTGTGGTAGCTCACAGCCTGTTCGACTTGAAGTGTGTGGCAGCTTGTTGTAGCCAAAACCTCCCACTTCCTACAGTTACTTCTGAGGTGGTGTGAGTTGTGGTAAAGTCAAAATGGCGACATTTATTTATATTGAGGAGTGACAATGGCATTGATTTCCAACTATGCGTCGATGACGACATGGCCCAAATTATCTACAACATTGGATCCATTTCATAAAAAAAAATTTCAGCTCAAAACTAATTACTAAGTATTTCTTGTCTTATAATCGCTCACTATGAGAAAAAACATTTGAGGTTATGACAAATCTACCATAAAAGCGTTCGTTTTGTGCGGCAACGTGTTGTGTTGTAACTCCGCCCACTTTTGGCTCTACCACAGGCTACAACAAGCTGCCATTTGCAGGTTTTGTGAGTGTAAACAAACAGACCTAATGGTTCTTCCTTTCTGCTCTAGAATACTAACTTATTTTGGGATAACAACCAAAAGGCAATTAGATATAAAGGCTAGCAGAATGATCCAGCAACTCTTACCGATCTTCAACCTGATCTCGGATGGCTGAGGACACGCTTTTCCACCCGCATGACTAAGCAGGATATTCTGAGGTTTCAGGTCTCGGTGTACAATACCCTTGGCATTCAGCGCTCTCATTGCCCCAGCTGAAAGATAAGTCATTTCAATTTTTGTCTCGTTAATTAAAGGTTCGAAACATTAAAATATAATCAAACAAAAATTTTAGTTACCTAGCTGACATAGAAATAATCGGATGGTGTCTTCACTGAGAGTGCCCTTCACTGCAATACCAAAAAATTACTTATGTACAATTCAATGAATGCGAGATTTAATGACGTAAGCACAATCAATGAATGTGAGATTTAATTATGTATCATTCATATGATATCTTACCTCCTAGATAGTCGGCCAAATCACCGCCATTGCAATACTGTAAAAGAGTGTGTTTCATTAACAGAAGAAATGATCCTGGACTAAAGAGCACCTAGACTAAATAACTACAGATCATTTTGCAGTCAAAAAGTTTTCCTTTCACAGGTAAATTTAAGTTGTAGACCACCTAAAGCCTTTCTCGTCAAAAAATTTAATCAGCAAGTCCAGAGACAGCCTTGCACCAGGCCAGGATGCAGATAGTCAGTTGTTTTGTGTTTCACTGTGAGTTTATTATTTACGAGCCTTCTCACTCATTTTTGTTGTCTTTTTCCTTCCTACTCGGTTTTACAGGACTTTTGCTGTAAGATCGTGCGCCCGTTTTAGTCTAATCTGCCTCCGACTGAGTAGGTGGTACTTAAAATCAGTTCATATTTTTTTCTTAATTCTTAATCCCCATTTACACGGTGCAATTTCTTGAACAACTTCTGTGTCACATTCCCATTTTTCATACAATTTAGTATTTACACGACGCAACTTTCTGTCACAGACCTTAAAACATGTTCTAATTTCCCTTCAAGAAGTGTTACACAGAAGTATGGTACAGAAGTTGTACAAGAAATTGCACCGCGTAAATGGGGCTTTAACAATTGGAACATTTTTTTAAAATTGAAAATAGATTTTCATTTCGATTTCAAAACATGTGGGAAAATGTAAGGCAGCGACAGATTCCTGTATGGAATTTCATGACAATACTTGCCTCCATGACCAAGAAGACATTGTGTGATGTCTCTTTACAATCAAGCAATGCAACAACATTGTCGTGGTGAAGCTCCGTAAGTTCCTGGAACAATTTTTTGGAAATGTAAGGTTTGAATTCAAAATAATAAGGTAATTTCAGTAATATGTAGATCACCAAGGTACTAGTACTACCTTCAAGATCTTTATTTCTTTTCCCAACAAGTTCTGAGACTTTGCTAAGTTTTTCTTTGTTATGCTTTTGATGGCCACCACGAAACTTGTATTCTGAAAAATCAATCAAGTTAGAGCCTGTAGTCAATGAAATAAAACGCATTCCACTACCGTTGATTGTGCGCTTAATATTCGTTGGGTGCACAAAACTCAATAACTTATTGGAAAAAATCATGAAAAAGATTTAGATTTCATAGGATATTTATGCCATTTGTACATACCTACTACTTGATTATAGATAACTTTGATAAAACTTTCTATCACAGCGATTTATTGTAAGATCTCATTTATTATGAAAAATATAAATGAATAAAAAATGTCTATAGTTAAATTCTGGGCCAGTGGTGGTAGCTATATTATGATAGGTAGGTATTTTATCCCGTACAGGTGCCAAAGATACCAGATAAACATGTGATTCAGATTGCAATCATCTTGGTGTTGTTTACCAATAGTACCTACCCAGTTTTAACATTAATAATCAATCAGAATAATATTGCTGTTCCATTTTTATTTTTAGTAGGTATTAATGTATTTAGTACAAAGACACTCTTCTAAGTTACAAACAACTAATACCTACCTGCAAGGTTCATTGGTAGTTTTGGCTAACACCATACAATATAGGAAGGTAGTACCTACTTCAAACAAATTAAGCTCCTAGATCACATCTTTCATTGGCAGTACATGGACAACCCTTATAAGACATGACATGTCATAGTTTATGAACTACAACGTCGAGTCAATCATAAGAGCTACCGATCAACTGTTAACTTGATAATATCGTAGGTAGGTATGTACAGACAAACCCCCGAAGAGGCTAGGTCAAATGCAATATTTCTGCTTTGTATCAATACCAGTAGTACCTAGTTGAATATAGAAATATGTTCAAACCTTTGTTAGGTAGGTTTAGCATACCTACCTACACATATCTATTTGGGGGGTTGGAACGGAGTTCGTAAGTAAGAACCAGGAAGAATGGCAGGTAAAGGGAGTAACTTCGACCTACTAGTACGAACATACCTTTTTGTGCCTCCCTTTGAACACAACAGCAAATGCACCGTGACCTATCAAATCTTTGCTATTGTATTCGAATTCGCCAACACTCTCCATTTTTTCGTATTGAGACAGAGTTGTTCTACGATTTCTTTGACTGGCATTGACTCAGAGCAGAATACAAAGAGAAAATTATTGAATTATTAATAACTTTTCTTGATGTGCGTGCCTGATAACATAATCTATGAACATTCAAGCCTTTTACACTTCCGCAATCTAAGCACTACTCACAACAAATGTATACAATGATTTAATTGCGCATTCTAAGTTTTAACACTTCTTTGACAAGTAGGCTGAAGACCAAATCGCCATCTTGAAAATATCCCCAAAAAAATCATTCAATGCCCAAGACGACTTCCACCAATCAGCATTCAGAGGACAGGGTCACTCACGGTCTCATCTGCGCAAAGCGCACTCAGCCAACGAACGAGGCCGTGATAAAGTGTCAAAGTCAAATCAAATGTTTATAATATAATATAATATTCTTTATTTATTTATTTTAAAATGAATATTCGTGTGCTATCCAATACTAATATGTTATGTTCTTTTAGGAATGTAATTAATAAGAGTTCTCTTCACGTACCTAGTTTTACGTTTATCAATAAACTTTTAGTTTTAGCTGAAACAAAAAGGCTTATAAATGTGAGGTTATATTCTAATATTTCAGCATGTGCGGAAAGTGTATTTTTAAATGATTCTCGGCTTACAAAAGTAGCAATCATTGGAGTACCTAATGCTGGCAAAAGCACTATAATTAATCAACTGGTTGGTCAACAAGTATTCTCCGCCTCAAGCAAAGTTCATACCACTCGTTTCAGAGCTCGGGCCATTGTTAACGAGGGAAAGACTCAGATTGTGTTTGTAGATACACCTGGACTTGTTAATGCTGCTCAAGCTAAGAAGTAAGAAAACAAAAACTGCAAAAATAGCACCCCAGCTATTTTACCAATTCCCTGGTTATCTGTGTTGTTTTACAATTCTTCCATAGGCTCTGGTTCGGGGCTGTGACTAGGGGCTGTGCATAAAGGACGTTACGCTTCAAGGGGGGAGGGAGGGGGGTGCATGGGACACAGCATGGGACACAGTGTGACAGGGGGAGGGGGGGAGTCTGGAGCCAGTAGGACGTCACGTTTTGATATAGATATTTACAAGCATTTTAAATTTCAGTTGTTATGTCGGGACCGGAAATTTGCTGAAAACGATAAATTCTGATACATTTTACAGTCAAAAATATTCTATTTAAGGGGGGGTAGAGATAGATTTGTGACGTCCTTTTAGGGGGGGGGGGGGGGTCTCGAAAAGTGTGACACAGCGTGACGGGGGGGGAGGGGGGAGCGTGACGTCCTTTATGCACAGCCCCCTACGATTCCGACAGCCGGGATTTTCAGGTTAAAAAAATAGTCCCAACCATAAGTTTTACTGGGCAGCCTAAGAAAAAAAACTCTATGGGTAGACAAATTTGAACTGAGCACCTTAAAAGAAATAACTCTATTGTTAGGCAAAACTTGTGAAAATTACAAATAAAAAAAGTGTGACCCCGGCTGGATTCGAACCGGCGTCATCTTGCACCGTGGTCCAACACGCTATATCCATAGCGCCACCTGGATGGCCATACTGAAAGCCGTTCTTAACCAGTATATAAATAACAAGGCCAGTCGGGACTATTTTTCTAATCTGAAAATCCCGCCTCCGCATTGATTGGATCAACCAATCAAATTTGACCTGTCGTCATTACGATTTATTCACTGATCTTTTTTGAATTTTCTTTAAGGATTCTTGTTTGTCTTTAGGCATTGCTTAGAATCACAATTTCTAACAGATGGTGATTCAGCTGCATCAGAAGCTGATGTTATATGCATTATTCATGATGCATCCAATAAATGGTCTCGAGATCAACTTGATGAAAAAGTTCTTCATATACTAGAAGCTTACAGAGATAAGAGATCAATTCTAGTTCTGAATAAGGTAAGTTCACCATTCAGTTGTTACAGCCTTAGTAGGTACAGGTTTTATACCTAGTTAAATATACTTGGGGTGCACCAGTATGTGACATAGAGTGACAGGGGTGGGAGGGGGAATCTGGAGCCAGTGGGATGTCACTTTTGGACATTTTAAAACATTTTAAATTTCATTCATGTAACGGAGCAGTTACATGGGGGATTAGAAATAAGGAACGCAGCCAGCTGGAGGCAGCGGAAATGAAATTCCTACGCAGTGTGAAGGGAGTGACAAAGATGGACAGGTTGAGAAGCCGTTGTATTAGGAAGGAGCTGGGAGTGGAAAGTTTGGGCTACAAGATGGGTAGAGAGAGATTGCATTGGTTTGGACACAAGAAAAGAATGGATCTCAAGAGAATCCCAAGACAGGAGTTTGAAGAAACAGTGGTGGGAAGAAGAAGAGTGGCGAGACCAAGAGAGAAGTGGAGTGGTCTTATCAGAGAAGACGTGGAGGACAGGCAGCAAAGGTGGCAGAAAGTGGAAGCAGATAAGTGGTGGGAGGACAGGAGGATCTGGAGGGAGCTTGTGGAGAAGTTGGAGGAAGGTGACGAGGATGAAGAAGAGGAGGAGGATGAAACGTCAGGCCTGGCCAGCCGGTTTGGAAGAGATCCGAGGCCCTAGACCCAGTGGGAGCTCCCACTGTCTGACCTGACAACATTGTCGGAACCAGAAGAAGATTATTATTATTTATGTTAAGCCTGATATGTTGTCAATCAATCAATCAATTCTGATATACATTTCACAGTCTAGACTATAAGGGGCGGGGGAGGTAGAGATAGTATTGTGACATCCTTTTAGGGTGAGAGGTCTAAAAGTGTGACACAGCGTGACAGGGGGAGGGGGGGGGGGGTCAAAATACTGTAACTCTATTTTAGCGTGACTTCCTTTATGCACAGCCCCTTACCTTAAAAAATACCTAGAGGTACCTACCTTCCTAAAATATTTTTCTGCAACACACTCTAAATATACCTAATAATAATAAAACGAATGTGTTAATATACCGGGAATGGATAAAATCGCTACCTACTCTGGATGACACCGGTATAGTCAGGGAACTATGTTTCATACCCTGCCTCTCTCTGGCCCATAACATAAACATGTTTTATATGGGTCAGAGAGAGGCAGAGTATGAACCATCTAGTTTCCCTGACTGTACCTACTATATAAAAAGTAAAAACACAAATTAAAATACAGATGCAATATTTGACAGGGTTCGGCTGTCTCCGGCCTACTGAAGAACACCCTAAATATATTGTTCAACTTCTTTTATAGGTGGACTTAATAAAATCAAAACGTAAACTTCTAGATCTTGTACAGAATCTTATGTGCCTTGATAAAGACAACAAGAATGGTTGGCCAAATTTTGAGCAAACATTTATGATATCTGCTCTCACTGGAAGCGGCATTCCTGAATTAAAGGTAAGTAAGTTTTCTCTCTAAAGTCTCAACATTGGAAATATACTTTAAAAGTTATCGAAGTATTTAAGGCCGGGTAGGACCAAAATTGGATTAAGTTAACTATCGATAGTTAGTGGAAGTTAGTGAATCCCTTTGGCTGTGGAATTCGCGGCTACTAGATTCATTGGTTAACTGCTCACTAACTATCGATAGTTAGCTAATCCAAAGTTGGTCCTACCCGGCCTAAGTAAAACAATCTCTTTCTACTGCCATGTTAGGGGTGGGACAGACTATAACTTAAGCTATGTTTTAGTTGGTTTTATGAACAGTGGATAAATATAAATTTTATTTTTTTGGTCTTATTACTGAAATTGGGTGAGCACTCTTTTTATTGCATTTGTTGAAATCACAAATCCATTTTGTCCTCCTGCAAAATGGTACATAATTTAGCATAAATTTGTCTAAAATTGGCATACATTGTAGTGTATAATTTGTTTCGTAGGTACCTACTATTTGTTTTCCTTGATCACATTCATTTTTAATAGACGTGTAGGAATGTTTTTCTCTTCAATAGAGCTTCAATTTAGCTGTTCCACTATGTTACATAATCCATTCCACCAGAAAGTGTCTTTTGTGGGTACCTACTAAGATTCAAGCCAACCGAAATAGATCCTAGGATTATAAGATTGTATTCACCCTGGTCCCTTTAATATTGCGAAATCCATTAGTACTTTCTTTCATGGAGTGGAGTGGAGTAGTTTTTTCACTTCAATTATCCATAAAGTACCTCCCCAATAAATTAGATTATAATGTTTTTTATTTGCAGGATTATTTATTGGCAATATCTACACCGAGACCGTGGTTATTTCCTCCCTATGAGATTACAGACCAGAGCACAGAATCTCTAATTGAACAGAGTGTGCGAGCAGCTCTCCTGGACAACCTACCCGAAGAAGTACCATATTGCATAACCCCGAAGATTGAGCATTTGCATGAGTCCCGGGACGGAACCATTACTGCTGTAGTTCTGATTGGCTGCTCACAGAAGAGGATTGAACGCATGGTCCTTGGAGCAAAAGGCTGGCGTATAAGGAAGATTGCACAAACTGCTGAGCAACAATTACAATCTGCTTTTAACACAACTGTTATACTAAAGTTAGTTGTTACTGCCTCGAAAGAGTAACATTTAATTTAATAAATATATCATTTATACCATGTGTTTCATTTACACACACGTCTTCTTCAATAATTCAACAGCATCATAAAAGCTGAGCAATCTTACATGTTAATAAAATACTGTAAGTCGAGGGTCGGCAACCTTTTTTGGTGAAGGAGCTAATTTCCCAAAAATTAACAAATTAGATAATAATGGGAGCCGCAGTAAAGGCAATCAAATATAATACACCGAAAATAATAAATTGAATTACTAGTTAATTTTGATATTTTGACGAAAGCTCCTAAGTTGTTGCCCCGCAAGGCGTTTTTTATTAGTACCTATTTCAACAATTTTAAAGTGATTCTGGGAATCTAAAATAAACAAATTTAATCAAATAACCTTCCCATTGTTGCCCCGCAGGGCGTTTTGTTTTCGAACTTTCGAGTTTTTCGATTCCAGATCTTTATTTAAATTATAAAGAGCCATTCAAGAACCACCAAGGAGCCGCAGGTTGCCGACCCCTGCTGTAGGTGGTACACATATGTTTGTAAATGCTCATTGCACTATGTTGGCTCAATGTAAATGATAGGATTTTACTAAACATACCTATACTCAATTACTCAGGCACTCGAGCAGTCTGATCTCCCATTCTTTTTAAAAAGCGTTCCAGAATCACATAAAAAGACATGCCCTAAGGGCAACAACTGGAGTTTTTATTGTTGTAATTGGAGCAGTTGTTTGCATCACAGAATCCATGGCGCTGAGAGGGGGGGGGGGGGGGCGCTATCCCCATACCCTGGATATGTTATGAAAAAATAAAAGTTTTGCAGTGTTAACATAGTTTCATTTTGTAAACAAAACTGTGTCAAAAATTAAAAAAAAATGCGGGTCAAGGTTTATGGCATGCACCCAAAACCTTATTGGAGTAAAAAATGTGTAAACTGTGTAAACTTATGAATTTGTATACAAAATAACCTCAGAACGTAACAAAATTGACTTCAAAGTTTCAAAAAACCGCCTTGCGGGCCAAGTGGTGAGGGGGGCAAAGTGGAGAGGGGGCCCCCCTCACGCCCCTTGTTGTTCGAATCAGTTGGTGCATTAGAGCCCCAGAATAACTTCTAAATGAATGATTCGTGAAACATCTCCAATCTAGTAGCAATATGAAATAAATTGTATCTAATATTTTTAAAACATTATCTACATTTTACTCTGGCAAATGTTTATCGAAATTCAAAACTCAAAAATTGATTCCCATAAATTTTTTAATTTGAGATATCAAAATCGACTTACTTCAAAAGTTTGCAAAATCATTAACCCCTGTGTTACGCTCGATTGAAAAAACATATTTTTCTTAGCATTTTGGGGCTAACTGGTCATTAGTGGAGTGGTGGATTAGAGAGGAAACGGTACGGGAATGATGAATTTTTATACGAATGAATCTTATCAATATTCAATGTACTAAACTTATTTCATTTGTGGATCGATATTGATCAAAATCTATACATGCCTATTGCCTAAGAATGATATTCTCATATGAAATATTTCCGCTCGATTGGTTGACTTGATAGGCGACTCTGACAGGGACGCTCGCTACAAAAGAAAAGAGACATAGGACTAGGGGTGCCTGACCAAAGGACTCATCCCGTGTGGTTGTGATTTCATCATAAAGCAATATTTTGATGCATGAACTCATAACAAGAAAATAAAAATATTACTTCTAAGAGCAGTTCCTAAATTAACTGCAAAATTGTTTCATAAAGGCTGATATTTTAAATACTCACGCGACTGCAAGTATAGAATATTGGATTTTGAGCTACGTTATTTTTAAAGTTAACTGAATATTGAACATTGATGCGTATATCGATCGAATTCATTCTTCTGTGCTGAATTGTTGGGAAGGCACAACTCTGGTGTGAAAAAGTGGGAGTATCGAACACAATGGCTCTCGACACAATACCAGTTTCAGCCACATACGTCTGTTCAACATTTAGTTTCAGAGTTTCAGTTTATTTTTACATTTGATAGAGTAAATTTTAAATTTTACAATGTAAACAAACATAAGCTCCACGCTTTATTAGGGTGTATTGTGCATTTTCAAAATAAAAGGTTTGGGCGCATTGTATCAGAGAAGAGCAAATATGAGAAGATGAGGAATCGAAGAAAGATAATATTCACATGTCTGTGCAAATTTAATGCAAAATGATAAAATTAAAAAAAGCAAATATGAGGCATTTCAAATTTATTTTCTTTATGTTGATTTTGAATTAATTTTTTTCTATTTAGTTTTTAAATTAATTTTGCTAATATATTTAAATTATGACTTAATTTAAATTTTATGTTTTAAGTTATTGTAATTTTATTGAATGTACTTTGATGGATCACATTGCAGTTTGGTTTGGTTCTTTGGGCGTAAGCCCGGCTTACCCACCTCTTTTAGTTTACTCTTAACATAGAGTGTGTATTTCCAACGTAAATATTCTTTTGCTATCATTCTTTAAGTGTAAATTATATCAAATTTCATTGTATATTACTCTAGTATTGTATTAGCTGAATTCTGCTACAAACAATAAACTACTACTATTTTAAAGGCTACGCTGAGCTTACACACTTTTTCCTATAAATATAGGTAATAGTAGATAGAATATCTAGAATATAGTATTAACTAAGAATTTTGAATCGTCATCAGGATCAAAATTATAGGTGTCTTAGTATTTTTTCTATCTACTTTCAATCTTTTGAAAACTTGAAAAGTTATATTGACATTTCTCGGAAATGTTTTGCGTGTTTGGAAGGAAATGTTAGATATTATATCATTGTTTCGTTGATGCATTTTTGGCTCTTTCCAAGGTCTGTAGAGCAGAAACTTGCAAATCGCTTATCAACGCGTTACACAAAGCGGTTTCCATAGAGCCCTCTCCTTGCTTCCATATTTTCAAACATAGTTTGAAAATATTTTGTAGTTTATTTAGTATTTGGTTATGGTAGGTTAGTGCTTCCCCCACTCACTTGTCAGGGTGGACGCCGTATACAAACATACTGTTAAGATAAAAATTGGTTTAAATATTTTACAAATAGAGTAGAAGCGCAACAAATTCATTCCTGATATTCAAAATTTTATCTGAGTTAATTTGTTTGGCGAGTGCTTCCCCCCACTCACTTTTTAGAGTGGACGCCGTCTACTAACATTTTTTTCGTGAAAATAAAAATTGGTTCAAATATTTTACAAATAGAGTATACCAATGAAAGTGCTGGTGGCCCTGATAAGGGCCGTTCGCGACGTTTCGAAGGTGTTACTACCTTCCCTTATCAGGGCCACCAGCACTTTCATCGGAACAAACCGTCACCACTGCCATGCAATCACCCGATGGTTCCGAAAACGTCCAATACATCAGAGTAAACAAATTCAAATTCATTCCTAAAATTCAAAACATTTACGGGGCTGTGCACCCCGGACCCGCACTCTGGGGGGGCCCTCCCCAGACCCCTAAAAAATTCAATTAAATTGTAATTATTTTTGCAGTTTTGTCCAACTTAACGATGTTCAAGACTTAACGATGCCGAATTAGAAGATAGTACATTTTCAATTTATACTATCTATCATGTGTATTTATGTCAATTATAAGAGGCTTCAGCATTATCAAAAACACATAAATGTCCATAATGATTGTATCACCCAGGATGCGAGTTGATGGGGGGGAAGGGGGGATTTCCCCCCTCTGGTTTTCTCATCCCCGGCTCTGTTTCCCAATAAAGCATCCCAGAAGGGGATAGATTCCCCCCCCCCACCTCCTATGTAAAATAATTTACTTTTAATCTACAAAACAATAGATACATACTTTTTCTGAAATAAATCTAAAAATAAATTGTCACACAAAACAACTGTCAAATTGCCTTTATTAGCAAATAAGCTGTATTTGATAAGATTTAATAATTCCAAGATTTATTTTGCTTGCCCACCACTTCTGATTTCCCTTTTAAATTAAAAGCAAATCCTCTTGTATAATGCCATTTGTCGTGATGTTTTTCATCACGACAAATGGCAAAAAAATGTACAAATAGCTTAGAAATGCACCAAATCCAATCTTGAAATTCAAAATTTCCCGGGGCTAGCGCCCCGGACCCGCATGATACTGGAGGGCCCTCCCACCAGGCCCCCATTGTGTTCGTAGGCAATCGCATTTTTCGCCTTTGCTATATTTCCCAACATACTCGGAATTTTAATTTTTCCTATCCCCCCCTCTGAAAATTGAACAATTAGCACCCTGGCATCACCGATCTTACCCCTCCACCCATAATCAATGTGTACCTAACAGTAGTAGATACACAAGGTTATTGACACATGAATAATCTCGATAACTACCTAGCCGAACCCTCCCCGAATCCAGAATATTATTACTAGGTACTACCTACTTCGACATCACGCAGCAAAAAGAAACACGCAAAATAGATTCAGTCAACAAGACAAATATTTCAATAAAATAAAAGATAATGATGAATACAAAGATTCATTGATGCTTGTGTCAATAACTCTTGAGTCTTGAGCACCGTGGTCTTGAGTGAAGTTATTTAATTCAGCGGCATATGCGCATATTTTTAATTTATATTTTTAATATATATTTTAATAATGTGTCATTTTTATCTACGTCACCCGCCAGAAGAAGCCGACTGCCTCGTCGGCGAAATGTTGCGATTAAAAATGTACAGAGCATTAATATGCCGCTGAATTAAATTACGTATCATCAATAAATGGCTCGGAACCAAATGTTAACAACTATTGAGTTATTGACCGATTTGACTGAAAATGTGTACAATCATACTTATTGAATGTTTGTCCCTTGACCATGAAAACTTGATGGACACCCAAAACATTGAAAGATACGTAAGAAATCCAGATTAGTTAAGTTTTAGTTGTATTATTATCCTTCCCGTTGGTCGTTGATTCATACGTAATACAAATGCGTTAATCGTCTGTTACATTATAATAAACACAACAGTAATACTAATAATATTTGGTAATAATAAAAGGGGTGTGTGAATGTTCGAAAATTTTGATAACTACGAAAACATTTGCTTCTAATATTCGATTCGATATTCAAAAATAAAGTGAGTAACTCGAAATTTCGAATAAAAATTTCAAATACTCTTGGAATTCGAATCTCGATTTAAATAGAGCTTCTTGGCCAATAAGTATTTTTATTTATTAGAGATTTTGTCTTTTGAATTTAGGTTCCAACTATTCAATAGGTATTCAAAATATTTTTTGTCAATTATTCGATATTCGTGTTCGAAGTCAAAAAACACTATTCGCACACCCCTAAATAATTAAACAGACGTATGGAATTTTATTCAATACAGGCAGGAACAAATCTGTCTATTTGTCAATCATGTAGGTTGGAAAATATTTTTTTTAGTATGTACAACGACTTGACCGACTGGCGAAAAATAACGTGCAGTAAACCGTAAGACTCGTTTAAAACTGTGTACATACGTATGACAGCATGTGATTGTGAATGTGAAGTGTGGTGTGATACAATAATTTTATAATTTTAGTGAGATAATCACAGCAAGATGACAAATTATAACATAAGAGCTAGTATAGTAGGCAGAGATGGGCACTATCAAAGATACAAGTATCTTTGATAGTATCTTTGATACTTGATACTATCAGTATCTTTATCTTGATACTTTTCTTGGAGTCAGTATCAGTATCAATTATCAATTCATATTCAAAAAAGTATCAAGTATCTTTTACTGAAGATACTTTTGATACTTATAATGCACATTTCTCTCAAAACCTGTATGTAGATGTGCAAAAACTTGATTTTAGCACAAAAATGTTTCAGTTTAGAACCTCAGGTATTTTTTTTCTGGGAATAACTTCCGCCCATACCCTTTGTTCACCCAACCCCTAACTCTTTGTTGACTGATGATGACCAAAGTCCAAGAATGCACTTTCGGCTGTGAACTGATCTCCCCCTCCCCCCCTGACCAAATTCTTTCTTGCTATTGGTCGTTTAAAAAATCTTTTGACAGTATCTTTTGATACTCAAAGAATCTTTTGATACTTTGATAGTAGCAAAGTATCTTTTGATACTTTGATACTAGTATCAATAATTGATACTCAAATTTAATGAAGTATCAAGTATCAATTATCAAGTATCTATTTGAAAATTTTAAGAGTATCAGTATCTAGTATCTTGATACTTTTTCCAAGTATCTTTGCCCATCTCTGATAGTAGGTAGTTTACACATCCCAAAAATGCATCACGCTATTGATTGGCGCAACCAGTGGATGGAAGGTCATCAGAAAATGAAGGAAATCGCATGTCAGTGTTCTGCAGATTTTCGTTGATCCAATTGTCTGCACGTCGACTCAATTCTGGTGTAAACATGTCCTTCCACGAACCATTCGCACCTGAAGCAATTTTTTTTTAGATAGGTACAGTACACAACAGGTGCTCCTGTTGAGTGTTGAGATTAGGTTAGATTAGCTTTGATATTGATTATTAAATGTACTATACTCGTTATACCTTTCCTGACGAAAGACTGCTCGCCAGTGTGTAGCAATCCTGTAGCTCGAAATTCATCCCAGTTGACGCTAGGATTTTGTCGAAAATTTTCAATGCTCAAATGTTTTGCCAATCGGAGTACTTGCTCATCTGAAATCTCCTTATTCAGGAACTTGGCAATCTTACGTATTGTGGCGCCGATGTCCTGCGGGATAATTTTAATTAGAATGGTTACAGAAATGGTTACACTGAATGTCCTTAAAGAAAATATTAGATAATATGAACAATCATTTTATTTAAACCAAATATTAGTTTATTTTGTATTTCAAGGACAATAGCTCCTTATTGAACACGTATACCTTATTAATGTCCTCATAAAATAAGAAGAGTACATGTGGATTGTTTGCTTGCTGCCACCCTTCTTCAATGTGTGACCAGTATGGAGCCCACGGCACTGAAACATTATATTATTTTCATTTACAGATTGTTCAACTTCCTTCAGGTATTTTGGGATTTAAAAAAAAACTCCTGTAACATTCTAGATTCTAGTTTGGCAATGAAGAAAAAGGGCTATAGCCACTTACTCAAACTTCTTTCAAAGTAGTTCCAAAACAGTTGGAAGTCCCCCACAAATCCTTGAGTCTTTATAAGCTTGTTAAGATGGTAGAAGCTGACTGCCACATCCTTGGGATTGCGAGCTACATATATGATCTTACAGCCAACCTCGAGTAATTGTGGACTGAGCAGTGAGAAAGGCAAATGAGTTTTGATGAAGCGCGGCTCGAGCATGTCTGTGAGGTGCTTGTACATCGGAGCAGTGACTTGGTCCAGCAGCTCCACTCGCTCCGGGTGGCCTGCCGCAGCCTCCGCCTTCACCTCATCATGGACAAATACAGGGAACCTGCGATGACCAGACAAATACACGCTCAAGTTATGGGGTTTACACTGCATGAAAATATGTCATTTTTTTGTTATATTTTTTTATTATCAGTGTGTGATTTATTTTAGCGAGCTCGCTTCTCTTTTTCGCACTTTTGGCACAGACCACTGTTTATTTTGTCCGTACCGACAAAATACACTCTGTGATACAGGTCGTACCGTTCCTCCAATCCCTCTGGTGGTTATTCTATATCTTTAAAATTCCGGATTCGGCCCGTATACAATTCACGGCCATATGGATTAACATTGAAATTCGGTGCAATGTTCATCCATATGGCCGTGAATCGTATTAGGGCCGAATCCGGAATTTTAAAGTTTTATATCAGGGGTGTCAAAACCCAGAATTTTCGAAATCCGTTGATAGGTTGAAATTTTAAAAACATTTCTTGTTTGGTTGATCCGATCAATTTGAAACTTTGCCAACCATTACCTAAGACCATTTTTTTAAATCAAACTTTACACAGTTTCAGTTCAAGTTCAGCTCTATCGGTCCAGTATTTACAGACTTATTGCATTTTATGTGTTTTGAAAGATCATCCATGTATTCGAGAAGTAAAGTAGAAGGATTAACTATCATAATGAGCTTATTGAAACATTTTTAAAAAATAACCGTGAAACTGTGACACTCAGAATTAGATTTTTTCGTTGTGCCCACTCTCCCCTACCTACTAACTTATTATATGAATATATATTCTTATGTACGCTATTCTAATGTGAGTTTTGTGAAAGTTTAAAGAACATAACATTCCATTTGCACGAAAGAAGATGCGGCAGTGAATATGGAGTCATCGAAAAATTACCGAAATCAAATGGTTAGTTGGACTTGGAACATCTGTTTTGTTTGGACAAATATCATAATCTCTATTGTTTTACAAAAAGAATATGTCTGCATGATAAACTTTATGAAATACTATTTTATTTTACTATTTACTATTATACTACTATTACTAGGTACTACCTACTTTACTATTTATGAAATATTTTATCTCATACTACACTCTCAAAACTTACCTAACTGCAGTAAAATATGCAACGCATGATAAAATTTCACATACATTAAAATCTAGAATTCTTTTACGAATATTAGTTTTGTAATTAGAAATCGATCTAACAAAATATAAATTTTAACTTGAGGAATGTGTATAAGACGTATTTAAACATGATGGCTGTTTTTAAAGATCAAATTCAAGATAGCATATAACTTCGTTTATGATTATTTACTTAATTTGACATTTTCATTAAATTAGTAGAAGCAACAGCGCTCGGCATCGAGCGTTTTGCGTCACATGGGTCATCCTAACATTACCCGTGTCGCTAATATGAAATTTGCTTTTCAATCATTTGTATTAGTCCTTCGTAATGATATCGTTGGAACTCGTTGGCAGATTCCGTATGTTATGAGCCCTTTACGAAATTTGACTATAATCAAAACACATAGGTAGGTAGGTGCCTATTTAATTAGTATTAGGTCAAATTAATTAAAATAGTGAACATACTCAAAGAATGGAAACCTCGTGTCCAAAGACTTCATAGCTGCTGACTCGTAGTCTAGATTATTAGCAATCAGCCACACCATCTCCTGTGTCCATGTAGTACCTAATAAACCAAGAGAGTTAAAAATATGGAACTCATGTAACATAAAACTAGTACGCTTTACAACTTACCTGATCTTGGGTAAGTCACCACCCAAGTGTCATCCATTCGAGGTTGAAAATTATAAAGATTTGGTCCTTCTACCTCAAACTTATTAGGAAAAAAGTATTTTTTTTCACCAACTGTAACAAATCCTGTTCGCTCTCCAGTAAAATCTTTCAACAAATTTGTGTGTAACTGAGGATCAATTTTCTGAACTTCAAACGGAAACTCCATGGCGAAGATTAGAATGTGTCAAGATTGTTCCAACAGCAATGCCAGCAACGAACTGAAGAGAGATGCAGAGAAAGTGGAAGACTTTCTTTGAAATGCGAGCTACCAGTCATTATTACAGAAGGAAGCCACCAGTAAATGGCATTGGCATGAAGTAAGTTTAGTACGTTTTTAACATTGGTACAATTTGTACAACGTAGACCCTTAGGCATAAAATACTTTGTTCTCCAGGGTGGATGGAATATATCTGCCATACTACTATGATTTGTTATATTTTTTTTTCTATTTAATACTTTTTTTTGCTAAGTAAGATACATGGTTCCATTCACTCGATTCTAATTGCTTCATTCATATATTCTTATAGCGAGTAAAGCCTTACACAATATCAGAAATATCTTTAGTAAACTTAATTAAATCTGTTACATTTTTTACATTTTTTTATTGTTTATGTTTTAGTTTTTTGTACCTAATGCTTACATTTGATATATTTGGAGCTTTCTTTTGTTTGCTTTTTCTATAATTTGTTGTGTGTGTGTTTTATTCCTGTGTCGTGTGAGTGTATTCGTTGAGTGCGAGTTGTTGTTTAAGTTTGTTTTGCAAGTCTTCATTAATTTTGTTGAGTGTTTTGTAAGATCATGTTTTATATTTCATTAGAGTCAGTCAATACAGGTATTTCACCTTGCATATGATTTTCTAAATTGCATTTTTAGTCATTGGTTAAATACCCTGGGAATGTCTATTTATTTAGTAATGTAGGTTTTAACATCTAGTAATGTAGGTTTTAACAGACAGTAATTGAGCGAGCGTAGCGAGAGTCACCACGTTACTATGATGGCACTTTCTCTCTTTCTCTTTTTTTTTGCCTGCACTGCTAAGGTTAAACCGCAGAACCAATCGATCTGAAATTTTTCACATATACTAATCGTAATCTATGCGGTCTCTAGGATCGTTTTTCAAATTTTAGAAAAATTATCTTTCGATTGTTTGGTCCAATCAATTTGAAATTTTGACAAGTCATTACAACCAACATTGTCCCTAATCTTACAAAGTTTCAGCCAAATCCTTCCGTTGGTTAAAATTTAAAATAATTTTTAAACTAGAACCGATTGACCGATCAACTTAAAACTTCGCATGGCCATTGGAAGCCATGGTAATAACATTTGAGGTATTTCTGCCAATTTTCAGACTTAATCTGTCGTTATTTTCAAAAGTTTTTTTTGTCATTTGAAGGACATTTTATTCCATAATCATGAAATATTTGATAATGTATACTAAATTTTCATCCCTGCCTTCTTTAAGCTTCTGCTCCAAGGCCATGTAGAGCAGCCAAGCAGTCCACAATTTACAGTAAAATGAAAGCTTTTTTGAGCTAGGCGGATGCAGTACGTAGGATAAATCCTCCAATTGGTTTAAATTTTAATAATATCTTCTGATTGGTCGACAATCAAAATGTTCCGATTAAGTTTAAATTTTGCATGGATCAAAAGTCAAAACCAACATACCTACCTATAATCGAAAATTTTACACATTGTATATCAGTCAAGTATTAATTGTCATTTTACGAGTTTAGTATGGGCTGTCAAAAGAGATTTCTGGAAAAAGTATATCTAGTGGAGCGGTCGCTCCACGCCAGCCAAGTCGTACGGCGCGCGCACACTCTCATATATAAAGGCTGGAGCAAACCAGGAGCAAACCCACTTTTACTGTAAGCATCAAAGTGGCATTTTCGGCCTACTGGATCTTAAAATTGGGATATCTCCCATTGATCCGCTACAGGTCATCAGAGCATCGTCAATAAAATGCGACTAAAGTTCATTCACGATTAGAATTGCAAGCCGTAATGGCGGCCGTGTAGATACTACTGTAGTCAAATGAACAATTGTATACCTACATTTGAAAATATCAATAGAATAATCCAAAACTATGTATAATACGACTGTAGATGGAAATAAATCAATTTGATTGAATTTTTCTAATATTTTCTAATAATAAAAATAGTGTATTTGACATAATTTATACAATTTCAATAATACAAAGAAGAAAGTCTTGCCATTGACAGGCCAGTGTTCAAGTGACTGACCAATGAACGACGTGATCGACTAAAACGTCAATGAAATTCTTATCGTGAACGAACTTTACCATTATTGTTATCTTTTTAACTTTTTGTATAAAATGCAAAATGCACACTGAAAATAGTGAAAGGAAGTCTCCTATAAATTAGATTCAAAATAATTGTATTATAATAATATGAATATGCTATTACTTTTGTTGCGGGAATTTTATAATTTTCTCGGAATTTAATCGATTTACAAAGTTTGATAGATTTCTTCTAACTTCGAATCAGGAAAATTGACATTGACGTCATAATTCATATGTTGCCATGGTAACGAATATTACCATGGTACCTAACACATTTTAAAAATTACAAAGATAATATACTGGGTAATGATAATTAAAAACTCGAAACAACTCTAGGAACTACACCAGTACTGCGTTAAAAAAATGTTGTAATTGTTGTAATACAAAATTGTTGTATTTTTTTAACGCAGTACTGGTGTAGTTCCTAGAGTTGTTTCGTTTTTTTTTTACTTAACACATTCTCATTACATGCCGTTTTTCCCGCCAAAATGTCCCATGACATTTGAAATTGAATGTTATGAATGACAATTTTCCATTTAAGGAGGGATCTCGGAATTTCACTTATGTATAGAAATCGTTCAAATTTCGCATATAAATAGAGTTTTATGTTCTGCATCATAATGGCGAGAAAAAGTGTTCAACGTGAACTAATTTTCGAGATATATAGCTTCAAAGTTACAGTTTTTTTCTCAGTTTAACATTGCGACCATACGGAAAAGGTCATGCATGCTGATAATTTTAAAAGCGTATTTTACTGCTTTCCCACGTATATAATTTTTTGAAAACTACTAAAGCGTGTATCAGATGCAATATTTTATTATACCATTGCTTAATGTATACCTTCGTGGACGTTTTACCGAGCCGAGCTATGAGGGTTTTACTGCTTTATGTTTACGTTTTTCTGTCTGAAAAGTGCAGTTTTACATTTAAAATTGTGTTGCTATGGTGAAACGGCCTTCTAGAAATTCGAAATAAATTCTTTGCAAATTTGAAGAAATTTCCAGAAGACCGTGATTATATCACTTATCCCTCAGTGATAATATCACTGAGGATTGTGTTATAATAATAACACAATATTATTATGTGTTTGTGATTATAATTTGTCGTTATGCATTTTTAGATTTTCTGCGGATAACATTTTTTCTTCCAATCCTATTCACGAACACATCAAAAACATATGCATCATGCTGACTATGCATTTACCATTTATTAGGAAAGTATCATGTAAATTAGATTTCAGAATAATAGTTATTTTATTAAAGTTGAAATGTGGCTGAACGCTGATTTTTTTATGTGGGATGAATAGTTTTCGAGAAATTCAGTTACAAAGTTTGATAAAATTAGATTAGATTAATAGGGTTTAACGGCGCGTCAACGACGAGGTTATATTGCGCACATTAATTATTTTACTTTAAACTTTGTTGAATTAAGTGGAGGACATTGGGAGGGGGTTGACCTAACGGGCCCGATCCGGGGGAGTCCAGCAATGGTGGGAAGGCCAGGCCGGAATGGGGACGGACCGGGGGGTGTAAGGATTCGGGCCGGCGGAACCCGATTTCAGGGGGGTCACCATCTCGAGGGGGAAGGCCGGCCCGATGGGGACCGCAAATTCAAGGGAGGACATGGTTAGGCCAACCCTGGCTGCTCTTTGTCTGGACCTCACCACTGACCTGTCCGGCATGGGTAGCAAAGTTTGATAAACTTCGTCTAATTTTGAAACAGAAAAAATGACATTGACATCATAATCCTTGGCAACAAAGTATATCACCATAGTAACACATTGTTGTGGACTTGGAAATGTCGACAGTGATGATCATCACTATCCCGATTCTAGTATGCCGTTTTTCCCGCCAAAATATCACGTACCATTTCAAATTAAATTTTATGAATGAAAATTTTACATTTCTCGAGGGCTATTATTGGCGTTTTCCATTGGGTGCTCCGTACTGCTCCAGCTCGCTCCGGGAGCAGGTAGTCATATTCCATTGGAAATCGAGATCGCTCTCGGCTCGCTCCCGGATCGACTTCTCTTGCTCCGGATATTTCGACGGAGCGGTCGAGAGCAAGGCGCGAAAACGAGAAATTTCAAATAACTGACCGTCGTTGTTAACAAGAATAAGTAATGAATCCAGTGATAAGTAGTCATATAACTTAATACAATTCATTAATAATATTGTATTTATAATATATTCGCCCAGCCGTACAATTTAGTGATGTAATTACACGAATATTGATGTTAAAGTAAATCTAACCTCATTTGAAACATCAACTCACCCGCCATTAAAAAGCGTTTTCGTATTCCATTGGGAGCAGTTCTAGAGCAGCTCTGGGGCGGAGCATGACGTCAGAGGCAAAATCCAGCTCGATCCGAGAGCAGCCCAATGGAAAACGCCAGTGTGTTCATCATTATTACTTGTTGATATTTACAAATTTACCTACTGCAATAAAATTTCACGAGACTTCCCTATTGTAAATAATCTTTGTTTTATATAAATCTATTTGAAAGCGTTGCAGCCAATGTAAGTTTTATTATATTGGAATCAACAAAAAAATATTTTAACTCTTGCAATTTGATATTTATGTTCATTTTCTATGTATGATTCACATTTTTTTTAAAATTTGCTGATTCGCACTACTATTTCATTTGTACTACTACCATCACTCTTTCAAGTCGCCAGCTTTCTCCAGGTATTCTTTTTACACCTCATTTCCCCCACTACCACAGCAGGTCAAGCTTCCTCTTAGCCTACTTTGTGTGAACTACATTCACCTAATTTTTGATGCAGGAGACATAATCCTGTATCGATATAACCTTTGATAAATAAATACTTTACAAACAATAAAATTGCATTTTGATTGAGATGAACTGAGGAAAAGGAAAAAGTTGTAAATACTCCTGATGCATTTATTTAATGTACACTCCCCCAAATAATAAACGGTACTCGAAAGAAAATGAATTGACTGATTAAGGTTTAATGGCATCATCCCATGAAGTCAGTGCTAACGCATTATCTAACTCTTTTAGGTGAGCTCTGATTTCATTGATAATAACAAGGATTGATTGTCAAGGAACCGGCCCAGCAGCCAATACGTTTTGTACCAACCCTACAAACACTGGGCGGCCCGGGCTTCTGCCCATCTAGCGCCCAAGTGGGACGTCCCGGGCGGGAACTACTAGGGCATGCCCTGGGCCTGCCCAACGGAGCCCAACCGATCCGTTTTATCTGGCTGTAAAATTTCTAGGAACGTCCCGTCTTGGTCCCGCCCGGGAATGGCTAGGGACGGCCCGCGCGGGCGCTACGACTGTTTGAATTTGAGCTGCTCTAATGACTTATTTTTTTCATATTTATAACTTCATTTCTATAATAATTACATCTACATTTCACATGGATATATTGATTTAAGAATAAATATGTTTACAATTCCAAAGCAAAGTATTCATACCATTTTAAACGTTATTAGTAAAGTTTCTTTTATGAACTCGGCAGTCGGCCATCTTCGTGAATCAACTTGTTTCCATTCTCCCTTCTTCATTTCAAACGCGGCGTTTGACGTTTGTTGATATTTTACAGAGTGTCATGAGTGTGTAGTTTACGTCCTTTTGAGTGATTTTGAATGTGATTTCAATTATTATCTGTGTCCGTGAATGCAGTGTTCACTGCTGAATAGTTTGTCTCAGTTCAAACCATTTAATGTGACACAAATCGTGAAATAATTACAGTTTTGTTGTGCCTCTTTTGCTTGGATTTTCATCACAGAGCCATACAACCCATTAAAGGTGAGTCTTCATCACAACTACCTACATAAGTATCCAGGCATTAATCGTTGATACTTTAGTTTTGTATGCTGGGGATACTAATAAACCAATAGGTAGTGTGACCAATGTTCAGTAAACATTAACCTCACATGTAAATTTTTGAAATGTAGCAATTTATGCAAAGTAAAATTTCCAACTAGGTAGTTTAGGTATTTATAAAATAAATAAAGTAGGTAAACAGTTTGCTTGGCGTGGTAGTCTATACATATCAGTGGTAGTAGTCAGTAGGAAACCCTACCTGTAGGTACCTAGTACGTACCTCCGCCTATTTTGGGAATATTTTCACCTCTACATTAACCAATAACCATCCCACATACCTACCAAGGTACCTACTGCAGTTTTAATAATGTTACTTGTTAAAGGTGAATCTACTCTGGAAGAAAATAGGCTATTAAGATATTGAACTCCAGAAACAAAGCGCGTATTCGTCCTGCGAGCGAACCAAGCTGTATCGTCAAACCGAGCCGAAACATTAAGAACCGAACCGAGCAGAGTGGTAAATATTTTCATTATTTTTAATTATTTAACTTTATCAAGGATTTTAGATATACATCAATTATTTTTGTTTATGTAGGTACCTTACAAGGCCAATAACAAACATTTTTGCTGTGATCCGAAAGTAAAAATTATGTTGCATGGAAATTACATTCTTGTCGGAGGTAGTAGATACATACATTGAATGGTGGTCCCGCTTCATTCAAATACGTAGTAAAATTTTTGAGATTGAATGTTGTCATCCAAAAAAATAAACCGCACCTTTTGAATTTCCTCCAACGCGCCGGTGGTAAGAGAGCAGCCATTCCATGCGAATGCAGACATATTATGCCACATAATACATGATGACTGCTGAATTATTAAATGTAAATAAATCAGCATGTTTTTATATTAAATTCATGGTATTTTCTTGCTGATTCCAAATATGTAATCAGTTTTTTTTTAAGTTTGAATAGTTATTTTGTTATCAGTAAAATTGTGGGACCGCATTTAAATTTAAATTTCGTGTCGAACCATGTAAATTACATAAAAAATTTAGAAGGCTGCACAATGATCCTAGAACTATTTTTATTTTGATGAATAAGATGCTGAACATAGCATCTTACACCCGTACACCCGTAACACGGAATGGCTGAGAGGAAATTAATTTGAGTTGCTAACTTTCACCTTACTTTTTGTAGGTTCTACAGATTCACCGTGAACTTGCCCTGCTCTTATTCTAGAGTCGATTTAATTGCCTACCTACTTCAATTAAAAAGTAAATTTACTTCTTGGCAAATTAGCGAGAATTCTGAAGATGCACAGGACTTGGGACTTCATCGAGTTAATGGATTAAATGTTACCTACCCTACAGATGTAATGATTCAGAACTCTCTGATGGTAAGCCACATTTTAGTATTTTATATGTGTAGTATTTCCTCTAACCTTACCTATAAATCACATTTATGCAATATAGAATGTTTCAAATTTTTATTGGGGTTTTAAATAAATAGTGTACCTAATGGTAATAATTGTACCTCAAGTGATTATTGTGGCAGGTCACACAACACAAAAGTGATTTTTGTATTATTCATTGCCAAGAAGTTTATCCTATCAATTTACAAATTCTTCATTGAATCTATCTTTCTTTTTTTTAGGGATCACTCTGTGCCAAAAATTCAATTTTTAAAATTTTTGTAAAGACTGTTATTTGCAGCTATCTGCTATTGCAGTTATTTACATAAATAGTTCTTGTGTAGTAGGTAGAAACTATTTGCTAGGCAGCCTCATGCTCAAAAGAAGTTGCATCCACGTAGATTGCGGATGTCAGTCCTCGACACCGTAAGACCGTGTGCTAATAATTTATGGATGGAATCCAGTATCTGGCCATTAAATCGGAAAATTCTTTTGAGCATAGCATAATAATAGTGTTAAATATTGACAAAATTAACAAGATCTTACTGATAACAAGATCTTGTAAATGTTGGACTTTCATTGGTCTGACCGAATAAAAATTTACACAAAAAATAAAAAACACTTCTAACAATACGCTGCATGATCTTGCTAAACTTTTCAAGATCTTGTATAAATCTTGTTTAGGTTAGAATCTGTACCTACAATAATAAATAATTGCAAATATCTTGCGAACATTATTAGTACAAGGTACATTACCTAAATACTCTGCAATTTTATTTTTTCAGATGAAAGAAATACGTATTCAATAGCATTCATTTTCTTGAAAAACTGAAGATGAAAAATTGTGCCAACATATCCGTGAGTGAAGTAAAATCCGAATTGTGTCTTGTCGATAAAGAGACAGCGTGCCAGACTCACTGCCAGGTAGTACCTACCTCAGAATGTTTTGATACTATGTGACGTGTGAAGGTTGAAGGACATTTAAAAATTTTAAGTGATGTGGTAGTATAATCTTTTACAATAATATACGTTTATATTATATGAAACTGTTTTTTTTTTAATTTTCGTGTGTTTTCCTGCTCTTTATTATTCCTAAAATTCAATTGCAGTGAATCTCCTATGTGTAGCATTTTATTTTTTGTAATTTATCAAAACAATATAGTACCTAAGTAAGTAGGGAAGAGTACATGAAAAATTTATTATTGAAACGATTCAATCGTCCTGTGGGAGATTATCAAAAAATAATTGCTAATTTCAAAATCCAACAACTGATTCATAAACAAAAATTATGGATCTTTTTATCCTTCTTCATTTTTTTATGAATAAGGTAGGTAATACTTAAGTCTCTAGAAATTTTGTTCCAGTAAGTTTTTAAATATCAACGCAAATAATTACTGACATTTGTCACCCGCGAAATGTTAAAAATTAATTCATGCAAATGAAATTCAATTATAATGGGACTTTTGGCGGGAAAAACGACGTATTACAAGAATCCACTTACACTAATGTGTTACCATTGTGGATCATCTGTCAATTTTCTGTAAATTTTCCTGTTAAAAGTAATCAAACTTTGTAAATTCATTCCTTGAAAACTATTCATCCCACAGCAAAAATAAAATCACATCTGTGTTCAGCAACATAATCAACTTTCATAAAATAAGGGTCTATTATTCTGAAATCTGAATTTCACGAGACTTCCCCATTATGTGACAGTCAAGTTGAGGATTTCAAATGATCCCAAAATATTTCCTCCAAATAAAAATGCGTTAAAAATAAAAACAGTAGGAGGTACCTTAGGTAATGTGTCAGGTCAGTGGAACAGCTTTCAAACAATAGGGAAACATGGCGAGATAAAATAACTTCCAATAACCACTGATTAACTTTATAAATTAGGTACCGGCTATTTTTTTTTTTTATTAATATTTGACCATTTAAGGTGATACTAGCGCTCGGCCGTTTTAGAAAATTTAGAGAGAAATATTGTTTCATAAGCGAGTGTAACTTTTACAGGATGTTCACATGACCACTCTGATTGCATATTAGTAGCACTTTTTCATTTTTGCATATTGCATCGTTAATTAGGCGCCGGTTATTCAACAAAACCGCGCAAAACTATGAAATTTGCGATACGATTGGAGACCAAACCCGAAAACCAATTGATCTCAAATTTTAATCATGATTAGATGAAAGACAAACTTAGGGTTATCACTTGGCACATTTTTGAAATTTAATTTTATACGGCGGCCAGGGAGACAAGAAAACAGCTAATTTTTCACCAAAAAGCCACTAATTATTACTAATCAACGAAACAAAAAATTAAAAATGTACCAAGGGATAACCCTAAGTTTGTCTTTAATCTAATCACGATTAAAATTTAAAATAATTTGGTCTACCCGTTTCGTCTCCAATCGTATCGCAAAAAGTGTCTACAAAAAGCAGCAAAATCGCTAGCGCTTGCAGCACCTTAAATGCATTTCTAATGTGTTTGAGTAGGTACCTACTGTTCTTCTAGTTGACATAACAAATTACAACTGTTGTGAAATATTCCGTGAACTGTGAACTAATACATTGACCCTGGAAGAAAATACCTGGATTATTTTTTCGTATGGCAACGCCCACTCTCCGAAATTGTGAAAAAATCCCGTTTCTCGTGTCACTCACGTTTGCAATTAATTATGTCTTAATGAAACGTATTTTTTCCAGGTACATTCGCATTCAAAATTAGTGCCTATATGCACGTGTCTGGATCAGAGGCACGTTTTGTAGGTACTGCATTTTGAATGAGAGTGTACCTAGCAAGCTAGCACGTGACCGTTATGGAATGTGCGTAGGGGGAGGGGGCTACAAAGCGAGCAGCTGCTCCCGCGCGGGCCGCCCGGGCGGGGGCCAGGGCCGGCCTATGCCTCCCGCGCGGGCCGCCCGGGAGGGTCCAGGGACGGCCCATACCTCCCGCGCGGGCGTCATGGGACGGCCCAGGCCGCCGCCCGGGCTTATTCCCAGTGGCAGGCCCCGGGAGTCTCACTCCATGCTAATCACCCATAAGACGGGAGGTCCCTGGGCAGGCCCGTACGCCCATCTGGGACGGCCTAGGACGCGTCCAGGGACCTCCCAGTGTTTGTAGGGAAGTACTGTTTATTATTTGGGGGAGTGTACCTATGTAAAATTTATATGTTCAAGACATTTACCAAATTGTAATTTTATGTATACAAAATTAAGAATCAATTGATTTTAACTATTACCACAAGAACAGCGGGTCGGGTGGGTCGGAGAAAACCATGGACCAGCACCTAGGGATGATTGTGTAACTCTCATTATGAAATAAACATGTACATTTTCGAAACAATTCAATGGCAATCCCTTTCTGCTATTGGCTGGAAGCGAATACGTTTCAATTTGGGACAATATACATCTTTTGTCAAGTATTAAAGTTTTCACAGAAAACAATTAGTGTTGTGCAAGTATGGGGTGTACGATCAGAAAAGTTTTTTCTGCAATACATTTGGAGCATTCTCCACTCCTTTTATGAAAATGATCCCGTATGGTTCAAAAGTTATGTTTTGTGTTATTATTGCTTTTGTAGAATTATTTGATGGGCAATTTCCCCCTTCCCTTGATGTGCCACTGTACAAGGAATAAGGATAGAGAAATAAAAATTATTCATTGAAGAAAGTGAAACAAAATAGATATGGTAAATTATTAAAGAACTTGTTAATTTTATTAACATTTCCTCATTTTGACATTTTCAACACCGGTAGGAGTAGGTACATCACAGTCATGAACTGAATATAAACTAGAAAGTACCTACCTACTACAAATAATAATTGCAATAACAACCAACAAGAAAAAATAAATTAAATCCGAAATTAAATTGATTTAATTTAACCAACGCCCATCATATTATACTTTAATAAAGTTGTTGATATAATAAATGCATTAATCTTTCGCCATGTTATACCGATGTAGTTTCCAGCACTATTCCGACTTCTGTCGAACATCCTTGGTATTGTTGGTAGCATCAGCCTCAGAATCACCAAGGTCTTCAAACTATGGACAGAAAGAATTTATCTGTTACTAAGAACAATTGAATCATATTATATCAAATATGTACACAAAAATTTGCTCTACAGTAGCATTTATTCAGACTGCAGTTCAAAAAACAATATTTTAAAGGGTATCTTCAGTGGTTAATTTGTAAAATAATAAGTGGGCGGACGCTCGGCGATGGCAGGGGAAACATATTTGCTTACAAAAACAATGGGGGGTTGGGGGAGGGCCCCTCAAAAGACTGCGGGTCCGGGGCGCATAGCCCCGGGAAAAATATGAATTTCAGAACCTAATTTGGTGCCTGTCTACGCGATTTGTACACAATTTTAAGCCAATTTATACTTCTATGAAAAATAAGTGGGTGGACGGCATCCACCCTGAAAAAAGAGTGAAGGGGTGCGTCCTCCCTCGTCCGCCTCCAAATTAACCACTGGGTATCTAATATCTATAGGGTTTGGCTTTCAGGGGCTCAAAGTACCCACTTACGTCCAAATTCTTAAACTGCTTAGGTACATTATGAAAATACTAGGAAAACGCTCGGTGTAACGCATTGATGAGCGAAAACCGATATGCGCAACATATCGAACCGAATTTTGGAATGACAAAAACATGTAATATCTATATTGATTTGATCGGACAATCTTGAATGATTCACGACCTAAATCATTTCTAAAAAACTTCGAATCAACTGAGTTATTACATTATGCATTAGTAGTTAGCAAGTTAATTAAGAAGTTGTAGATGCATTAGCTATATTTTAATAGAAACCCACAAAGTTATTACGGCGAAGACTTTGAAATGTTGACTTCACTCGCATAGCATTGATACACGCGTTACCAGTGGGTAAAATCCACTGTAGATCCCACTGCAGATTCTAAAAATACTCGTGGCTGAGACAAGGTATGACTAACCTTTTGACGGCTCCCCCAAGCCACCAGCAACCTTGCTTTGAGCTTCATGCGTTTGCGCAACTTCTGTGGGATCACCATTGACGTAGTTATGGTGTTTCCCAGGAACAGAGTCAAGAAGAGGAGACTCAGTGCCGGTATCTGAAAACAAAATGTATTGTTCAAGAGACTGTTGGCTCATTCCATTCTACTTCACCCAAAGTCGTTGCGCATAGAATTTTGATTTTTTTTATATTTTGCACAGTTGTTCCTACATATAAGCTGATATCAAATCTCTAGTTTCAGTTCGTTTCAAGTCGGCGTACTCAAATTACGTGTAATTAAAGATGGCGCGGACGGGAAAATCGGTGTTTTTAAGCTTCCAGGAGAAATGCTGCCATTTCCATACTATTCAAGTGAACAGAACGATCTTAACGGCGTTTTGTTCATAAAAGATTGGTCTATAATTATGTTTCTTACAATTTTGCTGTATATGGAACCCTTCATAATGTAATTTGCCCTCAAACTTTGACTAAAATTCTTAAATTTTTCCAATATTTGAGGCATGATTATGAATAGAAGGGAGTGATGGTTCAAACACCCAATTTTATTTTAGTTTCACCTTATATGTAAGAATAGATTTTCACACTTCATTGTTAGTTTTTATTAATTGTTTTTTACCAAAAAAAAGTCAAAACCCTAAAAAGTACCATTTTTGGTCCCATTTTCCTCAGGCGGGGGACCAGATAAAAATTTCCGCTCAACGGCAAAATAACCAGCATTACTTGATGTATAATTGCTGCAAGTTTGGACTTGTTTTTTTAACGGGTGTGGAAATGCATTTTCACGTGCATTTCTAGGTGCGAAAATGCATTTCCCCACCTGTTAAAAAAAACAAGTCCAAACTTGCAGCAATTATACATCAAGTAATGCTGGTTATTTTGCCGTTGAGCGGAAATTTTTATCTGGTCCCCCGCCTGAGGAAAATGGGACCAAAAATGGTACTTTTTAGGGTTTTGACTTTTTTTTGGTAAAAAACAATTAATAAAAACTAACAATGAAGTGTGAAAATCTATTCTTACATATAAGGTGAAACTAAAATAAAATTGGGTGTTTGAACCATCACTCCCTTCTATTCATAATCATGCCTCAAATATTGGAAAAATTTAAGAATTTTAGTCAAAGTTTGAGGGCAAATTACATTATGAAGGGTTCCATATACAGCAAAATTGTAAGAAACATAATTATAGACAGATCTTTTATGAACAAAACGCCGTTAAGATCGTTCTGTTCACTTGAATAGTATGGAAATGGCAGCATTTCTCCTGGAAGCTTAAAAACACCGATTTTCCCGTCCGCGCCATCTTTAATTACACGTAATTTGAGTACGCCGACTTGAAACGAACTGAAACTAGAGATTTGATATCAGCTTATATGTAGGAACAACTCTGCAAAATATTAAAAAAATCAAAATTCTAGGCGCAACGACTTTGGGTGAAGTAGAATGGAATGAGCCTGTTGTAACCTAGTGTTGTTAACATTTCCATTAGTACATACTGCAAAGCGGGATGATGCGGAACAGACAGGGGATGTGCCTTCACAAGAAAGTCAAATTTAGCATACATCTTAGACCTTGATTTCAAAAGTCAAACTGTTTCATTTTTAAAATAAAATATTGCAAAATAGTTTCAAGGGTAACATTCCTGTTACAGAATTAAACTTAATTTTTCAACATACAAAGTCAATAATCTATCCGCTGGTTCCATCCATACAATGGGTCAGGGGGTGGGTGTTCCTACCAACACAAGGGCCGCAGGACTACTGGAGACTGGCTAGCCACGCCTGGTGTCTCCAAAGCAATAAATAATAATAATAATATTATTATTACATAATAATAATAATATACATAATAATACATAATATACATAATAATAATATACATAATATAATAATATTATATTATTAATAATATTGATAGACCACGGAGGCCGTGGTTTGACACAGTTGTGAGGTAGAACTGCTGCTGAATTTATTGTATTTTATGGAAATGCAGCTTTGTTTGTGATTTGAAGTAACAGCAACATTGTAAGGAAAGGCAAGAGGAACAATCTGAGGTAAAAATCGTGAAAATTAAATGTTGTTTGGTTATATTTTAATGCCAATATAAATTCATTTAGTTTCACTGATTAGAATTTCTTGTGAGATAAAGGAACATTGTTTTTCACGGTGACGTGGATTGCGATTTCTAAAGTCAAGGTCACTAGAACATGGAGAGGAATTTACGATCTAAAGAGAAGGGAGTTTTGAGTGCGAAGAAGGATAAGAACAGCAGAAGAAGCAAAAAGATGGATACTTCACCAGGAAACGAAGTGGACAAACAGCAAGTGCGAGTAAAGCATGTGAGTAAATCGAAATCGTTGTTGTTAGGACCGGAATATGATCATGATTTCTTGGTGACAGAGGTTAAGGAAATGAGAGAAGAAATGAAGGAGCTTAGAAATGAGGTGAAAGAACTTAGGAAGAAGTCAGAAAGGGAAGAGAATGAAGTTTGTGACATGTTTGGAGAAGTAATAGTATGGGAAATGGAAATGGAGGAAAAGGTTAAACATTTGAATGAAATGTTATGTTTGAATGAAAGAGAAAATCGAGTAGCATGTGTGCAGATAGCAGTTTGGAAAGAAGAGATTGAACATAAAAACCACAAGATCTTGATGGAAATAGACAGATTAGAACAAGAAAATATTGCAGATCAAGTTGAAGAGATTAAGAGGAGGGAAGCTGAGTGTGCAGATAGTATGGATATCAGAATGAAAGGTTTTGAAGAAATGAAGAAGATGGTTGATAGGTCTGAAAGAAAAGAGCAGCAGGAAGGACAACAACAACAACACCGGAGAATAGTAACAAAAAAGAAAGCAGAACAAAACAACACAGTAGAAGGAGAAAATAACATGATGACTGAGAACGATATATGTATTCATGGACAAGACGATCAAGATTATGAAGAAAAAGAGAAGAGCCAGAGGAAGAGGAGTGAAGAAAATGAAAAGTCGTATGAGGAGCACGATGACACGAGATCGTCTGACTCAGGACTCAGGACTCAGTCGATTTTGTTGGTTGGAGATGTGAGTGGTAGTGAAGCCTGGGTTTTCTCTCTAGGGGAAGGGTGTTACGTAAGAAGAGATCCCGGAATAAGAATCAGAGAAATGTCTGCGCGAATTGAAGAGGGATACTATGAAAAACATAGTAATCTGAAGAAAGTAATTTTCCAGTTAGGAAATATTGAAGTTTGGACACGAATGGATAAAGGGGAGATAATGGAGGATTTTGGGGGTTTGATGGAGGTGTCTAGAAGCTTTTTTGGTCCAAATATAAAAATAGGCATTGTGGGACTACTAAGTAACTATTCAGACTACTCAGCCAATTTGAATAAAGATTTGAAAAAGTTGGTGAAGGAGAATGAGGGGGAGTTTATTGAATTAGACTACACGCCAGGGTTCATGATGGACGGAAGGAAGTGGGCCCGAGAAGTTGGGAGAAAGCTGAAAAATATGCTGGTTGAGGAGAAGGTGGTTACCAAGAAGAATGTATGGACTCAGTCGAAGCGGGTTTTTCGGACAAGTTGGTTTTCAAGGAGAATATTGTAGGGAGGAGAAAGAGGCTGGACAATAAAGGAAGGACACTGGACAATAATGAGAAGAAAATATCGAGAAGACGAAGACGTCAGTATTTGTTGAAAATAGGCACATTAAATATTGTCACGTTAACGAACAACATTGAACAGATTGTGGATTTGATGATTGACAGAAATCTGGATGTGTTGGGCCTGAGTGAGACGAAGTGGAAGGGGGCAGGTGAGAAGATGCTGCGAGGGGGATACAAGCTCATGTGGTCAGGTGGTGAGACGGGGAAAAGTGGAGTAGGATTTGTCGTAAGCAGCGCTTATAAAGAGAAGGTGTTAGAGATTGAGAGAAGAAGTGATCGACTAATCAAGATGAAGCTAGCAATTGATAAAAACATTGTCGAGCTGGTACAAGTGTACGCACCCCAAACATTGAGACCAAAAGAAGAAAAGGACAAGTTTTGGGAGGAGCTAGAGGATTTGGTGGAGTTAAAGGATGTCTTGATTATTGGTGATTTTAATGCCATGGTAGGGATGGACCGGACGGGGTGTGAGCTAGTGCTTGGTCCGCATGGGTGGGGTAGGACAAATGTTGAAGGGAAGAAAATGATAGAGTGGTGCAGTTCGTTGAATTTAAAAATTGCAAATACTTGGTTTGTGAAGAAGAAAGACAAAATGATAACAAGAGTCGGTCGAGGACAAAATGGAACAGTTTTGGAATCAGTAATAGATTATGTCTGTGTAAGCAGAAGCATGGACAGATATCTGCTGGATGTTGAAGCAGTCTCATCTGGGACAGTAATTAGTGATCATAGACTGCTGGTCACAAAGATGAGGGTAGAGAGGAGAGGAAAAGGAAATCGAAACACGGGAGTGAAACGAATAAAAACATGGAAATTTCAAGAAGAAGCGGTGAAGGAAGATTTTTGCAGAAGAATAACAGAGCAAGTTCCAATAGGGGAGATACAAGACGTAGAGGTGGAATGGTATGGTTTTAAGTCAATAATGGTGGCGGTAGCGGAAGAGGTATGTGGAAGGTCTTCAGGCAAGAGAAAAGAAAAAGAAACACCTTGGTGGAACAAGAGAGTGAAAGCAGCAGTTGAGGAAAAGAAGTTGGCCTGGATGAAAAAAGTACACGACAACTCTGAGGAGAATGTAAGAGCTTATAAAGCGGCTAAGATCATGGTGAAGTCAATTGTTGAAGAGGAGAAGAGAAAGACGATGGAGGTTCTTGCAGACAAGCTGGAAAGAGATTATGATGGTAGTAAGAAAATGTTGTACAACATGGTTGGGATGAGACGACGGGACAATGAAGTGCAGTCGGTGATGAAGTTGGAAGATGGAACAGTGACAAATAAGCCGGAGGAGTTAAAGAACATATGGAGGGACTACTTTAAAAACCTGTTGAAGGGTGACGAGGAGAGGGAGGATACAGACGCAGATGTGAGGGAAGTGGATGCTCAACTAATAGGAGTGAATGACCGCTATGTAAAAGAGGCACCAAGTAGAGTCGAGGTGAAGAACGTGATAAAGAGAATGAAAAATGGAAAGGCTACTGGAATAGACGAAATAAATGTTGAGATGTTAAAGGCAGCTGGCGATGAGGGGGCGGAATGGCTTCGTAGAGTAATCCATGCAGCTTGGATGGAATGTAAAGTACTACCTGAAGATTGGGGTAGAGGTATAATTACTCCAATCTTCAAGAAAGGGGATAGAAAACTGGCTGGCAACTACAGAGGCATAACAATCATATCGCAGGCAGCCAAAATATACGAGAAGATACTAGAGAGAAGGCTCATGCTATACTTGGAGGAGAAGATAAGGGAGGAGCAGTATGGTTTTAGGCGGGGGCGGTCGACCATTGACCTAGTACTTGCACTGCGGCAGCTGATGGAAAGCAGATGGGAAGAGGGATCCATTACAAGGATGGTTTTTTTGGACCTCGAGAAAGCTTACGACAGGCTACCTAGAGAGATGGTGTGGAAGTGTTTGAAGAGGAAAGAAGTGTGTGGGGAACTAATAAAGAAGATAAAGAGTACGTATAAGAACAGCTGGAGTTGTGTGCAGTGCAGTGTAGGGAGGACAGAATGGTTCCAAGTAAATGAAGGCTTAAAGCAAGGTAGTGTGTTGTCACCGACTCTGTTTGGTGTTGTAATGGATGAGATGGTACGGGAAGTGGAGAATGACGAAGTGGAAGGAAGGGATTCAAAAACATTTATATATGCAGATGACATTATGATATGGAGCGAGTCGGAAGATGAGATACAGTTGAAGGTGGATAAATGGAATTGTGTGACAGAAAAGTATGGCCTACATATTAGCAGGGAAAAGAGTGAAACATTGTGTATGGACAGAGGAAAGAAGGCGAGGTGCAAGATTGGAATCCAGGGAGCAATGCTGCAGGAACGGGAGGAGTTTAAATATTTAGGAAGTGTTGTGACAAGGGATGGTAAGGTGGAGCGCGAGATAAAGAAGAGACGAGCAGCGGCGGAGAGCTTTTACCAATGTGTTCGGAAGCTGTTATGGAAGGAGGGTATACCAATGAGGTGCAAACTACTGATATACAAACTGTACTATATTCCAATCCTGACATATGGGGCGGTAACATGGCCAATGGGCAGAAGAGAAATAGCAGAAATCCAGGCATCACAGATGAAGTTTTTGAGAGGGGTGGCGGGAGTGACCAAGTTGGATAAAATCAGGAGTAAGAAGATAAGACAAGACTTGGGAGTGGAGAAGTTAAGTTTGAAGATAAGTCGAGAGAGGTTGAGATGGTTCGGGCACATGAAAAGAATGGGAGAGGAGAGAATTCCTAGAAGAGAATTTGAGAAGGGAAGACAAGTGAAGAAAAAGAAGGCTGGGCGTCCGAGGACCAAGTGGATGGACGGCATTGAAGAGGATGTGGCGGAGAGAGGCGAAGATTGGAGGAGAGTGGAAGGAGAGAAGTGGTGGGAAGATGTAGAAAGATGGAATGAGTTGGTGGAGCGGCAGGTGGAGGAATCAGAGGAGAGCGAAGACGATGAGGAAGAAGACGACGGGGAAGAAGTTGGAATGGCCGGCCGACTTCGGCATCCCAGGAGGCCCTAGAGGAAGGTGGAGCTACCTCCACCCCCCAACCCGATTTAGTTGGATGGGGTAATTAATTGTTAATTAATTGATATAATAAAAAAAAATAATAATCCATCCCTGGTTCCAATTGAATGGGTCAGGGGGTGGGTATTCCCACCAACACTAGGGCCGCAGGACTCCTGGAAACCGGCCGGCCACGCCTGGCGTCTCCTCCTCATCATCCTCCTCTTCTTCTTCTACTTCTAACTGTTCCACAAATTCCTTCCACCGTGTTCTGTCCTCCCACTATCTCTCAGCCTCCAACTCACTCCACCTTCCTCCTCTCTCCAGCACATCCTCCTTGATCAGTCCAATCCACCTGTCTCTCGGTCGCTCCACTCTCCGTGTTCCCACTGTAGCTGCTTCAAACACCCGCCTTGGCACTCTATCGGTTCCCATCCTCTTCATGTGGCCGAACCACCTAAGCCTCTCTCTTCCCAGCTTGAACCCCAATCTTTCAACCCCCAGCTCTCTTCTTATCCTCACACTTCGAATCCTATCCATTCTTGTCACCCCCTTCACACTCCTCAAAAACTTCATCTCAGCTGCCTGTAGCTGGTTTATTTCCTTTCCACCTGCTGACCACGTCACTGCCCCGTATGTTAGAATTGGCAGGAAATACATCTTGTACATAATGATCTTGCAGACTTGTGGAACTTCTCATTCCACAGCAACTTCCTCACTGCTTGATAAAATGCCTCTGCTTTCTTTCTTCTTTCTTGTATTTCTCTGTCTTCTTTAGCCTAGTTTGGTGAGCAGGCTACCCAGATACATAAACTCTTCCACCTCCTTCAACAATCCCTCTCCAAGCTTGATCCTAGCATGACCGTGTTTAAACTTCTTTCTTTCCATGGACATTACTTCGCTCTTCTCTTCGCTTATTCTCAAACCCATCTTCTCCGTCTCTTCTCTCCACTTATTAATCTTTAACTGAACTTCCTCCCTAGTTTCTCCCCACACCACCACATCACATGTCGTGAATTGAGCCTCACCACCCTTCGCAATAGACGCTCAATAAGTGATGTTTTATTCTTATATAGAATCGTGCACAGTCACTATGATGTTGACCTTTTCAATAAAATTTACTTTCGTGTTCCAGTTAAGAATACAAGGAACTTTGATGTGTTCCTGGTTCCTAAAGCTCGTTTAAATGTTTTTAAATATTCTTGCCTTAATCGCATGCAGTCTGTTTTTAATTGTATAACTAATGAAAGTGTTTTTGACGTAGATATTAATAACTTATTTTATAGTGATTTTAGGCAGGTTGTTTCTGAGTTGTTTTTCAACACAATTCCTATGTTCGTTTGACGAGGAGCCAATTGGTGCTGATTATGTGATGTCTAATTTTTAAGTTTGTGTTTGTATTGTTTTGTACAAATTAATTATATTATATTGAACTTGTGGGGCCTCGGCCCTGTTATCAATAAAGAATTATTATTATTATTATTATTATTATTATTAAGTCTATATTCTCAACAGAGCCAGGCTCCACTAGTGAGAATGTAATATAGAGAAGGGAGGAGAGGAAACCCGGTACCGGCATGTAGCCTACTCCTGACGAAAGATACCAAGGGGACCAACGGCTTAACGTCCCTTCCGAAGGACGGTGTAACATTCACAGCACGAGCCTCCACAACCCGCGCCGTCGAGAGACTGATAACAGGTGGAGGGAGGTCGTCACACTAACCCCCAAACACCCCAGTCCCTCTGCCCCAACGGCAGCAACCTGGCAAGGCAGAGTTGAATGGTCACCCATCCAATCGCTGACTGCGCTCAATGTTGCTTAACCTCGGTGATCTAACGAGAACCGAGGTATCCAACACACCAGCCGTCGGGTAAATAATAAATAATAATAATCATCCGCATAAATCAACGTTTGAGTATCGATCCCCCTCATTTGGCTCTACTTTCTTCAGCAACTCGTCCATTACTATGATGAACAGTGTTGGTGACAGCACACTCCCCTGTCTTAGCCCTTCACTGATACTGAACCATTCCGATCTCCCCACTCCCGACTGCACACATGACACAACTCACACTGTTCTGATACATACATTTGATCCGCTCAACCAAGTCCTTGCCTATTTTTCTCTTCACCAAACACTCCCAAACTATTTCCCTTGGCAACCTGTCATACGCCTTCTCCTAGTCCAAGAAAGCCATATGCATTTCCTGCCCCCTCTCCCAATGCTGCTCCATCATCTGTCGCACTGAGAAAATTGCGTCTATTGTCGATCGCCCTCCCCGAAATCCATACTGTTTGTTGCCATTGTTGCATCCAAAGCAATATGAACCAAAATGTTGTGCTTAATTAAACATCTAAAATGGAATTATACGAAGAATCGATGTCATGTCATTTAAGACGAAAGACAAAAATTCAAAATGCCATACAAAACTAATTTGTATCTATTTTATGTGCTCAATAAATTACATTATTATTATTATTATTATTATTATATTATTAATCAGGTACCTAGGTATTCTTTTTGTCCAGGGCACTGTTGCAAATAGTACATTTTTTTTTTTCATTAGAAATTGCCAAATAAGTTGGCTAAACTGATTCTGTTGAGTGTGAAATAATTTGCACCATGAAGAGTGAAGCTGGATGCCTAGATATAGTTTCAGGAATAAATACACAGAAAAAATGTAGGTAAATAGTAAATGTATAGTTTACAAACCGAATCATGGTTTCAGTGTTGAATTTGTGTCAACAAGGACACATGGAATGGCACTCACCTGCCAGGTAGCTTCCGGGTGATCAATGAGGTTGTAGAGGGCGTATGCATTGTACAATTGGAATCCATATCCAAAGTAGAGGAAAGGCAGCAGAAAAGTGAGACCTCGACCCATCCAGCTATGAAATCCTTCAATAGTGATGTCCATGTTGTGACGCTCGCCGAGAGCTTTTAAACGGTATAGCACACCGCGTTGGTAACGGAACTGCAGGTATTGGACCACCGAGATGTAAACGTTGAACCACATAAACTGCCCACGGAATTGATACCTTCAACATGGACCACAAACATGTAAATAACATTATCCTTAACATTCAATACAACTAGTAGTGAAGTTAGTCCGTAGGTCCAATTCAATATCAAGATGAGTAAGATAGACACACACCAAGTCTCATTGTTAGGCCAAATGAGAAGAACACCTGAAGCTACTGTCGAGATGAAGTGATGAGTTCTCCACCAGCCTTTGATTTTTGAACCATTCACTTTTAAGATGGACTCTCGTATTGTCAAAGTGCAGTAATACCATACCATGAGGAACATGAATGTCAGTTCAAGAGTACTGAAACACAACAAATTGTATGTAATAATTAATAAAATAAAACAATGGAAACTCTCCAGACATTGAGTAATTAAATAATAATGTGTCACGTAAACTTACCGGAAATTTGTAAATAAATTAATGACAGACAATGCAAAGCCAATTACACTTAGGATAAGTTTGAATTTTTCGTATTCATCTTTGTAACGGAATCTGTGGAAATATTTTCATAATTAGTAGGAGATATTATTTCTGAAATTCACATGAATACCTACACTTCCTATCTCAACAATTCACAAATCTTAGCCTTAGAATGCATAAGTTCTGACATTCGCAATATGGAGTAAATAAACAAGGTTGAAGTTTTGACAATAACACAGCGGAACATAAAAACTAAATTGGTTTCAAATTGGTGGTGTACCCATAGAATTAATAATTGAAACATGTATAGTAGCATTAGTCAAAGTTGTATCAATCAATAAATAATAATAATAAAAAGAAGAGCACTGTTCAGTAAAGTAATAAATTATGTAACTCAAAAAAGTAAAAATTGTACGCAACACCTGCGTTCTGTCACTGAGGCTGCAAAATGTCTCCAAAAACAGTAATATGTGTTATTCATACTTGTCATTCTTGTTCAGAATGGAAACGTTTACATTGCCGAGTATTATCTTCAAGTAAAGTCCATTTTGTTTTGGCAGCGACTGTTCCATGTCATGCAACTGAGCCTTTCTCTTCAGAATATCTTTCTCCAAGCTCTCAATCGCTGCTTCGTTGTCATTTTTCCCACTATCTTGACTGCGCAAACTTGAAGAAAAAAACAAACAAATCAGATCAAACCTCTTTACCTGTTTACTCCGAACGTTTTTCAAAGTAAGTGATTCACCAGTTGAGGAAATCTAATCGAAAAAGTGAACACCTCAACTGGGGTCATCAGATAAAATGGGGATGATCGATAGGTACATTTTAAATTTCTCATTACATTCCAAATTTCCAATACCAACTCTTTGAAATGATGCTCCTATTCCATCGGATTAGGTATTTTATTAACTAAGTACATACCTACCCTCGAAAAATAACTCCCAATTCAACTCGTAAATGGCCAATATCACTCGCTACTACCAGCGCTTGGGGGCTTTGCATAAAAGAAGTCAAGTTAAAATTGGGTATTTTGACTCCCCCACACCAAGGCTCTCTGTGTCACACTTGTCAAAATCCTCTCCCCTCAAAGACGTACTAACAAAGGACGTACCAAAACTATCTCTACCTCTACAATGTACGTACCTAACAAAACTATCTCTACCATAAAACAATCAATTTTTCAGGTCCTGATCTATTACCTGTTCAGTGAAATTTCTGATCATACCTGACACTAATCACTAACACTGTTGATCTTTTTGATTTGTGATAAGCAGAAAATTAGAAAAAAAATATTTATAATCTTGAAAAACATGTTTGAAAATAATGACTTTGTGCGCTATTTTTCGATCCACTGAGTGTACATACATTAAAAAATAAAAATATTGTGTCATTGACATTGATAATGTGTTTTTAAATAACTTCAAAAATGATTTCATTTCTTCATAAATTCATTAGTGATGACTTTTATTCTCGGAGGTTCTTGGAATATGGTTCCCGGGAGAGATCCGGATGGCACACTGTATCCCAGGCTGAGATGGTGTCAAAACTCAAAACGTTGCATGTCATGCAGAATTCATTACAAAACGCAATATTTACAGTATCAAGTGCCAGTTGGTAAAATCAGGTAAAATTAAAAGTACGAGTACTACCTAACGTATTTTGAGATTTTGTTAATTGCTGCAGGTAAATGATAGCGCTACCAAATTTTGTATAAATGTGAAGAGGAGATTTGTTTGTGACGTATTTCATAATAGCTCAATCTCAGGTTGCACTTAGTGCTCATACCAAGTAATTAAAGATGAAAATTGAAAATAATGTAAACTCAAATGTTGAGTCGCCAATGGGCGCAAGGTCGTTTCTTTTAAGTAGGTACACCTGGCTTTAAGACTTGTTTTAACCCTGTCCTCCCTTTCCATCATTTACGCTAGTTTAGGCTCCTCCCCCTCGACCGGTAACATGGGAAAAGTTGTTTGAATTGCAGGGGGGTGGGGGGGGGGGGGGGGGGGGGTGAACGGAGGGATAACATTTCATCTACGGCCCACCGTACCTATCTACACCTATTATTTTAAGACCATGTGTTAGGCTGGATCTTTCAACAATGCGTGAATTTGCTCAAATCCCCTAACATGAATGAGTGTAATTTTTCGATTTTTGGGTTTGATGAGTCCTTTAATGACCATGTCAAAACATGATCTCACACTGGCTCTAGGACCCCCCTACCCCCTGTCAAAGGGTACAACATTAGTGCAGCCCCCACCCCTGTCCGGCAGCTTGTTCTCAATGCACAGCCCCTTGAAAATTAAATTTGTACTGTTGAAGAAAGCACAGCACATAGGCCTACTTGGTAGTATATAGACCGTAACATACGAATGTCTGTCCGATTAAAGAAAAATGATGACCATTCTCAGTTAGATTAAAATACATACCGTTTGATTGTTTGATTAATCACGCTCAGTCGATATCTCTGATGAGTGATATCTTTCATACATTTCTCCTGTAGATCCCCGACTTCTTCCAACTTTCTACTGTACTCTTTATTCAATTCCTAAAAACATATGAACACAAATTGTCACGCCCATAATACCTACCTCTACCTACAATTTTAAATAACTTGTTGAATCACATCATTCCTGGTGCAAAATTTGGAATTTTGGTTACAAAATCTGGGGGACAACAGTTTGTTTGAGCAAATGACTCATTTTGGCTCTTTTGGCACAGACCTCTGCTTTTTTGTGTGTTTTTTTAACGTAGATTTGAAGTAGGTAGTAGGTAGGTACCTCTACCTAGATTAAGTAGGTAGGTACCTCTACCTAGTAAATGGTAGTAGGTACCTACCTACATTTCAGTGAATAAGTGCAAACTTTTCGTAAGAGAAAAAGGCAAGGCAAGTCAATGAGTGACTGTAGGGTAGGTAGTAGGTAGATCTCTACCTACCAGGAGGTAGGTATAGGTAGGACCTACCTTCTACCTAGTTATATTTAGAAACCACGCCTAAGAACTACCTGTTTACCTGTTGAAACATATAAGGTTAAGTAGGTCCTATAGATACTAACAAAACATAACTTTACATAAATTATAGTAGCGTACTCACTTCTAAGACTTTATAATCGGTAGCAAGATCTTTGAAGTCCTCAATACAAGTTTCCAAATCTGGACACTCCATATTTTCACCCCTAGTGCCTAAGGTCAAGTCCTTTGGTGGTAGGTACCTAGGTACCTACTTAAACTCTAGTTCTACTCACTGTCAGAAATAAATTGATAATTTTTCAAATGCTCATTATTAGCTGAAATACAAACTTCAAACAGACTACCTACAGAAATGTCATTACTCATTCCCCATAACTTCACAAATGTTCACAAAGTACCTAGTGTCTTCTGAAGTTCTGTCCTGTCTAGTGGTGATTAGGCCTATAACCTACAATATCGCAGTGTATCGATAATCGAATAAATCGATTTTCTGCTGAATAAAATATTTTACATACATTTATATTTTATATTTTTTTAAATTTCACTGCATTCTGTTTGACCTAGTACGACCCTCTCTAGTCCGACCCTCTCTAGTTCGACCTAGAGAGCCTAGATTGTTTCAGAACTGGTCAAACTTGGTTCGACCGTTTTCGGTTCGTTCGACCTTCGGCTGTCGATTAAGAGCTTTGGCAAGTGGTGAAAGAGAGCTCTCTTTGAGTTTGAGTGGGAGGGCTTTGTTTGGTCGTGTGATGACGTACGTGACGTAACCTGTCATGATATGTTAGTTGTGTTAATGTCAAGTTTTCTTTACTATATGTTTATAATAATACTCCTTTTAAATGTTCATTGTATGATTTTAGTAAAGTATCTCATCAGACATAATCAAGGAACTGCTTTTTTGTTTCGATAGTCCACTAGTACCTACCTAGTATACCTACCTTACACTAGGGGCGACCTACTGTGGATCGTAGTGTGGAACTTCTTGGTTTCTTGTTAAATGTTTAAAAGGATGATTGTTTATTTTGAGTGTTGACATTCATGAAAGAGATTTCGAAATGTCAGGACATGCTGTGAGTACAAATATTTTTGTTCAGAGTGTCTAGTACCTACTACTCCAGCTAGCCATAGGAAAAGTGTTGTTTACCTACCTAGGGGTTATAGTGGCACAGCAGAGATCAGGCTACCTATTCTATATCCCTTTTTGCGCTCGTACAAGCTCAAAAATAGTGGTCCTGGGCTGCGATCGTGTAAAATGACAACTTCCTTGTCGCAGCGAGAAGGCCGTGAATAACATTGAAATGAGAAAATTGTCTCTGTGACAAAAGTAAGTTGTCATTTTACAAGATCCCACCCCAGGGCAGGTACCTATTCTATAACTTAAAATATCCGGATTCGGTCAGAATCCGATTCGGTGCAATGTTATCCATATGGCCTTGAATCAGATTCGGGTCGAATTCGTAATTTTCAAGTATAGAATAGCTGCCCAACTGTGGAAATTTTCTGTCATGCTGATGGGTTGGCAGAATTCTGTCATTTCTTGCAGCAGAATGAGGGTTTGAATACCTACCTTTACAGACTTAGGTGGACGAGATGTCTGCACGGCTCAAGAGAAGGAAGATCACACACAGGGGTCCAATTTTTGTGATCATTCGAGACAAATTTCATATGGATTCACGGCCGCCTGACGTCAGCCCAAACAAAATAATAAACTGACGTGGCAGAAATTGAATACTATTTCGTTCGGAAGGATTTCACTTTATTGTCACGCTCGATTATACGAGCACTCGAAAAAATCTCAAAAATAGTGGTCCACCATAATTAGAGTGATTAATTATCACTCTGTTATCGTAGTAAATTTTAAAAGAGTAGGTACCTACCTACCTACCAATTTTATGGCCGTTAAAACTACATACCTACTACCTATTAAACAAAATTTACGATACACTAGGTATAGGATATAGGATTCCTATAGGATATATAGGTATAGGATTCCTGTTAAAGGAATCCAGAAGTTTAATTTTCCGTCATTTACCATTGCGGACATCTCGTTGACAATTACCTACCTAATAATAATAATAATATTATTATTAATAATTATTAATAATAATAATAATAATAATAATGTAATTTATTGAGCACATAAAATAAGTACATAATTGGTCTGTATTCAACAATAGAGTCGTTGATCTTCCATACATCCATCTCTTCTCTTCAGCTGCTTCACCTCTTCACCGTTTACCTACTTCTTCTTAATTCATAATAGTCATTAAAATTGTGCTTCAATATCAGTGGTAATATTGGAAGAACATCCAATCATTTGCTTTTTAGCTGAGGGAAAACCACTGAAAAAACATTCTCAGCAGGATGTAATCTTGATTCTTGTCTTCCAATGTCATTACTTCACGAATTCTCTTTCTTGAATGATAGCGAGTTTATCCTTAACGAGCGTCTTGAAAGCTTTTAAACTTAGGGTCTGCTCTTCTGTTGTTGTTGTGTTGTATGCTACTGAGGCTGAATAGGAAAAACAGTTCTTGAATTTTTTACTTCGATGAGTTCCAAGTCTAGCTTATCTTTGGACCGCGTGTCTCGTAGGTGAATATCATGACGCTTTCTCAACTTATCATTTAAATACTTTGGCTCTCCCGTTCTCAATATCTTGTGCGTTGCGCATATTAAATGTAGGCTTCTTCTCGCTTCTATCTTTAGCCAATGAAGTTTTTGAATGTAGGGACTTATGGTGTCTTCTCTTAATATTGAATACAAACCCAGATTTGTATATTTATGCACAAGTAGGTAGTACATAGGTATTCGGTCTTTACCGTTTCATTACCGTAGAGCTATTTTTAAGATTGCATAATTTTTGCAAGTCAAGTGATATTTTCCTTCATCCTGACGCGCACATGGGGACAGAACTTAGACGGCGCACGTAAAAAGTTGGCCTGATGCCTGATGAATAATATCGCACTGTTCTTAAAGCTGGCTGGAAGAACTAGCTTCTGCAGCAATTACCTATTGAGAAGCAAAGGAGATTTGGTTGCGTGGCAAGTGGGACTTAATTCAACTCTGTTGCATTGCAGGTAGTTGTATGGGAATATGAAAACCGTTTTGGCCGCTGGAGGCCTTACAGTCCTGAAGTGTCCCAGTTACTAGAGCGCGCTCATTGCAAGAAGCTGACACGTGTCACATTGAGTGATGCTGATCCTTCTCTAGAGCAGTACTATATCAATTTGAGGACAAAGACGCAGTGCTCTGAAGATGGATCTTGTAAGTGACAGTGATTAGGTACTTATTGCCTCGGAACCAAACAAATGTATGTTATAAAAGTTTTGAAAGAATCAGGATTATTATAATTATGAATTATAATAGTTTAATAATATTAATATTATTAATATTATTAATATTAACTATTATTAATTAATTATTAATATTATTAATATATTTATATAATATTATTAATATTAATAATAATAATATTTATAATTTAATAAGTTTAATAATTATAATAATTATAGTTTAATTGTTTTATATGATTTGAAGTTTTGTCCTGAAGAAGATCCAAACATATGGACCAAAACTGTTGACTTTACCTACAAATAAACTTAATACAGGATGAAATATCCCAATTAATAAATGTATGTTCTTTTCATGCCATCTGAAACGTATTTGCTTTCGCAAAAGCTTACAATTGAATCACTTTGCGCACTTGTGCTCTAAATCAATTTACTTGTTTGGTGCTACCTGTTAACAAGCTGCGACACATGACATATATGCCCAGTACACACGAAGCAATCGATCAAATTGGATGAGTGGATTTTAATACTAAATTGTTCAAAGGCCACACATGCACGATCTGTGTGAGCGTGATATAACATTATACCTATAGTAGGTACGTTTCACAAGGAATTTGCAAAAGCAAAAAATCTATTTTTTTGGCTAGTTTTCTGGCACTACCTCTTCTACACCCCATAAACAATAGAGGACAACAGAAAATTCACATTTCTGAGGGATGTACTACAACGTTTTATTGGCGTTTGTATTTTTGCATTTGCCCTCAGGCGCAGAGAGGTTCTTGTAGAACGTAGTGTAGAGATGGGTTCTAAAATCCAAGGTCACATCCAATGTTCAAGGTGGATGTGTCAAGTGTATTGGGCTATAGGTATCCTATTTTGTTGAAAGAAATCTGATGGAGTGGCGAAGTTTCAAACCTATGATCTCGTCATCCATAGTCCAGTGCACACCACTGGACCTTCGGGCATCAGTGGTTAATCTGGGGGCAGATGAGAGGGCATACGTGTCCCCTCACTTTTTTTCAGGGGGGACCTGATCCACCCACTTTTTTCTTGAGAAAAAAAATTGGCTTAAAATTGTGTACTTAAAAACTGCGAAGAAAGGCACCAAATTTGTTCCTGAACTAAAATTTTTCTAGGATTAGCATTTTTCTAGCATTATTTTTAAGCGAGCGGAGCGAGCGTCTCCACTTGACTCTTGCGGCACTTTCTCTGTGTGTGTGTTTGTTTGTTTGTTTGTTTGTTTGTTTTTTTGCTGGTTCAACCCAGGCCGCACCGGTCAACGTATCGATCTGAAATTTTGCACACACCTTCATCTCATACTAACTTAGACCTGTATAGTTTTTGAGAAAGATCCATTCACAAATAAAAAAATCGCGTTATCCCATATAAATAGCATTGTAGGTTCGAGGAGCCCGTTGCGGCCGCCCGATGCGCTCCATTCAAAACAACTCGGAAGCAAGCAGCTGTCTATCTATTATTGTTTGAATACGTAACAATTATTTCTTTGCGGTTAGATAATAGTTAAAGCAATACATGCGAGGTTATACTTAGGGTTTATTTTATTATTTTTGAAGATGTAGTTAATAGGTATAGGTATTTATTGTTTATGAGAGTTTTAACATGCAGTCTTACTTCCAATCTTTTCAAAGGCTTAGCAAATTATTTGTATACCGATGAAATGTCTGCTTGATTGTAGAAATAGATTGGTTGGTTGATAATTGAAATTATGTTTATGAAATATTTATTTCATTTGTATCAGATACAATGTGTTAGGTAAGCAATGTGCTAGAAGAAATAAGCTCTTTTATACGGAACGGCAAGTAACTGTTTGGATAATGTTTCTTAAATTATGTTTGCTCATATTAGCACTTAGATAATGGCCTATTTTGTGGTTTGAATCTCTGTATTTTTTATTTATAATAATTCCATAATACCTACGTACCTAAATACTGAAATAAATACACATGAGTGTGTATCATGGTGCAATGACTTGCAATAACTGTTGCAATAACTTGCAATGAGAAGCAAATTCAGCTATTTTTTATATAATTTAGTGGATCGTGCTTCTAGATTTCAGTTGTGTAGGTATATTATTGCCAGCTTTTAAGGAATTATGGTTCGAGGTTTTGCACGTATCCGTGCTCGCTTATCAACGCGTTACACAGAGCGTTTTCCTAGTATAAATCTAGTGGAGCGGTCGCTCCACCCAGCCAAGTCGTACTGTACGCTCACACTCACTCAACATACCGTAAATGCATAATAAACTGAGGAGCAGACCAAACACTTTTACTGTAAGCAAAAACATGTCATTTTCGGCCTACTGGATCTCAAAATAATGAAATCTCACATTGTTGCAAAATATCTTAATTTCGAGCTATGGCCCACCTCACCTCATACTAAATTTGGGAACAATGTGTTATTCCATTTGCCAGCTAGAGGGCAAAGAAAACAGTGAAATTACATCACTTTGATCTTTAGATGATGATGATTCAGATTCAGATATCAGGAAACGTCGCTATCACCGCCACAGCCTAAACAGCTGAGCCAATTGATCTGAAATTTTTACCACATGTGCACTTTTGGCATCTGAGGTGCCTTTTTATAAAACCAACCGGAACCCGCCATTTTGAAACCGGAAGTCACGTCATATCTCGAAAACGGCTAGACCGATCAGAATGAAACCAGCGCCAAATGATTCAGACGGTCATCTATATGGAATATCAATAGTTAAAGTAGAGGTTCTATTACCGAAACCGGAAATGACGTCATGAAAATGAAGAACTAGATTTTAATCACCTCTTACTACAATAACTACATATTCAGAAAGCTAATAATGATAAATAACATTTATAGAAATAAATTCTAGAGGGCAGTAATTTCAGTCGCCATTTTGAAAACCGGAAGTGATACCATCTCGAAAACGGCTGGACTGATTGGAACGAAGCTTTCGCAATTCTTCATGGAATATCACTTTAAGCTTATATTGAGCACCAAACACAATTTTTCGTATTAAACCAATTCGGAAATGGCGTATTTTTTAAAGGAATTAGTCATTGTTGCTCCGATGTGTGTTCCAAGTTGTGTAAATAAACTAAAAAAGAAGTGATATCCCCATAAAAAACACTCCGTGTAAAAATACCAGCCAAGTCTCTTCAACTATAAAAAAGTAGAAGAAATCTAAAAGTTCAGCACTGAAAAGTAGTGATATCCAAAAATTAGTCAAGTCAAAACTTAATTTTAAAAACCAAAATATACTTGGCGCATCGTTTTTAAGGGCATTATAGTACCTACATTTGATTTTTGGCATGCTTGAACTATACTATTACACGATGCACCAAGTATATTTTGGTTTTTAAAATTAAGTTTTGACTTGGCTCATTTTTTGATATCACTACTTTTCAGTGATGAATTTTTAGATTTCTTCTATTTTTTTATAGTTGAAGAGACTTGGCTGGTATTTTTACATGGCGTGTTTTTTATGGGGTTATAACTACTGGCAGCGATGTATGACAACAAATCTGAAATCAAAGACCCTTTAAGATGAAGAAAAGTCATTCAGATATTTCAAAGAATGCTATTTTACCAAGATTGTATGTTCCACTGCACACAAAATATTGGCATTATTTTTGCAATATCAATACCTTTGTAGCACGGTGTCTTGTAGTGAGGTTTGGACACTAGATTTTTTTAAAAAAGTTTGTTGCAATGTACAATCAACAATCATACAACGTATAATAAAATCATTATTAATTGTAAATGAAGATTTTGAAAAGAATGAATGACATTGACAATGTTGCATGACAATATTATGTATTAATATTTAAATGATTCTTCTTTTCTAGGTATTCCTTACAATGTGCAGCGCAAATGTTATTTGCCTGATTCACCTGCTGGCAAAGGAGCCAAGTGGGAATGGGCAGGAGATGGACAAAATGAGTGGCATACCTATGATATGGTTATACAATGTCTTATCGAGGAGTCCTGGGCTAAAGTAATAGTCAAACACTACAATAGTCAAACACTACACTAATTCTATTTATTGATATAGCAATCACTACTTTAATTTGATCTTTGTTTTGACTCTAGGGTGATCAATCTACAGATGTAAGTATGTTACATCACTCATTTCCATATGTCATCAACTTCCTAAACTTGACTCAAGTTCGGAATGGTTCCGGATATGTTCGGGATGTGAGACGAGTACAGCAGGCTCCTTATCCTCTGATTAAGGTAAATCACAAGGAAATTGTATATTATAGTCAACTACTTGACTTGACTGTGTATTTGTGATCTGATTGATTGAAAATGATTTGATCGCACCAACAGAAGCAGTCAATGCTAACTCGGCATCTAGCTCGAGTAGATAGCTCTAGCCTTCATTTGATTGATCAATTGTCAAAGAACATCACTACTAGTCATTCAATTTTATTCACATAGGTACCGTTTTATGATTACTAAATATTCAAAGGTTTTATGTTTTGCCGAGTGTACGGTTGAGAGTCATGCCGGTTCTTTGGTTGATACTCCATGGTTTTGTTGTAAAAATTGCACACACACATATACAAAATTACATGTATTTTGTCTTGAAAAGAGCTGACCTCGTCACAACATTTCTTCACCTAAGTAGGCTACTCTAGCGTGGCCAAAATGTCATGACCAACTGTTCTTTTTTGAGCCAACATCACATCACAACTATGGAGAGCCAACTAAAGAACTCCCATTGCTATCCAACAACAGCTCCCAGACTCTAAAGCGTTTTCCACTGGCCGTACTGGTGTGCACTCGGTGTGCCCCGAGTGCGGGTATTGTTTTCCACTGGCCGTACTGGTGTACACTCAGTGTGCCCCGAGTGCGGGTATTGTTTTCCACTGGCCGTACTGGTGTGCACTCGGTGTACCCCAAGTGCGGCTATTTTTTTCCACTGGCCGTACTGGTGTGCACTCGGTGTACCCCAAGTACGGCTATTGTTTTCCACTGGCCGTACTGGTGTGCACTCAGTGTTCCCCAAGTGCGGCTATTGTTTTCCACTGGGAAATTCAATGTGCCCTCGCACGGTGTTTGTGTCTTCCACTGGCAAAGTTGCATGCGCTCTCAGTACACTTTTCTCGCACTGAGAACATTCTCAGTGCGTGCAAGCTATTGCACTCGAATTCCAAGATGAACGCTTGAAATATGTTTACTATTTTAATCTTGAAGGTTTATTGATGATGAGCAATGATAGATGTAAAACAAATTCGAAATTCATTTCCATTTTTAGATTCTGATTGCACTAGAAATGTCCTTGATTTCTTGCACCTTCTGCCGCTCTGGTGCAGCATGACATCACGGGCAATTCTTTACACTCATTCAATGCATTCCAGTGGAAAATGCTATTAGTTAACTGATACTCCTTGATTGTCATAATTCAATTTGTTCGATCTTCAATACTTACTCTATACAAAATCTGTGCATCAACACTATAAACTATCAATATAATATAATCTATCAACATATCAACACGCAAAAAAATCATCCAATGGGCGAGATACCGCTGTAATAAAACTTCTTGACTTATCTGGCTGAAAATTTCACATACATACCTATTATAAAAGACATGATATAGTTTGATATGTGAAAGTTTCAAAACATAATTTTTGTAGGAGAAAGAAGTTACAGCTGCTCGAATTTGGTTGTCAAAAAATCGATTATACGGAGCCAGGATACGTTTTCTTCAAAACTGCTGACGATAATATATATGAAAATTTATAATATTTTATAATTTATATGACTTATCACTTGTGTTCAATGTCATTATATTTGGATGAATGGAATGAAAGTTAGAGTAGCCTGCAGTTGAATTAAAAAAAAGAATACGGGAGAAAATTTCACAAGTTTTATTTCACATGTTAATTTCTAGCGCTCAACTTCAAGATATCATAACTTTCTTTCCATTGATTCAAATGTATTGAAATTGTTACACGGTTGATAAGTAGTTGGTCATATCATATATTTTGAAAAAAATTGAAACTTTCAGCTTCATATTGGAAGGGGACCTAATTTCAAGATCGTTCGAGACAAATTTCATACAGTTTCACGGCCGCCTGACGTCAGACCAAAACTGAATTGGCAGATTGAATGCTATTTTGTTCGGAAGGATGGCACATTGGCGTCATGCTCTATTATACGAGCGCTCGTACAATCTTGAAAATAGGGGTCCATCAGTGTTGAGTAAACAGTGTCCCGGCTTTTGGACATTTCTGGACAAGCGTGATTTGAGCGCCGTATGAACGATGTTTCGTCAATCAAATTCGAAAATCTGTAACTTTTGATCTACAAAAGTAATGTTTTTGAATCTGGCACGCATCAAACCTCAGTGATATGTGCATAGATTCATCACAGTGGTGTCTCTTTCAGGTTGGTCCTGAAGAGCTGCAGCGAGTTCTTGCTGGGCGGAAAGCTCATCAGTCTTCTAGTAGAATGCAGAGTGTGCAGAAATTGCCAAAAGAAACAGTGTCAGCCAAGAAGCACCCAACAGGAAATAAGAAAACTCACACTAATAAAAGGGACAATATTGCAAGAACGATTTTGAATATATTTGGTAAATATTTAAGCCTTAGGTAGCCTTCCTACTTATGTTCAGTGTTTTTTTTTTTGGGGGGGGGGGGGCTTAACGTCACACTGTTCTGCAGCGAGGCTAATGGCAACGGATGAATGATTATGATGATGATTGGGAGATGATGGTGAAGAGTAGGTAAGGATGGAAAGTGGGAAGGAGGCGGTCGTGGCCTATTAGTAGGGTACCTTCCCAGCATTTGCCTGTCGACTGAGGGAATACCACGAAAAAACCCCAGTCAGGAAGGACGGCTGCGGGAATAGAACCCGGACCTCTGGAATACAAGTTCAGAGCGTTACCACTCTGCCAACCTTTTCCGTAATGTTCAGTGTTGAATCCAGGCATACCTGGATACCCCCCCCCCCACCCCCCTAGGGAAAATATTACAAATTTATTAAACAATTTCAAATGAAGACATATCAAATTATAGCTCATATTGGTAGGTAGTGAATTTCTATGTCTGATGCGAATACCTTCAATACCTTCAGAACGGTATTTCATATTCTCCAAAACATTTTTCAAACCCTACTTTTCCCCTACGTTGACACGTTTTGCACTGTCAATCTTGCCATTCTCGACCTCCTTTAGATTGCAGATTTGACAAACCTAACATGTAATGATTTTAAACTAATCAAAGATTATCAGTTTTAAAAAAACGGTGTGTGGCAGCTCAGTTTTTTGGGGGACAAGCCCCCCAAGCCCCCTCTTGAGTACAACTATAACTATTTATATTTTGCATAATCATTTTGCCCAGTGGTCGAATTGGAAATCATTCCATGGGGGGATGGTGTACCGGAAGGATTTTTGCCCGGGGGGGGGGGGGGGGGCAAGTGAAGGAACAAAATTTGTCCCGCGTTAAGGGGGGTGTGGGGGGGCAATCCCCCCACTCTGCCCCGCAGGGCGTTTTTTGGTTTTGGATACTTTGAAATCAATTTTGAGACGTTCTGAGATGTATTTTGTTTTTGTGGGGGGGGGGGGGGGGCTTGTGTGGGGGGCTTGCCCCAAAAACCTTGCCCCGCAGGGTGTTTTTAGTATTTTGGCACTTTAAAATCAATTTTAAGACGTTTTGAGGTCATTTCGTTAACAAAATGCACAGTTTACTAAATCACAGTCAAACTTTTATTTTTTCTGACATCTAGGGGGGCAAGCCCTCCCCTATCACCCTCCCCACTACTCAGGTACAAATATTACACAATTGTATTGTTACAAAAAGAAACATTTGCATGAGGTCAATGGGGGACGGACCCCAGGCCCATGCTGGTCCGGGGCGCACAGTTACGGAAAAATTTTAATTTCAGAAATTAATTTGGTGCGTTTCTACGCGATTTTGACGTTATTTTAAGCCTATTTTCATCTCGACAAATGGCGTCTACAAGGCTAAATAGACAAATTCTCTGAAAATGGTATTACTTTGAAGAAAATTACAATAGTGCTGTTTTTTAATCTCTCATGGGGGGATGGTGAAGAGGAAAAATTAGCCATGGGGGAATGGAACTATCAATATATTCCCCATGGGGGGACCCAGGAGTAGTTAAGTAGCTAAGAATTATTATTATATAGGTAATATACTAAAATGTAACAACTAAGTATGGACTGGGGCCCCCTGGGTTGACTCTTTCCCAAGACCAATCTTAAATAGACCATTTTAAATATTATCTCGATGGCTCTGCTTTCTAAGAAAAATCATATGCAGTTTGATTTCCAGATACCTTAGTCCCTGTTTCAACAATAGGAAATTGGAAATTGGAAATTATACTGCATATGATTTTTCTTAGAAAGCAGAGCCACCAAGATAATATTTAAAATGGTCTATTGTTCAACAATATTTTTTCCAGGAAGGGGCAAGATGTTAAACATTGGGGGGGGGGGGGGGGGGGGAGGGGTCTCTATTGAGGTTGTTGTTATTTCCAATGTGTCAACCTTATCTTCCCTAATCTATTGTTTCTGATTGTTCGTATTGTTTCTTATAGGTAGCAGCAGTAGCACCAATAAAGCCCAATCAAATGCAAGTCCATCTCTACCTACCAACAGCAATCATTGTCAAATAAGTCAGCCACAGGACTTGCAGCAACCCCCTCAAATGTTGGACGTTGACTCGAGCAGCACAAAGAGTGGCCGTCGGCCTAGCGTCGACACCGTATCAACTTATCTGAGTCATGAATCCGAATCCAGAAACTCTATGGTGAGTTACCTACGTTGTTTGTATTGGTTAACAGTCCACAATAGTTTTTTATTTTTTTTTCTATAAATAGATTGAAAATTGAAGTATTCACAGGAAATTCAGACAAGTAGGTATATCTTTCTTGATTATCTCTTTTATTTTTTAGCATCGTTTAAAGACCGGCATTCTTATTAATTTTTGCATCCTATGAAAGCTAACCTTAACATCAATTCACTGTTCAGTTATTACCAGAAGGCGCTTATATAGTTTTTAAAAAAAAAGCAAAAAAAAGCTCCACGAAAAGTGAAATTGAGCCTTTTTCCGATCAGTATGAAATTTTAAAGGTCATGGATACCGACGTTTTATCATTTTAGAAAATTTGCCCCCAAACCATTCAAGATCGTAGAGTTATTAATATTCATTTGTTGATTTGCTCATTTGTTGTAAAATCGATAAAAATGAAAATTTATCATTGTAGGTACCACATTTCGATTACTGGTGAATTATTGGGGATTGAAAACCATATGAATTTACCATATGAATGGTTTACCTACCATATGAATAATATTTATTATTTATTTGATCTTGATTAAAACAGTGAAATGCTTTACATTGGCTTGCATGTTTTCTGTGTTTGAGATTCAAGGTGCTTTTCCTAGTTATTATTAAATATGTACAAAGCTATTAGCTACACATTATGGATGGAGAGTGCCATTTAATCGAGATAGTAATAAGTAATCGAGTAAGTTATGCACTTGTACTATTGTAACACTACACAACAAGTGACAGTTGGTAATAGAAAAATAACTAGTTGTTTGACAAAGTAAGATCAGAAATAATAGTATAAAAATATAGAAGGTTATCAACATAGGTAGTTTCATTAGTTCCTAGAGGGGTATAAAGAAGTATTTTAATGACAAAGCCTACTGGAGTGCAGAGAAGAATTTTATATGTGACAACAATGGGATAGATCTCGTGGCGAGTGCTGATTGGTGGACAGAGGTTGAAATTTTACAACAATGAAGAAGAGATTAATAAAATCAGTTCGATGAAATATTTTGAAGAAGTCAGATGTAAAACATTATTTCTCTTGGATAAAACTAATCAAATATCATTTTAAAGTTTATAATAGTAAATCTTATCTATTATAAACTATTTCAAGAAACAAGAAAGGAATGAAGAACAAGAATTGACCATATAAACGTGTGATGGAAAGAAAAGCAGAACATGGACAGTTGAGACTTTGAACCTTTGATTGAACCACGAAACATTGCCGGCGAAGGAATGAGTACAAAATAAGACTGTTTAATGTTAAATAATACCTAATTATATTATAAATTAAGAAAGAGAATTGTACATTGTCAAAGTTAGGTAGCTAGTAACTGGCCAGTATAATTGCAGAAAAACCAGGAGTGCATAACATGTATGTGCATGATTCCTATCTAATTATACCTTTGTGATAAAAAGAAGATGTTCATTGCTTTGAGGGTGTGCAACGTTAAAACTGTGAGCACATTGTAGGATAGTTAAAGAAGGTATAGATACAAAAGTAACGTACAACTTGGTACTATAAGTTAGGTATAGTTACAAAGTGACAACCAACATGGAGCTGATGGAGCCATAGGTTGGTATAGTTACAATTTGGCGCCCAACGTGGGGCTTTGATGTATTATTTGTTAAAAAATATCCCACTACCTGAAAATAAGAATCTCACTGAGCTAGAAAAATATTAAATTGGCGCCCAGCACATAATAAAATTTATACATACAAATTTGCAAACAATAGAGAAACAAAATGTCAAACCTAAACGATTCCGATTTGTCCAGCACTGACGGATATGAGCCAACAACAGTTATATCTAACAATGAGGAAGAGGTTAGGCGAATCATTATTGGCAATAATGAAGCTGAAACAGTTATTGAAGGGTCAATTCAGACAACACAAATAAAAGAAGAAAAGCAGATTGATTTAAATCAAATGATGACAATGATGCTAGAGAAAATGGAGAATCAGAAAATATTCTCAGAGAAACAAGTGGAGAATCAGAAAATATTCTCAGAGAAACAAGTAGAGAAACTAGCAGAGAAAATACTAGAGAGTCAGGAAATACTAAAATCAAGTATAGTAGAATCAATGAGGAATGAAAACCAACAATTGTTGAACGAGATGGAAAGCCGTATGACGAAAAGACAAGATATTTTGGAAAAGGAATGCAATGAAAAGCTGAACAAAGTAGAAGAAAGTTTTTCTGAACGAGTGGAAAAAATTACTATGAAAGTAACAAATAGCGAGATGTTGGTAAAGAAGATTGAAATGGTGCAACAGAAGCAGATTGGAGACGAGGAATTATTTAAAGATGAGACCGGCAACAAGTTTGCAGAAATAGAAGAGCGAGTGAAAAAGGTAGAGCACAAGTCAGATCTGGTAAGAGAGGAATTGGAATTGGACATTGAGAGGAACACTGCAAAAGAGAAGATCGAATTGGATAAAAAATGTGCCATATTTACACTTGATCGACCTGCAGTAGGAGAACAATTAAAGAAAATGCTAGATGGGGGAATAATCGAGCAAGCGCCTATTCCAAACAAACATTCAATTGTTGTAGTGTTGAAGAAAGATAAATCTGAGCGATTATGTCTTGATACTCAACGCATGAATCAGGTATTAATTCCAGAAAATGAAAAACTTCTGGAAACTGATGAAACGTTTCAACAATACAATAATTTTCAATTGTTGTCAACAATGGATTTTGTGTCTTCAGTTTGGCAAAAAATGAAAATTTCAGAAGAGAGTAAACAATACACAGCATTCAAAGATGGTGGAAAAGTATTTCAATTCAAGATGTTACCATTTGAAATCAGTACCAACATTGCAGATTTTACAAGAGCACTAGATTGGGCAATGGTTTATGTTCTGGAGGAAACAATAATCTATGCGGATAATGTGTTGATTGCGGGAAGCAAATTTGAAGAATACACTCTTGACCAAATAAGAACTGTTCTTACCAGCTTTCAAAAGAATAGTAAAGGAAAACAGTGGCAGACATTTTAAGTAATTATGGAATTGCGGATGGTCTTTTTATGACGAAGATGAGCAAGGGCAAGAATGAGTAATAGGTATCAGTGAGTAAATCATATTAAAAGAAAACATTTGAATTTGGGAAAACAATTTCTAAGGATGACAGAAGAACAAAAGAATTATGAATTTTAAAAGGAATTATTGATCAGATTAAATAAACAAGAAAAGAAAAAAAGGAAACAATACTTATGAATTGGCAACAGAAACAGGAGAAATCAAAGGGACCTACAATGTTGTACTTTTAAAAAGGTATCGTACCATTCCACCTTTGGACAATATGTGAAAATGATAGTATAAAATGGTGATAGACATAACGAAGAATTTGAAGATGATTATAAAAAAATGGTGAGAGACATTTATCGAAGAAGTTGAAGATGATAGTAAAAAATGGTGATAGACATAACGAAGAATTTGAAGATGATTATAAAAAATGGTGAGAGACATTTATCGAAGAAGTTGAAGGTGATAAAAAATTGGCGAGAATCATTTATAACGAAAAATTTGAAGATGAGATATTGCATTATTGCATAGGTATCAAAGTAACGACAAGGAAGACAGAAGAATATAGATGTTCGAATGAAATGAATTTGAATAGAAGATCACAAGAAGCGTTAAGACCGAATGGATCAAGAGAAATTAGATCAAAAAGAAGGCATAGTTGACAAGAATATGAAGATTGGATGACAATTTGAGTTATGCTGCGAAGTAACAAGTATTGATAGCCAAGATGGTGGGCTATGGTGGTTAAATACGAGTATTGTCGGCTATGCTACAATATGTAACGTATGTTGGTGAATTATGAGATCGGCAATTAATATATTGTGCGATAGTTGAAAGAATAACTGTTCGTGTCTAAGAGCATAGAACTAGAGGTTATTGAGTTGAAATGTTTGTCATTGTTATGAGCAACATTTGAGTCACGTGTATGAATTGACTTGTGGAAGACAAGTAATTATGAAAAACTACGAGAAAAATGTTACTTTCGTTAGATACCAGATAAGTCAAGAGAAATGTTGAAACAAGACCAATGGAAAATTGATTTGAACTAATTATTCGAGAACATTGGACAGATGCTGACGAGGATATGATGAAGAGAGTTTTATGAAGATTTGAAGATTGAAAGAAAAATTATCACAGCAGACAACGTAAAGAAAACAGTGAAGCAACAGGTGTAAAGACTGTTTGAGTTTTGGTTTGAACAAAAATAAATTTATATAAAATTTATTATGTGCAAAGGTGAGAGATTGTAACACTACACAACAAGTGACAGTTGGTAATAGAAAAATAACTAGTTGTTTGACAAAGTAAGATCAGAAATAATAGTATAAAAATATAGAAGGTTATCAACATAGGTAGTTTCATTAGTTCCTAGAGGGGTATAAAGAAGTATTTTAATGACAAAGCCTACTGGAGTGCAGAGAAGAATTTTATATGTGACAACAATGGGATAGATCTCGTGGCGAGTGCTGATTGGTGGACAGAGGTTGAAATTTTACAACAATGAAGAAGAGATTAATAAAATCAGTTCGATGAAATATTTTGAAGAAGTCAGATGTAAAACATTATTTCTCTTGGATAAAACTAATCAAATATCATTTTAAAGTTTATAATAGTAAATCTTATCTATTATAAACTATTTCAAGAAACAAGAAAGGAATGAAGAACAAGAATTGACCATATAAACGTGTGATGGAAAGAAAAGCAGAACATGGACAGTTGAGACTTTGAACCTTTGATTGAACCACGAAACATTGCCGGCGAAGGAATGAGTACAAAATAAGACTGTTTAATGTTAAATAATACCTAATTATATTATAAATTAAGAAAGAGAATTGTACATTGTCAAAGTTAGGTAGCTAGTAACTGGCCAGTATAATTGCAGAAAAACCAGGAGTGCATAACATGTATGTGCATGATTCCTATCTAATTATACCTTTGTGATAAAAAGAAGATGTTCATTGCTTTGAGGGTGTGCAACGTTAAAACTGTGAGCACATTGTAGGATAGTTAAAGAAGGTATAGATACAAAAGTAACGTACAACTTGGTACTATAAGTTAGGTATAGTTACAAAGTGACAACCAACATGGAGCTGATGGAGCCATAGGTTGGTATAGTTACACTATACTCTCCAGCAGGGGTTTTGACCTTCGTATAATCCGAGAAGTGCCCCAAAAATAATGTTACAAATATAATAGAGTGATTTCACATGCCGTCACGATCTCTTCGTGGGTCAGGCCCCTCAATGTTAATTAATATTTGGAAATATATCTCCATAAATGAACATTCTAAAATTTTCCTAAATTTTCTACAATGTGTGAAAGTTAAGCTCTGACACGAATTTAATATAATTGATTTATATAAATATCTCCCTGATATCCTCCCTGCACCGCGACCTTGTAACTATTGTAGACAGTCGATCGACATCTCTTATAGGAGAATAACATTGACTCAACATTTCAGTCGATCGATAATGAAGTTTCAATGTTATTCTCCCATAAGAGATGTCGATGGACTGTCGAAAATAGTTACATGGTCGGGGGGCAGGGAGGATATCAGGGAGATATTTATATTAATAAATTATATTATATTTGCTTTAGTTGTTTGTTATGGCTGAAAAAGTAAACTTGAAATTAAATTTTAATTTCAATTGTTTCTCATTTTTCACTGCCCTATGAATACACGAACTTCAAAATAAAAGAGTGCATCTAAAAAGTTTCCTGCCAAAAGTGACTCCATCAGTTATCGCTTATTTGTTCGTCTTACAGTATATTATTTCAACATTTTTAAAACCAAATTCTAAATTATGAAAAGAAAATATTTCTCGAATACCTATGTCCTATTCATAAGTTTGTAAAGTAAACTTATATGTGCAATACTACTTGAATGTTACCTTGACCATGCCTTGACTATTGGCACTTTACAATACCAATTAAGATATTTTTTTAAAATCAGGTTTAAATTATTTATGGAACTCTCTCTAGTTGCAGAATGGATTACAATTGTGTAAATTTTTAATCATTTCTAGGACAAACAAAAAATTATTATTGTGGGATGAATAGTTTTCAAGTACTCATTTTAAAGGTTGATAGAAATCTCCGAATTTTAAAATATATTTAGGTACCTACCTTGTTTTAAAATAGTAATATCGGCACTGACGTCATGCGCCAGTGGTTGCCATGGCATAGTATTCACCATGGTGACGTGACATCATGGAGTTGTGGCATTTTCGACTGGCTGATTGCTGAACTAGGGTTGCACTGAAATGACGTTACCATACAAAACTCAATGCTAATTTTAAACCAAGTGCAAACCCAGTGCGGCCAGCCGAAACCGCCATTAGATTAGTAACACATCGTTATGGAATAACTGATTCTACAACTCGATTGCTGGTCCGCTAGCAATTATTTCAATGTGAATCTTATGGAAGAAATTGCTAGGCGACCGCAATGGAGTTGTCTCCAATGGAACAAATTGCTTGCGGACCAGCAATGCAGTTGTAGAACTAGGGCTCAGGCAGTTATTTTTCACACATAGTTTTCCCGCCAAAATGTACCTGCTACGAATTATTAAAATGTAAATTTTTTCGAGTGTTAACTGTTAAGTGTAATAGACCAAAACATAAACTAGTGGCGCCCTCAAAGCGAACTAAAAAAGGGCGTGTCACTATGTGTGACCACTCTTTAGTGAGCATGTTCCAAGTCACTTAAATGTCAATCTTAATGAGTCAGTAAAAGTTATAATTACATCGCGAAATAACAGAAATTGATGCTTACCTCAGTGTCAACATTCAAATACAATCGGCATATTTCATTTCAGCACATATTCATACACATTCTTGTGACAACTAGATGTCTATTCACCAAAATCACCATTTGACAAACGCATTTTTTTTGTCACGGTCTTCTGAACCGTTCCCTTTCTGAATGAGCTCATTCAGAAAAGTTTCAGAAAGCCGTGATAAAAAAAATGCGATATGTCAAATGGTGATTTTGGTGAATAGACATCTAGTTTTCACAAGAATGTGTATGAATATGTGCTGAAATGAAATATGCCGATTGTATTTGAATGTTGACACTGAGGTAAGCATCAATTTCTGTTATTTCGCGATATAATTATAACTTTTACTGAACTATCGTTATACGATTGACATATAAGTGCCTTGACTGAATGTCACATAGCTGGAAGAGAAAATGGCGGATTGGGCATGCGCGTTTAGTTTATGTTTTGGTCTATTGTCATTATCTTTTGTGTTGATATTTACAAATTTACAATAAAACAATGTAAGGAGAATTTCCTCGACTTGAAGCATAGATAATGTAATTACTATTGATCATATTCATAAAGTCACTCTAGTTTCATTTCACTTCACTACCAGAGCACCTTAGATTTACAGAAATAGTATTGGATTTATCAGAAACCTTGGCATCATTTTAATGATGTCCAAACCATGTCCAAACCCTACATTTTTTTTTAATCATATTATCTAGGCTCAAATTTCTGCAAGGAAAGTGGTTTCTAATTTCAAGTTTTTTTCAAGTTTTGAATTTTCGCGCGCACTTTCATAATATTATCAAGGTCTTATAAATAGAAGGCTGTGTTAATTGATATATCTTCCTTATAATATTTTATTATATTAATGAACGTAATTACTAATTAATTATGTTTTATATGGACAGCTCGTGTTAATTCGCATCTGTTCAGAACATCTTTCACTTTTAGTTCTTCTTTTATCCTTGCATTCTTGCGTTCCTAGTCTCATGGTTAATAGATTACGAACTTTAAAGAGAGAAGGCTGTGAATGGAGAATTCAAGTTGGGGGATGTCACTTTCGTACAGCCGTAATTTCTTGTGATTTTATTTAACATGGCTTTTCGTGGTCTTAAGGTAAACTTGAGTGATGGAGGAATTGTTGGAATCGATGGACCCAGTGAGATGATTTCCAAATTTGTACGAGCAATTGAAGCTGTGGATTCCGAATGTCCTATATGTCTCTGTACACTTCAACACTCAGGCCATGTGGTTGAGCTTACCAAATGTCATCATCAACTTCATCTTGACTGTCTTAATGCTTTGATTACCAATCAGAACCCATCTCACCAGGTAGGTGTAATAGGATTCTATGTACCTACCTAGGTACAGTACAAATACCTACATCTTTCAGAATATGAAAATAAGTTAAAACGAAGGATAATATTTACCTAGGTATAACCTTGTTCTGAATTTTGCAGACTCTGTACATCCAGTGTCCCTTATGCTTTCTGGTTTATGGAACAAAGATGGGCAACATGCCACCAGGAACAATGAATTATGTGGTGACAAACCACTCTCTGCCAGGATACCAAGGCTCACAGACAATTCAAATAACCTACAAGTAAGCTTTCTACTAGGTACAGGTTGGCTGTCCTCAAAGTTCGTGATGTGAATTATCCTATTGTCCAAATACCTAGGTACCTACCTAGTTGTGCATTATTTGAAATGTATCCTTGAAGATCAGATTAGATTAGTCTAATATCAAAACTTGTATTAAAAAAATATTACAACCATTTAGATAGGTAGGTAGTAGGTAGTTAGGAATATGGATACCTACCTACCTACCTACCTACCTACATACATACTTACTTGAAGTTCATGTACTACCTACCTAATAAGAAATAATAAGTGCAATTAAGGTGTCGGGAGCATACACTATCTGATTGATTGACTGGTTCCTGCCAGAACTCTCGAGCTGACCATCTGCTGATACCTATAAATTCTATTGTGCTCTTAGTTCTGTATATTAAAGAGTAAATCAAGGTCCCATGAATTGCATTCAAATTGCACGTGGGACGAGAATTGTGTTCCATACTTTGCAACACAAATTAGTGATTTGACACCCATAGTGCCATCTACCCCTACAGTGGGACCTCTTTAGTACGTTTTTGAAGGGTCCAGGATAAAAAACATACTAAAGTGAAAAACGTTCTATAGAAACAATGTAACATGAGGTGTTCTTATTGGTTGGAGGACCTTTGAAAAAATGTAGTTCGGTGGAAAACGTATTAAAGGAGGTTATAGTACATGGAGTGGCCATTCGCCATGCGCCAAAAACTCCAGGCAAGCAACGAGTCACGTTGCACTGGTCATACAAGCGCAGTTCCAAGAGTTGCAGGAATATTTTAATTGTGCGCCAATGAATACACTTCTGGGGGTGCGGTTTAAAACATTGTTTAACTAAGACTCTATGACCTCCAATTTTTCGATTCTTGATACTTCAAATAGTTAGGACGTTACAGCAAGTTTTTGCTGTACAGCAATACTTTTTGTGCATTCCGAGTTCTTTTCAAAACGTTCCCAGACATATTTTAATTGCGTGTCACCAAAAGTGTAAAAAGTGAATTGAAAAATGGGAGGTGATAGAGTCTTAAACAGTGTTACAAACCCATCTGCCTAATACCCTGTTCTCACTGAGGGTTCGATCATGATCCAAAATCTCAATTGTAATCGAAAATGTGTGTGAACTGAACTCAATCGAACTCAATCATGATCCAAATCTTGATTGAGTTGTAAGAACGCAATCGAAATTTGAATCATGATCGAACCCAAGGTCAAACAAAAGAAATCATGATTTTTAAAACGAAAACTTACAAATGCATGCTCTAATTGCATGTTACAAACATTATAAAATTTAACTTGAATCATGCCTCTATTTTGATTTCGATTGTAATTGAACTGGATCATGATCGAATTCTCAGTGTGAACAGGGTATAAGTGTATTCATTGGCACGCAAATAAAACTTTCCTGGAACTCTTGGAACGGCGCTAGTATGACCGCGTGCGAATGCAATAGTTTTCTGCCTGGAGTTTTGTCGGCTGGAAGGAATGGCGGGTAGCCGGGAGTGGCTTCTAGTCGTCAGCGTACGCTGGTAGCAGTTGGCCCCTCCAGCAAAATATGGTCAAGGCCAAGAGAGTGAATAATTGAATTTCGCATGAATGACCCAACTCGAGTGATATTCAGAGTAAAAGTATCATCGTTTTCAGCAGTAGATTTAAAGAAAATTTGTAATTTATGAGAGAAATGACATAGGTACAAATGTTCATAATTCTCATTACAGCTTTCAGTCGGGCATCCAGGGTGTTGAGCACCCTAATCCTGGTCGGCCATACTACGCAGTTGGATTCCCTCGTGTTTGCTTTCTGCCTAACACTGCGAAGGGTAGACTTGTTTTACATCTGCTAACCCAAGCGTTTGAGAGGAAACTCACTTTTACAATTGGAAGATCTGTTACTACAGGTATTGTAGAATTAATTAACACCAAGATTAATGTACTGAAGTTCTGTGGAACACTAAGGCCAGGTAGGACCAAATTTGGATTAGTTAACTACGATAGGAAAAAAGTAAGTGAGTGGGCAGTTATCTTATCTTATGAATCCAGTTGGCGTGAAATCGACGGCCGGTAATGGGATCCACTAACTTCCACTAACCATGGAAGTTAACCCAAAGTTAGTCCTATCCAGCCTAAGTAATAATACATTTTCATTAAGTACTTATTTTAGTTCCAACTATATTTTGTGATAAGTAAGGTTTGAAAATCATTTGATGTGAAATGTGTATTTGTTATGAGTAGGTTCTATGCTCCCGAGACACTGGGATCATTCATACCAACTTGGTCCTCTAGTAGAGAACTCTGTGACTTGTGAAATTCGTTAGTAGGGTTTATGTCTGTCTTCACATTTTTGATCTGTCAAATATTTTCTCATTCCTCAATGATTCATTTTTATTTTGAAATTGTTATCACTAGAGCCAGTTTTAAATGGTGATTTTATTTCTTAAAATTCGTTTTTAAAATCATCAATTTCGTTTTTTGTGTTTTTTCTGGAAGAGGGATTTCGCGATTTTGAGGTAATATTAAATTGGTTATAAAACACATTGTAATAGCCCCCAGAAACCATAATTTGATGAAAAACATGTATGCCACTTTGGAGGAAGGATTGGAATGGATTGGTCATGCACTATTAGCACTGAAATAGGCTTGTCTAGAATGGCGTCTTTAATGCTCTGTACTGTCTTTTCCCCAACCCACATTTTCTCTGTGTAGATGATACATAATATTTAAAATTTCATGACGCAAAATGTATAGTTTGACAAGATATTTTCTTTCCCAATCCAACAATTTCCAGTTGAATAATTGTTCCAAAACTTAAACATCCTTCTGTGTTAGTAGACTATTGATGAATAGTTGCGACTGGTTGAGGGTGGAAGGGGGGTTGGGGAAACAGGTCGACCTTGAACAGATGGGGGCGCAAAACAAAGCAGCCTGGAGGCATCATCAACTGGTTAGACTGGTTCACTTAGAGGGTGGGTAGCAAAGTGTCTTGCGAGGGGGAGGGGGTTGAGTGAGTAGCACATGGAAAGAAACTGGTTTCATTTGTTGTTGTGTGACCTGTTAGGGGGATAAAAGCAGTAATTTTCGTGGTCATTTCGCGGAAAATGTTGAATATCGCGATCAGGGTTGGATTTCGTTTTTTTTTGCGATGTAAAAATGGTAGATTTGGGATCTATACACAATGAAATGGATTTTAGTAGAAGAAAATAGTACAATCAGAACAATTCGCGAATTCGCGCATCACCATTTAAAACTGGCTCTAGTTATCACTACTCGTTTGCCATTGTTGCTGACTTCCGTCTCCACATTTGTATGATAATTAGTTTTGCCTCTTTGTAATCAAAGAAAGAAAGTGACTGTGTACATTTCCCCATGATCAAACTCGAGTCAAGTGTTCAGTCATCTAGTTAGTAATTCAGTTCGTTAAATGAATAAATTATTCAATAAACCGAATTTGAAGCAATAGAAAATGCATAGGTGGGTATGTGTGTGATTAGATTGGGTTGATTTTCTGTTGGTTTTTTGTGATTCAATATTTGTATCCTTGTTTAGCCTTATAGTCATGTCAGGAAATGTTATGACTAGTAATCAGTGCCAGACTGGCTCGTCAGGGGCCTCGGCGGCTATTGTTACTATTTAGGGCCAGTCTTTCAATACTCTGCTAGCATTTAAACGGTTGATTAGGACTGTATTGCCATTGTCATTTTTTACTAACTAACTGTTAACATCTAATTGAGACTTTAGCAGAGTATTGAAAGACCGGCCCTTAGAAGTTTTTGGGATAAAGCAGCCCACCATTCTGCCCTGCTGGGCGTTTTTTGGATTTTTATAACTTTAAAATGGAATGTAAAAACAATTTGGTGATTTTAAAAAGTTCATTTTTTCACCTGAAAAACATGTCAGCAGGGCGCTTTTTGATTTTCTGTCACTCTTAAAATGATTTTGGGATAATGACAACTTGTACTTTTTCTGAATGAGGCTAGCAGAAAATGAAGTTAAATGTACCCAAATTCTGCCCTGCAGAGATTTTTTTTCAATTTCAGTCACTTTTAAAACGATTTTGCTATTATAAACACTGATACATTATTTTGAGCGAAGAAGCTAACAACGAATTGTAATTAAAGAATTGCCCCAGCCTGCCCCGCAGGGCGATTTTCGATACTTTGTATTTATTTAATTTTGAAATTTATAAAAGATGCGACAAACCTGCCCTGCAGGGCGCTTTTTGGGTTTTTGTTAAAGGTTGGGTTTTTGTCACAGTTGAGCCCCATTTTTTTATTATTCAAAAACATGATGACATTAGGCAGGGTGCGAATTGTTCAATTTTCAGAGGTGGGGATAGGAAAAATTAAAATTTCGAGTATTTTGGGAAATATATAGCAAAGGCGAAAAATACGATTGCCCACGAACACAATGGGGGACTGGGGGAAGGGCCCCCCAGTACCATGCGGATCCGGGGCGCATAGCCCCGGGAAATTTTGAATTTCAAGATTAGATTTGGTGCATTTCTAAGCAATTTGTACACTATTTTTTGCCATTTGTCGTGGTGTCATCACGACAAATGGCTTTATAAAAGGATTTGAAATCGGAAGTGGTGGGCAAGCAAAATAAATCTTGGAATTATTAAATCTTATCAAATACAGCTTATTTGCTCATAAAGGCAATTTGACAGTTGTTTTGTGTGACAATTTATTTTTATAATTTTAGATTTATTTCAGAAAAAAAAGTAGGTATCTATTGTTTTGTTGATTAAAAGCCAACCATTTTACAGAGGGGGGGAAAACTCTATCCCCCCCTGGGATGCTTTATTGGGAAACAGAGCCGGGGATGAGAAAACCAGAGGGGGGGAAATCTCCCCCATCCCCCCCATCAATTCGCACCTTGACATTAGGCTTGCAATCACAGCTGCGAAAACTAGAGCTCTGTAGGATATTCCTAAACGAAGTTACAGCGAAGCGAAGACGGATAGGGGGTGGGAAACGGGTCATTCACACCCAACTCAGCGGCAAAAGCCGGCAAAGGTTGGGTGGGACCTACGTCACAAAAAACAGGTTTTTCAAATTTCGTGGGGCTCTAGCGCCTGAACCAAACATCGCATCGCGTTCGCGTTTTCGACATTCTACTTCTGGTTACAAAATATATACATTTTCGACTTTTTGACCATGACAGCCCACCTTTAATTATAATTTCCAATCGATTTGGGATTTTAAAATCGTGTATTTGGCTTCAAAATGCCCAACACCTACAGTTGCAGTTCATTTAAATAGAAGAGGCCGCCACCAGCCACAAAGTTCACTTTTGAACTTTTATAATTTTTAATTTGTTTTTGGGATTGTTAAAATGTGTATTTTGCTGCATAATGCCTAACACAAAGTGAATGAAGGCAAATTTAAAGGCCCCCAAGCCTGCTGAGCACTTTTTGAATTTTGTAATTATTAAATGATTTGGGATTGTAAAAAAAAGTATTGGTTGGGCTGCAAAATGTCCCACATAAATATAATATTAAATGAATGTACATACTTAGAGGCCCTAGACTGGCGAGCAGGGTGTTTTTTAGATTTTTGTTAATTTTCAATTGATTTTGGGATTGCAAAATCATGTACCTAAATGGCTTCAAAATGCTCAACATGCTGTTATTGGAAGAAACATTTAAATAGAAGAGGCCCACAGCTTGCCCCGAAGAGCGCTTTTTGAACTTTCGTAATTTTTAAATCGTTTTTGTGATTGTAAGATTTTTTATTTTGCTGCAAAATGTTCAACATAAAGTTAATGGAAGATGGGTTTACATTTACATAGAAGAGGCCCCAACCTGGCCCGCAGGGTGCTTTTTTTACTTCCGGTATTTTTAAATGGATTGTTTGCTCTATGGTTTGACGATAAAAAATAAAAATGTATGTTAAACACAATCATGGGGGCCTCAATAGGCCTCAGCGGCGATCGCCGCCTTGCCGCCCCAGGGGCCAGTCCGGCCCTGCTAGTAATGATATTTAGATTAGATTTGCATGAAAACCCGTTCTTCTGCCATCGGAATTTCGTCCTTGCTTTATGTGAATTATACAATTTTAATAACCACCTACGACTAGGGATGAGATTAGAGATGTAAAATTACCGTTAATTTGGTAAAATTGGTAATATTGGAAATATTGGAAAAATATGTGAGTTTCGGGTACAAAACGATCATGTACGAACACATCATCATCATTCATTTACGAACTACTTACTTCTCTGCCTATACACTCATAGTGTTCCTATACGACTAATACGAATTTCCATGTGTTTTTTGATTTTCATAAGATTTTTGACTATATTCTCTTGTGTATTGGAAAAGATACAATTGTGATGGATGAACAATGACGACCAATATTTGATCAAGTAGACACGAGAGCAAGAGCTTGCTCGACCCATAGAGTGGGCTTCATTTGGTACCAATACATTAGAGAATGCAATTTCTTTACATGATCGCAAAAATAACTAGTATGTAGGTACACAGAAAATTAATCATCCTTTATTAGTCCTACGATCACCACACTTTACAGGGATCGGAAACTGTCTGCGTATTGTGACGTCACTCCCATAAGACCAATGGTAAATGATGGCGGCCCAGTGCTTGGGCCGCCGATTTGCTCTTTCTTACTTCCTGCTCCGTCTTACTTCCGGCCGGTGACCCGCGAAATTTTAAAAAAGTACGATTTTGGAGTGTTTTAATTTGATTCACACAATTGCCGCCAGGTTTGGAAGAGCTTCTCAAACTTGCCGCTGCTAAAGATGATAGCGCATTGTCGAATATTTGAATTCTGTTCTGGCGGGAGATAAAGACATGTGTCACGTGAGCGACATCACAGCCGCTTGTTCTATTCTTGTTGTGTTCAAGGTGACCAAGCACATGGTCAGCTAGTCAGACAGTTTCCGTTCCCTGTAAAGTGTGGTGATCGTAGATTAGTCACATGCCTAAAACAGTTTTTGTGTTAACTTAATAAGATCCAGTGTATACAAAATCTACCTAAAAAAAAGAAAAGAAATCGATATTATTACCGTAAAATTGCTTGGTAATATTACCGATAGTGGAAATATTACCGATTTACATCTCTAGATGGGATATAAAGGGGCCCATAAATATGTGGGGAAAGTGGTGTTGAATTGCCTTATACCTTACCTGGCTGTCCGAAGTCTTAACGTGGCGCGATCACTTTTATTTATTTTTGAATAGTATCCATTTCAAAAAACTTTTTACAACAGTTCAACTATATTTAAGTATAAAAGACTCAGTATTGTCCTGTAGTTTGCTACACACGCCCATTAATGAGTTTTTAATTTGATGTCTTTTGAGAATGAAGAAAACTTTAACATGGGAGGTATAGGAAAATCGGATCGAATTTGGTTAACTTTTAAAATAGCACACGTTCGTAATGTTTTCATTTTTTTCCTGAGTGTATGTCCGTAGATCTACCAGAAAAAAAGTTTTTTGTTCAAATCTAACTGTACAAAAAATTAGAACTTCATTTTAGCTTAAAAATGACACGATTTTACTTGGCTGCCATAAGATAACATGGGGGAGAAAACTCAAATTATCTCAGAAACTAGACACGAGAAGTGTTCAATTTTTTCAGGGATTGATTGTGAATATCAATATGTGAATATGTGATTATCAATAAGTGCACAAAAATTTATGCAGATCTGAGACTATGCCTCGAGTGATTGCGCCACCTTCAGCCTAATTCACACGGTGCATTGCACTACCTTCAGCCTAATTCACACGGTGCATCGCGCCACCTTAAGCCTAATTCACACGGTGCATCGCGCCACCTTAAGCCTAATTCACACGGTGCAATTTCTTGTTCAACTTCTATGGGCCACACTTCTTGATAGAAATTAGAGCATTTCTAAAATGTTGAGTTTATGTTCTGTGACAAGAAGTTGCTTCATCTAAATACAAAATTATATGAAAAATGGGAATGTGACACAGAAGTTGTTCTTAGAAATTGTTTTGTGTACATTGGGCTTTAAGAACGAGTCTTGTTTTTTTTGCTGATTTTTCATTTTGATGGCATCATAATGTTCAATATTAGTTGTCATTACGTACCCATTGATTGGTCTAGGATTATTCCATCCAAGGTCAAAAGGGTAGTTCGTTGCTATAGTAGGTAGTTAATTGCTTATACATATAAGGATTGTTTTTTAGTTTTTACATTATCTCAAAGTAGGTAGTACTGCTTGTTCAAAACAGGTTTCGAAAATCCCATAAATATTTTCTGGAAAATTAATCTCTTAATGACAGTAGAAGTCATAGTTCTTGTAATTTGTAATAGTTCTAAGTACTTAGTAATTCAAATGTGAATATAACTTATTTTATTGCAAATGGTTATCTGTTGGCAGGTGTGGAAGACGTTGTCACATGGAATGACATCCACCACAAGACAGAATGTACTGCTGTACACCGTGGATATGGCTATCCCGATCCTCACTACTTGGACAATTGCTTACTGGAACTTGCGCAACATGGCATCTCTGAGTAAGGGATCAAGAACGCAATACATATCAAACATGACTTTCTAAGGCTGCGTTTCACCAAGATTCTAAACCCGGGTTAGAGGCGGTAAACATGGTTTAGAGGCCCCTAAACCAGGTTTACCGCCTCTAAACCGGGTTTAGAATCTTGGTGAAATGCAGCCTAAGTAGGTAAAGTAAGACTAATAAGAAGTGATGATCAATGTTCCCAAGTGCCAATAATCATGATTTATCTACCTCTAACTTTCTTTTATTATCACTTCATAACTTCAAGAAATTACTTTCGAACAATGTTTTCAAACTGTAGGTACTAATTTTCAATGGATTTTCAGTGGCCTATCTATTTTTCAGAAAATTCACATCTCTAATTTGTAATTTCTAAACAATTAGTATTTGTATGTCATTATTTGGTTGAAAAGAAGAATCAAGAAAAGAATTATTGTATGATACTAGTAGTATGTAAACTTCAACAAATAATTGTTTTTGAACAGCAAAGATAAAGATTTTATTTCTATTTTGTGTTATAAAATTTTATGATGATTATTAATTTTATGGTAGGTACATACCTATTTGTTCTACGATTTTGTATGCATAACCACCAAACTAAATTCTTGGGCATATCGGTTACTATCACTTAATTGTATTTGTAATTTGTATATACATGCCAGGTGACCCCAAAAGAGATCCAATGGCCAAAACATAGATACTTAGGGGGGCTCGATGATTTCTCACACTTGTCTACACAGTTTTGAAACTTTCAATATTAGTTTGTTATTATATCGTCCTCAATAATATCGAAAAATTATATGGGGTTCGTGAACTAAGTTCTGATATATCAGAGTTGAAGTTTCACTTTTGTCCTATAGGTACTTCAACATTGGAGGTGGGTATAAAAGAGGCAGTTTAATCATTTAAACTATGTTCCCACGTAGACATTTTTTCCAAAAACTGAAATGAAGGTAGAATGATGCATGGCACCCCATTTTGCCAAGAAAATGTAACCAAGCTGAACTAATTAAAAAGATTAATCATCATATGTTCATAATTCTGTACTGATATTCCCATAAGAGCAATACATACAAATATGTTGTTCAAAGATTAAACATTGACTGCCAAAATGTATTGTATTTTCATTACATAGTACATCACTAAAATTAGGTACTATGTCAAGAATAATTATATGTACAAAAATAAACAAATTTTAAAATTTGAACTAAATATTTCCCATATTTTAGGATTGACTTTATTGTTATCAAAATCATCGAGCCCGCTTAAAGCTAGGAAGATGTTTTCATTTATGTACACTCAAACCAATAAAAAACAATATTTTTACAAAACGGATTGGCCACTGGTCAGGTTCCTGGATCAATCCTTGTTAACTATTATCAATGAAATCGGAGCTTAACTACTAGAGTTAGATGATGCGTTAACACAGACTTCATGGGATGATGCCATCAAACCTTAATCAGCCAATCATTTATAGTTTATACTAGGGGTGTTCAACGATTATTTTATTTAAATCGTTTATTAATTCGATTTTCGTAATTTAAATCGATTAATAATCGAATTAAATCGTATTGATATTATCATGTTCAGGGTGGTCATCATATCGTCTTTTACGGCAATATTAACCTCAACAATGAAATGTGTCCGGAAAGTCATTAATTTTTACATCAAATACGCTGTAATGTGCCGTAATTCATTTAATCATCACTGATAAATGGCAATGCGAATTAGAAATACACAATGAAACTTGGGAAAATACACACAAACATAAATGTATCACTAAAATATTACGCACACAAAGAAAAATGTGGACAGAATGAAGGCAGCCATTCTAGATGTTTTAAAATGCAAACATTTTCAAGGCGGCAAATTCAAATTGATGTAATTCGATTATTTGTTTTGAATGTCATAATCGATTAATCGATTCGATTAAATCGTAATCGTGAACATCCCTAGTTTATACTGTCTATTATTTGTTCGAGTGTACGTAATGTTAAAGGATCCAAGTAGTTCTGTGTGGTTATTCTAAATTTCCTTGTCGTCTCGTATCAATTGACACGGTGTCACTACCATGTTAAATAGATAGCACTCCAGTGTGCAGTGAGCCCGTATCAAGTGAAACGAGACGACAAGAAAATTTAGAATAACCCCCCTGACGCCGCTTGAGTTTGACGGTTACCTATGGTAATCGTCTTTGACAAATTCAATATAACCTTTATTGTACATAATTTCGAGACGAAGAAAGTGCAATTGATTTAATTTGATTCAGTTGGGTACCTACCTAGGTCTACTGAAGGAGATGCTAAGAGTCGGCTGTACTAAATGGTAAACATTGGAGGTAATATTTCTATTTAAATGTGAAAACTAATTAGAGTAACTAATTTTTTATTCAACCTGAGCAATATAAACACAAATATTGTTGTAAAAAGTAGATTTTTATATTGCTAAGAACCACTAAAAATTTACTCGAATTAGTTATCACATTTTTCATAATTTTAATGGTTCAAAAGTTATAGCGAAATTGAAATATTACCTCCAATGTTTCAACCCTTATAAAAATTGAGTTTTCGTGACGAAAAAGGCTTGTGTTCATGACATTTTTTAATTTTAGCGGCCATGAAGTATTTCATCCACTGGACCTTATTTTCGAGATCGTTTAAGTGCTTGTATAATCGAGGGTGATGTCAAAGTGACATCATACTCAACGAAATATCATTCAATCTTCCATAGGCAGCTTATTATTTTGTGTGGTCTACTACAGGCGGCCGTGAATCCGTACGAAATGTGTCTCGAACTATCTCGAAAATAGGTTCCCAGGCAGTAAATAAAATATACTAAACGAGATCTATTAACAATTCATGCACCTTGAGTGCAGTGTTGCCAGAATGGCTCTCAAATACTGAGCGAGAGTTGACAGCGCCGAAATTATCTAGCGGGTATCTAGCGGCAAAAATTATAACTAGACATTGGACTAAAATTTATGTAATCTAAAATAATATTTAGAATTTATTATTATTTATTTAGAATACCTACATACCAAAGTTTAATATGTGCAAGTTTTAGAGTTACAAGTGCACTTGTAGTGAAGTTATAAGTTTCAAGTGAACAAAGTTAAATAAATTACTGAAGTTAAAAAATAATAGTAATATAATCTTCTTCTGGTTCCGACAATGTTGTCAGGTCAGACAGTGGGAGCCACTGGGTCTAAGTCCCACTGAAGTTAAAGTTGAACAAAAACAGAAGAGACCAAGACTTAGGATTCTCTTCCCTCTTCCTTGCTTTTCTTGAAAAAATGCCTCGGATACAAATCCACAGTATTAATAATACATAATAAAAATGTAATTTATTGAGCCATAAAATAGATACATACCGTATTAACTCGTGTATAAGACGCACTCGTGTATAAGACGCACCCTTGTTTTGAGAAGTTTATTTTAAGAAAACACTTAGCATGTGTGTATAAGACGCAGTAAAATGATGAAAAACATTGTGTGTTTGTATACATGATATCCATCTAAATGTTGGTTTTCCAGCTAACTGAGCTATTTGAATGAATATCACTGCCAACTTGTTGTAAACAAACAGTAATTTCCTGCTTCTGAGAAAGGGGGGAGGGGAGTCTCTTCCCAGCAGCTGTTGCTTGCTCTAACAGGCGCGCACCTGCCTTTCCTCTGTATTCCAAAACAAACCCAACTCCTCTCCTCCCCTTCCTTCAAGATCGCCATTCAACAGTGTTTAGTCTATTTTATGTCTGTCAGAGCAATGTTTTTCAGACGTAAACATATATTTTGTCTCCTGATCTAAATGCAAGGGTAAACATTTTGTTGCAAAAATGTAATATGTTAATAGTGTTGTGTCTAGACACAGTATGAGTAGTCCAGACAGAGTGAGAGGGAAAGGCAGAGATAGACAACATGTGGCAGTCTACCACAGCTCTGTTTACAAACATCCACCTTGGATTTACTGGGAAAAAAGCTTGGTATGCGTGTATAAGACGCAGGGCTGTTTTCAGAATCAAAATATTGACATATAATTGGGTCTTATACACGAGTTAATACGGTAATTGGTTTGTATTCAACAATCGAGTCATTGATCTTCCATACATCCATATCTCTTCACTGCTTCATCGTCTTCACCATTTACCTAGGTACTTCTTGTAAAGTTATTCGTAATAGTCGTTACCTATAGTTGTGCTTCAACATCAGTGGTAATATTGGTAAAACTTATGTGCAAAATAGCGGATTCAAATTCTTTAACAAGTTTCTGTTTCTTGTTTAAACTCAAACGAGCGTATTTGACTGACTGTACTGTTCTTGTGCATCTAATTTCAAATGCTTGTAACATTTTCTCTTTGCTAAAATATTTCTGCAAATTGCACATATTAAATGTCTTATGTTCTTGTTCTATAATGTTAAAAGATCCAGCTCCTGATCTTTTATAGTTCTGTCGGAGTGTCTTCTCAAACAGGAAGATTTCTTTTTGCGCTGGTATTAGTTCAGTATGTTTAGTAGGTAACTATTTATATTTTAAAATCGTGTTTATTGTACAATTACCTACCTATGAAAATAAATAATTAACGAGCAATTTAGTATTTTAATTGAATACATGCAAATTCCTTGTTCTTTCAAAATATCAAATAGGCAAATTTTTTGCTGTTAAAGCATTGTTTCAGACATATTGGTAATAAATAATGAAGATACAAGTGCATTGTTTTAGACACCAGTAATAAATTATATTTTTAAAATATTTTAGCAATAAATAATATTTATAAGACAAAAGTGCTTGTATTATTCCATGGAGAAATCCATAGAAATCCTTGGGTATGAAAAACAAACTGAATTTTATTTTTTATTCTTCCTGTCTTGTGAATCAATCAATTTTATTTTGTTTTATTTATGTTAAATTAGCTGCATCCATAATCCATTGTGTGATTGCTCATTTCCGCATAACGAACATCTTCAACAAACTCCCTGCACTGAATCGGTACCTAATTAATGATCTGAAGTAAAATTCAGAAGTCGGGACTCGGATTTTATGTTCTCAAAAATTATGTTTTTGAAATTGTTTTTATTTATGATGAGCAATTCAATAAGTTCACAATTCACATGTTTGTACCTAGTACATCATAAACACTATGAATACATATTCATACTTATTTTGGGATAAGTAAGAATGATGGAAGGAATGGTTTATATTTTGCCAAAATAAGAATCCGTAAAAGGTCAATCAAACCTTATTGATATCTAACAATTATTTATTAATACTTGCTTACATGTCAGAATCAATCTATGTATTTGATCAAATGGCTGTGCCATAGACCTGTACATATTTGAAATAAACACAATATGTTTGCCGAAATTGTCAAGGTCAAATGTATGCTTGCATTTTGCTTTTGCATGTATCCTTTAAACATAACCACGTTTTTGGTAAGACTGAAAATAATCATTCTTATTGTAAGGTGAAACAAATTCCAAAAATATCGTAATTAGGGCTGGTTTTTAGTGTTCAGTTACATTTTAAACGGTTGCTTATTGCCATGGCAATAACAACCAATGACATTCCAGAATGACCACTAAGAAACTGTTGAACTTGACTGATTGAACAGAGCATTGAAAAACCAGCCCTGGATAATGTTACTATGGGATTTAAATGCTACACTGCACAGCAACTCTCATGGTGTCATTTGCCACTTACTTCTTGCTTCAAGGTATACTTGACAGTGTGTGTGAAGCTTTGTCAGAGTCATGAAGATTCAGACGTTAGCTACACACCAGTAAAAGTTAATTGACACGGATGGATACAGAGCACTAGCACAAGATACGTTTTTTATACAATAATTAACAAGACATTCTCCACGAGTAGTGAAAAGTCCGTATTCCACTGAATTTCGAATGTAGCGGCTTAATTGATCAGTAATCCTGTTTGGTAATGGTTTGTTACCTTTCAAGGTATAGAGTTTTCTTTTCTGGATCCATGGGCCCATAATCAATATTTTTGTATCGTTTGTCTACCCCCCTGGGGCTGGATTCACAAAAGGTTTTAAGCCCTATACCGGCATAACTTTATGCCGGTATAGCATTTAAACTACCAATATATCTATTACCATGATATTATCATGTTAAAACTTGATATTTTATCATTTTAAATGGTGATCTGAATAATCATATACATAAAGATATGCCGGTAAAACATGGTAATTGCTAATATTGATACTTGTTTTTTCGGTCATAAAGTTATACTTCTTTGTGAATCCAGCCCCTGACTCATAAAATATTGCAACCAGGGTCTGTCCAAATAAAAACTGAAGTGGTTATCACACTGGGTTGCAATCTATGGCTGGAACCTGATCGTTCTGAACATGTGCAGAGACCAATTTTAGTCTTTACACAGTGCATATTGATAATTTGGTGCATACGCGGGTTCCATACGCAGTTTGCAACCCAGTGTGATACCCACTTAAGAGTGCTTTGCAAATATTAATTGTATGATTAAAACTTTTTAAAACACAAGATAGGTAGTTTTTGGTCTGATGATGGACCAGTTCCAGTCCAGAGAGGTGTTAGTGTTAAAAAAAACACATTTGGTAATGGTTCTGACCAGTTGTACTTATAAGAATTTGGTCCTGACAGTTTGCAACAATCATTTGCAATCGGATGGAATACAGTCTTTAGGATACTTTAGATAAAAATTCAAACATCCAATGTGATGGTTGTTCAGAATGTTGGTATATTAATTGGCGTTGTAGGTTCTCTTTCCAAACTGACTAGCTCACTTTTGAATTTTGACATACTTGAGGCATACTTCTACATCTCAAATGGGTACAAATTAGAATACAACATAGCCCATCATACCATCTGCATATGGAAAATTGCCCAAACATTTGACATAACTGAGCTCAAATATTTCTTGGTGCATGTGAGATATGAAAAATATCAGGATTAATGTGCAAGAAATATTGCTCATGCTAAGCAATCCAATTTTTAAGAGAGTACCTACCTATAAGAACCCGAGATGTCTATGGTAAATAAGCCAAATGTTGTAACCCACTTCGAGATAATAACATTCTTTTTTTCTCGTTTTTTATCGCAGATATACAAATGTGGCAACAATTCTTAAAATATATTGGAAATATTTATAATAATCCATCCCTGGTTCCAATTCAATGGTGGTTCCAATTGGTTCCAATTTAAATATTTCCATGAAATATTTAACAATTTAAATTTGAAAATTACAAATTGTGAGACATAAAATGCAAGCGTTGTATGTAACCTTCACAGTACATATGTGGGATCCTTTGTAATGTAAATTAGAATCGACAGGCCTGGACAAACCTAGTTCCGCAACGGGTTAGAACCTTTGGCTCATGCATATACAATTGATTTATTAAATTATTATTACAAATCCTTTTAAGTGATTTATATTTAGTTAGATCTATTATTATCATCACATAATAGGTAGGTATCTTCATTAATATTTGAAGTAGGTATTTCTGTAAAAATAGGGATTACCAAAAGTTGAATAATTTACTTACTTAAAAAAACTACAATACATAATATGTAATTGTAGGTATCATAAAGTTGGCTGTGCCTGTGGTCAACTCTTTAACAAGTGGTTATTTACTTGGGGCACTCAGATCTATAAAAAAAAGTCTGAAAAGATATCAATATTCAATACAACGTTTTGACAGGACTTCTCTCCCTAAAATATAATATCAATGATTAAGGAATGTAACAAAAGAAAATGAAAGTGTACCTACTGAAGAAAATATAATTAACAGCTTTAATTTAAATGCCGCTGTCTGTTTTGAGTATTTTCTAAATTTAACAAAAGTTAAATTTTTATAAATGAAAATATTTAAAAACACTGGATTGAATGGAAGCTCTGCAATTTACTCAATTTTCCACCGAACATCCTACATACTAAAAATAACATAATTAATTAGTGATGAGATAATGGTTCATCATAATCTACCCTGCTCTTCCGAAGCAATTCTCATAACCACAAAGTAGAATTATTAAACAGATCTTTAACACACATTCTTACATAAATTAAAGCCTAAAATTTTACCCTTGAACCAGCAAGAGCAAATGTTAAAGCATGAATAGTGTTCTGCTTTCAGTAGATAAAAGACTGCAACTTCATTTTTGGTATTCTCTGTAGTACAATTTGTTATATTATAATATTTGATAATACATATTATATTGTTGAGATTTGCCAACAGGCACAGTGCATTTAAAACCTAAGTTTTTAGTTCCCTTTCTCCGAATTAGGCAATTGAAATGGAATGTGAATACATTATCTTGAATAATGGGGAATTGTTTTAAAGCCCAGTGTGGCAATTACAGTAATAAAAATGCTTTCAATCACATGAACACTAAGGTCAAGTGAGGTACTACTAAAAATTATTGAAAATGAAAGTGGCTATTTGCACAAATCAAACGCCATAATCGGGGCCCTGGAACTTCATGTAGTCCAGTGAATGTGCCTTCATAATTTCTTTCAAATAATTCCCATGGAATCCGATTTACAAAATTAGGAAATTGAATTGGACTTTCATATTATTAATTTAGCATGGTCTCCAAGGGAGGTATTGCAACGCGTTGCGGGAAAAATACGAAAAATGGCAGGCTTTGACCAATCACAAACCGGAAACACAGTGGTACGAAATGGTAAACATTCCGCTGAGAAAGTTGCTCCTACTCCTACTTTAGCGGGACAAATTCGCTCCGCACACCGAAAGCTTGTGTTTTTCTCTGGATTACTCTGGATTTCTCTGGAAACTTCAGTGTGTTGAAGTTTCCGTTATTAAGTCAACTAGTATCGATATTCCGGTTGAGATTTCATTCGAAAGTGCTCGCTCAATAGATCAATTTATTTTAAGGCTGCCTACTTTTGCCGCCAGGTACCACTACAAACGAGACAGGGAAATATTCACGTAGGAAACGCGAAACTTCTCTGCAAAACATTTCCTGCGATATTTTTCCCGCAATGTGTCGAAATTCCGCCTTTGGAAATCAAGATTTAGGATATTATTGTTTGTTGCCAACTAATGTAGAACTGAGAAATTAGGAACCTAAAATTCAAAGATAATCTATAGGATCATCATAATTTAATTCTATTGTAAATAAAATGTAGTTGCAGCAATTTGGCTACTGGAAATGCCGGTATCACATAATACATATACCCAAACTAATATTTAAAGCTTAAACAAAACATGCAAGCACTATGCACAAAGTAAATTCAATTTGATCATAAAGGTACGTTTACAGCTCGACGCGTCGAAGCTCCGACCTTGAAAGATCAACATGGATTATGTTTCAAGGTTGGCGCTTCGGTGTGTCCAAGCTGAGCCACCTCATTGGCTGCCGTCAAAGCGTCGAGCGCTTGTTGCCGAGCTGTAAGAATACCTTTAGTCTCTCATCTCTCAACTGTGGTCACTTTAAGCATGCATCGTCTTCCTTTATTCATTGCCAAGTCACAGATGCAAAAATAATGGAAATATTGTTGTTTATGTTTCTGTCACACAGAGTTTAATATGAGCAAGTCAGTATTAGACCTGCCAAGTAAAAATCAAGTTTGTTAATCTGTTTTTTTTTATTTGTATCCCTATTGTCTTACTTCATACTTGTACTAAATGCTGTTTAAAGCCCGATTTACACGATACAATTTCTTGAACAACTTCTGTGTCACATTCCCAGTTTTCACACAATTTTGCATTTACACGAAGCAACTTTCTGTCCAAAGAAATGTAACAAAGACTGTGACACAGAAGTTGTTCAATAAATGTGACCGTGTGACCATGAACCATGAAGAAACTTCAATAATTTTGCATCTGTGGCTTGCTAATAAATTAAATGCATGTGCTCAAAGTGACAATTCAGTTAAGAGGTGAGAGACTTATGATCAAATTTAACTTACTTTGTGGATAGCCCTTGTATAACATATTTCTACCACTGTAACTACCTACAAAAAGAAGTCTACATTCTAGGTACATAAAAAGCATCACTCCTTTAATTAAATTGCTAAAACTAGAGCATGATAAAGTATTTCGTTACATTTATCGAAATACCTGCTCTATACTATCATTATAATAAATGAATTGCACACAATTCATTCTACTCTTTTAAAGATGATAAAAAGTTAAAAACTACTATGTATGTAACTATCTGTTGTTATCTGCTTGGTTTCTCTGCTCTGTACGAGTTTCCTATTTTGGTAATCTACAGTAGGTGTATAGAGCACGAAAGTGCAACTTGGTGAAGGTTCAGTTACATACCTGCTACCAACCCACTGATTTTGAGAATACTAGGTACTAATAAATAGCATTAAGAATAAAATGAAACAAAATATGAACTTTCATCATTGACCGGACACTACCGCAAGGGACTTCCAAGCATTACTACCTAGTGAGAGTGTGTTGAGTTGTGACCACTGACCACACAACGCAAAGTAACAGGGAAGACGGGTTAGATTTGCTCAATATAAATACCGACTTCATTTTCCAGGAGATTCTCAACGATTGTTGGAATGTATAAGTTTTGGAAATAGATTTGGAACTTGATGATGGACTAATAATTTAATAATCATGAAGATATATGCTGCAACTTTTTTTTTTAGTGTAACAGAGAGTTTAAGTTAAAAAAATTGTCTCTCATATTCCACGTTTTGAGCATACCATTTAGCATTTTCTATAGATTTATTTTCGAGTCGAGAGCTTAGCCTGCAAAATGTCAAACAAAAATGTGGTACCTAATACCAATACCTATGTGGTATAAAGGATTCTAAAAGCAAATAATGACTCGCTGGTTCCTGCTCTGATCAAATCTACTTGGTTACTATGGTTACACCAACTGAACTGTTCATAAAATCAAATATTCAACTTACAATGGTATAAAAGAACAGTAACAGCAGTCCATACATAATAAAATGCATCTTCACCTTCAATATTCTGCTCTGTTCACATCATAATCAAATGCTGAGAGACAATTGCCAAGACCAGATGAAGACTTAGGTTAGTAATTGGGTATCACCCTGGACTGCAAACCAAGGCTGGAACTCATGGCTGTTCTGCGCATGCGCAGTTACTAAAATTGGTCTTTGCACATGTGCAGAACAGTCACGTAATCAAACCGCGGGTTCCAGCAGATGTTTGGAAACCTAGTGTGATACCCACTCAAAAACTCAACTTTCCAATCAAGAACTCTCCACGTGTACAAAAATATTAATTTACCTAATAGAAACTTAATCAAATATTTGTGGTTACTGCCACAGTTTGAATAAATTTTATTTCTAGGCGGCTGTGATATTTATTCAGCCTGAATGATTCAATAGTTTGTACAGCAAATGACAAGTAATGCGTTTCAGGGTGATGTTAATCATATACATGGTATCATTAGGCCAATTCAGACTAGCATTTTTTGGTTGTTGATCATCTTGGTTCTGCTCTTTTGCAGAGTCACTTTGATGACATAAAAGTTAAACCGAGTTGATCAAATAAAAGTGACATGTGTGGGCTGGGCTATAAATACTGGGTACCTAATTAAAAAATTAAAAAAATAGCCCACAATTGACAGAAGCAAAGCCAAAACATATGTAGTTATAAAAAAGAAAGGATGTGTATTTCGTAACCTAAAGTGAAAAGAAGATACATTGACAATCCAGTGATATGGGACAGTTTGATATTAATTTTTCCTGAATCATCTGCACAATTAGTTTGGTACTATGTATACTTTTATTTCTTTGGTTGTCTTGGTATCTGGGTTATTTTGCTGTAACCAATGAGCAACAATGAGTAGAATATTTAGCATTTTTTTTTTAAACTACACTGCACATGTTTATTATAATTGCTATTGTCAAATGTGGGTAAACCTCAACTTCCACCAGTCTTGGCATTGGCCCTCAGCTGGCTGTTTATTTTAACATTTGCTTCACTATTCTTTAACCAGCACATTACGATAGACTCGATCAGCTAACCTCGATCATTCTCTGCCACTCCACTCTTACCCACATAATGCAAGTCACTCATTCATTGGAAGGAGATTCCAATTCACAGTGACTCCCTGGCAGCAGTGTTGCCTCATCTCATCTGGACGGACATGAGCTGGCAGCAGAGCGTGTGGATAATGCACTGTTGCCTGACTGCAAGCTTGACATGGACCCGCGATAATCTACAGCAGTCAGCTGGTCGAAGTGGTACATGATCTGTGCCTTAGGTGCAGTAAATGAGTCGATAATATCACCTTCAGTCACTTTCCACTGCAAGATGTACGTGCCAACAAAGGCAGTCACATGCGAGCCCTGTTGACAATAAATTTAATCCTTGTTAAAAAATAGATAGAATATTGAAAAGAGAGAAATTGGAATAACGTATTTCTTTGAAAAAAAATTTCTCTACAAGGGAAAAGATGGAAACAATAAAACAGCTAAAGAGGACAGAAAAATTGAAGTACCTAAGTAATAAGCAGTAAGTAGTAACTAATTTGAACTTCTACATATAATTACCTGAATGCTCTCGCCATCATGACAAACCACAGGCAGCTCCACTCGATGGTAGTCTTGTCCTTCCCGCCATGTCTTCTCAATGATAGGACGCGAGCTGTCAGCTATGTCACTTGTGGCCTTGGCCAGTATTGGGTGGTGAGTACGATACACTGCGTAAGTCACGTCTTGCCGCATTACATCAAAGTCCCATGTTATAACACTTCCAGGGTCGCTGCTCAAAACAGTTACCTCGTGAGTCTAAATATGGGCAGAAAAAATCGAATTATCTCACACTTTTAATTTATTTCCCTTAAATTGTTTACTTGTTGCAAGTGTTTTACATTTAACTTAAGGTGGCTGCATATAACGTGACTTTTCAACCAAAAAGCTACAAATTTTTATTTGGAAGGGTTCAGTTTAGCAAATACTTCTCACTCATCAGATAAGTTGGGACACATCTGTTGGAACATATCTACGCAGAAAAGAACTGCGAAAATAACATATTAGATGATTTTACTTCCTTACACCTAAATATTCTCAAATCAAGACCTGAAGTTTATGGAAATCCTACGAGTTGCCAAGAACAGCAAACTTTAATCTAATAAAAGGGCACATATGCATCACAAACCGGACACAATTTTGCCAACAAAACATGCGCTCTTTCTTCATCTTTCCAACGAAATGTTGAGATATTAATTATATCCACTATTATGAATGTAATATTTAAAATAACAGCACTGGGTATTGACAGCTTTCAAACGCGTACGGATACACTAGATTTTCATTTATTTTATTCTTAAACCACTGCAAAAATAAATATTATTGACTGAAAATATTGATAAGCTCCAGTATGCAGTGAATTTACTTCATAAATCACCTTGGATTATTCAGCATGAACGTTGTAAGGTATGTACTCATAGGTAACTATTTCTTTTGATCGGATGTAGAGAAATAAAGTCACGTGATATGCATTGGCCTTAAGCAAGACATTGTTAAATTTTTTATTATTTAATTTGCATTTGTTAAATTATTTTTTTAACAAAAAACTAATGATACTACTTATATAGGTACATGCAATCTTACATGTCCACGACCAAGGCTGATAGATTTGTAGATCGTGTCTTCAGTAACAGTCAATGGGCAGCGTTCTCGTTCGATCTCCGTCTCGGTCATGTACAGGCTCTTGGGAACCAACTCTCCTTCCCGCACCAGTGTCTAACATGAGAGAAACACAATCAATATTATCTCCATATAAACACTCTGGTATAGAACTAAATGAAAGATCCTTGTGTCGTGACTTACCTACATACTTTTTCAAGAAATCTCTTTTACAACCCATACTAAACTCTTAAAATGACAATAAATACTTGACCGATTGGCGATTGGTAGAGCCAGTTTTAAATGGTGATGCGCGAATTCGCGAATTGTTCTGATTGCACTATTTTCTTCTACTAAAATCCATTTCATTGTGTATAGATCCCAAATCTACCATTTTTACATCGCGAAAAAAAACGAAATCCAACCCTGATTGCGATATTCAACATTTTCCGCCAAATGACCACGAAATAAAGGTTTTCTATTAAAATTACTGCTTTTTTTTCCCTTACAGGTCACACAACAACAAACGGAACCAGTTTCTTTCCATGTGCTACTCACTCAACCCCCTCCCCCTAGCCAGACACTTTGCTACCCACCCACAAAGTGAACCAGACCAGTCTAACCAGTTGATGATGCCTCCAGGCTGCTTTGTTTTGCGCCCCCATCTGTTCAAGGTCGACCGGTTTTCCCAACCCCCTCTTCCACCCTCAACCAGTCGCAACTATTCATCAATACTCAATAGTCTACTTACACAGAAGAATATTTTGGAACAATTACTGCACTGAAAATTGTTGGATTGGGAAAGAAAATATCTTGTCAAACTATACATTTTGCGTCATGAAATTTTAAATATTATGTATCATCTATACTAGTACAGAGAAAATGTGGGTTGGGGAAAAGACAGTACAGAGCATTAAAGACGCCATTCTAGACAAGCCTATTTCAGTGCTAATAGTGCATGACCAATCCATTCCAATCCCTCCTAAAAAGTGGCATACATGTTTTTCATCAAATAATGGTTTCTGGGGGCTATTACAATGTGTTTTATAACCAATTGGCAATTTAATATCACCACAAAATCGCGAAATCCCTCTTCCAGAAAAAACACAAAAAACGAAATTGATGATTTTAAAAACGAATTTTAAGAAATAAAATCACCATTTAAAACTGGCTCTAGCGATTGGGTTGAAAATGTGTAATTTATGAGATAATGTTGGTCTTGATCACCATGCAAAATTTGGAATTTTGACCTATTAGAATATTTTTTTAAATTTTAACCAATATAAGGATTTGGCTGAAACTTTGTAAGATTTGAGACAATGTTGATTGCAATGACTAGGCAAAATTTCAAAATGATCGGACCAACCAATCGGAAGATAATTTAAAAAAAATCTAAGTACTAGATACATACTACACCTTAGCTTATATGAAAACCTTGCCTATCTTGCGAGTGTGTTTTCTTAAACGAGATTAAAAATAAATAGTAATTACCTGGCATGAACCACCTAGAAAATCAGGGAGAAATTCTTCGGGGATATAATCGGCCAGCCCTCCTGGTTCCTGATAATCGTTGCCACCATAAAACAAAAACTTGGTGCGAGTGTTCTCGTCTAAAACATAAAGGGAAAGTTAGCAATAAGGAGATATCTAATAAATAGAGGAACTGATTTACGTAATGCAATTTAATTTACCATTGTAATGTAATAGCCACAATAAAAATTAAAAATAAAACATCTATATTTTGGTAATTTCTTTAAGTTTGATGTTGTAGGCATCATTCATGTTTAAAGGGAGTGGAACCCAAACATATAATTTTTATTTATGTACATGGAAATATCCAGCCCAGCACTAGTGACGGTGAGCATCAACTTTTTGTTGAGATTTATTTTCAATCTTTTGGCATTTTCTACTGGTCGCATTAGTTTCGCACTCTGTTTGAAATTTGCATTGAGTTTTGTATGGTGACGTCATTCTGTGCAACCCCAGTGAAGCCCACTATGTTCTGGGTGGATTGAGCTTCTCTATGATAACGCAATTGCCACCAGTGAGGTCAGGTTTGGCGTCGCTTGTGGGGTTTAATAGCAAATCAGAAATGTAAATGCCGTCACTTGTTTTTTCCTTCCGCCACATTGATGAAAATAATCTTATTTTGTTGTAAAGATGAGAATGTTTAATGTCAATTGTTTTATATATTTATTAAGGTCGGGTAGGACCAACTTTGGATTAGCTAACTATCGATAGTTAATGGGCAAATAGCCAATGAATCCAGTTGGAGCAAATTCCACAGCCAATAGGATTCACAAAATTCCCCTAACCATCAATAGTTACCGTATTTACTTGCATAAAGGCTGCACCCGCGTATAGTCCGCACTTCTGTTTTTGAAACTGGTTTTTCGAAAAATGCTGTGTATAGTATCGCGTGTATAGTCCGCATCCCTGTTTTGAGATTTCAATATTTCGGACTATATGTGAGTAAATACCGTAACTTAATCCAAAGTTGGTACTACCCGGCCTAAATGATTAATGGATTGATTTATTTGTGTAATATTGTTTAATAATCAATTGAGCGAGCGAAGCGAGCGTCTCCTTTTGGCTCTTTTGGCACGGACCTCTGTTTTTTGTTTTGTTTTTGTTTTTGGCTGCTAATAGCCGATACACAGGTCGCACCGTTTCACCGATCGATCTGAAATTTTGCACACATGTAAAACCAACCTTCTCTGTTTGCAGACCCTAATTTTTTTGAAATCCATTCATTGGTTGAAATTTAATTAAACATCTCCTGAGAGGCTGAAAAATGAAAATGGACTTCGACAAATGCGATCGACCTTATATTTTGCATGGTCATTAGGACCAACATTGTCTCTTATTTTACAAATTTTCAGCCAAATCCTCCCATTGGTTAAAATTTAAAAAAATATTTCATGTGCTTTTTGAAATTTAATCCTGAACCGTTTGACCGATCAACTTAAAATTTTGTATGGTCATCGGGTCCAACATTATCTGTATTTTTGACAATTTTCAGACTAAACTGTGTTTAAATTCAAAAGTTATCGACAGTTTACGGATATTTTGCGTGTTGGCTATCATATTTCTCGAATTTCATATTTCACGGAATCTTCGAATCTTCACTTCAAGGTTGTTAGAGCAGAAACTTTCAAACGTATTATGAAACTGATATGACCGTTTAACATTTTTTTGAACGATATCCTGTGATTTTTGGAAATTAACAAGGAATCGTTCAATCATAAAGGTTCAATCGATCAACTTAAAACTTTGCGTGGTTATTGGGACCAATATTTTAGGAATTGTTGGAGATTTTCATACAAGTCTGTGACGAAATTCAAGAATTATTGGCTTTTAAGGACATTTTCGATAAACATAATTTCGGTTCGAGGTGTTGCGCGTATCCGTGCTCGCTCATCAACGCGTTACACAGAGCGTTTTCCTAGTATTTTCATTTGCAAAGTGGGAGGGGCATAGTAGGCACGTAACTTGAATTGACCAATCAGATGGTTTGGCGACACCAATCTTGTTTCTCCGTGTTGGCAACAGTTTCGTATTAACAAAGCGCAATCCACATAGTACCTACATAATATATCAGTAGTGAAGCCCAGGGCGGCCAGTGGAAAACGCCATTAGTCTTATGGTTTTCATATTACACATTTTAAAGCACATTTCAGGATCAATTGTTCCTCAAGTAGTAAACATTATTTTTAATTTTTTAATGTTGTGCTTTTCCGACTCCCAAAAAAGCTTTTTATAGAAATTATCATCAAGAATTACTTTTTCCAACATTTTAACTAAAATTAAATATAAAAGACTTATAAATGTATGAGTCTAAGTTGATGTCTCCTGTATTGTATGAGTCTAGGAGTTGCAAGAGTTTTAAATTGTATGTCATCACTCATCAGTCTTTCTCATGAGCACAATGTATAAAACGGTAGGAACACTTGGAGGTGGGTGTACTTATAAGAAAATCATTTCGATTTTGGTTTCGAACTTTTGAAATAGCATGTAGGTACGTTGCTATTGTTCTCAATTTTTTCCTAATATATTATATAATATACGAGTTGACTTAGTGGAGCGACCACTCCCCTAGATCCATCTACCAACCATAAAATTAGTCTATTGTTCAAATTTATTGATACCTACTATAAAATAAATCTTCATTAAATCTTGAGTGCCGTAAGATAACATGGAGTCAACTAATTTTAAGGGGGGATGCCCAAGTAGAGGTCTCCGATAGATATTTGAATTAATATGCTTATTTAATAGATAATTTCCTTGTGCACCATATAAACGCAAGAAAAAGTGGGGTAGCCGAACTAATTTCCAAGATATATCACTTTATAAATTTGAGTTAGCCCTATCTTTAACATGGTAAGTCGAAAAAACACGGTAATTTTCCTAGTAAATATTAGATTTAAACTATTTTCCACCGATAGATTTTTTCCAAAAACTAATATTATGTGTATTAGACATAGAGGTATTTATTAAGATTTTTATATGATGGTGTAGATTTTCGCAGCAATTATTATGTTCAAAATCTAATTCTGGATTGACCTAGCCGTACTTTTTTGAAAGTTAGGCGCCAAACTCTAAATAATTTTCCTATAGGTACCTCCTGTGTTAAAATTTCTTAATCTTCCGAAGACATCATATTGAAAAATCAATATAAGTCGAGAGTTGCAAGTTACAAGACATTTGATGAAACTTTTACATAAAGTTTTGAGTTTTGATTAAAGATGATCGGGGCATAGCAATCACAGATCATTGTCTAACATCCTGCACTCTTGTCTATAAAACTCCAAAACGAGAGCTGCAGAAGAGATATTTTAGGAAATATTCTGATATTGACCTTGAGAAAGTAAAAGAAGAATTGATCTCTTTACTTGGGAAGATGTTGCTGAGGAAGATGACATAAACGTTATGATTAAGAAATTGAACGATCAACTTCTCCACATTGAAAACAAATTTGCACCTTTAAGGCATCTTAAAACGACAAAATCTCCATGTCCATGGTTTTCAGAGAGATTAAAGGGTATGTCTAAACTGAAGTTAAAAGCTTACAACAGTTTTAAGAAGTCACCCTCTGCAGAAAAGTGGCAATACTATTGTCAACTCAGAAACCATATAACATTGCTAGTTAAAAGGGAAAAAAGGGATTTTATGGAAAAAGAATTGAAAGCAATTGAAGGTAATCCTAAGGTTTTCTGGTCAAATCTTCATAAATGGGGAATTACCTATAATCCGAAAATGCTTAAATCCCAATTACCAGAAGAGTTAGCACATGCCAACCAGCTGAACGAGTATTATATAAACTCAGTTGCTAACCTTCCAATTGACAATTCTATAATTGAATACTACCTATATGAACAACACTCATCCAGCTGTAGCAGAAGATAATATGTTTCAGTTAACACCAATAGATGAAAACATATTAATAGACAATTTGAGAAGAATTAAAACAAAAGCGATGGGTAATGATGAAATAAGTGTAAACACTATCATGCTCAGTTCTTCACCACAATGTGGTAGCGTGATACTAAAAATCTTCAACCAGTCTCTATCTACTGGCATATTTCCACTGATATGGAAAGAAGGTTTAATAACTCCAATAGCTAAATGTGTGTCACCTACAGAGTTCAAAGATCTTCGGCCCATTACAATTCTCCCTGTGTTGTCTAAAGTGCTTGAAAAAGTAGTCTGCAAACAACTGACCACTTACATAGAACAATCTAGTGGAGCGGTCGCTCCACCCAGCCAAGTCGTACTATACACTCACAGTCACTCAACATACCGTAAATGCCTAATAAACTGAGGAGCAGACCAAACACTTTTACTGTAAGCAACAACATGGCATTTTCGGCCTACTGGATCTTAAAATTGGAAAATCTCACATTGTTGTGAAATGTCTTAATTTCGAGCTATGGCCCACCCCACTACATATACCAAATTTGGGAACAATAGGTTATGCCATTTGCGCGCTAGAGGACCGAGAAAACAGTGAAATTACACCACTTTCTGATTCTGAAGATGATGATTCTGATGATATCAGGAAACCCTGTTGACAGCGCCACAGCCTAAACGGCTAAACCGATCGACCTGAAACTTTTACCACATATGCACTTTTAACGTCTGATGATACCTTGCCTCTTGTGATTTTTTGTGCCGCCATTTTTAAACCGGAAGTGACGTCATAACTCAAAAACGTCTGGACCGATTAGAACGAAATTAGCGCCATTCGATTTAGATGGTCATCTATATGAAGTATCAATAAAAAAAATATTATTTTCTTATTTTCTAAACCGGAAGTGACGTCATAAATACGCAATATTTAACTTATTTCAACAAATTATACTTAAAATACGTACATAATTAACTTACATTGTAACATAGACAATACAATTTATATATTCAAGGTAGCAGTGTTCTCGGCCGCCATTCCTGAAACCGGAAGTGACGTCATATATCTAAAACGCCTGTAACGATTGCAACTGAACTAGCTCCTGCGTATTCATTCTGCTATTTATTTGAAAAATCAATTGTGAAAAATGAATAAATAAATTAATGGTACCGGAAATGGCGGCAGGAACCACTAAATGAAACCGGAAGTGACGTCATATATTACAAACGGCATGACCGATTTTACGGAAATATAGGGATTAGGAATTCAGATGGTCGTTCATGAAGGTATCAACTAGATAAAACTAGATTGTTTTCTTATTACCTATACCGGAATTCGGCCGCTATTTCAAAACCGGAAGTGACGTCATGTATCGAAAACGGCTGGATCGATTATAACGAAACTTAAGCTATTCTTCTTGGATAATCATTTTCATCTTATACCAAACGCAACTTTTCATAGTAACCAAATCGGTTGAGGCGTATTTTTTTAAAGAAATTAGTCCCTGCTCGGACATGTGCTACAAGCTGTATGAATAAACTAACAAAAGAAGTGATATCCCAGAAAAAACACTCCGTGTAAAAATACCAGCCAAGTCTCTTTAACTATAAAAAAAAAATAGAAGAAATCTAAAAATTCAGCACTGAAAAGGAGTGATATCAAAAAAGGAGCCAAGTCAACGAATTTTCAAAATTTTAATCGTACCATTGAAATAAAAATATCAACCCCCGAGAAATACTTAAAAAAAGGACTTGGCGCATCGTTTTTTTAAAGGCATTTTTCTATTCTTAAGCTTATGCCACTCACATACTACGTAGTTCAGAAATGCCTAGAAAAATTGGGACAAAACTTTCAAATTAAATATTGAACATTCTGTAAAATATTTTAAATTTAAATATAAGTACGCAAAGAAACATAGCATTGTCTTACAAGCAATAAATACAGAACAGTTGTGTTTGTGATTGGTAGGTACCTATAGTTTTGTGGGTACATCAACATACCTACTACAGCATTATACTTTGAACCTTCTCGCCGTGTAATTAATTGCTATTAATTAACATTTTATACCAAAAAAATTCATAAATTACATAACGTATTACTTTAGATAAAAATCTAGTCAGTAATTATTTGAGCAGCATGGCTCAGTGCACTAGTCACTTATACAAATCTCATTGACGGCCTTCTTGTAATGAGCGCTTTCGCTATTTCCCTCAGTCACGATATTGAGAAGTATGATTGATTAATATGACCCTAGAAATAGTGGCAATAACGAATAGACTAGGCCGCTTCCGTTTATTCGTTATTCGTTTATCCGTTTATTTCCTCTGAATATTGACAAAATACCAAAACTGCCAGTAGGTAAGAGTACTAGTTATATTAAAACGTAGTATGATTCGTCGATAATGAATGTGATATACTCAGGAAAATATACTTGAAGAGTTCTTCCTATACTTTTAGGATAGAAAAGTGTCTTTAAAAAAACGATGCGCCAAGTCCTTTTTTTAAGTATTTCTCGGGGGTTGATATTTTTATTTCAATGGTACGATTAAAATTTGGAAAATTCGTTGACTTGGCTCCTTTTTTGATATCACTCCTTTTCAGTGCTGAATTTTTAGATTTCTTCTATTTTTTTTTTATAGTTAAAGAGACTTGGCTGGTATTTTTACACGGAGTGTTTTTTCTGGGATTACATTTACTTCCTCAAACGCAATCCGGATTCAGGAAGAATAGAGGCACTGAATCAGCTTTACTTGACATCACAGATGATGCTATCAGAGGAATTGACAATAAACAGGTGACTAGTTTAGTCCTGTTGGATTTCTCTAAGGCTTTCGACACAGTCAATCATGAACTTCTTTTGGCTAAGCTATCTTATCTCGGAATTAGTGAAAACTCATTAAAATGGTTTGGAAGTTACCTAATTGGTCGCCAACAACGAGTCAAGTTATCCGCAGAAAATATTTCTTGTCCACTTCAAATACAAACCGGTGTACCCCAAGGCTCAAGCATTGCACCGATACTCTTCATCATTTATACTGCGGACATCGGAGACTGCATTAAAAATTGCAGAATACATAGTTATGCTGACGATACTCAGCTTTTGTACACCTTTGACCCTAAGGACTTCGACGATGCTCAGGAAAAAATTAATGAGGATCTAAATAGCATTGCATCGTGGTGCAATAGTAGAGGCTTGATGCTTAATCCTCATAAGTCTGTTGCAATGATTTTAGGTACCAATCAACAGAGAACAAAAGTTATCAATAGTACATTTCAATTGACCATCAATGGTTGTATTATACCAATGTCGAACTCAGCAAAAAACCTTGGACTCACATTAGACAGCCACTTAAACTTTTCTGACCATGTGAACAGAATGTGTGGGAAAGCTTATGGCAAATTGAAAACACTCCAGAGAGTAAAGCAGATTTTGCCGAGTGGGACTAAATCCAGATTGGCAGATGCACTCGTCCTATCTCAGCTGAACTATGGGGATGTTATATATGGTTCTTGTATATCCAATCAAGATAGTAATAAAGTACAAAAAGTGCAGAATGCCTGTGTCAGATTTGCTTTAAATGTACAGTTGAGACAACGTATTACCCCATTTCTGAGAAAGCTAAACTGGCTTGATATGAAATCCCGACGATTATTGCATTTAAGTTGCGTTACGCACAAAATTCTCTCCACTGGACAGCCAGAATACCTCAAGAAGAAACTCATCCAACGGAAGGACTGCCATATACGGACAATAAGAAATTTGAATCAGCTCAACATCCACGCTCATCACAGTCAGAAATTTAAATCATCTTTTACTTACTCTGCCGCTTCAACATACAATAAAATATCAGAAAAATTCCAAGAACTTAATTTGCCATCGTTTAAACACAACCTAAAGAATTTTCTACTTCAAGATAATTAATAACATCAAAATAGCCACACCACAGAAGAAATACAAGTTCACCTACGACTTTAAATATTATGCTTTTATTATGTATTAGTAATTTTCTATCTATCCGTTATAATATTTAGATTTAGTTAAGATTTAGATACTAGTTGGTTACATGGAAGATCAACAGACACAATAGTGTATTTTCCTGTTGAATGTTCGCCATTTTGTATATCATGCAAATAAAGATAATTGAATTGAATTGAATTGAATTGAAAAATATAGTTGAAATGTTGAAAAAATTTATAAAAGTCGTACATTTCAACAAAAAATATTTTTGGAAAATCTACTTGGGCATCCCTCCTTAAATAGAAACAGGAACAAGAAATGTTTTAATTTTTCGGTTTTAATTATTGCATTAATATTAGAGGTCAGTTAGGGTACCCGGGTACGCCATTATCCAAGTACAATGGCAAGTACTTGGGTATAAAAAATAAAAAATAAAAATTAAGTACATGCATTTTTTGAATAGCTGCCACTTGTCACCAGCTGCAGGAATATTCAATATGGCCGGGAATATTCAATATGGCCGACGTGGCCAGTCGACAGAAAATGCTCGTGCTGCAGATGATCGAAAATTTAAAAGTGAGGGAACTGCAGCGAGTGCTCGAAAAGGCTGGGATCAGCAAGGATGGGAAGAAAGAAGAATTAGTGGAAAGACTTACTTGTGCAACTACAGCAGTATTTGAACTCTGCGAGAGTGTGGGTCTGGTGTTCAGCAACGAGACATTGGATGCGGCCGCTGTCAAGGTGGGTGGTAATTCTACTATCGACCTATTGAAGGATATTATTGCGGAGAAAGAAAAACGGCTCGTGGCCCAAAATGAGGTAAATACCTTATTAAAGGAGAAGATCAAATTTATGACTAAAGAAACTGTTGCGGCAAATGGAAAAGGGGCGTCGCCTAATGTTTACTTTAATAGTACGCAAAGGAGCCGCCCCACGGCTGCTGAAACTACCGTGGCAGGAGCTAAGCCAGATTCGGCGGAAATTTCAAACAGGCTGGCCAGTCGTGACAGAGGCTACCTACCCCTACCACCCCTACCTCCACTGCTACCCCTCTCTCCGCGTGTTGCCGAGCGGGTTTGCGATTATGAGGCCAGGGGGAGGGGTAAATCAGATGAGAGTGCCCTGGCGAAGGAAACCACAATAACAACAAATGAGGGTCCCTCACGTTTTGATGACACTACACTGATCCATGATGGATTTACGGAGGTGAACACCAGGAGGAGACCCCGTCAAAAGTTCACGCTCGGTACGGCGCCTGCTCCTGAGGGGTCAAAGAAACTAGCAGTTGCAGCGAGAAGGAGCTATCTACATGTTTGGCGGTTGAACGTAGAAGTCACGTGTGATGACGTCATCGCATATGTCAAAGATAATCTAAATGACTCTTCGGACTCGATTACTTGTGAAAAACTAAATGCTAGGGGGGAGTACAGCTCATTCAAAGTGGGACTAAGCGAAACTCTATATGACAGACTAAGTCGTCCGGACTTCTGGCCAGCGGGCGCGGCCATTAAACGTTTTTTTCAATCACGAGCCAAACCTCCACTGACCACGTAAGACACACATCTATTGGTCATATTAGACGGGAGTCTTGCATTCCGGCAATATTCCATGATCATACTAACATGATTCGCAGCGCGGAGAAGAAGACAAGAAGAATCCCTAGTCCTGCTTGGAAGCAAATTGTTTGCTTGCAAGGCAATTTATTAAAAGTGGCTCAGCTAAATGTCAGAAGCATTAGAGGACAAGAGAAGTGTATCAAATTGCAAACATTTATAGAACAACATGAACCTGATATCTTCATTTTGACAGAAACGTGGCTTAGTGATAATGTTCATGATGGTGAAGTGTGCCCGAAGGACTATAATGTATTCCGCAGAGACAGAAAAGGCGGGAAACATGGTGGGGGGGTCATAGTAGGTGTTAAAGCTTTGTATCCAAGTTGCATTGATTGGACAGATGATGCTAATGAAATGATCTGCATCAAGTTAGGGACGGGAAATCATCCAGTGTATATTCTTGGGGCCTATCGTCCTCCAGACAATGACTTCTCAATCATGAATAGTTTAAATATGAAGCTGGAATCCCTTAAATCCCAGGTTGTCGATTGCGATCAAATCATCGTTGGGGGTGATTTCAACCTACCAAACGCAAATTGGTCACTTCTCCCTGATTCTGCGAGCAACATGCAAATAATTATAAATAATTTGCTAGATGACCATAATTTGATACAGACTGTAAACCAGCCCACCCGTATCTCCACCGGTACAGCCTCTCTTCTTGACGTTTTTCTGATTAGCCCTCCAGAAATGCTAGTGGACTGTGATGTTGTTGATGGCATTAGCGATCACAAGGGGGTCATTCTGACAATCAAATATAATCCGGGAGTTAAAACGAAATCTCCATTGGCCAGAAAAATCTGGCTTTACAAGAAAGCCGACGCAAAGGGCTTCAAGCATCACCTCATATCGAATTTTGTGGAATGGGAATCTTCATCTGGCAGTGTGGCGGAGCGATGGTCAAGATTCAAAGAAATTCTCTTCGCAGCTAGAGATTTATTCATTCCAAGTAAAGTAATCAAGAGTAATTCAGACTTTCCGTACTACGACTCGGCAGTCAGACGTCTGAAGAAAAAGTGCAGAAAAGAGTACATCCACAGGAAATTAAATCGCTCTTACTTCAAAGAACTGACGACAAAGCTTAATGCTGCAAAGCTCGAAGCCTACAATCGATACATAATGAAGATATGTGATGGTAAATCAAACCAATCTTGGAAGAAGTTCTACTCACACCTGAAACAATTGAAAGTATGCAGCAACGAAGTACCGTCACTGATTAAACCTGATGGGGAATCTGCAACAATGGACAGGGAAAAGGCGAACATACTCAATGCGACTTACAATCAAACTTTTGGGGCTTGCACACTAAAGGTCCAGCCTCTTCCTTATTCACCAGGGGGCAACAGAGATAACTATTCACCTTTTGTCATTGAACGCAGTGATATTTCCAAGGCCATTTCCCGCTTAAAACCCCACACAGCCCCGGGACCTGATGACATAACAAGTCAACTTCTCAAGCTCGCTGTTGGCCCAGTAACATCCTACTTGATGATATTCTTCCAAATAATCATAAACAATACTTACCTCCCTCAGGAATGGAAAACTGCTACTGTTATCCCAGTATTCAAGGGAGGCAAGAAAGACATCCCAAGCAACTATCGGCCAATAAGTTTAACGTCAATTCCCTGCAAGCTTTTTGAACAATTGATTGGAAACTACTTGCGGAAGCTGTGGGAATCTTCTGACTTCCTATCAAATTTCCAATTTGGGTTCCGAGGAAGTTATTCCTGTGATGCCAGCCTAGCTGGTTTAACTCAGACCATTATCAATGCAATTGATAACGGGGGGCAGGTAGATGCACTGTTATTAGATATGTCCAAGGCTTTCGATGTCGTACCACATGACAAACTCTTGATGAAACTTACAAAGCTGCCCGGTATTGATCTGAGGGTGGTAAAATGGATAAGTGAGTACCTTTATGACAGAACCCAGCGAGTCCGAGTAGGAAATGAGATGTCAGAATCAACCCCTGTAAACTCAGGCGTGCCACAGGGCAGTGTGCTCGGGCCTTTGCTGTTTCTTGTTTACATCAATGACATTTCAAGTAACATAAGATGCAGCATCAGACTCTACGCAGACGATTGTATCCTGTACCAAGTGATCAAGTCAATTTCCGATTGTAACATACTTCAAGAAAGTTTGGATGCTACTTGTATATGGATACAGGAAAATGGAATGAAATTGAATGTAGAAAAGACTCAGCGTATCTCCTTCAAGCTCTCCCCTTCAGGAACAATTGACTTTCCCTATTCCATAGGAAAAAATGAATTAAGAAAATCTAAATCCTGCAAGTATCTGGGAGTGACCTGTGATTCCAAACTTTCGTGGGACAGTCATATCAGGATGGTAGTTTCCAAAACGATGAAAACTCTTCATTATGTTATGCGAAATCTGAAGAAAGGGTCAGTCCAAGCTCGGGAAAGGGCATACATGACTCTTGTTCGTCCTCTATTGGAATATTGTAGCTCCATTTGGAATCCTCATCTCGGTATCCATACTGATTTACTGGATAAAGTCCAAAGGAAGGCCATACGACTAGTTTGCCGTAACTTTGACCGATACTCAAGCAACGCTCTTCTCCAGAAGCATATGAATTGGGAGCAATTGGCTTCAAGAAGGGAAAAAGCACTTCTCATTGTGATGTACAGGGTTCTCACAAACCAAGCAGCATGGAGTGAGCTCCAGAGTGGTATTCCTGTTCCTGGTAGAGTAGTGAGTAGATTGGACCACCCTTTCAAGCTCTGTATCCCAAGGTACTACTCGACTACTGGATTACATTCACTGCTGGGAAAGGGAATACGGCTCTGGAATGAACTGAAAATCGTAGAGCTCCCTGACTCATTAAGCAAGTTCAAGTCGTTACTCGACGCCGCACATTCTAAGGAGAGGGAAAGGAATCTAAATGGATTTCACACAGAACTCGTAGCTTTCAACGACCTACAACGCTCTGAGATTATTGAGCAGCTACACCGGAGGAAAATTTCATGTACCGGGGATAAAGTTATCTTAACTAAGAAACTTGCTGATGCCATGCTTATTGAAAAGAAGAATATTAAATCATTTAAATTCATTCTGCTTAGGGTAAATGATAGCTAGTGGCATTTAATTACGTGACTTGTAGATATCTTTTATTAATGCTCTAAATACCTCAATAATTTATGAAACATTTTATTCTGTGACGTGTAATTGTTATAATTATAATTATGTACTTGATTGACAATGTAAATTATTGAACTGTATTGTGATTGTATTGTTGCCACCGAACATGTTCTAAGCAATAAATAAATATTATTATTATTATTGCTTATAGATATGTAAACTGAAATTAATATTTATTAATATTTCCCAAATCTCAACAATCCCAACCAATGATTGGTTTGTAATTTCATTGTAGTTAATAATTTCATCAGAATGCTGGTGAGTTGAGGGATGTATTATTGATGGAGGGGTGGGTGGAGGATTGATGGAGGGGATGCAGGCAAGATATTCATTGTTTTCAACCTTTCATTGTAAGGACGTTGTGTATCTTTCCCCAAGGACACGGATATGGCGGCAGGCTCAGTGCAAAAAATTTCAAACAATTTTTAGTTATTTATTACCTGGGTAATTAAAGCGGGTACCCGGGTACAAAACCTTACCCGAATCTGACCTCTAATTAATATAGGTAAATAAAAACACAAAAAATTATGAAAATCTGAGATACGAGTGACCGAAGTAGCCCAGCCCCCTTAACCTTGTAGGGTACTACATTGTTTTGCAATAGCCTTCACCGACTGAAAACTAAACCTGCATTAGGTCTGAATAATAGCCTAGAGCCAACAAAAATCATTTTTATTTGAATATGGATGGTTGAATAGGAAGGCTGCAAAAAAGCGGTAATATGTAGATCTAATGACAAAATCAACTTGCCGATGGCAGTGGTGACAAGGTGTGTTAGAAATAGTTAACTCGTCCAAAGCACTAAAAAGGTTGTGATACAAGCCAGTGACCCTAGTAATAATAAGATATTATTATTATTTATTAATATATAAAATGTAGTAGTTACCAATGAAAGTGCCGACCAAAGTCCACAATATGGGGAACACGCGTGGAGCTCGAACGATGAGAACTCGACCCATCGTCTCTGGATAGTTGGCCTCCACTATCTCTATGATGCGTAGGAGAGCCTATGAATTCAAACATATTGCAAAATTACCATCTTGACACCAAACTGACGCAACAGGTTGTGTAATGAAGCTAAGAAAATAAACTAGGAAAACGCTCAGTGTAACTTGTTGATAAGCAAGCATACAACATGCAAATTCTCAAACCGGATTGCATACACAACGCACAGAAAACATATCGAATTGCAATATGTTCCACTCAATCAACATTAAAGTACCTATAATTGCTTTTCATTGAAACTTGAAAATAGCATCTAAACACTCTGGTACATAAAAAAAATTATTCAGTTGGCAGTGGAAAAACATTAATTTTACTTCATTTCCGACGGCTATTAAAAATGTCAATTATGTAGTGCATACGTTCTTAACTGATTGGGATTAAAATTTAAAATTTGTAAAATAAGAGACAATGTTGGTCTCAATGACCATGCAAAATATGAGTTTGATCAGATTTATCGAAGACCATCTTCATTTTTCAGCCTATCAGGAGATATTTAATTAAATATTAACCAATGAACGGATTTCAAAAAAATTAGGGTCAGCAAACAGAAAAGGTTGTCTTTATTTGTGTGCAAATTTCAGATCGATCGGTGAAACGGTGCGACCTGTGTATCGGTTAGTAACAGAAAAAAATACAAAAAAAATACAGAGATACGTGCCAATTCGAGAAAATAAGGAACACGACTGACCTCTGGTGGATTCTTTGGTACTATCCATAATGGAGGATATAAAGGATTTATTTATGTAAATAAATGATATAAAATTTGCTTTAGTTGTTTGTTATGGCTGAAAAAGAAAACTTGTAACTAAATTTAAATTTAAATTGTTTCTCCTTTTTTCACTGCCCTATGGAAACACGAACATCAAAATAAAAAAGAGCATCTAAAAAGTTTCCTGCCAGAAGTGGCTCCATCACGTATCGCTTATTTGTTCGAATAGAGCCAAAAGGAGTCGCTCGCTCAACAAACTTAAGTATTTAAACATTGGCTGAACTCTGTCAAGGTGGACAAAATTTTGGTCTGAATGACATTGCAAAATTTCAAATTGACAAGATCAACCAATCGGAAGATGTTTAAAAAATTTGAACCAATGAACTGATTTCGAATAAATTAAACTTACTTCATTGAGGGGTAATACACCTCAATGGCGGGTCCGGGGTGCTCAGCACCGGATCTTTTTTAATTTCAGAAATGAATTTGGTGCGTTTCTATGCGATTTTGATGCTATTTTAAGACTATCTTTATCTGGACAGTTGGCATCTGAGGCTAAAATGGACAAATTCTCTGGAAATTATATTATTTGGTGTTCAAAGTTCTGTTTTTAAATCTCTCACGGAGGGATGTTGAAGTGAACAAAATAACAATGGGATGGAACGAATATATTGATAGTTCCCCCCCCCCCCCCCCCCCCCCACCCAATTTCTACCAATATCTGTAATACCTTGATGCCAGGTCTCCAGAGATGTCTCATATTGAGCCCTTCCAGATCCACAAGCAGACACCAGTTGGAGATTGGTCTACCACTTGTTCTTGTTGCTTCCTCCATCAGATGCAAGCCTTCCTCGCAGATGTGCAGAGTCTGTCAAATATACCACTTCAGTCAGAATCAATACAAACTCAGTACGAGCCTACACTGTGTTCTACTGTGTAGACTGATTCACTCACCAACTGCAGCAAACCCTCTTCGCCAATGGCCTTGAGAAGACCCTTCACATCCATCTGGCCTAGCCGAAGGAGGTACAGAGGTCGGCCATCTAAACAAATTCACATCTATTACCCAATGACCTATTATACTATAGACAAATTTAGTTGCGCGGGAAGTGAAGCCGCGCGTAAGTCACATGACGACTGGACTACTGCAAAGCGAATAGCACAGCAAAAACAGAATTAAAATCGGCATTTGTCACATCAATCTTATAATCAGCTGAAAATTTAAACACTCATTCTAAACCATGTTACCACTACACCAAAGTTTTTTCAACAAGAAACTTTTTCTGGAAGTTGGTTAAAAAAATAAAAAGAATGACAATTGTCAATTTATATATATATATATAAATAAATAGCGAAGTTCCTACAGCTGACGCCGCTTTCCGCATCCCAATCTCCACTCGTCTCTGTCCTGCCATTGTCCATCTTCCAGTCCTCTTGCATGCATCGCAACCTCTATTCCTTCCAGCCAGGTTTTCCTTGGTCTTCCACAATTTACCACACACAGTTTATTTATTTGACAATTTATCAAAACAATAAAATTTACGATATACAATTGATTTATCTGAAAGTATGCATCATAAAATTATGAAATAAATACAGGTTAAAGGTAGTAGATGAATAAAAAGGTAGGTATATTATACCTAATAAAGTGAAGTCTCAAAACTTTCAATTTTCATTTTGTAGTCTTAAAGTAAAAAATTAACAGAAAAGTCCAAAAAAGTTACGGAGCCCCTTCCGAAAATTTTTAAGTGACAACACCCAATTTTTATTCACTTACTAGTATCAAGAATACAGTACCAGGATGTTTTACATAGGTATTTTTTCAAGTTTATTGGAGCAAAATAAAGGTGTAAAAATGAATTTTCAAAAAGCGCGCAAGCTGAGAATTTGCTCCTCAGCATGCGTGTCGTACACACTATACAATGCTAACAATGCTTGTCTTGTCTGTGTGGTCCCGAGAATATCCAAAGACGCAGTTTATCTACAGCATTGCAACATGACCATAAACAATAGTCAAAATCTACTCCTAGAGTGTCACAGTGACTTCGATTCCAGTTCAGTTTAGCTTGGAACAGCAAAGATTTTAGATGTGTGGATTTATCATGTATGATTTCATCTTGTGCTGCATTTGGTTGCCATGAAAAACAAAGAAAAGGTAGCAGAATAACCTTTCATAGGTATGTTAAATAGTGAGAAAGTGAGAAATGTTCCGATAATCATTAGTCATTCATTACTGATAGATAAGTGATAGGGTGCGACTACATAGCGAATAGCGGAGCAAAAACATAAAAAAATCGGCATTTGACACATCACGTTTATAATCAGATGAAAATGTACACTTATTCCATAGAGATGTATACAGCCATTTACTACTACACCAAAGTTAACTTTCTATGGAAATAAGCACTCGCCCGCTCGCCCCAGGCGAGTAGAATGACTGCTTGGCGAGTAAAATTTGACAGTTACTTGCCCGAGTGGCGAGCTACTTTTTGTGCTATTTGTGCATTTTACATTTTAGTTTGAAGTAATACTTTTTCAAATTATTTTGAATATTTTGAATATTACTACATATTTTGAATATAATATTTTGAAAATAAATTGTGTGAACAGTTTGGCATCTGCCTACATATTACATTTGTCACTTTGGGTGTGTTTTGGTTTGATGTTTTCAGTACAATATAGTAGTTGGCTATGGAGCTGGAAATTAGCAGGCACAAAATCGTAGTTCTAATATACCTAATGAAAATTAGGACGGCGAGTAGATACGTCACCGGGCGTGAGATTTCTTTTGGTCAGGGCGAGTGACTAAAATTTTAAATTTCAAGCCTTGATGGAAATTCTATAATTCTAAAAAAAAAAATTGTCCTGAAGAAGATGCTAAAATAGGTGCCAAAACTGTAGGTAAACAAAATAATAAAAAAGTAAAAACGCAGGATAAAATATCCCAAAAATCGTGATTTATATAATGACAGTAGGTACCTATCAGGATGTTTCACATATTTTTTTCAAATTTATTGTAGCAAAATAAAGGTGTCAAACTGAATTGCAATGCTATTACAAAGCGTGCGTCTTCTGTTGGCCGGTCATCACGTGGTACAGCGCATATCTTTGTCTCTGTCTGACTCACGGCATCTGTCTTACTCACTCGCCAGCCGGCCGGCTTCACTTACTCCTGTGTACTGGTATTATATTGCGAAGTCTACTGAAAGTATTAATAGGTCATTGCTATTACCTCAGTCCGTATAGTGTTAGGGCCTACCACCTCCCTCAGGTCCATTTATATTTCAGTGAAGTAGACAACAATAAAAAAAACAAGTTTCAGAACTTTTCAGTAATGAGTAAATTACATAACATTTTTATTATTTTATAACTGAGGTACCTACACTATAAACCTACCTAGATACTATTCTACACTTAAAGTTGCAAAACGCCACCTAGCGTAAAAAATTAATCTCCCCATCGAGTAAGCATGCGCATGTGCACAGTGCGCGTGCAGGTAAGTCACTTACATGTCAATCAATCGTATAACGAGTTCAGTAAAAGTTATACCTAACTACATCGCGAAATAACAGAAATTAATGAATACCTTCGTGTCAACGATCAAATACAATCGGCATATTTCATTACAGCACACATTTATTCAAATTCTTGCAAGAACTGATGTCTATCCACCAAAAGCACTACTTGACAGATTGCAATTGTTTTTATCACTGCCTTCTGAGCAACCTCGTCTGAAAACTTTTTCTTGCGCCTCGTTTAAAACAATTGCAATCTGTCAAATGCTGCTTTTGGTGAATAGACATCTTGTTTTCACAAGAATTTGAATGAATGTGTGCTGTAATGAAATATGCCGATTATATTTGATTGTTGACTTTGAGGTAAGCATCAATTTCTGTTATTTCGCAATGTAATTATAGCTTTTACTGAACTCGTTACGATTGACATGTAAGTGACTTCCATGTAAGTGTCCGCAGGCGCACTGGGACTGCATACTTGCTTGAGTGGCCATCTTACTGATATTAGCGCATTCTCTAGGTACTTTTAGTGTCGAATACTAACTCTACATTAAACTATGATTAAACTAATAAACCTACATACAGCCCAATAAAGGAAACATTTGTTGAAAACAGTCTCTTTACAGCCCCACTTCTTCAATCCACCTACAACAACCTCCTACTACCTCTTTCGTCGTCCTAAATTTTATCAGCACTCAATATACAAAATTAATTCTTCTTCTGCAGCCCATTCATTGTTATCACTAGCCCCTCTGTGGTAAATTTTGTCATCCCTGAATGAACAATCGCAACGAGAATCATCTAATAATAATAATCCATCCCTGGTTCCAATTTAATGGGTCAGGGGGTGGGTATTCCCACCAACACTAGGGCCGCAGGACTCCTGGAAACCGGCTGGCCACGCCTGGCGTTTCCTCCTCTTCTTCCTCCTCTTCTTCTTCTTCCACTTCTAATTGTTCCACAAATTCCTTCCACCATGTTCTGTCCTCCCACTGTCTCTCAGCCTCCAACTCACTCCACCTTCCTCCTCTCTCCAACACATCCTCCTTGATCAGTCCAATTCCTCCTTGATCAGTCCAATAAAGGTAATTTAATATCTTCAAAAATATAATATCCTCAACTTCTTCATCAACAACACTTTGAACTTTTGTTGTAAATTAGAGAGCGAGTTCATAAGTAAAATATTTGTTCAACCAATTTAGTAGTTTTCGATGCGCGTTTTTGTACGTAAGCGGGTAGGGTCAAAGCGAGAGAGTATTCGTAAGGCTTGGAGCACCAGTTCACGAACCGAGTTGGTTTTTGTAAGCCTTTAATTAAATGAAAATAGATGGTGTTTTTGGTATGATAAGCTAAAGCTGGTAATCATAATCAAGCATAAGCTTATTGGACCAGGCCCGACGGAGGATTTAGTTTAAATAACCGTAGTCTCAAAAATATAAGATTTTATAAAATATGAGTACTAACTCTATTAGATAATTAAACAAGGATGTAAATAAGTGTATATAAATCTCTCTAACCTGACATGATTCTTTCAATTCAAAGCAAGTCGAGTGATACAATTGCCACCTACCTTTGTCCTGATGGTGCCAACCGCCTGGGAAATAGTCTTGCACAACAGGAGTCATCTTGTACTCGGACAGAATCTTATCCACTTGGTGCTTCTTTCTCCAGATCAGTGACTGGCTGAGAAGTTCCCGAGCTTTATCAACTTGGAAGTCGCGAGCTCTTAGAAACCTAAAATTTATACAATTATATCAATATCAAATAATTATATCAAATAAATTTGATGGTAAAATAAATTTGATGGTAATGTATAAAAGTGTGTTACATTCAAAATTTCTAGCACTCCTTTAACTTTTCGTTGGCACTGCATTACAGGTAACCTGGTCTTGATAACAGTCAGATTACTTTAGCACCTTCTCAACCAGGGATAGCAGTCACATCACTTTTGTGAATCACTGGATGAATGTTAGCACATTTGTTTGAAAACAAAACAGTGAGTTTTGCCATAACCCTATAGCAACTCCATAATAAAAATTATTTACATTTCAAGCAATGAGGAGGAATGGAGGCGCCAATGGAGCCAATGGAGAGACAACAGGAGGACAGAACACGGTGGAAGAAATTTGTGGAACAATTAGAAGTGGAAGAAGAAGAAGAGGAGGAGGAGAAGAGGAGGAAACGCCAGGCGTGGCCAGCTGGTTTCCAGGAGTCCTTTGGCCCTAGTGTTGGTGGGAATACCAACACCTGACTCATTAAATTGGAACCAGGAATGGATTATTAATATTATCAAGCAAAGAAATATTTCATTTTTATCACGTGCTCCCATCAATGGATCAAAATGTATTCACAAGTTTAGTTTGCGGAAAGATGAAAAAATCATGAGCTTGCCAATGATTAAATCATTACTAGTTAGTACTAGCATTGACGTACACTGGGGGTGGGGACATGCGACTGGCCAGTCATCTGTCGTCAATATCTAGTGACAAACGGAACGGCCCCGTTCTTACGTACAGACCAAGGTCAAATTCTTCACTCGTCCGGCTGAGATCGTCTTACATAGGCCAAGATTGCAGGGAAAGCTGACGCAGCACAACAATATGCTTAATTTTACTCATGTTATAAATATGAAGGCATGTCTTAGCATTGAACAAAATTAATAATATGTCTTTATATTGCCAGAATCTTGGCTTGCAGTGCGGCCTCAGACATCGGCGAAAGCATTCAGTACTGCAGCTATAGCAGTTACGAGTCCCATACTGAGCGGAAGTCAATGGTACTAGGTAAGGTAGGTATACAAGAAAATTTGTATCTACCTAAGTAGAGTTCCATCCCTTGGAACTTTGCCCTTTTGTAAATCTGCAACCCATGTTCGCAGCAGAACTAGCTTCGACTCTTGCATTGGGGTGAGATGTCCGAGATAACGCTGAATGTAGTCGGTTTCTAGCTGGAACTTGTCTGGCGGCGGAGAAATCTCGTGTGTGGCCGATGCTCCGAGGGATAACTCTTCAGGTAAGCTATCAACAGCACTGTTCAAATCAATAATTAGTATTCAGAAGCATGTACACATACGTAGTTGAATGGAATGGTCCCCTCCTTACAAATCAATTAGTGAAATAAATAAAGATGTCAACAACAAACTACACTATTTGTATTATGCCATTGCATGGGAGGCCATCTAATTTTCAAAAATAATTTCTTTTTACATTAAGTGAAAAGAAATCTAGGGAAAACCTGCAAACATATGGGTACATCCACATTATCACATATTTTATATAGTTTAAAACAGATATTTTCATGATCACGTACTTATCATCATTTGTGTCAGAGACGATTCCCGTATCCTTCCAATGATCTACACTTGTCACGCCTTCTTCTTTCAACACATTGACAAAATGCTCAATTATTTCCTTACCCTGAAACAGAAAGAGAAGTTAAGAGTCCATCACAATGACTGGAAAACTAAATGGAGTCTAAGCATATAGGTACTGTGTATGTATTTATTTATTGTTTTCAGTACATTTACTGGGTTACAATATATTTATGTATTCAGTTCTACCTGGTTCTACCAACTAAAAATACATGAGCAAGATAAAATTAAGAATAAATTATACAAAATCATAATGAATTATGCAACTAACAAGGTTAAGAATGCAATAGAATATTAAATAGAACCACCAAAACACTGCAATCCATTAGACATGCAACAAAAGCACTGATGGATAGCATTGTTAACAATGCGATCGATCAGTGTACTAACTTATATATATGCAATATTTAGTATCCTATGTGAGAAATGTCAACTTGTGACAGTGGTGTACTAACAAACCTTAGCTATATTGGCAGAATATTGTTTCATGGACAACTTCTCCATAGTATTTTCAAAACCGAAAAATGCTCGTATTTCTAAACTTGCAGATTGTTCAAAGCAGGTCCATTCATCATTTTCTGGATGAACCTAAAAAATACAATATTTTAATAACTTACTATTTCATGTATCAACTACAAAATCACGATTCCCATTAATCAGAGAAACGAATCTTGGGATGTAGTCAATTGGCCTGGTATTATTTCAGGACATTGATTCTAGTTATTAGTAATGTTAGTCTAGTCACGGCCATCAAGCTTTACATTCAATAGTACCTAATAAAATAAATAATAGGGGTGTCCATCAATTACGTACTTGATTAGGAGGGGAGGGGGAGGATATCACGATTTGTGCCATTTTTTACAAGGGGTGAGAAGGGGGGGGGGGGGTAGAAGTAGGTGTGTGACGTAGCACTTACTTCAAGAAACTAAAATTTACTATTATTTTAAATTTTAAAAATAAATTAGTAGTGTCTTTCAAGTTTATAAGTTAGCACATTAAATTTTAATTTCTTATTTTAAAATTAAGTGAGACCATTTACCTTATACCTACTTTTATTTCAAATTTACTTTAAAACCCAAATATGTATTGCCTTGAAGTAAATCCGTAATACAGTAATAACAACTAAATTATGTATATAAAAATGTATGCAATTTTTTAGTAAATGGGGGCTGGGGGCGTCAATAAGTGACGTAATTATTATGGGGGGTCATACATTTTCTGTCAAGCTGTGATATGGGTGGCTTGACAAATGCCTCAAAATCTGTGTTTGTGTCTCAAAATCATAATTAATGGATGCCTCCTTGAACATATGAAGTACATGTAATGAATAATTTTGTATATTACATAATAACGGCAATTTTCTAGAACAATAAGCCGATTGATGAAGCTCTCGTTGTGGCATTCAATGTTGAGAACACGTGCTCTGCGGTCCAAAGTATTCTTCTGGATGAAGTAAACAAAGTCCACGTTTATCAGCTGCGAAAGAAAATGTTGATGTAGCTCTGACCTCCACTACCTCTAGGTACAATTAAATATTTTATGGAGATAAGTCGCCTGTAACACATGTATACCTAATTTGCTAATTCTTTATTCATCAGTAATTTGTTGGGCTGGCCACTTTGAACACATACCTACTAGAGGGGAAAGAGGATGTGAAGACTGCATTGGCAAAAGCCAGAAGGGAGGCAACTCCCCAGATGCTATGTTGAAAAAGATCTACAGAGTTCAAAGTCAGAGAATGGAGGAAGCGCGCGCACCCTGGATCAGTGTGTGGAGTGGAAGCCCAGCTCTGCAAGGGCCGATACTGATGTATTACACTATGTCAGGGATCGGCAACCTTTTTGGTGAGAGCCAATTTCCCAAAAATTAATAAATTAGATAATAATGGGAGCCGCAAGCCAATCAAATATAATAAACCAAAAATAATAAATTGATTTACTATTTTATTTTGATATATTGACGAAGCCACCCAGTTGTTGCGCCGTTAATAATTTCAACAATTTAAAAGTGAATCTGGGACTCAAAAATGAACAAACTGCATCAAATAACCTTCCAATTGTGCCCCGCATGGCGTTTTTAGAATTCCAACAATTTATAAGAGAATCTGTCAACTTACTTATGTCAACCTATATTCAAATATGCAAACTGATTGTAAATATCGTGTCCCGTTAGCCTACAAAAAAAAAAAAACGTGTGACAAAATACCCCAAAAATCACCCTTTGCGCCCCCTGGGGGGTTGTTCCACCACCGGGCAGATGTCAAACAAGTGAAAGTGTACAAAGAACGGTTGAGTCAAGTGTAGCATGAGAAATGCAACTTGGCCACGGACCACCTTTACATCTCTTTCTTATAGGTATAAACTTCTAGGTAGTATGCATAAAATATTTAAATTTGCTTATCAAGGGTCCATAATTTGAAATAACAATCGCAACTTTCCTGAACACTAAGCCCTGGCCAAAATGCACAGAAATCTGTTGTTGACAATGTTTTGTTTTTTTAATTAAAAATAATCATGCCCCGCAGGGCATTATTTGTTTTTCACGAAATAAAAACCAATTTGGGAAGCTGAAATAGCAAAAATAATGGTCACGTGTGACACGCGTGTCACGATTCACGCGTGACCAGTAACTTTGCACACTCACGCACGACTTATAGCAGTGGTGTGCACACTCACGCAAAAAGTCGTGAGTCACGCGTGCGCTCACCTTTAGTACCCATCCATTCTCAACAAATTTTGTAAAAGAAAATACCACTGAAAAAACTTTCTCATGTATCATGATCTGTATGTCGCTTTCAATTTCATCATGTGGTTGTGTTAGCAGTGTTGTTAGCTAGAATCTACTCACCTTCTTGAGCAAATAAGGAGCATCAACATTTAATTTGCACCGTCTCTCTGTAATCCTCTGTGATCCATCTGGACTCTCTGTGTTCATCATCACTTCACAGTCCACTACTACAGGAATCATTGGGCAAGATGGGAATCTACGTTCATATGCCTGGAAAAATATAACTGATTATAGTCCTCACCTTTCTATGCCTGTAGATGAAGAAGCATCATACCAAAGACCTTAACAGTGGTTTGCACCAAGACTAAAAACTCTTGCATAAAAAAGGCAACACGCCAAGTGGCGTGGAGTATAGCAGCTATGAGCATTGAGCGGGAATGAGTAACACGAGCAAATGAATGGAGGAATCTTCTGTTGATGTGGCTCATTTTAAATGCCAAGTGCCAAGTGGCGGGGAGTATAGCAGCCATGAGCGGGAATGAGTAACACGAGCAAATGAATGGAGGAATCTTCTGTTGATGTGGCTCGTTTTAACTTTTATTTAGGCAATTTTGTGGTGTGAGTGAAATAGTGAAAGTTGTTTTACTAAGGATGGTGCTACATGCACCGTATTTGATTGTAAAAACTACTACAAAAATCATTTGTTTTTCATTTGTTTTCATCTGTCAATGGATTTTCAACCGGTGAATTTACCTATTAAAAGCATACCAAAAGCAGCAAATCGATACTAGTGTTCCTCAATGTCCAAACAAAGAATCAACAGCTGCAGATGGACTCTCCTTTCATTTATTCCCGAAGGACTCTGTGCGGGAGAAACAATCATCTGCAATCTGCTATGAATATTGGCAAGGGGGTTTCCAAAATGCATGTGAGCTTTATTATTCTATGATGTTAGTGTGTGGGGAACATTTCAAAGCACAGAACTTCTTTTACTCTGGTAAGACTTGTATTATGTTTTGATAAATCTGAAATACGTTCAAAAATCGTCAATGCAGGCTGCTCTAACATGCAAACACTACACACTAAATATATACACCTTGCTTTATACTACACAGGACCAAGGTCCACTAAATCTCCGCTCCTACTAGCGCGCAGCACCTCACGGTGCTAATTAGGTCGTTGCACACACTTCCACTATGTTAAATACAAAAGTGTCCTCCATTGCGGAGCCAAACGGAAACCGGAAGACGTCACGCATGCGCAAGACAGCTTAGCTAACATCTGAACTGTCAGATGCAGTGTCCGTCAGTAAGTCGGCATAGTCACAAAATAGTATAAATTGATGTTTACCTTTTGTTTGATATTGATCAGTTTCATCGTCTTGGTTTTAATGTAGTATGAGCGATCAATGTTATTCAACAAAATTTACTTCCGTTTCCGCTATACTTCCACTTGATTACATCCGCTTGATTTTACTTCCGCTTTACACCGTAATGGCGTCAGATGGAACGACCTTATTTGGCGGTTCGCCTGTTCTCCGCTAGGAGAAGATTTAGTGGACCTTGCACAGGACAGGGGCCAATTCTTGAGATTCACGTTTGGAAACCGTTTTACGTTTACATGCTATAAAACTGGAAACAGTTGACAACTATCGGTTAGCCTTCAACTTTTTTACATTTTAAACAAACGTGAATCTCAAGAATTGGCCACCAGTGCTGCTACCTAACCAGGTTTTAAACGCAAATAGGTCTGTTTGTTTGCCTGCTCGAAGCTGCTCGGAGTAGCACTGATGACGCGATGGCCGTTCGTTTGTTTTTGACCAACTTCGAGCAGAGTCAGTGCAGAGCAATCGAGCACGATCGAGCAGAGTCAGTTCAGAGCAATCGAGCACGATCGAGCAGATATTTCTACTCGGACTTTTCTGCCGGAGTGAGTTCTGCACGCGCGCGAAGTACGAAGATTTTGATTTGAAATACAAAATATTATTACAAAGATAGTAATGTGGCAACGTGTTTTTAGTACTAGTACTATTGTTTCAGCACCAAGTAGTAATATTTTTAATAATTTTTGATATTCTGTCAGAATTTAGCTACGTAAATATGTCCGTGTCATGTACCTATTTACAAATGCCAAAATGGAGCTTAAAACAAGAAACGGCCGTTCACCTGCTACCAAAAAGAGCAGCTGCTCGAAGTTGCTATGGCCTAAAAATGACGTCATCCAATGCTGCTCTGCTCTGAACCTGCTCTCGCTCGAACTGGCACTGGATTTGGCAAATGAACGGACCTTATGAGAAAGCCGGAGACCTGTGGCAGATTTTTGAACTACTAAAATTTGAGGCGGCGGCAGGCAGCTAACCAGGAACAAAGTGACTGTCGAGAAGGCTGTGGGGTGGAGAGTCATTTGAGCGAGCGAAGCGAGCGTCTCCTTTTGGCTCTTTTGGCACGGACCTGTTTTTTTGTGTGTTTTTTTCTGCTACCTGAGGGTATACAAATCACAGTTTTTCTTCGATCGAGCTGAAATTTTGCACATATGTACGGACCATTTCTCGGTGTTGCCGACCCTAATTTTTTTGAAATCCACTGATTGGTTCAAATTTTAAAAAAATTATCTTTCGATTGGTTCGTCCAATCAATTTGAAATTTAGCAAAGTCATTGCAACCAACATTGTACCCAATCATAAAAATTTTCAGCCAAATCCTCCCATTGATTCAAATTTGAAACCATTTTTCCTGTGATTTTTTAAATTTAAACTAGAACCGATTAACCGACCAACTAAAAACTTTGCATGGTCATTGGTAATGGTACCAACATTTTAAGGTATTTTTGCCAATTTTCAGTCTAATCTGTCGTTATTTTCAAAAGTTTTTGTAATTTTAGGGACATTTTGCGTGTTGGCTGTCAAATTCACGGCGACTTTGAATCTTCAGTTCAAGGCAAGGTAGTTAGAGCAGAAAGTTTCAAACGCAATGAAACTAATAATGACCGTTCAACAGATTGATCTGATATTGTGTACACACTAATATCATATCAATGAGTGGTTCCAGGTATATTTTTTTAACGATATCCTGTGATTTTTGAAAATTAACAAGGAACCGTTCAATCAAAGGTTTAATCAATGGAACTTAAAACATAGCGAGGTAATTGGGAACAATATTTTAGGAGATTTTGGAGATATTTATACAAGTATGTGACGAAATTCAAGAATTATAGGCTTTTAATGACATTTTCGATAGACATAATTTCGGTTCGAGGTGTTGCGTGTATCCGTGGTCGCTCATCAACGCGTTACACAGAGCGTTTTCCTAGCTTAATTATTGTACCTACCTATCTAGTAGGCCTAATAAAACCTCACAGCACTCTAGAACATAACAATGGTACGAATTAAAAATACATTAAAACAACACAATATTTCGGAGACCCTTCTGTCTCCTTCATCAGGTGCACACTGACGATAAACCACCACACACCGTCAGACCCCCCAGAAAAACACGTGATGTAAACAACCCGCCAGCCACATCAGAGGTTCCTAGTAGCCAGCCGGCGAATAAACTACACGATGAGGCACAGAGACACAGGTTAAAAACAAGTCATCCCCATAAAATAATACATGTCACCGCGCTAGTTTACTGCATGTAATAACTGTGAATCGACTGCGTCAATACTGAACGCCATGACTCAGAAAAGAAAAAACTACTCTGGCTCTAAATACCCTCCCCACACAAAATCAGCGCCGCCTCTACAAATTTACGTTTTTTATTGTTACTTTCACGAAAAATCTTTTTGGCCCCATCCCATTGAAAAGTATGCATATGTGCCCAGGCGTGTTCCGCAACTAATGAACTCCGGATTTTATGGTTCTGTACATTATCTTTGTGTTCCTTCACACGTACGGCCAACGGCCGACACATTTCACCAATGTACTTCTCACCACACTGACAAGGCAAAGAATACACACAATCTTTAGACTTCTGGACGTCATCAATGGGTTTGGTGGAACACAAAAGACTTCTCATTGTAGTCGCCGATTTAAAAACAGTCCGTATGTCTCTGTGGCTCTGTGCGTCATCGTGTAGTTTATTCGCCGGCTGGCTACTAGGAATCTCTGATGTGGCTGGCGGGTTATTTACATCACATGTTTTTCTGTGGGGTCTGACGGTGTGTGGTGGTTCATCGTCAGTGTGCACCTGATGAAGGAGACAGAAGGGTCTCCGAAATATTGTGTTGTTTTAATGTATTTTTAATTTGTACCATTGCTATGTCCTAGAGTGTTGTGAGGTTTTATTAACATTTGACTTGGTACATTATTCTTCCCTGTTATTATTATCTAGTACCTAGCTTGAAAAGAAAGTGATGACTGATGAGCTTATCTCATACACTGTGAATGTCCATTGAATCTTAGATAATGGAAAGTCCAATGTGCCCTAGCCAAAATTTGTAGGTACCTACCACCCAGTCAATGTACCACCCAGTCAGTACCACCTCACCCTTAAAAGATAATTTCTAATTTGCACACCTACTAGGTACCTAGGTAGGACCTAGATAGTAAACCATTAATAAACTACGTAATACTACGACGCATAATAGGTAAACCGACTCAGATTTAGAGGAGATGGTGACCTTAAGAATATTGTAGGTAATGTATTAAGTAGGTAACCTAGCATTAAAGAAAATACAGAACGTACATACACAATGAATGGCCAAGGCCTTTTGAAGGCCACATACCTCGCCATAAACAACAAGTATTTTACCTACAAGTAAATAGGTTGATGTACGGAAGTAAAAACTTACCATCATAACTAATTCAAATGGAAATTTATAAACCCTAATGGGGGACTGATATTTTTGAACCATTTTAAACTAATTAAAACTAAGAACACTTAATATAACATAGCTTTCGTCAGCTGACAGAACTTTCACACCCAGCACTTGCAGACATTTAACTTTTTCATTACGTTTACGTTTTCACTTCACAATTAGATGGCAGCACTCGCTTATGAATAAAATTCGCGGGAAAATTCAAATCTTTTTAGGCATGCTGATTGCTGATTAGTTAACTTCGCAAAAAATAATTGTGCTGCTTTCACAATCGAGCGTGGGTCTCCTTTTTGTACTTTTGGCATACACCTGTTATTTTTATTTGTTTGTCCCTCATGTCTAAACAGAATACAATTCCCACATTCACCGATTGAACTGGAATTTAAAATTTTGAACACCCAAATTGAGTTTGCATACCCACATTTTTTTTAAATCCATGCATTGGTTAAAATTAAAATATTTCCAGCTAGTCTCCTTTATGACTTTATCAAAACCTGTTATGAAAAATTCTCAAACCAGCTGGACACATCAAAATGAAATTAGAACCAATAATAAATAAGTTGAATGAAAATGTGAATAGATTTATTTGTACAGCCACATTTAATAGTTTCTTTCTAAAGGTACGTTTACAGCTTGACGTTCGAGCTCAGCGCTAGCGCTGAAAGATGAACATGGTTTATCTTTTGACCTTGAACGCCAGCACTCGGCGTTAGCCAATCAGGAGTCTCAACGGCGAGCGCTGAGCGCCGAACGAAAGTCGAGCTGTAAACGTACCTTTATACTAGTTTCCCATATACCAACAGGGGTATTTGGCTGGCTTCTTTTGACGCAATGTATTGCAAAGGAAATTCAAAGTAGGGCTTAAAGCCGCGTGTACAACAACTTAACGTTCGAAAAAATGCAATTCCACTTTGGTTCACAACCACTTAGGAAACATAACACATACGAAAACAAGATGGCGCCGTCCAGCGCGATTTGAGTTGAGAGAAGTGTCCGTGCGCTTGCGCCACTTTCTCCACTTAACGTTCGACTCAGAAGTAGAGTATTTCTACTTTGAGGTGACCACAACAGTCGCATTCGCGGAGCACATGGGGTGTAAGTATGTTTATACTTAATTTACAAAATTTCGTTGTGAACAAATCCATAAGTTAACATGGGCTTGACAATTGAAATTCCATTAATTTTCTTAATTTTCGAACGTTAATTTTTTTGTAAACGCAGCTTTACTGTTTCATTTATCAGCTGATTTTTCCATTTGAAATTGATGACAACAAATGATCAGTAGTATGAAATATTTATTCACAATTACAAGTCACTCTTGTCAAAATATTATCAGAACAATTTAAAATTCACAAAAAATAAACGTTAGGCTAGTTTATAAAGTATTCCTTGATTATGGTATTATAGACATTAATTCAAGTCTGCTGCCAATCAACTTGCGTACACGTCATGTTTTTCAACCAATTTCTTCAGAGTCAGCTGTACTAAAAGGTAACCTTTGGAGGTAATATTTCCTAAATATCGATATAACTTTTGAACCATTAAAATTATGAAAAATGTGAAAACTAAAATTTGAGTAACTAATTTTTTAGTCGACTTTACCAATATAAACACAATCATATAAATACAATATCTGTGCCCAAACTTGTGGAAAATCTGAAATTTCTCCAATTTTTAAGTATTGCACAAATATTGTTGTTAAAAGTTGGTGTTTACATTGCTAAGAACGACTAAAAAGTTAGTTACTCTAATTAATTTTCATATTTTTCATAATTTCAATGGTTCAAAAGTTATAGGGACTTTAAGGAAATTATTACCTCCAATGTTTACCTTTTAGTACAGCTGACTCAGGTAGATCTGTATGACAAAGGTGCCTAAAATGCGATGATAATATTTTTATTTCCATGACAACCGATTTTTATTTCCAGCAATTTGGAGCTATTTGGAGATTTTTGAATGTCACATTTGACATTATGTGTTTAATATTTTCGTAATTGAGTTGAAAATGGGTGGAAATGTGTATTGTGTATGCAGTTTTGCCATACATATTGCTTTTCAGTTCAGTGAAGCCTTTTCATTATTCAAGTGTCATAATATGAAACATTGTTGTAAAAACTTCAGTACAAAGTTAAACCAAATTATTGTAGCTAGGCACACCAGAGAGGTGTGACTGAATGGGAACCCTTCTCTTCCTGGAAAGTAAAATAGCGCTCCACCGGAGTTGTCAAGTAATGGATATTATGGTCACGTGTGGTGTGTTTGGTAGATCTACCTTAATGAGAGGTTGGATGAACTTTTGGAGTCTCACAATGTATTGATATGAGCACCTAGTATATTGTGAAGTTTATGAATGGCAACATACTTATCTGGTAATGTAAAAGTCTGAAATCAAATATTATACAAAAGGCTCAAATAGGTAGGTAATGAACAGAAATAAAATGAAAAATAAGACAGGTACCGATTACCGATATTGTAGAATGGATCTACAATAATTGAAAAAGTTGTTTTACTGTACCTACAGCAATTTGTTGAAAATGACATAAAATAATTTGATCCCCCAGGATTTATCTTCTCTTGAATCCATACTTCTTACGTTCATAGAAGAGATCAGTTTTAGAGCTGCCAAGGTTGACAATCTTTGGGCATCCATCTCTCTGGAAAATTAAATTACAAATAATTAATGATGTGTACCGTGTATACAACGTTGCCTGCAGTTTATTAAATTACTTACACAATTTTGACTGAGTGTTTGTGTGAGTGAGTTGCTTGCAATTTTTGGCACAATTTTGATTATTTGCCTATGAGATACAGATTTGATACTAGTTGTTCCAACAAGCTGGAATACATAATAAACAGATATTCAAACCGGTTGAGTTGCTCCAATACTGGGTACCTAACATAGGTAGGGGAGCATGAGGCACAGTGGGCCGATTTTTACAAATTATTTTTTGTGATTAGAATAATGAAGGGAAACTGTTTTAAAAATATGTATCCTCAATCTTTCCGGAACAAAAATTAATTTTTACTAGGGGTGTTCAACGATTATTTTATTTAAATCGATTATTAATTCGATTTTCGTAATTTAAATCGATTAATAATCGAATTATATCGTATTGATATCATCATGTTCAGGGTGGTCATCATATCGTCTTTTACGGCAATATTAACCTCAACAATGAAATGTGTCCGGGAAGTCATTCATTTTTACCTCAAATATGCTGTAATGTGCCGTAATTAATTTAATCATCACTGATAAATGGTAATGCGAATTAGAAATAAACACCGAAACTTGGGAAAATACACACAAACATAAATTTATCACTAAAATATTACGCACACAAAGAAAAATGTGGACAGAATGAAGGCAGCCATTTTAGATGTTGTAAAATTCAACCATTTTCAAGGCGGCAAATTAAAATTGATGTAATTCGATTATGTATACTAACATCGATTAATCGTTTTGAATGTCATAATCGATTAATCGATTCGATTAAATCGTAATCGTGAACATCCCTAATTTTTACTGTCTTGAGGAACCTATTTAAAAAAATTAAATTTGTTCCAAAAGTGGTCCACTGTGCCCCACCACTGGGCCTATGACCACTGGGCCCACTGCACCACTGTGGGCCCAGTGGGCCCAGTGGTCATAGGCCCACGGCATGGGGTACAGTAGGCCAGGGTATTACGATTGGGTGTGGTGGAACACATTATATGATTTAAAGAGAGCAATATAGGTAATGGACTTATAACCTGCTCACACTTAGGACTTGATCAAGATCCAGTTCAATTACAATCGAAATTAAAATGGCGGCATGTATAAAGTTGAACCCTAAAATGTTTGTTTCCTACATGCAAATTACTAATTAGAGAATTATTTTGTAAGATTATGTATAAAAATTCATAATCTCTTTTGTATGACCTTGAATTGGATCATGATGATTCAGATTTCGATTGCGTTTGTTGCCTTGGCAATATTGTCCTAATCAAATGTTTAAAATGTACCTACTATAGACTAGAGTTAAAAACAGGTTCCTCTTCTAAAAAACCTCTATTTGGAAATATACACTTACATCTTTCTCCTGAATAGTACATTCTTTGCAGTAGTAAGCATCCGACACTCCAGGTCCACCACAGATAACACACCTTCCTTGGTAAGAACCATAATTACATTCATCACATATTCGAACTAGTGTGCATGGTCTGACGTAGGAGTCACATATGACGCACTTGCCATCACATTTTTCGCAAAGGCGACCAATCGCTGTAAAGAAGAAAAGAAAAATAAGAAAATACCAAAGCAGAAACTAAACGCGCATGCCCAATCCGCCATTTTCTTACAGTTATGTGTGACATTCAGGCAAGGCACTTACACGTCAATCGTATAACGATAGTTCAGTAAAAGTAACTACATCGCGAAATTGATGCTTACCTCAGTGTCAACATTCAAATACAATCGGCATATTTCATTTCAGCACATATTCATTCAAATTCTTGCGAGAACTAGATGTCTATTCACCACAATCGCATTTTGACAGATTGCAATTGTTTTGTACGAGGCATAAGAAAAATGTGTCAGACGCCTCTATCAGAAATGGTTCAGAAGGCCGTGATAAAAACAAATGCTATATTTTGTCAAATGGTGATTTTGGTGAATAGACATCTAGTGTTCACAAGAATGTGTATACGAATATGGGCTGAAATGAAAGAGGCCGATTGTATTTGATTGTTGACACTGAGGTAAGCATCAATTACTGTTATTTTGCGATGTTATTATAACTTTCACTGAACTCGTTAAGATTGACATAAAAGTACCATGCGCGCATGCGTACTAAGAGTGGTCACACATAGTGCCCTGCCCCATTTTAGTTCACTTTGACGGCGCCACTAGTTTCTTCTTTGGTCTATTGTAATTTCAAGATTAAATGAACATGTCTGCGATAAAACAAATGGGGTGAGAATAACCTCTGAAGGCCATTCTTGAGATTCACGTTTTGAAACCGTTTAACGTTTGTCGTTTGCATGGTATAAAACTTGAAACAGTTGAAAGAGATTAAGTAGTTACCTATTTGATAATTAATAAAGATTGTGTACCGTCCGAAGAAAATTGGTTGGTTTATGCTATTTTCAAGCCATAGTGAAAATAGTCAATCAAAATACTACCTATACAAGAATTTGATTGAGGGCTCTTTTGTTCTTTCGTGTTGTGCACTGTGAGCTACGCCAATCGGGAGTAGGCCTTTACATTGACTTACTGTTTGTTTACCCAGCCAAACTGCTAATTGCTCTAGTTTGTTTATTATTTTAATATTTTGAAATGTTGAATAGCCAATAGTTGCGCACCATAAATTAGAATGCATGTGCTATTTTTATGAAATTTTAATATCTACAGATAAGAAATTAATTGCGTTGTCCCACTATGTACCGTTGTCCCACTATATACCGCTTTCCGGTACATACTGGGACACTGCTGGTACATACTGGGACAATGCTATTTTTCAAGGGAAATACTATGAAATAATTTTTGAAACAAGTGACATGTGATTTATTATCTGATGTATTTACTTATAGGTAGGTAATTAGTCCGTTTTAATCCTGTCATTAATCTACCGCCTTCGAGGAATTTTCGGCATCTTTTTTCGGGGAAAAAAATATATGTTAAGAGATTAATTTAGGTCCATTAAAACATTTGGTATGAATGGGGTTGTTCACGCAAAACTATTGTAGATGGCGCTGCTGTTCTAATTGTCGGGGAGAGAGCCAATCAAAATGCATCTAGCGGAATGGAAGGTTTTTAAAACTTGGCGGGAGTTTGAATCAGAGATCTTGGATTCAGAAACCAACCAATCAGAGAGAGGCACCTCCAATGCCGCTAGCGCTGCGAGTGAGAGCAAATGGCAGTGAACAACCCCATTAAAACAATTAACTACTTGTATCAACAAATAATTTAAGACCCACACAAAAGTTATGAACAGAAATATAGCCCAGTGGTACATAGTGGGACATGTCCCACTATGTACCGTTCTGACTGTCCCAGTATAGTTTGTTCAAATCTTCTGTACAATGATTTTGGTGGTGAAGATGGCAACGAAAATGATGTACTACGCTAGCACCAACACAACAAAATGAAAATTAGCTAGAACTAGGTGGCACATTCAAGTTAGCGGATTTTTTTTTGAGAGTTTAGGTTGGCAAAGTGTGAATTCAGATGGAAGGTCTGGATGGTGCTGCTTATTTACACCCTAACGGCGTTGTAAGCGTAAATTGAACAGCCTATATGTACCGCTTAACAATATTTTTAGTTTTATTTTTTCAAATATGAAGGCAGGTGAAGAGGACATTCATCAATAAACCTACTTCATGCCAATTGAATACACATCATAACCATACTTTTAAACTAGCCATAATAAGTAAGAGAAAAAAGTTATCAAAAACATTGTAAACACAAAATTTCTACATTTTGCAAAACTGATATTACAAGTGGAGTATCTCAATTATTTCAAATACAAACATAGTATCTTGAAAATATGTCCAGGAGATGTGATTTATTGTGCTGACATCAATTAGGCATCTTCACTATTTTTTTTCTTGACCACAAGGTGAGAAATTCAAATGTCCCACTATGTACCGTGTCCCACTATATACCGGCCTCCCCTACTAGTCAAATTATTAAAATTATAAATAGTACTTAAAAAGTTAATAATTAATAAATTCTACAATTCCTCTTACTCCTTCCTACATTTTATAATATGCTCTCTCAATTGGACTTTAAAGCTACTAGTCCAGTCAAATCGAGCTTAAAAATGTCCAAACCCAAAACAAATTGCAACATTTGGTTTTTTGGTGTCATTCTCTTCAGAAAAATGCCCCCTACAACATATCCAAAATCCGCCAAAATCCGCGCACCGGAAGTAGTTTTTAATCACTGTTTAATTTAATTTCCCATGTTAATTTCATCTTGCAAAAAAAACTTTTTTTCATATAACTCCGATTTTGACGAAACTTGGCAGAATTGTTCACCATCCTAAATGAAACAAATAACTCTTTAGCGTTTTTCTCTAAATCTTATCGTTTGGGAAATATGGACCTCGCAAAACGTCAAATTACACTCAAAGTGGCCGAAATCGTCGCAAACTGACTAAAATATGACTTTTCGATGGGCCATATTTCCCAAACTATAAGATTTAGAGAAAAACGCTCAGAGAGCTTTTTGTGTTCTTTTAGGATGGTGAACAATTCTGCCAAGTTTCGTTAAAATTGGAGTTACATGAAAAAAAGTATTTTTTGCAAGATGAAATTAACATGGGAAATTAAATTAAACAGTGATTAAAAAGTACTTCCGGTGCGCGGATTTTGGCGGATTTTGGATATGTTGTAGAGGGCATTTTTCTGAAGAGAATGACACCAAAAAACCAAATGTTGCAATTTGTTTTGGGTAAATCTCTAATTTGACTGGACTATACTTACATTGTTCAAAATTCTTATGTTGTATCTAGTTTGTTGTAGTCTGTCAGTAGGGGACAGTAGGGACTGTCCCGCCAAAGGCGTGACGGTTGGCAACCCTTCTTGTTAGGTATATAATTTATTATTATATATAAATGTATTTGTTGTTATCATTGATGACACAGTGAGACAAGGAGATTGCTTAAGAACTGACTTCTGATGGTACGCTCTAACATTTCTCAGTCAATCAGTTTTATTGAACGATCAATTTTAGTTGTGCCAAGTTTACCTTACGTATGCAACAAGTCATATTGTACTTTTACAGCCTAAAGGCCGATGCACAATTGACGCGGATGGACGACAGAGACGGATACAATGTTAAGGTATGACACATTCACTCACTCCGGCTGTTCACAATCGGACGCGGACGGACGACGAATTTAACATTGTATCCGTCTCCGTCGTCCGTCTGCGTCAATTGTGCATCGGCCCTTATGCTCAAAATAAGTTGCATCCACAAGTTTGCGGATGTCAGTCCTCAACACCACAAGACCGTGTGCTAATAACCTTACGGATGGAATCCAGTTGACTCTGGGCACTTGCGTTGATAAATCCAGAAATTCTTTTGAGCATGAGGCTGCTACCTAGCATGTGTAGGTAGGTTAGATGAGATGTGGAAAACATTTTATGGCTGTACATAACCTCACAATTACCAAGGATCTATAGGTACCTAGGTAGGTACTAATACCTACCTATCTACCTAACCTAGGTAGTAGTAGGTACATTATTTATATTTTTACACTTACCAACACCAGGCTGTTTTCTACAAAAAATTAAATCTGGGTGGTGTTTCGCCATCTAATCAAATTATTTGTATTGTTTAAGAAATACTGTTTCCTCTTCGTCGGATTCCTCAATCGCTTCCTTCTTCACTTCCAAATCAACAAACAAGAGTAAGACAAGCGTCATTCGTCAAGCGCTGGCTGGACTTCTTTGGCTTCTTCAACAAAACAAACACGCAGGCGCAGTGCGCAGTGCGCACGCAGGGCAGGCTGCGCACGCATCCACCACGGTGCACCACGGAACGGACGGCCCTCCGAAAAAAGAGGGAACTTCAAATTCAAACCTTGGATGAGCCAACCAAGATAACATTTTGTGTTTTTCATCGTAGAGTTATTATATCCATGTATACATCAACATGTAAAAAATTGGACATTAAATATTATCCCGCGATTTATTCAAATCGAACGCCCTCATTGCCAGTTTTTTTTAACTGTGGCATGTAACGTATAGGCATCCTGCGTGAGAAAAGGTTGCCATAGTAACCTATACAAAAGTATAGGGAAAAACAAATCTGACAGCGGCAATCCAAATCTCATATTTTGAGTGATTACTTGTGAAAGAAAGATATTTAATAAGTACAAGTTAATAATTATACGCAATATTTATCCATACACATGTTCAAGTTAAATATTCATCTGATAAATATGATTTATTGCTATTATTTAGAGCTTTGACACATTTCCCCTACCATAGCAGCCTCCATTTTTCTACCACTGTGACGTCACGAGCAGGATTCCTATAACAACATGTTTTTTCAATGTCTTGAATCTGGATTACCACAAGGGCCGGTCTTTCAATACCTACTATGTTAAATACGTGAACACTAAGGGCCGGTCTTTCAAAGCCTTGCTAACTTTTAAACAGTCAATTAGGACTCTATTGCCATGGCAACAACGACATTCCTAGAATGACCACTAACTAACTGTTAAGAGCTAATTGAGACTTTAGCAGAGTATTGAAAGACCGCGCCTTAGTGATCATTGAAGAAATGTCATTGGTTGTTGCGTTGATTGAAGAACAGTTGTTGCCATGTCAATATATTTCCGTATATTTCTAATCAACTGTTTAAAATTTAGCAGAGTATTGAAAGTTGGGCCTATTGTAATGAATTCTGGTACCTCTGTTTAAAAGCACAATACAGGCTAGTCCTTTTGAAATAAACATGTTGATTAGTGAACTCAATATTGTCTCGCAAAATTAGTTCAAGCATTTTCCCTAAAACTCCTCTATTAAAATTATCTCATCTATTATCTAGATAACTGAGAGTTATATATCATCTTATCTAGATAACGTCTTAAAAAATTATCTATTATCTTATCTAGATAACAAAAAAAACTGAGTTATCAATTATCTTTATCTAGATATTTTTTTTGTTATCTGGAAAAACACACACACTTATCTCCCCAGAAGTGTTGTTACTTAACATTTGTCATTGTCATTCATAAAAAATTTAATAATGATAATAATAATGTAATTTATTGGCACTTCAAAATAGATACACAATTCAAAATTCAAACAAATTCAAATAAATTCAAATTAAATATTCAAAATCAAATTCAAAATTCAAAATAAATAAATAATTTGAATCAAATTCAAAATACATTCAAATGTAATGGAAAATATTTAAACCACGGTAACTTTACCATGGATGAATATGCGACATGGATAACAACGACAATCAACGACAATGTTATTCTCCAGAAATCTGGTGTACTTACACTGGCCTGGAAATCTTTGGAAATTTTCGGAAATATCGAAAATATTTGGAATCTTGTCAATCTTTGGAAATCATTTGAAATATTGGAAAATATTAAGAATCTACGGAAATCCCAGGAAATCTTAAAAAACTTAGGATATTTTAAAAAATCTTAAGAAATCTTCAATAATCCCCCAAAAAATTGGAAAATCTTTTAAAAAATATAAATTTTGGGAAAACTTTTTTATACAAATTTGGAAATTTCAGGAAATCTTATAGAAAATTTTGGAGATCTTGGGAAATCTTTAGAAATCTTCGGTAATCACAAGATATCTTAAAATGTTTGGAAATCCTAAACATCTTTGAAACCACAGAAATCTTTGAAACCCAAGAAATATTGGAAATCTTCGGAAATGTTGGGAAATTTTTACATATCTTTGAAAATCTTAGATATCTTTTGAAATCTTAAATATCTTCGAAAATCTTCAGAAATCTTGGAAATCTAAAGAAATTTTAAAACCTTTAGAAATCTTTGAAATCCGAATTCAGGTGCGATCCGGTTGAGATTCATGGGAATCTTACTTTATCCGTACGTCCTAAACTTTTTATGATACGTCTCAATTTTCAGTTATACGTATCAGTATCAAGTATGTTTATTGTTTTAAGTGTACATTAGCTTGGTTATAATACATTTATATCAATATAGCCTCAGCCAACAATACATTAAAGGCTGAACGAATACTATGATACTATGAATACTCGTAACTACCTACTGTAGATTAGTTAGCAATAATAATTAGTTTTAAAATGAAGCATGATGGTGTATAATAGAACACCTAGAGTCATGAAAGAAATGTTAGTATCAACAACAACAAAACATACATTGGGCTTGCCCTGCGGATACTACGGGTTCGATCCCCTCTGTCGATGGAAAATCATGGGAATGTTCCTTACCAATATAAGTTCACAACCAATGACCTGACCAGACGACATCATCATCTACAAACTATTTGTCGTTGCACACATTACGACTACAAAAAGACACAAATTATCTTGTGCATTGATCATTCAGAACATTTGTATTTTATTTAGAATCATTCAATCACACATGTGCCTTTCAGATGATAATAGGTACTGTAAGTATTTAATTAACACCACATCATTGAAGAAGGTTCAAGCTTAGAGGAATTAGTGGTTCAAGTGAAAATCAGGTAATGTTATGCTTTGGTATTTATTACTTATTTGAAAGTAGTTGCGTTGTGGTGGTAGGTACAGCAGCTAGCGCGTAGCGTTTGCTGGAATATTCATTATTCACTGTCGAGTGTAAGCTTGAAGCGAGTGGATGTGTGTTCAACGCTGCTGTTGATCCTTGTGGACACCTCGTGTCAAGAAGTGCGTCGTTAAGGAGGACCGTACACTCCGACAACAGAGGTGTGTCCATTCACGCGATTATCTATATTATTTGTGAGTGGTGATAATAACAATATTGAACGTCAGAGTGCTAGTGAAGCGCAATTCCATTGAGGAAGTGGGCTGGAATTATTTCGTCGTACCCTTCTACACATTCAATTTGTAGTCCGTGTCAGTCAGGATGCGTTGGTTGGTTCGCCTCGGTTGGCCACTCAATCGAGGAGAATAGCAGAATATTAGAGCTCATCATGCAGGTGAACGACTTTCTTTTCATATACTCAATTAAAACAAGAATGGCTATTTGTTGTAAATTGTGCAATTTTGAGTGTTACATAGGTACTATGTTACAAATGCATTAATTAATCATTATTCATAAATTGCGCTTAAGAATATCGAAAGTTGCGAATAGATCTTATTTTTATTTTTAATCATTTCATATCTAGATTAAAATAACTAACATTGTCACGGCGGGTGTTTAAAACCTTCTCTTTTTGTATGAACACAGCATACGCACATTGAAGATTCACGCTGTGAACTATTCTATAATCATGAATCAAGGGTCTGAAAACAATATTGTTTATTCCTTATTAATCCAAACATTCAGAACAATATTTTCAATTGTCAAAACTCAAAAGTGTCTTTTTTATATATAAAATGTCTTGACGATGTTTATTACTAATTATTGAACTCTCAGCAGAATCATTTTTAGTTTCAACAAATTAATTACACTTGTCGACATTTTCAAAACTGTAACCGACTGACATAATGAAAACGCACACATTGTTGGAACATGCCCTCCTAACTAACAAATTCCAGGTTTGATTTGATTGTAAATATTTTTTTAATACTCGTGTAAATGTTGTATCAACATAAACCTAATTGAAGGGCCGCGTCAATAAACCAGCTAACTAACAATAGGTAGATATCTGGGATATTTGATGTTAAACTTCAAATACTAGGAAAACGCTCTGAGTAACGCGTTGATGAGCGAGCACGGATACGCGCAACACCTCGAACCGAAATTATGTTTATCGAAAATGTCATTAAGGTAGTACCTTCATTATACATATATATAAAAAAAAAAATTGAAATTACAAGTTCAGAAAACGTTTTCCTACATTTCAACTATATTTAAGTATAAATGAATCATAAAATGTCATTTAACTTGCAACCCCTGTCGTATAGCGAGGTTTCAATTTATTGCCTTCCGAGAATGAACAAAACTGTAACACAGGAGGTATAGGGAAATCATTTAGTTTTTGGTTGATAACTTTTAAAATAGCACACGTTGGTATTGTTTTCAATTTTTTTCCTAATAGAATGTCCAACTATCTATCTAGAAATCAGTTTTTTGAAAAAACGTTGAACCTCAGTAAAATTCAAAACTCAAAAATAGCATGGAAATCGTCATAATTTTAATGGCCCCCATAAGACTATACATGTTAAAAATAGGATTATAACTACAATATCTCAAAATCTAGACACGAGAAGTTGTTCATATTTCACAGTATCGTGTAAATAGTGATTATTGATACCTCTGCCAAAAAATAGGCTTATTTGGAAGATATGAGAATCAGTTGTGCTACCTTAAAAGCCAATAATTCTTGAATTTTGTCACAGACTTGTATGAAAATCTCCAACAATTCCTCAAATATTGGTCCCAATAACCACGCAAAGTTTTAAGTTGATCGATTGAACCTTTATGATTGACCGATTCCTTGTTAATTTCCAAAAATCACAGGATATCGTTCAAAAAAATTTTAAACGGTCATATCAGTTTCATAATATACGTTTGAAAGTTTCTGCTCTAACAACCTTGAAGTGAAGATTCGAAGATGCCGTGAAATATGAAATTCGAGAAGTATGATAGCCAACACGCAAAATATCCGTAAATTGTCAATAACTTTTGAATTTAAACACAGTTTAAACTGAAAATTGTCAAAAATGCAGATAATGTTGGACCCGATGACCATGCAAATTTTTAAGTTGATCGGTCAAACGGTTCTGGTTTAAATTTCAAAAAGCACATATAATATTTTTTTAAATTTTAACCAATGGGAGGATTTGGCTGAAAATTTGTAAAATAAGAGACAATGTTAATGTTAATGACCATGCAAAATATAAGGTCGATCACATTTGTCGAAGTCCATTTTCATTTTTCAGCCTATCAGGAGATGTTTATTTAAATTTCAACCAATTAATGGATTTCAAAAAAAAATTAGGGTCTGCAAACAGAGAAGGTTGGTTTTACATGTGTGCAAAATTTCAGATCGATCGGTGAAACGGTGCGACCTGTGTATCGGCTATTAGCAGCCAAAAAAAAAAAAAAAAAAAAAAAACAGAAGTCCGTGCCAAAAGAGCTAAAAAGAGAGGCTCGCTTCGCTCGCTCAAAAATGCAACCGAATGACCAAGGCTATACCTATAGTGCAGGTTCAAGTGTAGAAAAAATGCTTTCCGCTCGATTGGAGTGCCGAAATTGTTTTTCATAATTATCGATTGTTTACATCATTCTTAATATTACCTGACGTGCCTTCAATTTTTTTGGTGGCCATCTTGGAAAAAATGGCGGAAAACGTGCATTTTACAAATTATTTATTTGTTGGTAGAGGAAAGGTTGAAAAATTATGAAATAATTCACTACAACTAACTCAAATATGGGGATTTAAAAAAAAATACGCCGTGAACGAATATTAATTTTTCATTGTTGGAATTGACCAATCACGTTTCTGTGTTTTTTTGCTCTCAATTTATTATGAAACGCGTGGACTTAGACTAAAATATATGGAATTAAAATTTGTAGACAGTTTCATTTTGAACAATATGCGTTTTTTTTTTAAATTTAAAAAAAAATTGTTTACGGCGTATTTTTTTTTCATATCACTATAATATTTTAGTTAGTTTTAGTGAATTATTTCATAATTTTTCAATCTTTCCTCTACCAACAATTAAATAATTTGTAAAATTTACGTTTTTCGCTCGTTTTCCGCCATATTTTCCAAGATGGCCACCAAAAAAATTGAAGGCACGTCAGGTAATATTAAGAATGATGTAAACAATCGATAATTATGAAAAAATCAATTTCGGCACTCCAATCGAGCGGAATTAATTTGCTCCCCTACTACTATGTATGGTCGCTGATTCATCGACGCGACTATTTAGGGAATTATCCTTAGATTTTTATTTACTTTTAATTAATTAAATACAATACTAGACATTACAGGAAGACCAACAATATACAACAGGTCTCTGATATAAATGTATTTCAAGAGATATTGAGGTTTGAAAGTGTGGTTTTATTTGGCGGGCTCTGAATGCCTCCCAGCGATCTGTGATTGGATGACGTCAGAACCTAGATGATAGGAAATCCATGCATCAAATTCATTAGAACTGATTAGAACTGCATGCAGGAAACTTGACTATCTAGTTTCTGACGTCACAGCTTGGAAAGATGGCGCATGGTCGTTTCAAATCAATCCCCATGCAGACAGCAAAAGTTAGAAATAACATAACTCGATAACAAGTAGACCTAAAAATATAAAACGAATACTGTTGTATTTCTTTAAAAGTTGAGGATCTATTAAAAATTGAATAAAAGTTGAGGATAATTCCCTAGTCTCTGCGGTGATGGCTCCTTGTTCTTTTTGATGGATTGTGGGCCCGATGGGCCCTTGTTGACGACGTCCAGCCACATGAAGATGGCTGGTCGAACCCAGACGAAACCTCGTCAACAAGATGCAATCGCAATCCATCAAATTGAGATTTTGACGCAATCCATCAAAAGAACAAGGAGTTATCACCGCATAACCTATTTATAAACATAATTGAAAATTTATTGCAACAATGTCTTAAATTAATGCGGGTTTAAACAAAAATATTTTGTGCGGTGGTTTATGGCAAATCCAAATTTGACCCCTCCTCCTACCACCCAAAATATGTACAAACTGGATATGCATTGTAGCCTATGTTGAACTGCTATTTTTGCTGAGTATATTGCGACATTTTTACAGGTTTATCATAAAACCATTATGTTTATGCGACAATTAAAAATATAGACAACAATAGAATATAAAAACACAACATATTTGATTTGATTTGATTTTGATTTATTTTCCATTCATCATACATTTACATGTTGACAGTGACCCTCCTGGAGGACTCCAGTAATGAGGGTATAAAAAAATGTAAAAAACACAGAAAAACCACACAGAGAAAACGTCATAAGAGTAGCAATAATGACGCTCTCTACGCTCGCCCAATTATTTATTTGTATGTAAATTCAAAAGTTATGTCGGCGGTCGGTTACTTGGAAAATGTTGACTGCACAAGCATAACATTGATATACACAATCCACGTGTTATCAGTTGTTGGTTGGTTGATAAGCGCGCCTTCGTATTGTATGCAATGCCATGATGCAATTAAATGCGTGTGAAAGTTGCTGCTCTGTAACAGACTTTGGAAATGCTACGAAGACAATCTCTAGAAGGCAACATGCGTCAATGGAGCAGAAGAACCATGTTTTAAAAATGGATTTAGATGAATGATGATGATGATTAAATAAAATGGTTGGAAGGAAACTGTGGGAAAGAGGCGGTCATGGCCTTTTATTTAGGAACCTTCGCGGCCATAAACCTTTCTGGAATTTGGTTTTAATTGGGGGATATCATTTCATTAGTTAGGGATATGATAACTAAACAAATCATCAGGAAAGTTAGCCGCAGTAATTGAACCCTTGCTTCCGGAATGAGATGTTTCGTTTGATCATTTTTCGCACACAAATTAAAGTTATAGTCCAGTACTGTTATAATTAAACTTGTTAATAAAAATAAGCCATCAACAGATTTTACGTGTGGCACTACTTTGTTCACTAGGTAGGTACCCAAATATTTGGGGGAGCAATGAGCAGTGTATAGTTCCGGACCGCGGTCCCTAATGAATGATTGTGCGTGTTTTCGCTCTGAATATTACGTAAATGGCACAAATTGTTACAAAAGCTCTTAGGAAGTCTCTATGTCGCCAAACGCGTTTGATACCGTGCTTGGCTACAGAGGAAGTGGCTTGAGGAGAGGAAGATAAGAACAGCACTGATAGAGCTGACCAACTCCATGTTGTGTCATCAATTGAGCCGGGAGCGTCGCAGTACATTATATTATACCCTCTTTCCTTACACACCATTTAGTCAAATTGTGTCATCCATCATTTACTAGTCATTTAGTCAAAGGATGAACCATCGCTTTGAATTACTAGATTCATTACACGAGATTAATTAATTCATAAAACCATATAAAACGCATGATGAAACTTGAAAACATATTTTTATAATGTAATATGTGGAGAATACGATATGAGACAATGAAGAATTTTATAACAAAGTTTTCGTTAAATATTGTTGTTAAGAATACAGCAGTGGTTTTGACTAGAGATTTTCAAACATTTAAATTTTCTTTTGAAACTGTTGTTGCGGATTAAAAATAAATTTGAATAATGTAGAAAAATGAATTCGTTCCCCCCAGTAGAGCCATGTAAAAATCTCAAACTTTGAAAACGTTTTATAAACATAAAAGTTAGGTAGGTATAAGTGGTATAAGGTATACAATTTTTGATCATTATTCATTAGGAACAAAATAAAATGGTTGGAAAATTTTTGTTGGTACCTATACATATATTAGTTCATGCCTATACATAGTTGTAAGTAGTGAGTTAATTTGTATGTAGGTAGAGGTAAAAATTCTATATCCTTTTTGGGATGTGTTAGGAAGCAGATTTTTGTATGATGAGAATATAGAGCTATCAAATATTAATTACATTTTTTTTGCATTTTTTTATGTATATGTAGAATGCCAGCACGCAAGAGATACGTGCATACTACTCAAAGGGTTAAATAATCCAAAAATATTCGTCGTTCAGCGTGACGTGACTCACGATTGTTGTCATGAGTGTGCGTTCTCATGCATCCTTGATGGGGAGCTGTGCATAAAGGACGTCGCGATTTAGGGATTTCGCTAAATTCTGATATATTTTGCAGTCGTACAAACAAATTCTATTTAGGGGGGGGGGGGGTAGTTTTATGACGTCCTTTTAGGGAGGAGGGTTTCGAAAATTGTGACTCAGTGTTAAAAAAAAACATTTTTAGCGTGACTCCTTTCTGCACATTACCTAAAAATGTCGTGGTCCAAGTCAAACCAAACCATATCAAACGAAACTTGTGTAACAAATAGGGCGAAAGAGATTGGGAGTAGAAAACAAGGGCTGTCTGGGGTCGTTATTGTTTGTAGATTTTTGGCATCGAGCTAATTTTGGATGACAAGGAAATTATCAGACGGCATTAACATTGTTTTGTTCCAAAATAATTTGTTTGCACACAATCTTCCTCAATAACTACACCAATGGCTTGCTCAATCAGAGTCCCACTCCCCACCTCCCTGGAATTCCACAAAGACCAAAATAAAAGAATACGGAAAAACCATGAAACATTCTTATTATAAGGAAAGTGAGTACTTTGTCTCCTATCATATTTTATTGAACTACTTTACTTTTCTATAAAAGTTTGAAGATTTGTTGTTCCGTATAATCATGGATGGTATAATACAGTTTAAAATTGCCGACCAATGACGCTGGAAAGTTAAAGCAAGTAGGTACACCTTCATCTAATAATAGTTTTGTAGAAAATATAAAAATGTGACAAAACTATTTTAGCGGTGATTGAAGGGACTAGGGAGATGCCGATGCAGATTACGATCAGATACCTACCTAACATAGACGGTGTGCAGGAGGAGGTGTGGCTTATTAGATAGCGAAAATGTGGTTGTGGAAGCAATTACAGCACAGCACAGCACCAGTGTTGAATACTTATTTGTATTATTGATGAGATTTGCCGAGGCACTTGAATAACAGTGGCTCATTATGTGCAGGTTCCAATGGACGAGGAAACTGCTGTGCGCATGGCTGGGTACATGGAGAAGCGTGGAAAATTGGTAACAAACAACACTACGGAACAAACACTGAGGATGTCTCTTTGTTTGATTTTAACTTATTTTATGAAATTGGATAAAGTTGCCTATATTGAACCTACACCTACCTGGCTAACATTTAGAGGTCTAATTTTGAACCTCATTGTACATCTCTGTGATTGTACACGGGGCGCCAGGGGTGGGCGCGCGACCACATTGTACATCTCTGTGATTGTACACAGGGACGGCGCCAGGGGTGGGCGCAGGTGGGCGCGCGACCATATTGTACATACTTCACATTGTACACCCAAAATTGTCTACTGCCCACACAGATTGGATAATTTCCTAAAATAACACCGCATTCAAGTTGTAGGCTGAATGTATAAATCAAACCTCTATTTGGTACAGTACACCCAGCGAGCGTAGAGAAAGTTCACCAAACGCTGTGCAAAATTCAACAATGAGCTTATCTTGTAATCCGGAGTGTTTTGACGCGTGCCCGGTTGTAAATATCTCTCAACCACTGCAGGTAATCGGGAAAGGGTTGTTTTGTTGTGGTGCCAAATATCAGACAACATTCAAAATTCACTGCGCATGCGCGACGTGCCGTGATGCATGTTGGGCTTAGGATGTGAAGAGTTTGACAGCTGCCTGGTTGACAGTGCTGAGATGCATAAAGGAAGAATGTTTTTCGGTGTTTGTTATGTTATATCATCTCTGTATTTAAATGTAACTAATTTTATTGGTATTCAACATTATTTTATGAATAATACTAAGAATAGCAGATCGTACGGAACAGTGTGTTGTGTTCCATTGAGCAAAAATAACACTAAATTTAGCCGTGAAGTGTCGTTTCACTACTTTCAAGGGACATTGATTTGAAGAAAGAATGAGGCGTGTGAGGCGAATTGGATCTCAGGGAAAATGTAGTAAATGGTCCCCTATTAAGAACCACAGAATATGTGGTGCACATTTTAACAAATCTGGTTATAAGAAATATGAAGAAAAATTGCCCTGTTTTTCCCCTAACAAAATGAATAAATGAATAAACCGAAATGAATAACCAATAGGTCAGATTGATTTGTTAATTAGTTATGTATACAGGAACATACTTTGTCACATTTTGTCAGAATTTCTGACAAAAATAAGATTTTCGGCTACCTACAAATGTCCTGTTTGTTAAGAGGAAAAATAACTTGAATACCCCTGAAAGCGATAAATATGATTTCAAGCCCAGGCTAATAATATCTACAATATTGGATTTACATCTTACACTAAAAATTTTCAACAAAAACATAATTTATTGCGTCTTATCCATTCTTTCTTCAAATCAACGTCCCTTGAAAGTATTGAAACAACACTTCACGGCTAAATTTAGTGTTATTTTTGCACAATGGAACACAACACATTGTTCCGTAAGATCTGCTATTCTTAATATTATTCATAATTATGTTGAATACCACTAAAATTAGTTACATTTAAATACAGAGAGGATATAACATAATAAACACCGAAAAACATTCTTCCTTTATGCATCTTAGCACTGTCAACCAGGCAGCTGTCAAACTCTTCACATCCTAAACCCAGAATGCAATGTTGATAGTTGTAGATGGCGCTCGGGGTTTAAAATGTTGTCTTTAAAATTCCAGGAAAGTTGTTTAAAATGGCAACAGTGTAGGTGGAAGGGGTGGCAGGTCATAAAAAGAGTTGTATCTTGTCAGAGCTGAACTGTCGAACAAGGGTCGAACAATACTGCTCATCTTATGAAAGGAGTTTCTCCACGCTCGCTGGCCGTACTATACCTAACATTACAAATTACAATCCACCCCTATTTTATGTGATATTTTAATCATATTTTACCCCAAAAATAGTATTTTCAGCGTCCCAATTTTGGCGCCATATATTCGGGGCTAAATTAAAAAAAACGCCCTGCGAGGTATGGCTTTCTTTTTTTTACCTAACAGTAACACCAATACTTTCAGTGGAAAAATTATAGCCCATCCTAAATAATAGTCCGCCGCTCACTAGGGTGCACCCTAGCAAAAATTCCTGGCGTCGTCCCTGATTGTACAATGTACCTAGATAATCTTTGAATGTAGGTATAGTCAAGGAAACTAGATGGTTCATACTCTATCTCTCTCTGCTCCATATAAAAACATGTTTATGTTATGGGTCAGAGAGAGGAAGAGTATGAACCATCTAGTTTCCCTGACTGTACACTCAACAAATCATAAAACGGTATTTGAGCGAAACAGCGGCTGCTGGTCAGGTTCCTTGACAATCAATCCAATGAAATCAGAACTCACCTATGTACCTACTAGAGTTAGGCAGACGAGTTAACATCGACTGCTTTGGATGATGCCATCAAATCTTTTCCAGCCAATCTGTTAGTTTCTTTCAAATACAGTTTTATCTTTTTGTTGGTTGAACATATGCATCTCTGGGAAAATAACAACAATACAAAAAGAAGAATTCCAGTTCCATGAAGAGTACTAAAAATAAGAGTGAGCCCAGAGATTAAATTATTGTTTCGCTTACAAATCAATTTCCAACAAATATCTTGATATATTGTGCGAGGGGTTAACAACTCCAGAAATCTGGTGTACACTAGCCTGGAAACCTTCGGAAATCTACGAAATCTTTTGAATCTTTAGAAATCTTCGGAAATCATTGGTATCTTTGGAAATCCTTGAAATCTGGGAAACTTTAAAATATTTCTAAATCTTGGAAATCTTATGAAATCTGAGAAATCTTCAGAAATCTGTGGAAATCTTGGAAATCCAAAATCAGGTGTACAAACCAAAACTTAGTTGTTAACCCCTCGAAATTGTGCATATCAGAGGGTTAAAACTTAAAAGTTCATGGTGTATCTACAAATGAGCACCCCTGTATGATTGAATCTGTGCTTTATAAGAGACTATTTGTTTTGCAGAAGTTGATGAGTTCTTGGAAGAAGTACTGGTTCGTGTTGAAAGGGCAACTGCTGCTGTATTACAAGTCCGAGCAGGAATACAGCAACTTGTCTGCTTGTCGCGGTTCTCTGAACATCGGTCTGGCTTCGTGCGTCAGGCCTGGCCAGGGGCTCACACTGCAGGTCGTCACGCGCACGCAGTGCGTCACATTGGTGCGTCACATTTATAGCTATTTATTGCAGATGATACAATGTGTGTGATTGTGAACGTTCATTATAATCAAGTATGATGGAAGCATTTCCATGCACATTTTTTTTTACTCCTATAGAACTTTATTTTTTAAATGGAATATTAGGCATTTTGAAAGGGAATAAAAAGTTTGAATCATTTAATTGGCGGTTTGTGTGTACCCATTTACGTTTGTTAATTCCAGATAATTGAGTTGAATGCAGGATACGCAATAATCAACAAACCATCATAAAAACTTTTAAAAAATCGATACAACTTTTCAAAAAATAAAAATAAATCTTTTTGTAGATTAGGTATAAAGCCGCTTTCACATAACACGCGTTTCGCGTCTTTTTCAAAATAAAAATCGCCGCTTTGCCAGAACCATTCACATTACCACGACGCGGACGCGGCGCGGATTAAAAGCACCTTGGTTTCGCCTTGATTAGAGGAGGCCATGAAAAACAGAATGTTGATAAAAATTTATTATTTTAGTTAGTAATAATTTGTGTGTTATTAGATGGAATAATATGCACAGGTATGTAATTATTAACCATATAGTCTTATTTTATACATGACATAGTCGCACTTGATTGGCTGCTAAGTCGTGACGTCATTTTCGCCGCGCGCGTTATTTCAAAAAACCTCCCTACAATCGAGGTGAGGCGGCGAGAAAAAAAACCGCCGGCGGCGATATTTTCGGTGGTTTTGATTGGTAAAAAAAAAGACGCGAAACGCGTGTTATGTGAAAGCGGCTTTAAACTCTACTTCCTTCAAATTCGTAACATCAAAAATTTGCATAACTCAGAAAAAGTGAACAGTATGTTACAAAACGTGTCAGCTGATGATTTATAAGTAGATTTTAATGTGGTTAAAAATGTACCACACTCCAACGTAGACACTACTGAATAAAATATCAGAATGAAAAATTCAAATAAACTAGAAATTTGATGCTGTACTTCATTTTCTCTGAAATATTTCTATTAGGTATTTAATTTATAATTAGTAAAATTATTTACATTACCATAATTTAGCAATACTATATTCTCCTCACAGTAGGTAGGTACTTAAGAAGTTAAGATAATTACTAGGAAAACGCTCTGTGTAACGCGTTGATGAGCGAGCACGGACACGCGCAACACCTCAAACCGAAATTATGTCTATCGAAAATATCATTAAAATTTAAAAGCCAATAATTCTTGAAATTCGTCAGACTTGTAGGTATAAAACTCTCCAAATATTCCTGAAGTATTAGTCCCAATAACCATGCAAAGGTAGTTGATCGATTGAACCTTTATGATTAAAATGTTATAGGATCTATTTAAAAAATATGTACCTGGGACCACTCATATGATAAAAGTCTGTGTACTTACACAATATTAGACGATCTGTTGAACGGTCATATCAGTTTCATACGTTTGTCAGTTGCTCTAACTACCTTGGAACTATAAAGAGTCAAAGTAGCCGTGATCAACATTTTTGAGTAATTTGACAGCCAACACACAAAATGTCCGTAAAATGTCAATAACTTTTGGATTTAAACACAGATAAGTCTGAAAATTGTAAAAAATACAGATAATGTTTGTCCCAATGACCATGCAAAGTTTTAAGTTGATCGGTCATACGGTTCTAGTTTAAATTTCAAAAATCATATGAAAGATTTTTTTAAAGTTTAACCAATGGGAGGATTTGGCTGAAACTTTGTAAGATTGGGTACAATGTTGGTCGTAATGACTTGTCAAAATTTCAAATTGATCGGAAAAACCAATCAAAAGATAATTTTTTTTAAATTTGAACCAATCACATGATCCCGTTCAAACACGATCCCAGGGACCGCATAGATTACGTTAGTATATGTGCAAAATTTCAGATCGATTGGTTGTGCCGTTTGACCTGGGCTGTGAACACAAAAAAAAAAAAAAAACACACAGAGAAAGTGCCATAAGAGTACCGTGGTGACGCTCGCTATGCTCGCTCAATAATTTAGTACTTTTAACGCGATGTAAACGCACGTTTTGTCAATTTTCTCAACTAGATTCTTTAAATTACTTCTATTTTCAATTTTCATTAATATAGACTAGGAAAACGCTCTGTGTAACGCGTTGATGAGCGAGCACGGACACGCGAAGCACCTCGAACCGAAATTATGTCTATCGAAAATATTATTAAAAGCCAATAATTCTTGAAATTTGTCAGACTTGTAGGTATAAAAATCTCCAAATATTCCTGAAGTCCCAATAACCATGCAAAGGTTTAAGTTGATCGATTGAACCTTTATGATTAAAATGTTCCTTGTTAATATTCAAAAATCATAGGATCTATTTTTAAAAAAATATACCTGGTACCACTCATATGATATTGGTGTATGTACACAATATAAGACGATCTGTTGAACGGTCATATCAGTTTCATACGTTTGAAAGTTTCTGCTCTAACTACCTTGGGACTATAAAGAGTCGAAGTAGCCGTGATCAACATTTTTGAGTAATTTGACAGCCAACACGCAAAATGTCCGTAAAATGTCAATAACTTTTGGATTTAAACACAGATAAGTCTGAAAATTGTCAAAAATACAGATCATGCTGGTCCCAATGACCATGCAAAATTTTAAGTTGATCGGTCATACGGTTGTAGTTTAAATTTCAAAAATCATATGAAAGATTTTTTTAAATTTTAACCAATGGGAGGATTTGGCTGAAACTTTGTAAGATTGGGTACAATATTGGTTGCAATGACTTGTCAAAATTTCAAATTGATCAAAACAACCTATCAAAAGATATTTTTTTAAAAATTTGAACCAATCACATGATCCCGTTCAAAAACGATCCCAGGGACCACATAGATTACGTTAGTATATGTGCAAAATTTCAGATCGATTGGTTGTGCCGTTTGACCTGGGCTGTGAACACACAAAAAAACACACAAAAAACACAAAAAAAAACACACAGAGAAAGTGCCATAAGAGTTTCGTGGTGACGCTCGCTACGCTCGCTCAATTATAGAATAATACATATTTTTTGGAATACAAAATAATCTATTCTAGAAATTACAATAGTGAACATACTGTTTAATCCCTAAATTGCTAAAGGCAAAATACACTTTCGACAGAGTACTAGGTGCATTTATAAATAAAATACACACATTAACATGAAATGTATGATTTCTCAGCGAACCAAGGAGCGCACACTCCAAGAGCAATGGCTACAAGCGCTTCTGGATTCAATGGCGCTTCCTAACACATCGAGTCTCAAGCGCAACTCCACTGGCACACAGCACTTCCGATACTCACTTGACAATCTACCTGCGATTACAGAGGTAGGTGGTACCTATTATAATTATTAGGTAGGTACTTTTTTGTTTAAAGCTATGTAGATAGCAAGAAGAATAGAGCAAAATTAAAGTAAGGTTCATCATATTTCAGCATCTTTTTTAATTCATCTCAGAACCTTCAATATTGTTGTACAAACTTTGTTCCAACTGTTTTGTTACATTTCCGTTTCTCGTCTCAAAATCAAAATTCTATCAACATGGATGCACTAGCAATAAATTTTCTGTTCAATTCTGTTGACTCATGGCCCAATAAGTATATTCTTTTATTCTTAATTGCGTATGAAGCAAGGGGACGGAAATGTAAAATTTCATTTTGTCGTGAAGAGGTAATGGTTAAAAATTTGGAATATTGCAACATACTTAATGTTCACTGCAGGTACTGAAATCTTAAAGTTACTATGTTAATTACCACTCAAGACATAAATTTTCATATAGGTGGACCTAGAAGTAGCTACCTCTGCCTATAAAGGACTAAATATAAGGACTAAATATTCTTGACAGAAATATATATTTTTTTGTGCCAATGTCACTACACATTTAAGTGTGTGTTTTCAGACAGATGAGATATCGAGCCGAGAAGAGGATGACAACACGTTGACATTACCGAGAAGCATTGGTCGGAGGAACAACGTCTTGGATCGCATTCAACGCATGGGAGGTGTCTCTTACAACATGTCACCAAACGTGATAATAACACACACTAAGCTTACCAAGAGCAAGTCGGTACCAGATAATGAGGCATCTTCCGACCCATCCAAGGATGCATTCATCAACAATCTCAGATTAGTTCGGGATTTATTGGAAGAAACAAACAAGAAGACTCACGAAAAGGATGATGAAAAGAGTAAGGAATCACCCGACTTGAAACGCAACTCTGAGAATTCCAGTAATATATCAATGGACAACTCTGAATCTATTTTGGAAAAACCATCTAGAGATGAAAACCAGAATACATCTGAAGAACTAAGAGAGACAAAACCCTATGAGATTAGCGAAAATAATTGTTATCAATCCCTGCATGCAATACAGTCAACTGATACTGACTTGACTGATGACAAAGAAGTGGAGTACAGTGACTACGATAGAGTGGCTCTCATGAATACCGCTTCAACACAAGTTGATGAAGTCGAGCCTGATTTACCACCAAGGCCTAACAAGGAGGTTGCAGAATATGAGGAGCTGGATCTTACGCAGCTTGGCGCCGAGAAAAAACATTCAAATTTACGAGACAAGATGAATTTATTCAAAGACAGCCGGCAATCAAAGATTCTAAAAAAGTCTAACAGCCAAGAATTTCAAGTGGATGATGGGACAAAGACAAAGAAGAGGAAAAACAGCTTTTTGAAGAAAATTGTTTTACGTCTCAAAAGGAAGGAGTCGGTGGAGGAAGCTAAAACAGAGAATAAAGAGACAATCGAAGAAAGTGATGAAGAGCCAATCTACGAATCTGTCACATTTTTGCCACATCCACACCCAGAGTTACCGGAGACAGATAACATATCGGAGTTAGCAGAATCATCCGAAAAACAACTTCCTCCAAGTACAATCCAGGAGCTCAAGGATCATATGAGAATCAAGCTGAAGGAGGAATTTCAGGTAAGATACAATAAGAGTTACACTTTTTAAAGCTAATCAGTGATCACAAAATATTTGAATATATGGAGGTTATTTACTCATCAAGTCCACTTTTACAACATTATAATATAAATCTTATTTAATGAATCAACTCTCAACAGCTCTATAAATGACGGTCTTAGTCTTAATCGTATTATCCAACATCAAAATTAAAAAAAAAAAATAGAATTAGAAGGAACTTAATTCCATACAATTTTCAAATCACACCAATGATAATAATTCACGATTATATTTTGTCAGGACAATGAAGGTTACGACACAATCTGCTTAACAATAAGCAAAGAGCTAAGGACAGAAGAAGCTGAAGAGCCAATGAAAACAAGCTCTGAAAATATTAAACTCAATTTACATGACACAAACCCTGATCATGTCAAATCAAATTTTGATTTGTATGCCAAATCAACAAAGAAGAATCAGAAATCTTTGCAATCAAACCTGGAAATACCTTCTCTCCCCGCAAAAAGCCCACACCGTCCCAGTTCACCATGGCATGACGTTCCCACCAATAACGCACCAGTAGATCCTTTACTCCCATTAACCAAGGACAGCCCATCTGAATCTAGTAACATAGCTTTCGTCCCAGACAATATCCTAAACACACCTCATGGCTTCCAGCTGGTTAAGAATCACTGGCAACAGGCCGAGAAGAGTGGCGAGTGGAATCGAGAACATCAACAAGTTGCTTACCACAATAAAACACAAGAGAGAACGACACTTGAGTCAACTTGCCACAGTATTGAGAGCCTAACAAACAGAATGGATTCTCAAATCATTGAAGATGGAAATATAATTACAAGTAACATTGAACAACTTGATAGCCTGGAAAAACCTAGTGAAAATGTATTTGACAAGGAAAGCAATGAAATTGTACTCCAAATTAAAAGAATGTCCATTCATTCTCAACCAAATATTCCAGCTGCATTTCCAATGCAGCCTGAAGAGGAAACTTATCTCATAGAAAATGACATTTACTATACAATAGACAATCATCCACTGCCTGATCTTATTGACTTGGGACATACCGAAAATAATAGTTATAGAGAATCAATTGGGAACACATCACCACTGCTCTGCAACAGACAAGTTCCAAACATCATGGACGCTTCAATTAACGACACAGATGAAGAGATCGTTGGCATTAATCGCTACTCCGATGAACTTCATTTGTTGCTGACGCAGTTGGCTGAGATTACGTCAGCACCATTGTTCCATATCGGAGCTACAAAGAGTCTCATAGCAACTTCCGACTCTTGTTCATCTTTGGATGTGGTAATAACTTCATTTTTTCAGATCAATTGATTCATAGATATACCTAGATATGACTGAGATAGAAAGATGGGTGGGGAATGCAGTGATTTTGGATTTCTCTCAGTCAAGAGTAAAAATTCTGGCAAGGTCCCTTACTCACTTCTTCATTCTAATTTCTTCATCATCCTAGAGACTCAATTTGAGCTAGCTGTATTTAACAACATAAAAGAGGGTTACCTCTAGTTTCCTTATCTGTGCCATAATACTAGGAAAACGCTCAGTGTAACGCGTTGACGAGCGAGCACAGCTCCGTGCAAAACCTCCAACCAAACAAACAAACTCAAACCGCTCAATTAAAGATAACTCCTTACAATATTTCTGATTTTCTTTGAGTTTTTCCAATTTCTATACGTTCTGTGCAGTTATTCTATAACTTTAAAATTCCGGATTCGGCCCGTATACGATTCATGGCCATATGGATTAACATTGCACCGAATCATATTCGGGCCGAATCCGTAATTTTAAAGATACCTATGAATAACTACCTAGGGCTGCGATCGTGTAAAATGACAACTTCCTTGTCACGGTGACAAGACCCTAGAAGCCGTGAATAACATTGAGATGAGGAGCTCGTCACTGCGACAAGTAAGTTGGCATTTTACACGATTGCAGCCCAGGAATATGTTAATTAATAACAGATCAATATGGCATACGCGAATTTGGTACCAACTTTTCAAAAAAATCTCCTTTTTACATCTCTGTAAACTCTTATGGCAAGAAGTCTGTAAGCATTTTGATTTTCGACCAAAATCCAAAATTTTGATAACACCCCACCGTTTAATTTTGTTTTGTAAATGCATAAAAATGTATTGAATAAACGGATCAAGACCTACAATTCTTTAAAAAATGAATTCTCTGGGTTGCATAATTTAAAAAAATATAACTACATAATATACTATAATACTAGGAAAACGCTCTGTGTAACGCGTTGATGAGCGAGCACGGATACGCGCAATACCTCGAACCCAAATTCTGTCAATCAAAAATGTCCTTAAAAGCCAAAAATTCTTGAATTTCGTCACAGACTTGTATGAAAATCTCCAAAAATTCCTTAAATATTTCCCAATAACCATGCAATGGTATACGCTCAGAGAAACGCGTTGATGCGCGAGCACCGAAATGTAGACCAAGCAATCCACCAGCAGCTACCCGTCTTGCCCGGATGTTAAAGGGTAGCTGCGACTCCCGCAGGGTAGGTTCAACACAATGACACACACTGGATATCAGGAACAATACCCGAGTCTACAGATACGACATTGAAAAGAATGATCTGTCTAAATAGGAAACATAACACAAGTCAGTATCGAACTAATAATGATTTGTTACAACCAATTGGAAGGATTTGGCTGAAACTTTGTATAATTTAAGACAATGATGGTTGCAATAACGTGTCAAAATTTCAAATGAATCAAACCTACCAATCGGAAAATATTTTTTTCAAAACTTAAAATTTTGGTTCAAAATTTGAACCAATCAACGGATTTCAAAATAATTAGGGTCTGCAACGCCCAGTGATGGTCCGAACATGTGTGCAAAATTTCAGCTCGATCGGAGATAAACTGTGACCTGTATACGAGCAGTAACAGAAAAACACACACACAAAAAATAGAGGTGCGTGCCAAAAGAAGCCAAAAGGAGACGCTTGCTTCGCTCACTCAATAAATAACTAAATACAATATAATAAATGATTAAACAAAAGATTCAACTGCCAACGTTTATTTATTTGAGACAACTTAACTCAAAAAAGGGTATCTTAGGAGGAGCAAACAAAAAATTACCTATGTATAATATGTTCTTTGGTATAAGTCGTAAATTTATAACCAACAATCTTACCAAGTTTAAGGAAAATCGGAGGGGTAGTACGTGAAATTCTTCAGATGATTTGAATTGGAATGACTCCAACGTGTTGCTTACATTAAGGTGTTTTCATTAATTAACTAGGTAGAGTGTGCAGGTTCTGCATTGTGGTATTTTATAAAAACATTCCTGTTTATCAGGAAACTTTTTAGCTGTCTTGGCAATTGCTTGCCCAATGCCCATCATCTTACATTAGCCGTACGAGAAATAAAACACTTCTTTTAATTGATATCCAAGTTAAGTTAATCATAATCAACATGTTTGCTCTGAGTACTGTTATGATGGAGCATCGTAAGAATGACACTGAGTGCAATCTACATGTTAACAGGAACTGGGTCCAATCCGCCGTCGTCGCCATTCGGACCCCGATTATGATGTACCACGACCGCATCAGTCCCTCTTTGCTCAAGACACACCCGAGATAAGCATGTCTCCAGATTCTCTTGAACCATCGCTTGAGCACTTCTTAGCCGACGTCTACTAGATCATACATCACAAGGATAGGTACTTTGTAAATATTATAAATAAACAAAGTGGAATGTCTTGTCTAAAATTTCGCAAGTTTTATTTTGAAATTCTTAATAAACAAACTTTAATTGTAAAATAATGTGTATTAATAATAATTTTGTTAAACAACCAACAAACAAATAATGTCTTATCCTTGAAGTTGTAGGTGTATTCCTCCTATCCTAATACATAATGATTGTTTATCTTCCTCGCTTTCCTTTACCTCTCTTTCCTCCCATTCCTCTGCTAACTTCCCTGCCTCTTCCACCGCCACTGCGGTTTTTACCTGGTCCCTTCAGCCGCTTCCGAACGCCATCTGCTTCCTCCGTGTCATCTTCAAGATCTACGCCTCCACTTCGCTTCCGCTTTCCATGACCTTTCTTATCTCCCATGTCTTTCATTTCCTGGAAACCAGAAACAAATATTTGTTGAAAGGAGTCACTGGAATTTTCTTACCAGTAAGAGAGAACAGATTGCAATTTAAATGTTGTAAATTTTCATGAAAATTTTCAATCATTGAAGATATTTCAAAAAACTGCATTCATCAAAGTTTTCATTTAATACAGATGTTATATAGTAAATGTTAAGGGTCAATGTTCCATCAAACAGTAGGATTGTGGTAATTCCTTCGATCCAACACTACATTCAGGGGATTATTTTCTAATATCGCCTGCACTGCTCAAATGCAAAGCCAATTTCAATTTTAAAGTCAATTTTATTATAAAATTAAACAACAAAGATATTTTTATTTTAATAAATAGGTACCTAGGTACCTAATACAATACCTATACATAGCTGCTAATGATTTTTTTCCAATTTAAAAAAGTATAACAACAACAAAAATAAAGGACTATTGAACATTTTCATTGAACTGAAATTTTTTCTCTTGCAACACTAGCAACCACACAGCAATGTCAGATATTTTACCATAATAATATTATTAATGAAAGACTTATTATTAATTATTTAACAGTTGGACTCGCCTGAAAAGGCCTGGGATAAGGCCCAGTACCAGATAAACCAATGAAAGATGCTTCACAAAATGTGGAAAGAGGCTTATAATCAGACAAGTCCAAGTTGTGGGGACGGATATAATATCTCGGGTAAAATCTATCTATATGATGACTTCAAAGAAGTCTTTAAACTTTTGCTTGTAACAAATTTTGATAAAATCAATCAGTAAACTGTCCACTTATGGTACCTAGTATCCTTAGTTTGAACAGCATATTGCACACCTCGTCACTAAGAAAGAATAAATAGAACCCATTGACTCACCATCTTTGCTGTTCGTTGTGCCTCTGCCACTCTCTCTTGCAGCAGCATCACATCGTCTTCCTCAACTTTAAAGAGGGGCAATTGCTTCCCAATTAGTGCCTCAATACGCTGATACAGTTCAACGTCGTACTGCAAACAAAATGATTTTGTTCAAACATGTTGAAGAAAGCTGGGGGTTGAAAGATTGTGGTTCAAGCTGGGAAGAGAGAGGCTTAGGTGGTTCGGCCACATGAAGAGGATGGGAACCAATAGAGTGCCAAGGCGGTTGTTTGAAGCGGCTACAGTGGGAACACGGAGAGTGGGGCGACCAAGAGACAGGTGGATTGGACTGATTAAGGAGGATGTGCTGGAGAGAGGAGGAAGGAGGGGTGAGTTGGAGACTGAGAGGCAGTGGGAGGACAGAACACAATGGAAGAAATTGTGGAACAAAATTAGAAGTGTAAGAAGAAGAACCGGTAACCGATAAAGGTATTATAAGATTAACAACAGAGTACAAATATCTAGGTGTGACATTGACGGCTGACGGAACGGATGAGAGGGATGTGCTGAACAAGCTGGGCAGAGGAAGAGCGATCACCAGACAATTACACTCAGTGCTTTGGAATGATGTCATCTCAACCAAGACAAAAACACGTATTTACAACTCATTCGTTGAAAGCTGCGCTTCCTATGGATCAGAAATCTGGACCTTATCTTCCCGAATGGCACAAAGAGTCCGAGCAATGGAGATGGGGTACTGGAGAAGATGCTGCAAGGTCACGATACTCAACCATGTGAGGAACGACCGTATACGGGAAATGATGGGAGTGGAGACATCACTGACGGATTACATAGAGATGAAGCAACTCTTATGGTATGGCCATCTGAGAAGGATGCCAGATGAAAGATTGCCAATGAGAGCCTGGTCATGGGTACCGTCAAGAAGAAGAAAGAGAGGAAGACCAAGGAGGAGGTGGGCAGAAGGAGTCGACACTGCCATTAGAAGAAGAGGTCTTCGCGATGGAGACTTCTTAAATAAAGATAAATGGCATTTAGGATGCAGAATACGGCCTGAAGTGCTGTAAACAATCTGCTTTCATAATAATAATAATAAGAAGAAGAAGAGGAGTAAGATGAGGGGGAAACGCCAGGCGTGGCCAGCCGGTTTCCAGGAGTCCTGCGGCCCTAGTGTTGGTGGGAATATTCTGAACTGACCCATTAATTGGAACCAGGGATGGATTATTATTTATAATACAATATAGAAGATAGTAGAATTGCTCCAGAAGATGCATCTCTCGAAATTTTTGGGCATGAAGCTGTTAGCGCATAGAAAACTGTAGTTACTAACATCTTGTTGGTACACTTTTTCACTGTGTATACTCAAAGAATGTCTTCCAGTTTTGCAAAAAAAAACATGTATTCTTTTTTCTCTCTAGTCCACAAAAGGTATACTTAGGTACTAGTTGGAAATCTTTTGTCTTTAAAACACTGCTCCGTTGTGGATAAGGTTTTACTAACATGTTACGGATAAGCAATGTATCGACCATGAAAATATGGGTTAATCGATGGTTGATACATTGCTAATTTGTAACACGGTAGTTTACTGGTGATGTTAAGTTTGCCTCCCTATGATACAATACCAGTAAGTGAGGGTATTTCAAAAACGGTTCTTCACCTGTGAAACAAAGGTGATGGACTTCCCCGACCGGCCTGCCCTTGCAGTTCTGCCAACTCGGTGTATGTAGTCCTTGCTGTGTGTTGGGATATCAAAGTTCACCACGACATCGACGTGAGGGATGTCCAAACCCCTGCAAAATACAAAAAATAATATGTTGAATGAGAAATGACTTCATCAATCACCTAACTTGCATGAAACCTGTTTCGTTGGAGTAATACTAAGATCTTCATATCTTCATAATTTTGTGTCTACTTATTGATAATCATGCCATACACCATCTCTCAGAAAAATAAACACTTCTCGTGTCGTAGTTTCTGATGGCGTTTTCCACTGGCCGCACAGTTCTGCACTCAGTTTAAAATTTGTATTGAGTTTTGTACGGTGACGTCATTTCAGCAATACTAGTGCGGAAAACTCGAGTGAATGATATATGCAACATTTGTGGGAGATGATCTTCAACTGTTTTATTTCTCATTGGCCGTGGCCTAGCAACCAATACAAGTCAACAAATTTTAAATTTTCTCAAAATAGCTCGGAATTAGAACCAAGGTGCGCAAATTAATATTGTGATCAGATTCAGTGAAATTGTGTACACTTTATTATTATTTTTATTATTATTATTATTATTTTGCGAAAAAACTTTTGATATACTTTTGTACATTTTAAGAAGTGATAAATGCATAATATGTGCAGCAACGTAACGTATAACTGCAGTGCCTTGACGCCTTGCCAAAGGTAAGCTTCCCTTCCCACAGCCCAGACGGCTCTGTCTATACTTTTCGCTGCGCACGCTGTAATCTAAACTCGCTGCCTATAGATACTTAAATATAGTTGAAACGTTGGAAAAAGAAATTCTGCATAATGGTTATTTAAAAAAAAAGTTTTCGATAGGGCATTGGCCAAACTTTCCCCCGCTTGCATGGCGCTAGCATCGAGACAGGTCAAAACCAAGGACCTTCAAAACTACAAAGCGCGAAACATTTATGACAGGCATAAGAAGATGTATACTGTTTAGATATATCCTTTTTTTACTCTAGTATTATAACATGTTTGAAAATAAGAAGATATTGCAATTTCTAAATCAAAATCCATGTAATAACCGAGACTACACCCCCTCAGTTGTTTCATTGTTTCCATTTGCCACGAGTCTTCAAGAGAGCCTTGGAAACAAAACAAAATACCGACAGCTGTCATTACACGATCAAAATATCATTATTACACTACAATATCTAATAATTATTCACTATTTCGGTAAATTACCAAACATCAACATCAATTTTTAATTCTTATTTTCAATTCTTATGAAATATGGTCTGTTTAGCAAGAAATCATTTGACTTAAAAGTGACCTCCCTCAACGCTAGCGCCAAAAGTGACTGACCTATTGTCTTATCTTTGCATCGTCCTATCGGTTGAGCAACGTTAATTTTATTTTTAACCATTCAAGGGATTTCCATGAAATTAAAACCCATATAATACGATGGCCCCAAAAACAGTGAAAAAGTTAGATTTCATAGGTCAAAACAAGTAGGTAAGCCACAGACTACAGTCCATTTATATTTTTCAATCAATCAGAGGGCAGATTTCAAAAACTTGACATTGGCTAATAAATTAGAATGACATTAGCTAGTGCGTGTGGGTACAAAATTTCAATCGGAAAATTAAAACAATGTGACCTGCAGGCTGTGGCGTCCAAAAAAGTGTGTTGTTCACATAACCTAGGAAAACGCTCTGAGTAACGCGTTGATGAGCGAGCACGGATACGCGCAACACCGCGAACCGAAATTTTGTCTATCGAAAATGTCATTTAAAAGCCAATTCTTGAATTTCGTCACAGACTTATATGAAAATCTTCAACAATTCCTAAAATATTGGTCCCAATAACCATGCAAAGTTTTAAGTTGATCGATTGAACCTTTATGATTGAACGGTTCCTTGTTAATTTTCAAAAATACAGGATCTCGTCTAAAAATATACCTGGGACCACCCATGATATAAGTGTGTGAACACAATATTAGATCAATCTGTTGAACGGTCATATCAGTTTTTGAAAGTTTCTGCTCTAACTACCTTGGACTGAAGATTCGAAGATGCCGTGAAATATGAAATTCGAGAAATTTGACAGCCAAACGCAAAATGTCCCTAAACTGTCAATAACTTTTGGATTTAAACATAGATTAGTCTGAAAATTGTTAAAAGTACAGATAATGTTGGTCCCAATTACCATGCAAAGTTTTAAGTTGATCGGTCAACGGTTCTATAGTTTAAATTTCAATAATCAAATGAAATATTTTTTTACGTTTTAACAAATGGGAGGATTTGTCTGAAAATTTGCAAAATAGGAGACAATGTTGGTCCTAATGACCATGCAAAATATAAGGTTGATCACATTTATCGAAGACCATTTTCATTTTTCAACCTATCAGGAGATATTTATTTAAATTTTAACCAATAAATGGATTTCAAAAACATTAGGGTCTGCGAACAGAGAAGGTTGTCTCTACATGTGTGCAAAATTTCAGGTCGATCGGCGAAACGGTGCAACTTCTATTGCTCCAGTTAGCAGCCAAAAAAAAAAAAAAAAACAGAGGCCCAATTCAAGAGTCAAAAGGAGTCGCTCGCTCAATCAATAATTTAAAAACATATCACTTGGGTGCTTTATAGTTAGTACAGCAGAATAGTGTGATTTGAATATAGTACCTTATTCTTTTATTAATCTACTCTTAACAAAGTTATACATGTAGGTACACTCGACAATTCATAAAACGGTATTTGAACGAAACTGATTGGCTGCTGGTCAGGTTCATTGACAATCAATCCTTGTTATTATCAATGAAATCAGAGCCCACCTACTAGAGGTAGATGACGAGTAAGTATAGACTTCATCAAATTATGCCATCAGATTTTTTCAGACAATCCATTTCTTTCAAATACCGTTTGATGAATTGTCGCGTGTACCATGACACCGGGGGAGTTTTACAAAAAAAAATGGGAAAATCGCTGCCTACAATGCCAAATCCTAAATGGATTGCATGCCATAACTAGCCATAACTGATGTACCTGCTTGCTACATCTGTTGAGATGAGAATGGATCTGTTCTTGGCCTTGAATTTAGTGAGCGCTCCAAGCCGCTTGTTCTGAGACATCTGACCATGCAGAGGCACTGCCTGGAAGCCAAGGCTCCGCAACAACAGTGCAGTGCGCATGGTGTTGTTGCACGTCGAACAGAAGATCATGAACGAATTGCCAGCCATCTCATTCAAGATATGAACCAGATAGACGTCCTTGAACTTGACAGGTACAAAGATGTAGTGCTGCTGTAACTTGTCTACAGTTTGATACTTGGTTGACACCTGTAGATCAGATTATTCCCTTTCATTGCACAGGTGAGGAAGAAATTACTACTAGTAGCTAGAGATGTTAGGTAGCTGGATACTTTTTTTATATGAAGTATGATTTGTGCTAATAACCTCAGATAGGTTGATGGGAGTAATACCAACTGCAAGCTGAATGTTGAAACTTTTTTAATTTTTTTTTTTAAATAAATTTACTACTATGAGGAATATTCATCATCAATCATATTCAAGATACTTATGACATTCATGAATATCTGTAAATATCAATATGTTAATGTGCAAATTTTCAATTTCCATACACACTTGAATACCTAGAATTGAATAACAGATTCATGCGCCGTGATTGTGAATTTGGTACTTTTCGATACATCTCTTTTTACAGTTTCCTAGATTTAAAACCGGTAACAAGTTTGTAAATACTTGAGCAATTGTAAAATTAAAAGTGTAAAATATGAGATAATGTTGGTCTTGATAGCAATAATTTTTTAAAATTATTTGGAACATTTTGATCTTTGCCGTATTAGAAGATATTAAATTTTAACTTATTGGAGGATTTGGCTGAACATTGCAAATTTGATAAGTTGGTATTGACGACTTTGCAATTTAAAAAAGATTCGAGTCCCTAAGATTGGCTTTACATGCATGCAAAATTTCAGCTCAATCGGAGTTAAAACGAAAGTTATACTGCACCTCTACTTTAACTGGATCATTCAAGGAGGCTCGCTGAAGCTTTTGAACCTTCTTTGTCATTGTTGCAGAAAAAAGGTATGTCTTTCTATCTCTCGGGATTACTTTCAATATTTTATCTACTTCAGTTTCAAAATCCATATTCAATATTCGATCTGCTTCATCCATTACCTGCAAGGTTACAAAAGTACAAAAACAGTGAGTTACCATCTATTTCATCATTTGGCTGGATATTAGAGAAGGTACAGATAAAATTAGTTTGAGGGGAGACATTAAGGTACAGTCAAATATTACCAATAATCTACTATACCAACTACAGTATAATTTAAATTAAATAAATCAAAACAAATTTTCGCCTGCATAATTTTCATAATTCTTACATTTCATAATTTTGCATAATTTTCGCCTGCATTTTGCCTGCATAATGATTTTGTTACAGCGAGCACAACAAAAGCGAGTTGTTGAAGTGAGTGGAGCTTGCAGCACGGTTCTCCACAAACCTGAATCTTTGGGAGATTGATAACAGGTGGCAAGGCAAGATGATACACACACTAAGCCCCAACCACCTTAGTCTCTCAGTTATGCGAGAGATAACTCACGACATAAATATCCACCTCGAAAATTGGATGTGACCTTGGATTTTAGAACCCATCTCTATAATATTATATAGTGGAGTTTTTCTCTCTATACCTAAGTCGGCAAACGCGGTATCCAGTCAAAGGCCATTCATCCATTGTCAATGGCTCAAAAACATGACATTTTCTAACAAGCTACATGCTCGGCTACAGGCCGTGTTTTATGATCTCCAAATCCCAACTTTCCCCTGTTGTCAAATATGGTCAAATGTTTCTTAAAATATGGAAAGGGGAAGGACATCTTTCTAAACCTCTCAAATGTGTGGTATTTGGCATCAATGCACAGTTGTAAAAATCGCCCTCCCTGCGCCTGACTTGATACCTGGCTCATCTCTATAAATTTACAACCTGCCAAAACAAACACTTGTTCCTAGTCAAGCTCCATTGTGCAAATTCTGAGTGGAAATCAATGGAAACTTTCAAATAGGTATAGAGAGAAAAACTCAACTATACCATGTGTATAGTGTGGGGACTTGAAAATTTTCAAAGTAAAAATTTTCATGAAAATACTCATTTACAGAGGACCTTTTAGCATATTTTCAATTGTTTTATTTTGTAAAGTATTAATGGAGGTGTGTTACATTATTATGAGTGATAGAAATACTTTTAAAAATGTTGGTGCACCTACCAGAAAAATAAAAAAAATAAAAAAATAAATTTATCTTCCTCAAGATTTAAAACATTGAAAATTTTCATGAAAATTTTCACACAAAAAAATTTCATGAAAAATCCCAACACTACATGTGCATACACAAGGGGCACACGAGGAGTGGCAGGGTATGAGCACTATGTCAGCAGACAGGTAAGGGATGATTATCCAATTAACTTGCTCTGTAAATTCCTTTGCATTAGCTGAAGTGAATCAAACTAGTGTTAATACTAAATACCAAATAGATTGTATCAATTTATTATATGGTCAGTGGAGAAAGTGAATAAGACGGAATATTTTTTTCCTAGACAGTTTTTCTTGATCGGTCAATTAAGAGAACATTGAGTTGAGACAGTAAATAACGGTAGAATACTATAGAATGTAAATAGAATGGTGTACTGTAGATTGCTTACAAGGAATTTGAGTGATCGAAGACTGAATCCTTTTGTGTTTTCAAGATGATCAACGAGTCGCCCAGGCGTTGCTATCAAAATGTGTGGTTTCTTAGCCAGTATTAATGCTTGAGACATCATATCCATGCCACCCACAATGACTGCACACTTAACACCCATGCTAGAACCTAAGTAAAGAAAATACAAGACATATTAAATTAATCCACAAATTATGTATAATGCAAGATATCCATTGATTTATTGAAACTCTTACCTAATGCTTCAAACTGCTCTGATATTTGGAATGCCAGTTCTCGTGTCGGTGTTAAAACTAATGCAAAATATCGCTGTGGGTTTTCCAAAAGAGACTGCAATATTGGTATTGCAAAAGCTCCAGTTTTTCCTGATCCAGTCTCAGCCAGACCGATAACATCTTTTCCTAAAAGATTATCACACATCAAGAATGTAAATATAAATTATTTCAGTTTTAACTTGCCAGTGGCGGGTGCAGCCCGACCCTGGCATAATGTTTAATGTTTAGTGGTTAATGTTTAATGTCTAAGAGAAATGGATGATAGGGTATGGATAGGGTTTATGTGATATAGGCCACAATATGTTATAGTGATTAGTGTTAAAGGAGACCTTACATCTTGGTAAAAACCCACTTTTTGCGTTCTACTATATCAAAATCATTTACCAAAAAAGAATAAAAAATATTCGATCATAGATGACGGATATATACGTGATTCAACTATGCGATATTTGAATTGCCGCGCAAACTGAATGACGTAGAAACTGGTATAGAAACAAAACACCCCTAATTCTCAGGACTCACTTCTTCCCCCTCTGGCCAGCTGACCGCCCACCCGCCGTCCAGTTGCCTTCCTGTCTGCCTGTCACGTTTACCCACGGCAATGTAACAGTGATTATTATACCTAATTGTCTTCTCATACAAATAAATAGTACCCAGTACGAATGACGTGATATATTGTTTCCACAAACGAATAACAAACAAAATAAAACAAATCAATAATATTTAAAATTAACAAAAAATTAAACTTTCACTAACCATCTATACACAAACGGTACTATAAAGTATGTAATAATGTAATGATTTGAATGAACACATACTGATTACTGAAAAGTCAAACTAAATATCTACACTTTATTGACTTGCGAACAAAGGGACTGAGCTGATTTTGAGGGAATGTCCAAGAAACTGGGAAGACTTTGAATAGACCGGACGGAGCAGGTATAATAGCGCCATACCAGTTGTGACGTAGGATGGGGGGGCGAGCGAGAATGTTCTTTTAGGACCCTTCCGATTTTTTTTGATTTTTTTCTTCTTCTTAGAATATGTTCTGATAATGCAATAAACTAATTAGCCAAGTTTCGTGAAGATGACAGTACCACTTTAAGGTGGCTGGATCGATCGATATCATAGTCTCAGATCTTCATAATTTTGTGTGTACTTATTGATAATCATGCTATACACAATCCCTGAAAAAATTAAACACTTCTCGTGTCTAGTTTCTGAGATAATTTGAGTTTTCTCTCCCATGTTATCTTATGGCAGCCAAGTAAAATCGTGTCATTTTTAAGCTAAAATGGAGTTCTAATCTTTTTGTATCGTTAGATTTTAACAAAAAACTTTTTTTCTGGTAGACATATGGACATACTATCAGGAAAAAAATTGAAAACAATACCAACGTGTGCTATTTTAAAAGTTATTAACCAAATTCGAAATGATTTCCCTATACCTCCCATGTTAAGTGGGATCTTTTGAGAATGATCAAAACCTTAGCATGGGAGGTATAGGAAATCATTTCGAATTTAGTTAATAACTTTTAAAATAGCACACGTTGGTATAGTTGTCAATTTTTTTCCTGATAGTATGTCCATATGTCTACCAGAAAAAAAGTTTTTTGTTAAAATCTAACGATACAAAAAGATTAGAACTCCATTTTAGCTTAAAAATTACACGATTTTACTTGGCTGCCATAAGATAACATGGGAGAGAAAACTCAAATTATCTCAGAAACTAGACACGAGAAGTGTTTAATTTTTTCAGGGATTGTGTATGGCATGGTTATCAATAAGTACACACAAAATTATGAAGATCTGAGACTATGATATCGATCGATCCAGCCACCTTAAGTCACAGTGGTATAAGATTTGAATAAAATTCATTTCATACAACAAAACCTTACAACAAGCCAATCAGAATAGACTTTCTACTAATGCTGCCGCGCAATGGCGAAATCCAGAACTTGCAATAACAACATTGAAAATGGCGGAGACACTAGCGCTACTGCAGTTGAAATAAGACCCTATTGTGGCCCTCCTTACACATTAGACATTAAGCACTAAACACTAAACCTTAAACATTAAGCATTACGACAATAGGGAAAATTCTTAGAATTTATAATGTAATAAAAACATGGATTTATAAAAATGTACATGTTTCTGATCTCGATAATAAAAAAAATAATCTCGTGCGATAAATAGTAGGTAGTAATAAAGTAATCTTCATTCTAAATCTGAATAAAACTACTGAATTTTACTGAGGCCAAACGGCCTACGGGACAACTGACGTCACATGTTGGTATAATCACAAGGCCGGATAGGACCAACTTTGGATTAAGTTAACTATCGATAGTTAGTGGAAATTTCAAATTAGTGAATCTTATTGTCTGGATTTCACGCCAACTGGATTCATTGGTTAACTGCCCACTAACTATCGATAATTAGCTAATCCAAAGTTGGTCCTACCCGGCCTAAACACAATGTATAATCATGATGGCTCTGGTCGCAAATAACATTGCTGTCTACGTCACTTGTTGTAATGTTGCCAATGCTGTTTTTCCCGCCTGAATGGTAGTACCTAGATATTTCAATGCGAGATTTGATAAAAGAAAACGAAGGACTAGAAAAGTGAAACAAGTGTTGGTATTTATTATTTTTCATATAGTTTTTAATTTAATCTAATGAACAATTAAGGAATCTTCCCTATTGTAGCCTAGCCTTTACCTTTAATTATCTTTGCCTTTACCTACCAAAAAAAGTATATGACCGTCATTGACCAAAAAAGTATTTATCCAGTCTAATCCCATCCATACAGTCTCATGCTCAAAAGAAGTTCCGCCTGCAAGTAGATAGGTATGCGGATATCAGTCTTCAACACCACGAGACCGTGGGCTAATATTCTTAAATTGACGGAATCCAGTCGACTCTGTATAGGTACTTGCGTCAGTAAATATGGAATTTCTTTTGAGCATGAGGCTGCTAGTGAGGACTGATTGCTATAGTGCCAAAAATAGTTCTACTTCAAAGTAGGTAGGTACACTTGGCCAAACAAAACTTGAACGTTGACCAAATTTGAATGACTGCTGGTCATGTCCCATAACCAATCAAAGCTTGTTATTATCATTGAAATGTGAGGTCACCCAATAGAGTGAGACAATGAGATCGCTTAGACCAGTGTTGAATCCAGGCATACCTCGGGGGGGGGGGGGGGGGGGGGGGGGGGCACTGCCCACCCCCCGAGGTATGCATGTGCCCCCTCCCGGCACAATTATACCTATTCAAAATACTTTCAAAATAATATGTGAAAAAAACACGTAAAAATAGATGGATCATGTCTAAAACCTTCCAAAACGGTTAGAATTGAGTTAAAATTCCAAAAAATTTCCGGGGCTATGCGCCCCGGACATGTATATCCTAATAAGTTCAATAAATTTACCTATTCTTAAATCTCTTAGACCATTTTTTGGATATTTTGCAATTTATAACAGGGACCCGAACCTTTATGAATAAAGGTTCGGGTTCCGGTTCCACAATTTTATTTTATAAAGGTTCGGGTTCCGGTTCCGGTTCTGAAACAAATATTCTTAAAGGTTCGGTTCCGGTTCCTGCATAAAGGTTCCGGGTTCCGGTTCTAAAATTTTAAATCAAACTATATTATAAAACTTTAGTATTACCAATGTCAAATTTAATGGAATTATTGGATTTGGATTTTCCTATGAATGCAAGCACAGGTGTAGGCAGTGTCTGTATAAAATTCACAGGATGTTGCGCAGAGTAAATATCAGAGGACAGTATAGTGGCTGCTATTTTCTCCATAAGACAACGTAAACATTCATTTTTCCTGAGCTATCATATTCAAATTGTCGGCAATGCAGTTCTCATCGCAGTAGTCAGATTCAAAAATTGAAAACTCGAGCATCGTTTGCATAATGAAGAATTATTATTTCTTATCAAGAATTAAAAATTTCTACAAAAAATACATTTTGGAAATTTTATCAAAAAACTTTGTGAATAATAATATAATATCAAAGTGATATACATGATTTTTTTATTAAAAGAAGGAACCTTAAAGAACCTTTAAGAAACTTTAAGAACCTAATTGATTATAAAGGTTCGGGTTCCGGTTCTTTGGGAAAAAAGTATAACGGTTCCGGTTCCGAAATTATAAAGGTTCATACCGGTTCTAGGTTCCGGTTCGGGTCCCTGATTTATAATTCCCCAAAATAGCTATACACTGTAATTCAAAATTGTACCTAAACGAATGACCCTGACCCTGTCAGGGTCAGGACCCTGTTTTCCACTGTGACTTTTCAAGATATATTACGTATAATAATTGCTTTGTGCTTTGTACAACTACAAGCATATTCATAAATTAACTCTACCCCCCCCCCCACCCCCCCCCCCCCCCCGAAACACCAACATCAAAAAAGTACATACCCAAAATATATGCCACCCCCAACTATTCAAGTGCCCCTCCCGAGAAAAATGTCTGGATTCAACTTAGACTGACTTCTGATGGTGCGATCTTACATTTATCACCCTATCAGATTTATTGAACGTTCAAGTTTTGTTTGGCCAAGTGTACCTAGGAATTTTTCTAAATTTATAATTTTTTTATAATTTTTGCTTGCGCATTAACGACTTGAGTTTTAATCATCAAAATAAGGTCTTTGTTAGAGTCTCCCAACTCTCTTGTGGCTGTTTTAAATGGATTTCATGAATCTAACTTACCTTGTAACGCAACGGGAATAGCTTCTCGCTGGATTTTTGATGGAGATTTCCATTTAAGTTCACTACATGCTTCACAAAGTATATCAACCACACCCTGAAAATCAAACAATCAATGAATGACTACGTAGGTACAACAATAAAATTAAAATATAGTTAGGTAATTATTTAAAATTATATAAAATTCTTGCGAAGCATACAAGGAGTTATAACGATGGACAAGATAGGAGTGAAAAAATTAGAACAGACTTGAAAGTGGAGAGGTTGACGTGAACTGGGGAGAGAGCGGCTACGGTGGTTTGGCCACATGAAGAGAATGCAGAGGAGTCAAATGTCACGTTGGGATTTTGAAGTTGCAAGTAGTGATAGAAGAAGAGTGGAAAGGCCGCGGGAGAAGTGGAGAGAGTTGGTAGCAGAGGATGTACAAGAGAGACTGGATAAGTGGGAAGAAGTGGAGGTAGAAAGGTTGTGGGAAGACAGAGAGAAGTGGAAGAAGATGTGGAGCTTGGCCAGCTAGCCGAGGTTCAGCAAATGGTGGCCCTAGCCACGCCCGACCCAATTCTTGGAACCGGGCTTAAGATTACTATTTTTTAAAATTGGCCATGAATCAGGAATGATTTAAAATTAAAAATAGCTGAACCAAAACTTGTCTGAATTATTCATGGGTGTTGTATTCTGAAGCAAAGTGTTTGCCACCAGTTAGGTCCTAGTTCGTAGTAGACAACAGGTGGCACTAGTGCAAGCAGGAGTCACAGTTAAAAAGGCACTCAGAGGCTCGCGAATTCTCCGAATTGGTGTACCACAATGCACAAGGTGCACAGATAGGCAAACAAATAGGTATGTCACTCTTAATCCAGTTCGTAACAGAGCGTAGTGTTTATTCATACGGTCAGCCGTATGAATAATCATTGCGCTATTCGTACGGTCAACCTCGAGCGCATTAGAATGCGCGTACGATACGCCTGGTTTTATATAATAATAATAATAATAATAGCGGGTTGTCTACAGCTCTAGACCGGCCGTTTCTCGCACTCCAGACGCCACCTCTCTCTGTCCGTCCTGTCATCATCACCAATTTCTCTTCTTGACATGTCCAGCAGCACCTGTTTCTTCCAATCCTCTTCTGGTCGTCCTCGTCTTCTTCTACCAGGAGGTATCCAAGCCTCTAATCTTTTTGGCCACCTCTGAGGTTCCATGCGCTGAACATGCCCATACCAAACAAGTCTATTTGTTTCGATACAATTAACCACCGTCTTTTCCACTCCCATCCGTCTTCTTATCTCCTTATTCCTCACGTGCTCTAATCTTGATACTCCACAACTCCTTCTTAAGAAATCCATTTCCACTGCAAGCAGCCTTTCTCTATCCCTCTGCGTCATCTCCCACGTTTCTGCACCATACAGAAGTATACTTTGAACTATCGTCTGGTATATTCTTTTTTTTTGTGGTTTTACCTACACTCCCGGACCAGAGTAACGAATTGAGCTTCTGTATTGCCTGTCTCGCCTGACCAATACGACAGGATATCTCTCTCCTACTGTTTCCTTCTTTATCAATTACAGTTCCCAAGTACTTATATTGCTCACACACCTCGATACACTGTCCGTTCAAATCCAAGCCCTCTCCAAACTCCTTGCCAACCACCAAATATTTCGTCTTTGTAACGCTGATTCTCAATCCAGCCTCCACATATGCATCATTAAGCTTCCTCAGCATAAAATCAATGTCATACTTCAATATCATCATTGATCAATATCATCATTGATCAATATCAATGTTCATATATAATATGAAGCAATTATAAATAGAGTCTTCGTGCTGCCACGTTCCCGGGAGGTCGTGGTTAGCGTGGAGATTCATCGCCATTGAACCACAATGTGCTCAGACAGCTAGTTACTATTACTTACCTACCGAAATCTATTAGCATCGGCTAAAATATTAGTCTTTTAGTGCAACTCTTATTTTAACTAATCTATCACATGTATTATCTACCATCTAATTCTAATTGAATGGTCGTATTGAGTGAAATTCAAGATCAAATTGAAATCGAAACTGGCCGAAATACTTTTATTAAGTGGGGCCATCCAAACGAAACAAACAAACAACAAACAATTATAAATAAAACCAAGTATATCATCATCTTGCTAGGTAACTCAGTTGGTAAAGCGCTGGACCCTTATCTAATATCAACAATTGTCAGTACTCAGTGCACTATTAAGATAGATAGGTACCTACTATCTTAAGGGGGTTCCAGGGTTACGGCATTGGTATCTTTCGTCAGGAGTAGGCTACATGCCGGTACCGGGTTTCCTCTCCTCCCTTCTCTATATTACATTCTCACTAGTGGAGCCTCGGCTCTGTTGAGAATATAGACTTAATAATAATAATAATAATAGGAATGAGAATTTGCTGTAATTCACACCAAAGATTAATGAAACCATATTAAATACAACTAGCAAAAAATATTTACCCCATACGGTATGAAATAATTAGATATTCTTGATTGAAGATCATCTTTTCCCCCATAAGATAACACAGGGAGACCTGAAATCGTCCCGGAAAATTGGTCTTAAATTGCTCCTAAAACCGCAAGAGGAATGACAAAATATTGAAAATAGTCTCAAATTAAAGATAATAATTTTTAGAATAAGACTGCCGTTTAAAAATATAGGGTCACAGGCCAAATAAGAAAGAAAATGTGTACAATGTGTGAAATTTACCATAAATCTGGCAACATTGCACTACAAATATGAATTATTTTGGGATAGTTTAATTGGAACTTCAATTAAAAACATATAATTGGAGCACACGGTAAGATATAATTGCTTTATGCTGTTGTTTGAGGTATTATTTCATCAGAGATTTGTATGAATTACGGCGATTTCTAAGCACCATGGCTGGAGCAGTGGGACCACTTTAATAACCCCTCACTAATGGACTGCCACCTTGACGCGGTGGTGGGGTTTAAGGCGCCGTTAAACCCTAATAATCTAATATCTTAAAGGAGAACGGAACTTTAGATTCGGAGCGTCTAGTATTTTTTTTAATTTTCTTCAGATCAATCTGATTAAGTTTATATTATACAATTTTTTGTAAGTGTTATACTTTCCGAGATACAGACACTTTTAGGAAAGCAGTATGACGTCACTTGGCCAGACCCTCCCTGGCCAAGCAGTCAGCAGGCTGGCAGGTGCGCTCAGCTGTTGCGGCATTAATACTTCGATGATGCAATGTATAGCTTCGTTTGTTAATTACAAATAATATAAATGAATTTGATATGAAGAAGGACGAAATTATTCTGGTTTCATAATGCAACCCTTCAATCAATAACAGTGTAATACTAGGTAGTATAATAGTGTAAAATCATATGGGGGAAAAATCCGTGAAATGAATTGCTAGTCATTTAATTTTTACATTAAGATGCAATTTCAGCACAACATTGTCAGTGTGAACACAACGCAAATGATAATACATTGTGAAATCACGATGAAGACAAAATATGAACTTACCGATTACCGATCGCAATTATTTTGGCAATTTTGCAGCACCTGTTCAAAGAATCCTACAAAATCCTACAGAATCCTACACATTGTCTAGAAGCTTCAGGATAATGTTCCATAATTTTATTACAACACAGATAGTGAACAACACAATGTTCAGTGAATCAACAGCAAAATAATAGTATTAAATAGTATTAAAATAGTAGTATAGTTTTAAATGACGGACTTAATAATAATAATAATCTTCCTCCCGGTTCCAAGAGTTGGGTCGGGGGGTGGCGAGGCCACCATTTACTAGGGCCCGGACTCCTAAGCTAGCTGGCCAGGCTTGGCTCTTCCTCTTCGTTCTTCTTCTCTACCAGTTTTTTCCACTTCTTCCTGTCTTCCCACCACCTTCCTTCTTCCACTTCTTCCCACTTCTCCAGTCTCTCTTGTACATCTTCTGCTACCAGCTCTCTCCACTTTTCCCTCGGTCTTCCCACTCTCCTTTTATCACTTCTCGCAGCTTCGAACTCCCGACGCGGTATTCTCTCCCTCTGCATTCTCTTCATGTGGCCAAACCACCGTAGCCGCTCTCTCCCCATTTTAAATGCCAACCTCTCTACCTTCAAGTCTCCTCTAATCTTTTCACTCCTGATCTTGTCCATCTTAGTTACTCCTTGTATGCTTCGTAAAAACTTCATTTCTGCTGCCTGCAACTGGCTCTCCTCCTTTCCTCCGATCGCCCACGTTACGGAACCGTAGGTGAGTATTGGCAGGAAATAGCTTTTGAAAAGGAGTATCTTGCATTTCTGGGGGAACTGCTCATTCCAAAGAAGTTTCCTGACTAACTGGAAAAATGTGTTAGCCTGTTGCACTCTTGATGTTATCTCTCTTCCTATTTTTCCATCCTTAGTTAGCCAGCTCCCCAGATACTTAAACTCTCCTCTCTCCGCCAGTTCCAAGCCCCGTAGCCTGATCTTCACATTTCTTGTTGCCTTCCTCTCCATTACTAGTGTCTCACTCTTTTCCTGACTTATTCGCATACCGTATTCTTCAGTCATCTGGCTCCATCTATCAATCTTTTCTTGAACACATTCGCTGGTTTCTCCCCACACTACGATATCATCTGCATATACCAGTGTATTCGTCTCCTGGTCTTCGCTTGGTTCTACTTTTCTCAGCAGCTCGTCCATGACAATGACAAATAGTGTTGGGGAAAGAACGCTGCCCTGTCGAAGTCCTTCCTTCACCTCAAACCATCCTGTCTTCCCCTCCACTGTTTGTACACAGCTCTCGTTCTTCTCATATGTGCTCTTGATTCTCTCAATCAGACCCAATCCCACCCCCTTCCGCTTCAGACATTCCCATACTTTCTTCCTTGGTAGGCGATCGTAGGCCTTTTCCAAGTCTAGAAAAACCATGTACAGTTTTTCTCCACTCTCCCACTTTCTCTCCATGACTTGTCGGATAGTGAATATTGGATCAATGGTTGATCTACCTGGCCTGAACCCATATTGTTCCTCCCTGAGCTTTTCCTCTACTACTTCTTTCAGTCTAAATTCCACCACTTTTTCGAATACTTTGGCACATTGACACATCAAAGTAATTCCCCTGTAGTTGCTGCACTTCTTCCTGTCACCCTTTTTGTAGATTGGTACAATCACTCCCGTTCTCCAATCGTCCGGTATGGTCCTCTGTTTCCATGCCGCACTCATTACTCGAAACAACCATCTTTTTCCTATTTCCCCAGCAGCTCTTACCATCTCCACTGTTATCTCATCTATTCCGGGTGATCGACCATTCTTCATCTCGTTTAGCGCTTTCTCCACTTCTCCCTCTCTCAAAGCACACTTCTCCTCTTCCTCGTTCTCACTCTGTAGTATTCCACTACTTTCTGGTAGTGCCACTCCATCAACATTCAGTAGTTCCTTGAAGTACTCTTTCCACAGTGCCTGTACTTCTACTGGGTCATTGATCAATCCTCCGCAAGCATCCACCATGCATGCCTGTCCAACTTTTCTTGTCCTCTTTTCCTTTATTATGCCATAAAGCATCTTTTTATTGCCTTCAAAATCCGTTTCTAGTTTACCAGCAAGTTCTTCCATGGACTTCTTCTTTTCTTCTTCTACTGTCTCTCTTACTCGTATTTTCCACCTTCGGTATTCGGCCTTGTTGAGGGTAGATCTATCGGCCTCGTACGTTTGCCAGGCGGTTCTCTTCTGACGCACTGCTTCTCGGACTATTTCATTCCACCACGGTGTTTCCTTCTTCTTGCTTCTCCCACTTGATCGCCCACAAACTTCTTCTGCACTTTCCACAAATACCTTCTTAAATGTTTGCCATTCCTCTTCCACCTGTCCCACTTCCCCTATTCTCTCACTGCTTGCAATCTTCTCTCTGAACTCCTGTCGTACTGTATGGGATTGCAGTTTCCACACTTTGATTCTGCCATTCTTTTTACTTCTTCTCTTGGCGGCGTGGTCCTTCTTGACGCTAAATTTTCCAACTAGCAGCCTATGATCGCTATCTAGGGCCACTGAAGGGATAACCTCAACATCCTCCAAGAATCTCCTTAATTCCTTCCCCACACATATGTAATCGATAACGGATTCGGTAGCCTCTTCGCCGTGTCCATATCGCGTAATCTTCTTTCTTTTTTCCTTATGAAACATACTGTTTCCTACCTGCAGCCCGTTTCTTCCGCACATTTCTAACATCTTCTCTCCCTCTACATTCCTCTTTCCCCGGACATTCCTCTTTCCTCTTTTTACCGGACTTAAAGTTAGGTAAATTATGAACGCGCATACGCCTTCATAATTTTTACGTACCTACTTTGGACATTGTTTCACTTTCACGACAACAAAAACTCTCGCAATCGGTTGTCATTGGCTACACTTTGATCACACGCACCAAAACACAGAATCTGCACTGCCCTCATATCTGGTACTATCACAATCATCCCCAAAGATCATCCCCAATCGTATTGTCTTCACGGTCAATTTCACTGTCTGAAAACTCGGATTCGTATTGATCATGCATTAGGTCTTGACTTTCCATTACACTCACGTTTAGAATGTGTCGATGTGTTTTGAGACGTCAAGAACTGACCTACAACAAGATCGTTTCTCACAGAATCATCAAATTTTAATTTTAGATGTCGAGGTCAAACATTGTGCAATAACCGTGTCTAAAACACAAACTCTAGCTAGTCTGTAAAAGGGTTTTATTTCCATGACTAATCGTGAACTCTGCCGCTAATAAATATGCACTGTGTCGTGGGTTCGCGCCCAAGTTCGGGTCGGACGATATTTCTTGATATTTTTTTCCATTTATTGATGAAACCGGGAGAATCGTTTCATTTTGAGTTCAATTGATAGCTAGTGCTCTCTTGTTCTGACGCGGCGTTACTGTCATCAGCGTCGACGCCGTCGTCAACGTCCGCGTCGTCGTCGTCGTCGCTCTCCTCAAAGTCAGACGAAATGTGAAACGATGTGTCCATGACGTTAGCATTTTTATTACAATCATTACTGTCAGAATCAGAATTGTCAGACGTTGCCATCTTATTGATAAAGGAATAATATTTTTTGAAAACTTCTGTGTCACTTCAATGTCGGCGTCATGCACTTCGTCGTGTACCTCGGTGTGCATCTCGTCGAACTCCGCTGTTTCTGGCATTGCTGATGTTGATGAAACTGCAACATCTTCGTCATGCTAAGTAATTACCTCGGCAATCGCTTTATTCGGAAGATATTTAGATATTCTAGGAACTTGAGGCAGTTGAATTGAAGTAGTTGTAGTAGTCAGATCACTTGTGAAAGTTCCCGGCAAATTTAATTTTGGAACGGCACTCCTTTTCAATCATATACGCAAATAAGTACATTCTGGCATCATTCATCGAAATCCTCGGCCTCAAAATGTTCTGAGCACATTCTGGAATTCGGCCCAGGCACAAAGTTTTTCCTGTGCACTTTATTGCACCAAACGGCAAACCGCTTGGGTGATTTGTCACGATTGGGGAAGCTATTGTGCAGATATCTTACACCCAGTTTTCCTACTCAGTGAACCAGAAATATTAGAACACCCGAGTACAGAACAATTAACCGGCATTATGATAGATAGATAGGAACGAGACAGGTCGCAAAGTTCTAACACGTCCGAATCACTGTGCAGTGGCCGCGCTACTGGCTTGGCCATATTACGTCATCAGCTGACGGCGCGCGATACATATGACACTCTGTGAGCCATACAACTTAAAATGGGTGCGTTGGCATGGTTAGGTTTCATATTTTGATGAAGTAATGCAAATAATGTTAAAAATGCAATTCTAAAGTTCCGTTCTCCTTTAATAACCAGTGCTACTGTGACAATGAAGCAAGGACCCCGGTCCAGCTTTAATTCTTGCAATTTCTAATTTGTCTACCCATAAAGAATGTTTTTCCTTAGGCTGCCCAGTAACGCACTGACTACCAATAGTGCACTGGACCCCTTTAATACCGCCCAACGTTGGTGCTACGATGGTGCTGAGTTCAAGGTCGGTGCTAGGTACTAGGTTTATTAAGGCCCGGTTAACAAGGCCGGTTAATGGGACATTAAGGCATGTCCTGATAAGGCCTGATTGTACCAAGTCCCGATAAAGTTAGTGGTAGGATTTATCGCCTGAAACCATGGCAACAGCCAATGAAACACAGCCATCTAGATCGCCAAAGTCCACTTAGGCTAAAGTGAACTTTATCTTACTTATCGGGACATGGTGCAACCGGCTCTTAGGCCCGGTTGTACCAAGTCCCGATAAAGTTAGCGGTAGGATTTATCGCCTGAAACCATGGCAACAGCCAATGAAACACAGCCATCTAGACCGCTAAAGTTCACTTTAGGCTAAAGTGAACTTTATCTTACTTATCGGGACATCGTACAACCAGGCATAAGTAAGATAAAGTTCACTTAGGCCCGGTTGCACCAAGTCCCGATAAAATTAGCGGTAGGATTTATCGGCTGAAACCATGGCAACAGCCAATGAAACAGAGCCATTTAGACCCCTAATACCCCATCTACACGCTCACTTTAATAGAGTATGTTAAACATACATTTAAATGACGACCCATGTTAAAACATAGGAGGCTTGATCATCTACACGGTCTACTTAAAGTGAGAGGCTACTAAAGTCCTCTGTTAAAGTGAGCGTGTAGAAGGGGTATAAAGTCCACTTTAGGCTAAAGTGAACTTTATCTTACTTATCGGGACATCGTACAACCGGGCCTTAGCAAGTTAGCCTAAAGTGAACTTTAGAAGTCTAGATTAGGCTGTGTTTCATTGGCTGGTTGCCATGGTTTCAGCCGATAAATCCTACCGCTAACTATATCGGGATATGGTAGGGTGACACAGATAGTAGTTGCGCGCGTAAGGCCAACACCAACTTCAGAAGCGCATCTTTGATTATGGATCTCTTTAGAACCTGATCAAGGTCTCTATACCTTCCCCATATCATACACATATCTTTAAAAAACAGCTGTTTGAAGTTCTTTGGAGTATGTTCAGAAATACTCGAGAAGAACACTGAAAAACTGGAATTGACAGTAGTTGCGCACCCACTACAGTTGTTGTGCACCTACCAAGACAGTAGTTGCGCAGGGAAACAATGTAGTTTTAAACACATTCTTCGTCAATAGGCACATATTATATGTTTATTCAATGACCAATTAAGTATCAATAAAAATAATAAAAATATTTACACTGATGTTGAGGTACTTAAAGTACAGTTTTTCATTGTTACCCAAGTGCGCCATTACTGTCCATGGCATATAGTTGTGGTGCACATGTTATTTCATTCCGTCTTGCAAGCACTCACTCATATCGAGGTACTTTTAAGCCTAGTCCCTGGGTGTGTTCCTAAATGTAAGATACAAATATATCTTTGGACACAGGAAGGATAGGGCATAATATAGAGGAACATTTACTAAACGTTATAATAGCAAGGAATTTCATATCAGCTGTTTTATGTGTCTTGCGCAACTACTGTAGCATGCGCAACTACTGTCTGTGTCACCCTACAACTGGGCTTAAGATAGGTAGCACCGTGCTATCAATTGGCGATATTAGGTAAGGGTCCTGATTATTCATATGGCTCAGCGTCCACAGCTGTGGAGCAGTATCCACAGCTTTCACAGCTGTGGAGCAGTATCCACAGCTTTCACAGAAAGCGCACTCTCAACATAACCTTAAAACACAACAGAGTCTCTTTCTTAGTTCATTAAACACATTCATCAGGCAAAAAAATGTTACTTTAAATTAAGCCTTACAAGATCTTTGAAGGACCTATTATCTTCATCGGTAACTGCATTCCCAGAACTTTCAACATCACATTCATCACCACTGTCAACGACACTAACACTTTCTTCCTCCATGTTGTAAATCAGTGCACTGTGCAGTGTGCAACTTCAAAACCGAAAAACTTATGGCGTTTTCCATTGGGTGCTCCTTACTGCTCCAGCGCGCTCCGGGAGCAGGTATTCCATTGGGAAATCGAGTTCGCCCCCGGAGCACTTTTGTCCTTTTCCATTGGCAGACCGCTCGCTCCCGGATCGATCTTTCTCGCTCTGAATATTTCGACGGAGCGGTCGAGAGCAAGGCGCGAAAACGAGAAATTTCAAATAACTGGCCGTCGTTGTTAACAAGAATAAGTAATGAATCCAGTGATAAGTATGTATATAACTTGATACAGTTCATTAATAATATTGTATTTATAATATTTTCACCCAGCCGTACAATTTAGTGATGTAATTACACGAATATTGATGTTAAAGTAAATCTAACCTCATTTGATACATAAACTAACCCGCCATTAAAAAGCGTTTTCGTATTCCATTGGGAGCAGTTCCAAAGCAGCTCTGGTACGGAGCATGACGTCAGAGGCAAAATCCAGCTCGATCCGAGAGCAACCCAATGGAAAACGCCATTATTTTTTGTCCATGTTGGCACATGTCACTAGTTGGCTCCAACGGAATGAACAATGATGCCAATCCTCCAAACACAATTCAGAGAGGGAAAAGTTTAAATTGTAAGCCTGTGATAGGTACAAATTCATTTGAAGATCCATAAAGCAAAGATATTATCAAAATTAAATATGTAATGTTCAATCCAACCAGACCATTTTAAAAAGGTATTCACATAAATAAAAAAATGCATATTATGGATCTAAATTTGTTAATTACTAAGGATGGTGCTATTCCTTGAGAATCGGAAGAATTGGGATTCATCGATTCTGTGGCCTTTCCTCATTCATATAATTTTGTTAAAATAGCTGTTGTTAGCAGCTTAATGACATTGTTACTATAAATAAATATTAAATAAAAATGATTACTAAAAAATACAACCTAAAAAACCAGAATAGGCGATTTAATAAATTATCTCTGTGGAACTGGTTTCTAATTGAGCGAGCGTCTCCATTCTGCACTTTTGGACACTTTCTCTGTTTTTGTGTTTGGCCCGACGGCACAGGCCACAATTTTCTTCCGATCGAGCTGAAATTTTGCACACATTCTAATATCATTCTAACTTAATCGTGTCTAGTTTTTGAAAGCTGCCCTCCGATTGGTTCAAAAATTAGAATATCTCCTGATTGGTCGAAAATCAAAGTGTTCCGATTAAGTTCACATTTTGCATGGACATTAAGACTACCATTTTCTCTTATTTTACAAGTTTCAGCCCAATCAAAATATAACTTGGGCACTTATCGACATTTTTCAAAGTTTGAAACTGTCAGAATTGATGGTATCGGGAAATTCCACTGCTTTCTGGATTGTTTTACCTATGTACCCATGTGCTTGCCCAAGTGTATAGATGACTATTCTCAGTTTTAATGAAACACAATTATTCTTCATGATTGTGTGGATTATATTGCAATTCATAAGGAAAAGGGTAAATACCAACATAGGTATTATTTTTTTTTTAATAAAAAAACACACAGTTATGTTAGAAGCAACGATTCGTCTAGATAGCTCACGTAGCATCTCATATTTTACACATCTCAGCCCAATCGGTTAAGAATTTACAGATTTATTTATATTTTAAGTGTTTTGAGTGTTCGTAGAGATTGGATGGAGAAGTCCCTATCAAATGCATGGTACGTTGATCTGTCTGTTATTAAAAATGTCCAGAATGTTTATGGAAAGTTGCGATGAAAATCATTAATGATGTATAGTAGCTATCTTTGATTGAATGGATCGTGCTCGATTGGCGATGTTGCGCATGTCGGTGCTCGCTCATCAACGCGTTACACAGAGCGTTTTCCTAGTTATTTTCATGCAGTTTATTTCCAAGTAGATGAAGTGGGCTGTTAATTTGTTAAACCCTCCACTAAGGTTCCTGGAAATCAAACTGCATAATATGAAAATTATTTAATATAAATATATATATAATATATATAGTTTTATATAATTTTATATAATATATATATATATATATATATCCCTTCGGCAAGGGAGTGTGTTGTCACCAACACTGTTCATCATAGTAATGGACGAGTTGTTGAAGAAAGCAGAGCCGAATGAGGGAATCGATACTCAAACGTTGATTTATGCGGATGATGTGGTGGTGTGGGAAGAAACTAGGGAGGAAGTTCAGTTAAAGATTAATAAGTGGAGTGAAGAGACGGAGAAGATGGGTTTGAAAATAAGTGAAGAGAAGAGCAAAGTAATGTCCATGGAAAGAAAGAAGCTTAAACACGGTCATGCTAGGATCAAGCTTGGAGAGGGATGGTTGAAGGAGGTGGAAGAGCTTAAGTATCTGGGTAGCCTGCTCACCAAACAAGGCTAAAGTAGACAGAGAAATACAAGAAAGAAGAAAGAAAGCAGAGGCATTTTATCAAGCAGTGAGGAAGTTGCTGTGGAATGAGAAGTTTCCACAAGTCTGCAAGATCATTATGTACAAGATGTATTTCCTGCCAATTCTAACATATGGGGCAGTGACGTGGTCAGCAGGTGGAAAGGAAATGAACCAGCTACAGGCAGCTGAGATGAAGTTTTTGAGGAGTGTGAAGGGGGTGACAAGAATGGATAGGATCCGAAGTAGGAAGATAAGAAAAGAGCTTGGGGTTGAAAGATTGGTGTTCAAGCTGGGAAGAGAGAGGCTTAGGTGGTTCGGCCACATGAAGAGGATGGGAACCGATAGAGTTCCAAGGCGGGTGTTTGAAGCGGCTACAGGGGGAACTCGGAGAGTGGGGCGACCAAGAGACAGGTGGATTGGACTGATCAAGGAGGATGTGTTGGAGAGAGGAGGAAGGTGGAGTGAGTTGGAGGCTGATAGACAGTGGGAGAACAGAACATGGTGGAAGGAATTTGTGGAACAATTAGAAGTGGAAGAAGAAGAGGAGGAAGAAGAGGAGGAAACGCCAGGCGTGGCCAGCCGGTTTCCAGGAGTCCTGCGGCCCTAGTGTTGGTGGGAGTACCCACCCCCTGACCCATTAAATTGGAACCCGGGATGGATTATTATTTAGAAAGCAGCCTCCAAGATAATTTGTTAAACCGCCTTGCAAGAATCGTATTGCGAGCAGCGAGCACAATAAGGAACTACATAATTATCTCCACACTGGAGTTAATTCACTATGTAATACACTATTTGTTTAAAACACCGTGTGAAACCCGAGTCACAATTGGTCTAAGAAACTCCGTGGGAATAGAACTGTGTCCTCACACGGCAGTAAAAGTCCGAGTAACGTCTCGAACTCCATGCGTATAGACACACTCAATGAAGAAATAAAAAAAATAGCAATCTACCCTCTCTTAGGTAGATATTTTACTAATCTGATCATAATCAAACAAATAATAATATTAGAGGATTAGAAGCCCGGTTCTATAATTCACTTTTAATTGCTGGCAGAATCGTTAAATAATAGGCAAGTATGTAAAAGGTAAAAAATCTCATTGCTAGCTGAATTGCTTTGCAGTAATAGAATCCTGGGTTCCTGGGTTTTAATTTTCAACTTCAAAATTCTGCATTCAGCCCAAATCGGATGCTCGACCATATCGATTAACATTGCACTTAATCCAATGTGGTCTGATTTGTGGTCAAATCAGGAATTTTCATGTGATAGAATAGGACCTCTGGATACCAGCACATTGCACAAATTATACCTGGCTCTGGAGAAAGTAGGTAGAAAATTAAATCTCATATTTACTGACAAATACTATTGTATTATGTTTCAGGTTATCATAAAAATTTAAATAAAATTCATACTGCATAAAATTGTGGTCAGTGCACATGTGACTACCATGAATGCACCACCATACAATATTGACCTGACAATGTAATTTATAGAGATCCTTGGTGAACATCGGTTCCTGCAAATTTGATTACAATAGTTTCATTCAGATCATCTTAAAGAATACAAAATCTACTTGAACATCAATAATGAATGAAGGCTATTAGAAAACTATCCATTGGATAACAGTTCAGAGTTAACATTACGCACAGATATTATCCAGCATAAGTATCTGAATGCCGATTACTAGGCACCAACATTATTCAATCACAGATAGTTTACTGTCAATTAAACAATGCTATCTATACAGGTTGTTCTAAATAATTGAATAGAAGCCACCATTTATATAACTGTGGGAAAATTAGTATCAAAAAGGTAAAGGCTAAAGCAGGGGACACATAATAAAGTCAACATGAAAGAAGTGTGTGGCGCAAACTCGTTGAATACTGAGGCATATTCTCGAGGTGAATCCGTCAACAAAAATGTTCAATTCCACATGGTTTTAAAGAATAATTCATGCAGAAATTAAATTTTCATTTGTGGATTCAACTCGCGAATAGGTCACCAGCTGTAAAATCATTCAAGGTCAAGAGCCTATGAGAAGGTTTATTTATATCGAGCACTCGCCATTCGCTGCTTTCACTATGACTCAATAATATGTTTAACTGATGTGCAAAATTAAATGAATCCAATGCAGCCCTCTCCCCAAACTCATTACTAACAGATGCAATGTGTACCTACATGGCCCTACTATGTAGTATTATAATATGTAGCACCCAAGGATGGTTAGGAAACTCTCATGGTCCTACATACCAAATTTTGGCCTGTACTACAGAAGCAGATAATTTAGGCATTAAAATATTGAAACTGAATTATTTCACTGAATTAATATTTCAAATGCTCATTGAACCCAATAAGTAAGATGCACTCTTGATAACGCAAGACAACATTAAATGGTTGTAAATTAAAACCAGACTGCAAGATAACAAAAAATATGATTATATCTACCTATGTACTAATATTATTATTTGTATTGTTCTGTACACAAATAGTTTTGTACAATGTATTAATTAAATTTTTTAATCTGTTAAGATTGTATACAAAATTGACAACCAGGAAACACAACAGAAATAGATTTATTATTGTGTTGCAGTCTGGTTTTCATTTCAAGTCAACTTTTAATGTTCTAAGTAGACATTATTATAACAAAAGTATGATGGCAGTATGTCAAGTGCACATCACATGTAAATAAAATCACAGAGAAACACCGCAGACAAGAAATTCATTGTACTTTGACACAGGACAAGTGAGGGCTAAGTTAAAGGAGAGAGCTGTCAGCTTTCATAATTTCTATCGTGACACGGAGATCAAACATGACAATTTTCTTGAGGTAGGTCACAGGCATTGCCTCTAGATAGTACACACAATTCTCTGATTGCCATGTAACATCTGATACAATCACTCTCTTCTGGACTGACATTGCTTTGTATATGTGATGATTACACTACCTTCAGAAATGTCTTGACGGAATCTTGAATGATCTTGAATGACAGCGACCTTACAGAGATCTATCCACAAAGCACAATCACAAGTCGGAACTTTCACTTAGCAGCAGTCTTTTCAGAAGATAAATACAATTTATGATAACCTGCGACAAAAACAACGTTGTCTAATGGAACACCGTCGAGTGCCCGGGATTATTGCGTAAAGTTCACACCATTATCCCGAAGCTTCGAGAAGCAAGTTCACACTCGATTTTCTCTATACAATATCACCACAGCTGTCAGTAAATAGATGAGACACTTCTAAATACTGTTGAAAAGCATAGATCATTGAAGGTGGAAAGACACTCTGCCGAAGTCCACCTTTATATCGCCGCTCAGTTCAGGTCGCGATCTTCTAAGTACTTGTATTCAAATGTAAAGCCATCTTTCTTCCGTTGACCCCATTTCTCGTAGTCAAAATAAATGTATGTTCCCTGAGAAAAAATTATGTATTAGCTCTAAAGTAAGTTTCTACCATATACTACACAAAAATTTTGCTAATAAATTGTCACCACTAAATTATGTAAATGTATAGGTACCACCACATAGGAAGAAAATAAACTTAATTGACAAACCTGTTCAAATTCTTCGTTGATGATTTTTGGTTCCTCATGCCTCTGAAACCACATCATGTACTTGGTGTGAAACCTCCAGCTCTGCTTCTTGAGTGCTTTAGCTGCCAGGTACTGCGCTTTTGTGCCCTCCATGTAGTAGAAAATGAAGAACAACGTCTCTGTTGCGAGCCTCTGGAAGAACTCAACTGTGTCCGAATGCGCCAGAGGGCTCTGCTGGTAGTAGAGCGGTGTGGGGCACGGGTTGCGAGGCAGGTACGGACGAAGACGCTCCGTGTCCGAAGGATGCGGCATGTGGAAGAACCCGGCTTCAAGCATCTGGAACTGGCACTGATGCTCCTTCTGCAACGGCACGGGACCCAAGGGTGCCACCCCCAGAAGTGGCGGTATGTGCGCCTCGCAAGTCGTGCTGATCTCCAGAATAGGCAACTCGTCCAGCAGTAATGATGGTTCCGTGGGAGGCATCTCCAGGCCAGCGCGATCAATCGCCTGCTGTGCAATGGACTTGAGAGACGACATGCCCTCCACAGCCTGCAATGCGACCACTAGCTCCTGAGATCACATCAACACAGAGTATTGGACAGAATTTATATATAAGTTTCCAAAATTTCGTTAGAGTGCCTCCACTGCTTTTGTAGGGATAATGTGAGAGCTATGTATGTATCAAGTATTCTGCACTCTCAGGTCACCTTTGCTGTTGGCTTGTTCATCATCTTAAAATTTTACATTTTCATATCGTCTTGTCTTCATTGAAACCCACGGTGACCAGCTCTTGGTAACAAAGAACCATGACTATCCTTGTATTGATTATTTTGTACACAATAAATAGGTACCATTTTAATATTTTTAAATAGGTACACAAAATAATTCCTATGTGAAAATAGATTAAAAACGTATAGTATTATTATTTTTTACTTGTATAATTAATTCCGCTCACAATTGCATGAAATAAATTTATCATGGCCGACTCTAATAAGAGTGTTCGATATTTAGGATGGTATCTTTTGGTTAAGGGGGTTCCAGGGTTACGTCATAGGAATGAGAATTTGTTGTAATTCATACCAAAGATTAGTGAATCCATATTACATACAACTAGCAAAAAATATTTGTCCCTTACCGTATGATATAATTAGATATTCTTGATTGAAAATCACTCTTCCCCCATAAGATAACACAGGGAGACTTGAAATCGTCCAGTAATATTGGTCTTATGGCCTATAGTCAGCGTAGCCTTGAGAAACGCAAGCCATGAATGAAAAGTGTACAATGGCGACTTAATTTGTTCAACAATAATATTGTGACAACACTTCTTTTGTAAATTTCGCTTCCATCGTATTGACTGGTGGTTTAAACCCTGTCACTTTGGCTAAGGGGGGAGCACTCAAGCAAGAATAACCCCTTATTGATACATTTGTAAGTACTTTATCTTATTCGATTTTCATATTTTTGACTGTGATTAGGAAATCTTTGTTGAACATCAATACAAATCCTTTTTTGATTCATGAATTTAAGTGCATAATTGAATTAAAATCCAATAAAATGCTGAGATGAAAACAATCAATGTGACAGTTGAACTCATTCAATTACTGTCCGATTTCCACAAATTAAAAAACGATTTCTATCTATGTTCAACAAGGAATTGTAATATCAAATAATAAATATGAAAATCGTGCTTTATAAATAAGTTGCAAAATAATAAGATTCGGATCATTCGCTTCTCTGCACACAAACCCCCCCTTTGGTAGCCCAGATTGGCAGTAGTTTCCTGTCCGGCCAGCACGCTTTTAGGCAGGAAACTACTGCCAATCTGGGCTACCAAAGGGGGGGTTTGTGTGCAGAGAAGCGAATGATCCGAATCTTATTATTTTGCAACTTATTTATAAAGCACGATTTTCATATTTATTATTTGATATTACAATTCCTTGTTGAACATAGATAGAAATCGTTTTTTAATTTGTGGAAATCGGACAGTAATTGAATGAGTTCAACTGTCACATTGATTGTTTTCATCTCAGCATTTTATTGGATTTTAATTCAATTATGCACTTAAATTCATGAATCAAAAAATGATTTGTATTTATGTTCAACAAAGATTTCCTAATCACAGTCAAAAATATAAAAATCGAATAAGATAAAGTACTTACAAATGTATCAATAACGGATTATTCTTGCTTGAATGCTCCCCCCTTAGCCAAAGTGATAGGGTTTAAACCACCAGTCAATATGATGGAAGCGAAATTTACAAAAGAAGTGTTGTCACAATATTATTGTTGAACAAATTAAGTCGCCATTGTACACTTTCCATTCATGGCTTGCGTTTCTCAAGGCTACGCTGACTATAGATTCGTATGTGGACACCAACCCATAACCCGATAATAATTGTATTCAGTGATTATTTCAGACATTTTCATAAGGACATTTTCATTTTCACATTTTCATTTTCATTTTCATATTTTCATTTTAACATTTTACCAAATGTTAGGGTGGGTGGCACAATAAAATATAATATGCATAACAGGAGAACCCTTAGAAACAGGACAATTATTTCCACAATCACATATTCCTTTCCTACTCATGTAAAAAAGTGGATACTGAGGTAGAGCCTCTCCTCTTAGACCGATGCAGGTCTGGGGCGCATAGCCATGGGAAAATATCCGTTTCTTTAAACACCGGACACACTGCCAAGTCCTGAGAGAGTGGAGAGCTCTCTATTTGGCTGACAGCTGTAACGTGACCTTATTTGACAATATGTTATTCGCCATTTGCTCATGATCGAAAAAGTAGTGAGTTGATTGACAGTGTGTAACGTGTTTTATTGGATTTAAGGATTTTTAAGCAATTCTGACGTTTGAATGATTGAATTAAAATAATCTCATTAATAGGTACTAATGTTAGAGTATAACTGAGAACTGTAACATACTTACTACTGTGTAATACTATTTCAATCATCCTAAAGCTGTACCTTTGTTGGTAAGGGTCCGTTGAGCGTAACAGGCTGCATGACGAGGGCTGGTGAAGGGGTTGTTGCTGGCAGTGGTGACGGTGCAGAGCTCACTGACGATGGTGGTGACGACGAGTTGTTATGTCGGTCCACTGAGTTGTTGCCCACATGAGAGGAAGGCTTGGACACTGAGATCAACAGATTCAAATTGCTCACATTTTCTCTGATTTATGTAACCGTCAATGCCCTTAATTTAAATTGTTATACCTACTGGAACCAGCAGGTAGATGATTATAATTATACCTACTGAGGATTTCTTATTTAGTATCAATAATATTAATAACACAGTAGGAAATTCTACTCCTGTTCCTGGAGCTGAGAAGTGACTAAAATGGTGAAACAGATGGTGAAACAGATCGTCTCATTGAGGTCCTATTCTATAACTTATAAATTTCCATTTCTGTTGGAATTCGATTCCATACAATGTTAATCTATATGGCCGTGAATTAAGAATAGACATTGAGATTGAGCAGGACTGTACTGAACATTATCACGCTATTTATATAAAATAATAATTAATAACCCATCTCAATATTAACAAAAGTATGAAACCAAGTAAGGTTGCATATCAAAACATGTTTGACATTGGGAATATATTTAAAATTCCCCTGAATATCCGATGAAGATAATCATTCGAAGTGGTGGTCAATCCTTAATAACTCCACAATGACTATCTCACTACCTAGCCATCTTAATAAAGTACATAAACTCACCCTGTTGCTGAGGTTGTTGATTGGCAGGTGTAGAATGCTGGTGTGCTGCGAAGGCAGCTGTGATTGGCTGCTGCGTTGGCCTATCGAGTGGTGCCACGAGGATGGGTTGGTGGTGGATGGAGAGGAGAGGATGAGGGGGCGATGTTGCTAGTTGGAGCAACGAGGGTGGCATCGCGGTTCCATTTTCAACATTGTGCGCTGAAATAATGCGTACATTATTATGATATTATTATAACCTTCAATATTACAATTAAGGTGGCTGGATCGATCGATATCATAGTCTCAGATCTTCATAATTTTGTGTGTACTTATTGATAATCATGCCATACACAATCCCTGAAAAAATTAAACACTTCTCGTGTCTAGTTTCTGAGATAATTTGAGTTTTCTCCCCCATGTTATCTTATGGCAGCCAAGTAAAATCGTGTCATTTTTAAGCTAAAATGGAGTTCTAATCTTTTTGTATCATTAGATTTTAACAAAAAACTTTTTTTCTGGTAGACATATGGACATACTATCAGGAAAAAAATTGAAAACAATACCAACGTGTGCTATTTTAAAAGTTATTAACCAAATTCGAAATGATTCCCTATACCTCCCATGTTATGTGGCGCGATCACTCGATATGTATTTTGAGAATGATCAAAACCTTAGCATGGGAGGTATAGGAAATCTTTTCGAATTTAGTTAATAACTTTTAAAATAGCACACGTTGGTATTGTTTTCAATTTTTTCCTGATAGTATGTCCATATGTCTACCAGAAAAAAAGTTTTTTGTTAAAATCTAACGATACAAAAAGATTAGAACTCCATTTTAGCTTAAAAATGACACGATTTTACTTGGCTGCCATAAGATAACATGGGGGAGAAAACTCAAATTATCTCAAAAACTAGACACGAGAAGTGTTTAATTTTTTCAGGTATTGTGTATGGCATGATTATCAACTAGGAAAACGCTCAGTGTAACGCGTTGATGAGCGAGCACAGAACATGCAACATCCCCATAGTAACGATGCACGACACGGCACAAGACGAGTTTCTCTGCAATTTTTCAATCTCCATAATACTCTGGATGAATAACAGATCCATTGTGTCGTGAAGTCTTACAAAAATACCTTCTCCAAAAATCTCTTGTGACATCCCATACTAAACTCGTAAAATTACAATTAATACTTGACTGATTGGGCTTACAATATGTAAAATTTAATATTAAGTTGGTCTGGATCACCATGCAAAATTTGAACTTAATGTGAACATTTTTATTGTCGACCAATCAGAAGACATTATTTCAACTTAAACCAATTAGAGGATTTGGCCTTCGTACTGCATCCGATTTTATGCGCTAGCTCAAAAATGCTTTTATTTTACTGTACATTGTGGATAGCTTGGCTGCTCTACAGGCCTTGCCTTGGAACAGAAGCTTAAAGAAGGCAGGGATGACAATTTAGTATACATTTTTCAAGATTATGGAATAAAATGACCTTAAAATGACAAAACTTTTGAAAATAACGACAGATTAGACTGAAAATTGGCAAAAATATCTAAAATGTTGGTACCAATGACCACGCGAAGTTTCAAGTTGATCGGTCAATCTGTTCTAGTTTAAATGTCAAAAATCACATGAAAAATGGTTTTAAATTTGAACCAATAGGAGGATTTGGCTGAAACTTTTTATGATTGGGTACAATGTTGGTTGCAATGTTTTTGCTAAATTTCAAATTGATCAAAGCACCCAATCGAAAGATAATTTTTTTTAAATTTGAACCAATCACGGGAGCCCATTTAAAAACGATCCCAGGGACCGCATAGATTACGTTAGTATGTGTAAAAAATTTCAGATTGATTGCTTGAGCGGTTTGACCTGGGCTGTGACCACAAAAAAAAACAAAAAAAAAACAAACACACAGAGAAAGTGCCATAAGAGTACCGTGGTGACGCTCGCTACGCTCGCTCAATAAGTACACACAAAATTATGAAGATCTGAGACTATGATATCGATCGATCCAGCCACCTTAACAGAGGCCGAGGTTAGAGCCAAATTCAGTTTCATGCAGTAGAACTTCATGGACTAGAGTAGAGATACTGTGCACATCAAGAGTTATAATTTTAGTACCTACAAACAGCAATAAAGAAGTAGAAATTTTAAGTTCTAAGTAGAAATGGCAGAAGACAATAAATTATTATAATTTCAAGTTGATTTCAACTTCAATAAGTAACTATGTAATACCCATTCATTTATAGTAAAGAGTGCCACAAGAAAAGTAAGGCAAGTGTACTCGGCATCAACTTGAACATTCGGATATACCTATCGTGGGATTGGAGGAGAAACTGTCCAAGTCCAATTTTTTAAAAAACGTTTTTTTATATCAATATTATGTAGTAGACAAAAATAAAATCGATTTAGGTACCTATAAGAGAGAAATTTGTCAAGTCCTGGGTGTTTTCAGAAATATCTAAGTTAATAGTAAATGAGAAACTTGGACGATCAATTAAACTCAAATAAAAAACCCGATCCGACCCCCGATGGGCACATAGTTCAGGTGCACAAACCACATCTTCTACAGAAGAACCAGTTCTGTCGTTTACCATAAGTAACAAATCCATCTACCAAGCACTGAAGAAGGTCAAGTTCAGCACTGGTGCAGGACCCGATGGAGTAACGTCTCAAATGCTCAAGACCTCAAAAGCTGCCATCATACCATATCTTAGTGTTCTCTTCCACATCTCAATCAACAATTGTAAAATCCCCTCTGACTGGAGCTGTGCGAACATTCACCCTATATATAAGAGTGGTCCCCGAGAGAACCCCTCTAATTACAGACCGATAAGTAATACATCAATAGTTTGCAAAGTCTTTGAACGCCTCGTTACAGATTACATACATGACATTTGGTCGAAGACGAACTATCTATTTAATAACCAGCATGGATTCAGAAAAGGCTTCAGCTGCGAGTCATCACTTGCGTGTTTCACACAAGAGCTCACCGAACATCTGGATGCGGGAACTCAGGTTGATGCAGCTCTTCTGGATTTCGCTAAGGCGTTTGACGTCGTTCCACACAAGCTGCTTATTGAAAAGTTTTCTCGCATGGGACTGGATACTCGAATTGTGGACTGGATCCAATTGTTTCTTGCAAACCGCACTCAGGTGGTACAAGTATGTGAATCATTATCTGACCCGGTACAAGTATCATCTGGAGTACCCCAGGGCACTGTCTTAGGACCCACACTCTTCATTGGATTCATAAACAGCATTACACAGAACATTTCGGCCTCGACTCGTATCCGCCTCTTTGCCGACGACTGCATTGTATATGCACCAGTAATGAGTGTGGACGACGAAGCTAAGCTCCAAGCTGACTTGAACCAAGTCGAACTGTGGGTGCAGGAAAATGGTATGCAGCTAAATCATGCAAAAACCAATATAATAAGTTTCACCAGAAGAAATAAATGTATCGGCACATCCTACACACTAGCAGGAGAAATCATTGCAAAGAGTAGCAGTGTTAAGTATTTAGGTGTCACCATCTCATCGAATCTATGTTGGAACGAACACATCACGAAAATAATTTCACGTGCCAAAAGAAACATGAGCTTCGTTATGCGCAACCTAAATGGAAGCCTACAACTAACGAAGGAACATGCATATAAATGCCTCATCCGACCCACTATGGAATACTGCTCAGGAGTTTGGGATCCCCACACTGCAACACAAACAAAGGCCATAGAAATGGTCCAGCGGAAAGCAGCCCGATTCGTAACAAACAACCTGAGACGTTGGTCCAGATCTCGGAAAAAGCCATGTGTAAGTGTTTCAGGAATCCTGAAGACGCTGAAATGGCAATCTCTAGAAGAGAGACGAGGCTTGGTCAGACTCCGATATCTGTATAAGGCACTGGCCGGTGAACCAGCGTGGCAGGAGTTGGCACAGCTTGTCAAGTCCCCCACCCACATTGGAAGATGCTCCAACAACAGAAAGCTGTTCCTACCTCGGTATCGGACTGACCTGGGCCGATTCTCAATCCTAGGCCGCACGATCAGGGAGTGGAACGGGATTCCTGGCAACATCATGGATCAGATATTGTCTGTGAAGGACCTGGGTCGGACAACCATGACAACAAATGAAGTCTAGTTTCTAGTAGAAGCATTTCATAACGGTTAAGATTAAAATTGTAGTCTATTAAAAAAGTACGGTAGTTTAAAGTGTTCGCTACGTAAAAACTTACAATATGTACCTATAATTTCTTAGTACCTATGTTTCGGATATAGTCTGGGTTACAAATAATACCTATCTACCCAATATCATATTATAGATATCAATCTATACCTACCTATGTTATAATACCTACATATAATATATTATGCTTTAAATTTAGTTTGTGAAAGATCTGGGCATGACTAGAGTACGTACCAATCCAAAACCAAATTATATTTTTATTGTCATATAAAATTTATTATGTTTACTGTTAAGAACTATCAAGATCACAGATGGTATCTCTTAGTACTTAGACTACAGTAAATTATCATTATGTTTAACTTTTAGATGCAAGTTAACAAATAATATTATAATATATCAATTCTGTATTGCAACCACCGGAAATGTAAACTTATAGGTTCTGCCATCGACTGTGTGTATTACCAAAGTTACATGTAATTCTTAAGTTGTAAATAAATCACTATTCTATTCTATTCTATTCTATGATCAAACTTTATTCAAAAAGTACCAGATAATGTTTTTGTAAGAACAAACAATTGGTTTAATAAATACTGAACTCATTTGTGTGTAGATACAATATTTTTCCATTTGTTTTGGTACTTCTCCTTGGGAGCTGCCAATATTAACGTCATAATTTCTCAGTTTGACATTTTTGGACTATCACTTTCTCCTCCAAGGCCACGATATGTTTCCTCATCATCATGACCATGTTCTTAAGCACACACACACATCAGTTTATGAACAATTGACATTTGGAAACATTTCGGGCTTGAAGTGAATGTTGAATTTGCTTTAATGAATAATAGGTATGTTCATAATATTGTAAGTATTATTAGAAAAAGATGAGCAATATTAAAATCTGAGGTTATTAATACCGTCACGATCTCGGCGGGTGTCAGGCCCCTCAATGTTAATAAATAATTGGAAATATTTCTCCAGTAATGAGCATTCTGAACTGGTTTATGCATAAGGATCAGTATATATTGCCTATTCATAAATATAATTTGTTTAAATGTGGAGCGGTCGCTCCACCCAGCCAAGTCGTAGTGTATACTCACACACACTCACACACTCCTCAGTTATAAACTGAGGAGCAGACCAAACACTTTTACTGAAAGCAACAACATAACATTTTCGGCCTACTGGATCTTAAAATTAGAAAATCTCACATTGTTGCATAATATCTTAATTTCGAGCTATGGCCCTCCCCACCCCATATACCAAATTTGGGAACAACAGGTTATGCCATTAGCAAGCTAGAGGGCCGTGAAAACAGTGAAAAAACATCACTTTGATTTGATGATTCTGATATCAGGAAACACCGCTATCATGGCCACAGCCTAAACGGAAAAACCGATCGATCTGAAATTTTTACCACAGTGCACTTTTGGCGTCTGAGGTGCCTTTTTATAAAACCAACCGGCAGCTGCCATTTTGAAACCGGAGGTGCCGTCATATGATCATATCTCAAAAACGGATGGACCGATCGGGACGAAATTAGCGTCCAACGATTCGGACGGTCATCTATATAAAATGTCAATAGTCGAAATAGACATGTACTTTTACCGAAACCAAAAATGACGTCATAATAATGCCAAATCTGACTAAAATCATCTCTTAACAAAAACTACATATTCAGAAGGTTTATAATGTTTCATAACATTTATATATACAAATTTTAGCTGGCAGTGATGTCAGCCGCCATTTTGAAAACCGGAAGTGATGCCATAACTTGAGAACGGCTGGACCGATTGGAACAAAACTTTCGCTATACTTCATAGCATATTATTTATAGCATACATAGTAACAAGCACAACTTTTATTAGCAACCAAATCACAAAGGCATATTTTTTAAAGGAATTGTAGTCTTTGGTGCCACAATAGGTATGTTACAAGTTGTAAGAATAAACTGAAAAAATGAGTTCAGTTTTTATGAGTGTTTCCCCATAAAAAACACTCCATTTAAAAATACCAGCCAAGTCTCTTCAACTACAAAAGAAATATAAGAAATCTAAAACTTCAGCACTGAAAAGTATCCAAAATTGGCCAAGTCAAAACTTTTCAAAAAATACTTGGTGCATCATTTTTTTAGTGCATTAAGCCCCCACTAGTGCATTAGTGCATTTACACGGTGTAATTTCTTGAACAACTTCTGTGTCACATTCCCATTTTTCATACAATTTTGTATTTACACAACGCAACTTTCAGAAGTGTGGTACCTACAGAAGTTGTACAAGAAGTTGCACCGTGTGAATGGGGCTTTATAGATATATTATGTATGAGTATATTTGATTTACGGCCGACTTCTATACTTTTATACCTAATGCACGATGCGCAAAGTATTTTTTGATAAGTTTTGACTTGGCCAATTTTTGATAACACTACTTAGTGCTGAATTTTTAGATTTCTTATAGGTATTTTTTTTAGTTGAAGAGACTTGACTGGTATTTTTACGAGTGTTTTTTATGGGGCCGTTCTTACACAACTTGATCTACATAAAGAAAACAATCACCCTTAATATATATGCTATTGCTGCATCTCGCTGGCCAGCTTGCCAAGCGCCGAGATTTCAAGGTTGGGGGAGGAGCCTATTCCCATTGTATTCAGAGGGGGTGAAACTAAGGTTAATAAAAATTATTAACAGATAGAACACAGAAAGTAAATTTACCATTGCTTTTGCTTGCTGTATTGAGAGGCTGCGTGTTGGCAGCAGCAACGGCGGCAAAGTTGGCAATGTGATTGCTTAGTCCTGAGCTCGGGGAACTGTTGTTAGGTGTCGATTGCATCACCAATCCTGCAAACAATCCATTGGTTAATAAAAACACATGAGAGTGATCAGGAGTGAGTGACAATTTGCACATTTTTGTCCGGCTAAAAAATGATTTCCCATTCTAAAGTAGGTAATGACCCTAATACATATTTAGGTATATACAAGAGAGCAGCAGTATTAAGATATCGAGTCAAGCAAAAATATTGCCAGTAGGTAGCATAAACTTCTGGATAAGAAAAAAGAAAGGCAGGGTTACCCTCTAGTAAGCATCGATTGTACGTAATTGGATTTCACAAGGAAGAAAAGTAAATACTTTGTGGAAGTTCATCCAATTTGACCACTAATTTGAAGCACACAAAAGCCTTGACAAACCCCAGCTTACTACCTACCTACCTACTAAGTTATGTATTAATTATTTATTAATAAAATAATCAAGCATGATCATACACAAATTATGTGTCCTACATAGTGCTAATGGAAAAATAAATTATTATTTATTAAAATAAACATGAACATAGTAAATACCTAACATACCATGAACAAGAATGTGTCCCCATGGATGTATATTTTTTCCATAACTTACCCGCCGTTTGTTTGGTTGGCGTACTGGAGCTAAGAATGGGCTTCAGCGGCATCACCAGCGGACAGTTAGTTGGCTGGATCAAGGAGTTGCTGTTACTTGCACGGACAGCTGTTGGCTTCACAGGCTAAAAGAAACATTGCAATTTGTCAAGATATGATAAACTATTGGAAATTATCATGGCAAGGAATGAAGTTAAGATGATACATTTATGATTTAAGGGTTAACCAGCGCCAGGCGACCGACCAACAACCTTTGATTTTTTGCCCTTTTTGGGTTCTTTGTAGTTAACTACATTATATAAAAAAATAAAAAGAGAATTTGACAGATGAATTTTTGAGATATTCATTACTAAACTTTTTATTTTTTCCATAAGCTATCATGTGCAAGGTCAAATATTTGTGAACATATCACAGATCTAAAAATCGGAAATCCAGACGATGAATATTTTTTTATCATTTCCATATCTTCGCAATAAGCACTTAAAAATGTAGGGTTGACGGACTAACTATGAAAAAGAACAAGAAATGTGTTCTTAATTTTGTGTGTTTTTCTTCTATTTGAAAGACATCATTCACGTGTGGCAACGTTGTATAAAGTGAACAAAATGACATATTTAGTACCAAAATTACTATCTAGCATACAACCAGTACCTACTCTTATGTTAAACATCTCAACAATATTAAAATAATATGTAAAAGATGCAAAAGATGTTTATCTTTCCAAAATCTATCAAAACATTTTTAATATGTGTAAAAATATAAACAATGCATTCTGTAACATCATGAGACCCTGACAGTCGTTAGTTTTTTGTCTTGTCACTGAATGTCATGAGTAAATAAGAAATGGAATATTTAAAAGTGGTGAAGCTTAGACAAATCACTTTGCCACTGGTTCTGTGTCTTGTGAACGGGATGCAATCTTGTTAATATGTCAACTTTCAGGTAGGAAAATTGTGTTCCATCTGCCATTTCTAGCTCTAAACAATACAGAACTCTTGCCAAGCTGGATTGCATGACGCTTATTTTGCAGATGGAGAGAGAAATTACGATAAAAAATCAAATCAATTCTCACAATCATAGCCCATCTCGATATTAGATATCAATAAAACCAGAAGTCTAAGGCCTTATAACCCATTATAAAGTTGAATATTGAAACATGTTTTTATGTTCACACATGTCGGGAATAATTAAAATAATCTTCAATTTCCCTGCATGAATATAGTCCTTCAAAGCGGTGGTTAAACCTCAGTCTTGGGTAGTAACGTAACGAAAGTAACGCATTACTGTAACGAAATTACTTTTTTGGGTAACGAGCCAGTAATTTCATTACAAATTTTTTGAAGTAACGCCTGAGTAATTTCACTACTTTTTTCCAAGTAATTTGAGGTTAGTAACGCGTTACAAATTGCCGCGCCCCCACTCTTGTTTTCGTACATCATTTCCAAGTTGTTGAACTAAATGAACGATGAGTAAGATGAATTTGAACCTGAATTGATATTCCTTTTTCTTTTGGACGTTTTTTTTAATTATAACCACCTAGAATCGCCTTGAAAAATAATGTCAAATGGATATTTTCACTAAAATGTCATGAGAATCCCACTGCATGCTGGTTGTAGGATAGGCGCCATTTGCATTATTTTGTGTTGTGTACATATCGGAAATCACGGAAAATTTCAAAGTAATTTCGTTACTATTTTTCATGAAATGTAAAGTAATTTCATTACTTCTTAATAATGGTAACGGTAAAGTAATTTTACTACATTTTAACCCATGTAATTTGTAACGTAATTTCATTACTTTTTAAAAGTAATTTACCCAAGTCTAAACCTTAACATACAACCAAGATCCATAGCAGAATAATCCACCCAAAATGTTCATTATATTCAATTAAATTCACAATAATCTTTAAAATATTGAACGTTTACTACTCATTTGTAATAATGAAATCTAAATATTTATTCCTTTGAAATTTTGCCAATGTAGCAGCACACATGGATACAAAAGTTGATCCTTAAAGGCTGATGCACAATTGAATTAAGGTTTATGGTTTAATGTTTAGTGATTAGTGATTAAGATGTTATAACAGAGTCCAGTGCACAATTGCACTAGTGCACAATTGCTTATTTCACGAGGTTATTTCACCATGTGATAAAATTAAATAATTGATCGAAAAATGATATGGAAAGAAATATATGAGCAAGATTAGGCACAAATATCAAATTAAAATGCTTCCAATGACATTAATTCAGACGACTTTTCATTTTCCCGTACGAATTTGACATTGACATTTACTCTGCTCTCTTCTGATTGGTTCGTCATAAGGTGAAATAGTGTTTTGCAATAAGAAATGGATTTTGTTGATTTCTTATTTCAGCTTAAACCTTAAACACTAAACCTTATAACGCTTATGACTGTTGTGCATGGTAACGTTATAACAGCACCTTTCATTTCTCTTAAACTCTAAACACTAAACACTTAACACTAAACCATAAACCTTAATTCAATTGTGCATCAGGCTTTACCCTCCAAGTGCCAAGGTTAAAAAGTGTACCTATTTAGCAGAAATGTGGACATACCTAATTGGGAAAATTAATTTGAAGATGAAATATTGTTCAACAATATTGGGATTGGTTTTAAAAGTTTCAGAAGACTCTAAAGAATCAGTGCATGACATTTTAATTTTTTTCAAAATATCAATCTATTAAAAATAATTTATTGTATAAAATTTTATTTCAAATAAAAAAGGGTTTTGCCAAATTATTTGCACAAAATAATCACCAAAGACCATAATCGTTTTTATCAAAATACATATTATTTACAATGCTGAGAAATACCGAAAAAATAATCAAACAAATAACAATTATCAGCAATTGATTTCAGTTGGCAAGAATTCACCGCCATCTTTATGAATCATGTTTCACGGCCTTCAAAAGTAATTTTATCGACCGATCCAGATCAACTATTGATCCACTATTACAATGCACTATTCCAAACCTACAAATGAATAAACAAGATACCACTATCAACCGAAACAAGGACCACAACATCGTCCCGCAAACGAACGCAGCTGCAAACAACACGCAAGCAGGTGCATGCTACACTAGTGCAGCTGCCCACCAAGCGGCCAACCAGAGGCCTAAGCTAGACCACGCGAGCCAATAGCGAGCCAGGTATCATTTCTCTGGCTCCTATAAAAACCTGATGGCAACCACACCTCATCACCAGTCTTCACCTAAAGATGACAGAGCTACGTCTGTCGAAATGTCGTGTAAAACGGCCCTTTTGGGGGCCAACATCAACACAAGGAGCGCCAACCAAAGAAACATCGTCTGCATCTGACAACAGCTCCCAGACCCTAAGTCAACTCACTATTGTTCAAATACACAAATCCACCAACAAAATACTCTGTGCGCCCTTAAATAAAATTCAGGGCTCCAAATTTACGAAGTGTCGAAAAATTCGACAGTGGCACTAGAAATAGAGTTTCAAGTGTCGAAAAAATCGACAATGGCACTTGGAGGGTTAAATTATGGTGGGTGACGTACCACTATAGGCTGTTGAAGTACAATATTACTGGGCTCATCGTTCATGTCCAAGAAAAACATTGTTAAGACGGTTCGAGTTCAGTCTTGTATCAAAACTGTTCCGAAATCATCCAAGAACTCATCTACTGGGAGGACGCCTTTCACAGACTTTTTTTTCTCAACGGAACAAACCGTCTTCACAACTGCTTTGCATCACTCACAACGGTTCCAAAAACATCCATGATCTCAATCCAAGAAAGCTTATTACTAATTTGTGGAAAAGACTGCTCAGAACTGAAAGAATAGTACATACCTACCTACTACAACATAAATTGAATTTACTTAACACTGCTGAAAAGAGAATGTGCTCCTATCATTTCAAAACAGCTGAGCACAAGCATCCAACCTAGATGCACGTGGTTGATGCTATACCTACTAGCAATTAGTGATAATTTCGGGGAATATTCCCAATTTTCCCAATAGGTACATATAATTTATAAACATTAACATGAAATTATATGAACTTTTGCTTTGAGTCAACTGTAGCATTAAGAGGGCTTGGTAGTGAGCGTGGCCTTGACGAGTTTTTTAATCGATTTTTATAAACATCTTTTTCCAGTGTTATTGTTATCAAAATAGGGCTATGGACGTGAATTCAGAACAATTCACTGAAAATAATTTCATGGTTTGGAATAAGCTATTAGTTTTATTGTGTCCAACAGGTGTTTAGAACCCGAAAATTACTAAATTTTCGGGTTCTAAACACCTGTTGGACAAAAAAAAACTAATAACTTATTCCAAACTATGAAATTATTTTCAGTGAACTGTTCTGAATTCACGTCCATAGCCCTATTTTGTTAACAATTACACTGGAAAAAGATATTGATAAAAATCGATTAAAAAACTCTTCAAGGTCAAACTCACTACCCAGCCGTCTTAAGGTCCTAATAGGGATGAATAAATTATGCAGTTTTCACACTAACCTTGGTGGGCATCTGATCCGTGGTGGAGTTAGCTTGTCTCCGCTTATCCTCGCTGGACGAGTCACTGGAATGGTTGAGCAGTGGAGGCGAAGGCATCGACCTGCCAAGGTTGGTGGGTGATGCAGAGGGCGAGTTGACGCCAGACGTTGTAGACGTGGGACTGCCAGCTCCTGAACCATTACTGTCCGTGGTGGCAGACGATGGTAGGCCCACCTGAAATGCAACAGGCACTTGATGAAAAAAATGTCACATTTATGATTGATGGAATAGGAAGGATTCTTCATAAATATTTTCTAGGTACCTACAATTTAAATGCCTACCTATCTTAATAAGGAGGGTAGAGAAGGATCAAGTTGTTAATGTACAATTTCTAACAGTCGAATATGAAATAATGTTAACGAAATTTGAGGGCAGTTAGAGCATCGTCCTATTCGTCATGAACTGAACAAGCCTTCATGAAAGTAGTGTGAAAAGTGTGGCTTAGAACATTGCGGGAATCAATACAGTTAATTAAACAAACAATTCCTAATTTGACAGTACGAACAAAAATATTGTGGTAAAAAAAAATTAGAAAAATGTATGCGATGCCCGCCCCTTTGAGTTAGTAGTTTGGCTAATATTGTGATTTATATTTCTAGTCAAGTGGTATCGCTTGAATCACCTTAATTATGCAATTATTCATATCAGTTGATTGAAAATTAATACGTCAAAGGTCTACTACTTATTGTGTTGTTATCAATCAATACTTAATAAACTACATAAGTTATTTAATTGAAACAGATAATTATAAGAATATAATGTGGTAGTCTTCTTTATTCTAAAACAGCCAGCAACTAACAATGTAACCACTCTAGTCACACTAGAGACTATGTTCACTTCCTGTTGGCACTGCCTTCTAGATCATCAGTTCTAGCCAACATCACATCCCCCTTTTTGGGTACTAACAAACATGAATACAACTTATGAAATTTCAAACTAATAGTACAAATGTTAGAATTAGACAATGCTAATAATCATTGAATCTTTGTGGTCTTTGAATGACTCTGCCCCGCCTAGAACGATATGCTCCGGGTGGTGTTGCTGGTTCATCCTGTGGTTCATCCTGTGGCTCGTCCGCTGCTGCCGCCATGTGTTGTTATCAATCAATACTTAATAAACTACATAAGTTATTTAATTGAAACAGATAATTATAAGAATATAATGTGGTAGTCTTCTTTATTCTAAAACAGCCAGCAACTAACAATGTAACCACTCTAGTCACACTAGAGACTATGTTCACTTCCTGCCACCATGTGTTGTTATCAATCAATACTTAATAAACTACATAAGTTATTTAATTGAAACAGATAATTATAAGAATATAATGTGGTAGTCTTCTTTATTCTAAAACAGCCAGCAACTAACAATGTAACCACTCTAGTCACACTAGAGACTATGTTCACTTCCTGTTGGCACTGCCTTCTAGATCATCAGTTCTAGCCAACATCACACTTATTACAAAGTCTGAAGTATCTGCAATAGCCATAGGAAGGTATACTAGCAAAACGCTCTGTGTAACGCGTTAATGAGCGAGCCTTCGTATTGCATGGGATTTGATATGAGTTTGCAAGTATCTGCTGTAACGCCTTGAAATTGAAGCATCAAGAAAGCAGTGATAATATAGATAACTGGAGTTCTAGGTATAAATTTTCAAATATTTAAGATTATACCTAGAATAAAATGTCCTTAAATTGACATAGCGTTTGAAGATAATGACAGGAGGTCTATTCTAGAACGATTTTCCAGCTCCATTCTGATGGAATTCAGTCACGGCCATAAGGATTAACATTGTATGGAATTGAATTCTAGTGGAATTGGGAATTTAAAAGTTCTAGAATAGGGTCCCAGGTCAGTCTGAAAGTTGTCAAAAATACCTTAAATGTTAGTCCCAATCTGATCACCATGTAAAGTTTTAAGTTTATCGGTCAAACGGTTCTAGTTTTAATTTCAAAAATCACTCAATAAATTAATTTTAATTTTAACGAATCAAGGGATTTCCATGAAATTTATAACCCTAAAATTTTAAGACGGCCTCGAAAACTGTGAAATTTTTTAAATTGATACGTCCAACGGTGTGAGCTACAGGTCATTTTCATTTATCAACCAATCACCAGATCCTGTTCAAAAAGGAACCCAGAGACCGCATGGATTACATTAGAATGTGTGCAAATTTTCAGATCATTTGGTTGGTTTGCCTGGGCACTGAACACAAAAAACATACAAAAAACAAACAGACACAGAAAGTGCCATAAGAGTCCCGTGGTGACGCTCGATATGCTCGCTAAATCAATTTATCATTGTCCTATATATTTTTTTTTATTATAAAGCCCATGTACAGTAGGAAGGTGTCATCATCCATGTGTAGGTAGGTACACTCAACAAATCATAAAACGGTATTTGAACGAAACGGATTGGTTGTGGGTCGGGTTCCTTGACAATCAAACCTTGTTATTATCAATGAAATCAGAGCTCTCCTACTAGAGGTAGATGACGAGTGAGAATAGACTTAATAGGATGATGCCATTAAATTTTTTTCATACAATCCATTTCTTTCAAATACCGTTTTACGATTTGTTGAGTGTACATAGAAAACAGATGTATTTTGTTAATATGGAATTTGAGTCGCAAAAAGATAAGTAAAAGACACTCACTCCAGAGAGCTCGATTTCGTCCAACCCGATGATGTCATCATAGATATATTCATTCTCCTCGAAGTCCGGCTCTTGAGAAGACTCGATGTAGTACTCGATGTCGTCCTTGATCTGGCGGATCTGAAAGCAAAGCATCTGCTACAAGTTTTTGGTTTTGAGTTCTTCAAACTTTTATCAACAAAAATACAAATAAATCTATCTTAAAATGGTTTAAAGAGTGAGCAAAATATGTATCTCAATATTTTAGCATCGAAATATAAAGAACTGAAGGAACTGAAACGCAACACAAAGAATAATTAGAAAAGAATAAAGTAAGAAAACTTAAATAATATGGATAATTTCCTTGGAAACAAAAGTATAAAAAGCCGAAGTTCCATCCGCCACGATCCAATGAAGCCAAGAAAACCAACACCGCTATGTCGAAGCACTACTTCAATAGCATCAATGTAGGTATGTAGTTTTCTAATATCGTTTCTTATTGTTTGTGTTGAGTCGTCAGTCCTGTAACTTAAACACGCTCACCTGGCCTGTCGCCACGGACATGTTGTCCAGCATGCGAAGCAATGTCTCCAACTTCTTGATGTGATATCTATGCTTTTCCATCTTCGTTTTCAAATCCTCTACTCGGTCAGCTTTGTCCTTGTCAAGCCGCTTCTTCTTGGCTGCCATTATTGATTCCACTTCACACTCATATTGGTCGAGCTGAAGGTTAAGAGAGTCGATGGAAACTCCCAGCCACCCCGCAATCTCATCACGTTCTTTCTGTGCTGGATCAAGTTTCTGGGCAGCTCCAAGGCCTTCTTTAGAATATGCCTTTGTCTTTGTTTCCCGTTCAACAACTTTAAACCTTTCCATTTGCTGTAAGCATAAGACATTCTATTTCAGAAAAGTGATGAAATTAAATTACAGCCAGGTTTTTCAAATTCTTAAACAGTTGCTAATAAGTTAACCACAATCCAACCAAGTAGGAAATGCAAGGTAGGTAGGTACCTACCTACTTTAAATTAGTAATCATAAGCTACTAGCTAGGGAGTTCAAAATAGCTAACTGAATTTCGAAGAGAACTTTTGTTTAAAAATGCAATGATATTAAGTGGAGACCATTGATGAGCCATTACATTAGGTAGGTACAATAGATAACCTACATAGGATCAAACATGTTTGGAATAGTAGGTGTAGGTAGTACCTACTGGAGATTTCTAGTAGGTAGGGAATAGGTAGGTACCTAGGTACTATTTCTGTGGAGGATTAATATCAATCGTATATTGAAACACTACTAACTTCTTGGCTTTTACTAGCTCCACACACACTTCATAGAGATTAAGATCTTTAGTTAATATTTTGTATGAACTAATGATATAAACACACAGAAGGTACCGTTCCCTGACGATTAATACACTGTAGGTAGGTATGTTTTTGTGTTCTTCTCCCCACGCCAACCGTTTTGAGGCAATTTAGCGTAGTAAATGCAAATATCAACAAACAAATAAAAACAACAAAAAACATTAAAGGATCAAACGCAATATCAAATCTAATGGTTGAATGCGCTTTTTATGGCACATAAACTAAATTGCTTTTAATTTATTTTAGTTAGTCTGGAAGAATCACATGGTGAATGCTTTTAACCGTCATGGAAGGTACGGAGTACTTGAAGGATAAAGCAATAGATATTATAGATATTAAAAGTAATAATCTCAGAAAACTAACGGTTTCTATCAGCTTTCGGTAATCCAGTAATGTGCTTTTATCTTTGATCTCCCCTGATGCAATCCAACTCTTAATCTGGTCTCGTAATCGTTGCAACTTCTTGATTTCCTTCTTGAGATCGGCCTCATATTTCTCCTTCTGATTAGAATTAGTTGCATTGTGAACTTTTTGCCAAATGTCTTCAAACGTCTCTACTCCTTCAGTTACTTTCTTCAGGCAACGGTCAATTTCGCCTGAAATCAACAATGTACAGTAAGGTTGTGGAATCTAGGTACCTACTACATAGGGTAGGTATGTAAGGCAGCTTAGTTTGTATTGGATTAATTCCCCAGTTTTCACATAGGCAATCAAAATTGTCAGCAAAACATATTTAGTGTTATTGTATGTACGACCTACTATATATAATATGATATAATGTGGGTACCATTTATAGTTACACTCCGATAATCTGTTAGTAAATCGTGATCCAAGTCAGCCTTATGAGGTAGGTAGGTAGGAAGGTAGGTAAAGTGGTCCTTGGCAGGAACATTGTCCCAACATAAACAATGGTAAAAACAATCTACATAACTAAAAAAAGTTCCACAAATATTGGTTCCATAGAATTGTGCAGTTTAGTTATTACATTTAACCATTTTATGGGACTTGCTACATAAGTGACGAACTTGTTTTGGATAAAAACAATCAAAACAGGTCCGAGAGGTCAATCATAGCAGGTACAAAATTGGCATTTCTTGAGCTAATTTCTTACCTTGCAACTTTCTTGTAGCAGCCATGGCTATGTAAACATAAAGACCGAAAATTCGTGCATAGTCTAAATGTAGAATAATCAATCACAATTCAAATGACAAATAACAACAAAATGATTTAATTTAATTTTATACTGATGAAGCTTTGTTCATAATCAAGATGGCTGCTGCTCGCCGTTCTTGACTTCATCACCAATCTTTTGTGGCCCATCCGCAAAGAAAGTAGTTTCAATTTAACTACATTTCGCAGTGTAACACATAAGTGAATATTTCTGCCATGAAAAAATAGGAAAATGTTCTAAAAACTCATAATAATAATAATATCTCTGTGTACCATTCAATAATTAATTTTTATTATGTATCTGAAGAAATGACATGTTGACATTGTATTCCTTCGCACTGCCACGCAACTGCGCAGACTCCCTGATCTTTAAAAAAAGATCATCAGCTGTTCAAAATGCGCATTAATTTTGAACGGAATGACTTTTGTTGTTATTATTATTATGTGTCTTTATTTGCATTGAAATTATAGGTACAATACAATACAAACAGGCGATATTCAGACATTGGGCCTGATCTTCCATATAACCTTTACTTTACCTATACCTAATAATAATATCTATGAATACATAACAATTTGTAGCACTCAGTAATTGACTTAGATTAAATAAAATAAAATTAAAATTAAATAAATACTAAACATAAGAAAATTTGAGATACTGGAATCAAGTAATATAATATTATCCTAATATGGATAATAATAGTAGGTAAAAAATATAAAAATATCTTAATTATTTGTAGGCAGTACATGTACATTGTTATAATGTTAATAATGATGAACAGTCAGTCGATAATTCAATACAATGCCATGAATAACAAGAATAGCAAGTAAAAATAAATTGACATATATAAGACAGGCCAGAGAGGTCTTTTATATTTTGGCAACTCTTTTAGGACTATTTTTTTCTCTTGTCCTCTCAGCAATAAAGCTTTATATTCAGATTTAAAAATTAATACGGACGAGGTATCTTTTAAGGTTGATGGTAAATTATTCCATATCCTCGGTCCATTGATAGAAAAAGAAGAGGAGGATACAGAGTTGTGATGATTGAAAACCAGGTTATTATTTTGTCGTGTATGGTGATTATGTAAATCTCTAGAGAGTTGAATTTTATCATAAAGATAGGCTGGTGACTTGGTATTTATCAATTTATGCATAAAAGTTGCAAGATGTAGTATTCTGCGGTTTTCCATGTTTAACCAGCCAAGTTTGATAAGATGAGGAGAGATCTGTTCCCTGAAGGGTGTATTTAATATGAAACGTACACATGAATTCTGTATTTTTTGTATGCGCTGGGACGTGGTTTTGTTTATTCCCATGTATACTGCATCACAAAAGTCAAAAATCGATAGAACTAGAGATTCAGCAAGAAGTTTCTTAGTATTTATAGGTAAGTATTTCTTAAATCTGTTGAGGTATCTAATAACACCGAAAGCTTTATTGCAGCACTTATCTACATGAACCTTCCAGGTCATATCCGTATCGAACCAAACACCTAGATTCCTGGCATTATCAACCTTTTTGATGACTACCTGGCCTAATCTCACCATTTGGTTGATGTCATCGATTTTATCTAGGGCCTTTACACTGTTTGGCTTACCTAAAGGTACCAATATTGACTTTGTAGGGTTAAGTCGTAGGCCATTTTTTTTAGAATAGATCTCAATTGAAGCCAAGTCTTTGTTGAGCTCCTCTATGCTTTGTCAATCGAATAGACCACATTTTAAATTATCTAGATAGCTCTGCTTTTCCAAAAATGTCATATGCAGTTCCGTGATCCTCATATCTATTAGTGTTTTTTAAACAATGGATCATAACATGAATAGATATTAGGATCACGGTACTGCATATGAATTTTTTTTGAAAAGCAGAATTAACTAGATAATTTAAAATTTTATTTTATTTTATTTTATACTTCTGAAGACTTTCATAGAAACGATTTGCGTTTATGTTGTTCACCTGGTTTTTATCAGTTTCTATGTTGCAGTTTAATTTTACAAATAGGCAGCTGTACATTTATAACTAATTTAGTTTCAATATAAAAAAAATCAACAAATAAAGTTTGGTGCAATGAATTTTCACCGACCATGTTGACTTTCTTTCATCGTCTCCTTCCTATCTTCTTCCTTCTAGATCTTCTTGCGATTCATAGGAATATTGCTGTTCATAGGCATTCTATGAGATGCTTCAATCTGACTTCACGAATTTGTTGAGATGGGATCGTGGTTTAACAATAAATAACAAAAAACTAAAGTAGTGCACATTCACTCCCCTTTTACGTTAATAGAGGATAAGGCACATATTATATAATATAATATCATGATTCATGATTATGATAGCTTGCATCATCACTTCGACCTCCTAAACAAAAATGCATCATCTGCAGATTGTTTGTGTAAAATAGAGATTAAAAACACGAATGAACAAGTATATTTAGGAATTTTAATAGATAATCAGTTTAAGTGGAATAAGCATATTGATAAGGTATGTGGGAAGTTAAGATCGGGGATGTAATAGCTTGCAAAATAATAAATCACTTTTGTAAATCATAAGCAAACACAAGGTTGTACCTGGTCCCTCCCCGTTGCGTAGTCGAGTCAATTATTAGATATGGTGTTCTGGTTTGGGGTTTTACAACTGATACGCACTTCAGTAAAATTGATTCAATACAAAAAAGAATATTTAAAATCATCTGCACGGATAGGGATTTACGTGTGAGAGAGTGTAAATTATTATTGTCGAGGCAAATTCATTTTTTTAACGAATTATTTTGAACAAAAGTTCAAGATTCCGGTGCAGCATTCTTATCAGACTAGAAAATATAGAGATAGTTATGTTGTTCCAGGTATGCAATTTTACGATGCCTATGGGTGCCTCTCTTCCTGAATTAATTAAAAAAACAATAATTAAAAATATGGGTTGTAGAAAATTTGGATTATTAACTGGTGTCAAATTCTGTGGAATAATGCGCCTTTTCATGTGTTTCTGCTTTCTCTTTTGTGTAATTAAAATTATTATATTATTTGTGTCTTTATATTACTTTGAACTGTGTAACGGTTAAGAGATTTAATGATCTGAGAGTGTTTTTTTTTTATTTTATGAATTTAGTAGCCCTGCCAACAAGTCATTGATGGTTTAGCGGGGCTACGTTGAAATGTATTCCATTGATAATAAATTTAAATAAATTTAAAAAATATACTTTCAAAATTATCTCGGTCGGTGGTTCTGTCTTCTTATAAATGTGCATGTACAGTTTGATTTCCTACCAGTTACCGAAGTCACTGTTTCAACAATTAGATGTAGACAAGACAGGTACCTACCGAGAAAATAAATTTGTTATAACTTCTAGAATACAACCAGATACATTTTTTAAGTGATCTATGCTGGCACAATATAAAGAAGAGGGCAACACATGAAGAAGATAACAAAGAGGTGAAGAAAGACAGTCAACCTGGTCGATGAAAATTAAGTTTTTAATTATATGCCTTTTATACTTTCATGATGACATTGGATTTGGATTTACTAATATGCCTGCCATGGTTACCAATTTCAAGCATTTATGTGTGCTGGAAATTGTGTTAGAAGGGCTGACATACACATATCGTATAATCTAGTGGAGCGGTCGCTCCACCCAGCCAAGTCGTACCGTACACTCACAGTCACTCAACATACCGTAAATGCCTAATAAACCGAGGAGCAGACCAAACACTTTTACTGTAAGCAACAACATGGCATTTTCGGCCTACTGGATCATAAAATTGGAAAATCTCACATTGTTGTGAAATATCTTAATTTCGAGCTATGGCCCACCCCACTCCATATACTAAATTTGGGAACAATAGGTTATGCCATTAGAGTGCTAGAGGGCCGTGAAAACAGTGAAATTACACCCCTTTTAAAACCTATCTGATGATATCAGGAAACACCGCTATCACCGCCACAGCCTAAACGGCTTAGCCGATCGATCTGAAATTTTTACCACATGTGCACTTTTGGCGTCTGAGGTGCCTTTTTATAAATCAAACCGGTAGTCGCCATTTTGAAACCGGAAGTGAAGTCATATCTCAAAAACGGCTTAACCGATCGGAACGAAATTTGCGCCAATCGATTCAGACGGTCCTCTTTATGAAATAACAATAGTTAAATTAAAGTTTTCTAATTACTGAAACCGGAAATGACGTCATAGTTTAGAGAAATCTGCTTAAATTCACTTCCCTTTATATAAAAACCAACTATATATTCAGAAGGCTTATAATGAAATATTAGTATTTATATACATATTAATACCTACAATGTGTAAGAGCTTTCAGCCGCCATTTTGAAAACCGGAAGTGATGCCATATCTCGAAAACGGCTGGACCTATTGGAACGATGCTTTCGCAATTCTTCATGGCATATCACTTTAAGTTTAAATTTAGCTCCAAACAATATTTTTTTAGTAACTAATTCGGAAATGGCGTATTTTTTTAAAGGAATTAGCCATTGTTGCCCTAATAAGTTTTACAAATTGTGTAAATAAACTAAAAAAATAAGTGATATCCCCATAAAAAAACACTCCGTGTAAAAAAAACAGCCAAGTCTCTTCAACTAAAAAAAATATTATGAAATCTAAAAATTCTGCACTGAAACGTAGTGATATCAAAAAATGAGCCAAGTCAAAACTTTATTTGAAAATTAAAAAATACTTGGAGCATCGTTTTTTAGGGCATTGTAGGTATAGGTACTATAAGTATATGTATTTATATCTAGCCTATACTTCTAAGCTATTTATATACACGATGCGCCAAGTATTTTTTAATTTTCAAATAAAGTTTTGACTTGGCTCATTTTTTGATATCACTACGTTTCAGTGCAGAATTTTTAGATTTCATAATTTTTTTTTTTTAGTTGAAGAGACTTGGCTGTTTTTTTACACGGAGTGTTTTTTTATGGGGATATTCTTTAGTTTACTGACAGAATAAACAATTGTTTCAACAGGAATTATTATAATATCATTTGCGCTGGCCTCTAGTAAGTTTAGCCATGGAAAATCGGACACCAACAAATTCTAATTATTTGAAATAACAATCCTAAAATGAAGAATCATAATAATTATTATGGATAGGATGTTTAGGACATATGAAACGTCAAAAAGGCAGGCAAAAAGTACCTTAAATTTTAAGGTTTTTAAGGCTTAAAACTAAAAAAGGCAACAAAGTCCCGAAAAATGATTAATGAAATTTTATGTTACCTATCTAATATTCGCCAACATATTATTATTCGAATTTTCGGTTTAGGAGTTGGACTTGGAGTAATATATTAAAATTAACTTAAATTTGTGTATGAATGTGTCAATGTATTAAGTGTCAATTGTTGATGGTCATCCAAATGGTGGATGGAAATTTTATAAATTGTGGTCTAGACCAAAATTCATAAAATTGTTTTAACTTGCAACAAGCATTTCATATTATTTTCTCCAATAATTTAGAAAAAGGACAAAAAGACCTTAAATTAGCAAGAAAAGGACTAAATTCAAAAAAATAGAAAAAAGGCATTTGCAGGCAAAATGAAACACATATTTTTGGAATCAGGAACACATGAAACATATTTATATCAATATTTATTTATATCATTTTTAGACGTGTATGAACAAAAAAATAAAAATCATGAACAATGGTTTGAAATAGTACGCGGGTAAAGGCCTTGGTTCAGGGGCTTACATCCGGTTCCGGTTTAAGTAACCATAGCAACCAATAGCAAGCAAGTAGCAACCTTTGGGAGCAACGCATAGCAACACGAACCAACATTCATTCTCATTAGGAAATCCGTTTTAATTTAATTAATTATATTAGTTGTAAGCTCAATTTTAATACTATGTGATTTTATGTTATAATAGGTAGAACTATGAACGAATTGAGAAAGTGCAGAGAATCATCTGAAATACGAGGAAAATTAAACATTGGCAAGGAGTAAGTAAGGTGAACATAACCTAAAAACTTTCAATTCTCTTTCTGAGGTGGGATTCTATAACGGGTGTGACTACGATCCCGACAGCCGGGACTTTCAGGTTAAAAAAATAGTCCCGACCGTCGGTTTTACTGGGCAGCCTAAGGAATAAAACTCTCTATGGGTAGACAAATTCGAACTGGGCAACTTAAAAAAAATTACTCTATGGTTAGGCAGAATTAAAACTTGTGAAAATTACAAATAAAAAAAATGTGCTCCCGGCCGGATTCGAACCGACGACCTATTGCACCGTGGTCCAGTACGCTATCCATAGCACTATCTGGACGGTCATACTGAATGCCGTTCTTAACCAGTATATAAATAAACAAGGCCAGTCGGGACTATTTTTTTTAACCTGAAAATCCCGGCTGTCGGGATTTTAGTCACTACCTTCTATAACTCCATTGCGATCGCTTAGCAATTTCTTCCATAACGATTAGCATTGAAATAATTGCTAAGCAGTCGCAATGGAGTTATAGAATCAGGGCCCTGACCCTTCTTGGTAGTGACTAAAATCCCGACAGCCGGGATTTTCAGGTTAAAAAAATAGTCCCGACTGGCCTTGTTTATTTATATACTGGTTAAGAACGGCTATCAGTATGACCGTCCAGATGGCGCTATTGATAGCGTACTGGACCACGGTGCAATATTTGTAATTTTCACAAGTTTTAATTCTGCCTAACCATAGAGTTATTTTTTTTAAGTTGCCGAGTTCGAATTTGTCTACCCATAGAGAGTTTTATTCCTTAGGCTGCCCAGTAAAACCTACGGTCGGGACTATTTTTTTAACCTGAAAGTCCCGGCTGTCGGGATCGTAGTCACACCCTCCGTTCTTACCTAGACCAACCGCTACTTAACCTAGATAGAGGCTATTTTATGTACTTAGTACTTAGTCCTGTGTACTTAGTTAACATCACATCTAATTACAATTAACTATCAAGTCTGTACCTAGTAGGTAACACAAGAAACACCGGTTTTAAGTACCTACCTACCTACCTAGGTAGTACTACCTACCTGGAGCCCAAGTCTTGAAAAAAGCGTTTTGAAACCGTCTGGCGTTTTCATTGATCAAAACGTAAAAAAGTTAAAGGCTAAGGTATAGTCGTCAACTTTTTTACGTTTTGATCAATGAAAACGCCAGACGGTTTCAAAACGCTTTTTTCAAGACTTGGGCTCCTGGGGTTCCCATAAATCGCGTTCAAATAGCATTGAGGGAGGAGAATCATGGCATCATAAATAGCAACAATTTGCGATTTGTCAGCGATTTGACGCCACCTACCACCATTATAAACTGCCCTTTGTAGTTACTTTGAGGTGCTGAGTCGCACGACAATCGCGCAAATTATTGAAGTTGAGATAACTTGATTGTCGCACGACTCCGACTCCGCCTTTTTTTATCGTTTTCCAGTGTTAAATCGCGAAACTGAAAGGTTTGAGATTCATGGGAATCAATCTGCATCTGTTGCACTTGCACGTCGAGCTTGCTCGGAACTGCTCTATGTCTCTCCAATTGCACTCCTATAAATGTATCCTGTAGATCTACGAACTGCTGGGAGCAGTTCTAATCAGCCCAGGCGCGTAGGAATAGGGGGGGGGGGGGGAAGGGGGGAACGTACCCCCCCCCCCCCCTCTCCCCCCCTGCTAGAGATTCTGAACACCCCAGATAATATCACCTCTATAATACACATTTATTATTTATTATTTATTTACTTAACAACTTTGAATTAAAATACATTCCGTGGCTGTACATCATAAATATAGGTAGCACTAAAACACATTAGTTAGTACAGTTTAAAATATCATTAAAATATTGCATGTCCTTCGGGAAATCTGCCATTTGGCCTTGAGGTAACTTGTTCCATAGTCTTATCGTCTGCCCTAAGAAAGAGCATCGTCCTATGTCCGTATTGTAACGGGGAACAAAGATTTTTTGCATGGTCATGCCGACCGATGAACTTGGCAGGGGCAATGAGACGGTTTATATCCCCATGCCAGGAAGTTCGCACAGGACTTGTAAAGACACCGAAGAGCAGCCCGGGATCTACGAAGTTGGAGGGGGTCCCACTTCAAACTTGATTAAGAGATGAAAGTACAGATTTGCTTCATTATGAGGTTGAATTCTCAAAATTTTCTCAAGTTTTGCAAAACTAATTGAATAGAGGTATTATTCAATGAGACAACTCATTTATTCATTTGTCCAACGTGATCATCCTCATGTATAAAATAAAATAACTCCACATTAAACTATTTGATATGTACGAAACACATTAGGTACAGATTTTTCTTATTGCTTACGTATTGCTGTTACTTCTTACAACCTTTTTCAAAGGTATTCCAAATCGATCACATTGATCACAAGAATTAAAAAATTAACAGATTATATTGTTGCATTTTGTCTAAAGTTTCCCCAAGAATTTTGCATATATCACACATTTTAAATTTCTTTAAAAAAAATGATAAAATAGCTTCAAATTCATTTCTTTTGTACAAAAAATTCAAAATTCAATTTCCTCACATCCATCGATCCCCGATAAAGTTGACCCCCACTCAAAATAAAGTTCCTACGCGCCTGAATCAGCCCGACGAACAAACCTACTAGAAGCATGTTGTACATTGTAAATTAATTAGGTAGGTACCTTACCTACATCAATTTCCTATAGTTTCCAGTTAACTGGATTGCCAGTGAATATTGGCCAACGACCTAGAGGATGTAATGGTCGAGCGAGTCATCGCGCGCTCTCCGTTACTAATCACTCTTTACGGCGCCCCATGTCTGTTATTCCAACTTCTCATCACCAGGTATGAAAACCAGTCATGAGTTAGTACTTTTGTTGGTCACCTAGTATTTAAGACATGTAATTTTTAGAGAAGAAATTTGGTTAAAATCTCCAATTATTGTACATTCACAGGCTGACTATACTGTGTGGAGAAGGTCCGCTGACCACACCTCTCTGCCTACAAGACTAGAAGAAAACTTCCATTCTACTGCGGAACATTTTCCTGACAAAAGATATTTTCCTACTTATAAAGACACTTTTAACAACTCAATGTTTGGTACAAGTCCTTTACAGGAAAGCTCAACTCTTTCTTCCCTCTCAGAAAACACAGATCGAATGATTACCCCTTATCAGTCTTTTCTTGTGGACAGAAAAGCTGTAGACTCTAGTACCAGTGAACCAAATCATTGTACAGATTATTTACTGCATTCTGAGGACACAATGGATTTCAATAGAGAATATTCCTGTCCTGAAATGCTGGACCGAACTTGGACTGAAGAGGAACTAATACGCTACTGTGACGAAGTTGAGAGTGAAGGATCTCTAGAGAATCTGTCTGAAAGTAGTCTTGGAGAGCAAATTTTAACTATGGCGCAAGCTGATCAGTCCAAGGTCACATCTCTACTCGAACCAGGGCTGAAGAATAAACCACCTCTACCCTTCAATTCAGACTCACAGGATCTACTTGGTTCCACTGAATCTCTGCTAAGTGCCAGGCTGCAAGAGGCTGAACGTGAAACTGATTTGCTTCTAAATCAATTGGTTGAGCGCAATCATCAGACCAGTAAAGAATGTCTGACTAAAAAGGGAAGTCAGCCATACCATAACATTGAATGTTCTAGCTGGCTTCCAACCAATCATAGCAGCGTTCAGTCACCTTCAGGAGACTTTCTTAAATCGGCAAAGTTATCTTTTGAGAACAGGGATCAAGAGAAATTGTCACATTATCATATAGAAAATACAGAATTGCTACCTCATTCATTGAGCTCCAAGGCTTTTACAACTGGACAATCAAGTTCAAAGAATTTTGCTATTGAATGCCAATTAAGAAAGCATGAGCAACAGCTTCCAAAAGCTCCAGAGGAACTGCGATCGATGTCTGAGCTTCGCATGCACCTAGAAAATGCTAGTAACATCGAGCACTCAGAAAATGCCCAATCCTTGTCAAATGTATCTCAAGACCAAGGATATCAAAATGACCTCAATGTCATACAGTTTCTTAATACAAGTGAACCATCATCGGCATTATTAAACTTGGGCACTGCATCTAAAGAAATACCATGCACTATTGTTAACGGCAATCAAACAAATAATAATCCAAGTGTTGGAAAACCTTCAAGTGTCTGCCCACATCTAGTCAATACTGATGACCGTAACTCTACGCAAAATGCAATACTTTCTGAAACCAACCAGGCAGGACTCGAGAGTTCTGACCAATCATCTAAAAACATGTTGATGCTAATAGACATGGACCAAGTCATTGATAGTCCAAAGACAACCATTCAAAGAGCTATACCCACGTATGAAGAGATCATTGGCTCAGTTCCTGCATCTGTGCGCGAGTCTGAAATTAAGGACTGGACTAAAGACTGCAATCCTGACAATATCAGCACATACAACGATATCGTAAACATTCTGAAAGTACTGGAAAGTGAAGAAGATAAGCCAAGTAAACAAATTATTCTGTCCATATAGATATTAGTATTAACTTTTAAAACAACTAAGGGTCATTGTTTTAAGCATTATTTTACTCCGTTGTAACGCAATAGTATTGGCATGCATTTATTACGACCCATAATACTATCTCCCACTTGATGACACTGAATGCAATTTATCATTTAAATTAACTAGTCCCAATGGACTACACTTATCATTCAGAACTTAGTACAAGCAAACAAATACATCATATATCTAGAAAACTTGCTTACCTAGTGCTGAATGCATCATAATCATTTGGTTAATGTAGACAAGAAATACTAAACCTTGTGTTGTCCTAAACTAAACTAGGAAAACGCTCTGACTAACGCGTTGATGAGCGAGCACGGATATACGCGCAACACCTTGAACCGAAATTCTGTCTATCGTAAATTTCCTTAAAGCCAATAATTCTTGAATTTCGTCACAGACTTGTATGTAAATCTTTAAACATTCCTTAAATATTGGTCCCAATAACCATGCAAAGTTTTAAGTTGATCGATCAAACAATTCCTTGTTAATTTTAAAAAATCACAGTATCTCGTTCAAAAAATATACCTGGGCCACTCATATGATATAAGTGTGTTTACACAATATAAGATCGGTCAGTTGAACAGTCATCAGTTTCATATGCGTTTGAAAGTTTCTGATCTAACGTCCTTGGAACTGAGGCTCGAAGTTGCCGTGATCAAAATATTTACGAGAATTTGACAGCCAACACGCAAAATGTCCGAAAACTTTCAATAACTTCTGGATTTAAGCACAGATTAGTCTGAAAATTGTCACAAATACAGATAATGTTAGTCCCAATGACCATGCAAAGTTTTAAGTTGATCGCTCAAACGGTTACTACTAGTTTTAAATTTCAAAAATCACATGAAAGATTTTTTTTTTAAATTTTAACCAATGTGTGGATTTGGCTGAAACTTTGCAAGATTGGGGACAGTGTTGGTCGTAATGACTTGTCAAAATTTCAAATTGATCAAACCAACCAATCAAAAGATATTTTTTTTTAAATTTGAACCAATCAGTGGATTTAAAAAAAAATAGGGTCTGCAACGCCCAGAAATGTTCTGTACATGTGAGCAAAATTTCATCTCAATTGAAGAAAAGCTCTGACCTGTAAAGCCTCAAAAACAAACAAACAAACAAACAAAAAAAAAAGGTCCGTGCCAAAAGAGCCAAAAGGAGACGCTCGCTCAAAAATTATTATGATGAGTAGAGAACTAACTTACACTAACTTATGTTTGTAACTTAAACTAACTCAGTGCATATTTATCTACAGTACACTGCTGGCAAGCCTTAGATGACGCAACTTCTTCAAACATTACTTATTTACTGCCTGAATGCCATCCACAACGTACTAAACAAGAGAGTCTCCACACATCCTCCAATATCACAGATGTCTTTGCATACTTAGACAAGATTGATAGAGGCTGCAGCAATGTGTCTGAGAAGGAAGTGAAGTGTGCAGGTGACGCATCCATAAAGTTGGAGGATCTACTGAGTATGAGCGTGGTCGATCTTGCCCACATGGTTTTTACCCTGCGGTTCCAGACCGAAGACAAGACTAAGAGCGTCAAGGCACTGAAAGCAGCACTAAAGCAGGAGCGAGAAGAGAGGCTGCAAGCGAGTCAGGAAGCAGAGAAGAACCTGAAACTTAGGCTGTCCGAGCAAAGAGACCATTACGAGAACACAGTTTCCAGACATCAGAAGTTTATTGACCAGGTACCTAATAGTTATTAGCTTTCGTATTATTTAATTTAATTTTGCTTAATATTGTTTATTTATTTAATTTTGACAACTTTAATGTCATGAAGGCAGGCATGATGGATTTCTGTCCTCGTTTGAATTTCTTCAAGCTGTTATGAAAGCCCCAATTTGATTAAACTTCCAGGCTTGTCAAGTAAGTTCATCATGCAAGATGGACCATATGGACCACTTGAATAGGAAGATTTATTTTAATTATAACCAATGAATGGATTTCAATTAAATCAGGGTCAGCAAACAGAATAGGTGGTCCGAACACATGTGCAAAATTTCAGATCTATCGGTAAAACAGTACTAGGTATTGTACTGCTCCTAGTAGCTGACAAAAAAAAAAAAAAAAAAAAAACAGAGGCCCATGCCAAAACCCCAAAAGGAGTTGCTCGCTCAATAATCTTCTCAAAACGCCCTGACTCCTGCAGGGGCTCATAACATTACTGCATTTCTGTTCAGCTGATTGTGGAGAAGAAAGCTTTGGCAGGAAAGTTCGAGAATGTTCTGTGCGAGATGAAGAGTCTAGAAGAACGACATGTGAAGAAGCTCAAGGTCATTGAGGAGAGGCATGCTATCGAGGTGCAACGAGCCAAAGACACTCAGGCTGCAGCCAACAAAATGCGTATGGAAAGCTGGGTCAATACCAAGACAAAGAAAATAAAGGTAACTTCATTTTGAATGAAATACTACTTCATGATGACATATCTTAAGAACTTTCAATGATCAATTGATTTTATTTACTTAGGAACTGACAGTAAAAGGCTTAGAACCTGAGATGATTCGAATGACAACATCACACCAACAAGAGCTGAGTGAGCTGCGGCAGTTACATCAACACGAGTTGAAGGAAGTGGAGCTGAGGGCAGCTCGCAAAGCTGAGTCCACGATGGAGTTACTCAGACAGCAACTCTGTCAAGAAAAGGAGGATGCATTGGATAAGGAGAGAGATCTCCTGAAGCAACGGTGATTAACTAACTCGGATTATTACGTTCAGTGTAGCTAAAGAATATTTTATTTAACACTGGATACACTTCGGATTACAGCCCATCTTTATACTGATCAACCACAGATGTTTTAAATAATATAACCAGTCTTCAACTTGTTTACTTTTAACGCACAAGTGTGTCATCTGACTATGGCACTCATTGCAACTTAAAACATTTCTTTAAAACATTGTCCTCTATATTTCAAACCCACTTTCTTACTTAAATTTACTTCATTCAATCAAATATTGTTTTGTAATTTCTGCAATCATCGCAATGTTAAGTTTTGTTGACTTTTTTTGTTGAGCTAATGATGACACAATAACAAATTACAAGCAAGTAATTTTACATACAAATTAACTTGAATCCATCTATAAAGCAAGATCTTACTTCTCTACTATCTAGCTTTTAGCATTTGATGTTGATACCTAGGATAGGAGGTGTCGGTACACAGCTAATTGCACTTGATAAATCACAATAGTAGGTATGTATTCCTGCCTGCACATGAAATCATTTGAACTCTTGTTTAGGATTGCCAAACAAGCAGAACATGAAGACTTGTTGTATCAGGAGCATCGACATCGTCTGCTTAACGAGATCCAACGAGAGAAACAGCGACTTGAAAGGGAATTTCATGAAACAAAGCATGATGATGCCAAGGCCATCGAGCGACTTAAACTGGAACATCAAGAGGCTCTAGACACTGCTTCAAGGAAGCACATGGTGAGTTAAATGCAAGTTGTGAATGCGAGTTTGCCTACAACTAGCTTGTACCACTAGTGGGACAATGTGTATTTGCTAACGTTCCTCTCTCCATTAGAAATAACTGTGTTGTGATGATGCAGTCCATTTTATATGATTGTACTTATATATTATTTGTTTAATAGTAGGTAGAGGTATAATCAAACATCTTCAGATTAAAAAGATCGGCTTTATTTGTCTTCGTTGACAGAGCGAGCTCCGCAGAATGAAGGAGGCCTCTGAAGCAGAAAGGGAAGTGTGGATGCGAGATTTCAAGAAGCAGAAGGATGTTGAGGCTAACGAGAGAGAAGTGCAATGCAGGGAGGAGTTACGCCGTGAGAGGGACAAACAGATCGAGTTGGTGATCGATCGGCTCACTGAAGAAGCAACTCAGGCCAAAGCAGCCTTGGAACAAACTGCTAACAATAAAATCAGGTTCATTATAACCTTTCATTTTGTTATAAAGTTATGGATAGGTTATTTTTTGAAATACCAACACATCTTATATTCTATTACCTATGTGGGTACCTACCTACTGTCAGAAAAATTGTTTTGAGATTAATTTTTCATACACTAAGATAATAATATAATAGTCAATAATCTAACATGCTGTATGTTGATGAGTTTTACAGATGAATTTAAATATTAAATGCAACTACAGTTTTGTTATCATGATCATGGTTGTTTTTGTTATTGTGTAGAGTTACTGACCTTTCATGTCTCCAGATGTCTTGATTATTACTGGTCAAGATCTGGAAGGTGTTCCCACTTTGACAATCCAGATAGTGGCACTTGCTTCTTTTTTGGTTTCCTGATTCACTGAGACTGTCAACAAGCCAGACTGAGACAAGCACCTAGATACATTCCTGTGCTCTGCAATACATCTACCTAGAGGAAGAGGTGGGGGGAGTAATGACTCATTCTTGGAATGTGCAGGAAACTTAAGGAGAAGTTTGAGGCAGACCTACGGGAAGCGGAAGAGTCCGAGCACACAGCTAAAGCAAAATACACAATGATAAAGACTCAACTTGGAGAACTCGAAGACAAAATTGCACAACTCAAGACCGCTAATCGACAACTCGAGAAGGAACTTACCGAAGAGAGAAAGGTTTGTATGAAACAGGTTCCAACTTTCCTTAATTTTTATTAATTACGTATAGTTTTAAGAAAAGCAAGTTGGCCCAGGCAGTAACACTATGGACTTGTTTTCCGTTGATCTTGGGTTAGATTTTATTTTTCAACCAAATACCTAAATCAAGCGGAAAAGTAGAAGTACTAAAGGGCATTACTAAAGGGTACTAAAACCATTAGATTCGAGCGAGGGGGATCACAAGCGGAGGACGTGAACAAGGAAAAACAAGATCATTACGTCGATTGCATCCCCGATCTTGCTCAACGATACAAAATTAAAGAACAATACTGGAGCGTTACCGGTCTCCTTTTAGGAGCTAGAGCTTCAATTCCGGATTTTTTTACAAAATTTCAAAAATCACATTTCATTTCTTCTTTGGTTCTCGTAGATCAAATAGTTTTATCAATTTTAAAAGATTCGTCTAGTATATTGCATTATCATTTATATAATAATTCATCTTAGTTTGTATATTTAGTCTTTACTTAATTAATATTTGTCACATTTTGTATCCATTAGAATTATACTATTGTAAGCATGCTGGATCCTAGTGGTCATCCTTGTATTGGACAGCTGTCATTTGTTTTATAATACCTAAATGAATTTCTCTCTTGATAGTATTCTGCACTCACTTAATAAAAAAGTACCTACATTCAAATTAATTGACATGTAACAACTGTGACATTTTGAAAATACTAGTTTTTAGTTTATTTTAATTACCATATCACTGCTCTTAAATTTAAAAATAAATCTATTTGAATTTTGAATTTGAGATAAATTGAGTGATACCTTTGGTGATATCTTGGTATTAGATATTGTTAACTCAAGGCTGTAGCCTGTTTTCGCGTTGTCTGTCTGCGATCCTTTGGACATGATTGAAACTAGATGATATATTTCTACAGAACATGATATTCTGAATCCATTATCCAGCGATACATTTCAAATCTTTAATTTTTTTGATTCGACACAAAAACTCTAGAAACAATTTGATATGCTTCCAAACTGCAACATTCAATTGGCTTTTGGATTTGATCCACATTGTATAATTTTGTTTTGTACCTATAGGAAAATAAATAATTTTCTTAAACTCCTTTCAGATTTCAGAGTCTCTGACAGCAGAGCGATCTCATGTGAAAGACGTGATTCGGCAAGAGTTCTCCACGCGGACCTCCACGCTCGAGCAAGAACTAGCCCGACTGCGGTCCGAGTTGGCAACCAGCGCCACCAAGTTTTCCGTCGAACTTGCCACATTTCAGAGCATCAAGGAGCACGAGATGCAGGCCGTATATGCCAGAGTCAAAAGCACCATTGCACAGAGAGATGCATCTATCGAGGAGCTGACGGCCAAATGCAAGCAGCTAGAAGCATTGGTGGAGGCTCAGAGGAAGGAATTTCTTCTCAAATAAGTGGTGAGTTACAATGAATGTACTTTTTTATAAATGTGTATTCTAAGATTTCTTTGTATACAAATATATCACACTGCCACTTTGACTTATGGTACCTATACGAAGCGACTTGTTTAACTCTGTAGCAAAATACATTTTGTACATATAATTTAACATTTAGTAAATAACTAGTAACATGATTAAATTCAAATATATAGCTTTCAACAATTGGTTCAACCCTCCTCGGGTACCTTCCTAATCCATTTTCTAAATAAAATCATTTGTTTTACAAAACGATCTGCACCATAAAGCAGTGTACTATCAAATATGTAGAGCTGATGAGAAATGTGATCAAGAGAGATTGGTTTCTGAAGCAAGCAGTAGCAGCTGCTGCTGCCAGCGATGGACTAACCACATATTCCCTCTTGGGCAACACAAGTGGTTGTTGGTTCTGAACTCGAAACACTGCTGATCTCTTCTCGGATGATAGAAGAAGCAATTGTTCATCAGAGATGACGCTGGCTGCCAATGGAGTCAGGTGAGAGAGTTGGTCAATTGAGAATTCCTGATGATGCCAAGAAACAGCGTTATTAAACATTGCCAGATGCTGTAATAATAAAATATTAGCAAGAACTAGACTTGAACAAGAAAACTATATTACTTTGAAAATATGAGGCGGGATACAATTGATGGCTCGGGGTTGTAATCCAACGAACTCTTGAGCGCGAACAAGCTGCCAGTCTTGAGCCAGCAAACCTGGATGCAAGAGAGGAGAAACAATTAACATACAATTTCTCGAAATGCACAAGTCTGTTATTACAATATAAATTCTATCAACCTGCTGGAATGTCTCCAAGCACTGTCAAATCTTCAGCACTCCAGAAAGCTGGTGGGCCGAATGCGTTCTCCTCCTTGGCTAACTTGACTAACTTGTCAACACATCCTGCATGGCAGTTGCTTACATGGCCCAAGCTTGCCACCACATCAAGGAATGATGTACCTGCAATCTTGCGCAGTTGGTGTATTGGAATATCGCAGGCAATCCGGCCCAGTGCTACCAACGTTACCACACTCATTGTAGAAACATCCGAGTTGTGAGATACGAAGCGCTCGGACAAAGTTTCCAGCTGAGAATAAAATACAATTACACAATAAGCCAATTTCTTTATAAATCCTACTTGTAAATATTGCTCACCGAGACTCACCAGTATCAAATGTTTGAGCTCTCGACCTAACACAGCCAATGTGTCCAAAGTGTGTGGCAAATCAAGACTCAAATTTAACGCTTTGACGTCTCCCAACTCGATCGCCTGTACAAGATGACCCAAGTGAAACAGTTCCATATGTACTTGCTCCTGTAACAAATCAAGTCATGCAGAATGGTGTGACACATGTATTAATGTTGCTGTGATATTTTGCAACTGAATGGAATTAAATTGACAAGACAATCGTTATAAACTACCAGATCTACCTTTCGGGTTCGTGCCAGTATCTTCATGTAAATGTCGTGATCCATTCGTAGATTGCCTAGTGTCTCCAGGCAGTTGTGCAGCTCAGTCACAGACATAATTTCAATATCCCGCGTAGAGAGTGCCAACCCTGCACTTAGACCCATTGATCTTATAGCATCACAGCTCACCTAGAAGCAGATAAGCGTCGTTCAATTCATTCATGCGCATTGCTGATCTCCATTCAGCATTTAGATCCGGTTGTACAACGTCCCGATCAAGCTAGCAATAGGATTTATCGGTAGTAACCTTGGCAATAGCCACTGAACCCCAGGGCCCTTATTCTCGAAGCGATGTTAGTTTGGGTTAGCTCGTAGGGCCATAAGAAATATCATTGGCCTGGTTAACCTGTCAAAAAGCTTTGGGAATGACCCCCCAACTATCTCGACTGTTCAAGTCAACTTTAGGCTAAAGTGAACTTTATCGTACTTATCGGGACATGGTACAACCTTGCCTTCGTCAGTCTACAATCATTCTAAAGGAATTAAACTTCCTGATTTTTCAGTAGCATCTCAACAAGATACTCCGCATTTTGTACCTTTTTCTCTATTCGATTATCATCGTCATTCTTTCCAGCAGTCGAGATTACACTTGGTGTTCCTCCGAGAATACCTTTAAATGTATTGGGAGAAGTATCCTGGTTATTAACTGAAAGAAATAGGCATTGTGGCAACAATACAGAAGTGTTTATGCTTTTCAAAAAAATAAGTAGCATGATCATATTACCTTCATTTTCAAGATCTCTCTTAGTTATAGTTTTCTTTTCCCTTCTAAAATTGTCAATCTCATTGTCCAATGGATTTTCCGTGAATATTTCAGCTGTTGCAGGCATTCCTGTGGTACTGGAAGTGTTAATTTCCTTGTGAAGTTCATCTTTTGTTGATATTTTCTTTCCACGATCATCATCCAGCGTTAATGTTACAGATTCTATTTGGCCATCTTGTTGGGTTTGCTTTGGTTCCTCCTTATTTGTTGTAGTTTCTAATACTGTGTGTTTGGTTGTGAAATCAACCAGTTTCTTTGGTCGGACTTCTTTTGGCTGAACAACCTCGATCTTATTTCCCTCATTTACAGGTTCCAATCCGGAAAGCACTTTGACCTGATGGTCACTGTTCTCAAACATCCTTACACTGGCTATCAGTACATTAGCAGATAATACAGTGCCCAGTTGCGATTGACTGGCATACAGATATCTGCGCAATAATGATTGCACGACTCCCCGATACTCCTCACCTTCTTCTCGCGCAAGAATATTCTGACACACCTGGCATGACACATTGTAGTTAGCAATTTTGTATGTTCCTTTAGTTTCAGCTTCACCCCAAGGTCAATTATTGTGACTATGTTTCCTGAACATCGTCATAACTTGGGAACATTCAAATTAATCAAAATGTGAAAGATGGTTTGCATTGATATCTCCGAGTTGACATGATCTAATTAATAAATAAGAAAACAAATGCTATCTTATCTACATTTTTGTGTCCTTATTTGAGATATTGCTCAAATATACCTAGTTATATCATTTTGAGTTAAGTTCGTGCACAAATATTATATTTATGAGTTAATAGTGCTATTTTGAAGGTTAACTCGGAAATAGCTATTCCCATATTTTCATTAGTACTTCTTCCTACTAGCACAATATTTATGAAATATAATCACAGGAATTTACTACTGGATTTTAATCAAAGCAGAACACTCCTCAAAGCTTTACTTTGTGTCCTTCAGCCAAGAGACCAATTAAATTCCGAATTATATAATATCATGCTTACCTCAACAAAAGAAATAGGTTCGTGAATACCCATCCAGATAATGTTCAAATGATATGAGGTTTGCTCGATGAGGGAGTCGGCAGCATCATTCCATTGTTGGGCTGGGATTGAATCCAATACTTTGCTCGGCAAAGGTAGTAATAAGTCTCCCAGAGTAGCTAAAGTGTCACTCCGCCATTTATCAGGCGGGCTGAAAGAAATTGAGATTTAATTACGCGGAAACTCACTTGGCAAAACTCATCCGTACTTAGACAACTCAGTCTTACCCAAAAGAGTCTTCAATTAGTTTGGACCACCCCTGACGACCCAACCGATTTGAGCAGATAGTTTTTGATCGACCGTCGGTTAAAGACTCGATATACAACTTGAAGGCAGCCGGCTCAATAAATCTGATCAACTCAAGTGGTATAAACTGTAGGAGACTCCCCAAACCAATCAACTCATCGATGCCAATGGGATAAGCCTTATATGCATGTTCATAAAGCATATCATACTGTAATCAAAATATTCGTAATTATTTTGACATTGTAGCAAAATACATGCATATTATTATTAGTGCAAGAAAAGATTGATAGATGGAGACACACTACTGAAGAATTCGGAATGCGGATTAGCCAAGAAAAGAGTGAGATACTGGTATTGGAGAGGAAGGCAACAAGGAACGAGAAGATCAAACTACGACGAGGCATGGAATTGGTGGAGAAGGGAGAATTCAAGTACCTTGGGAGCTGGTTAACGAAGGATGGAAAGATAGGAAGAGAGGTCACAGCAAGAGTTCAGCAGGCTAACTTGTTTTACCAGCTAGTGAGAAAGCTTCTCTGGAATGAGCCTTTCCCTCAGCAGTGTAAGGTACTTCTTTTCAAGACCTACTTTGCCCCAATACTTACATATGGGTCGGTCACCTGGGCTGTTGGGGGAAAGGAGGAGAGCCAGTTACAAGCAGCAGAAATGAAGTTTCTACGGAGTGCGCAAGGATTAACGAAGATGGACAAGATCAGGAGTGAGAAAATTAGAAGGGACTTGAATGTGGAAAGGCTGACTTTTAAATTGGGTAGAGAGCAGCTACGGTGGTTTGGGCATATGAAAAGGATGCAAGGGAATAGAATACCAAGGCGGGAGTTTGAAGTGGCCAGGAGTGGCAAAAGGAGAGTGGGAAGACCGAGGGAGAAGTGGAGCGAAGTGGTAGCAGAGGATGTGCGAGAGAGATTGGAGAAGTGTGAAGAAGTAGAAGAGGAGAGTTGGTGGGAAGACAGGAAAAAGTGGAAGAAGCTGGTGGAGAAGAAAGAAGAAGAGCCAAGCTTGGCCAGCTGGCTCAGGAGTCCAAGGCCCTAGCAAGTGGTGGCTTTGGCCACCCCCCAAACCAACTATGGAACTGGGCAAAGGATTATTAAAAAAAAAATATTATCCCTAATTAATTAATATTTGCAATGCATTTTACCATAAACTAATGAATACTTTCCTAGACATACAACTAACTACTAAGAACACTTTCTGTGATCGTTAATCCACCTGCTCCCACCCCACCATGCCTCTGGCGCTAGATAGAAGTGTACAGTCACCATGAAGAAGGCCGGACTAACACGTCATCCCTGTATAGTGATTATCACCTTCGCTGTTGCTATAGCGTTGAAGTGTAACCTTCACCATTGCCCAAAACACAGTGGGGTGGGAGCTACCAGGTGCAGAAATTGCGCCACAAGAATTTTAGGAAAATATTCATTAGTTTACGACTTTACCATCAGCAGTGTGGCATAACGGTAGAGAGAGTCTCTTCTGCCTGCAGCTTCAAGCAGCCAAGGTAATGGTTGTTTAGCAATTACTTCTAAGATCTCCATTCGATGCAATGCAGTCTTGACAAAATCGACTGGATAACTAGAGAGAACATAGCCTGCAAAAAGAGTCGGGAAATTTCAATTTTTCTTAAGCACACTAAGATTGGGTTAACAGTTTATTTTTACACATACTAAATAAATAAATTTTAACGTAAAACACATGTTGAGGTAAAAGATTGCATATTAGCATTTCCCTCAGCAGTGCAAGGTACTCCTTTTCAAGACCTACTTTGTCCCAATACTTACATATGGGTCGGTCACCTGGGCTGTTGGGGGAAAGGAGGAGAGCCAGTTACAAGCAGCAGAAATGAAGTTTCTACGGAGTGCGTAAGGATTAACGAAGATGGACAAGATCAGGAGTGAGAAAATTAGAAGGGACTTGAATGTGGAGAGGTTGACTTTTAAACTGGGTAGAGAGCGGCTTTGGTGGTTTGGGCACATGAAGAGGATGCAAGGGAATAGAATACCACGGCGGGAGTTTGAAGTGGCCAGGAGTGGCAAAAGGAGAGTGGGAAGACCGAGGGAGAAGTGGAGCGAAGTGGTAGCAGAGGATGTGCGAGAGAGATTGGAGAAGGGGGAAGAAGTGGCAGAAGAGAGTTGGTGGGAAGACAGGAAGAAGTGGAAGAAGCTGGTGGAGAAGAAAGAAGAAGAGGAAGATCCAAGCTTGGCCAGCTGGATCAGGAGTCCGAGGCCCTAGCAAGTGGTGGCCTTGGCCACCCCCCGACCCAACTATGGAACCGGGCGAAGGATTATTATTATTAAATTCAAATGGACACAAGAATGATTTGAGAAAAACTTGTAATTCATACGACTGGCATGCACTCGTCATTCAGAAATAACTAACTTGTGAATTGTCAAAGAACAATTTTTTACACGAAACTTTACATTTTTTCTATTTCATCAATGATACCCTACCCAAAATATTTGACAATATTATCAGTAAAACCTTTTTTACTTTTTACTTTTTTTTCTAACCAGATCTTAAGTCTTTAAATCCGATAGGTAAGGAGGAAATTCAACTTCCAGGTTTCACTGCCAATCTAATTCATCGCCTGTGACCTAAACTGGATTACTACTCGAGCATCAGCATCAATATAATTTAATTATGCTAATGATTCATTTTGCTATTTGAGACACACATTTTATAGGTACACTCGGCCAAACAAAACTTGAATGTTGACCAAATTTGAATGACTTCTGGTCATGTCCATAACCAATCAAAGCTTGTTATTATCATTGAAATGTGATGTTACCTACTAGAGTGAGACAATGAGATCGCTTAGACTGACTTCTGATGGTGCAATCTTACATTTATCAGCCTATCAGATTTATTGAACATTCAAGTTTTGTTTGGCCAAGTGTACATACTTGTTATCACATTCACGTACCTCCTACTGCATGTATCTCCGATGTATCCAAGCTGTCGAGAGGATTTGATGTCCAAGTTCGTCCAAGATGAGCTTTCATGGCTGAGTAGCGAGTAACAAGGTGTTGTGTACAATATTGCAAACTTTTGGGAAACGGCAAATGAAGAGCTTGCAGCTCTCTATTAAAATGTGACAGAAGATCAACTGCATCAATCTCGTCCATTTTGTCCATCATTTGGCAAGATAATCCCATGAAGAACTCATTATTTACCAACTGGTCCACAGTCCAGCCTTGTCCATTGGCAGGTTGAGTCGACATCAACAATTCTGTCAGCTGGAGAAGAGAACAAATACATGCAACATATTTAGACTATTTTGAGCACAATACGATCATCAATCAAATATTTTGAGCACTTACCAGATGTCTAGGAAGAGATTTTATCTTCGTCCCGTATGGACCATTGTTTAGAGCTCTCAATGAACGTACCATTTCACGAGACAATGACTTGACTTCTCGGGGCGTCACAAAAGTGAAAAATTGGTTTGCTTTCTTATTGTTTAACAAGTTTTCCAATGTACTGGTTTCTCCTGCAACCATAATATTATAGTTACAATATCTTTATTAATTACACAAATTTTTGTCAACTAGCAGATGCTCACCAAGTTGCAATCTTAGTTTTTGCAAGACTGCTAATGAAAGTGTTGGCTCAAAGTCTGGCAAATTGATGGCAAGATCATTCAATACGTTTTGAGGCAATTCCCCAGTCCGATGCTTTGCTATGCTACTTATATACATGGATTTCAGCATTCCTCGCAGCCGTAGAACACTCATCGGCTTCTGTGGATTTAGCCATTTCCCTTGACCCGTCAACAACCATGCCTAAAACATAAGTGATTTGAATAGAAAGTACTGTAGGGGATACCTGTCACACTCAACTTTTGCCGTCGACTTTGCAGGTTGCATAATATGGAACCATCCCATTCAAGAAGACAAAAAATACATCTGAATATAGTTTCTGAATATACAATTTTTGTTGAAGACTGGGATTGTTTTTTATATAATTAGTATCTATATTATTTCTAGATGCATTTGCATGAATCACACCAAAATCTGAGTCCACAGTCCAGATAAAAGAATTAGTTAACAAATTATTTGTTTTTAACATAACTAGACTATCTAAGTTGAATGTTCCTGCAATAGGGAACTGTCTCTGTTTATGTTTAGGTAATAAAATACTAGTTACCCAAATAATTAATAGAAACATTTGTTTTACTTTTGTAGTCAGACGTTTTCATTGATAACTCTCCCATTGAAATATCAACTAGCATTTTGGCAGGAAAAACTGAGCAAGTCGATTGACTGCCTGCTTAAGTAGACATCTATTTTATTTGCGACAGATCCATTGTTATTTGACATCATATTTGTGTGTTTATACCTGCCTTTTGACCTCGGACACAATGGAGGTCAATGTGTCCGCGTTCGAGAATTTATTGTTTTATTCAAACTTTGAATAAAACAGAGAGACAAAAACAAAGACAAGACAGACAGAGAGACAAACCGAAGAATGGCAGAGGAAAGCGAGGGGGTTGCGGGTGAAATACCAGGACAGATGGAAGTGAAAGAAATGCTAAAGAAGATGAAGAATGGAAAAGCCCCAGGAATGGACGAAGTCAGTGTCGAGATGCTGAAAGCGTCAGGGCAGAAGGGAATTGAGTGGCTCTGCCGGGTAATTCAAGCAGCATGGACCCAGTGTGATGTCCCAGAAGATTGGGGGAAGGGAATACTTATTCCTATCTTTAAGAAAGGGGACAGAAAGCGATGCTGCAACTACAGGGGAGTAACTTTGATGTGCCAAACAGCTAAATTGTATGAAAAGATCATCGAAAGGAGGGTGGCTGAGAGTATTGAGAGTAAACTAAGAGAAGAACAATACGGTTTTAGAAGAGGACGGTCAACGATTGACCTCATCTTTGCAGTGAGACAAATCATGGAAGACCGATGGGAGAAAGGGAACGGGATGAGAATGATATTTCTGGACCTGGTAAAGGCGTACGACAGAATGCCAAGAGAAGAAGTGTGGCGGTGCCTAGAGAAGAAGGGTGTGGACAGTGGAGTGATACAAAGAATCCAAAGTATGTATAAGAAGAACAGTAGTTGCGTGCAGACGGGAGTGGGAAAAACGGACTGGTTCGAAGTGAGGGAGGGACTGAAGCAAGGGAGTGTATTGTCACCAACATTATTTACAGTAGTAATGGATGAGATGCTGAGAGAGGTTGAGCCGGAGGACCAAGAGGACACCCGCACACTCATATATGCAGACGACGTTCTTGTGTGGGCAGAGACCGAGGAAGAGTTGCAAGAGAAACTCAACAGGTGGGAAGAAGTGACAGCAAAATATGGACTAGAAATCAGTAGAGAAAAAAGCGAAACCATGGTTATGGAAAGGCAACAGAAGACACGGTGCCGGATGCAGATGCGAGGAGAGGAACTTACGGAAAAAGACGAGTTTAAATATCTAGGTAGTGTATTGGCAAAGGATGGAAAGGTGGACAGGGAGATCGAGAGGAGGGTGAGAGCAGCAGAAGTGTTTTACCAGAGTGTAAGGAAGCTACTATGGAATGAAGATGTACCACAGAGGTGTAAGATATTACTGTACAAAACCTACTTTGTACCAATCTTAATATATGCAGCAGTAACTTGGCCAATGGGAGGGAAAGAAGAAATGAAGATGCAGGCTGCAGAAATGAAGTTCCTGAGAAGTGTGGCAGGAGTGACGAAGATGGACAAGGTGAGGAGTGCAAAGATTAGAAAAGACCTAGAAGTGGAATCTCTTAGATTTAAACTTGGAAAAGAGAGGCTAAGATGGTACGGACATATGAAGAGGATGGGAAAAGAGAGGATACCATGTAGAGAGGCAGAGCGTGCAGCCATGGGTGTCAGAAGAAAGGCAGGAAGACCTAGAACCAAATGGATCAACGGAATAGAGGCAGCTGCAGAAGAAAGAGGAGAGTGTTGGGGAGTAATTACAACAGAGAAGTGGTGGGAAGACAGAGAGAGATGGAGGGAGCTGGTGGAAAGAGAGGAGGCTGAAGAACTGGAAGAAGAGATTGAAGAAGTGTGGAGTGTCGGACTTGGCAAGTCGGCTCTGAGAACACAAGTGCCCTAGAACATTGGTGGGATCATCCCACCCCCTGACCCGACAATAGTTGGAAGCAGGGTCGCGATATTATTATTATTATTCAAACTTTGAACAAAGATTCGTCGATGGCTATTTATCCCAGAATAGTAAGTTTTTGTTTGTCTGCATCCTAGACATGTATATTTTCAGTTTTTCACATTTCGATTTTAATAGACCTAGAAGCAGAAATTAGTGGCGCCCTCAAAGCGAACTAAAAGGGGGCAGGGCACTATGTGTGACCACTCTTAGACCGTATGCGGCATGGCACTTTTATGTCAAACTTAACGAGTTCAGTAAAAGTTATAATAACATCGCAAAATAACAGTAATTGATTCTTACCTCAGTGTCAACAATCAAATACAATCCGCATATTTCATTTCAGCACATATTCGTACACATTCTTGTGAAAACTAGATGTCTATTCACCAAAATCACCATTTGACATAATATCGCATTTGTTTTTATCACGGCCTTCTGAACCAATTCTGAATGAGGCGTCTGACACATTTTTCTTACGGCTCGTACAAAACAATTGCAATCTGTCAAGAGGCGATTTTGGTGAATAGACATCTAGTTCTTGCAAGAATTTGAATGAATATGTGCTGAAATGGAATATGCCGATTGTATTTGAATGTTGACACTGAGGTAAGCATCAATTTCTGTTATTTCGCGATGTAGTTATAACTTTTACTGAACTATCATTATACGATTGACATGAAGTGCCTTGCCTGCTTAACTGCTAAGAAAATGGCAGATTGGGCATGCGCGTTTAGTTTCTGCTTTGGTCAATTAATTCTCGAACTAGAGAGTTCCCTATGGAAAGTGGTACTTTATTATTGCAATAAATCTTACCTGATGTCTGGACAGATTGTCGGAGTCTATGGACATGAGGGTCTGCGCACTAAGTCGGGATGAAGTCATCTCGTGGAGCACATTACCGGGAAGAACATACACGAAGCGGTTCAATTCCCGAACACGGTCCTGCCACGTTTCTGGGTTGTTACTCGGCAGACGCATCGACAACACTCCCTGCGCTCTCAGAGCCTCCAGTATCTGCACAGACAGTGAACAAGCATTGTGGAATATCTCTTAAAGTAGGTGGTGAAAAATTATTCATATTAAGGAATAATATTATTAAGAAATATTGAAAACTGAAATTACATAATAACATAGGTAATACATTATAACATAATAATACATACACATAATAACTAGTCTTTACGTAATAACTTTACAAAAGCTAGGTTCCTTAAACATCGAAACAGCTGTCAAAAGTATTTTATTCTTATTTATTCTTTAAACATTCTACAGTGTTGCACATTTATTGTTTTTAAATTATAATACTTACACCAAAGATAACTTTCACATTGTGATTTCTTAGTATTAGATCGTGAATAAAATGATCGCAATATAACTTGTTAGTGTGATTAGAACTACCTGCTTGTCAGTCACAAAGGAACTCGTTCTCCTATCTGGAGTGACCGATGAAAGTAGACGGAAGTCCGTTGCGTTGGGGTTAAAATGTTGCAAGTCTCGTGGCGCTAACTGCAAAGCTATGGGTAGAATCTCCGTCAAATTGGCACTTGCCAGGGCATTTAAGCCGTATATAAGGTTGAAGATTGCACGAGCCTAGAATTGAAACTGTTGTTAGCTCAAGTTACTATTACAAAAGAAAACCTAGATTGTGGCCACAAGATAACGATACCTGAAGTTTATCAAACTTGGAGCTGAAGATAACTTTCTTCCCAATTTGTTGGTGTGATAGTGAAGCTATTTCTCCTACAGTTGCTCCCGTAAAGAGGAATTCAAACCTGCAGCAAAATAGAACTTTTAGCAGTTGCATACTAAAGTAGTTCACAGCCTATGAATGAGTACAAGACACCAGAGCACGAAATATGGATTTCTCGTTTCCTTTACTGACCCTTCTATACCGTCCTCTCTCCACTGGGTATAGGGGCCACGGATCACAAGGTAGGCCCAAATGCGTTTGACGATACTCGAATTGTCGTCCCAACTTCGCAACGTAGTGCGATGCCACGAACGCAGATGATACAAGCTGCAAAAACACTCTTCTTTTATTGCACTGCTGATAAAATTTGAGAAGTGTTATATCTGACTAAATTATAAACGAGGAATCCAGTGGTCTTTTGATTGATAGTTGGTTTATATCAAGGTCAAATTATGAGTACCGAAATAGAGTTATTGGACCTTCCATACACAATGTTTTCACAAAAGATTGCTTATGTGCTTTGCTTTGTTATAAGCTTGCGCCTATGTGTGGAAGGAAAATTAGCTTACAACTTGATGGCAAGCTTCTCCTTGAGAGGAGTAAGAACCGAGGGTGGTAGGTACGCCATGAGAGGGCTGCCATTACGCAGTGTTGTATGAAATGTTTCGAAAGTCCAGTCGCTAGTCATGTTCGGTTTCCATGACGCTAGTGCTGCCCCGAGGATTTGCTGGGTTTCCAGAGGCAACTCTGTTCCGATTAGCTGAAAATATTTAAATTCAATCCATGTTAAGATTAAAAAACATTGATATGTTGCTTGCAATCCCACTGCGATGAAAATAGGGGTTAGTACCTCATCGAAGAACTGCGTTTGTTGAGACACCGATTGAAGAGCTTCTACTATTTTCACCGCTAGTGCCGAGTCCTGACGATGCTTTATCATCAGCATTGCAAGACCTATGCCAGGTAGTTCCCTCATAAATCTTGGCTGGAAAAAGTCAAACTCATTTTACAGGTCATTAAGGAGGAACTTCTGATCTTTCCGACATCATTTGATTGCATTTATGGATCAAACATTAATCGAGTTCAATAAAAATCACATTATATTTATGGAAGTGAGGATAATCGTTTAAACATGCAAGTATCTGCAATGGAGTCACTTACAGGCAAAATGTGTACTAGGACTGGATGTAACTCAGCAATATCCATTGGCGCTAGTTGGTGGAAATGCTCTTCGTCCAGTTTGGATTTTGCTTTAATACTGAGATTGCCGACTAGATGAACTAAATGCTCAGGAAGCTCAGCAACTGGAGGCAAATGCATAATGTTTTTACTTAATTTCATGAACTTTGAAAAAATCTTTGTCGACTACTTTTAAAATAGAGCTGTGTGGCAGCACAGGATACCGCCAACTAGACTCTTGTGTTACATTTTACATTAATTACATTACATTTTTAAGATATTATTGGAGAAAATTATTTTTAGATTTTTTGTAGATTTATGTTGTTGCAGCACTGCCTACTTCATGTAAAACAAGCCAATATTTGAACAAAAAGTGGCAACTTTTGTGCCCCAAATTAATTGTTATGTATTATAAAGCCAGGAAGCGTAGAGGTTGTTCTATAGCTCTATATAAAAAAGCATAGAGGTTGTTCTATAGCTTTTTCTGGGAACTGAAGAGGTAGGAGGGCCAAATTCAGATTACATCGGGCGACAAAATCCCTATAATTCGGAAAAGGGTACAATCACTGATCTATACTTCCACTTGTGTTACAGATCACTAGGTACCTACATTGTTTATTTTATTTTTTCATCTCCTAATATAAAGAACAAATATTTTGTATGCCATTTCATTTTCTCATTACCTATTTTACCAATTTCGGTACAGTGTAAGTAAAAGTTACATTCCTGACACTTAGGTTCAGTTTTTCAATACTCTTGCTAATTTTTTGTCAGATGATTAGGACTATAATGTCATGTGGCGGCAGCCAATTATATTCCTTTAATGACCGATTTAAACTTAACTTCTAATTTTAGCAGATTATTGAAAAACTGGCCATTCGAGAAATTACAGCACTTGTTAGTGTTATTTTATCAAAATATGATACCTATTCTAAGTGGACTTCAAATTATTAGAAAGTTGTAAAATTCTCCTTTCAGTATGAATTACCTTTAGTGAGGCACTCTGCATTTTTCTGTTTAACAAGGAGACACTGCAAACCAATCAGATTTGCCCCGTGATGCTCGGTGGTTGCCCCAGAAACTGTTAAAACAACGAGATGATAATAGTGAAGGCAGTGGGAGAGAACGTCACAGTAGGAACCATAACCGGAATCGTTATAATTTTTTCCACAAGAACCGGAACCAAACCTTAATAATCTATTAGGTTCCTAAAGGTTCTAAGTACTTAGGTAATAATAATATTATAATATTGTACACAAATTGTAAAAAGTTTTTTTTTTTTTTTAATTGTCATTTGTATTTTTGGTAGACATTTTAATTCTTGATAATCCTTCATTTTCAAAAGATGCTAGATGAGATTTAAATTTTTGAATCTCTGCGATGAGAACTGCATTTGTTGACATCAGGCAAAGTGAACATGAATTGCTGCCCCTAACTGTCTCCTCTGAGATTTAGTCTGTGCACCATAATTCTGTACTCATATTATGGCAGACACCAGGGGCTGGATTCACGAAAAGTATTATCTGCTAATACGTATTATCTTTTGATTTAACACCAAAAACACCATGTTAAATGAAAGATAATACCAAAGATAGTACGTATTATCTCCAAATACGTACTATCTTCGGTATTATCTTTCATTTAATATGGTGTTTTTGGTATTAAATCAAAAGATAATACGTACTAGCAGCAGACTTGGGTAGTAACGTAACGAAAGTAACGCGTTACTGTAACGAAATTACTTTTTTGGGTAACGAGCCAGTAATTTCATTACATTTTTTTCCAAGTAATAAGTAATATAATCTCACTACTTTTATCAGAGTAATTTGACGTTTGTAACGCGTTACCGTGAGCCTCGCACACATTTTCCCACTTGTATACAATTTTCAAAAACATGGACAGATGACAGCACTCACCAGGCTTTTTTTTAAATTTCCACTACGCTAGTCACACAAAGTACACAATAATAGTAATAAATTGTCAAACGGACTCTTATTGTGACTTCTTAAACATTCTTATTTGTATCCCCTTCCAATAATTTACCCTTCGGTTAAACCTTTCTGGAAAAAGTAATTTTTGAGAGTAATTTCACTACTTTTTATCGTAAAAAGTAAAGTAATTTCATTACATTTCTGAAGTAGTAATTAACCAGTAATTTTATTACATTTTGGTCCAAGTAATAAGTAATATAATCTCACTACTTTTAAAAAGTAATTTACCCAAGTCTGACTAGCAGTAATACCTTTCGTGAATCCAGCCCCAGGGGTGCGATCACATAAAATGATAACTTCCTTGTTACGGTGACAAGTCCCTAGAAGGTCGTGAATAACATTGAGTGAGAAGCTTGTCAGGATTCTTCAGGATCTGAAGAATCATCCTGGGTGTGGAAATGCATTTTCACGTGCATTTCTAGGTGCGAAAATGCATTTCCCCACCTGTTAAAAAAAACAAGTCCAAACTTGCAGCAATTATACATCAAGTAATGCTGGTTATTTTGCCGTTGAGCGGAAATTTTTATCTGGTCCCCCGCCTGAGGAAAATGGGACCAAAAATGGTACTTTTTAGGGTTTTGACTTTTTTTTGGTAAAAAACAATTAATAAAAACTAACAATGAAGTGTGAAAATCTATTCTTACATATAAGGTGAAACTAAAATAAAATTGGGTGTTTGAACCATCACTCCCTTCTATTCATAATCATGCCTCAAATATTGGAAAAATTTAAGAATTTTAGTCAAAGTTTGAGGGCAAATTACATTATGAAGGGTTCCATATACAGCAAAATTGTAAGAAACATAATTATAGACAGATCTTTTATGAACAAAACGCCGTTAAGATCGTTCTGTTCACTTGAATAGTATGGAAATGGCAGCATTTCTCCTGGAAGCTTAAAAACACCGATTTTCCCGTCCGCGCCATCTTTAATTACACGTAATTTGAGTACGCCGACTTGAAACGAACTGAAACTAGAGATTTGATATCAGCTTATATGTAGGAACAACTCTGCAAAATATTAAAAAAATCAAAATTCTAGGCGCAACGACTTTGGGTGAAGTAGAATGGAATGAGCCAGATAATACCTTTCGTGAATCCAGCCCCAGGGGTGCGATCACATAAAATGATAACTTCCTTGTTACGGTGACAAGTCCCTAGAAGGTCGTGAATAACATTGAGTGAGAAGCTTGTCAGGATTCTTCAGGATCTGAAGAATCATCCTTTTTGTCTTTAAAATGTGTTATGTATACATGGATAAATAATTACCATATGATTATTATTGAAGGAGCAACTCCTTTGGCACAGAACTCGTTTTTTTCTTTCTGTTTCTGGCGATATATAGGTCACAATTTATCTTCACATGTGAAGATGAACCAGATCGTTACCTACGACGCAGACCGTAATATTTTCGAAATCCCACGATTTGATAAAATGTGAAAAAAAAATCTGCTTGGTCAAAACATGTTAAAACTGCAAAATGGTCGGAAAAACTTGAAATTTTGCAAGGTCATTGAGATATATGTATTATCAGATTGGTTAAGAATTAAATATATTCTCATTGGTTGAAAATCTAATAGTTCGCATCACATTGAAATTTTCCATGTTATGAAAATGTGTTGAGTGTGGCGGCCAACGTAATATTGTTGTTGCCTTAAATTGCACATTTTTTACCTGCTGTTGTAGTGGAAAAAAGGCAATAAAGATATATATATATATATATATATGAAGATAAACATTTTATAATATAATACAAAATCGGGTTTTAAATTTGTGAAGTTATCGTCCAAACTCAACTCTCGAATTACCTATAATCAAAGTATAGACATCCTGCACTGCATCTCGGATATTCTCTCTCTGTCAATGAGTATAATCGGCACGAGGCAATGAAAAGCAGCTGTTATGCACGTATCAGGAGTTTTCACTGAGCGTTTATTAATTAGTGATAAAGTGATATTATATTAATCAGTGCGTTTATTAATAGGATGGAATTAAAATTGCATTGGTAACTTTTCTCGATAATACTACTATCGCCCGTTTCTATACCTACCTACCTACTTATTATTGAAGCGATATTATGCAATTTTGAAATTCAAGAATTCCTGGGAGCACAGCAGTTTTCATCTTGGCATCTATTATAAAACATAATTATATTGAATCATGTTGCCCATGTCCGAAACAATAATATATTCGTATGAAAGCTCAAAAATGACCTTCCTGGACACAACTTGCGGCGATCGTACGACCTTGAATAGATTATCCCACAAATGATTTACAATTTGCATTCATTACCCACAATTAGATTAGGTCCCCTGGGCGGTCTCTCTCCAGTAAAATATGGTTGGTACCAAACAAAAACTACAATGTAGTTATAGTTCACATTATAGTTCACATTTAAATCTATTGTAGTACTTTCTAAAAGAAAATTATACCTACCATTTAGTATAGTAAAATTAAGCAGTTTACATGCAGATAGCAGCTAAAATGAATTGTAAAACATACCTTGGAAATGGAAACCGATGGCTATGACAGCAAGCAATGCTAGGAACTTGTCCAAGGCTGTTTTGCATCCCTGCAATTCCATGTTTCCTGGCTGACTTCTCGGTAGGAACTGAGACCGACTGAGGGTTGCTCGCTGTCGCCGTGTCATTGCCTGACATTGCCCACGTCGTCAACCCCTGCGCGCAGCGGCGGACTGGCCACGGCGCCTGAGGATTCTTCATGCTGGATTTACAATTCTGTTGTGTTGCGTGAATATACGAATTATCATAAGAAAAAGAAAACCAATTATTGTAGAATTTGACGATTATATAACATAAGTAATTTGTCATGGCTAGCCATGACTGGCTAGCCAGTCATGGCTATGTGGCCTAGTCTGACTATATGTATTAACCTGTTTTTATAATAATGAATCGAGCAGATTCAGGCAGCTAAATAAGGAGCTATTCGTAGAAATGGACGTCACGTGATCGAAATTGTAGGTATGATTGCTCTCAGCTGTAGGTATAAGTAAAAAGGATACTACTTTTCTGACATGAAAGAAAAAAAGTAATACCCAAAAAAGAAATGGAAGCGACATCTGTAGACTGTAGGTATACACTATAGGCCCAACAAAAATTGATCGTTCAATAAATTTAATTGACTGAAAAATGTTAGATCGCACCATCAGAAGTCAGTCGAAGCGATTGCCTTTTAGTATGTGACCTCACATATCAATGATAATAACAAAAGCTTTGATTGGTATGGGAATGGGACATGACCAGCAGTCATTCAAATTTGTTCACCGATCAATTTTTGTTGTGCCGAGTGTACACTAAAATCTGATCTCTAAATTGGTGAATGATTTTTGTTCCACTTTTATTTTATTTTAAGCGTTCAATCATGTTGTCTAAATAAAGAAGTGTTACTCCTCATGAGGTAATATGCTGTAACATTGTTATTTTTCTACTTCTGTGGAAATGCATGCAGAATCAGATATATCATTAGGTAGTTACGAAAGTTTGTATAATAATCGTTTAGTTACACGCTGTGCCCTTGATTCTGTTGGGGAGGCGCATTTACATTCTCTAGGTTACTGGATTCCTGCAGCCATGACTTCAATCTTCACGACTTACCAGTTTATACGGAATTTTATTAATTTTTTTAGCCTCTACTTTTTATTATTTATTGTTGCCATAAGCATTATTATTTTGACTTATTTAGATAAATATTTGTGAAGCGGATACTCGGCGCCACACCATGGGATTCCGGATTCTGCCCTTGGGGGTGGGGAATGTGGGTCGTGGCTCAATGTTACGATACATGGCTATTTTATTTATACCCTCATCCCTCAATTTCGTAGTACCTAATCTCTACGAGAAAGAAATAGTTTTACCAATTGTTTTTACAGTTGATTTTTTAAGGAGGGACCAACATATTTCCCCTTTCCTAAGAAATCGTCGAAATTCTGCTTATATACATACTTACAGAAAATAGTATTCTGCACCATAAGATGCCAAGAAAAAGTATGCAAGCTGAACTAATTTCCGAGATAGGTTATTACTTCCAAAGTTACAGCTTTTCTTTCAATATAACATTGCGACCATACAGGAAAAGGCATCGGAGTGTCTATTCGCACGAAACACGAAACACGAATTCGTGCACGATTTTCGTGCGAATAGCCACTCCACTGTGGGCCGGCTATTCGCACGAAAATCGTGCGCGATTTTCGTGCCGCATTAGTTCATTTTCGTGTCACTAGAGCGCTCACTAGTCGCGCTGCGACAGAAAACTCATAAATAACACACTGAAATACGTAACTACTTGGTAAGGTAGGTAGTAGGATACCAGATACCTACCAAACCTCTACGTTATAATATTAATGTAAGCCAACAAAATAATGGAAAATGAAATAAGGTTATCTAGCGGATCTCCGGCAGGAAACATCATAACATGCTTAAATCAGTTGGTTAATAATATCACATTATAAGATAATTTTGTCTAAAGGATTGAACGAATTAAAGTAGGTTTAACACTTCGTAATTACCATAAATCTTTATTTTATAATTGTAAACAAAAATTTCCAGTAAAAATGTCGTCTTCCTTGACACTGACAGTGACAGCTGTACAGCAAACAACCTGCCACGTGACGTCAGTCTTCTTTCTTCATTTCGCGCTCATCGCGCCATCTAACGAGAGCGCCTGGAACTTCCAGCGAACGCCGCACGAAAATCGTGCACGATTTTCGTGCGAATAGCCGACCCACTGTGGAGTGGCTATTCGCACGAAACACAAATTCGTGCACGATTTTCGTGCGAATAGCCGGCCCACTGTGGAGTGGCTATTCGCACGAAAATCGTGCACGATTTTCGTGCGAATAGCCTCGGCCAAAAGGCATGCTATATTTTCAAAAGTGTATTAAGCTGCTTTCCCCCCTAGATTTCCTTAAAAAAACTACTATATCGCGTAACAGTTCAAATATTTTATTAACAGTTTTAAAGTTTTAACAGTTAAATCTCTATGGTTAAATGTTCTTCGTTCCTGAACGATTTACAGGGCTATGAGGGTGTTACTCCTGCACTGCGATCGTATGGGTAGGTATAACTTTGCTCGACAAACGATCGACAACTCTTATGAGCGAGAACATTGACTCGACTTTGTAATCGATCGACTAAGACGTGTCAATGTTATTCCAAATACAGTGTTATTCTCCCATAAGAGTTGTCGATCGTTAGTTGAGCAAAGTTATACGATTGCAGTGCTGGACCACGGCCTTGGACTAAGAGAACAATGCTATTCCACCACTGAAGTCAAAGCCTAAATGGATACCTATTAAATAAATAAGGGTCCTGGGTCTTTATTTTGGACGTTTTTTCCTAATAAAATGTTCAGTTTTACATGTAAAATTGTGGTGCCTTGGTGAAACGGTCTTTTATAAATTCGTATTTCTTTGAAAATTAGCGGAAATTTCAAGAAGACCGTGATTATTTCACTAGTACCAACTAGAGTACCAACTAGTACCTTACTAGTGCTAGTACCAACTAGTACCAACTAGTACCTTACTAGTGCTAGTACCAACTAGTACCTTACTAGTGCTAGTACCAACTAGTACCTTACTAGTGCTAGTACCAACTAGTACCAACTAGTACCTTACTAGTGCTAGTACCAACTAGTACCTTACTAGTGCTAGTACCAACTAGTACCAACTAGTACCTTACTAGTGCTAGTACCAACTAGTACCTTACTAGTGCTAGTACCAACTAGTACCAACTAGTACCTTACTAGTGCTAGTACCTCCCACTGATATAAAGTATAAATAGTAATAACTAATAATGGAAGAACAGAGTCAAGTGTTTGATTATCTCTGTATTTGACAAATGAATACCTACCTTTTGGTTTAGGAACGTGGTAGCTCATTGTCTGATGGTGGTATTTTTTGTGTAACAGTCTATGCAGTATGACTCAATTAAATATGACGCTGTCTCTTGTCAATAATCGAAAGACTTATGATAACTGGTCATATCGGGATTTAGAAAGGTAGGTAAACAAGAAGAACTGTTAGTATGGGGAGTCAGATTGGGGTCCCTTTCATTGATACTAGGAAAACGCTCTGAGTAACGCGTTGATGAGCGAGCACGGATACGCGCAACACCTCGAACCGAAATTCTGTTCATCGAAAATGTCCTTAGCCAATAATAAGGACAAGCCAATAATGTAACTGTAGCTGTAACTTTGGAAGTGATAACCTATCTCGGAAATTAGTTCAGCTTGCATACTTTTTCTTGGCATCTTATGGTGCAGAATACTATTTTCTGTAAGTATGTATATAAGCAGAATTTCGACGATTTCTTAGGAAAGGGGAAATATGTTGGTCCCTCCTTAAAAAATCAACTGTAAAAACAATTGGTAAAACTATTTCTTTCTCGTAGAGATTAGGTACTACGAAATTGAGGGATGAGGGTATAAATAAAATAGCCATGTATCGTAACATTGAGCCACGACCCACATTCCCCACCCCCAAGAGCAGAATCCGGAATCCCATGGTGTGGGCGTTTGAAAGTTTCTGCTCTAAAAACCTTGAAGTGAAGATTCGAAGATGCCGTGAAATGTGAAATTCGAGAACTATGACAGCCAACACGCAAAATATCCGTAAACTGTCAATAACTTTAGAATTTAAACACAGTTTATTCTGAAAATTGTCAAAAATACAGATAATGTTGGACCCGATGACCATGCCAATTTTTAAGTTGATCGGACAAACGGTTCTGGTTTAAATTTCAAAAAGCACATGAAATATTTTTTTAAATTTTAACCAATGAGAGGATTTGGCTGAAAATTTGTAAAATAAGAGACAATGTTGGTCTTAATGACCATGCAAAATATGAGTTTGATGAGATTCATCGAAGACCATTTTCATTTTTTCAACCTATCAGGAGATATTTATTTAAATTTTAACCAATTGATAGATTTCAAAAAAATTGGGGTCAGCAAACAGAGAATTGTTGTCTCTACATGTGTGCAAAATTTCAGATCGTTCGGTGAAACGGTGCGACTACCATTGCTCCAGATAACAGACAAAGGTAAAAACAAAACAAAAAAAACAGAGGTCCGTGTCAAAAGAGTCAAAAGGAGACGCTCGCTTAGCTCGCTTTTGTAAAACTGTTATTCATTTTATACTGTCGATATCTCATGTTTATACCTATGCAAGAAGGTGATGAAAATAATACTTTGCGACTTGTAAAGCGAGTAGTCACACGATTACAAACTCTAATTTTATTAATTTCAAGTTCTCAACAAATTTGAGAGATTTGAAAAAGAGGATGTACTAAGAATCCATAACCACGAAATGTCAGTTGGCTATGCTTGAAGATTCAGTAGATTACTTTAAATGATTGATGCTTTATTTCCATTAATATTACATTTTACATGTTATATTATATATTATCCTCTTGACAAGCATTGTTGTTCAGATTACGAGGATGTTATGGGAATGCAGCCCTATCCAGAGATTGTACTGCTGACACCTAAATTAATCTAAATGAATTAAATGAAATATAGGTACTCTAAATGAAACCCGAAATGACTTGGGCAATTGCTTACAGAAGGATGTCTAAAAAATACGAACGGAAAAAATGAATGTAGATTTTATAATTTGAATTCCATTTTTAATTTTAACGACGGTATTTCTGTGTAATTCGAGTTTGTTAACAATACGTTTTAGGGACAGTTTTTCAATGTTCTTTTATGTTTTAAACAGTTGATTAGCCTATAATATATCCATGGCCCCAACAAATGTAATTCAGGATCCTTTCATTATACTGAATCTTAACCTGGTTTTAACTGAGAACTGAAAAACCTATCTTGTATTCACACTACCTGACTTATAGTTCCTTTTATGAATAAATACTCGATCAATAATTATTAAGGTGGCTGGAGCGATCGTGGCATGGCCTCAGATCTTCATAATTTTTTGTTTACTTATTGATATTCTGCAACACACAATCCCTGAAAAAATTAAACACTTATCGTGTCTAGTTTCTGAGATAATTCAGCCAAGTAAACTTGTCAGCTTGTCAACCAAGTAAAATCGAAACATTTTTAAGCTGTAATGAAGTTCTAATTTTTTGTACCGAGAGATTTGAACAACAAACTTTTTTTCTTGTAGATATACGGACATACTATCAGGAAAAAATTTAAATCAATACCAACGTGTGCTATTTTAAAAGTTCGAAATCAAATTCGAAATGATTTTACTATCTTTACCACCATGTTAAAGCTTTGCTCATTCTCTAATAACATAAAATTGAAAAAATACATTCAAATAATATTTTATAATTATATTGTTTGGAAAACTTTTTTGAACTTATACTTTTACGATTGATTTTTTTGGTATATATCGATCTCTCCACTCACCTGAAGACAGCATCTACCATGGCCGTTTGATATGTCTCCTTGTCCTAACATGTAGGTATAGTGGAGTTTTTCTCTCTATACCTATATCGGCAAACGCGGTATCCAGTCAAAGGCCATTCATCCATTGTCAATGGCTCAAAAACATGACACTTTCTAACAAGCTACAGATTCGGCTACATGCCGTCATTTATGATCTCCAAATCCCAAACCTCCCCTGTTGTCAAATATGGTCAAATGTTTCTTAAAATATGGAAAGAGGTAGGACATTTTTCTAAACCTCTCAAATGTGTGGTATTTGGCATCAATGCACAGTTGTAAAAATTGCCCTCCCTGCCCCTGACTTGATACCTGGCTCATCTCTATAAATTTACAACCTGCCAAAACAAACACTTGTTCCTAGTCAAGCTCCATTGTGCAAATTCTGAGTGGAAATCAATGGAAACTTTCAAATAGGTATAGAGAGAAAAACTCAACTATAATAAGATAGTTGCATACTCGCGGCTCGCGCGCGCGATGTCTGGAGATCATTGTTGCAGTAGGGCATGCAGTCAGCAAGTCGCATGCTTGTCTGGACAGCTAGATAACGGTCCAAGACGTACGAGGAATCGCAGGAGTCTCATGCTCATGCGTGACACGTATATAGGTCAGTTCACTCGACAGGCGACTTAGAAGGAATGCGCCCAATTCAAGGAAAATACTCGCAAGAAAAGTAACAGAAGTGAAATTACGGTATGAAACAATCTTCTTTTGCCATTCTAGACGAGACTTGACAGACAAAATAATTGGATTGTGGAAGATAGTGAAACATCTTGACCAATTAGAATTAATGATACTTATTTAATGCTATTATTATGATGAGTGTTGACACATAGGCGATTGCCAAATATGATATTTCATATTTAATCAAGTTTTCAAGATTTGATTTGCGAACAAAATATTATGTAATATTCATGACATTAGTTGCCTTGGCTCAATTGACTGATTTGGAGGTCTTGTACCCATGTATGTATTACGATTGCTTTTATTTGATTGTCACACTCATGCATGATGATGAGCGTTTTGCTCGCATTAACATGCAAGTTCTCCAGAAGATTGAATTCATGACGGAAGCTGGCAGTGCGATTCCCATGGGTCTCACAGCGGAGGAGGAAAGAATTCACCATTGTCTTGTAGCAGGAAATGTTCTGCAGAGAACAACAATGCGACGCAGAATTCCACTTTTATTTCCTATTGAACCATTTCAAACAAAAGTCACACGCGGTAAAAAGCATACACGCATAATTTTGCATGACATTGTTTGGCTATTGGCGAAAACAATTCAAAAATTCACTTTCTAAACATATTCAGCTTAATTAATGACCTTGCGAGTGGGGAATTTGAAAGGAAAATGTACGTATCTTAATACAAACTTAGCAATTTATTTACAAGAACAATAATTACAATAAAGAGAATTACATAATGGACAGTGTCGATGCTCATAATACATTGATTCTTCTAGCGGACAAATAATAAGTACGTATAAGATTTGCAAGATAATTACACGAATCTCGTTATTATATTGTAATCAGAAACGCAGAATATAATTGCACAGAGATAATTTGTGCAGATTGTAAAAGACAACTCGACTGCTTTGAAACTTGAAGTGAAGGAGAGATTTCAATGCGCGTGTAGACATGAAACTTACTAGAGAGTATGATGATGAACACATGCTGTGCAATTGTTCACGAAAACTACAACAATAACACTTGCACACGTCTTATTGAATGACCTCAGTGTCTTGGATGGCTAATAGAGAGTGTCTGGGTTGCTGAGTTCTGTCTTCCTGGTCTCCTCGCTGTGCGGAGTCAGGCTGCTGACTCCCGACCACGAGAAGCTCGGAGGTCCCCGTTTAGCGCGGTCCGTGTCCGCGGAGCCTCTCCTGGCGGGCCGAACCAAGTGTCCGACGCCCTTGACCACCTTCTCGTTGCAGGTGAACGCCAGGAAGATGAAGAGTCCCTGCAGCGTGTTGAGCGCGATAAAGATGTACCACAGGACCTCGACGTCCAGATAACCAGCCACGAGTCCCACAACCCACGTCAATCCCATCACAAGACTCAGCCGGATGTACAGCTTGAAGTCTCTGCGCGTGCGTGACGTGCTGGACGACACTGCGCGGGCGAGTGTGGAGTGTCTGGTGGTGTAGATCATGTGGGCGGAGAAGGCGAAGAAGGCGATGTTCAGCGCCATGATGATGGCGAGTGGTCCGACGAAGAACAGCAGAAGTCCTGACTTGTTCGAGAACCAGCAGGAGGAGTGGCCGAAGCCAGGCATGTAGGGGTTGCCGGTGAACTCGAAGCCGACGGAGGTGCAGACGATGAGCAGCGGCGACAGCCAGGCAAACAGCGAGTAAGCGGCGAACTTCTTGCGCTGCGAGCCCAGAGACACGCGCAGTTCGGAGGTTGCCAGACGCAGCGTGCGGAAGATATCGAAGGAGATAGTCAGCATCCAGAAGAATGAAGCCAAGAAGGAGTAATATGTGAAGAAACCAAGGAACTGACAGGCGCCTGCGCTGACGGGCAACTGACCAATGAGGAAGCAGCTGTAGGCGCAGAGCAACGAAACACAGAAGCTAGCCAGATTCTTGCCGGATAAGTTGCGCAGATCTTTGACCAGCACGAATGCCAGAAGATGAAGGATGAGGAAAGTGATGGACACACCAAGACCTACAAACGTGATATATCCCATGTAAGCACCGAACTTATCTACATATTCAACCTGAAAGTCCGCGCAGATCTCGAGCAGGCCGTTGTCGACGATGAGGAAGTCTCCTTTCGAATACTTCTTCTTGTACTTCTCAATGAATATCGTCTCGTTGTTCTCATCCAATACGAAGTCGTCAGCGTCGAGAATCACTTTCTTGCAAGTGAGGAACTCCTTCGAGTAGTTCGTGACGAATTCCGAACTATTTTCCCGCCCCTCGGCGACGTAGCGACCTTTGTCGGACGCCTCTGTAGTCTCTTGCAACTGAATGTCGACTTCCACCTTCTTCACGCTCTCCAGGTCCGCGTCAAACACGTTCCGGCACTTCTTAAAGAACGGGTCGTAGAGTTCTCTTTCCAGACACATCTTCTTCTTCCCGACCTCCACCCTCCCCCCACCGACACGACGCCCACGGGACCGGAAGTCGAAGAGCACTGAGAAAGCTCTGGGGCTGAAGTCTGTGTTGTAAAAAGCTCGTTGAGAAGCTGTCTTCGTGCAGCTCAAATACTGGATGGGCACGTTGTTACAGAGCGCGCAATGTGGATTCCGGAACGCCACAGTGCTCTGGTACACCGTGGAGGTGTACGCCTCGCAGCGGTTGCGGATCTCCACGTTCGTCCAGTTCGTCGCGCATGTCTTGATCACGCTCGGTTGGCACCGGCGCACCAGATGCGTCACCGTCTCGGGGATGACGGGGTCCACATGGCACGAGATGAACGAGTCCGCGCCGAGGTTGGCGGGTCGCGAGTGTCCGTTCAGTTCTTCCGTGCTGTGCTTGAACTGCGTCTCCGGCTTGACGCGCTTCATGTTGCGCGCGCGGAAGTTGCTGGCCACGAGATCACGGCGCGCACGCGTGCTTCTGTTGCTCGACGTCGTGAGGTTCAGACCCCACGAGTGCAGCACACTGTTGTACGTCAGTTTCTCGGCGGCCAACTCCTCGGTCAGAGTCACATTGAGCGAGCTGGGACACTCGAGTCTCGGCGCCCACAGTTCGACGTCGACCTCCGTGAAGTCGTCGTGGCAGAGGGCGCAGAAGCTGTTGCGGTAGGTCAGTCTCGTCTTGTGGCTGGTGACAGGGAGGCTGGATACCGGATCCTCGTCACACTTGTCGCACGCCGGCGCCTTCACGCCCTGTCTGCATCGCGCACACGCCTCATCCTCCTCGCAGCGCTCTCTCACGGCTCTGCCCTCCCAGTGCGGCGGGCAGCTCGACACCATGTACACGCCGCCGAACTGACGCAGCTGCACGCACTGGAAGCTGACGACGCCGCGGCGCTGCTCGTCGCTGGAGAAGTGAGGCGAGTCGACGCAACAGTCGCCGTAGATTGCGCAGAGTTGATCACACATGCAGTTGCGGTCCTTCCAGTCCAGTGTCAGATCCAGGCGAGATTTGAAGCCGGGACTTCTAGACGACTGCTCGGTCTGGCAGGTCGACTTGCCGTCACATGTTCTGGAAGAACAGGAATTTAAATTCAAGCTTACTGAAAGTGCTCGGAATAATATATTTCTAATATTAACTATCATATTATCGAACTTGTTTTCTGAAAATGAAATAAGAATATTGTTTATCAGCTGGCAGATTGATATACGTCATTGCAGATAATATCGCGAGATGCGATCTGACGCTACGCCTGACGACAACACATGCATTATTCATAAGCTACCCTACAGCCGCAAGTAACTTGCACATCACCGTTCAGCGAAGTCCTGCTTTCTAATTCATGGTCGATGTACCGCGCGAATACTCACTCGTTCGCACTCTCCAAGTCCCAATGACTGAGCGCCAACCCGTCTGACTGTCGTGGAGCCCCCAGGAGGCCCCAGACGCCCAGCAAGCACGCTACAGTTGTCCACATCGTGTGTGACCGGCGACTACGAGACGTCATAGTGTAAGGCCTGCCACAGAGTGCTCTTCATGGTCTGCAACAAACAAAATAGTGTCTTAATTCATTGAGTGATCACAAACTGCCCGCAAACGCAAAGTACAAAGTGCATAAAAAGACATGTATGACACAGCTATTCTACATAGTAAATGCCAATGTGTGTATCAGCTGATTACAGAATATGTGGAAAGCGACTGAAACTTGATATTAGTAATTGATTATTAGTGAAAGAGCGAAACTTGACCGACCCGCCTTCAGGGCAATACAATTCTCTACTATAATGTGGCAATGCTTGATCTACCTGTTATTCACTACTAATAGCTTAACAACTTCAATAAAAGGTTATAATCATGTCACTATACAGTGAAGCGTTCGAGTTATGTGTGTCACTTTAAGAGTCTACTATACTTGATGAAATCCATGTTTCATGAAGCACAAAAAGGCGGCCCCTACTTTTTTCTAAACGGCTCTACCGATTGTCTTCAAATTTTCACAGATTATAGATAAATAATAAATCTGTGCCTCTAGTGGGCCAAAAGTGTTATTTTTTGTTCAGTAATTTCAGGGCACAGGTGCCAAAATACCCATATATTGCCCATTTTGGCACCTCCTCAACACGAGAAATAACATTTGTTATTATTTTTTTGAATCACTAGAGGCACAGATTTACTCTTTATCTCTATGCTGTAAAAATTTGGAGACAATTGGTCAAGCCATAAAGAAAAAAGTAGGGGCCGCCTTTTTATGGTTTTTTGTGGTTTTCAATGTTTGAATTAAAATAACTTACTTCACAGCAGTATATGCAACATGCAGCACACGATTAAATGTCACAAATGTCACGTACAACCCATAGCTAATGCATTTTCGTGCATTTTTTGGATTTTTTTCATATCCGAATCGAAAATTTTTGCGAGTCCTGTCGACTCTTAAGTGCATGATAAAGTACACGAACTCTTGACTTATTGCACCGCACCAAAATGCATTATGCCTAAACTGACGTGTTAAGTGTTGAAATAGTATGTTTTCCCACATGTTGTCCAACAAATAGTATGCAGCAAACTAGTGCTTGTATGTCTCATTAACATATTGCAATTGCTTATCTGTTCAGTTTTACTATAACCTATGACTGACTGAGCAATTTCCCGACAAAAAGTGTATTATTTTTAAAAAATATTATTGAAGAAACTAACGTTCACTCTCTATGGGAAACAATAAACGTAAACAAAATTCAAAATAATAAGGCATAACTCATCGACTAGATTTTCATGATAATTGCTACAGTATTAAAAATCACACCTGCCAATTTAAACGCTCTACAACATATTATCGATGTAATAATGACCATCAATTTACACGAATTTTATGGTAATGGCTTATACTTGTGAACAACCAAAGCATTTTAATAAAGGTAAATGTATTTTATAAATTATATGTAATTTACTGTTTCGGTAAAATTACTAGGTTCAGTCGAAGGCGAAAGTTAGAAGACGGAACTGGACTTTCAAGTTTCAATGGACTTGCACTCCGAGGTTGGATTCGCTCAGTCGACCTCCTGACTGAGTGGTTTCCTGTACTTTCCTCAGTCGAGAGAGGCAAATGCTGAGAAATATTCCTACTTGTATGGCCTTCTACTCACCACCTCTTTTCATCCGCCTGTTTTCTTTATTATGATCTCCCAATAAGAAATCTAGCTGCTGAGTCGTCTCGTCAATACACACAAAAGGAGTTAATTCGATACTCTGGCATCTTTCATCAGTGAAGTGTCGGTAAGCTGACCGAATCCCGAGAGAACGGGGAAACTATTATTTAGTTCCTTCTCAACATCAACCTCACTGAGCTAGACGTCAACACCCCCACATCATCATGATCTCTCTCGTAGCGTGTTTCCTAACAACCTGTCTGTCTACTGCATTGTAATGATAGTTCAGTCAGAAATGAGCGACTTCTGGAATTGTGCTGTAGAAAGTCTAAGGACGTTTGTTTCGTCAACTCCTTGTTGACATCTTCTGTGACATGAGCCGCTAACGTCGGCCAGAGGTTGTGAAATTGGAAATTATAATATTCATTAACTGAGTTGTCATTTCGTTGAGCACTTTACTTGGAAACAATGTCATCATTAGTCACCATGAAATTAAATCTGTCACTCTCAGGAGCTTTGCAATCTCAAATGCTTGCTTCATAATGTTGAGCCAATTAAGATCCGTACATAACTTTGATGTTTTATCTACGTAAGCCTCTCTCTCACACTCACAACCTCTGTCCTTACTCACTAATAAGTAATTAAATCACACTTTAACATCTTGTTCATTGCAAAGTCTTGCTCATTTCCACAATACGTAAGTGGAATGCAACACCAAAATCCTGATATGGACATGACCGATGCGATTGGCATGTGAAATGTCACTGTAGTTAGCTACCATGGTAACAGTGCAACGGACATTAGCGAGCTTAAATCCTGGAGAGGACGTCGGGGAAGTTGGCTCAAGTAAAGTTGGCTCAAGTAAAACGCTTTGGACTGCACGCCGGAGGTACCGGCAATCCAGCGACCGTCCTTACTGACTTCGGTTTTTTCCTCAGTCGAGAGCATGGTCGAGAGGCAAATGCTCGGATTTCTCTACTAACAGGTCACAAATTCCTCTTCCCACCTGCCAAAATTACCTTTATTCTTCGTCAGCATTTGGTATCATAACCATTCATGGTGCCATTAGCCTAGTTGCAGAATAGTGCGACGATCAACACCACAAACACATACAAAAATCCAAGAACTTAATTATGTATTCATGAAAAATTACTCCATTGGTAAACAACTATCTATATTCTATATTATATTCCACCTGAAATTCTTCAGCAAATAAAAATGAGAAAGTAAGAATTGAAATGAAGGTGAAGACTATACCGACAATGCAATGATACTATATAATTACGTCATATATTATATCAATCATGATATGCAATAATAGACTTTGCCTAACTACAGTGATTATCAGGTGAAGAGAATACCTACACCCTCCTACACTGACCTGGAAATGTATATTCAAAAAAAATGAATATATCGCCCAAGTCGCTGCCCTTTCGGACCGTCCCAATTCTCAAAATACGAGACTTGTTCTCCAGATTGCTTGAATTCCATCAACAATCCCCTCAGGAGCGACAAAACGAGTTCGACCGGCCAATAAACGATTGCGTGTTTCTGTCGTGATGATTACATCGCACCCAACTCGTTGCGCATTCCCCCGCCCAAGACTGGAGATTGGGTCAATAATTCGGCATTATTGAACCCATTGATTCATTCATTCGCAAGGAGAAAGAAGATAATTAAGCCTGTTTCCTGTTACGTTTAACCATAATGAACATCGGGGTCATTTATACACTGGCCTCCTTTCCTCTGTTTCTTGACCATATCAACACGCTCGCACGCTCAGCCAGTGTACCTACCTGGCCAAACACGAAGATCTCGAGAGAAAGAGAGAGAGAGGACAGTCAACAGCGGAGCTCGAACCTGGCCAACTATTCTGTAACTGGTTTCACTTGTCTTTTCACGTGACAACTTGACACCTTCAAGTGAAACAATCTCTTTCAGAATAGCCCCCTGCTTTAATTAATCTCTTTATCACAGGTAACTTGTATTTCGCGGGTCCAAAGAGCCGAATATAAGGATGCCGACATGGCAAGCAAGATTCGGGCGAGAATGTGTACACAAGCGTTTGGTTCGACTCCCGTGCACGTCTGTCACGCACGATCGCCGCCGGAAGAGGAGCCGCGGCGGAACAGCCTGAATGCGCCCTTGCATTGTCTTGAGTACCTGCCTGTAGGCAAATCACTCGCCGTGGCATGTGAGTCTAATTGATATTGCGCTGAGGACACCGACCTATCTTACATCACTCGTGTGTTCTAGAACCACTATTCGCAGCGCAATCTTATCATGCGAGCAGACTTTATTCACGCCGCTGCTAATGAAGGTTACCTTTAATTAGTTGTATTCTTTAACAATGCAAGAGTTAAACAACTGCGTATTTCATATTGGCATTTCTTTGGTATTATATCATTAATAACTGAGGTCCACACTAAATATCCTGAAAGCATGTGTAAATAGACAAGTTGTATAATCGCCGAATGAAGACGCTAAGAGAAATCGATGAGTCTTTGTCAAATTCATGGATGAACTTTGAACCGAACGCACATCGTCAAACTCTCCCAACGAGACGCACATTCCAAGGAGAGTTTGGTAATAACACCTGAGCAGAATAATGTCGATACATTCACTCGAGGAGCTGAGTGTCCGTGTCCTGCGGCCGCAAACATGATGGCGTAACATGTGCATGCATGTTCCCGCCATTAGCTGAGTACGCAGAGAAAGTGCTTCGATCAAACAGAACAGAAGACTGTAGAATCCGCATCGAAAGAAAGTGTTTCTAATGTGTGTGTCTCTCACATCAACGAAAGTTATTAAAGAGAATAATTGAATAATAAGAAAACGACCCCAGATCATTATACGAATGATTGTAATTCTTCATTGTGTAACGCAATTTGTTTGGTTTTGAAAGCTCCCACACACCTGTTGAATACTAAGCTGGCTATAACTGGGTCAACATATTCCCATGTCTCGGAGTTTCACGTTGTTTATGAAGCGGCTGGGTCAAAGGACACGGCCGCTGTTTGATTGTGTCAGGCCCGCCTGCTGGCCGAAACAGCGCGATGAGATGGACCAATGGGAACCAGGCTAATGACTGGCTTGAGAATTTGACTGAGCGATTCACAACTTGTGTATGTGCTGAAGAATTAGTATCACTTAGACTGTGCTACTCGTACTCGAGGCACAGGCAGGGCTGATGGGTGGAAGTGTGTCACACTCACATGAAGCCTGCGTCACACAGGTATGCAAATATATCCGGTGGGTGTCTGACAGTGACAACAGCTTTGGTTTGTTTGTTCCTCCGAGCTGTCACTCTAGCCACGGACATCTGACGCATCTCCGCGAGGGAAACGCCAAGTCTGTCAACCAAACACATCTCTTGTCGTGACTTCAGTAGATAAATACGTGATCGCTTCGTTCATGAAACTACTTTCAACCCTTTTGCTTTCAAAATAGCAACGAATTCGTGCACAATCAATCACGCACGATTTCTTTTTTCCGATGCGTGCGTGCGTCTCAACCTCTGCCGTCGCGCACGTCGACGCGCCGACGTCGAGATGCGTGCGTCTCAACCTCTGCCGTCGGGAGCACGTGGACGCGCCGACGTCGAGATGCGTGCGTCTCAACCTCTGCCGTCGGGCACGTCGACGCGCCGACGTCGAAATGCGTGCGTCTCAACCTCTGCCGTCGGGAGCACGTGGACGCGCCGACGTCGAGATGCGTGCGTCTCAACCTCTGCCGTCGGACTCACGTCGACGCGCCGACGTCGAGATGCGTGCGTCTCAACCTCTGCCGTCGGAAGCACGTCGACGCGCCGACGTCGAGATGCGTGCGTCTCAACCTCTGCCATCGGAAGCACGTCGACGCGCTGACGAGTATGTGAAGGAAGATGAAGGAGGCACATGAATCGAGAGCGCGAACCATTCATGGTCCGTGTTCCTAATCGTTTTATTGACGATTTCCCTCGCTTCCGGTCTTTTAAATCAGCTCCAAGTTCTCAGGAATGTTGCGCCACACACGCGCGCGATCTAAACATTTCTATCTGGAGTAAGCTAATTTTGATCATGTTTCCGCCGCATTCGTTCAGCACTCGACAATGAATCGATTTCAACAGTATAGTTCCAATCAACTAGTGAACTTTTTGTGACATGAAAGGTATCAATTCGGCTCGTTTCAAATCCAGCAGTTACAAATGAGTCAATTTGTCATGCATATCCGAGTGCGAAGTCAATTAGCGGATGAATTGTGTCGTTGCTAATGAGCACAGTAAACAACACTCTCCACAGTAGAGCATGCTTTTTATAGCGAGCGACAACTGCACGTAATAGAACGTGCTTATGAATGTACAAATCAATCCATTCAAAACCGCGCAATAGCGAGCAGTGGCGACATGTAATGAGGTATAATAAGTAGGTACCTATTGCTCTTATAGTATTAAAGGGTATTAACGTATACACACGAAAACGCTCACATATTGCGCAATGATGAGCAAAAAGCCTATGCTTTTTTGCCTTGTATCAGTTGCTCTTCTGAGCCTCAGAATAATTATTTTGATGGAGATGAAGGTGCGCTGCACCCATTTATTGTCACATCATTTTCTACAAACCCTTCGTATTGGTCTCAACTATACTGGCTCTCTAGTCTCAGCGACTTTCATATTTCGGATTGCTCGGTGACAAACATAATTTTCACTTTCAACTTGAGTAGTGTCCCTTGAGTAGCGGTTCCAGAAACCGCGAAAACGCAGAACACAACACTTCTCCGGAAGTTATATCAATTAAATAATTATTTTAAAAAACTGTTATGTAGGTGTACCTCGTTGTTGTTCGGATTGGAAGATCAAGAAACGGGATGTTCCTCCACATGGCATAATAACATCAGCATGAAAGCTCGAAACAATATCTTGTTCATACAGTAAAGCGAGTCTAATTGGTTCTTGCAATACCAGTTCAGAAGGCTGCAATTGCGAAACGACTCATTTCGAATCGAGTTTTTGGGAGGGTTTCTGCGTCAAACAAACATTACAATTATTTTCGTCAAAACATATCAAAGAATAAGAATTGAACTGAATTATCTGGTCCAGGGAAAATCTGATAGCTGTTGTCGTTTCAATATGTCTTACAAATGAAATATGTAAATAAACTAAACTATTGGAAAACGCTATGTGTGTAACGCGTTGATATTAGCGAGCCTTCGTATTGCATGCGAAATGATATGAGTTTGCAAATTTCTGCTCTACAAACCTTGGAAAGAGCCGAAACAACATGCGTCAAAGAAAAAGTGATAAAATATCTCGAATTTCCTTTCAGAAATTGACAAATAAATTTACAAACACGCATAAAATGTCAATAGTTATTGCTTGAAAATTGGCAAAAATAACTAAAATGTTGGTCCCGATGACAATGCAAATTTTAAGTTCATCGGTCAAACGGTTCCATTTTTTATTTTTACATCACAAAAACACTATACACGAGACCCCGCGAGACCCCTCTTTTGATATAAGTCAGCGTGCAAAATTTCAGATTAAATTGGTTCAGATCTATTGTTGGTTCTGAAAGTGTTCATTAGCCCAGTCCAGTCCACAATTGGAACTTGGTTCAACTTGGTTCTGCACATGTGCAGAGCTACATATCTTCACCAAAGTCACACTACGCACGAGCAGAACCAAGTTGATCAACCAACATCCCAGGCTCTACTACCTTTCGTTTCTTTGATTTAAATTTTGTTTTCAATTAAGGTAGAACCACCATAACCTCTCTATGCCTCAATGTTTCCGATTTACTTGAAATTTTGGTAACTTATTGATAATCATGCAAAACATAATCCCTGAAAAAATTAAACAGATCTCGTGTCAAGTTTCTGAGATAAATTGATTTGTCTCCACCATGTTATCTTATAGCGTAAAAAAAAAATCGTGTAATTTTTAGGCTATAATGAAGATCTATGTTTTGTGTCGATAGATTTGAACGAAATTTTTTATGGTAAGACATATGAACATACTATCATGAAGAAATTGAAACAATACCTACCAAAGAAAGAGTGCTATTTTAAAAGTTATAAACCAAAGTCGTAATTATTTTCCTATACCTCCCATGTCAAAGGTTTGTTCATCCTCTGATGACATAAAATTGAAAACTCATTGTTTGTTGATTGCTCTACCTTAAATTGTAGATTGGATTATTCACTCCGTATTTCGTTTATTCCTCCTATATTTTGACCGAGATTTTGACCACAACTCTTTATCACGTGAGAAATTAAAGAACAGCCTTAGTCCACGAATTTCATAAATCCAAAAATGGGACAAACATACTCACTTGCTGTTTCAGGGGAAGCTAAATAACATTGAAGCAGACAGATATAAAAATTGCATCAGTTTTTCCCCCTATGCCTGTAGGTAGAGAGCCTAGATGGTGCCCTGTAGGCTGTACGCACCATGCGTTCAAACCGCTAGCGCCACTTGTGAAGGAAATCGGCAAACTTGGTGAAGTTCTTCAATTGTCTCATCTTTGAATATTTAACGTGGCGCGATCACTCGATATAGCACATTTTTATTTATTTTTGAAATTCCCATTTCAAAATACCTTTTACAACAGTTCAACTATATTTAAGCATAAAATACTCATTTAATGTCCTGTAGTTTGAAACTCCCGCCCAATAATGAGTTTTCAATTTTATGTCTTTTGAGAATGTACAAAACATTAACATGGGAGGTATAGGAAAATCATTTCGAATTTGGTCAATAACTTTTAAAATAGCACACGTTGGTATCGTTTTCATTTTTTTTTCTCATGGTAAGTCCGTATGTCTACCAGATAAAAGTTTTTTGTTAAAATCTGACGGTACAAAATAATTAGAACTTCATTTTAGCTTAAAAATGACACGATTTTACTTGGGTGCCATAAGATAACATGGGGGAGAAAACTCAAATTATCTCAGAAACTAGACACGAGAATTGTTTAATTTTTTCAGGGATTATGTATGTCATGAATATCAATAAGTACACAAAAATTTATGAAGATCTGAGACTATGCCTCGAGTGATCGCGCCACCTTAAATATTCAAAGGTCTCATCTCTCATTGGCCGTGACCTAGCAACAGATCAATTGTCAACAAATACCTCACTCAAAATAGCTAGGAATTGCCGAATTGGTACACGAAGGGCGTATATTAATATTAAGATTCAGTTAATTTATGGTACTTCATTACAAGTACAACCTTCATAGCGAAATAACTTTTGACATACCTACTGTTGTAAATTTTAAGAATTGATAGTGTGTGATGTTTTCAACAAACAACGCGACGTACTACAGCAAATTTGACATTCTGCCAAAGTTGCAGATTTCTGCCACCCATAGCGCTATCTGTAATGGCAATTCAAAAATACAAAATCGATCAATGTTAATGAAGGAAGTGCATCATTCAGTCATCTTTCATTCATGACGTGAGAATGATCAGAGAGAAGCACTAGATGATTTTCTATAAGTAATTAGTAATTACCTACGAGGCCTACATGCCTCCTTGAGGCATACACTAGGAAAACGCGCAATGTAGGTGTTGATGAGCGAGCAACCACTGTCCACTACATTAAATTTTTGTTTATTTATTTCAAAATATTGGTCTTAAGGTGATACAAGCGCTCGGCCGTTTTAGAAAATTGAGAGAGAAAAATTGTTTCATATGTGAGTGTAACTTTTACAGGATATTCACATGATCAGTCTGATTGCATATTAGTAGCCCTTTTAATTTTTGCTTATTGCATCGTTAATTAGGCGCCGGTTATTCAACAAAACCGCGCAAAACGATGAAATTTGCGATACGATTGGAGACCAAACCCGTAAACCAATTGATCTCAAATCTTAATCATGATAAGATGAAAGACAAACTAAGGGTTATCCCTTGGCACATTTTTGAAAATTTTTATGGTGCCCAGGGAGACGAGAAAATAGCTAATTTTTCACCCAAAATCCACTAATTATTACTAATTAACGAAGCAAAAAAATAAAAAAGTACCAAGGGATAACCCTAAGTTTGTCTTTTATCTAATCACGATTAAAATTTCAAAAATTGGTCTACCCATTTTGTCTCCAATCGTATCGCAAAAAGTGTCTACAAAAAGCAGCAAAATCGCTCGCGCTTGCAGCACCTTAATAGCTATGCAAAATTTAAACTTAAACGGAACCTTTTTGATTTTCGTAAATCGGAAATTGTTTTTTTTTTAAATTGAAGATTCGACTGTAACTTCATAAAATTTTATAAAATGTTGCTCTTATGAACCCTGCAAAATTTCAAATTGATCAGACCTACAAACCAGAAGATAATTTTTTACATTTTTTAAAATATGAACCGCAATCAAAGGATATCGAAAAAAAATTGGGTCTGCAAACCGTGGATTGGTTCATACATGTGTGCACACTCACGTGTTTAGATTGATCGGAAAAAATGCGACCTGTTGTATACCGGCAAATATTAATTTATTTCTGGAAAACAGATTTTTGAGCGAGCGAAGTGAGCGTCTCCTTTTGGCTCTTTGGCACGGACCTCTGTTTTATTTTAATTTAATTTTTTTTTCTGTTACAGTCACAGTTTTTTTTATCAAGCTGAAATTTTGCACACATGTACGGACCATTTCTAGGCTTTGCAGACCCTATTTTTTAAATCCATTTGATTGGTTCAAATTTTAAAAAAATATCTTTTGATTGGTTATTCCGATCAATTTGAAATTTTGACAAGTCATTAAGACCAACATTGTCCCCAATCTTACAAAGTTTCAGCCAAATCCTTCTATTGGTTAAAATTTAAAACCATCTTTACTATGATTTTTTTAAATTTAAACTAGAACCGTTTGACCGATCAACTCAAAACTTTGCATGGTCATTGGGACCAACATTATCTATATTTTTTAACATTTTTCAGACACATTTGTGGTTAAATCCAAAAGTTATTGACATTTTACGGACATTTTGCTTGTTGCTATGGATCACGGCAACTTTGACGCCGCAGTTCCAATGTTCCAAGGTAGTTAGAACAGAATCTTTCAAACGCATGACACTAATAATCAACAGATCGATCTGATATTGTGTACATACACTAATATCATATGAGTGGTCCCAGGTATATTTTTTGAATGAGATCCTGTGATTTTTGAAAATTAACAAGGAACCGTTCAATCATAAAGGTTTAATCGATCAACTTAAAGCTTTGCATGGTTATTGCCTTATTGGGACCAATATTTTTGGAATTTTTTAAGATTTTCATACAAGTCTGTGACAAAATTCAAGAATTATTGGCTTTTAATGACATTTTCAATAGACAGAATTGCGGTTCGAAATGTTGCGCGTATCCGTACTCGCTCATCAACGCGTTACGCAGAGCGTTTTCCTATAGTTAAAACAATCTTAAAATGATCATAATTATAAAGTATTTTGTGTTTCTGGGATCATTGAATTCGTGACCACAGCATGGCGTTAATAAAAAAAATATATATTTCAACCCGAGCCATTGTACCGAGCCTGACAGAGCCTGACAGTTCAGTGAAGTTGTTCAATGAGGAGTGATAATAGTGAGTTAAAATGTCAGTGGTCGAATTGGAAGTCGGTCCATGGCGGGATGTGGGGGGAGGGAGGGGGGGGAGGGGCCCAATGAACTGGAAAACAAATTCTCTGGAAATTGTACTATTTTGAAGTAGGTAAATAGTGCTGCTTTTTAATCTCTCATGGGGGGATAGTGAAGTGGGCAAATTAGTCATGGGGGGGATGGAACTTACAATATATTCCCCATATGGGGATTCCACCCCCCCCCCCCCCAATTCAACCACTGTATAATGTGCATTTTATCATTTTATCAAATGCTTTTCTTGTCGAACTCCACAAAAAAATCTATGTTGACAAGCGAATTATATTGTGTGACCGAAGTTCAAGCAATATAAAATAAAAAAGCATTAATACTATTCAAAATTGTCAAATAGAAGCTCGCTGACAAATGATGCATTATATTTGTTTTCTAATAATTAATAATAGATGTCTTTGACAGGAATGTTGTCCTGGTATTATGTAGTTCGTGTGTAAATCGAGCCCCCCCCCCCCCCCCCCCCCCAACACCAAGGTATAATTTAACACAATGAATCTCCTCTGAAATAATAATTGCGATCAGCAATTAACGACGTCGATTGAGCTTTGCATGTCGAACAGCGCTCGCATCCGGCCGAGAGTTCTTAGGTTCACTCACGACGAACTAGTGGCAGAGTTCCGCGTTCAAAGTGAGATAATTAATATGATTTCATCAGTTACTTGAGGCAGGCCGCACCTCGCACCTGCACTGATGTTGGTTAGAAGAAGACAGGAACTGAAATTCGGAGATTACTTTCTTTCCACTTTGCCATGGACCTACATAACACATGTGGTGAATTTAGACGTTTCGTATGTTTGTATGTGTGTGTGTGTGTGGCGGTGGGGGGGGGGGGGGGGGGGGGGGGGCTTTTGGAATATTATAATTTGGGGTGGGCACGAAATATAGTTTCGTAATGGAAATTGGGATTTCGGGACAAGGCTCCCGATTAGTACCTATGCATAATGAGTTTAGTGAAACTAAGATATTTCAATATTAAAATTCATTTTTCATAGCTTATTGGTATATGTGTATTATTTTATTATCATCTATCAATTTTATTTTATCAATTTTATTATTGTATTACTTCCTTTAGAACTCGAGAACCCCGACTAACTACAATCTTAAAATGTATGACAAATTTGAAATCGATAAGTGCAAAGTCAGGACAGTAGGGGATGATCATAATACATTTTTTATCAGAAATCTATGTTAGACCTGAACAACCATACAAAACTTAACAGAACTTCAACAATTTTGCACACGGCTTGGCAATGAATAAAGGAAGACAATGCGTAATATGCAGGCTCAATGCGAGAGGTAAAATGATCTCAAATTAGAGGTGAGCGCGTGAGTGATTTTTGACTCACGCGCGGTCACGTCACGCGGGCACGTATTCCACTCACGCACACTCACGCACGCGGGTTCAGCTTTTCACTCACGATCACGCACACTCACGCAGCAAATCTTATGGACTCATGCACGCTCACGCACACTCACGAATTACAACTCACGCACAGTCACTCACGTTGATAACTAAAAGTCTCGTGCTTTGTTTGGGTGAGGTCCCTCTAGGGGTTCAATATATCTATCTATGCCCCTAGGTCAGTCCTCATATTTTTGATACACAACGCAGCTCTTTTTTACAAATAACTATTGAATCAAATGTATAGCATGAGAAATGTAACTTGGCCACGGACCACCTTTACTCTCTTTTCTTATAGGTATACACAGTAATAACTACTTAATAGGTAGTATGCATAAAATATTTAAATTTGCTTATCAAGGGTCCTTAATTTGAAATAACAATCGCAACTTTCCTGAACACTAAGCCCTGGCCAAAATGCACAGAATTCTGTTGTTGACAATGTTTTGTTTTTTAAATTAATAATATTCATGCCCCGCAGGGCATTTTTTGTTGTTCACGAAAAAGAAACCAATTTGGGAAGCTGAAATGGCAAAGTTACTGGTCACGCGTGACACGCGTGTCACGATACACGCGTGACTTGTAACTTTGCACACTCACGCACGACTTTTAGCAGTGGTGTGCACACTCACGCACAGTCACGCTAAAAGTCGTGAGTCACGCGTGACTCACGCGTGACTCACGTCACGCGCTCACCTCTATCTCAAATGATCTGGGACATGATCAAATGGAACTTACTTTCTGGATAGCAGCACTCATAATATAGAGTTCTGAGAATCGGAGAACAATTTCAGTATGAGATTTAGTTAATATTTAAATTTGAAACCAGTTTCATGGGTGATATAATTTGAAACACATTTTATAATTTCTTCTAATGTGTGTGTCCGTAAGAGGGTGGGGGGTGCAGTGGTGGCATTAGTGAGTCCAATGAGGGCAAGTACACCCCCCCCCCCCCATCCCCCCCGTTGAACATTGTTATAAGTTTAGTGAACTAAATGTGCACTCACATTTCTATACTGTAAATTTGCGTGCGTGCCTTTTTGACATTTTTGGCAGTCGTTTTTTTTTTTACGTTGCTGCAGTGCGGTAAGGTATGTGCCTAACACAAAACATTAATTCAGAAATGTGAATACATGTCAATCCTTGCTTTTCTTGAAAAATGAAAATCAACTGATTGATCGATCAAGTAGAAGTTTTGCAAGGTCATTGAGACGGTTAGCATAACAAATTTAGAGACAATCAATTTCAATAATATTTTTTAATATTATTAAAAATTATTAAATCTATACAAATTATGGTAAATATATGCAAGCACCGAACCTTTATCTCTTTCAAATAAATCTGTTTTTTTCAACTGATACCAGACAAAAGTGATCCAGACTCGCACCTCAAGTAACACGATCAGCAAGAAACTATTTCATGGTAGATGGGACGGTTGGAGAGCTAATTGTTGCGTGCTTTTTATGGTATTGGTTGCTAATAGTACTGATAGTAGCACCTTCTAAGGTATACGCGGGCCCGGGTCGCACAAGTCCGGAAAAACTTTCAATTTCCCAATAAAATTTAGTCGATGTGACAAAATAATAAAAAAAATGCGATTTAATACAAATTTTGGTCGATTTTATCATCTATCATCGATTTTATCTATTTTATTTTCTATCGATGATCGATACTTTTTATGGTAGGTATTCATTAGATCCAAATTTTCGCCCCCCCCCCCCCCCCCTCCCCCCAGCAACATTGAAGTTACGCCAGTGCGATACGCGTACATTAGGTATCCTGACTTACCCAAATACAAACTCCACTTAATCAAGTAATTTACTTACCTTAAAACTAGATCAAGTGCAGTGTTCAGTAAAATGACAACTTCCCGAAAAGGACTTACAGTTTAGTATTCGCTATTAGCTGATAGTTTCATGTGCAATTTAGACAACATCTTTACTGATTGTGTTAAAATGGGTTAAAATGTGTTTTAGGGCTTATTATACAATTACACTTGTTACACTAAATGAGAGAAAGATATTATACCTATTGAAGATAAATGAAGCCAAAAAACAAAATCACAGTAACTATTTGTAGAAGATAAACCCCTGTCGAAATAAAGAATAAAGAAACCATGATTTTTAAATAAAAACACATTGCATTTTAAAATTATACGTATGTCAAATAAACCTTATTTCTAAAACAATTTCTGAAATTATATCAGCAAATCATTAACCACTTTCTTGCGTTGTACTGTGATGCATTTTATTTTGAAAATGTAAAAAATGTTTCTTCGTGATAAAATTTGATTGTCCCCATTCCATTATCATTGTTAATATTTTTTTTGGAATTCCACTGGATAGAATATTTTGTCATAGCATAATGTGCTTACCAAACTCGGAACTCGTAAAAATCCCAAAAGTACTGTTCGTCACAATCACATTCACCCTGATGACAAACACTGAGAAACTAACTTTTCATAGTCCCCGAGCACATGCAAGTGTCCACTAGGTTTACTTAAGCAACTTCTTACTGTGAGCACGGTTGAGGTGATACTGAATTCAATACAGAGGCGGCGAGAGAATCAACAAGTAAGAGGGCAAGTTTGATGGTGCACAAGAATACAGCTTTAAATTTACCGCCATTCTCAACGCTCTCTAGTAGACAGTTTGGAAAGTTATTAAATCACGGCCTCCTATGTTTAGCCAGCCAGCTGACCTCGAGTGTGTCTGTGTTGTGTCAGTCCACATCCGGCCGAGTGTCAAGTGTCAATTCACGCGAAGTCAGTACTACTGTAGTCACTAATTTACAAGATATTGTGAAGACAATGCCTGTATTGTGTTCAACCAAATGTGGTAAAAATGCTATATTAAAGGTACTACCACCTACTGTTGTTTGTACCTAGGTACCTACCTACCTTAGCAAGAACTGTCCTTGTAGAAGTGCACCATAGCCTGTAATTCTTTTTCAATTTGATTACAGAGACCGAAAACAAGTGATGCTTTGTGCAAAGAATGTTTCTTTTTTGCATTTGAAACCGAAATTCACAACACAATTGTGAATGGGTCGCTGTTTAATCGAGGAAGCCTCGTTGCTGTTGCTGCATCGGGTGGCAAAGATTCAACAGTTTTGGCCTATGTTTTGAAGCTGCTAAATCAAAGATATAATTATGGTCTTTCTTTAGTATTACTTTCCATCGATGAAGGTATCACTGGCTATCGGGACGATAGTTTGGAAACTGTTAAGCAGAATCGAGATGAATACGAGATGCCACTGAAAATTTTATCTTACGAGGAGCTCTATGGTTGGACTATGGATGCAATTGTAAAAGAAATTGGAAGGAAGAATAATTGCACTTTCTGCGGTGTGTTTAGGCGGCAGGCGTTGGATCGGGGTGCTCTAATGTTGGGAGTGGATTGTGTTGCAACAGGCCACAATGCAGATGATCTTGCGGAAACAGTTCTAATGAATGTCCTGCGAGGAGATATTGCAAGATTGCAACGTTGCACAGCAATAATCACGGTAATAAAATATTAGTACTTGTCAAATGATATTTTGTAATTTGTATAAACTTCATCAATTCTAAGATTAATTGAGTAAGCGTCTCCTTTTTCTCTTTTGGCATGAACCTTTGTTTTATTTGTCTGTCTGTCCGTGCCACTCTACAGGTCACACCATTTCTCCCATCACTCTGAAGTTTAGCACAGAGGAAAGGACCAACTTTGCGGTTTGCATCTGTTGTTTGGTTAAAAAATTTGCTAGGTCATGAAAACCAACATATTACAAAGTTTACAATTTCAGCCAAATCCTCCAATTGTTAAAATTTAACAAGTCTTTCGATGATTGTACCTAATCAAAATTTACATGGTGATCAAGATTAACATTATCTCATATTTTACACTACACAATCGGTCAAGTATTCACAGACTTGTTGCTATTTTAAGAGTTTAGAAAGAGCTGTCAAAATAGATTTATAGAAAAGTCCTTACGTCACTGCACATGGAGTCATCCTGAGTGCCTGTATAGATGGAAAGTTGCAATGCAAATCAGAAATAATGTTATCATTAGGTTTGTTTGTTACACATGGTTACACTGATAAAACCTGCCAAATTGCAGCTTTTTTTAGTGCTCTGTGGCAAAGCCAAAAGTGGGAGGAGTTAACATAAATGACTAGTAAGATCAATACAAAAGTAAGCAATAATAATTAATACTGAATACATATTTTATCATACAACATCCCTAACCTTGATTATTCACAGTCTAAAGCTGGGTTCCCATACTTCACATCGAATTCGCTTCCGGTTCGCTTCGCTTTCGCAAAATGGCTACCTTTTAACAAGGGAAATCGTCCATGTTTACATTCGCATGTTCCCGTGTTTCGGTTTCGTTAAAGTTGAGCCAATTTTAACTTTGACGAGACCGAAACGAAACCGAAACAAGTGAATATGCGAATGTAAACATGGACGATTTCCTTTGTTAAAAGGTAGCCATTTTGCGAAAACGAAGCAAACCGGAAGCGAATTCGATGCGAAGTATGGGAACCCAGCTATAGTCTAAAAGTAATGTATTTTAAAATTACCTCAACTTGCCACAGGCTACAGTCTGTTTTTTTACTGTATGGACTCTCACCAGATGGAGCCACAGTCAGTTGTTCTGCTAGGCCGAGAAAGACTTCATTGCGCGCTCACCTTGCAATGTTGTCTTTCTCGGCCTAGCAGAACAACTGACTGTGGCACGGTCTGTAGAGAGTTCAAGCATAGGACAAACGAACTGTACACATCATCAGAACCATGTGTAGAAAGTGGCAGGTTTCGGCTACACGAACGTTAAATCGAACAGGCTGGGTGCTGTCACAAGCTACTAAAAGTCCAAAACGAACACAGTTTGTCAATTTGGCAGGTTTTGGGAGAGTAAACAAACAAACAAACCTTTTGATCAAGTGGATTGTGTTTGGTTGGACATTTTGGTGCTCCCTCATCAACTGAGCGTTTTCCTAGTTTGGAACTATAGAAGGAGATCAGAGGTTAAGCATATACAAGTTAGTGCAGCGCTACATTTATTTACTTTAAAATATCTCAAATATGATTTAAATAAATTGTCTGTATTGAATATAAGAACTGAGTAGTGATTACATAATATGATACAATACAACACAAATTCAATGTAATTAATTATACATTTGGAAGATAGTTTTGGTAGGTACTGGGATTGTTGGTGTTCACATGACTTTTTGCCTCAATAATTATCTACGAACCTACTGATGTCACGCTGTTTGCACTCGAGTGACATTTGTTGTTTTCGGTTTTTCACTTGTTACTTAATATCTGCAATTTCCAGTGTAATTTTTGTAGACACTAATTACTAAAATGTCAGAAGTTGGTACACTTGTGGTACACACTCATTTATTTGCTGGAAAGCAAGGTTCCCATGAATCGCATTCAAATCACAAATGTTAGGACGAGAATCATGTCTCCATAAATCGGGACTTGATGTTACGATTTGATGCCCATCGTGCTGTAGTGCCACCGTCATCAGGATCCTTAAATTATTATGTCCACACACAAACTTATTTAAGATCGATAAAAAAGTAAACTGCCAAACTACTTTACTTACCTCTATGTTGAGGTTCTACTGAGTCGCTTGATTTTATAAAGTTGTGCTAACTTTTTCGCGATTGTCATATTTTATCATACATATGACACACTCGAAAGTCCAACCCTTTTTTGTTGTTTTCCAATGTTAAAATCGCGAAACTGAAATATTTGTGATTGATGGGAACTTTACTTGAACGTATGTTTGTTACAACTCAATTTCACCACTTAAGGCCGGTTTCTGGACCTCAACGAGAGGTGGAGAAACCGGTCCTTAAAAATAAATATTACGAACTAGTAACAGAATTATAATTATTTGAATTATTTTTCAGGCTGGTGAAGGATCAATACCTAGATGCAAACCACTTAAGTACACTTATGAGAAAGAAATTGTTATGTATGCATACTTCAAGAAGTTACACTATTTTTCAACTGAATGTGTTTTTGCACCAAATGCGTATCGAGGACACGCTAGAGCATTCTTGAAAGACTTGGAGAAGATACGACCATCTTCAATAATGGATATCCTTCACTCTGGTGAGCGCTTGTCTGTTCGCGAGGGAACCAAGCTGCCTGAACGTAGCACATGTTTTCGTTGTGGCTTTGTAGCAAGCCAGGATCTGTGCAAAGCATGCACACTTCTTGATGGTCTCAATAGAGGTCTACCACGACTTGGAATAAGCAAGTCCAGTAAAGCAAGCAATATCAGTGAAAAAAATGTTTTCACACGAAAGTCAGTTGTTGAGTTTTGATAAACATTAGGTATTGTAGCATTGTGAGAATGATTTTAGCTCAATACTCCATTACCATTATTTGCATTACAGGCCAAATGCATATATAATTCTTGGGTATAAGGCAGTGGTACTCAACCTTTTTGACTTGAGGGCCAATTATATGAATCTGCTTTTGTTGGCGGGCCTCATTTTTTTAAAAACATACAATAATGCTCACGAGATCAGGTAGGTTCATTCCAGGTGCGTAGGAACAACTTTTCGAAGCTCTTCAGTTTTAGACCCGCAGGGCGGTTTTTTAGAATTTAACAATTTAAAAGTGATTCTGGGACTCTAAAATGCACGAACTAAAGCAAACTACCCTCCAACTGTTGCCCCGCAGGGTGTTTTTTTTTTAGAATTTAAGCAATTTATAAGTGATTTTGGGATGCTAAACTTAATTTTGTATGGAGAATAGGGGGTCGGGTCAGTCTGCTCGGGTGGAGGGGGGATTATCCCCCTCCCCCCTCCCTTCCAACGTGCCTGGTTCATTAACTATATTTTGTTTATTTGGAGACGAATCGAACAATGTTTCACACACGCCAAAACAATAGGTACCCTCTTTTACAATTTTCGGAATTGTCGCATTTTCAGCCCGATGCGTGGATCCTACCATTACAACTCTAAAAAATTTTCTCAAATGAAATGAGATTGTTTAAATTATTTTCACAGTGAACACATTTTGTGAAGAAGTAGGTATTTGAAGCGTCAACTGGGGGGCCACAAAATTTAGTCCGCGGGCCGCAGGTTGAGTACCACTGGTATAAGGGATTTGCCACGTTCAATTGACTGGTAAAATAGTTTATCAATTGACAAAACTGTTGATTAAGGTACACTCGGCAAAACGAAAATTGATCAGTGACCAAATTTGAATGACTGCTGGTCATGTCCCATAACCAATCAAAGCTTGTTATTATCATTGAAATGTGGGGTCACCTACTAGAGGAAGACAATGAGATTGCTTAGATCGACTTCTGATGACGCGATCTTACATTTATCAGCCCATCAGATTTATTGAACGTTCAATTTTTGTTTGGCCATTTTCACTGACTAAATAAAACAGATACATTAATTGAATGCTGGGCCAGAAGAACCATGAAACCAACAATTTCAATATTCTGAGTAAATAGCCAAAAACTATTTAAAGGCCATATTATCACAATATCTTATTTTGGAAAATATATAGATGTTATATGTTATTATATTGGTTTCATTCAATAAATGGGTACCTGAACACAAAATTTATTACAAAAACTTATTTATTTGGAAAGGGTAATATTTTAGTACACTTTCAGTTTGTATACTTTCCTCCGAGTTCCTCAAATACTTTCGTTGATTATTCATCCACCAGTTTTGTTTTCTTGCTTTTATTTAAATTAATTAACAGTTTTTGTGACACAATGCAGTCCGCACCGTCGGCTATCTTGAATCACATTCATGGTTCTTCCATGGCAGCCAACATTCATGATGAATATACCATTTTAAATATTATCTCGGTGGCTCTGCTTTCTAAGAAAATTCATATGCAGTAGGTCTGTTCGTCAGGGTGTTCTAACCTGTTCGGAACACACCGGAAGTCGTCACGGAAAAGTTTACTTATACCTATCCGTCGAGTTTTGATTCGTAATTCATGCACCTAACATATTCAGTGACGTACTTCCGCCTGCTCCGAGCAGGTTAGAACACCCCGACGAACAAACCTAATATCATTTCCATTTTCCAGACACCTTAGTCCCTGTTTTACCTATTGTTGAAACAGGGACTAAGCTGTCTGGAAATCAAACTGCATGATTTTTCTTAGAAAGCAAAGCCACCAAGATAATATATAAAATGGTCTATTTAAGTAATGTTAACATTTAAAAAATCAATATTTTAAGGTGGCAGTGAATAGACCTAGAAATGCACATGCTAATTCCACAAAAAAAACTATTTCGAAAAAAGTGTTGGTTTCATGGTTATTCCGACCCAGCATTCAATTAGTTTATTTTAAATGAGAACTTTTTCCAAGTGATTTTGAGAAAACGAATTTCCAGTTTTTGTTACAATTTTTCTTTTATGCCAGTTGCCTAGTTATGCTGTGATAAAAGCCAGCAATAAAACCAGTCTTGCAAATCAACCCTCTGTATACATTTTAGGCAACTTATACTACCGTCTGTGTAAGACTGGTAGTCGCGAGTATATGGCTATACACCCACAGACCAAGGAAGGTGAATCCTCACCAGGGGGGTTATTCTAAATTCCCTTGTCGTCTCGTTTCACGTGATACGGGCTCACTGCACACTGGAGTGCTATCTATTTAACATTGTATTGACGCCGTATCAATTGATACGAGACGACAAGGAAATTTAGAATAACCCTCCTGGTATATGCTTATCAGCAGATACACGCGATTATACCCCAAGGTTCTAGTGACGTCATCGGCGGCGATCTATGCACAAATAGCGGTCAACTATTCACCCCGTGTTTGTTTACATGGACAACTGATACAATGAACTGAATAATTCACCGCTACTTGAGTATAGATCGCCGCCGATGACGTCACTAGAGCATCGGGCATAATTGCAGATCGCTGATAAGCATACTTAGTAGAATTGACGTTCCTTGCCCACAGACACAATATCTATACATTTTTTCCATAAGATTGAATGGTAAAATGCGTAATCTGTGGACTATGGACAGTCAATTCTCAACTTTGAACTCGACGAGTACCTACCTATTTGACCGACAATTGACCTATAACGAATTTGATCGATAAAACCCCATCCCTAACTGTAGTACTCTGTTACAATTGACAAACTCATTTTTAACTTCATATCTAGGTATCCCATTCCCATTTATGAAAAATTCTCTTCATAATTTTAAATTTTAATGTATGCATTGAATCCAGTAATGACTCTGCCTGCGTACTTGCGTCAATAGAATCTCAATTCGTTTTGAGCATGGGATAAATGCATGTTGATAAATGGGAGGTATGGGGGAATTATAATTTTAGTACTATGTAAATTAAAATATTATTTATTTATAAATTAGAATGTGGCATTTTCTTAATAAAATGGCTTACTATGTATGAAATGCACAATTTGAATGTTTAAAATTTCTAAAAACTTATTTCTGAACTAAGAGAAAAGAATTGTGTACACTACAGCTAAGATAAATAAGCAGCTGCTTGAGTATCAATGTGTCTTCTACATACAGGACACAAGTCCTTGATTCCTTCAGAGCAGTCTTCACATAAGCAAACATGACCACAAGGTAACAAAATCATCTCCCTCGGATTCTCACGGCAGACCACGCAAAGTTGATCCTCGGGCAAATTTCTATCTCTTACGTCCCGTCTCCGAGCTTTACGAGTTGCTTCGAATTCCTGACGCCTTTTCGTTTCCTCCTGCTCACGAAGCCTGATCGTCCACCACCGGCGCGCAATCAAACATGCCAAGAATATGCCAATACCTCCAAATAATATTGTCAAATTCCTGCACAAAAAGTTAAAAATTATCATTAATTTACATATTTTATCTTGCATTTAGGTGGATTTCCATGCTCCGTCACCGTCCGTTACCGTCCGACGAAAACGTCAGAATGCGATCACGTGACCCATCTCGACCAATCAGAGCCATCCCCAAAAATCTTGGACGGCGACGGATTGGTCGAGATGGGTCACTTGATCGCATTCTGTTTTCGTCGGACGGTGACGGAGCATGGAAATCCAGCTTTAGGATAATAGATGTTCTGGTGCAGTTTCTGCTCTGGGTGCTTTTGTTGGCCCTTGAGAGGTTCGGTCGGTAGCAACGTCTTTTCTCCATTCTCCGGCGGGCTTAGCAAACTTGCAACCAGAGCAGAAACTGCACCGGAATGTCTGCTGAACCATAATAGGACTTAAGAGATAGATAGTTACCTACGTAAAAACAACACTTCTTGGACATACGAGAATGTGAACAATAATAATAGTATCTAATGAATCTTTTTCAAGATTCCGATTCCAAAAATATGTGCTTCATTTTGCAAAAATAAATACCTACCGCTTTTCAATTTTTTTTTATTTATTAGAGCTTTATCTAAAGCATATTTACCACTTTTGTATCTGTTTTCTATACCATAGTAGCACACACACACATATCCACAACTATATTTTTTATAAATGATTTTTCTGGAAATTTTGTTCGCGATGTGTTTTCTCTCTTACGAAAGACCCAACCCATGTCCTTCCTAATAACTATCGCACACTGAACCTTTAATTTAGGTATTCATATTAGAGGAGTTTTGATATTACTACCATCTCTAGTTCCATCCAAAATTGTACTGCAATTGAAAAGCTATGAAAACTTACTTCAACATATGTTTCTGTTCTTGTAGTTTCCGGACCAATGAAGAAAGCGGTAAAGATGTTAAGTAATATGGTCCATTCATAGAGGGTTGCATTTTAAGATCTTTGAAATCGGAGTCGTAAGTTAGCTCCCCTATTCCAGTAATTAATGCTCCCTCTCTCAACATTTCCTGGAAAATAAATAAAAAAGAAATACCTTTAGGCATTTAAAATCATTATAAAAATCTAGGAAGTACGTACCTACATACATAGTACATACATACTAGGTATTTATTCTGTGTTTTTTTTATTTTGAAATATGATTGAACTAGAACTGAGGAATGAACATGTCTTGGACAGTGTACAATTCCAGCTGTTTAGTGTTAATAAGCTCCCATCTCGTAAAGTGGGGGGGATAGGCAATAAGGAGACGCTATAAAGATAAAAATAAGGAGAGGCACTGTCAGCTCTTTCATGGCTCTCACATGATTCATCACATGATGAACAGAACTATTTAGAGGATGAACATTACTCAAGTGAATAGCTTTGACCCTTCCTATGTGCAGCCAGTCAAGGATATCACAACTTATGAAAACCGGGATAATAATCTCACCCCTATAGATGTGTTTGGGATAAGATCTTTGTGCATAAATACTGAAGTAACCAGCTTACCTCGGTCGTTTGCATTCCCTGTTGACGAACACCACTGAAGAATCCCCATAAGTGGTCGCCCAAGCTTGATGTTGTTGGCTCAAAGTGCTCTGATATTGTGTCCAAATCTAATATGTCTGCAGAAAGAGCATCTAAAACTTCAACCTTTGCTTTGCCTGAACGGATGACAAAAGGGATGTCATTGTATACTACTTGAATAGTACGCTCCCGCTCTGACCTGTTAAAAATATATAAGAAAAGCTTAATACTGAATGCACTCCATTCATCAATAATTGTTGACATTATTACAACAAAATAAAAACATAAATGAGGTTTTAAATGCACACCAGAACCCTGTAGAATTGCGAGCGACAACATGCTGCTTTAAAGTTAGCCTTTGAACTACTCCAGTAATGTTTTTAGCATTCGAACTCTGTATGGGTAACCCCAGTGCTGCAACTGTTCCTCGAATTGCACAATATGGTATCCTGTGCTCCGGTTGAGACTGTACATAGCTTTCTAACTTGTCATTTAATTCCAAAATGGGAGCTTCCTACAAAAAGAAAAATAGAAATAAGTCCTACAATTTCCAAAGAGCACTTCTTGGTCTAAATAAAATAGGGTAATTTTAAAATGTATCATTATCACTAACCAGAGAATGACCAGCTGTACAAGATCTTTCCCCTACCCCTTATTAGGGCATGGCCATTTGGTACATTTACTGGTTATACTGGTTTTTTATACCAAGACTAAATATTTGATATTTTGTAGAATGTCAGAAGTAGGTAGCTACAATAATATTAAATTTTTTTTTAAACTTTTCAAAAATGTAAATAAATGTTTTATTTAGAGTACCTATGTACACTAAAACCAATAAAAATCGGTACTCGAAAAGAAAGGATTGGCTGATTAAGGTTTGATGGCATCATCCCATGAAGGCTGTGTTAACGCATCATCTACCTCTAGTAAGTGAGCTCTTATTTCATTGATAATAAATAACAAGGATTGATTGTCAAGGAACCTTACAAGCAGCCAATCCTATTCTTTTCGAGTATACCAATTTTTATTGGCTTGAGTGTACCTATGTAGTCATAACTCATAATAATACTATGTAGCTATAGCTATAACTATTTAGTATTTAATGTTAAAAAATTAAATATAAATAAAAATATTTTTGTAAAACTGAAAATATTTGATGGACACTCTCTCACAGGGAAGTCTCATCTAATAATAATTTTATTGCGATAAATTCGTAAATAACAACACAAATAATAATCACAAACACTCTTTATCACTTGAGAAAATGGAAAATTATCATTCATAAAAATCAATTTCAAATGTCATGGAACATATTGGCAGGAAAAACGGCAAGTATATTAATATTAATGAGAATCACCAACAATGTGTTACCATGGTCATATACTTTGTTGCCATGGCAACATAGAAATTATGACATCAAGTCGATGTCAACAGGTTACATGGTAGATCAACAATGACCAATGTGTTCATAATAATGTTGAATGTCGCCTTTTTGTATATAAATGTGCAAATAAAGATAAATTGAAATTGAAATTTTCCTGTTTTAAAGTTAGAAGAAATCTATCAAACTTTGTAAATCAATTTGAGAGAACTTATTCAACCCACAACAATGGGGCTGTGCATGATGGATGTCACGCTTCAGGGGGGGGTAGGGGAGGATCTGGAGCCAGTAGGACATCACGTACGTTTTGATACAGATATTTTCAAGCATTTTAAATTTCAGTTGATATGTCGGGACCGGAAATTTTGCTAAAAACGATAAATTCTGATACATTTTACAGTATATTATATTGTTCCCAAATTTGGTACATGTGGTGGGGTGGGCCATAGCTCGAAATTAAGATATTTCGCAACAATGTGAGATTTCCCAATTTTAAGATCCAGTGGGCCGAAAATGCCACTTTGATGCTTACAGTAAAAGTGGGTTGCTCCAGCCTTTTTAAATGAGAGTGTGCGTGCGCCGTACGACTTGGCTGGCGTGGAGCAACCGCTCCACTAGATTTAAGTATATTATATTTTAGTATATTATATTACAGCATATATTATTTTACAGTATATTCTATTTAAGGGGGGATAGAGATAATAGAATATTTTTTACTGTAAAATGTATCAGAATTTAAAATCTGTAGATTTGTGATGTGTGATTTGTGGGTTTCGAAAAGTGTGACACAACGTGACGGGGGAGGGGGGGGGGGGGGGGGTGTCAAAATATCCCATTTTTAGCATGACCTCCTTTATGCACAGCCAGTGCTCGAAGTGGACTTAAATAGGCACCGAGTGTTGACTCTTTTGTTTCTGAAAATGAGAGAAAATGAGTTGGCATAAATTAGCAACTCTTGACGTGATCCTCATACCCTTAGTTGCAGCAGTTAGTAAACATTACTCATTGTATACATTCTTACAATAATACGCCAAATGATATTTCGCTCTGAAAAATGTATGATGTTTAAACAACTCCACTGAATCTGATAAAATTATTAGTTTGCTCCTCTCTTTTACCAATTCTAAGCTATTTTGAGTTATCTGTGGATTTTTATCGGTTGCTATGGCCACGGCCAATGAGAGATTATAAAATTTCTGATTCTTCGCTGCACAGTTTTGCCGATTTCTCTCGCTAGTGGCGCTGGGGGTATGAACACTCGGTGCCTATAGTAGTGGCAGTATGGTACCTAACATAACATAAGAATACCATGTGTGTGGGGGGGGGACGATATTAGGTGAGGGTACGCCATGCAATACAGTGCAATGCGTGGGGTAGTGGATTTTCATAGTTCATGGTTATGCTTGGAATATGCAGTCAAAAGAGATATGGCTGGCTCTATTGGCACGGCAGCCGTGCCCGCAAGGGGTTCATATTCTATTTACACCAGAGTAGCCGTGTGCGCAAGAAGGCGTATTCTATTGGCACCAGAGTACACCAGAGCACGGTCGCCGTGTGCGCAAGAAGGCGTATGCTATTGACACCAGAATCCACCAGAGTTCACTCCAAGATGGCCGTCCTCTGAACAGCTGTTTTCCGGAGCCTATTTAGACTTTTTATACTAATGCAGAAGGATCGTGACGGTACAATATGTTCTGACATTTTACTGTACTGAGAATCGTGGAGTTATAAAGAGGACTGGGAACATTTATTATCTAATAAAATGTCAGCTATGGGTATGATAGCTCCAGTAAAATATCTTTGACGTCTACTAGATGCACTGATACGTGTCAGCCATGACACGTATGAACATGATTCCACTTCCCCCTATAGTATAGGAGGAAGTGGATATACTACGTCACGACCCGAGTGCGGATAGGACCGGTCCCAGTAGCCCCAATAGCCGGCTATTGATGCAAATTAAAAGACCTTGTGTTTCATGTCTACTTAAGTTGCAATATGGTTTCACTAGTATTTGTACTACGTGGCTGACCTAATAGCAAACAATTATTGATCAGTTCCTATACTTTTTAAGCAGTCACGAATCTTCTACATTAATTTAAGTCTAAATAGGCTCCGGAAAACAGCTGTTAAGAGGACGGCCATCTTGGAGTGAACTCTGGTGTACTCTGGTGGCAATAGATTTTGAACCCCTTGCGCAAACGGCTGCCGTGTTCCTATGGATTCCTATTCTATTTACACCAGAAGTAAAACCGTGCGCGTAAGTGAAGCCTTTTAGCTGCTCAGATGCGTTTAGATCGAAGTTTGGGGTCGTTACGTATGACCCTGACCTAATTGTAATTATTATTGATCAGTTCCTATACTTTTCAAAACGTCACGATCCTTCTGCATTAGTATAAAAAGTCTAAATAGGCTCCGGAAAACAGCTGTTCAGAGGACGGCCATCTTGGAGTGAACTCTGGTGTACTCTGGTGGCAATAGAATTTGAACCCCTTGCGCAAACGCCTGCCGTGTTCCCATGGATTCCTATTCTATTTACACCAGAAGTAAAACCATGCGCGTAAGTGAAGTCATTTAGCTGCACAGATGCGTTTAGATCGAAGTTTGGGGTCGTGACGTATGACCCTGGCCTAATTGTATTGATTATTGTTCAGTTCCTACACTTGTCAAAACGTCACGATCCTTCTGCATTAGTATAAAAAGTCTAAATAGGCTCCGGAAAACAGCTGTTCAGAGGACGGCCATCTTGGAGTGAACTCTGGTGTACTCTGGTGGCAATAGAATTTGAACCCCTTGCGCAAACAGCCGCCGTGACTAAACCGTGAAGGCTAGAAGGCAATGTTTTACCATGGAAAACTACTATTATATTTGTATGACGCATTTAATCTTATATTAAACAATAAAATACATGTCAAATGACCAGTAGATTGTAAATAAAGTTAATTACAGAAGTAAAAAAGATAATCCCTGACGGGGAATCGAACCCCGATCGTCTGCGCCCTAAGCCAATGGGCTAACCAACCGGCTATTGTTGCCACTGAGGAATTGTTGCGTTAGATGTCTACTTAAGTTGCTATATGGTGTCACTCTAGAATTTGAACTAGGTATCTAATGTGTTCGCAGCTCACTTGCACGGTCTACTACCGTGTCGTGTTCATAATACAAGGCCGTTTCCACACACGATTTTACTCTGGTGTAAATAGCATACGCCTTCTTGGCTACACGGCGAACTTCTGGTGTAAATAGAATTTGAACCCCTTGCGGGCACGGCCGCCGTGTGAATAGACACGCCGAAGAGATATATGAAATACGAGTAGGTAAATTAGAATCTAAAATTATATCTTATTTTAAGCATTTCATTTCGTTTTTGCTGAGAAGTAACGGTATGAAATCAAATGTGTAATGAAGTGCCGGTATACCATACCGTCCCACTTCGAGCACTGTGCACAGCCCCAAAAGTTATACCGTAAATGTGTTCAGCAACGTCTCAACTACCATAATAATACAATTATTTGGAAATCTAATTTATTGGTGACTTCCCTATTGGTACAATGTCCATCTCTAAATCTATGCCGTAACCTGTCATAGTAAAAGATGCCGGGTACAACTGAAAAGTGTAAAGCTGCATTCACATAAATCACGGAAAGCATTTTATCTCTATGATCAATGTAGATCTGACCAAACTACGACGTCATAAAACAAAAGTCAATGTCGTACAGAATTTAACAGTTTTACAATGAAGCTATCTACTTGAATATTGTTCAGTCTTAATTAACTTCTCATAAGAGAGGAAGGGCCTTTTTAAGTTGACGAAACTATCTAGTGACAGACGCCATTAAAAAGTAAAACGCTTTGGCAACATACCTGGCAAAATATTATAATTTGTTTCGTTGTAGCATCTGTAGGTAATAATTGTCCAGCAAATCATCAAACATGATTTATATGATTTAAATATATATTGATTGTACTATTCCAAGTGATAAATTAAACTAGATTAAACACATGTGAGCTATTTCTTTGATCTTTCTGAATTTCATTTGTTTGAATGAAAAATTGTTTTTTCTAAGAACCCTGGAGTTAGCATGGTAATACTTTTGTATTTCATAAGGGAGCGCCCACCTACATTGGTCAATTGCAACTTTGCAAGTCCAGAATCCACTTGTGACTGGTTAATAGAAAAACGCTTTTTGCGCTTTTGTGAATGCGGCTTAAAGAAAGACAATAAACAATAAAAATTTGATAAACAAATTGACACATTCAACCTGACACTGCACTTGCATTCTTATGAGGTTTAGCAGTAGTCAACATTCAGCTTACCTTGATAGCGTCTACTCCATTTTTTCGTTTCAGGTACATTTTAAGGAAGACACCAAAAAATATGGAATCTACCGCTAATGCTATACCTTCTCCCAAGTAGTCCATTGTCTCTGGTGTCAAGGTCCTAAAATATAAAAAAAGTGTAGTCTACTAATGGGCTTCCACGCTGCCATTTGCTCTCACAATGAGCGCAAAGTAATTAGATTCATCTTCCATTTGCGCATGTGCTTGGGCCTTTTGCACATGCCCAGCTATGACCACGGCCTCCTTTATAAGTTTTGTTGAGTGAGACAAGGAGCCGTGGTTCTAACATTGCTTTTTTTAAATCTTGTCATTGGCGTGACAGTTTGTTCAAAAAAAAACAATGACTCTACTTTATAATGACTATGATGGCGAAGATTGACAACGAAAATGATGTAGGTACTACGCTATACCAACACAAATAATGAAAATCAGCTAGAACTTAGGTGGCACATTCCAGTTCTAGGATTCACTTTGGAAAGTTTAAGTTGGCAAATTATGAATTCAGGTGGAAGGTCTGGATGGTGCTGCTTAGTTACACCCTAGCGGCGTTGTAAGAGTAAATTGTACAGCTTGTAATAATGACAAAGTGTAAGTGATGGTTTATTGGTTGGATGTAAACAAGAAGGGGGCAGTACATTTGGACTGTCTATCAACACACAATAACAATTAATCCACCAATTAAATTCTTGTATTGCATTAAATTGTAATGTCAAATACGATGTTGATTGGCGGGTTCATTTGTTCTTGTATATTGCACGCTGTGTTATGCTAATCGTGGGTAGGCCTCGACAACCTGGTAATTATCGCAGTCACCTACCTGCACCATACCAATAATATCTCTGTAAGTAGTGTAGGTAGGTGTTGTGGGGATGTAATCATCGTTAGGTAGTAGGTCCCTACAGTCGGGGCAACGTATGTTTTAACTCTCAAGTCTCAACAGAATGCGCTGATAGTCAGGAATTCTGCTAGGCCGAGAAAGAGCGCTCAATGAAGTATTTCTCGGCCTAGCAGAACAACTGACGGTGTCTCTACCTGGTGAGAGTTCAGTCGTATGCTGTCCAGACTGTAGTACTATCGTAAGGTAGGTACCTAGGTTAGGGTTACCAACCGTCACGCTTTTGGCGGGACAGTCCCTACTTCCAGACAAAAATCACGGGTCACACCTTGACATCAGGCGTGACAGAAAAATCACGCTTTTCCTGTATAATATGGCTTTAAAAAATTGAAAAATTAAAGTGTACATTCAGTTTTCAATCATCGCCAGTCCTGTCAGATGTAAAGGGGTTGCCCCATTGAACTTATGAGTCAATTTTCAGTATAAAATTGGAGAAATATAAAGATGTAGTCCAAAAACCATAGAACTTGACCACATTGATTTTTGAAATACAAATTTAACCTAGGTAGGTAGGTACACCCAACAATTCATAAAACGGTATTTGAACGAAACGGATTGACTGCTTGTCAGGTTCATTGACAATCAATCCTTGTTATTATCAATGATATCAGAGCTCACCTACTAGAGGTAGATGACGAGTAAGTATAGACTTCATCAGATGATGCCATCAGATTTTTTTCAGACAATCCATTTCTTTCAAATACCGTTTTATGAATTGTAGAGTGTACCCTACCTACCTACCTAGTCACTCACGGAAGGTAGTAACTTACCTAAATACGCTGGCTAAATCCTAGAATTATACTTTATACCATGTGTAGTTTATACCTCCACACTTTTATTTAATTTTGGACACGATGTATCCCCTAAAAACTGTTCCACAAGTTTCTTTCCACTTTTCATGCACACTCTAACCTTTTTTAACTCCAAAATGTCAATGTCAGCTGATTTGCGCAAGGTGCGCCCGCGTCCGGCTTGCTCGTTGCAAACTTGAGTAGAGTTGCATTGTTTGTTTGTTACGTCCGAGATGTTGGTAACATGAAAATGTACGGACCATCCTAAAAAACACGTGCTTAAGAACTGTCAATGTCAAGTCATTGTCAATAAAAAGCGCCCACGCGAAATCTTTCAGGGTATGATTTTTACCTGAACATGGAAGAGGCTCCAATTAAAGAAAAACCTGACGATAAGAAAATTGTCCACACTTATCCGCTTATAAGAGTAAGTACCTATACACCTACCTAAAACAAATCGTAGTTTTACTGCAGGTATTAAGGTCTTACCTATATTTAAGAACTACTTACCTATTAGAGATTAGGTTTAGGTATGTACACTTGATACAACTAAAATTGATCCTTCAATAAATCTGATTGACTGAAAATATTAGATCGCACCATCAGAAGTCAGTCCTAGCGACCTCCTTGTCGTAGGTGACCTCACATTTCAATGATAATAACATAGACATTTATACTTGTGAGTATAAATGTCTATGATAATAACAAGCTTTGATTGGTATGGAACATGACAAGCAGTCATTCAAATTTGTTCACCGATCAATTTCTGTTGTGCCGAGTGTACATTTCCAAGTTGAAAATTTACATTATCCCAATAAATTCCAGGCATAATATTGGAACATAAAGGTAAGTTTACAGCTCGGCAACAAGCGCTCGACGCTTTGACGCTAGCTAATCAGGTGGGCGGACACGCCGAAGCGCCGACCTTGAAACATAAACCATGTTGATCTTTCAAGGTTGGCGCTTCGACGCATCGAGCTGTAAACGTACCTTAAACTTAAGTAGGCTAGATATTTAGCTCGGCTCAGGCTGTGCTCATTGGCTGTTGCCATGCCTAGCTTGGTACCTACCTACATAGTCCTGGACCCCTATTTTCGAGATCGTTCGAAGCTTGTATAATCAAGCGTGACGTCATACCCAACGAAGGTAAACTAAATTACAATAAACCGGATACCACTTAGAATGTTATTCCTCCGTCGTAAGAAGGGACGAGGAACATTATAAGTTCTAGGTTGACTACACTATATTCAAAGTGACATCAGCTTATAATTTTACCCCCATTGGAATCATTCAATTTCCAAATTAGTTTATTATGTTGTTCGGTCTGAGTGAATCTGTATGGCAAAACGAATTGAACGACCTCGAAAATCTTGCCGATCAAATGGTGAGCGAGACCCCTCATCACCCAACCTGATACAAGTATGAGCAACGGATCATTATACTATGTTCATACCAAGGAGGTTATAGTTAGTATATTCTTCTGGAGGGGCCAACCGCTATACCGGCCTACACGACGGGCTTAAAGCCACTTCCGGATAGCCGACACTCCTCCCAGGCGGAAAAACTCCAGGCAGAAAACGATCGCATTCGCACGCGCGCTTACGAGCGCCGGTCCAAGAGTTCCAGTAATTTTTTAATTGCGCGCCAATGAATACACTTCGAGAGATGCGGTTTGTAACATTGTTTAACTGAGACTCCAAGGAATCACCTCCCATTTTTCGATTCACTTTTTACACTTTGGGTGGCACGCAATTACAATATATATGGGAACGTTTTGAAAGAACTAAGAATGCACAAAAAGTGTTCTATTCAACTTGCTGTAACGTCGCAACTATTTGAAGTATCAAGAATCGAAAAATTGGAGGTGATTCCTTAGAGGCTCAGTTAAACAATGTTACAAACCGCATCTCCCTAAGTCTATTCATTGGCGCGCAATTAAAACATTCCTGGAACTCTTGCAACTGCGCTCCTATGACCGCGTGCGACGTGACTCGTTGCTTGCCTGGAGTTTTTGCCGCGTGAAGTGTAATATGACTGCAGAAAGTCGATCCGCGCGGCGAATGGCCACTCCATGTAACCTCCTTGGTTCATACCTACTTTCATTGTCCCCAGCAATGTAAAGTACCAGTACCCCAGGCTTAGTTAAAGAATGCCGATCATTATTGTAATAATAATAATAATAAATTATAATTAATTAATTAATATAATATAATTAATTAATAATTATCAAATTGATACCTAATTAATTAATATCTTTGCAGCATTCGGACATGAATGATGAAATGAAGCAAGAAACTATGGAATTATGTGTTACAGCATGTGAAAAACATGCTAGTAGCAATGAGGTAAATACCTTTAGGTAGTACTATCTACGTAATTTAGCGTAGGTACCTACGAAATGATTTCACGGCCATGTAACAAAACAAAATGATCTAAATGATTTCGGACCAATAATTTTGGTTTTGTTATGGAAAGCGCCAGGGGGTCATTCCTGTTCCATAAAGTTTATAATAATAAATATCTGTCGCCCGTTTCCAACACAATGTCGGGTCGGGGGGTGGAATTCCACCGTCAATCTTGGGCCTTCGTTTCAGTGATGTCGGGTGGCCGGCCCTGACACATCACACTCTTCTTCTTCCCCCTCCTCTTCGTCTTCTGGTTGCTGCCTCTCCACCATGTCTCTCCACCTCTCTCTGTCCTCCCACAATCTTCCTGCAGTCACTGTTCCCCACTCCTCACCTCTTTCCTCTACATCCCACTTCACCTGGTCCTCCCACTTCGCTATCGGTCTGCCCCTTCTGCTTTATATCGTAAATCGTAAATATTGTTTTAGGTACCTACATACTCAAATTAACATGTAACAACGGTCGATGCTACCTAAGCTCTTAAAATTTACAATAAGATAGGCCCAGGAGGTTATTCTAAATTCCCTTGTCGTCTCGTATCAATTGATACGGCGTCACTACCGTGTTAAATAGATAGCACTCCAGTGTGCAGTGAGCCCGTTTCACGTGAAATGAGACGACAAGGGAATTTAGAATAACACCCCAGGCCCCAGTTAGCAACCTGTACCTATGTATAAGCAATAATGAAAAGATACATTAAAAAATAGGTGCAAAACCTACCCTTTCTTGAATTCTGGGCACAGAAAAAAATACAAAAAGCTGGACTGTTGTTATTCTACTTATAAATCTATTATTAAAATTCTTTGAAGAAAAACTTTAAAAATATTAAATTAAGGTTAGTTTAAAGTTTGCCCCTGACGCTTGACGCAGATCGATGAACATGGTTTAACTTTTGACCTTGAACACCCAGCGCTCGTTGTTGAGCCATCTGATTGGGCTGCGTCAAAGTGCTGAACGTCTGTTGCCGCACTGTAAACGTAGATTTAGGGAAGCATTACCCTTCAGACCTTTCCAATCTTGACATTCACCCCCACCCCTCCCGGCTTCAGCCTGGATCCACCTCTGTTGTCAAGTAGAGTTGGTATGTTCCTCAATCAAATCAAATTAATTTTTCTTCTGTATAACATTCCTCTTCACTCAGACTCTGATCAGCGAGCAAGTTGCCATGTGTAGTCAGTCCCATACCTACACATGTAATTCACAATTTTTATTCTCATTATTGAATACTATCTAGATATAGGCTTTTCAATTTACGCTTACAACGCCGTTAGGGTGTGTCTAAGCAGCACCATCCAGACCTTCCACCTGAATTCACACTTTGCCAACCTAAACTCCGCAAGTTGATTCCGCTAACTTGAATGTGCCACCTAAGTTCTAGCTGATTTCATTTTGTTGTGTTGGTACTAGCGTAGTACATCATTTTCGTTGCCATCTTCACCACCATAGTCATTGTAAAGAAGATTTGAACAAACTGTACGTAGTAAGTATTACTGTGCAAACGCTTGAGCCTTCAAAATGCATGCAAGTTAATATTCAAATGCAAGCTGCTGCTCTATAGGCCTTGAAACTAATGAGTAATGACTAATGAGTAATGCCGCAAATGCGTCAAGAGTGCAGTGAAAAAATATCTGAAAATTCTTGGCATAAATTTGCAAATTTTTCAGACGAGCATAAATTGTCAGTAACTTTTGAATATACAACAGATTAGTCTGAAACTTGTCACAAATATCCAAAAAGGTTGGTACTAATGACCATGCAAAGTCTGAAGTTCAATGGTCAAACAGTTTCTTTGTAAATTTTAAATAATATCAGGATCTCATTCAAAACCTATACACAAGACTTGTTCATATGAAATTAGTCAATGTACAATTTTTAGAGCGGTACAAAAAAATAAGAACTTCATTTTAGCTTAAAAATGACCTGATTTAACTTGGCTGCCTTAAGGTAACGTCAGTGAAACTACAAAACCTCGTAAGTGACACATTTTTGAAAATCGATGTTTTTTGAAATGTGTATAGAATGCAGTTATATCTATGATATAGAGTAACCTTGTAAATATCTGATGTCAACTTTTTTTTATAAAAATAAATTACAAAAGCTCGTAACACGTATAGCCCTATATGCTGACTGCAGTTTTATGTCTCTCCTGAACAATTCTGAAAATGTCACATACGAGGTTTTGTAGTTTCACTGACGGTAAGTACCTTCATAGTTCATTATACATACAAAAAAAAAATCTTGAAATTACAAGTTCAGAAAACGTTTTCCTACATTTCAACTATATTTAAGTATAAATGAATCATAAAATATCAATTAACTTGCAACCCCTGTCCTAAAGCAAGGTTTCAATTTATTGCCTTCCGAGAATGAACAAAACTGTAACACAGGAGGTATAGGGAAATCATTTAGTTTTTGGTTGATAACTTTTAAAATAGCACACGTTGGTATTGTTTTCAATTTTTTTCCTAATAGAATGTCCAACTATCTATCTAGAAATCAGTTTTTCGAAAAAACGTTGAACCTCAGTAAAATTCGAAACTCAAAAATAGCATGGAAATCGTCATGATTTTAATGGCCCCCATAAGACTACATGTTAAAAATAGGAATTTATAACTACAATATCTCAAAATCTAGACACAAGAAGTTGTTCATATTTCACAATATCGTGTAAATAATGATTATTGATACCTCTGCCAAAAATAGGCTTATTTGGAAGATATGAGATATCAGTTGTGCTACCTTAAGATAACATGGGGGAGAAAACTCAAATTATCTCAGAAACTAGACTTGTGTTGGGCATGATTATCAAAGAGTACACAAAAAATTATGAAGGCCTGAGACTATCCCTCGCGAGTGATCGCGCCACCTTAATATAAACATATTAATTTGCAGTTGACATTTTACATCATCACCTCATCTGAGGTCATCAGAATAAGTCACATTTGAAATATGTATCATCAATGTATCTGAGGTTATCAGCAAACACCATAATTATTTCACATGGGTATATGTGTGGTGTAAAGCTGGGTTCCCATACTTCGCTTTCGTTTCGCATTCGGTTCGCTTTCGCGTCGCGAAGTTTGTAGTCGTTTCCATAATTTCTGTTTCGCGTATCCATGGATACGCGAAACATAAATAGTATTCTGCCAAAAGTTAAAAACAAAATAACGGATATTAATCAGATAATAAGCAAGAAAGACAAGAAAATGCGGAAAAAGTGAAAATTGAAAGTTGAAACGTCAAAACGTCAAAACATATGTTCATTAATCGAATATCGAATATAAGCTCGAGGTCGACCGGAAATGGAGATTCGATATATCGCATCACTTCCGGATTTCGCGCGTTTCGGTTTCGTTGAAGTTGAAGTTGGTTCAACATTTTTGCATTTCGGAGACGAAATTAAACATGGACGATTTTCTGTGTTAAAAGGTAGCCATTTTGCGAAAGCGAATCGAATGCAAAGTATGGGAACGCAGCTGAAGAATATTAATTTTTCGGTGCCATTTTTATTAGGTTAACAACATTTTGACAATATTACAATTGTCTTCTTCAGGTTTTATCATAAACGTAGAAACAACTTTCATCAGGGGGGGGGGGGGAGGGGGGATCTGGGGGTAACCCTCCTAGTTCTAAAGAGCAGGCACTTTACCAAGTTCTAGCCCCGCAGGACATTTTTCAAATTTAAACAATTTAAAAGTGATTTGGGGTCAAATTTACCCCCCACCCACCCATTGTTGAGCCCCGGGTTAGAGCATTAGAGGAATACTTTGGGTTTGGAGTGCACTATTCATAGGTTGCATGTGATGTTATCTCATTATTGCTTGCCGCCATCTTAATGGAACGCAGAAAAGCTGTGATTCTCTGCTTTTTTGACGATATTTTATAGTTAATTAATGGCTACCTGGGAAATTGTATAGGCTCCGGAGATATCTTTAGTACGAAGAGGAAATCACTCACATTACAAAAATACATTGATTTACCTCAATAAAGTTATAATCTGACCTGTCAACGTGCCAACGTTATATCCGTCCTCAGGTGGAAAATTCAATAATTTTGCATTGCTGATATAAAACAAAAGAAGTTCGTGCAAGCTATGAACAACTTGTATTTTGCCCATGGATCATTTGAGATACACACCAGTACCACCAATTAATTGGTTAACAAGGAGCTTGGTGTCTAAGAACAATGTTCCAACTGACCCAAAATTCGCCATAAAAAGGTTTCTGGGGGAAACTTGTGTGCACACGAAAATCCACAGCCAGTCCTGGCTGTAAAGACACAGGGAACATTATCATTTAGAAAATACATTTTTATTTTTATTTTATTATAATTCGTGTCTGTGTGTACTGTATACAAGTGCTGATAACTCCACTGTTGTGCAAGTAAATTAGGATCATCAAATATTTCAGATGGCAGCACGAATGATAAAAGAAGCAATGGACAAGAAGTTTGGACCAGCATGGCATGTCGTGGTAGGAGAAGGATTTGGATTTGAAATATCTTACGAGTGTAAAAATTTGTTGTACATGTTTTTTGGTGGAAATGTTGCCGTATGTACTTGGAAATGTTCTTAAATTTTGGAGCCATTTTGCTATAAATAATGCAATCTCGTTTTGCTTTTATATGCTTTGTAGGAGAATAACTTCAAGCATCTAACTATTAGACTGCCAATTTAGTCAAAATATACAATAATAGGTAGGTAACCAAAACCAAATTACCTCAATTAAAACGAAAAGTATTATGAACACCAAAAAGTGCAGTCAGATTTGAAGTTTCAATAGAACTAAGATTACGGAATAGATTTAAAAATATTTAAGCTCAAGATTAACTCGTAGGTAGAGGTACCATTTAATATACGAGCCTTAAAAATGGTGTTGCGGTACCTATTCAGATATTCATGCCATTTCTTAGAATCTGGTCAAAGATTAATAATCAAGTGAATATCCTAGTAGCAATAGTATCTAGAACACTACTAGGAAAACGCTCAGTGTAACGCGTTGATGAGCGAGCACGGGTACGTGCAAATTCTCGAACCGGAAATGCGTACACAACGCACAGAAAACATATACATCCATATGGAATTGATTATGATATCAACTTAAAAGTGTATGCTTTTCATCGAAACTTTAAAATAGCATCTAAGCACCTGGTTCATAAAGCAAATCAGAATCAATTTTCAATTGGCACTGGAAAACATTCATTTCGATACTTCATTACTGACAGATATTAAAAATGTAAATAACTTCATACGTTCTTAACTGATTGGGATGAAATTTTGTAAAATAAGAGACAATATTGGTCTTAATGATCATGCAAAATATGAGTTTGATCAGAATTATCGAAGACCGTTTTCATTTTTCAGCCTATCAGGAGATATTTATTTAAATTTTAACCAATGAATCTGAGTAACGCGTTGATGAGCGAGCACGGATACGCGCAACACCTCGAACCGAAATTCTGTCTATCGAAAATGTCATTAAAAGCCAATAATTCTAAAATTTCGCCACAGATTTGTATAGAAATCTCAAAACATTCCTAAAATATTGGTCCAAATAACCATGCAAAGCTTTAAGTTGATCAATTGAACCTTTATGATTGAACTGTTCCGTGTTAATTTTCAAAAATCACAGGATCTCCTTCAAAAAATATACCTGAGACCACTCATATGATATAAGTGTGTCTACACAATATCAGATCGACTGTTGAACGGTCATTATCAGTTTCATTTGCGTTTGAAAGTTTCTGCTCTAACTACCTTGCCTTGAACTGAAGAGTCGAAGTCGCCGTGAATTTGACAGCCAACACGCTAATAGTCCGTAAAATGTCAATAACGTTTGGATTTAAACACAGATTAGTATGAAAATTGTCAAAAATGCAGATAATGTTGGACCCAACCATCATGCGAAGTTATAAGTTGATCGTTCAATCGGTTATAGTTTAAATTTCTAAAAACACAGGAAAGATGGTTTTAAATTTTAACCAATGGGAGGATTTGGCTGAAACTTTGTTTGATTGGGTACAATGTTGGGGGTAATGACTTGTCAAAATTTCAATTTGATCAAAACAACCAATCGAAAGTTAATTTTTTTTAAATTTGAACCAATCAATGGATTTCAAAAAAATTAGGGTCTGCAACAATCAGAAATGTTACGTACATGTGTGCAAAATTTCAGCTCGATCGAAGAAAAACTCTGACCTGTATATCGTCAGTAACAGAAAAAAAAAAAACAAACAAAAAAAAAAACAGAGGTCCGTGCCAAAAGAGCCAAATGGAGACGCTCGCTTCGCTCGCTCAATAAATCAACCTTAATTTGAGATCATGGTCCAATAGGGTGCTAAGCTAACTAATTAGCGACTGATGATGGATGATCAAGCAGTACTAATTATATTTTTTATGTATATTTAAGTGCAATGCTATTGATTTTCTCATCTAGAGCTTATTTACCAGTAGGACCATTACTCTTAACAAGGAATATCAAGCCCAATCCTTGGTTCTGAACATGCAGTAAGTGACACAGCGCACGAGCAAAACCAAGTTATTCATATGAATTGGCATTGATAGATAAACACGGCATTGATATTTTTATTTACCAATCGCAGCCTTTTGTTTAGTATAAATTGTGATGCAAAACAACTGGTTGGGCCAGTTGGTTGTCTCCAAATTTAACATCTTTTACAGTTCAAAACAACTCAAAAGAGTTAAAAAATACAAGAAATTAACCTCAAAGCATAATATGGAACACGAGGGAATATTAGTGGATCTCAGTGCTACAAAGTTGATCAAGTACGGAATGCAAGGAAGTGCAAGGTAAAGTAGCTGAACCCACAACATGAACAACCCTATTTTTCTGAGATGGTCAACATGCTAGAATGCTTGCTCATTAATAAAATCATTATTTATTGTGATGTCAAAAGACATAAAAAGTCCGCTTCACTTGATACGTTACCAATTCTTACTCGATGTATGTTTTTATATGTATAGTCCTATTTTGTAATTTTTTTACCAAGTGATTTAATTTGTGATTATAATAAAACAAATGATATTTCTCATGTATCTATATTTATTTATTAATTAAACAAGTCTCTCAAAACAATTTAAAATTTCCCAACCATCGAGAGACTCTTTAGCAAAACTTCCTAGTAGTTACTATAATGTAATTACCTAGTAATTAAATTAGTTTTTAAATTGATAACTACCTAAGGCATTGAATTAGCATTTGAATTCAATTTACTGCCTAGTGCGTTGTATGATTTACACTTACGGCCGGAGATGATTCAAAATAATTGCAAATGGTGTATTCAATTTCAAAGATTGTCATAACTAACTTTACCCAAATTTGACATTGTAGTACAAAAATGCAATGAAAATACTAATCTTAATAAGTTAATTGCCAGTAACACATGTAGCTATTTAAGTTATTGAAGATTATTTTTACATGCGAACCGAAGAGCAATTTAACAGAAAGCACTGATTGAGACTCAACAGAAAAACACTTATTGTGGTTGCAATGAAAATAGAAAATAGATGATAAACTGATGTGACGGAATGATATTGACTTGCGAGTGTGATTGATTACTATTACTGATAGTGCTGAGATAGTTTCGATTTGTGATAGGTACTGATACCTGCAAACTAATTGGCGCCACCATTCTCATTGGCACTACAATCCCATCTGAGATGAACCTCTGGTGTCAGGTTTACAATTTGAACATGAACAGCCTGGTTTTTCTCGTATTTCGGCGGAATAGGACAAAGACGAAACTGCACCTCATCTCCTGGCATAGGAATGTATTCACCTTCAATGCTGAAAAGTAAGAAATTACCAGGAGGTGTAGGCACAGTGATAATGAATATCAAGATACCTATGTATTGCTATTGCATTACCAAAGAGCATTACATACTAACATTCTTGCCAATGACGAACTCCTAACACATCTTTCAATTACCGTCAGAGGGGGTGACTATGGTCATTTGACAAAACCTGATTTTTTCACAACCAGATCTGTGAAACTGACAGCTCCTTGCTCAGAAATTATCAGGGATACTAAACTAACAACCAAAGAAGCGGTATGTTGAAATGCTTGCATGCTATTAGCGGAAAAAAATTCAGGTTTTGTCAAATGACCACAGTCGCCGGTACCTGGCTGTGGCTCAGGTCACGGCCAAAAGGGGCGTGGCTTAGTACAAAGTCTTGTAATGAAGATGAAGGAAAATCTCACTTTTCTGGCGATAGCTAAAGTTGGGCAACCTTAAAAAAATAACTCTATGGGTGGACAGAACTCTAACTTGTGAAAATTACAAAATAAAAAGATTCGCCCGTGACGGGATCCCAACTGGCGTGCTTCACTTCTGCAGCCCACAGCGCTAACCAATACGCTACAAGGGCCGATGCTGAATTGCAGTTCCTAAACACATTAGATCTAGTAATGACGTAAGCATGGCCGTGATTTTTGCTACGCGTATTTCGCTCACGGCTGGCCGTGACCTGAGCCACTACCCCGGTACCTAACATTGATACAAATCAAAGGTACCTTCTGTGGGGAGAGTTGAATGTTGTAGACATCAACCCCGGAATTTAAAAGTGGTGTGGCACAGGGGAGTTCTAAATACCAGGCTTGTACCATTTTATAATGTTGAAAAGGGAGCCAAATTAACACATCCCATGCTTTGTAAGTGCTAAGAAGATGCTCTCATAAGTCTTGATCTGAACACACAACTTAAACAAAAGCACACAGTAGCGGAACCGATTAACAACAAGATCCCTGCTCCACACCACACTTCACAGCAAGGAACGTAGGTTGTATTAACAATATATTTGGGCTTTGGTGGTGAAGAAGACGAAACGAACACCATACATAGTTGGTACCTAGGTAGGAACACTAAATCTTGGATGTAGTTTAAGATATGTATAGCCTAGGTAGGTACTTACTCAGAAATGTGAACAAAGATCTCTCCACCACCTTGCCTGGTGATAAATCCGTGGCCCTTGTTTCGACAAAAAGACTTGACTATTCCATGCTCTTGTGGATTGGCTAGAGCTCGCTCAGATCTGAAAATATAGTAAACAAGTGTTACTGACCAATAAATGCAATAAATTTAACTCTCCTATAGAGAGCCCAATACTAAATAGAATTAGCTACGGTCAGGTAGGAGGATAAACTTTGATTTCTAGCTAACTGAACTATCGATTATAGTTAGTGGCGGGGGCGCTGACTTTTGTAAATTACTGTGGGTGCTCAACATAAATAGGTAGTAATACTTGGGGGTATTACCGGAATAGGATGATCCCTATCCAGTAGCCGGAGCGTAGGCCCGGGAAAATATTATTTAAAAATGGAATTTGTAGGTACCATTTCTATGTGTTTTGGTCTTGTACTATCAAGTATCAAACTTATGTTTATTTAGACTAATAATGAAGAAAGAAATAAAGAATGAAGAAATACTTACGTTGATTGAGTCCGGGTTCGCCGCGTTATAATTGGACTTGGTAACTGGAGACGTGGACTGCCTGGACCACTTGGAGAATCAGGAGAAAGAAGGGCACTATTGTTCACAGCAATGCGTAAAGGATCAGTCATCTTCAATGTGCAACGTACCTACAGTAGGGAAAAAAACAGGAATAAGAAGCCAATTTTCTTGGGCTAAAATCCTCAACACCCCAATTTTCAGGGCTCTGAGAAACTGCAACTTGCTGATGGGGGGGAGGGGGAGTCCACTTGTTACACCTCCTGCCGGCAATGGTTTCAAATACCTGACATTTCGAAAATCCTGAGGACAAACCCGGGATTACCATCCAATTTACAACTCTACAATCGGCCGGCCTTTTCATTTTTTAGCATCACTAGTAGAGGTGAGCGCGGGAGTGATTTTTTACTCACGCGCGGTCACGTCACGCGGCCATTTTTTTCACTCACGCACACTCACGCATGCGGGGTCTGCATTTCACTCACGATCACGCACACTCACGCAGGAAATCTTATGGATTCATGCACACTCACGAATTACAACTCACGCACACAGTCACATCGTTCATCGCTCATCGTTGACGCTCATCATTGACAACTACAAAATCTTATGAGTTTGTTTGGGTGAGGTCCCTCTAGGTCAGACTCTCAGATATTTTACTCTTTCTGTACAACGAACTGTTGAGTCAAAATGTGTAGCTTGAGAAATATAGCTTGTCCACAGACTACCTTTACATCTCTTTTCTTATACCCGATAATAACTATAGGTAGGGACGCATAAAATATTTAAATTTGCTTACCAAGGTTCCCTTTAATTTGAATACCAAAATGACCATTCCTGGCCAAAATGCAAAGAAATCTGTTGATGGTAATGAAAAATTATGTACAAATTAAGAAAATCATGCCCCGCAAAGCGTTTTTATTTTTAACGTTATAGAAACAAATTTGGGATGCAGACATGGCTGCATAATGGGTAAAAAGGTGTTTAAAATATTAATTAGGTAATTGAATACAAAATAGAGAACATTTAAAGTCACTTTTTTAGAGCTGGTCCGTGAATACGACCCAAAACTATTTCACCCAATTATTATTATTATTATTAAGTCTATATTCTCAACAGATCCAGGCTCCACTAGTGAGAATGTAATATAGAGAAGGGAGGAGAGGAAACCCGGTACCGGCATGTAGCCTACTCCTGACGAAAGATACCAAGGGGACCAACGGCTTAACGTCCCTTCCGAAGGACGGTGTAACATTCACAGCACGAGCCTCCACAACCCGCGCCGTCGAGAGACTGATAACAGGTGGAGGAAGGTCGTCACACTGACCCCCAAACACCCCAGTCTCTCTGACCCAACGGCAGCAACCTGGCAAGGCAGAGTTGAATGGTCACCCATCCAATCGCTGACCGCGCTCAATGTTGCTTAACCTCGGTGATCTAACGAGAACCGAGGTATCCAACACACCAGCCGTTTGGCAATTCAATATCCATAAAATAATATCGCTTTTTTTCATTCTATTAACTTATACCTACTCTTTTTTTAAGATCAATTATATCTTCATGACTGAAGAAGCTCTGAAGTAGACCAAGAGATCACAGCTGTGAATATTAATCACGTGTGACACGCGTGTCACGATTCATAGTAACTTTACACACTTACGCACGACTTTTAGCAGTGGTGTGCCGGCACACTCAGACGCTAAAAGTCGTGTGTCACGCGCTCACCTCTAATCACTAGTCCTTAGTCAACTCCTTTCTTTGTTGACTCATATAAGGAAAAATTGTACCTAATTGAAATTTGACTGTCTCTGAATATATTACTTATCTTTACAATGATTATTACCTTGTCCTTGCAATCATAAAAAGTTCTGACAATTTCTAGTGCCATCCGCACCATGAAATTAAGAACACCAAAAAAAATAAGGGGCCTTGAAGTGGATTCGCCCTGCTAGTGCAGTGTTTAATTGTGGGACTACGCATTTCGAGGTGCAACAACGGCTCGCAAAAGGATTTCATGCAGTGGCGTCGGAACCGGGGGGGCAGCAGGGGCACGTGCCCCCCCTAGACGTCTGAAGGGGGGGCAAGAGTATCAATCTGCCCCCCCTGGCAAAGCATAATATATTTTAAAAGGTCTGAATATCAAAAAAAATCGCTGCGCGGCATTGTTGTTACCTACTGTCATGTGAGAGTCTTCTTACGAAATTCAATTGATTTTGTTATTTTACACCAAAATCATTTTAACACTGCCTAGAGTAATAAAGTTTGAGAAAATCGCTGCGGGGCATATTTATATGAACATTCCTGATATGAGTGAATGATTAACCTTTGTTTTCTTAAAATTTGATTTAAATGCACAAAAATCATTTGAAATTCAAAAAAAATCCGCTGCGCGGCATTTTAATGTGAAATGTCTGAGATTTAATTTCATAATGCATTTCAAATTGGACCTATTGTGAATGTGAAAAAATGCGGAGATATCATCCAAAACTAATCACTTTTCAAGTGCATATTACCTACTTATATAATTTTACGACACATTTTCCACACATATTTTTTTAATCACTTTTTTTGGCAGTCCTGACGTGAAGTGGATCGGATCCAATTTACCAACAAATAATGTCGTCCATTTATTTGTTCAGAGAAAGATCGGTTTAAAAAGTGTGAAATCACGTAGAAACGCTCCAAATTCATTCTTGAAATTCAAAATTTTCCCGGGCCTGTGCGCCCCGGACCCGCATTGTGCTGGGGGGCCCTCCCCCCAGACCCCCCATTGTTTCCTTTGGTAATCGTGTTTCCCACACACATAGTCATTTACTGTATTATATTCTCCCTTACAATTTAGTACCTAACTTACCTAGATCCTAAGCAAAGTGTGCCCCCCCTGAGAAAATAGACTTCCGACGCCACTGATTTCATGTCGAGGTCAATTGAAGGTGACTCCGTCCGTGCGTGCAGAAATATTATAGTTGCTTGTCCCACATCAAAATTGAGCATTTTAATGTGGCGTCTATTGCCATTCTCTGGTCTGGCGGGTCAGATACTTGCTAGCAACCAATTCTAGATGTAGGTAGTAGGTAGGTACCACAGTAGGTACTAGGTACTGCACCCTCGTCTTGAAAGACGGTGCATCTGCAAGTAGGTAGGTGCCATTCCACAACACAAGTCCATCTTATATACCTACTACTACCTACCTAGCTACCTAATCCAGTAGTAGACTCTGGTGTAGGTACCTACCTATATGAGGCGATAAATCTAGAATAGTATCTCTTTCAGTATGAGGATGTTCTGTACCTAGTCAACAAGTGTACCTATCTACCTAGTACCTACCTACTACAGCATGGACAAACGCATGCACCCTAACTAAAAGTGTAGGTAACACAAAAACATTGTTGCGGTAGGTAATTACTAATTACCATTGTTACGTCATACTGTACCTTGTGTAAAGCTGATAAAACAGACACAGTGACACTTCAGAGTAAACGTTCAAGGAAATAGCAGATGAAGAGACAGCGACACTCAGCACAGATGCACCTCTAGTCGGCTTGAATGAAGAATGAAGAGTCTGGTTGGCTTGTGGAAGCTTGTGGTAAACTTGTGAGCTATACGGCATGTGAGCTTCCCGTAAACAATGCGCACTCGCACGCATACAGTAGCCGTCACAACAGTTTCCTACCTTCGATCTGATTAATTTGTCAGATTTTAAATTTTACGTAAATATAAAAATGTGTATCTCACAGACGAGAACGCCGAAATGCCAAAGAAAAGCGAAACTGTGCCAAAAAATGCAAAAAACGTAGTAACTATTGCCAACTGTATAAACTGTTTTTTTTCTGGGTTGTGTGTGTGGTGCGTGTGGTGTGGTGGTGAAATGAGACGGGACTGTCAGACTCAGTTTGTACTTTGTTGTCTTGTCACTCAGAGTTTGAAGCTGCTTGGTGTCTTGAATGTGTCTGTGATCAGAATGCATTTTAAAAGCACTATACAAGAAGATTTGTTATTTCGACGTTGAAAATTACCTGTAGCCTGGCCTAGACCAAGCCCACGCAACGCATTTTTCATATTACCTATGCTTTTGGTTCCTAGGTTAGGTAGAAGCCAGAGGTGGTGTTATTATCCTAGGTACCTAGTAGTAGAAGATAGAAAGGCATACCTAGTACCTACCTATCTGTGAACGGTCATTAGTATGTTTATTTGCTAAATTATTGAATTAATAGTATGTAGGCTATATAATATAGATTGTGGACTGAATACTGTACGTAACCAATCGTATTTAGTGAAGATTGAGGTTATACCTACACTGTCAAATTTCAAATCAATTTGCAAAAGAACTCTGTTAACAAGCTAAATACTACCTAGGTAGGTACCTTAGTACGTACATAAAATGTCTTCCGAATCAACGTCCACATGCTTGTCAAAGAATCTAATCTGCCATGTTTTAGATGCTTCATTTCTTGTTACAATTTTAGTTGTGCAAGGTAGTATTTTGAATTACTATATTATATGTCATTTTTCTCACTCAGTCAATCCATATTTTTGGTTTATTGCTGATTTCTCTTGTCTCTTCGTATTTGCTGGGGCTTTAACTATATCATATCACTATTTGAGAAAGCCACCTTCTGAACGTGTAAGTGCTAAACAACCAAACCCAAATTTTGGTGCATTACCGTTGAGCTATTTGTCATGGCTATTATATAGTGGTATACTTTTGGGAAAAATTATTATGATTTTTAAGTCTGATATACCTGATTATTTGAGTCCAAACAACATATTGGGTACTCAATTCCTCCAAGGAACAATAGCTCTGTCGGGTCTGATATTTCTTTTACTTGCCGAAGGACACGATGGTTCAAAAAGAAACACTCCACGGCATCTTTATGTCACATCTGTTTGCGCGAAAACTGGTATTGAACTCTTAGATGTTGTTAGTTTTCTTTCATTACTTTTAGTAAATGAGACAAAAATGGTACTTACATTCGGCCTAGAGAACACAATATTAATTTTGTGCTGTATTGACTTGCTGCTTCCGGCACTTGCACTCTATAAGCTCTCTTTGACAGACGTTGCCCAAGAACGATTGTTGCTTCCAACTGTTGTTTTATACAACTTCCTTCATTTGATACTCATTGATCTACCCTTCTTGGGTGTACGCTTGTATTTGTGGTTGTATTATGGAAACAATGCCTCTATGTTTGTCATGAAGAATATCTTTCGTATAATCAGCACTGTGAGGGGCATGTACCCTGATCTCGCAGAGTTGGCTCGCAAATGTCACTCGAAACGCTCTCAACTCTCATTAACCAATGGTTTGACTGGACACAGTGATGATTCGTTAGAACTACAGCCAATGAACAAAATGACGGAAGAAGTGAGGGTGTAAATGCTCCTAGCTCGAAACATATTATTTGCCATGCTTCTCAACATATTGTTATAATAAGTGTGTTTGCAATATTTGATTAGACTAACAATAAACAACGTATTCTATTGTAACCTTACAACTTATAGTGATAATTGAATTATTTTGCTAATCTCAACTATGAAGACTTGCAACAAAAGTGAAAATGTTCTACCTAGGTTACAATAGTTCACTTATTATATTTTGTGCACTTTTACATACCGTTCTACTACCTAGTGCGAATGGCATAAGTTTTGATTCTATAAATAGACTAGAATTTACAAATTGAAGTGCAATTTCAGACATTCATTTATTTTTTGATTGACTTTTTAAAATTTTTAGCAACGCTTTTCATACATTAGGTAGGAAAGGCCACCTGCAAGTGAAAGGTAAACTCTCCATTATGGGTCCGGTGGGAGGGGCCCAAACAAACGTAAATGTATGGAAAGGGTAAGGAGGGTTTACCTAATACATGGAGTCATGTTAATTGTTGTGTGCGTCACAAGAAAGTCAAAACTTATGCTATTGTAGTACACATGTATTCCTTTTAACAATTAGGTACCTATCTAAGTCTTTGCTTTGTAACAGCCATAATATCTGTACCGTAGAAGCAGATGGCTGGAAGTCCATTTTGTTGATTTTAGTTGTGCTTTGGGATCGTGTACCGTCATGAAAGTCTATTAACTGCAAATACTCTGAAGTCCACAATTACAGTTATGTAGAAGAATTCTTTTTCGAAATTGTGTGTGTCACCATAACAAAAATCAAAATAAAAATGGATGAAGACGGACTGAGTTTTGTGCTCACCTGAGGTGGGATTCTATAACTCCATTGCGACCGCTTAGCAATTTCTTCCATAAGGATTAACATTGAAATAATTGCTAAGCGGTCGCAATGGAGTTATAGAATCAGGGCCCTGAAGGGTAATTTATATGGACTCCTGGCCTTCTACTTTAAAGGTACCTATACCTATAACTGATTTAGTTGTAACTTGTACTGTAGTAGCTAGGTACTGATTTTGTAACACTTCAAAGCATAACCAAATTAAAACTGCCTTATATTCGAGAGTACATAATGTAGTTATTCGTTAGTGCCTGTTCTCCTCCCTGAACATTAAATGCCAATTTTGTTTATAAAGTAGGTACTACCTACTGTTGGGAAAGGCCACTGGAAAGGCTTTCTCCAAATAAGGTTAAATTAAAATACTTTAACGAAATGATATAACGCTTAACGTGGCGCGATCACTCGATATAGCACATTTTTATTTATTTTTGAAATTACCATTTCAAAATACTTTTTACAACAGTTGAACTATATTTAAGTATTAAAGACTCATTTAAAGTCCAGGAGTTTGCAACTCCCGCCCAATAATGAGTTTTCAATTTTATGTCTTTTGAGAATGATCAAAGCTCTAACATGGGCAGAGATGGGCAAGATACTTAAAAAAAGTATCTTAGATACAAGATACAAGATACTCGATTATTTGCTCTCAGGATACAAGATACAAGATACTTTCATGTAAGAGTATCTTAAGATACAAGATACTATAGTATCTTGAAGATACTTAAGATACAAGATACTTCAAAACAAAAGGAGAATTAAGATTCGGGAAAAAATACGAGTCAATTCAGAATTTTTTAAACTCTTTTAGGTGATAACATAGTCATACCAATTATTTATTTTTAATTACCAAAGAAACAAATACAAATTAAAGAATTTCTTCAGAAAGTCCACAGGAAGTTAGATTGAGATCTCATGCTTGCCCAGACATCTAATGTGCCATTCTCAGAAAATCGTCTATAATGGAGTTTCGGGTATTTGTTTGCAAAAATATTGGGAATATTTTGACCATTTTTAGTATCTTGGAAAAATAAGATACTCAAGATACTTTAAAAATGTATCTTAGATACATTCATAAGATACTTTACTAAAAAGTATCTAAGATACAGATACTAAGATACTATTGTATCTCAAGATACGTATCTAAGATACTTGTATCTTAGATACTGCCCATCCCTGAACATGGGAGGTATAGGAAAATCATTTCGAATTGGGTGTAAAACTTTTAAAATAGCACACGTTGGTATCGTTTTCAATTTTTTCCTAGTAGTATGTCCGTAGGTTTACCAGAAAAAACGTTTTTTGTTAAAATCTAACCGTACAAAAAAATTATACCTTCATTTTAGCTTAAAAATGACACGATTTTACTTGGCTGCCATAAGATAACATGGGGAAGAAAACTCAGATTATATAAAAAACTAGACACGAGAAGTGTTTTATTTTTTCAAGGATTATTTATGGCATGATTATCAATAAGTACACAAAAATTTATGAAGATCTGAAACTATGCCTCGAGTGATCGCGCCCACCAGTCAGCAATCTGTCTTTAGTTTCAAATAGGTACTTGGTATTTTTACGAAATAAATAATACACAAGATCATATAGGAAACCTTCAAACTTTGAAAATGCATCTTATTAAGATATATTTCCATTGTTTGATGGAACTGATAGCCCAGCTAGTATACCGGCACCCTACCTAACAATATAAAAAAGTATAATATAAAAGTGGTTTCGAGCGAAATGATAGGTACCTATGATGATGATGGGTGCATGAATCCAGTGTTGGTTGACTAAGTTCACAAAAAGAAAGTTGGCAATATGTTAGGTAATGTTCCCATGTAAAATATTAATGAGTTTGCTCCAAGTTCTTACATGAAATTAAATTCAGTAGGTAGATTTGTAAAAGTCAAATATAATTATAAACAAAGCTTTCATGCGCAAAATATAAATATATTTTATATATAACTTCACTTTCACACATCAATGAACTGATTATGGTAAACCCCTGCTTAAAAGAATTATAATACCTTCAAGATATTGCATTTATCTCCCTAAAAATGAGAGACAAACCAAGATCTCGATCTTTGTAATTCGTCCTGATCAAAAATATTTTTGAAGGACCATAGCTTTCAAAACCATTAGTAATCTAATAACGTACGTAAAATTTACGTAAAAATTCCCCATGAGAATTACGGTACCTAATGTGAATGTGTTAAAAAAAATCGTTGCCAATGTTGGTTTCCTCTTGATTTGATTGAATTGACATTTTGTTCCAAACATTCATGCATATTACCTAGGATTATAAATCTCTAAATTTAGGCCTCATATTAAATCTCTATAAGTTACCGCAGCTAATTTCTGTGTGATCTAGTGGAGCAGTCGCTCCACTCAGCCAAGTCTTACCGTACACTCACAGTCACTCAACATACCGTAAATGCCTATATAAACTGAGGAGCAGACCAACTACTTTTACTGTAAGCAACAACATAGCATTTTCGGCCAACTGGATCTCAACAATGGAAAATCTCTCATTGTTGTGAAATGTCTTAATTTTGAGCTATGGCCCACCTAACAACATATACATCACGCGACAACAACCAGTCATGCCGTTTACGACCTAGAGGGCAGTGAAAATCGTGAAATTACACCGCTTTCATCTGCTTCTTCTTCTTCTTCTTCTTCTTCTTCTTCTTCATATGATTCCCGAAAAAGTTGCTGTCACCGCCACAGCCTAAACGGCTGAACCGATCAACCTGAAATTTTTACCACATATGCACTTTTGGCGTCTGATGATACCTTGCCTCTTATAAATTTTTTGTGCCGCCATTTTTAAACCGGAAGTGACGTCATATATTTAAAACGGCTGGACCGATTAGAACGAAATTAGCGCCATTTGATTTAGATGGTCATCTATATGAAGTATGATACTAAAAAACATTATTTTCTTATTTTCTAAACCGGAAGTGACGTCATAAATTCACAATATTTAGCTTATTTCATCAAATTATACTTTAAATACACATATAATTAGCTTACATTGTAACATAGACAATACAAAATAATTATAATTTCAATACAGTGTTCTCGGTCGCCATTCCTGAAACCGGAAGTGACGTCATATATCGAAAACACCTGTACCGATTGCCACTGAACTAGCTCCTGTCTATGCATACTGCAATCTTTTTGAAAAATCAATTGGGATAAATGAATATACAAATAAACGGTACCGGAAATGGCGGCAGGAACCACTAAATGAAACCGGAAGTGACGTCATATATTGAAAACGGCATGACCGATTTGACGGAAATTAGCGCTAAAGAATTCAGAAGGTCATTCATGAAGTATCAACTAGATAGAACTAGATTGTTTTCTTATTACCTATACCGGAAATGACGTCATAAATATGCTAAATGACGCCATTAATATGCTAAATGACACTAAATTCCCCAATCTATACTTTTAAATAGATATTTAGAAACATACATTGTGAATAATTATAAATTCAAGATTGCGGTGTACCCGGCCGCCATTTGCAAAAACCGGAAGTGACGTCATATATCGAAAACGGCTGTATCGATTGTAACCAAATTTTGGAATTGTGTAGGACTAATAATTATGAATTCAAGACGACATTATTTTTGGCCGCCATTGTTTAAACCGGAAGTGACGTCATATATCAAAAACGGATGTACCGATTGCAACTAAATTATGTAATTATGTAGGACTTATATTTTTGAATTAAAGACGACATTATTTTCGACCGCCATTGTTAAAACCGGAAGTGACGTCATATATCGAAAACGGCTGTACCGATTGCAACTAAATTATGTAATTATGTAGGACTTATATTTTTGAATTAAAGACAACATTATTTCTGGCCGCCATATTTAAAACAGGAAGTGACGTCATTTATAGAAAACAGATGTACCGATTGCAACTAAATTATGTAATTATATAGCCCTTATATTTATGGATTCAAGATGACATTATTTTCGGCCGCTATTTCAAACCCGGAAGTGACGTCATATATCGAAAACAACTGCCGAGATTGCAGCTTAATTATGCAATTATGTTGCACTTTTATGAATTCAAGGCGGCAGTATTATTGAGCGCCATTTTTTAAACTGGAAGTGAAGTCAGATATCGAAAACGTCTGGACAGATTGTAACGAAACTTAGACTATTCTTCTTGGATAATCATTTTAAGCTTGTACCAAATGCAACTTTTTTTACTAACCAAATCGGTTGAGGCGTATTTTTTTAAAGAAATTAGTCCTTGGTAGGACATGTGCTACAAGCTGTATGAATAAACTAACAAAAGAAGTGATATCCCAGAAAAAAACACTCCGTGTAAAAAAGGCAGCCAAGTCTCTTTACTTTAAAAAAATTCAACACCGAAAAGGAGTGATATCAAAAAAGAAGCCAAGTCAATGACATTTCCAAATATTTAATCGTATCTTTGAAATAAAAGTATAAACACCGAGAAATACTTTACAAAAGGACTTGGCGCATCGTTTTTTTAAAGACATTTTTCTATTCATAAGCATATGCCATTTATATACAACCGTCATTTAGAATTTTTAGAATAATAGGGACACATCTTTCAATTACATATTATACATACCTACTGTAAAATATTTTCTATTTGAATATATACGCTATGAAACTTGTTGCCTATGTTTTCTATAAATACACAATAGTTATCTTCGTAATATTGTTTCGTGGTCAACATAATTAAGTCTCATGCGTTATACCTTCGCATCATGAAATACATTTCTATTAATCCGCATTTTATAACAATACATTTCACAAAGTACACAGAGACGGCACATGGAATTTCTTTAAATTTTTTAACTTTATACACTTGACACTTCAAAAATATATAATAGTGTTCCATAGATAGTTAGTAATTATTTTACAACGTTTCATGATTTCCCTCAATCAAGATCAAATTATGAAAACATACCCTTCTAATATCACCATATTAACAGTGCTATAAAAATATAAATGAGCCCACTTCCAATTGTTATTTAATTCTTCCACCCTTACATTACTTATCTATTACAACATGAAATCTTTCTTCTATCGCCATTGACAAAACTATAAAATAGCCATTACTAAAAGTAGCTTGATTCATAGATACTGGCTCTAAAAAAAAGAGGAAAATGTACCTAATTGTAAATTTCTTTCCACTTATAGGATAGAATGATGTCTTTAAAAAAACGATGCGCCAAGTCCTTTTGTAAAGTATTTCTCGGTGTTTATACTTTTATTTCAAAGATACGATTAAATATTTGGAAATGTCATTGACTTCCCATATAGAAATTTTACGTGACATCTTAGTGACCAACTGATGACTTTTCAACCTGACCATTTAATGACCCCAAGGTTGCTTTCCATGGTGACCAAGTAGTGGGAAATGTGTCATAGGGCCAGTAGTTGGTCAGCATGTGGGTCATCATCGAGTAAGTACCTCCTAGTGACTATCTCATGACTGCAAGGTGGAGTTTAGCTGACCCAAAGTTAGTACCTTACGTTACAATCTCATGACCAACTGGTAGCTCTAAGACGACCCAAAGTTAGTTCCTAACGTGACAACCTAATGACCCATTGCTGACCCGAGCTGACCATTTGATGGCGGACTACACCTGACCAAGTAGTAGCAAACTGCTGACTACAGCGTGACCCATAAAACCGTTACTACTAAAATATTTCAAAAATGAACATGTAATTAATTGTAACTCGATAGGTTTTAATTGTAATTACATTTTGTGAACATAATTACACAGATAATTACAATTGTGATCAGAATCTGAAATTAAACGCAATTTGATTAGAACGAGGATCGAACCCACGACGGCGACGGTAGACACGATTAGAAGGCAGGCGCGCTATCCCATGGACCAGGCTGACGACTGAGGTTTCAGCGCGTTAAAATAATACTTCAAGTATAGGAAATGTTATCTTTGATCTGGAGTGTGATATGTATTAGTCCGTATTTCCATGCTATTTTAAAATACAAAATATAGAATAAAATATTAAATATAAGTTAATATTATCATAGAAAACTTACGTTGAATATTTCAAGTTGCTAGTGTCAAATTGACACAATAAATAGTTTGTAATTTATACAATAAATTTAACCCCTCCCTTGTACATTCATGCTTCAAGATTATGCAAGTCAAAATACCTGCCAGTGGCACCGGTTGCAATAACTTCAAATAAGATAATCTGATTTGTTAAATGTGAAAATATACCCTCAAATTGGTTAAAAAGTGATAATGTTCCGATCAATATGAAAATTTGTAGATTTTGCGAGGATTAGCTTGTTTTAACATAGCTCAAAGATAGCTCGAATCTAATTGTTTGATTTTAATTTCGGATAACAATTAATTTGTCTTGTTAATTATTTTCTCGAATTAGGTAATAGGAATATTAACACTTTTATTAAATAGAGGTATGAAACAAAAGCTAACTAACTCCAACTCCATAATAAATTGCAAGTACTCCAAGTCGATGGCTAACCATGCATAATCAATTACCAAAACGAATCATCATCGCAACCCACATGTATTGATCAAATTGTCACTCATGGGTCATTTCAACTAGGTACCTCTTCAATCTGACCCATAGGTAGCATAGTCGTGACCCATTTTGCTATCAATGGGTCATCATGTAGTAACCTATGGTCATGCAAGGGTCATCTGACCCAAAGGTGGCATAGACATGGCCCATTTTGCTATCAATGGGTCATCATGTAGTAACCAATGGTCATGCAAGGGTCACTTCAAGTAAGCACCTATTCAACCTGACCCCAAGGTGGCATAGACATGACCCATTTGCTATCATTAGGTCATCATGTAGTAGTCAATTGTCATGTAGGGGTCATTTCAAATAAGCACCTTTTCAACCTGACCCAAAGGTGGCATAGACATGACCCATTCGCTATCATTGGGTCATCATGTAGTAGTCAATCCCAGAAAAAAACACTCCGTGTAAAAAAGGCAGCCAAGTCTCTTTACTTAAAAAAAAATCAACACCGAAAAGGAGTGATATCAAAAAAGGAGCCAAGTCAATGACATTTCCAAATATTTAATCGTATCTTTGAAATAAAAGTATAAACACCGAGAAATACTTTACAAAAGGACTTGGCGCATCGTTTTTTTAAAGACATCATTCTATCCTAAAAGTGGAAAGATTATTAACAAGTAGGTACATATTCCTCTTTTTATTTGAGCCAGTATCTATGAATCAAGCTACTTTTGGTAATGGCTATTTTATAATTTTGTAATGGCGATAGAAGAAAGATGTCATGCTGTAATAGAAGTAATATAGGGAGGTAGAATTAAATAACAAGGAAGTGGGCTCATATATATTCTTATAGCACTGTTAATATGGTGATATTAGAAGGATATCTTTTCATAATTTGATCATGACTGAAGGAAATCATGAAAAGTTGTCAAATAATTACTAACTATTTATAGAACACTATTATATTATGGCAGTAAATTATTATGGTATATATTATACCATTATATGGTATATATTATTATGGTTTTAATAGTTGTTCAATGTGACTTCACTGTGTACTTTGTGAAATGTATTGTTATAAAATGTGGATTAATAGAAATGTATTTCATTGTGAGAAGGTATAACGCATGAGACTTAATTATGTTGACCACGAAACAATAATATGAAGATAACTATTGTATATTTATTACAAATATAGGCAACAAGTTTCATCGCGTACATATTCAAATAGAAAATATTTTACAGTAGGTATGTAGGTATAATATGTAATTGAAAGTTGTGTCCCTATTATTCTAAAATTTCTAAATTACGGTTGTATATAAATGGCATATGCTTATGAATAGAAAAATGTCTTTAAAAAAACGATGCGCCAAGTCCTTTTGTAAAGTATTTCTCGGTGTTTATACTTTTATTTCAAAGATACGATTAAATATTTGGAAATGTCATTGACTTGGCTCCTTTTTTGATATCACTCCTTTTCGGTGTTGATTTTTTTTTAAGTAAAGAGACTTGGCTGCCTTTTTTACACGGAGTGTTTTTTTCTGGGATATCACTTCTTTTGTTAGTTTATTCATACAGCTTGTAGCACATGTCCGAGCAAGGACTAATTTCTTTAAAAAAATACGCCTCAACCGATTAGGATAGGTACTAAGAAATTACAATCGGTCCAGCCGTTTTCGATATATTATAACGTCCCTTCCGGTTTTGAAATGGCGGCCGAAATTAATGTCGTCTTGAATTCATAATTATTAGTCCTACAAAATTGCATAATTTGATTGCAATCGGTACAGCCGTTTTCGATATATTATAACGTCCCTTCCGGTTTTGAAATGGCGGCCGAAAATAATGTCGTCTTGAATTCATAATTATTAGTCATACTATTTCCAAAATTTGGTTGCAATCGGTACAGCCGCTTTCGATAATGACGTCACTTCGGTTTTAACAATGGCGGCCGAAAATAATGTCGTCTTTAATTCATAATTATTAGTCCTACACATTTCCAAAATTTGGTTGCAATTGGTACAGCCGTTTTCGATATATGACGTCACTTCCGGTTTTGACAATGGCGGCCGAAAATAATGTCGTCTTTAGTTCATAATTATATTAGTCCGACATAATTCTAAAATTTGGTTGCAATCGGTACATCCGTTTTCGATATATGACGTCACTTCCGGTTTTAACAATGGCGGCCGAAATTAATGTCGTATTGAATTCATAATTATAAGTCCTACACAATTCCAAAATTTAGTTGCAATCGGTACAGCCGTTTTCGTTATATGACGTCACTTCCGGTTTTAGAAAATGGCGGCCGAGAGCACTGCAACCTTGAATTTATAATTATTTACAATGTATGTTTACTAAATATCTATTTAAAAGTATAAAGTGGTGAATTTAGTGTCCTTTAGAATATTAATGACGTCATTTAGCATTTTTATGACGTCATTTCCGGTATAGGTAATAAGAAAACAATTTAGTTTTATCTAGTTGATACTTCATGAATGACCTTCTGAATTCAATAGCGCTAATTTCCGTCAAATCGCTCATGCCGTTTTCAATATATGACGTCACTTCCGGTTTCATTTAGTGGTTCCTGCCGCCATTTCCGGTACCGTTAATTTGTATATTCATTTATCCCAATTGATTTTTCAAATAGATTGCAGAATGAATATACAGGAGCTAGTTCAGTGGCAATCGGTACAGGCGTTTTCGATGTATGACGTCACTTCCGGTTTCAGGAATGGCGGCCGAGAACACTGTGTATTGAAATTATAATTTTGTATTGTCTTTGTTACAATGTAAGATAATGATATGTGTATTTAAAGTATAATTTGATGAAATAAGCTAAATATTGCAAATTTATGACGCCACTTCCGGTTTAGAATATAAGAAAATTATATTTTTAAGTAACATACTTCATATAGATGACCATCTCAACCGAATGGCGCTAATTTCGTTCTAATCGGTCCAGCCGTTTTTCATATATGACGTCACTTCCGGTTTAAAAATGGCGGCACAAAAAATCACAAGAGGCAAGGTATCATCAGACGCCAAAAGTGCATATGTGGTAAAAATTTCAGGTTGATCGGTTCAGCTGTTTAGGCTGTGGCGGTGATAGCAACGTTTCCTGATATCATCATCAGAATCAGAAAGTGATGTAATTTCACTGTTTTCTCGGTCCTCTAGCGCGCAAATGGCATAACCTATTGTTCCCAAATTTGGTATATGTAGTGGGGTGGGCCATAGCTCGAAATTAAGATATTTCGCAACAATGTGAGATTTACCAATTTTGAGATCCAGTAGGCCGAAAATGCCATGTTGTTGCTTACAGTAAAAGTAGTTGGTCTGCTCCTCAGTTTATATAGGCATTTACGGTATGTTGAGATACTGTGAGTGTACGGTACGACTTGGCTGTGTGGAGCGACCGCTCCACTAGATTGTCATTTAGGGGTCACTTCAAATAAGCACCTTTTCAACCTGACCCAAAGGTGGCATAGACATGACCCATTCGCTATCATTGGGTCATCATGTAGTAGTCAATTGTCATGTAGGGGTCACTTCAAATAAGCACATATTTAATCTGACCCAAAGGTGGCATAGACTTGGCCCATTTTGCTATCATTGGGTCATCATGTAGTAGTCAATTGTCATGCAGGGGTCATGATGACCAAATCGTGACTACAGGTGACCCAATGGGCAATCAGTTTGTGACTAAGATGTCGTTAATGGGTCATGTTCTAGTCACCTTCTTGGGTCACCTCCATAGCTGCGGGTCACCATGAGTTATCTGTTGGTCATTAGTTGGTCACCTCATATTGCTGCATGACACCAATGGGTCAGTATTTGGTCATGAAAGGGTCATGAATCGTTTCTATATGGGTTGGCTTCTTTTTTGATATCACTCCTTTTCGGTGTTGAATTTTTTTAAAGTAAAGAGACTTGGCTGCCTTTTTTACACGGAGTGTTTTTTTCTGGGTAGATAATGCTGTGTCAACCTGGATGACAATTTACCACGTATTAGAATTAGTAATTACTATGTTGGTTGTTGAGTCAACGGACTTGTTTTATTTGCTGAACATAACAATTAGCAACAACGTACAACCAACATGAATCTTATCATTCCCTTGATTTCTCTAGTAAAAGATTGGCATGGAGGCCAGGCCAGCTACTAATGTGTCGCATCGCAGGTCGCGCTAGTGAAAACCTCCACCTTGGTTCCTCAGCTTCCTGCATCTCCCAGCATGATCCTTGTAATATCCCGCGCGACATCGCATTCTCTTACTGGGGTCATACTTCGTGTCTGACCTCTTCGTCGTCACTATTACATCGTAAGGGGTGTATTCTTTGACAGTCGAGGTGGAGTCTACAGAGAGAGCGGTGGTCACGTCGGTGGATGAGGGACTGACGGTGGTCGTGGGGGTGGTGTTGACTGACCAGCCCGACGTCGCATTGACAGCAGGAGGTTTGCCTGTCAGAAGATCAGCTGGGTCGGACGGGTCCTCGTAGTCATAATTACCGAGGTCATAGTCCTAGCAGAACAAGTGTATTATTAGCTATCGCATTCAAAACACAGTCGGGGACTTCTTCCTCAACCTTCGTTGGGGAGAGTCACAAATACTGCTGGCCTATCTGACCATGTCAGGCGCCATTAAATAACAGAATAATTCTGAATTTTAAACAACTACTAACTGGCCTATGTGCCAAAGTACAACGAGTGAAAATACCTATATAGCATAATAATAAATTAATACATTATAAAACTACATCGAATATAAATAAAGCTGGCCAGTATGACCATAGTTGTCGAGTGCCATTAAAACCGGAAGTGAAAGAAAAGAAAAAAAAACACAGTCGGCCCAGGAAACAAGGCGACTTGTAATTCTCACCGCATCACTATCCGAGCTCGGAAAACCAAGCGACACGATTTTGATCTGTTTAAGCGCCACTCGGACGTTGTATTTGCCGGATTGGCGCTGGTCGTAGCGGGCTGGTGAGGTGGCGACGCTTGTCAAACTCAAGCACACCATCAGAAGCACCTGGCGATTCATTGCAGATGTCTTGAAGATTGAAAACAAATGTGTCTGTCTCAAAACCAATAACACAAATTCGTTGATCGTATTAGTTGCGGCTCTTTTCCCCTATTCCCATGCAAGAGATTCAGGTTTTGGGCTCACCTACATTGATTCTGCACCAGCGATGCACGGCCTCCTGTACGTGATGCAGACTTGAGGACGTCGCCGGAGGAAGTGAGAGCGATACCCTACCAGTGCAGAGTTGCACGACAGCGGGTCATCGTCTTCTCTCGAGAGAAAACCCTGCGGTCATCCAAACCATACGGTCCTCAGTTCGAAGCCAGATTTTCACATGACGATGACATTGAAGCCTCGGGCGTGAGAAGAGATCGCAATCTCATGGCAACAGCAGCGGGACGGGGAGATCACGTTGGTGTTCAACCGCAACGAAGAATGCATTGTTTGTTGATTCTCAAATACCAATGAGCAAACTTTGACGTGCACGACGACTACAGAAACCAGGAGTTCTCTCTTTCAGTTTCTATAAGTTTCAGTGGCAAGGTAAGATAGAAACAAGAAGAAATATATCTACACTGTGGACTTACGCAACCCAAAAAGATTGTTCTTAAAGATAACAATAATTTACAAGGAAATTGCATGCATCGATATGGCAACATCTCGAAACATAGGATACACATGACATTATGTAAAGAAACCCCAATTAACAATCATTTACATTACAGTTGTAATCATTGTAATTTGTGCGGTACTATTCGATTGATCAATTTTGACTGCTAAGTATTTCAAAACATTGGCTGAAAACGTGTACAATATGAAATGTTGGTTAATTGATTAGATATGTACCTTTCGAAATTTCAGCTTGGTCGGAACATTTTGTTTTTTCCATCAATCGGAAGACATTTTTTCATTTGAACCAATCATAGAGTTTCGTTCGAAAATGCTATACTAATCATGGAGTGCGTGCATCCCAAATTTCAGCTTGATTAGAGAAACGGTGTGGTCTGTGTCACGCTATCAAATGAAAAACAGAGTCGTCGAGCCAGCAGAGTCAAGAGGGCACTCTCGTTGAACTCGCTCAAAAATATAATTTATGTAGAAAAATCAAATTAATAAGGTTACAAATGAGATAAAATTCTGTTTTCCCAAATGTAACATTCTCAATGTCATTCTTATTTTCGTTTATGACTTCAATATTGTGCAGAGTGCCAACTTTTCTTTTCTTAAGGTATCAAGTGCCAAGTGGTGTCTTAACAACTTTGGAATGGAATAATTTATGAACGGAACAGGTTGGGTGAGTGGTTAACTCTCTGAGCTTGTATTCCGGTTCCGGAGGCCCGGGTTCGATTCCCGCGGCCGTCCTTCCTGACTGGGGTTTTTTCGTGGTTTTCCCTCAGTCGACAGGCAAATGCTGGGAAAGGTACCCTACTAATAGGCCACGACCGCCTCCTTCCCACCTTCCATCCTTGCCTACTCTTCACCATCATCTCCCAATCATCATCATAATCATTCATCCGTCGCCATTAGCCTCGCTGCAGAACAGTGCGACGTTAAGCCCCAGAAAAAAAAAATTATGAATATAAAATTTAAATTTTCTTCCGCATTGTTCTAGATATTTGGTTCTCAAATCTGTATCTCAGAGGTAAAAGGCCCGATGCCCATTACAAATGGTTCTTTAGGTGAGCTCGAAAACCATACATTCTGCCTTCATTTGTTGACTTCTGTCAATTGCAATTGATAGAGAATTGATTACATGATTCCAAACGTTTGAAACGCAAAATCGAGGAAATAAGTAGACATCAGGCATTCTACCTCTGAGTTACAGAAATATTGGACATAATAGAAATGTAGATCCATTGCATATTGCATCCTTTTGAAGTCCGTTCCACAAACGAACGAATGTCTCCGTCTACCTAAAAGTGAGAAAAGCTTCCCCCATGTTCATTCCAAGCAGAGCACAGCCTCACAAGGGTCTCAATTATACCGCCAATAATAATTCGTTAGTTTAACAAAACGTTCGCCAGAAGCTGGTAGATATAATATCTGCCACAACTCACAAGAAGACGACGTATCAAGACATCCCACTGGTCTGACAGAAAGTTGATTGGCTTTGGACTTGGTGTAGTGTGTAGTTACAGTTGTAATGAGACGGAAACCCCTCGGGCACGGATGCTGCCAGGGCCAGAAGAAATCTTGCAAGACATTGTACTTTTTGCTCTATGTAAGTAGAAGAGTAAAAAAAAATATCAGTAATAATAATAGCTTCGAGTAGATATTAGGAAGTATATTTCTTCTTTATTACATAATAATTTTTTCTTAACGACGTAGTTCATAAAAGCATCACAGTAGCACGAACAATCGTGAAACATTCAGAGTTGCATACAATTGATATTGTGATCTTGTATTATAAAATAGATACTGACAATTAACAAAGATATAAAAATAGGTGGAACCGCAAACGTTGAGTTACATTATTTTATTGGCAATGAAATGCGGCGTGTTTTCAAACAGCGGGAGAAAGACCCATACTAAGAGATGACGCCAGAACGATGGGCGACGAATGTTCAATTCTGAAATAGAAAGAAAATTCGGAATTATCTATCGGACACATTCTGTCTGCCAAACTTAGTTTATGGTTAGAATGACATTTGGCTCTTACTTAGCCAACCCTTGATTCAGATTCAAGTATAATGTATTGCGTAAATAACAACGTAATTCTGTGAAATGTAGCAAATAGGTGCGCAATCAAATCATACCTACCTACCTAATGCAATTTAGCAACTGATTGTGATAACTAAGTCAAGTTAAAAGCGGTTAAAAAAAGTTACCAAGAGATAACAATAATGGCTATGAGAAATTGAGTCCAGTGGAGTCGTGGATGATAGGAAGCGATGGCGATGTGCGCAGTGAAAAATATCCGACCGAACCGGGGTTCGAACCCGGGTCCTCTCACTTGGCGGGCGAGAGCTTAAACCTTAAAAAAAAACGTACAATTATATATTTAAACGCCAAAATAATTATTATGGCTTGTTCCGCCTCCCCTCCACTTTACTAAGTTTCCAAGAGTACCTACATAATTCGTATCGAAACAAAGGTCCCACCTATCACATGAGATATCTCACGGTGTATCTGGATTAATCGCAATGAAACGATTCTATTAGATTTGTGTCAAGGACTCTTTGAACACTTTCATTGAATCAAACAAATTTACCTGCGATTGACAGCGATGTCCTCACAATTGCCTTGTTCGTCTCTCCTCTGTCCAGGCGAACAAATGTCGATGTCCTCGCTCAACAACTTCACCCTCTGCTCCTTCTCAGACAGCGGCGGCGTCCTGCGCGACTTAGAGACGATTTCCAGCGTGGTGGAAATACTCTTCGACGTTTTCTCGGCGTCGGTCTCTTCGCTCTGCGATAAAGCCAGGGTGGGAGAGAAAGCTATGAGCACGTCTGACGTAATGTCGTGGGGATGCAACTTTGTCATGACAGACTCAGCTCGCACGTCGATTTCTACGTCGTTGGACGACTTCGAGAGATCACGATTGGATTTCGCTTGCTTTTCGTAGCCCTTCTCTCCTTTCTTCGAACCCATCATCATCAGGAAGTCAAGAATGTTGAAACTAGACGATGGGATGATGAGGACTGCAAAGTTACCAACGTGCGCGTCGATATTCGTTTCACCCTCTTGTCTTTGATCGTGATAGGACGTCGGCAACGGCGTCGATGTGGCCGCCAGTGATGTCAGTAGCAAGGTCAGGTAGACGCACGAGGCCGCCATGTCTTCGACTCGACTGTTTGGACGCTAATGTAATCTTCCTTCGCTTGCGACTTTGTGCATGATTAGGCTCGCTCTGTGGCAAAACCCTCCAGGCGCGATCTCGCCAAGTACGCAGGAAGGTCACAAGGAGTTGTTGAATGGCGTTTTGTAACAAGTTTCATAAATAGGAATTCAATCAGGTCATTTGGATTATTTTCCATATAATTTTCAAGTTGTAGTAAGTTGTGCACAGCACAATCTTCAATAAAGAAGTGCACAAAAACAAATAATTTTTATGGGATAGATATGTTGGTTTCTTTTCTTATATCTGTCCAGCTATTAGCTTAAAACGCTAGTGGAAAGGAAGCCGTTAATTAAAAATCAGGTTTTGCGAACAAAGCGGGAGAATGTTTCTCAGCCCAAGGAAGCACCGCAGCAATTATTGGCAAGGTAAATAAATAATGCAAATGTAGGAAAAATTAAGATTTATTTCCCTAATATTTGTGTTAAGCCATGTGCCGAGATGTCAATGCAAAAAATTATACGATTTGCCAAATCTTCAATTCTTTCCAAATCCAAAGAATGGTGCAAGGAATGACGCCAGTTGAAAACGTGATCTGCGAAAAGACAGGAAGTTCAGTATAAATTTCAGGTAATACAGTGTAGCCCGATATTTTAATTAAAAAATTATTATCGGTGTAATATATAATATAATAATATTAGTAGGTAGGTTACTTAAACATAAAACGAAAATATAGATTAATGCTCTCGGAGCATTGTGCTCGAGTGTGGAGTGATTGGTACTACCTGGTACTACAATACAATATTAATCTTATGCATAAAAGTTCTAATTAGAGTCGCTATGAACCAAATAAAAATAGGTGGGTCATAAATTTGTTATTTTTTTTATTATTTTTGGCAACGCCATAATACACTTGGCACAACTAAAATTGATGTTCAATAAAACTGATTGACTGAAAAATGTTTGATCGCACCACCAGAAGTAAGTCCAAGCCAATGATAATAACAAACATTGACTGGCATGGAACATGATCAACACTCATTCGAATTTGTTCACTGATCAATTTTTGTTGTGCCGAGTGTGAATCTGCAGTCAAATACATAAATTATTTGCTAAATTCCAAGTCCTTTTTCAAAATCTGATTTTCAGACGAAAACACATAATTAGGTAAATTCAGATTTCAGGCATGGGTTGGAATTGCTATGATTGCACCTCATACCCAATAATTATTTCTCCATTCAACAAAATATTGATGGTAATTCGAGGTTTAACTCAGCTGTTTACCGCCAATTCTTCTGACCGCGGGTGTACCATTGCATCCTTACAAATTATTTGTAAAAATAAGAAAAGCTATGATTGCACACTTGACTTGCTTGGTTGGGTTACAAATCTAAAAATCAGTGCAGTACATATGGCATTTACCTGTTCTTTTTGTGAGGTTTCTGGGGTAGCACCATGTCATTCCCTTCCTCCTCGGCTCCACCACCGAGTACTGTACTACTCAAAGCATTGACCTCCGTTGTTGACTGGCTGGCAAGTTGAAGTAACTGTTGCAATGAATTGCTTTCGCTGCTCGTACTTGATACACCTCCCATCAACGATAGCAAAGATTCCAGAGGAGCATGCATTATCACAACACTGTCGATATCGAAGCGAACATTGTGTGTACCGTTCTGTCGCTGGTCATAGAAGTCATCCTCATCGCCTTCGGTTACTGGTGCCGCACTTAAGGAACATGGCATTGCAACCAGAAGGAAGATTAACATTCCAGAGATCATTATGATAAATCTGATAATCCAGTTCCGACCACTTTTTTAAAAATTGCAATAAACTTGGTAGGTACTATCTTCCAGCTCAGTAAGCTACCCAACAAACACAAGCACAAGCAAACTACTGATCTCAATGAAGTGCCTCCTGCATGAAACTAGATACAATCAGATCTGGAAGTTGGATGAACCTTCTTGGCCATTGACCTTTCAAGAACTTGTTCCAACAATTTCCTGTGTTCAGGAAAACTGACCAATGTCAATGGAGTACATCATCTTGAGTCAAATAATGATAAGGTACTTCACTAAGTGTGAAGGCTTAGTTTTAGTTCAAGAAGGAAACTCAAAATAAACTTTTAGAAAGAGTAAAAGGGTGTCTAGGATAAAAATTACGAACACTAACACGAGTGACAGATTTTAACAAAGATTTATTGTATAATGTGTTGGTGTCACCAAAGCAGCTTGGGTCCGAGGCATCCCAAACTTACAGAGCATCCATTCCATACTTTGCTTGGTTTCCTTCGACAATGGTATGAAGATAAGAAAAATCAACATTCATATATTGGCTCTACAATGTAAGTTATATGACTATAATTAATAATTAGAGGTAAATTACAAGAAACCTTCCAAACCCTACAAACAGAAAGTGTTTGAATTACATAAAAAGTAAAAACAAATGTGCATAAGCAAACTTAAATCAGTAGGTAGTCTGTAAATTATACTATAGGTAATTAAAGAAGGTAACATTTCCTAAGAATAAATTAAGCGCCTACCAAACAAATTTGTAAGGATTTACTACTTCTACATTATACTTTCAAAGCAAATGAAATCTTGTCAATTTATTTCCCCGAGCAAACCATGGATGTAGCAAACAAAATCTTCTTCTTGTTTTTCTTCTTCTTTTTCCCAGACACCAGACCAGCTTCACCTGTGATCATAAATATTAAATATAGCTATTATGCCCCATTTACACGGTGCAATTTCTTGAACAACTTCTGTGTCACAGAAGTTCTGCACATGTGCAGATTCCCTTTATCATCTCAAAAGTGATACTGCGCACGAGCAGAACCTCTGTGGCACAGAAGTTGTTCAAGAAATTGCACCGTGTAAATGGGGCTTTAGAGCCAACAAAACAATAATTTGATAAATAATTAAATAATAATTTTGGTAATACCTACAAAACAAATTATAAATTGTGGAAAACCAAATAAATGTACAAAATATTACAGAGTAGCAACTTCTATATTGAAAGAAAATGCTTCAAATAGGTAGGCTAATCCTCTAACAATATTTCTGGTGAATGTGAATTCTGCTTCATTTCCTTTAGACACTATAGAATCCAGATGCAATTTACATTCAACTTGGTAAAAATATTATGTTTACAGTTTGCAGAGCTGACGCTTGTACTAGGTACTGAATCATCTAGTTATCAATTGGCCAAACTTTCTCCTGTTGGATCTCGCTACCATCGAGACAGGTCAACTCAAAACTAAAATGCGCAAAATATTTTTGACAGGCGAAGATGTACCTACTTAAACTATTTAGTTAGATATATCAATTTTTACTCTAGTATTTATTATAACATGTTTGAAAATAAGAAGATATCGAGCCCTTCAAAGAGCCTTGGAAACAAAAAGAAACATACTGACGGCTGTCATTAAGGATCAAAATATCATTATTACAGTACTAAAATATCTAATAAGTATCCACTATTTCGGTAAATAACCAAATATCAACATCAATTTTTAATTATTCTTATTCTCAATTCTTATGAAAATACGGTCTGTGTAGAAAGAAATACTTCGATTTAAAAGTGACCTCCCTCGACGCTAGCGCTAACTAGTGACAACCTGTCCTCCTTTCTTTGCATCACCCTATTGACCACTGAACACCAAAATACTTTCAACGTCTTAAACTAAAACAACACCAGAAAAAGAGAGTGTATTCTCTCAAACATTGGCTAAGCTGTCAGGAATTTTTTTGAAAAGTAACAAGCATAAATTAGATGAACAGTAAGTAACGCTTTAATTATCCTTGACGTAACTCATCTCTCTGGCAACAATGAACCTTTTGAATACCACTGCCACCTGATTACGTCCCTTCTAGACAACACATTACCATGGACGAATACACCTTTACAGGGATACATAACTTCGCCTTTCATATTAACTACCCGGTTCACCTTAGCCTTCTAAACATTTTTACATACGTTTTCATGCAGTGCCTTCCTAAATTATTGAAATGGATTGGATATCTAGAGTGTGAAATAGGTTCCGATCTCTGTGTCTGGACTGTGACATCATTATTTGACATCGAATAACAATCCAACAGCTGAAACAAAAATGCACGGCCTCCTTGATAAGTTTCATTTAACTTATAAAGGAGGCACCGTGTAGAGAACAGCTTACTTCACACTACTAAATTTAAGGTGAAGGCAGATGACTGCTTTACCATGGAGACACTTGAATACGAATTACGGGCGGAACTCGCAGAAGGAAATGCTATGGAATGCACCCCCGGACGAGAATACAGAACAGATACTAGCGCCAGTGTACGATTTGGCAGTTACCGGAACTGTTTTATCAGTAGATCCAGTACATAATCTCTCTTCAATAATTGATTGATAGTCAATTAAAATTAAATCTTTGATCTAAATGTCAGATGCATGTTATTATAAGAGGTTTGGGCAGTTCATTCATTTAAAAAGAGAATGAAAACACTCGAGAACAGGGAATTTCATTAGTGATGTTTTATTTATTATTGAAGGAGTTGATTTAAAAGTGAATCCTTGTTTGACCATGGACTTGACATTAAGATTTGACATTTAAAAGTGAATCCTTGTTTGACCATGGTTTTGTACCTACCGAGGTAAGATTCAAAACAAATCTAGTTTGTACTTCTAACAAAAGATAGTATCTTTTTATCTGATACTGCTGCGCTAGTATCTGTTCTGTACGATCCATAGACCTTGACTTGACCTTGACATTCCATTCTATAGACCTGGTCTGAGTTTAACATTGCAGCAGATTTCACGTTTGAAGCCCTGCTGCCGTCACCTTAAATTTAGTAGTGTGAAGTAAGCTGTTCTCTACACGGTGAAGGAGGCATTGCATTTTTGTTTCAGCTGTTTGATTGTTATTCGATGTCAAACAGAAAATGTTAGAAACATTTTCCGTGATTTTGCCGCATATAGTGTGCTTTTCCTTAATTGTTTCTTCAGCCGTAAAATAACTGACAATACTGTACATACTCTCACGCCAAAGAAGGAGAATGAGTGATTATTTAATTGTGCGTAAAGCTGCGAGTAAATATGTAAATTAGCAAGACATCAAAATGAAACTATGTATTCAATTTTTCCGTCCATATTTAAGAATATGCCAAACCGCCTCTATGTTGACATGTTCTTCTCTGTACATAAGCTGTTTATTAAGGTGATACTAGCGCTCGGCCGTTTTAGAAAATTGAGAGAGAAAAATTGTTTCATAAGCGAGTGTAATTTTTACAGGATGTTCACATGATCAGTCTGATTGGATATAAGTAGCACTTTTTCATTTTTGATTATTGCATTGTTAATTAGGCGCCGGTTATTCAACAAAACCGCACAAAACTCAGAAATTTGCGATACGATTGGAGATCAAACCCATTAACCAATTGATCTCAAATTTTAATCATGATTAGATGAAAGACAAACTTAGGGTTATCACTTGGCACATTTTTGAAATTTAATTTTATACGGCACCCAGGGAGACAAGAAAATAGCTAATTTTTCACCAAAAATCCACTAATTATAACTAATTAACGAAACAAAAAATTAAAAATGTCCCAAGGGATAACCCTAAGTTTGTCTTTTATCTAATCATGATTAAAATTTCAAATAATTTGGTCTACCCATTTCGTCTCCAATCGTATCGCAAAAAGTGTCTACAAAAAGCAGCAAAATCGCTCGCGCTTGCAGCACCTTAAGGTTTGTCTGGTTTAATTAAGAAGATTGGCGCTCCTTTATAAATCATGTTTTGGTAATATATCGATACTAGATAGGCAAAAGGGCCTAAGCGCCACTTTTTGAGAAATCAAAGTTTTTATCATTTCTATAACTGGAATATCATTTACACAATCTGGTAAAAGGACATAAGCAACATATGAACAGTTTTATAGATATTTACACTTTAATCACGGCGTAAGCGCCAGTGACATACATATTGTCATATGCACTAAAGGGCATAAGCGTCATTGAAATTATAATTTGATATAGTAAATTGGGGCGTAAGTGCCAAATGTATTACTATTTCAGACTGAACTGAATTGAACTGAATTGTACAATGTCCATTCAATCATAAATAAATCAACTAATACCCACACAAAAAGTTAACTCTAACCTCACACAGAAAAATTAGTTAAGTGTTTTTTTCGTTTCCTGGACAATTTGAAAAGTGGGGCTTAGGGCCTTAGGCCCTTTTGCCTATCTAGTATCGATATTGGTGTAGGCATTGTGTCAAGTAGGCAAGAAATCTCGTAATTTTTGGCTTGCAATGGTTGGCCATGTTTTATTTCTGTGCATTTTATTTGAAAACAGGACACGGGTAGGACTCTCGTTTAGCATGTAATTGATATGGCGTTATCTATCCCTGTATAGGTGTATTAGTCCATGACATTGCTAATCAGTGTTGTGATTAGATAATTTAATTTTTATCTAGATAAAGATAAAGATAACCAGCCAAAAATTTATCTAGATAAGATAATAGATAAATTTCATAGAAATCATCTAGATAAAAGATAAAGATAAAAAATAATTATCTAGATAATTTTAATAGATAATAGATTAAAAAAATTACCACATACCTACTACTGCTCACCAATTTTTTTCAAATCCTAAATTTGGAACTCAAGTTTTTTAAAAATGGGGCCGTCAAAACAAGCCAACTAGTGACTAAATGAAGATGATTTTCCTTTTTCATATCATCTGACATTTGAGGTTTGTGCATGTTCATACACACAAATACTGTTGAATTCTATATTTTTTATCTAGATAATTGTGAATAGATAACAATATTTTTATCTAGATAAAGATAAAGATAACCAATTATTTAATTATCTAGATAAGATAATAGATAAAAAATAATTATCTAGATAATTTTATCTAGATAAGTCACAACAATGTTGCTAATGATATACTTCTAAAGCAAATCCATCTCACCTAATGCCTGCTCTTGCTCAACTTTCTCCAGTGCCATCGCGATCGCATCACTGAAGCTCTGGCCTAATGAATGAGCAGCATCGTAGTCCTCCAAATCTGCGGCTTGCACCACAGACTTACGAACTTCAGGATTACTCTTGCCTTCTCGTAGCATCTGAAACATTAGGAATTTATGCTGTACTTTAGATGTTCATTTCTAGTCTCGAAATATTGTCTACATTGTAGACAAAATCGCTTGCAGACCTCTTCACATAGGTATGTATTATGGGCCCTTAATTTACAGGTTACCTACTTACCGTTTTCACACTTGACGAACATTTACACTAATGGTTTGGACATTTTCTCTTTCTCTAGGTAGTACTTTGTTTTACGGTCTCTTTTACACGGTTATAAAGATCCTATGACTATGTACTAACATCCCGGGGCCATTTCAGGTAAGCCTGCCACTGTTCAAAAGCATCTTACCTAACATATGTAATAAAGCACATAATTACAGACTCTTGCTCAAAATAAGTTGCGTCCGCAAGTAGATACAGGCTGTTCAATTTACGCTTACAATGCCGTTAGGCTGTAAATTAACAGCACCATCCAGACCTTCCACCGGAATTCACACTTTGCCAACCTAAACTCTCCAAAGTGAATCCGCTAACTTGAATGTGCCACCTAGTTCTAGCTGATTTTCATTTTGTTGTGTTAGTTCTAGCGTAGTACATCATTTTCGTTGCCATCTTCACCACTATAATCATTGTACAGAAGATTTGAACAAACTGTATTTGCAGATGTCAGTCCTCAATACCGCAAGACAGTGATCTAATAATCTTATGGACAGAATCCAGTAGACTCTGGGCACTTGCGTTGATAAATCTAGACATCCTTTTGAGCGTGAGGCTGCTAACTAACATTACAACTGACCTGAGCAAATGATGGCCCCTGGTCATGTTGAGGGTGAATATCGAGAGCTTCCATGGCTGCAGTGATGGGCGAGTTGAGCTCCCTGGGGCTGCTGGCCAGACTTGACATCACCGGTGACAGAGGAGCGCTGCCACTGTAATTAGAAGACAATACTTGTTATTATTATTATTATTATTTATTTTCAAAACACCAAAAAATATACAGTGTTTCTCAACCGTTCTCATGTTCTCAATGTTCTCATGTTCTCAACCGTTCTCATGATCAGGGTGCCTATTGAACACTTAAGATCAGTGAGTGTAATGTGCACTAAAAAACAAGTGTACTACATGATTGCCAGCATTGATGGACTCGGTATTGTTGTTTAATTCATGCACATGCACAAAGCATTGATTAGGAGCTTAAAAAATGTCTACAAACCAATGTTTCTATTAAATAGCTAGTAGCTACCTATTTGGGGAAAAAAACACAAGAAAACCCAAAAGGCAATCTTTCCAAACTATCGTTCTGGCATAGTTCAATTATGAAAATTAGGGGTGTTCACGATTACGATTAAATCGAATCGATTAATCGATTGATTTTAAGTCGATTAATCCGATTTGAAGATAAATAATCGATTAGAAGAAAATGCCGCCACAAAAAGTGATCCTTTTTCTGTTAGAGCAGAGATTGATCGTCCTAGGTTCGAGCTCCTCACTACTCTGTTTTTCATTGATTTCTGAGCACAATCTAAAATGGCTGCCGTCAGCTTCAGATGTTCAAAGGGTCAAAGGGTAAATTTCGCGTTTTGTCGCAATTAGATTCCAGTGTTTTTGGGCCAGAAACATATGGAATCGCATTTATATTTAAAAATATGAGTCATTTACAACACTTAAAAAATTTCGCGATCACCATATAATCGGATCTCTTTTTTTTTGTCTGGGGCTTAACGTCGCACTGTTCTGCAGTGAGGCTTATGGATCTCTTTTTATAGCCTTACAATTTCTCATTCTAACTACCATTTACAGTCATGTACTTTTTGAATTGAGGCTTATAATGACGTCTTGAAACAAACTTCCCAAATAATTGAGGTTAATATTGCCCTAACAGATGAGATGATGCACTTCCTCTTTGTGTTCCAACCCTTTATAATATAAATACAATTATATCCGATTACTCATCGATTATGCTTGATGCATATCGATTTGATAATCGATTTGAAAAAAATAATCATTGAACACCCCCCTAATGCAAATCACTACAAAAGGCAAAATCATATTATTTTTTTTTCACACAAACCTTGTCGCTGACACTTCGGATCCCCACTGAGGGAAGTGCCGTGTGGACTGAATGTGGACGTTGGGTGTCGGGTGGCGCCCCAACAGACGGTTCTCCACTTCGGTGATCTGTTTCTCCCTGCGACGCTCCTGCTTGGCGCGACTCTGCCGTCTGCGTCGACGCACCTCTAGCTGATCTGCAAAATGAAATGTACAAAAACCATGATCTCTTCTGTCCTTCATGTCCAGTACACAAGAGAGGATTCGATTGAATACTGAATTGTTCAAGGTCACAGGTCATTGTTCTAGGTTCAGTCACATTGTTCAATGTCACCCTTTGCATACAGTCTGTTTTTTTACTGTATGAACTCTCACCAGATGGAGCCACAGTCAGTTGTTCTGCTAGGCTGAGAAAGACTTCATTGCGCGCTCACCTTGCAATGTTGTCTTTCTCGGCCTAACAGAACAACTGACGGTGTCTCGGTCTGTAGAGAGTTCAAGCATAGGAAAAACGAACTGTAGGTATAACATTATTATAGATCAGCAGTGCGATTGTATAACTTCTTAGCCGAGATAATGGATCGTTATCTACACCAATTAATGAAAGTAATTTAGCCTATCAGAAGGTAAAGCAATTCAAAGTGCTTTAAAGTAGTACCCTCATTAGTCGGTGTTAAATAGAAATGCTTCAAATTTTCCTCAAATATGCCTCAAGCAATACCATTTGCAAATACGAAAAGAAAAACATGTGTCACGGGATTAATTTAAGAGATATCTTAAAAGGAATTCTTGAAATTTCCCATAAGATAACATGGTGAAGCTTAAAAATTACACTTATATCTTCTGTAGAAATCGTAATATAAACTACAAAGTAGGGCTGTGCGGGTACCCGAAATTTCGGGTTCGGACGGGTAGTTGAAACCCGACTCGAAAACAAAATATAAAACTCGAAAAAAGGGTTTTTTCGGGTAGTTTGAAATTGCCGCCAAAAGTCTCCAGAACGTAGTTGCGCTTTTTCCCGCTAGGTTGCACTAGTCCGCGGTTGCGCTAAGCGCCTGCGCCGTGAAGTCGGTTGTCCGCCATTTTGGAATTGACGAGATGAAAACACTGATGGATGAAAATATGTGCGTCGTCCAATTTACAGTTTGTTGTTGAGTTTCTAAATTATGTAAAAGTGCCAAGTGCAATGAATATTTTTGTTATGGATAGTGATGAGCAGGGCGAGGTAGTTGACAATGATTTTTTGCGACGGAACGTACCTAATAGTCCACGACCAGGTACAAGCAACGGACGGTGCCAATCGGTTTGTTGTGGATAGGGATGAGGAAGGCGAGGTATTTGACAATGATTTGTTGCGACGTAATAGTCCAAGACCAGGTACAAATGGTACAAGCAACGGTACCAACAACAGTAGGAAGGCTTCTTCATCATTTGTTCATGGTAAATCAAACTAAATACTATCCTAGAGAGTTAACAATGATTTTTTTTAAATAAAAAAATACCCGAAATTACCCGATCGATACCCGACGTATTTTTACTACCCGACTCGAACCCGACCCGACCTCCAAAAATGCTACCCGCACAGCCCTACTACAAAGTAAAATTATTGATTTCATTTTAAAGGCCGATTTTTTTTCAATATTTTAGCCGCTTAAAAATGTGGGGTTACGGGATTAAATAAAGAGATTATCAAGAATAATACCCTAATTTAGCCAGTTTCTACTAGAAACTGCTTAAAATCAAATCAAGTACTTAATTCGTACTGTATGAAATTAATTAAAATAATTGTACGTTCTTTATAAAATATCGTATTTCTACAAAGTAATATTATGATATTCATCAACAATGCAAAATATAGTTGTAAAATATTTATTTCATTGATTTGTAATTTAATTTGTGAGTTTTTGACTTGAATTACGTGGACTAATGAGGGTACTACTTTAAATCGACTTCCTGAGATAAATAATGTGATTATATTTTATATTCTCGTAGCTTTTGCACAATTCAAATGGTTAACAATGATATTAATAGTTTAATTTCATCAATTGGTATTGGCGTTTAAAACCTGGCTAGGTAGCAGCACTTGTCCTGTGTAGGATAGACAAGGTGTATAGAAGTAATGTGTAGTGCTTTCGGGTTAGAGCAGCCTGCATTGACGATTTATGAACTTATTTCAGATATATCAAAACAATATAATACAAGTCTTACCAGAGTAAAAGAAGTTATCTGCTTTGAAATGTTCCCCACACACTAACATCATAGAATAATAAAGCTTACGTGCATTTTGGAAACCCTCTTGCCAATCTTCAAAGCAGATTGCAGATGATTGTTTCTCCCGCACATCGTCATTCGGGAATAAATGAAAGGAGAGTCCATCTGCAGCTGTTGATTCTTTGTTTGAACATTGAGGAACACTACAGTATCGATTTGCTGATTTAATTTGCTTTTAAATAGGTAAATTCACCGGTTGAACATCTATTGACAGATGAAAACAAATGAAAAACAAAAGATTTTTCACCTAGATAGATTAGTTGGCGAAGCAGCCTCCAGATGTCGACTCCTTTGATTTTAAACGCGAATAGATAACGATCCATTATCTTGGCTAAGAAAGTTATACAATCGCCCTGCTGGATCTAAAATTCGACACACCAAAGTTCAAGGTGGCTGTGTCGCATACATACTGGCCTTCAAGAGTTTATGATTTTACTAGCAGAAAAATCATACCTATACATAGAAAAATCAGTGCCTGTGCACTGGGAGGACACACATAAGGTAGGTATCCAATTTTTCACAAAATTTAAATAAAATGGTTTTATAGGTACTACTAGGTAGAATTACCAACATACCCATGCCAAATATTTTTGTTATGCAATAAAGCCAAAGTTATTTGTTTTGTATACGTGACTCTGGCCAGATATTGCAGCACCAATTCTAACTAAAATTCCTTCAACAATACAGAAAAAAACAATCCTACATTGAATTAATTGTTGTAGGTACCAAAATTAAAAGTTCCCCAACCCACATCCCAATAATTAGTACCTTGAAAATGGTGCGTAATCTCCTTGGTGACAGTGGGCGGTCGTAGGTCTAGTTCAGCCACCTCGAACTGGCAGGTGATTGAGAGGTGCTGCAAGTAGCGCAGCCTCTTGCGTAGTTCTTCATTCATGGAGCCCGCTTCCTTCTCAACGATGCGACCACTGATGCTCCGCGGACAGGCGGCCAGAGAGCCAAACTGCATCTCCAGCATACGCACGTTCATGGCGTGCAGGTACATGTGCTGGCCATCTCTCGCTACAAGAACACATTCATATAGCTCAGCAACAGAAACTGTTTCTCATAGTAGATAATATTCTACATTGACAAGAGCATGATAGTTTAGTTGAATACACACAGCTTTTGTACCGATTCATGAGAATTAAAAAATAATCCATTTTAATCGTAATGACATTATTACCCTAAAATGAACAGCTAACATGATGCAGTAAGCAGCAGAACTGACTCTCAAATTAACAAGAAAAGTTGTAGACCTTACTGAAATGTAATTCAGCGATTAATCATACATAGTCCTCTCTTACATTACAAATAAGGACACTCGGTAGGTAAACATCATCAGTATCACAAATATATTTTGCTATTTGGATGTCTACAATCACACTTTTGAACATTCCCTCCATTTCTACGGTGCGAGTCAACTAAAGAAGAGTCCTGCTTAACATGGGCCGGCCTATCCCTGGCTATGCTAAGCATTTGACTCACACCGGAATTGCTCCATTAAATTGTAATTACAATAACTACCTAATCGTATTTAACACTTTGAGGATGTAGGCACCAGAGGTCGTATTATTGTACTCCATTGTGTGGAATTATTAGTTTAGGTACTAGAATTGCCAGTACTCGATTTTTTTAAATATTGCCACACCTACTCCAAATAACACTTTGAAGAACCACATTGGCCCAGTTACCTTATGGAGGCCTCTTGTATGTGTGCTTACTGATTCTTACCTTGGTAGAAAAAGAACTGTTTTTGTGGTGCAGCTTGAGCATGATGAATCTCCAGATCATCAACTGTGACAGCATCTGCGCTGCTGCCGCTCTCGCAGCGATATCTTCCAGGCACCTGTTGTTGATATTCCATTGATATCGCCATCTCTTCCAGATCCCCGTGATCTCTTGCTTGCTCCTCGTGACCTGACTGTCCCTCCACGTCTTGAGTTGTGTCATGAACCACACTGTCATCGAAAGCAGAGTCGTAGACCAGAGCCTGCAAGAAGTGCACACTTGATGAAAACGTCTCGACTGAAGTGCACAACAGCCGATCACATCAGACAGATGTATCCGGCTCAGTCAAGCACTGGTTCCAGTCAGCAGTGGAATCGAGGAGTCTCGGACTCACTCAATCCTTACTCTGGCTGCCTGACAACATGTTTGCCAAGTTTCAGAACCCCTACGCTACTCATCATCGCTCAGAAAAATGTCTTCACTCTTCTCCAAAGTCAAAGTACAATAATACAGACAATAATTTTTATGTACACACTACTAACTAGACGTCGGTATTGAAATTGAAATAACATGAAACTATTCAGAAATTGTCTTGTCCCACATTTGGTCAGATATCACTTTACTTTCTGAAAAATTATTTATAAAGACCCTTGGCTCTCATGAATTTGCAGCCATTCCTATTTGTATCCTTACGTTAGTTGAAAAGTCTACAGTATAGAGGTACCTAAGGATCCATTGCATATTTATATTAAACTAATCTACTCACATATTTGTCAGGTATTGGCATGGATTGTATTGGCATCGCCTGCTCAGGCTCAGCCGCTACCGAGAGCTCCGAGGTGTTTTGTTGGAGTAAAGCCAAGCGTTGACCTAACAGTTCCAGAGCTTGTTCCGTAAAGCACAGTTCAGGACTTCCCTGCTCTTCACGAAGCTGTGTCTCCAGCTGCAGACGTTCGTTGGCTAAGATTGCAATTACCTGCAAGTTGCAACCCATAATTAGCTTGGCTGTTCAGACATTCAATTTTATATTTTAAAAAGGTACTAACGAATTACATACTTCTTCAGGCTTGGCGGAGAGTAGTTTTGAATAGATAGTGTCGACGGCAGTCTCCGACACAGATAACATTGGATTGGCCAAACGGTATTCGTATTGATCAATAGGAGTGGCAACAAGAGAACCTCTCTCCCGACACATCAACAGCATTGTGACATTATCAGCCACTGCCAGTGAGTTTTGCTGGATTGCTACAACACTGGAAACAAATAGGTCCAATTAAGAAATGTTCTCACATTGTTGCAAACTTTCAAAATGTAAAAAAACGTGTTCACATTCATCTGAGACTCACCTTTTCAAGCCATTGATGTGGATGGCCTCGTAGCAGATAGGGCAACTTCTCCAAGTCTTGTCCGAGAGAGCCAAATAGTGCAAGATGCAAGGCCAGCAGTAGACATGGCCGCAGCGGGTCATCTTGGCAGCAACAGGTGGCGAGAGACAGATCGGACATGACAAAGTCTCTCCGCTCTGCACTCTCTGTCGACACAAACAACCACTCTCAAGACATGACGGCACATCTCATACAGCAGCAAGTAGCAACGTGGTTGTACTTACAATCTGCTCAACAAGATCCCAGTCCACCAATGCATCAGGATTTGAGAGGTATGCAGAATAATCACCACTGGATCTCACAACAAATTGACAGCTGTAAAGGAATAATTGGAAAGTAGTGGGCGAGATGTAACACTTTAATAGCAGCAACATTGGAACTTGAAGGCCTAGATTCTTTAAAAGATCAATTGAAAATGAAGCCCACTTGGGAGAGTTTTGCTTGCAGCAATATGTCTAGAATGGACCTCAATTATTTAGAACACCGAGCCCCCACCCATGACTTGTTACCCATTCCGCATATTCCCTAGGTTTCATTCGCGATCTTGTTAGCACGAGAGTTTATCTCTCAGCACAAGGGAATTACCTAGCTATCTAAATTTTATGTCTTAATTTTACAACCCACCAGATCACATTTATCAATAGGCTATATTGTGTATTGAGGTAGGTTCGTATTGGTCCAGGTAGATGAAAAGATTATCTAGATTTTACGATGTAATATTATGTTACAATGTCTTCATACTTGGCTTGCAAGAAGTGTTCCTTGTTGTACTTGTGCTTGTGAGTGTTGGAAAGCCAGCGCTGGGACCGGCTCCACACGGGCACACTATTTGCACCTTGCGAAGTCAAGCCCCTCGGAGCATAATGAAAGTTAAGCAGATGATTCAAGCTCTGCTTCTTGCTTCCTGGCGTAAACACGGAGCCGTATTCGGCATTCTCTTCTGTTACTACCTGTAAGAACCAAACATTGTAAATTACAGATGATTTGAAACTTAGATGATTTCCACCGAATTAGGTTGTACAAAGAAAGTTTTAAAAAGTGAATCTTAGCTTACCTTGGTGTCCTCCTTTCCACCGCTATAATACTGTCCTCGAGGTCGAGGTCTCTTATCAAGTGACTTGTACTTAGGACCTGCTGACTTGCGGGCAGTCTCTTGTTTACTGGAAGAAGGATTTGGTCCAGCAGGCTCACGTCGGCGAGACCGGGAACCCGGTTTGCAGCCGACAACATCTAAAACATTAGAAGGGAATAATAGACTTCCATTCCTAAATGTAGAGGAACCAATACTAAGTAAATAACTTTAGAACCAATATGTTTTTTTATTGGGTTTATCACAACAATATTATCAAGCAAGATTATTATCTCATCTTTATTCAAGGTCATTGTCAAGGAGAGCAGTGAATAGTAATATGAATATGATAGACGTTTACCTTGGTTTTTCTTTGATTCAGTCCCAGCAGATTTTCCCTGGGGTTGAATTGAGCGACCTGATACCTTCTTTTCCATTGAAACTGTACAATCTTCTAGCATCTACAAGAACGCTGCTGGAGTAAACTCCTCCGCATTGGGATAAAACAAGCAAATTATTGAGGCCCGACATTTTTAGCAAGCCATGATTACACTTTCTTGAGGAAAATCAAATCAATTGTGAAATTGATTTAAAAATCTGTTCAAAGCAGCAAGGGAATTAAAAGCAACGAAAGATATCTCTTTCGGGAGTGGGATACTCCCTTTCACTGAGAAACAACAATTAAGAAAAGTAAATTTTGCACTGTCGTCGCGTAATGGACGACAAACTTCACCACACACAACAAAGCTCAAAGCAAATCGAACCAACAACCAATCCAAATTGACTACCAACCGAACGGACGAATCGGTTTTGATTTGTTCAGTTGCCAGAATTGTCTTTCTTGTACCTGCCCGCGAACAATTGAATTGATATTTTAGAGAACCCCTAACTAGGCTGGCAGGCGCGTAGGAACTTGATTTTGATTGGGGGGGGGGGGGGGGGGTCAAAATTATCGGGGATCGATGAATGTGAGGAAAAGGTGCGGAATCGTAGGAGTGCCGCCGATCGCCACGCAAGGAGATGTTTGAATTTTTGTTACAAAATAATCGAATTATGAAACTATTTTGGCATTCTTTTCAAAGATATTATATAAATTGTGTGATATGCAATATTCTAAAGAAACTTTAGACAAATGTAATATAATCTTTAATATAATCTCGATTATCTTTTGACAGAGATTAAGTTAATGGAGATTAATAGCATAGTGTGAACAAGGTATAAATGGCGACCCCCCCCCCCCCCCCCCCCCCTTCCAAACAGACCACACAACGAGTGCCCACAAGTGCTCGATCAAATTTCCTTAAAAATGTCATGATAATTTTAAGACATGAGAATCTCTATTCGAGAGGAGAACGTGATGTCCGAAAGTGAACTGATTGTTCTAGCTAGAAGTGAACCCAAAAGGGTGCGCAAAAAAGCCTTCAGTAGTTGTGGAACGTCGAGGGGAGGGAGAGCACTGGTAGATAGTTTTCCAGATAGTTCTTTACTCCCTAGTTACGCCTTTGCGTGCCAATAAGCTACATGGTAATTCGAAAATTAAAGAAACAAACGTACCTACGTCAATACAAGTTAAATAATATTAATTCTGTTACCAACTTTTGATAGTGAAATATACATTTTCTAAAGAATAATATCTTCGTTATTTTTGTAGTCTTAAAATAACCCCAATGGAAAAAGAAATTGTGTGACCTTGAACTACGAGGTTGGCGCGCATCCCAATGCTATAAGTCCCTCGCATTCACAATGCGGAGTTTTCAAATCAATATTTTTCTTGACTGAGAGTAGTAGTCTGTAGTAGGTACCTATTATATTTGTAAGAAAAACTTTTGCGGTTGGTCACTGGTGGGGGTGGCTTTGGGGAAGGTTTTAGGGGTGATTTTGGATGGATTATTTCTTAAATGTTACCTATTTCATGGTCACTTCGTCCAAAATTCAGAAAAAAAGTTTAAAATATGTATTTAAAAATTGAAAAAAAAATAAAGAAAATTAAGACATTTATAAATAAAGACATTTATTTAAAAAATTGAATTATTTTTTATTTTTTTTACAATAAAAAATTATTGTTGAACAAATTCGAATGACTGCTGGTCCAGTTCCTATAACGATCAATGCTTGATATTATCATTGATATTCGAGGTCACCTACTGGAATGAGCCGATTTCGTGGACCGACTTCTGATGGTGCGACATATTATTCAGCACATCAGATTTATTGAGCAATATTTTTTTTTGCCGAATGTACCCATTTAACAAACCAGTTTAAAAGGAGCATCACTAATACCCTGTTCACACTGGGGATTCGATTGCGATCCAATATCTTAATTACATTCGAAAATGTGTGTGAACTAAACTCAATCTAATTCGATCACGATTCAAATCTCGATGGAGTTGTAACAACGCAATCGTAATCTGAATCGTGATCGAACTGGATCGCAATCGAATCCTCAGTGTTAACAGGGTGTAAAGGAAATAGAGTGCAAATAAACAATGATCATTCCATTAGTTAACTTTATTGCAAAACTTAATACATTAGTTACATAATAATGAGCCCTTGAACACGATATAGCAAAGTTACATTTTCTTTGGAGATTTATAATAAAATTATGTAAATTCTTAATGTTTATCTCATGAGAAGGTGGTGGTTTATCTAAATATACACAAACAGGAAAAAAATCTTCCAAATTTTTAAATCTAATCACCCGTTTTTATTGTTGTAACTTGTAATGCAATTCCATTTTGCTTCAATTGGTAAAAAATGTTAAAAATAAGTTTTTCTTTTTAAGTAATTCTATATTGTCACATAATTGTACTTTTGAGAAACTTTTCCAATTTGAGTAGTGTGTGTTGGGGTGGGCATAAGTACTTACTAGCTTTTGCAACGGATATTTTAGTTTTGTACAAAGTAAAAAAGAACATGGCTAAATTAGTTTATAATATAAATTATATATACATCTTTGGTTTATAAGGCCCTTCTGTAACAATTAATTACATCTAATATATGAGGAAATATCTATGGGGTTTGACTCTTACTTATCACAGTTGCTGTTCACTAGTCACCACTTGGTTAATTGTGCTGGTCGCACTGAATTGTATTTCTTTTCAGTCGGTAGAAAGACTTATACTCTCTCTGTGGCACAATAAGTTTTGGATTTTTTTCGGCTGCCTCCATCAGCGCTCGTGACAAGATATTCATTATTGAATTACTCCTCTACCATTTGTCCCTGTAGCTGTTTTTACCCCTATATGCATCTCTGTCACTAAACTCTTCTGTGAATGATCTAGGACAAGAGCTTGAAAGTACTATAGATTATTCAACTTCTACCAAATATTTTTTGAAGTCCCCATTGTCCAGCCCTCTGCCTGCTCATACATTACACTTTCAAGGCAAAATAGAAATATAATCAGTCATGTGGTTTGGAAAACAGTTTGTCTACAGGTTCAAGATTTAAAGATTTCATGTTGACATGAAACTTTAAAATCACTCATCTGACTATTCCCAGCAGCACTGTCATGAAGCATGCGAGTGCCACGTACAGTGCGAGAGCCGGTACTAGAGCGCTGGATGATGCAGCATGAACAACGGTTGCTGCCGTCAATGCACTCAAGCCTAGCTCGCTCAGCACTCGCGGGCTAGAACGACGTATCAGGCTGGCCAACTTATCAGCCTCGACAACACACGCATCCAACTGAAGATCGGTGGGCGATTCAACATTTGACTCAATCATCACGAACAAGTCCAGCTCGACTGTGAGGAAACCTCGAAGTGAACACTCTGCTACACGAACCTGTCTTTCCAGAGCACTTAACACTGCCGACACGGTGAGGGCTGATGAAGCACTTCCTCGCAGCACATAGAGCGCCCTGTCAACTTGCTTTTGGCTGCAAACACAAATATGTTGTTTTTAAGTTTATAAAATATTGGTCCCGAATGAAAAGTGATGAAAATTATGTGTTTCACTTTCACACATGGATGGATTGTAGACAAACCTGTATAGTAGACGGATTGCACCAGCACAAACAGGGCAACAAGCACCGGGCGGTGTGACGCCAAGGCATCCAGGCCGAACAAGTGGAACGCAGGTGACGTCACATCGAGTCTCGGCTCGAAAGCCGATTGAGCCCACAGACGAGCACGATCCCATGTAGTCGACAGACAACCGTGCAGCTCGGGCCGCACAGGCCGAAGGGAACGTCTGTGATCAGAATTTAATTAGTATTTAAGAGGAAGTAAATTGGATTATTAATTTCCAATTTGTAAGGTATAATGATTTGCGTCATACCTCAGCATTACTTGCACAGACTTTTTCTCTTGAATCACAGGATGGTAAGCAAGGACCACGGTATGCAAGTTGCTTGCCATAACGCGAAAGGAAACAGATATTTGGATGTTCCTGACCATCTGTGTCGCATACAGGTGCATGCGGCAGACCACTGCACGACTCATCTGTGCCAACTGTAAATAGAACATTTTGCATGTTATTTTACCCAAAACATTGTAATACCTTCACGATAAAAGAAACAAATTTGAATGGAGACTTACTGCATTGGTACTGAAGACAGGGTTTGAGCAACAAAGATAGACACACTTGTCTTGCAGGGATGCAAGTCTTGCCATCTGCACAGGGATTTGGCTCACACACATCTTTCTCGGAACAAGGCCCAAACTCAAAGTCTGCTGCTGATAATCCTGCACACCTGTTGAACACCATGTAATTTACCTATTAGTTGCTACATGAAATATGTGTAATGTAGTTTGTTACAATGCCATAAAAATAAAATTTATTTTAAATTATTTTAACTTGGACTAACATTTGTTGGCCTTTCAAATTACATAGGTACAAAACTTGGTTTTGGACCTCTTTACATCTAACAACGTTAACAATGTACATTGGACATTACGTTATGTAGACTAAATTGAAAGAGTGAATAGGATTTTACTCTATACTCTTTCACTATATTCAGCTATTTTACTTCTAAAAAGCAGCTGTACGTACTTGGCAAGACAGAAGCTGGGGTAAGTGTTTCCGTTGCGACCACACACTGGCACGTAATGAGCAGGGCAATTACATGGGAGACCAGTTTGCCCAGGAGTTGACACATCACACTGGCGCTTCGAACACGTCAGTTCACCTGCATAGCAGCTGCATAAGTTGCAATCCAAGTTAAACGATGCACCGTGCTCTGTGAACATTAAGGTAAAAATATCAAACCTCTCGTAAAAATTAAAGTGTTGAATTGTAACTGAGCTTACAAAATGTTTGATTAATAAATTTAAAGTTTGAAGTTTGATTCAGTCCATATTATAAGTATGTTCACATAAATAAGTTTCATTTAAAACTTAATTGTCAAAATGCAATAATTCAGCTCACCGATCTTGCGACTTCCAATCCAGCAAGAATCCAGGGGAAAACACGGCATTGGCTGGCAACGTTCAACTGCACCAGTAGCAGCACACTGGCATATCTTGAGACAGCCCTTCTGCCCACCGGTCAATGGGATGCGTATGTATGATCCCACAGGCACTAGGTACTGGGACACTTCACCCAACTTGCAGCCTTGAAATAAAGTGGTGGAGTCACAATCACATGAGGATACATCATGAGGATGAGGATGATATGTACAATCCTCCTCATAAGATAATTCTACTTTATGATGCTTGATGAAAATAAAAGTAGTACTACACTCAAGTTAAAATGATTTGGATTTATGAACTCAAATACAATTAAAGGTGTACTGGATTATGTAGGTATGTACATAAGATAATTAACTCAATGTCTTCATTGGACTAACATCCACAACTTTTTAGTTAGTTATGCAACTTCAAAAGTAGGGTGATAGAGATTAAGATAATGGAGAATTTCTAAAATAAAAAATAGAGCAGCAGTCACTCTTTGCTTACTATCAGTTCAGTATTAAGAAACCTCCTCTTACTTACCTGGCTCACAAGAGAAGGTCTGGCAAGCTCCCCCCGGTCTGCAATTTCGGTTCACGATACACACTTGGTCAGGGCGGCAAGGATCCCCGCGGCAAGGTGCAGTCACCTCATCTGTGATGGCGTAGCGCGCAGCTGATGGTGACAGGAAGTTGGTGAGGCCCACGCAAGGACTGTCTGGATTATCAGGTGACAGTCGAGCACACAAGGAGTCGGCTGTGTGAGCAGGTGGCATGCGCGACCAGTCCATACATCGACTCAACAGCGAGTAGCAATCCTCCCTAGACATATGTGCATTTCCATGACTAACAAGTATAATACAAATTCTTTCCCACCAATAAAAGTATTTGACATAGAACATAAGAAAAAAAAAATTAGGTAGGTATTATAGCATTTTTTTTTCAGGTATTATTATTTCCCAATAATTTGAATTGAAAATATTGACAACATTTTACAAATTAAATCATAATTGAGTTAGAAAATGTTCTCCAGCATATTTAAATACCTATCAAATTCTGCAATAGGCTATCACTCACCGGCATATCCTGTTTGCATGCGACTGCTTGTGGCATGGCTTGACCTGAAGTGCACAAGCTACAGCTTTCCAAGCATCAGGGGAACAAGCAGACACATTCCTCACTGGAAGCTGAAGGCCGGGGAGTCCAAGATAGCCTTGCTGAGTCCACAAAGCTACATCATAGCGAGCAGCATCATCCGACCGGGAGTTACAGCTGCGGAAGAGCTCTGTCGGACGGTTGTTGAAGTTGCTGCAGAAACTCAGTCCGTCGCAGCCCAGCTCACAGGGTTCCTCAACTGCAAACACAAAAATTAGCTCACTAAACTGCAGGGACTAATACAAAAGTTCTGTGAATTTTCAGTTTTTCTAAAGAACATTTTCTCTTGACTATTGCCTCATTGTAGGTATGTAGAATGTACCTACCAACTTTTTTTATTTTTCAACTTCCAGAAAAATATTCAAGACAAAAAATGTCTGAAATCTGAAGACTACTGATATCAAAGGTAAAATATATAGGTAGATCGATATTATTATATTATCAATAAACGAAAATAAAGCTGAAGTGATAACAATTTAACAATTAACAACATAATAACAATTAATATTGACAATGATAGGTACCAATTTTCTTAATAAATATTATTGGCTTAACCATATCTCTATTCTATGACTCACCCTATGAACTGTTAACTCACCCTCATCTATGCATTGTGCTAGTGCATCCTCTGACAGCTGGGAGAGACAATCTCGGTCGAATTGTTCCCAAGATCGGTTCCACTCATTGGAGAAAGTCTTTAGGCAGAGACGTCGGCATTGCTGAGAGGTGGCCTTAGAGCAGCAGTGCAACTTGACCGAGTCCATGCCCATGCGGTCAATACGGGACACTTCCACTTCAGCCGAAACGGAGTCGGGACTTTGTAGAAAACATTGCCAGATTGCTGCCTGCAAATAAATTTCAAGAAAATAATATGAAAAGAAATACTTTATTTTTAAAACTGATTTGAGATATTTTTAAAAACAAGTTTTGATTTTGTAAAAAAATATTATAAAATTGAGATTCCACCAAAAACGACATGTAGCCTATATAATATAATAATAAAACAAACAAGTTAATATACCAGGGGACCTATTCTATATCTCTTTTTGATCTCGTCACGACCGCCTTCATTTCACTGCCAGTAATATAGCATTACGCCGAAACAAAGGCGGTCGCGACGAGATCATAAAAGATATAGAATAGGTACCCAGAGTGTGTGATAAAGCTCCTACTCTGGATAATACCAGTGTAGAGGTTGGTTAGTCAGGGTTTTATTTTTATTTTATTCATATACGGGACACACTGCCAAGTAAAAGCAGAGAGCCGAGTCATTGAAGAGCAGCTCTCTCATTGGCTGACAGCTGTCACGTGACTTTACTTGCCTCTCCTATTCGGTCATGATCGAAAAAGCAAAACTTTATCATTGTACATTATTCCTTTGATTTGTAAGAGCCTTAAATTGAAATATACTCACTTGAGGCAAAGGAGGGCCGCAGCCTCCCTCCTGCATGCTGTCAACAATTTCCAGCCCAATCGTCTTTGTACGGAGCGTACGACGGCAAGTATCCCTGCATTGATTGGTCAGTGCTTTATCACAGCAGTGCAGGTCTATAAATACAGGAATCATTTGTTATTTTATGGGTTATTTTATTAACTAAACTATGGAAAATTGTATGATGTTAGAATGATTGAGTAACATACATCTATGAGTATTTGTAACGGGAGCTACGCGCGTGTGATTCTTGACGCACTGCGCTACGCGCGGACTGTGTCGTCCGCACAACTCGTCCACAAGATCTCGTGCATCTCGCGGCGCTGTCAGCTGACTGCGAAACACTACTGAGCAGGCATCCCGACAGTCGGACGTGAAAGCACCATTGCAGCACGCCTCACCCAACTAGAAAATATTCGTGGCATTCAATAATCATTTGACAGAAAGGTGGGTCTACATTAATTGCAATGTACTGTGCGAGCAGATTGTTTCGCATACTGCCAAGAAATGTTTAATTTTTGAAAAATTTAGGTACGGTAGAGGTTAAAATAAAAATAATAAAATGTAGGCTCCATCATGTGGCGGTCTGGCCCAGGGTGCCGTGATGCGATCGCATCCCGGGCCCCTGTCATTTATGGGCCCTCTTTCCCATATTACGGGCCTCTTTTTTACATTTTACTGTCGTTTTCCATATATAACCATGCATTGTTACTCATTATACATACATTTTTTCTATCTCTACTTTGTTTTACGGGCCCTGTCACATAATTATCCGGGCCCTTTGCCTCATCGCATCCCGGTCCTTTTCATCCCAGACCACCCTGTCATTCTTTTCACTAGGTACTGACCTCTTGTCTTTCCAGACATGAGAAGAAGTAGACCTCGTCAGATTGCCTGCAGCTGGACAAGACGTCATCGCGAGAAGCTGCAGTTGCACACGCAAGTTGACATTGCTGCGACTGTGGCAGCGAACAGCACTCGCGACCAGACCATCCCGTGCCGCTCAAAATCTCTAACAACAAACAAGATATTTCATGTATGTAGAGATAAAAGAAATTCAATGTGTAGACGTAATAACTAATCAGAGTTGGATTTTGAATTAATTTTTTTTTTTTTGAGAAGGGGGAAGAAGTGGAAGAAGGAAGGTGGTGGGAAGACAGGAAGAAGTGGGAAAAACAGTGGTAGAGAAGAAGAACGAAGAGGAAGAGCCAAACCTGGCTAGCTAGCTTAGGAGTCCGGGCCCTAGTAAATGGTGGCCTCGCCACCCCCCGACCCAACTCTTGGAACCGGGTGAAAGATTATTATTAATTTTTTTTTAAATTACATTATAGTACCTACTAGTACTGAAATTAGAATAGATTTTTAAGATGTCAATTATTATATCATATATTTTCAAAATCATAAACCCCAAATTTAAGCAAATAAATAATCGTTGACTAACTGGAAATGCATTATTTAACATTTTCACCAGACTTTTACTAAGCCAAGGTGAGTGTCCGCTCAAACTGATACTAAACATAAAAATATGCACTGAAAAAATCACAGGCTAAGAAATTTACGAATAATGTTCAGAGTGCCAAGATGCCTTTTGCACAGGCGCGTAGGAAGGGGGGGGGGGGGGGGAGTGGGGGTCAATGACCCCCCCACTTTTCGTCTTGATACCCCCAGATATCAACCAGAGATATACAAAAATGTTGATAAAGAGATCCAAAAATGCACAGATTTGCTTCATTATGAGGTTGAATTCTCAAAATTTTCCCAAGTTTTGCAAAACTAATTGAACAGAGGTTATATTATCCAATGAGATAATAAGTAATAACTCATTTGTCCAACTTGATCATCCTCATGAAAACAGTATTACACGATACCAAAACAAATACAGATGTTTCTTATTGCTTATTGGTGTTGCTTATTGCAACCGTTTTCAAATTAATTCCAAAATCGATTTATAATCGACTCTTTATTACTAAGGAACTCAAAAAATTCCCTGCGGGGCCATTAGGTATTTTATCAACGCAGCCAGCTGGAGGCAGCGGAGATGAAATTCCTAAGAAGTGTGAAGGGAGTAACAAAGATGGACAGGTTGAGAAGCCGTTGTATTAGGAAGGAGCTGGGAGTGGAAAGTTTGAGCTACAAGATGGGTAGAGAGAGATTGCGTTGGTTTGGACACATGAAAAGAATGGATCTCAAGAGAATACCAAGACAGGAGTTTGAAGAAACAGTGGTGGGAAGAAGAAGAGTGGGGAGACCAAGAGAGAAGTGGAGTGGTCTTATCAGAGAAGACGTGGAGGACAGGCAGCAAAGGTGGCAGAAAGTGGAAGCAGAGAAGTGGTGGGAGGACAGGAGGATCTGGAGGGCGCTGGTGGAGAAGTTGGAGGAAGGTGACGAGGATGAAGAAGAGGAGGAGGAGGATGAAACGTCAGGCCTGGCCAGCCGGTTTGGAAGAGATCCGAGGCCCTAGACCCAGTGGGAGCTCCCACTGTCTGACCTGACAACATTGTCGGAACCAGAAGAAGATTATTATTTATAACGAAATGAAGTTTTTGAGGAGTGTTGCTGGTGTATCAAAATTGGAAAAAATTAAAAGTAGTACATTAGAAAAAAGTTGGATGTTGAAAGTTTGATCTTCAAAATAGGAAGAGAACGATTGAAATGGTATGGTAGGATGCGAGGAGAATGGATGTAAATAGAATTCCGTGTATAGCATTTGAAAAGACAAGGCAGATCAAGAAGAGACGTGTAGGTCGGCCAAGAGACAGATGGGAGGAACAGATACGTGGTGATTTGAAGGCAAGAGGTGTGGAAAATTATGAGATTGTGGAGAAGGAGCGTTGGTGGGAAGATGATGAAAAATGGAGTGCATTGCTGGAAAAAAGGGAAGAAGAAGTTTCAGTTTCAGTTTTTATTTCCAAATTTAGTACATTTTCATGACAAGACCCTTGGGGAACATGGATATGTCCTCTTATGTTAGGGTATTTTGGAAAGTAGTGTATTGCATTGTATTCAAGTGTAGGAATAAATACAATTCAATACAATACAACACAATACAAAAGAAGAAGAAGAAGTAAATGAAGAGGAATATGATGAATAAATGTTAAATTAGTTACTGTATACAATGTTTAGTTTTAGTAAATGCGTTGAGTGTGGCGGCCAACGTAATATTGTTGTTGCCTTAAAATCATTTGCACATTTTTTACCTGCTGTTATAGTGGAGAAAAGGCAATAAAGATATATATATAACAAAATGTACAGATTATAATGCATTTTGTCTAAGTTTCTCCAATAATATTGCATATCACACATTTTACATTTCTTTGAAAAAGTTGCCAAAATAGCTTCAAATTCGATTATATTGTATCAAAATTTAAAAAAGGCCCTGCGGGGCCCTTAGGGATCCTGTCAAATAACAAAATTTACAGATTATTATGCATTTTGTCTAAATTTTTTCCAAGAATATTGCATATCACACATTTTAAATTTTTTAAAAAAGATGCCAAAATAGCTTCAAATTCGATTATTTTGTATCAAAATCTCAAAAAATTCCCTGCGGGGCCAATGGGGATTCTATAAAAACAAATAATTAGAGATTGGATTACATTTGTCTAAAGTTTCCACAGAATATTGCATCACACATTGTCCATTTCTTTGAAAAGAATGCCAAAATAGCTTCAAATTCTATTATTTTTGTATCAAAAATTCAAAAAAGGCCCTGCGGGGCAAACTGGGTGAGGAGCCCCCAGACCCCCTTGTAACGGCGAACTACCTTTCCTCACATTCATTGATCCCCAATAATTTTGACCCCCCCCACTCAAAATAAAGTTCCTACGCGCCTGCTTTTGCATGTCACGAAAATGTCTTCCTCCAGCCTCCAGGTCCAAATTGATAAGTTACTTATCCATGCACATCGACCAATTACTGGGGACCAGTCTGATAAAACTTGTGATAAAACTTTGTGATAAAACGCCAGTACTATAAATTTAATGAAGATACCTACTCATTTTGTTTGCAAAGTTTACGTCCCACCCCAGCAAACACAAGGTTGTACCTGGGACCTCCCCAGTCCCTCCTAATTAAGGATGTAGGATATCCCCAGTCCTTCCTAAAATGATCCTAAAAGCCTCCCCACAGCTTCCTAATGGGAATCCTAAATGGCTCCCAGGTACATCCTGGGGAGGGAGGACCATCCTAAAAAAAGGAAGGTCTGCCTTTTTTTAGGAGGTATTCTGCCTTTTTTAGGAAGAATTCTGCCTTTTTTTAGGATATCCATCTCCTAAATTAGGACATAATTTCCTAGATTAGGTAGATCATTTTCCACGATATTACGATGAGTGCCTTTTCAAAATGCCTTATTTAATATATGTAATACACGACAGAGCGATATAATATATAGATCGATAGATATACACTAACACTGACTGTTGACAGGACAGGGGTAGGCTTACTCCACCAAAAAAGTGAAGCATTTTTGCATCACTTGCGGGACACCGACAACAAACACCAACATGACAGCGTCAGATCAGCTGCTATCATTTATTTCTTTGAAGGAATTTATTCATTTATAGTTTGAATGCATCATACCTACAAATAATATGGATCGGAGTGCAGGGGACAACTTGCAGGGGACAACTACTAAAGAGGAAATACACATTTGTCCTATCATGTAAAGCAACGTGTCTCATTTTGTTACAAATTATTATAATTTTTGCCAGATTTTGGTAATAATAAAACTTACCTACTTAAAACAAACAATAAAGATATCTGAGTAAATCATAAATCTATATTGAAGTTGAAGGGCAGAGTACTCTGTTGACAGCTAACGAAACCGATATAAATATTTCAATAGCGGCCATTTTTAGTGTAATATATCCTAAAAAAAGGCAATTGCCTAATATAGGGAGGACCGTCCTAAAAAAAGGAAGGTCTGCCTTTTTTAGGAGGTATTCTGCCTTTTTTAGGAAGAATTCTGCCTTTTTTTAGGATATTCCTCCCTAAATTAGGCAGTTGCCATTTTTAGAATAAGCCATCTTGAATTTGGAAGAGTCCTCCTTACTAGGATCTAGGATGTACCAGGGAGGTCCCCAGTACATCCTTGTAAGGATATCCCTATTTAAGGAGCATCATCCTTATATTAGGACCTCCCAGGGAGCTCCTGTGTTTGCTGGGACCCCATCCATCCCCCCCAATGATAATGCAGACGAAAACTGCACATTTTAAGAGGAAGATTTACACATTTTCCATGCAATTCCAGAAACAGTTTCTTGAAAACAGTTTCCATCATTGTTTTCTCAATTCGTATTACTACAAGAGTTCCTTATTATTGTTATCTTGACTATCTTGCGTAATTACTGTAAATGTTGTGTTTTTATTTGCATGAGTAAGAAATAAATACAAAATACAATAGGCGATATTCCGATTTCCAATTGAGTAGTGATCTTCCTTGCAATCAGTTAGAAACAATTAGGTACAACATTTTGCAAGTTTCCTAACCGACACAAGTCAAGAAAACTGCAAGGAAAACCACAAGATGGTCCACATAAATGACAGCCTATACATGCACTGAAAATAATGTGAATATGATTGCAATTTGTAAATTTATTGTATTGGGACATTTTTGATGTCTGAAGACAGGTTTTAAAATCCATGTCAATGTTGTTACCATATGTTTACAATACCTACGATACCCATGCCATAGACGCAAAAAAATTATAAATGTGGTCGTTTTAAAAGGGTCACAAAAAAAAATAGCCCCGTGGGTCAAATTAGAAACAAAATTTTTGAATATAATACCACGAAAAAAGTGCCTAGGTAGATAGTACTATAGAGAGCTAGTACCTTCCAAAAACATGATTTGTCCACGAATCGTTGTGTTTTTCCCTAAAATGTTCTTTTTAATATGTCTCAAAATTGGTCTAGATGTATGACTTCGAGAGAAAATTTTCTCGGGGCTTCGCCCCCGAGCCCCCTCCCCCCCCCCGAAATAATTAAAAACAAAAAAGTAGTACTATATTATTGGCTGCTCGAAATATAGGTAACCCTGCATACAGCCAGTGGCGTCGGAACCGGGGGGGCAGCAGGGGCACGTGCCCCCCCTAGACGTCTGAAGGGGGGGCAAGAGTATCAATCTGCCCCCCCTGGGACCCGATTCTCGAGTTGAAGTGAGTTAACCCGCATGCGGGATATGTACCACGTGACCACGATTACGCATACGTTTTGAGAAAAACCTATTCTCCAACTTCAAACCGCATCCCGCAATGCGTTTTGAGGGTACGTTTTCACTCGCCTCTAAAAAGGTTGCGAGATGGCCAAAACGAATACGTTTTGGAGTAAACAAACATGGCGGAAATCGATCAGCTGTTGCTGGCGGTGAGTAGAAGAGTAAACTAATTCATATTACAGCTAGATATATCAAGTTTAGTATTAAATTTAAGTGATAAACATTATTGAATTGAATTTTAATGTATGCTACATGTAATTGTGTCATAGATTGCTTGATTCAGTATGGGATTTTGGTTATGTTTACCTAGGTTAACAATGTTATCACAATCATAGATCAATAATATTTTGTATACCTAATACACTTAACAAATATTCCTACAAACCGTTTAATGTGTCTTTAACATCATATTAGTTTGCAATTTTGTTTGCTTTAGGTTCAAGCCGAGGATGTACGACAACGACATTGATTGTTGGACGCTGACTTCCCCGGACTCAAGTCGTAGCAAGTCTCCTGCTTTTTCTGTATCATCACCGATGTTCTGCTCTCTCAAATGAAATCCCAGGTTTGTGTAATTCCACAGGGAACATCTCTATTGTTGTCTATACCTGAGGCTTTAGGACGTTAAATGCATGTTAGACGTTTGCAGTGCGTTGCAGAGAAATTAAACATTTGCATGAACTAGGAACATTTTAAACCTATTTCAAAAATTTTTGCTTCTGCTCAATGACATGTTACATGAATCAAGACATGACTCGTTAGTTTAAAATAAGACACAGCATATTATATTGCTCAAGAGTTAGAATCTTGAGCGTTTTTGGGTATGAAGTAATGGAGGAGGCCAAATTTTTCATAAAAGATTCAACCTACCTAAGATTCAACCTAGTTATCTTTGTGTTCACCAGAAATAAGATTGATAATCTTATCAATAGGTAGTAGGTAGTACTCGTACCGTATACTATGGTAGCGTAGGTTCTAAATCTAATTTTCTTTCTAGGATGAATCGTGCAACTGCAGGATTCCATGAAGTCTGAATATCTTTCGCCATCCTGCGGAAAGCGTTGAGCGTTTCAACCGTGGGGTTTGCATCGAGTAGTGAAGAGATAATAATCGTAACATTTTGTGGCAAAATTGACCATAACATAAGTGTCCTATGGCAATCGTCAAAGAAATAGAAACACGCTCTCAAGATTGATTTGTAAATTACCTATTATATGTTTAGCTGCACAAAGTAGGTACAAAAATGAGTAGAAATAACAAAAACATTTTCGTACTTAAATTTTGTATAGAAAAATGTAATTGTTTTTATGAAATAAAACCGTATTAATTAATATTTAACTACATTCTATTAATTTATTGTAAAGTATTCCTACCTAATTATAATCTGCATGTCCAAAAGTCCTGATTCTCATTATTAGAATTAGGTAAATTAAACAGCACCTAGCTGTGAAGAATGTTATAAATAATCCATAAAATAAAAATACTGTAGTAAGTAAAAGTAATGCCAACTACAAATTAATTTGTTCCATCCAAAATTAATTTTCAAACTTAGGTAAATATGTATTTATTTTCCATCACATTAGGTTTCTTTATTGTAGGTAAAATTTTATTTAATTTCTTTGCTATTTTTTCCTTACAAATATTGAATTTGAAGATGAAGATGAAGATTGAATCAAGCATGCTATTAATTTTTATATTACATTGCATGAATAATAAATCAAAAAATGTCTTTGTAAATATTTTCAAACAATGGATAGATAGTCAACACTCATCAATATTTTTGTAATTACTCGAAATTTTAGTCAATAACGTCTTCCACACTAATATTTCTTATATCTACTTATTATTGTACTGGATTTATTATAGTATTACGTACAAATTTGTACTGTAGTACTCTTAAAATTAAGAAAAGTAAATTAATTTACTCCCCTATTGAAAAACGTTTAAATTTGAAAATCCCTCACTTTTCTACACTGCCGTGATTTGATAGGCCAATGAATTGTTATTTGCACACCGCACAACCTGGCACAACGGACATGACGTCACACCCGCATCGCTCAAAACGCATAGCCTCAAAACGTACCGCATCCAGAAATATTCGAGAATCGGTATTTGACGCAAATCGGAACTCGCATACGGTTTGGAAGGCTGCGGTATGATCCGCATGCGTTTGAAAACGTGTAGATTCGAGAATCGGGTCCCTGGTAACGCATTATATCTTTAAAAAATTACTCGATAAGGGCTGAATTTCAAAAAAATTCATACAGTATCATACACTGTATCATACAGCAAGCACTTTTTTCAATTTCTACCAAAATATTATTTGCAAAATCAAGGGCCATCCCATAGTCAAAACTTTTAAAAATTCATCAAACACACTCGAGGATCACCATTTTTCTCCGGGGCTATACGCGCCCCGGACTCGCCTCTTCTGAGTGGATGCTATTAATTACCCCCAGCTACCCTTTGTCTTAAATTCAGATATTTGCCCCCCCCCTAACGATTTCTCCTGGGCACGACTATGACGATACCATACCCATGAAAACTCTGCAAACCGACTGATATGGCATGGACTGATCATTGAATGATCACTAGGAGGGCCAGTCAGTATTGAAAAGCAGCTACTGGTAAGTCACCCACACAGTCGTGTGGAGCTCGCAAGTCGAGACTCGAGTCCAGCCACGACAGAGAAACAATCGACTGATGTTATCAGTTCATGTACCTTCGCTGCACTCAGAGTCAGACAGTACGCTTTAGGCGTTTCCCAACAACACATGTGTTACCATTGTTGCAACCGAAACGTTAGTTATTTTCAACTTTATATTTATTCGTGTTCATTTTTTTCGAAGACCTGGACATGCTCCTTTTTACGATCTCCTGCTACGATTGACATGACGAAAAATATATTAAAAGGTAACGAAAGTAATAAAGTGGATTTTATGGCCCACACACTAGAATCCGTCGCTTGTCGCGCACCAGGGGGCTGGTTGCCCCCTCATATCCTCTCGTGATTTGTTTATTATATAACCCCCTCCCCGTAGCGGGGTGTTTGGGTGTATTGTGATGTCCGCTTGAGTTATGACCCAGCAGGGTGACCTCGGTCCTGACCTTCAACTCTCTCCATGGGACATGTTTACCTTTACTTTCTTGCATGTCCCTCCCCCAAGCAGTCTAGGTTCGAGATTTGCGACAACACATATTTGTCAATTACATGGCGAGACGAGGTTTCCAGTTACATTATATGTCATTGGTTACATCGTTAATTAATTACAGCACTCACCTTCCATCGTCTTGTTCATGCACTGCCAGAACGACACCTGTAACAAACATAAAACAAAGCTATAAAACAAGACGTCGCCATCTATTTCCCTGTCGTCTTTCCTGTTTTTACGATGGCAAACTCGATCTTGCAGCTGGACTTGCGTGACAGAACCAGAAACATCCAGAACACTAATAAAGTCTTCTCTCAAGTATTGGCATCACATGACGTATCTCGATGGTGTTCAGACTCTGGCCCGCTTCCAGACAGTGAAAGAACAATGGATACACGTCTTTGATGTGAAGAGTGACTTGAATCGTCGACGTCCATCGACTCCATAAACAACACGTCAAAATCGAGACTGTTTTACGAAACTCAGGGGTACATTTGTCACAACTTAAAGTTCAAGTTAATTTAGCTACTTGATGGAGTTTTGATTTATTGTACTGATGCAACATTCTACATGAGGGCAATCGATCCATCATCCCCATGCTCGACATCCCTGCAGCTGCACTGCCCTGCCTGCGCCACATGCCCTGTCCTAGTCCTGGTCCTTAGCAACCTGGTTTATTTCATATGATCTCCTCGGGTTCTGCCAATGGGGCTCTGCACACTTCTAAATGTCTAAAATACCAGAACTCTAGTTTCGTTGAGGCTATACATTGGGCTATACTGAAGGGAGTCCGGAGGATGCAGGATGCTGTAGGAGATTCAACATAAAGAGTGGGGGCGGTACGGGGGGGGGGGGGGGCGGCCCTTGGTGTTATGATTTATAATTTTTGACTTCTCAGCTTTTTGCTTTGCCCCTGTTCTCAGGAGTGCAGTCCTAGTAAAACAAGTACCAGGGCGCAGAAAAATAATAACAAACTCCGTAGTTTTCACGAACCGCGGGGGGTTTGGAAAATGATCTTTTATAACAAAAGTTAAGATGCAATTTATTTGCTTTTGATGAATTTAATGGATTTTGAAAAAGATGGCAGGGCGCACCATGCCCGTTTCCCAAAAAGAAGCCAGGGCGCCGCCCTGGTCCGCCCTGGCCCCACTGCATCCCTGCAGTAGGTAGTAGGTACACCATATATTTTTTTCTGGCGTCGCTACTGAACATAAAAATGTAAAAAAAAGAATGTAACTACTTAGTTATTCGTGTTTTATTTCTAAATTAAGTAAACTAAATCTAGAAGCAAGCAGAGAAATCCAAAGTAAACAGCAACAGGTTTGTTTGTTAAGCACGTTGTCCACACCCCATTTCACTTACCAACTGCGGAGGACAGTAATTACGAACGTCCCGGATGCCCTGGTCACGTGCTTGAGCGTCCACCGCCATCTTCACCAGCGACATCTGCAAATAGAATCACACAGACGACTCATTAGTGAGTGTCGAGCTGATGCGATCGCACCTAATGCCGTGACGTCACGAAATACCTCGGCGTCTCCATCGATAAGACCTCCCGAGAGTCTCTGTAGAGGGCGTTGTCTGAGGACATACATGTTACGTGCTGAAGATTATTTAACTCTTCGTTTCCCATTATACAGAACGATCTGATAGAAGACTGCCTACTGCAGTAAGTTATAGGTACTGCAGTAGAATGCTGAGGGCGTTTCCAATCAGCGAGTTCAGTAGTCTCGGGACTCAGCGCTTCACGAACTCCTGACATCTGAGCCAGCTTCGAGTGGCGCTTGACTAGCGGAGGCGCCAGATCTAAGCGTCGGCGTTGTGTTCAAGATCAAAGAGACCCGCGGGGTGTGGAGGGGGGGGGGGGGGGGCGCATGATGTGACATTAACGAGCTGTGGCGCGAAGACTCTGTGATGTTTTAACGCACGCTTTCATATTGATACACAACATCCAATGCGGACCAGAATAACCATAGCAACGAGCATCTTCCTGGCGGTTCAGGTCAACCTTACGACAGAGTTCACCCTTGGACCAGCACACGTACCTGAGACCCATAGAGCGAAAGCAGATCATAATGAAGTTGTCTTGTGTCTGCGAGGCGTGATTGGTCAGCTGGCACGCGCCTACAGGCCGCTCCAGGCGAGCCAATTACCTCTCTCCACTCTTTCTTGCGTCAATGTCGGCCGGACGAGAGCCACTTACCTCTTGATTGCTGGGAACTTATTGAATAATAAACAATGGGCGGGGGCACCAACAGTATAATGACCATTTAACTTCTTCCAATAAACCCACATTGGCCATAACGGGATGAAATGTCTAGGCGTATGAGCAAAGTAATAAAACTAGGACTTCTTCGTAAGGAATTTTAATTGTTTCCATACATACTTTTCATTAATAATTTCATTCCTTTGAATTTGTTTACCTTTGCTCACAATTGTATATGCATTTTCACCCACACTCTAATGCTCTAGACAAGTTGCTGGCATGGAAACTGCCAACTCTACTCTGCAACAAGTGGAGGGTGGGGTGGTGTTGGGAAGCGATAAAGAAGGCGGTTTGTAGACAAGTGAAGGCGCCCATGGCTGAGACCACCAGGTAGCAGAACCCACTTCGATCGGGACTTATCGATGATTGATCGATCGATTGACCAATGATTGAATATTTCATGTGCAACTCTGTATAGGCTCATGGGAGTGCATTATTCAGTAGCTCTGCCGAGAACTCATTACCAACTCCGTGCGTCGTTCAACTTCTTGGCCAAATAAATGTTTTAGTCGCGACCTCGATTCATTCGAGTGATGAATAATTGAGAGTTCGTACAACTGGTGTGGTGCGAATAAGAAGATTCGACAATTGTTGCTGACTACTAATGATTCATCCCAGCAACCAGTGGCGTATAAGCTGCGGGAACAAGAAGCTTCCCAAGCCGCCCCTCAACTATCAAGTCAAGAATGAAGATAACACGAAAAGGTTAAGTTTTATTAAGTCACATAGGTGTCGAGAAGAGACGTCCTGAAAAAAATTATTTTAGATCAACCAAATATCTATACCGAGAGTTGCACCAAAACAAATGAACTTGTCACATTATTTTAGACCCCCCCCCCCCCCCCTATAAAAGCGTGTATTCCCGCATACGCCACTGTACTGTACTACAACGAGATTGCTGCACCCGGACCGGAGGATGGATGCACGATCTTCTGAGCGTCACATACTCTGCCGGATGTCACTGGACATGCGCACAGGACACATTAATCATTCACGTGAAGGATGGACGGAGTCGAAGATGAAGCAGTGCATATCCGAACCGTTCTCCCTCCGGATCATCAAGCGTTTAGTCCGTTTTACAACACAACAATAGGTATATACGAAAGCCGGGCGTCGGCGGGAAGGAGGCGATTGTGTAACCAGCATTTGCCCGTCGACTGAGGGGGAAGACCACGAGGGAAGTTGGCGAAGGGATCGAAACTGAGCCTCCTGTTCCTACTGTCGCGAAATCTTATTGCGAAGCGAATTCGCGACGATTCGCGATTGATATCGACGTATAGCAATTTTAATTATCCATACATCATTTTAATGTGTGGGGAGGGGGGTGGGGGTGCAGGTGGTACGTATAGTAGGTACCTACCCGTTTCGTTTCGCAATAGGTGACATAATAGTGATGGGAGTTTTTTATCCAAAAAGAAAAGATCTGTTCGGATGAACAGATTCTGTCGTGTAAATGAGAGCAGATGAAAGGCGAATACCGCTTTCAAAGACGCGCAATCGTCTTGCCAACGCGGGACAAATTCTTTGTCAACCGATCATGGTCGAGCTTCCGGTAGTTTGATTCAGAGATTGTTTGATGTCGGCGAATGATTCGATAGTTCGAGTTCAATCAGACAGACTTACTGCAGCTGCTCGCCTGAACTTTGATCGAGATATTCAAAAGAGTTTGATTGGCTCACAATCGTAATGTAAAAAACAAATGAAAATAATGTCGTGAACTCCCAGTATCAGTACCAGTCTGATAGGTGAATGATTTCGAACAAAACTATAATAATCGTTCGCAAAGTCCCTATGGAATCCTGCGTGTAAATGGCGCTTCGAGCTTCGAAGTGAGTGATACACTGATGGTGGGCAGAGTAACTAGTATACTTTGCGAGCCTTGACCTCTGCAATTACTCACTTTCTTATCAACCACACTCACTGTAGAGTGTCGAAATAGATGTAAGAATGCGTAATAGGCAGGGGTTCTAGTTCAACATATCTTGACGCCATGGTTTATATCAGATTTATGAGACTTGCATGCATACACCTTAGTTCAACAATCAACACTACTCAGGCGATGGCATCACAGGGCGTCACTGCACATTGTCGCATGCGTTCATAAAATGCGCTTCTCTTAATAGTTGTACAAATATAATGAAATGTGTTCACATTTTGTCCTGTTCGAATCTTATAAAGGAAATGGGACACGCCATGAGGGCTAACGGTTAGCAAGAACGAATAAAGAAGAAAATTGATAACATAAATGGTGTAGAAATAGGTATTGTGTGGGAAGGTATACCAGTGATTGAATTGTCCCTTGCAGTCTTCGTCGGTTGAATGCGTAAAATCCGAGATCTCTTTGAGCTGTTCGGGGTGGGGGGGGGGACTAATTCGTCCACAAAGGAGGTAAATTGTCCGTGTCGAGATGCCCCGCTGGTGTGTTTACCTTCTTATACCTGTGTGCAGCATTGAATCGAGCTGTCAGCTTAGATTCAGAGCAGGGAGCTGGCCGGGACACGTTATGCACAGATCAAGATTACAATAGTCCATTTGGGAGATTTATAATAGACTATAGAAACGTTCTATCATGGTTCATGGCAAAGTTTATCAAACCATGGAGTTGGCTTATTTACATCTCCATGATCAAACTATATACAAAATGTCATTATTTACGCAAAGCGCACTAATATGTCAGATAATACAAAAAACTTTAATAAATCAAGAAATAAAATTCATCAAATATTGAGAATAAGTTATAATAAGCAAATTATCCAAATGTATGCCATGAATTTGAATGGCTCATGAATGACTACTGACTGTGAGCCGAAAACGAGGGTTCATGACTGAGCTGATGTGTTGTAACTTTTACAGATGAGCCGTGAAATCACAGGCAGCCATCTTCCAAGACCGTGTCATCTTGAACCTTCTGAGTGAGGCTGCTGGAAGGCATCGAATATCACCCCCCGAGATCTGTCAACTCTAACGAACTAGAACGTCCCAAATGGTGGTGCAGAGGGTGGGTTTTCACCCCTCGCTAGTAACAACAAGTGTCAGTTTAACCAGATCCGAGAGAAGCCAGGTTCCCTGTTGGTTGTTACACACATGGCTGCACCCAAAAGAAAACATTCCCATCTCTTTTCAGTTCTCAGCGTTGGGTCGAACTCGAATACTTTGCTATGAGGAAGTGTTCGATCTTCGCACCTCCATTCGGTCAACAAAACAGCTTCCCACTCATCCCACCATGATCGCATCGCGTTGCTTGGTCAAAACCAGAATACCTCGTCCTCAGCTGCAAGCAACTTCATCAGTCGGCCATGCGAAACTGTCACAATTGAATTGCGATTGAGAATAGTCTTCAGTATTCCTATCAAATAATTATATAATATTACTATTAATTATTCGTTTTCCGTTCTTAAGTTAGGTTTTTCATAAATTAACATTAAATTGTATATTGTACGTTTCACAAACTTTATTTTTATTGAATCTCTCAATATTTCGCCTGCCTTCTACAGGCTTCTTCAGGAGTTGGACATAAAAGTTATTTTTGACAGATAACATAAACAGTTATGTCAAACTCCTGAAGAAGCCTGTAGAAGGCAGGCGAAATATTGAGAGATTCAATAATTTAATAATAAAGTTTGTGAAACGTACAATATACAATTTAATGTTAATTGTATTTGTATAATATAAGTATATTCTAAGATGAATGGAATCGACGCTCGTGATCGACGTCGCGACGCTACGAGTTCAACGCATTCCCGCCACGGAACAATGACACAGTGACGTCATAGCTTTATCGGGACATGATCTCGGATTAGACATGACTGTGTCTTGTCACAACTGAACGCCCGATTCCATTAAGATTAGCGTCAATCATTCAAAGCCAACTACAAGACTTTCTAAACACTGTGACTTGTATACAATGGACGCGATTGCATACGTAATGAAGGTATTAACAACGTTCCGGCAGATGGTGCGAAAGAGGGCGTCGTTAATCAGAGTGTGTGGTTCAGGAGCGCGTCCACATTTGTGTATCGGAGTCGGTTGCCAGTTTGAACTGAGGTTAGGTGTAAAAATAGTCGTCTCTTTCGTGCGATTCATAGCTACTGCTCTCTTGCAGTGTACATTCCGCTGATGAAAACCACACTTCCGCAAACATATTCAATTATATGCGTTTGTTGACAAATCAAATTATTAGTAGATTATAATTGTCTTGCTTTTCTGTATGAAAGATTCAAATGCATGACGTGGAAGGAAACTAAACATCTTTTCTCACAAGAAGAAAATCTGTCAAACTCACCCATCCAAAGTGTCTGAAACTGAACTCCAAAAGCTAAGACTAACATACTGGATAAATTAGTCACTCGGCACTCAGCGATTGCCAACAAAGTTTTTACATTTACATGCGCGCCCGGCTATTTTCGTAGCACTTTGTGTTAAATTTAGGAAGTCACATATTTCGAATGTCAACAGAAAATCGAGCAAGCTGAAGAACGCTGTAGGGAGTTAAAATAATAATTGCAAGAGGTCGCACTTTCGTTCAATGGCAATCTTTCACAGGCGCCGAAGTAAATGGAGAGTTGTAAAGCATCATTATTGCTGGCTTGTTCGCTGGATCTTATGATCTTGATCTGTCGCAGTGTAAGGATGGATTGTCAACATGTGTAGGGTATAAATAACCGTTTCTTTATCCCTAGATCTCCTGCAGGCAATCAAGGATCAGGAGAAGTTCCCGATTTTTCTAAGATGTTTTTTATCGAGCTTATTTTCGACAAGTTGAAATATGCGACTGAGAATTTGAGATCACTTAATCTTGCCGACACTTCGCCGATGAAAAGATCGCGCTTCACTCCTCTTTGAGATGGCTCCAACAGGAGACAAGAAGCAACTGTCTCTGTCTATTTCCGGATCAAACGTCCGTGTTGCGAGAGATTTAATTGCATCGCAACTAGTTTGATTTGACTACCACGATACAGGTGCTAAGAAAACGTCGGAGTTTGTTATTGCCTTCATTTTGTTAATTCATTTCGTACAATCTCCATCGAAGCACGTGGGAAGTGAAAACAGGAACACACCTAAAAATTCCCGAAAGCTGGAAGTGAAAGCTGCCGACATGAGCACTAAGAAAGCTTGCATCAGCTGTCAGGGTATCTAAGAGGTGTGAGCGCGAATGTACTGCATTGTGTACTGCAATGTGTGGGTGTTTCAATGCAGTTGACTTGACCCGGAGAGTTCCTGCATCGACGCAGCCAGAGGTTGTTCAACGTCAACACAGGAGAGGACGATATGACACTCTGGCGACAACCTTCACGAGTCAAGAAACATAATTGAATGCCAATAATGACGTCATGTCACATACCTGAGAGCAGGGAGAGCGACATGAGCCAGTAGCCAGGGAGCAGCATGGAGGTTCTGAAACAAAAGATAAAAGGGTGAGATGTGGTCGAGCAGCGCCATCCGAACAGCAAGTTCATCAATCGGGCTTTCACCGACGTCTTTCTTCTGTATTGAAAGATTACAAACAAGCAGTTTGTCGGTACTTCGGCTCGACGCGTGTTTTATACACGCCGCGTCTATAAGGGTGCTGTGTAACAGTTTATATCTACAGAGAGCTGGTTTATGCGAGCATAAATTATTTGTACAAGCTACAACAGATGACAAATCCTCTTCAATAGTCTTTGAGCTTTAGCCGATGCAGAAACAACAAATACTTCTAGTTCTGCCTTCTCGAGATTGGGCGATCGTTTTTTTCAAGAAAATTCTACTTGTTTGTATTAATTCTATTTGATAATCTGCCAGTAACAAGACTGTGTTAATACATTTAAATATACCGGTTTGCTGAGTGAGTACCTATATAGCTCGACCTCTCTTGTGTAGCTATTTATTATTCCTATCATTGCTCTCTCTTTGCCGATGTGTGTTTTCCATTTGTTTAGTAACATTGGCTCGAATAGGTCATTATTAGTTGTGCGGCGGCGCAATGACCTCTGATTGCAACTAATCGGTCGCTGCCGATGAGACAAATCACATGCTATTACACGAGCGCAAGTGACAAATTGCACCAAGCTGGGAACAGTGCTACACGTTTGTTTGCATTGCAATCGTCAGCCTGGCATGTCTTGGCTTGCTTGGAGAGAAGAATATACCTACGTCGATATATGGGATGATCATTATCAAATTGCTTCTTCAATTAGACAACTAATAATATTATCCATTCCGCGAGACAAGGGGAAGGGTTCATATAAATGTTCAATTTCTCTGTGTGGGTGTGTGTGTGGGGGAGGGGGGTTAAAACAAAGTCCGCTTAGAAGTAAGAAAGATTTCAAAGTGGACTTTTGACAGAAACGTCCCACTCCCAAGAAATGGAGCCTTTTCTGGGGATTCTATTCCCATCCTCTGATGGATAATAAGTAATAATTGCTGTGCCGTGTTTGATCGGCAAGGTATGCTCGAAGACAAGACGAGTTCTCGTGCTGCGCTGAGATTGACAAGCAACATGTCAGAGCGACAGATCGCCTGGCGAGCGAGTGTGAGCTTGATGAATGACCAACATGTCCGCGTGACGGATAGCTCGGGTTCGAGCTCCGTGGCCGACAACCTGCCTGCATCAACGTGGTGGCTTCGTATTAGCACTTGATAAACAGAACTGATTGAGATTATGTTGATTACTTACTTTCAATGAAGACGTCAAGAACAGCATGCATGTTTTATAAATTACCAGATAATATATTATTATGATTTATACACAACGATTATTAGGTACACGATAATAAACGATTATTATAAGCTATTATAATATTTTTATGTATGTACAAAACAAAAAAATCAAGTAGTATGATATTTTGTTCTGAAAAATATAGTACTGCACAGAAACTAACATATAGATGCATTTATGCACACCGATGCACACTGTCTGGTACATGGCACATATCCCTGGAGTTTTTTAAATTCATCTCTTCGCCTCCAACCTCTCTCCTTGCTTCTCTAACGCTGTGCACGTTTTTACTGAACAAACAAGGCAGGGAAATAATTCATGACAACGTCAGACATGTGAGAGTGGGCCAACGACGTGTCCCTCCTGCTGCTGATTCCACCCAGCTCATTCCTCGTTATCAAGACGAACCTTGCTACAGACAAGATATTGTCACAATACACGGACTGGGAGTAGTCACATCTCACAAGTTCCTAAAACATGATTGCCTTTATTTCAGTCTTCTTCAGAAATATCTATTTCACTCAAGTGCTGAGACAGTATCAATTAGCAAAAGATAAGAAAATGAATTTTAGCGGATAATACGTTCAGTCCCAAGAAGACAAATGCGTGCCTTGTTTCCAACAGCCAGTCAACAAGTGTTCCACGGAATTGATGTGACGTAGACCAGACATGGTTTGCCACTTCTTGTTCTATCAGCCGAGTTCAGCTTGTCACATGACCAGACTGCTTCCTCTACTGCTGATTGGGAGTTGGGACAGCTTCATCGACACAGAACAGGAAGGACGATGGAGGGAGCGATGACTCCCTGTCTTGAGGGATACGCCGCTCAACAGGCGAGGAGCTGATCAAGCTGTCAGAGTCGAGCACGTGGACATGCAACAGGTGTTGTGATTGACAGCTACAGGTTGAGAGATGAGAAGCTCTCGTTTCACAACATTATGCTCTAGGTACTTACCGAAGACCGAACACTATGACGCCAAAAGGTCACATCACATTATAATAAATTATAGGGAGTAGCAACAACACACAGCCAAATAATGTGCATACATAATTAAAATAGAAATTACCATGGCTATGCAAAGTAAAATATATAATTATAGCATTTGTTTTGAATGAAATGGAGGGAGTCTATTATTTTTAAAAACTCTTAATTAATTATTAAAAAAAAAATTACACAAAAATTATATAAATGTTATTTTCGAACTCATGGTTTTCTGCACTTTCTTTTCTGCAACGCCTTGTAACTCACCTTGTGCCTCTGCTCTCGGTGACAGATGACAAAACACGATCAACAATCCGAGAAACACCACCGACGACACCATCATGACTGTCCACACATTCACCAGCAAGCGCGACAACCCTCATCCATGGCGACAAGATCACAACTGCCTGCCAAGTGCGGTGCGAGACTTGCCAGCCATGCTGTCGAGCCGCAGGACGATAGCGCACAGAAGGGACAGGATCTAGCGAGCGCGCGCACACATCCCCACCCTCCTCGGTGACTTGTACAGTCCGGTAGGAAAGCAAGAGACCGAAGGACCGGTCAGGCGGGTGGTCAGTGAAGGTCAGTAGCCACGGTCTTAATTATCGACAGGCCAATTAAAAGAGTCTCCTGGACCACCCACTTGATTGGTTCCCGTTGTCAAGGGATGCTGCATGATCTCGTGGGTGGATGTATCACCTCCCCCCTCCCAGTTATGCTTGCTAAGTGAAGAAGGTTTACGACTTGTGAAATTAATGAAAGGATCTCTTTATTTAACTGCAGCAGCGGTTTGCATTAGTTGAAGCAACAACGCGGAGTCGGGAACAGTAAAGACAATGACATGTGTGTCTGTCATTTATTTATCAGCGTCGGAACTGACTCTTGTGAAGCTCGTCAAGAGGGTGGTAACACATTTACCCCGTACATGCCTGAGGCGTCGAACAGAAAAATCTTTTGGAGCGCGTCAAGAGGGTGGCACCACTTTTACCCCGTACACGCAGGAGGCGTCGAACAGACAAATCTTTTGGAGCGCGTCAAGAGGGTGGCGCCACATTTACCCCGACACGCCGGAGGCGTCGAACAGACAAATCTTTTGGAGCGCGTCAAGAGGGTGGTGCCACAGTCACACCCCACAAGCCTGGAGGCGACGAACAGTTACTCTTGTGGAGCTCGTCAAGAGGGTGGCATCACAGTCACACTCCGTGAAAGAAGTCGTGATCGATGATTGAGACGTAAAAATCGAGATTCATCATATTCATACGCTAAAGATGACGTCTCGTGCCTCTTCCCCCAGGACACGGCCCATGTGAGTGCAGCTAAAGATGACGTCTCGTGCCTCCTCCCCCAGGACACGGCCCATGTGAGTGCAGCTAAAGATGACGTCTCGTGCCTCCTCCCCAGGACACGGCCCATGTGAGTGCAGCTAAAGATGACGTCTCGTGCCTCCTCCCCCAGGACACGGCCCATGTGAGTGCAGCTAAAGATGACGTCTCGTGCCGCCTCCCCCAGGACACGGCCCATGTGAGTGCAGCTAAAGATGACGTCTCGTGCCTCCTCCCCCAGGACACGGCCCATGTGAGTGCAGCTAAAGATGACGTCTCGTGCCTCCTCCCCCAGGACACGGCCCATGTGAGTGCAGCTAAAGATGACGTCTCGTGCCTCCTCCCCCAGGACACGGCCCATGTGAGTGCAGCTAGCTGTGTAATTGCTAGGAGAGTGAGGCCACACTTGGCAACGTCGCTTGAGGTCACGCCTGGGGTCAACACTCATTTATTACCAACTTCTAGGCAACAAACCACCATCGGTCATCTCTTCGTGTGGTCCTTGTCGTGACATAAACATCGCCCCTCCTCCTTCCTTATCCTCATCCACACATATGTACACACACAGACTGCATCTTTTATGATCATTTATTACAAATCAATTTTCGTTTCAATTTATAAAATGTGTTTAGAAAATTAATTTTCAGAGATTTATTCTAAGCTGTGGGCTTATCCATTTTGGACAGAGATCGGTTACAACATATTTTACTGTTTGTAAGTCAGAGAGTTGACCTGATTAATAAAACGCTCGGTGGTTTAAACGAAATGACAATTGTTTTGCGTTTTATTACGTTATTTTAAAACATGTTAAACCAATAAACGTGGTTATAAGACGGCCCTAACGAGTAACGACTATGGTTAGACCAATGTAGTGTTTTAAATGATAGCCAATTCAAATAACCGATTAATTCAGCCAATGACAGTGTCAATTAAAAAGAATCAGTAAACTAAACAATCATAATCATCCGTCAATAATATTTTGTTTGTAACGTTTTTAATAATAACGTTTGTGCAAAGCGCAGTGAGATCGCGTGATGTTTGCCTCACTGTCTGGATAGTACAAAATATATAAATTTATTATAGCTTGTCTAGACTGTTTGATACGTATACTGAACGACTGAACAGTTGACAGTTCAGCGATCATAAACGAGTACCATCATGACGAGTACTACAGGGATAGTTGAAAGTGAAACCAACCAAGCAAGAGGTGTCATGTCATAGTTCAACCTATTGTTCTCGACGATTTATTTCTGATTGGTCTATTTTATTTGCATCCCCAAAAAATATAAATTCATATCCCATCCGATAGATCGCATGGAGGCCTTTCACGATGGGATGTAATATTTGATATCCCAGAAAAAAACACTCCGTGTAAAAAGGCAGCAAAGTCTCTTTAGAACAGAAAAGGAGTGATAGGTATCAAAAAAGGAGTCAAGTCAATGGCATCTCCAAATATTTTATCATACGTTTGAAATAAAAAAAATGTAAACCACCGAGAAATACTTCAAAAAAGGACTTGGCGCAAATCTGTGTTCTGATGCAGTTTTGGTACATAAATAATTAGGATATTTCTGTTCCACATTGGTTCCACATAGGAGTTCTCACCTTGAAATCGACAGTCAAGAAATTTATTAAACGTCATTACAGAATTGAAGAGCGCCCCGGAACAAGGATGAATGTGACACATGATTAAAAACGCGTTTTTTTTTGCTTTAAAGGGATGAATATCCATACATCCGTAAGCTGGCGCAATCTAAGTTCGAAATATTGAACCAGAAAAGAATTGAAATGTCTGGTTTACTTTGGCGGTTTATCTGGTGTTGGTTGGTTTTTGGTCGTTCTTGAACAATTTAAGAAATGTCACATTCATCCTTGTTCCGGGGAGCTCTTCAATTGTCAGTTGAGTTAAATGTCTATGGCTTGACGGTGGATTGCAAGGTCTAATATTCAATTACCTAGCGCTTATTTTATTCTAAAACATATCGCATAAATATTAATATCAAGGTCCAAGAAAATCCGCCAAGGAAACTAGTCACTCATTGTGCCTCTTCTCCGAATAAAAGAAAAGAATTGAGTGATGCAAATTAGGGATGGAGCGAACCTGGATTTTGATATCGACTATCGATATCATTTATATATCGATATATATCGATATCGCGATATATCGATATATTGAAATATTGAAATATCGAAATATCGATATATTGAAGTATCGATATATTGAAATATCGATATATTGAAATATCGATATATTGAAATATCGAAATATCGATATATTGAAATATCGAAATATCGAAATATTAAAATATCGAAATATCGATATATTGAAATATCGAAATATTGAAATATCGAAATATCGATATATTGAAATATCGAAATATTGATATATGACAATATTATATTTCGATGTAGGTATGAAAATATTGATATATCGCATAAATGCCTTAAATGCCTTAAATTGCTCCTAAAAATGATAGGAAATTCAAAAGAAAATTTAAATAGAAATAACACAGCCGTTCCAAAATATAGGGACGCCGGCCGCATATTTCCAAAGTATACCCAGCCCCAGCGCACCGTCGACTGATTGGTGTGTCTTGGTCACGTGGTCGATGGTTGAATGATCACCTCGGTTGCGAATCTGAAACTTATCTGTCAAAACATCTCAACCCATCACTGTCAAAGATAAATAAGTTAAGTAATCCACGGAGGAAACGAAGATGATACGTATTAAATGTGCATCTTAAAGTGTTTGCGTATTGTCTTTCTCAATAGCCCATTAGTATAGTTGCTTCCATAGAAGACTAACAAGTTGGACACTTTTTAACCTCACAATCGTCAGTGTCAGTTCACACCACACTTTCAGTGACTGATATTTACTATTTTTCAAATTGCGGGTGAATAATCTTAACACATGTAGATGAGTGACACAATCTATTTGTGTCAGAGTTATGCATTATGTCACAATGTCAACGTTTCTTCGCACCAATAAATAGTTTGCAGCTTACGTTGAACTTTAGAAGATAGCGCCATAGATTTCTTCAATAATAGTTAGTAATAACGAAAGGATAGTAAAACGATTTCAATAGGATTGTAGGTCTCAATATGGACAGATATCAATCAAAGGATTTTCTCTCATTATACATTTCGAAGACTTTTTCTTAGTGCGTGGCTGTTGAGATGGTGTTGAGATCTGGGTTGAGATGTTTTGACAGATAACTTTCAGTTTCGCAACCTATGTGATCATTTAATTAAGACCACGTGACCAAGACACACCAATCAGTCGACGGTGCGCTGGGGCTGGGTATACTTTGGAAATACGCTCACCGCATAGATAAGAAAGAAATGTGAATAATCTGAGAAATTGTTCTAAAATCTGATAAACGCTGCACTGCAAATATGAATTATTTTGCCATAGTAGGTATAAACTTCAATTAAGAATATAGTTGTATCATACGGTAAAGCTTCGATATATCGATATTTCAATATATCGATATTTCAATATATCGATATTTCAATATTTCAATATTTCGATATTTCGATATTTCAATATTTCAATATTTCAATATATCGATATTTCAATATTTCGATATTTCGATATTTCAATATTTCAATATTTCAATATATCGATATTTCAATATTTCGATATATCGATATTTCAATATATCGATATTCAATATATTCAGGTATCGATATTTCGATATTTTTTTGATATCGATATATATCGATATATCGATATTTTCTCCATCCCTAATGCAAATGATCTGTGCCTCCTCGAGCATGCATAATCAGCTGCCTGTGCGAGGGTGCGGTGTTTGTGTGCGAGCGCGCCCTCTGCTTAGCGGTGAGGTGTTAATGCCAGGTAATTGAGCCGAGCGGTGGGCGGAGGAAGCTCAACAAACACCGACAGATTATCACTCCCATCAACACTCAATTACTGTTATTAGCGCCATGATGCGAGGAACTCGCGTGCTTTCCATCGAGTAGATCACCACGTTGCATGCTCACTTATCAACGCAGTACAGTACTGCAGTGGCGTGCCGACCTATCTAAATTTGGTGCTCAAGCACAGTCATTTTTTGGGGGTGGGTGGTCCCCGCCAGGGGACCTACCCACCTTGCGACACATTTTATAATGTAACAGTGATACATTATCCACTAATACAACATAATGTATTCACACAAACATGGTGATGAGGGTGTATACGTTGTATTGCTGCACAGCAAGCAGTAACATTGTACAGATTGTAGGTAAATATCAATAAAGGAAAGGGAACAAAATATTTTTTATCAAGAAATGTATGCAGTGAACATGTACATTTGTGCTAATGCAATTGATACATTTTAAGTGTTGAGTAGGACTATAGGTGGGTGGATGGTTGCAAAAACTGGTTGATGGTTCCAAGTTCGGTGGGTGGATGGATACTAAAATATTTATGAAATAATATTGAATTGACCCATTTTTAGTACTTATTGAAAGGATTTGATGAATCATAAAAACAGGATAACTGTTAGAGAATCATCTTCTGTATTTTCTTTCATGCTCCTGCATGCTGGATTGAAAATAGTAATTTATTATCAGCAAATAAGCATAGGAAATTTAAATATCGCTGAGATACATTTTGTCTGTGTATAATTTTTGATGGATGTAAATTAACGAACATGAATCCATTGAATCCATTGAATTAATAATTGCACCAAAATCATTTTAAACCCGTCCTTGGGTAGCCTCAAGGGCGTATTCAGGGGTGGGCCGAGGGTGCCATGGCCCCAACCGAAATCAGGATTTCATCTAAGAAAATAAGCACATTTAAAATAATATTTGGGAAAAAAAACTTAAAAATAGATAGATCATGTCAAAAACGTTCCAAATTGTTTAGAATTGAGTTAAAATTCCAAAAAATTTCTTTAACCTAGCTTAGTCTAATTTTTTGATATTTTGTAATTTATAATTTCCCAAAATAGCTATACATTGCGATTCAAAATTGCACCTAAATGATTGACCTTGATCCAAAATTTTCTCGGGGGCTGCGCCCCCGAACCCCTGTTTTACACTGTCATTTTTCTAAATATTAGTAATGTCTGGCCCCCAAAGAATTTTTCATGCTGGGTACGCACTTGGGTAGCCTAATACAAATAATCATTCACAATTATTGTACCTACCTGAAAAAAACATTTTAAATGTGTGCTAATGTAGAGTTGAAAACCAAAAAATAGCTGCGCCGCATTTTTTTTGTTTGAATGACTTTTTTTGATTTCTATCAAAAATACAGTACCTTGTAAAATCATTTAAACCCCGTTTTAATGAAACCAAAACCAAAAAGTTTCGCTGCGCGGCTATTTTATGTATAATTTTATTACTTACCTACCTATATAAATTAAGAACTTTTCTGTTTTCCTTTAAAACGGAGTAATGTAAAATCATTTTAAACCTGTCCTAGGTAGACGAAAACCAAAAAATTCGCTGCAGCGCATTATTATGTGTGCTTTTCTTTTTATAAATAAATCACGTTTTTGTTCATTCATTTCAAAATCATTTTAATCACTTAAATCATTTAAACCCGTTCTAATGTAGCCAAAAACAAAAAGTTTCGCTGCGCGGCTATTTTATGTGTGATTTTCTGCTAATGTAATATCATTTTAAACCCGACCTAAGGTAGCCAAAATACAAAAAATTCGCTGCGCGGCATTTTTATGTATGCATTTTTATTATTTTTTTGTTTTCTTTCAAAATTATACTTAGTAGGTACCTGTAAAATCACTTTTAACCCGTTCTAATGAAGCCAAAAAAATTATTTTTCGCTGCGCGGCTTTTTTATGTGTGATTTTTATACATGAATGAATAATTTTCTGTTTTCTTTCAAAATCGTCGTACCTGTAAAATCATTTGAACTTGTTCTAATGTAGACAAAATCCCAAAATTTCGCTGCGCGGCATTTTTGGTTTTATTTTATTTCTAATATAAATTATACTGACTGTTCTGTTTTCCTTCAAAAATATCATACCTGACTGTAAACTTATTGTAAACCCGTCTATAACCACAAGAAAAAAAAATCGATGCGCGGCATTTGTGTAGGTGCAAACTGCAAACAGTTTAATAATTGAGCGAGCGAAGCGAGAGTCTCCTTTTGGTTCTTTTGGCACGGACCTCTGTTTTTTTTTTTTTTTTTTTGTCTGTCGTCTGCTCGTATACAGGTCACACCGTTTATTCGATCGAGCTGAAATTTTGCACACATGTTCAGACCAAATATGAGATTTGCAGACCCTAATTTTTTTGAAGTCCCCTGATTGGTTCAAATTTTAAAAAATGTATATTTCGATTGGTTGCTCCAATCATTCTGAAATTAAGTAAAGTCATTGCAACCAACATTTTACCCAATCATAAAAAATGTCAGCAAAATCCTCCCATTGGTTCAAATTTGAAACCATTTTTCCGGTGATTTTTGTAATTTAAACTAGAACCGATTGACCGACCAACTTAAAATTTCGCATGGTCATTGGTGCCAACATTCAAGGTATTTTTGCCAATTTTCAGTCTAATCTGTCGTTATTTTCAAAAGTTTTTGTAATTTTAGGGACATTTTGTGTGTTGGCTGTCAAAATCACGGCGACTTCGAATCTTCAGTTCAAGGCAAGGTAGTTAGAGCAGAAAGTTTCAAACGATATGAAACTAATAATGACCGTTCAACAGATTGATCTGATTTTGTGTACACAGTAATATCATATCATATGAGTGGTCCCAGGTATATTGTTTGAAAGATATTCTGTGATTTTTGAAACTTAACAAGGAACCGTTTAATCGATCAACTTAAAACTTAGCAAGGTTATTGGGACCAATATTTTTGGAGATTTTGGAGATATTTATACAAGTCTGTGACGAAATTCAAGAATTGTTGGCTTTTAATGACATTTTCGATAGACATAATTTTGGATCGAGTTGTTGCGTGTATCCGTGCTCGCTCATCAACGCGTTACTCAGAGCGTTTTCCTAGTTAAATTAATTACTTCTCAGATCTAAAACTAAAATAATTCACTTCACTTTATTTGTTTCACTGTAGTTTTAATTGGTGCTTCATCAAACATTAACAATGATACATTATTTTCAAGTCTAAAATGCACCAAAAACCTTCAAGGTTGGTATTGAAATTGAATTTTTTCCGAGGCTATGCTCGCACCCCGGACTTGCATGTACCTACTGGGGGGTCCTCTCCCCAGACCCCATTGCGATCGCTGCCAATTTTATGTTCTTGACCATTGGGGGTGGGTGGGTATACCCACCAATGATTGAGCACCGGTCCTCAAGATAGGTTCGGCACGCCACTGCAGTATTGCATGGCCATAGATGACCGTGATGAGGCAAGCGAGACCATTGTTGTTCAACAATGTGATCAGATTCTGGTCTCAGATGAAGTCAAATATAAGTTTTTGGTAATTTTAAATTTTCATTGTTGTAACAATGAATTTAGTCAATAGAAAACATAGACTGTTAGTATTTAGTAAAATAGAAAATATTTTTGGTACTACGGATTATTGAGCGAGCGTAGCGAGCGTCACTGCGGTACTCTTATCTATGGCACTTTCTCTGTGTTTTTTAATTTGTTTTTTGCCTGCACTGCCCAGATCAAACCGCACAACCAATCGATCTAAAAATTTGCACTCATACTAACGTAATATATGTGGTCTCTACTCTCTGGGATCGTTTTTAAACGGGATCCTGTGATTGGTTCAATTTTAAAAAAAACTTTCGATTGGTTGGTTCGATCAATTTGAAATTTTGCAAAGTCATTGCAACCAACATTGTCCCCAATCTTACAAAGTTTCAGTCAAATCCTCCCATTGGTTCAAATTCAAAACCATATTTCCTGTGATTTTTGAAATATAAACTATAGAACCGATTGACCGATCAACTTAAAACTTCGCATGGTCATTGGGACCAACAATTTAGGTATTTTTTTGTCAATTTGAAGACTTATCTGTTGTTATTTTCAAAATTTATTGTAATTTTAAGGACATTTTATTCTATAATCTTGAAATATTTAATTTTAATCCCTGGAAAACGCATCAAATCGGAAGAAATGAAGTATCGAAATGAATGTTTTTCCACTGCAACTGAATCTAAATCAGATTCAGTTGCAGTGGAAAAACATTCATTTCGATACTTCATACCGGAGTGTATAGATTGCAATTCTTAAGTTTCAATAGAAAACAGATACTTTTATGTTGATTTAGTGGATCATATTTCAATTCAATGTGGATGTAATATGTTTCAGTGCGTTTGGTACGAAATTCCTGTTGAGAATTTGCACGTACCCATGCATGCTCACTCATCAACGCGTTACACTGAGCGTTTACTAGCAATACATTTATATGGTTGATTTGATTTTCTTCTTTCTGACAGAAATTTTACTGTGGATTTGCCGACTGTGAAATCCATTGCACTTATCCTAATTATTATTAAATAATAATAGCAATATTGCTTTACATTCTAACTTTCAACACTACAATGGCATAATATTTTATTATTGAATTCGTTGTGTTAGATACTTCTCAAAATGAGTAGACCGTGTTCGGTATCACGTGACACTGCTTTAAACACGTAATTATACATATTATTTACCACCTACGATCTCGATTTGCTATCCAGAATGCTGTTCATTCTTATCGTGCATTTAATTCTTTTGGTAAGAACATTATAAGAAAATTTTAAATACCTAACCCAAAAAACAGTAAGTACAAATTTAGTTTTGAATGCATACCTACCAGGATGAGAGTAGGTACATTTTCGACGAATATCGTTGATTGCATCAGGTTGCATCTACTTTTTTTTATTCAACTACAACAAAACAACAATATGTATCTATGGTCCGTTTCAGACCTAGATACACTCATTGTTCTCACTTACAAGGGACCTGGCCCTATCGTAAAAACCTAAAAGTGTCAAAACATACCTCAGCTGTGGAATGCTTTCTATATCAGCTCTGCCGCAGAGCCAATAGATCCTCAAATGTGTCTACATTTTGACCCACTAAAGGTCAATTTCTTTGGAACGAATTTTTACAGCCCTTAGAGGGCTAAGGCCCGATTGCACCAAGTCCCGATAAAGTTAGCGGTAGGATTTATCGGCTGAAACCATGGCAACAGCCAATGAAACACAGCCATCTAGACCGCTAAAGCTCACTTTAGGCTAAAGTGAACTTTATCCTACTTATCGGGACATGGTGCAACCGGGCCTAAGAGTAACAAGGTTGTAAACGACATCGAACAAGGGACGGACAATAAATGGTTGAGGATACAATGAGAGCAAATGATTTTACGATACATTATAAACGAGAACAATGAGTGTCTCTAGGTCCGAAACGGACATAGTGTGCTATTAAAATATTTAAGAGTTACAAACCAACTTATTTTGGTACAGAAATGTATTGGAATAGATAAGAAGAAATAATTGTTTAGTGTTTACCTAGTGGGTGTCCAAAAATGAAGTACCTCTCGCGCAATGTAAACAGCTAAATCATTTTCTACTCTATTCTGAAAAACAAATATTCATCAACTCAATCTGATTGTTGCCAGGTTCTAGGTATCGTTCTTCTCGGCCTCAGCGTTTACGCCAAGTTGCAACAGGACGATTTGAACCAGAAGGTGTGGACGTACAGCGTGGAGGTCACAGGAAAGTACACGATCGACTTGTTGATCTCTTCGGGAGTGTTCGCTATCGTCATCTTTCTGCTCAGCTGTGTCGGCATGGCGATATCGAAGTTCGTGGGCGAGTGCAAGTGCTTGTTGTACACGGTAGGTCTGCGCTGCGCAAGTTCAGTGGCGTAACTACCGTGTGTGTGGCAGGGGCCCTTCCTTGTCAAATATGCCATTTGTTTTTATTATACTTTCCGATGTGCCGTTTTTATTCGGATACACGACCCCTTTCCTAGCAGGACAATTTTTTAAAAAATTATGGCGTTAGAAACGTGTAAACTCGTATTGAAAAATACCAAAATCGGAAAAAATCCCTGCGGGGAATTTCACCCCCTTTAAATGTAATGTTAAATAATAAATTGTTAGTTTCGGCGAAAGAATGAGAATCATTAATGAAAATGAGAATGATTAAATGATCGGAAATATTCTGTGTGCGGGAGGGGAGGGGGGGGGGGGGGGAGAGTTACACATGGTGGTCGTTGAGTGTCTGACGAACATGATGTGTGCCTACAGATCGCGAACGTGGTGCTGGTCGCCTTTGCCGTGGAGATCGCTGCCATCGTGCTCCTCTCTCAAGTGAAGGGAAAATGGGAGCTTTTTCTCAACAATAAGATGAGCATGTACGCCGATGACTATTCTGCTCGCTTTATCTTGAACACAATCATGGTAGAGGTGAGTGTTTGAGAGGTGGCGATAAGAGAAGCATTGTACCTACCAATACCATACCTGTAATAACCGCTAATCCTACAACAAAAAAAGGAGTAGGTAGCTCTAGCTGACTTCGCTCGCTACATTTGCAAATAACTAAAAACGCTCAGTGTTACGCGTTGTAGAGCGAGCAACGTTACGTGCAACATCTCCATCCGAACACGATCCATTCAATCAAAGATAACTATAATTGGTATAGGCATACTATTAGACATTATTTCTGATTTTCTTTGAAACTTTCCCATTTCCAAAATAAGTGAATATCCATGGTGTCGTGATTGGAATCAAAACTTGTATGTAAATACTTGACCGATTGGACTGAAGGGTGTAATATAAGAGATAATGTATGTCTTGATCCTATGCAAAATTGAACCTATTGATTTTCGATCTATAGAAGATATTTTAAATTTTAACAAATTGGAGGTTTGACTGAAACTTTGTATAATATGGTAAAATGTTGTAAATTAATGCAAAATTTCTAATTGATCAGATCAGTCAGAATAATTTTTTTTAAATTCGAACCAATCAACGGATTTAAAAAAAAATGTGTCTGCAACCCCCAGAGCTCTGGTTCTTGCAGGTACAAATAATGTAACCCAGCAAAAGAGCAAATACTAATGTAAAAAAAAGAAAAAACATTAAATACTAAATAGTAAATATATACCTACATACATGACGTGTGCAAAAAGCATAGGGACAGAAAAAATACAAAAAACAGAGGTCCCTGCCAAAAGAGTCGAAAGGAGTCGCTCGCTCAACAAAAGTGTCAAGTGAGGTGATTTGCCACTGCCTTGTCTGCAGTACCGCTGCTGCGGGTTGTACGGCGTGGACGACTGGATTGTCGACGACAACTACACGGCGATTCCCTCAACGTGTTGCGGGTTCAACACTACGATCCCGACGACAGAGGGCCCACCGATGATGTATCCTCAGTTTCCTAACTCCTCGTACGACAATGGCATCTTCTACCCTGAGCGGCGCTTGATCATGTCTGAAGAAGACGACGATCAAAACCTCGATCAAAACACAACAACGGTCCCTTTCAATGAACAAGACATTAAAAAGTTACGGCTGTGCTCCGGCTGTTTAGCAGCTACTTGGGAAAAGCATACGCTGGAGATGGTGTTTCTCTTCATTTTGCTCGCTTTCAAGGTATGAAACTCGGATGGATGGAGCGTGGCGTGGCGTGTTTCATTCAATTCAATCATAGAATGTAACCATTAGATGCGAATTTGAAGCTAAATAACAGGTGATTTCATTATTGGTTTCATAACCGGTTGAATGAAACACTGAACCGTGTTTTCCTTATTCTCTCGAGAGAAATCAAATTTTATTGATGGCTGTCCAAAATACAGGGTTGAACAGGTTAATACCGTTTCTTTGGTTGGCGAGGCGAAAAGATGAACTTTCCGATGAACCTTCTTTTATATTCAATCGTTCGTCTGTGATTCAACGAATGAAACCGTCTATAGGTACACACGAAATTGGAGCAAAATAACTATGGAGCTATAATTTTTTACTTCTATGCAAATTATGTAGAACCGCACTGAGAGAAATAAATGTGAAATTATTTACGCTGAAAATATTTCGCTGGTTTTGGCGAAGTTTACACTTGTTTTAGCAACCACGTTTCGCTGGATTAGCGAAATCAGTTTCACAAACCGAACTAATTGGGTCTTGCGATTTAATTTCACTAGTGTTGCGAAATGTTTCATGTGACAAATAATCGTTCTTTTAGTGAAATATTTACGCAAATTTTGTGTAACTATTTTCTTAAAAGCTGTGAAATTATTTACGCTATAAACATTATGCTGCGTTTAACGAAAATTTTCATTGTTTTAGCAACAAATTTCGCAGGAATAACGAAGGACTTTTCACTATTCGGGTCTTGCGATTTAATTTTACTAGATTTGCGAAATGTTTTCGCAGCGGCAAACGTGATCGATCGTTTAGTAGAATACTTACACTAAACCAGTGTAACATTTTAACATTTTGAATCTAGCGTCAGTAAATATTTCGCTAACTCCTCGCATCGTTCTTGTACAATTGTGATCGCTACTAACATCACCCGTCCGCACAGCCAGTTGGTCTACACGCTGTCTTCGAAATCTGCCGACCCGGGTTCGAATCACGCCCGAATCTCAACTAATCAAAGTGCGTTTTAATTTCAGATTCTAGTCACAAATGTAATCATCTCTGTGAATATGTACTCAGATTGTAGTTGTAAGTAAATCCTGTGAAGTAATCGTCAAATAACTTTTAAATTTTTTAATAATAAAATTTAACATTGGTATAGCTTTGCGAAAAATAATCGCTAATCCAGCGCAATGTTTGCTATGTTTTTTTCTTACGTGTTACATTGGGGCCTGCGAAAATTTTCGCTATAATCCAGCGATATATTTATATTAGACAGGGAATATAATGCATATTTAGACAGGGAAACAATTACACTAAATCTGTGAAACAAATTTCACTGGCCTAGTACAAATATTGCGGTAGAAGTCTGCGAAACCCTTTTCGCTATTTTTGTGAAATTTAATCCCTGTGTCTAGTTCAATGAGACTCTTACGCTGTTCCAGCGTAAGTTTCGCATGAAATTTCTCTCAGTGCGGAATTCTAACTCAATGAATTGAATGAAACATTGAACCGTGTAAACTGGGCTTTAGATTCTGCGATTGAAGTGTCTCTTGCTTGCATGTCCCACACACTCCAGTAGCCTTTGCCCTGGACTTCCAGATGCTGCTGGAACTCTACGTCAGCACATCGTCAAGTTGGATCCTCATCAGCAACACGCCGTCTGAGACGAAGACGGCTGACACTCGACGTTGATCATGTCACATGTGTTTTACTTTAGAAAACATTACATACGAGATATCTTTTTCCGAAATTAAATTGTGGTTACACATTGTCTGTTCACCCACCGATTGTTAACTCCTCATTTGCGGACCCCTCGAGCAGTTATTTCAAAGTATCAGACCATTGGAAGTAACTGTCAAGTGTCAGTCATTGTTTCTTTAATCAATTTTAAGATTAACAATAACGCACATAGTGAAAAGTTCTTATTGAGCGAGCGAAGCGAGCATCTCCTTTCGTCTCATTTGGCACGGACCTCTGTTTTTTTTTTGTTTTTTTTTCTGTTGGGTGAGGCTGTACAGGTCAGAGTTTTTCTTCGATCTAGCTGAAATTTTGCAAACATGTAGAGACAACCTTTTCTGTTTGCTGACCACAATTTTTTTTGAAATCCATTCATTGGTTAAAATTTAAATAAACATCTCCTGATAGGCTGAAAAATGAAAACGGTCTTCGATAATAGGGAAGTCTCGTGAAGATTAGAATTCAGAATAATATTTATTTTATGAAAGTTGAGATGTTGCTGAACACAGATGTGGTATTATTGTTGTTGTTGGACGAATAGTTCTCATGTAATTAATTTACAAAGTTTGATAGATCTCCTCTCATTTAAAAACAGGAAAATTGGCAATGACATCACAGTTTGCTATATTGCCATGGCAACAAGGGAATCCCCATGTCAACACAATGTTCAAGACTTGGAAATGACATCACAGTTCTGATTCTTGTTAAAGGCCGTTTTTCCCGCCAAAAATCATATGATATTTGAACTCGATTTTTATGAATGAAAATTTAAGATTTCACGGGTAATACGTGTATTTGTCATTATTATTTGTGTTTATTTATAGAAATTTACTAGAATAAAATTTCATGAGACTTCCCTATTCAGATCAAACTCATATTTTGCATGATCATTGAGCGAGCGTAGCGAGCGTCTCCTTTCGGCTCATTTGGCACGGACCTCTGTTTTTTTTTTTTTTCTGTTGGGTGAGGCTGTACAGGTCAGAGTTTTTCTTCGATCGATCTGAAATTTTGCACACATGTAGAGACAACCTTTTCTGTTTGCAGGCCCCAAATTTTTTTAAAATCCATTCATTGGTTAAAATTGAAATAAACATCTCCTGATAGGTTGAAAAATGAAAATGGTATTCGATAAATCTGATCAAATTCATATTTTGGCTATACAGGTCAGAGTTTTACTTTGATCTAGCTGAAATTTTGCACACATGTAAAACCAACCTTCTCTGTTTGCAGACCATAATTTTTTTGAAATCCATTAATTGGTTAAAATTTAAATAAATATCTCCTGATAGGCTGAAAAATGAAAACGGTCTTCGATAATTCAGATCAAACTCATATTTTGCATGATCATTAAGACCAACATTGTATCTTATTTTACAAAATTTCATCCCAATCAGTTAAGAACGTATGAACTTATTAACATTTTTAATATCTGTCAGTAATGAAGTTTAAAAATGAAGCATAATATGTTGTGTTCATTGAGTGATCATATTTCAATTCAATATGGATGTTTATGTTTTCTGTGCTTGTGTACGCATTTCCGGTTCGAGAAATTGCACGTCCCCGTGCTCGTTCACCAACGCGTTACACTGAGCGTTTTCCTAGTTATATTAAAACAACGTTTCGACCTTTTCGACTAGATACATATAATATTTTACAAATTTCCAGCCCAATCGGTCAAGAATATAATTTACAGACTTATTGCTATTTTAAGTGTTTTGAATATCTGCCCAAAGAGATTGATGGAAAAGTATCAAATTTATGGTATTGGTCTGTTTAATTGTTCCAGAGTGTTTATGGAAAGTTGTAAGGAAATTTGGTAATACCTAATGTAGTAAGTTTTCTTTGATTAAATGAATCGGGCTCGATTGGCGATGTCGTCCGAATCGGTGCTCGCTCATCAACGCGTTACACGGAGCGTTTTCCTAGTTTTTATAATAATAATTATCGTTTATTTAATTCTTTCTTTGTCCAATTTACATCAGGTTAAAAGAACTTATACTAAGGCCTTAAATTACCGGGTGGCCCAAAAAAACGTCCAACGGGCGAGACATTACTGTGACGAAACTACTGCACTGATCGGGCTGAAAATGCCACCAATTAATATAAAAAAAAAACATACTAAGGTCTAATATGTGAAAGTTTTTACCATAATTTTTAGAGAAAAAAGTTACAGCTGTTCGAATTTCGTTGTCGAAAAATCGATTATACGGAGCTCAAAATTCACGCATGAAGAAAATGTCCAATGGCCGGGACGCTGTTTACTCAAAACTACTGACGATTTCAAGCTGAAAATTGCATATGTTATTAAAAATATATTACTCTTTATTGTGTAAAAATTTCAATGAATTTGAATCAATGTAACGAAAGTTATGTGATCTAGAATTTGCGCTTAAAAAGCAACCCCATAAAAAACACTCCGTGTAAAAATACCAGCCAAGTCTCAACTTAAAAAAAAAATGAAATCTAAAAATTCTGCACTGAAAAGTAGTGATATCAAAAAATTAGCCAAGTCAAAACTTTATTTGAAAATCAAAAAATACTTGGCGCATCGTGTACATAAATAGCTTGGAAGTATAAGCCAATTATAAATTTTACATGAAATATACATATACATAGTATACCTATAATGCCCTAAAAAAAACGATGCGCCAAGTATTTTTTGATTTTCAAATAAAGTTTTGACTTGGCTAATTTTTTGATATCACTACTTTTCAGTGCAGAATTTTTAGATTTCATTTTTTTTTTAAGTTGAATAGACTTGGCTGGTATTTTTACACGGAGTGTTTTTTATGGGGATATCACTAGTTTTTTTAGTTTATTTACACAACTTTTAACACATATCGGAGCAACAATGACTAATTCCTTTAAAAAAATAGGCCATTTCCGAATTGGTTACTACGAAAAAATGTGTTTGGGGCTAAATATAAGCTTGTTTTGATATTCCATGAAGAATTGCGAAAGCATTGTTCCAATAGGTCCAGCCGTTTTCGAGATATGGCATCACTTCCGGTTTTCATAATGGCGGCTGAAATTACAGCCACCTAGAATTTATTTCTATAAATGTTATGTATCATTATAAGCCTTCTGAATTTGTAGTTATTGTAGTAAGAGGTGATTCAAGTCTGAATCTTCATTTTTATGACGTCATTTCCGGTTTCGGTAATAGTAAATGTATATTTTGACTATTGATATTCCATAAAGATGACCGTCTGAATCATTTGGCGATAGTTTTATTCCGATCGGTGTAGTCGTTTTCGAGATATGACGTCACTTCCGGTTTCAAAATGGCGCCTTCCGGTTGGTTTTATAAAAAGGCACCTCGGACGCCAAAAGTGCACATGTGGTAAAAATTTCAAGTCGATCGGTTAAGCCGTTTAGGCTGTGGCGGTGATTGCGGTGTTTCGTGATATCATCAGATGAAGATAGGTTTTAAAAGGGGTGTAATTTCACTGTTTTCACGGCCCTCTAGCCCACAAATGGCATTACCTATTGTTCCCAAATTTAGTATATGTTGTCAGGTGGGCCATAGCTCGAAATTAAGTTATTTCGCAACAATGTGAGATTTCCCAATTTTGAGATCCAGTAGGCCGAAAATGCCATGTTGTTGCTTACAGTAAAAGTGTTTGGTCTGCTCCTCAGTTTATTAGGCATTTACGGTATGTTGAGTGAGTGTGAGTGTATAGTACGACTTGGCTGGGTGGAGCGACCGCTCCACTAGATATACACACGAGATAATTTCTCAAGTTTTATTTCACATGTTAATTTTAGAAGTGAAATTATCACCCGTATTTTCTGTTTTTAAGCTCAACTTTAATACACAATAACTTTCGTTTTATTGATTCAAATGTATTAAATTTGTATACAATAGATTGTCAAAGGTTTTGAATAACATTGAAATTTTCAGCCTGATATCATAAGTATAGTGTTGAAAATAAATGTGTCCATGCCATTGGACTTTTTCTGAAAAAGCGCTCTTTGCTGAGCTCCGTATAATCGACTTTTCGATAACCAAATTCGAACAGCTGTAACTTTTTTGCTACATAAGAAATGTTTTTGAAACTTTCACATATTAAACATTAGAATGTTTGTTAAAACATGTGAAATTTTCGGACTAATATCTGTAGTAGTTTCTTCACAGCGGTGTCTCGCCCATTGGACGTCTTTTTTGGGCCACCCGGTATATTGATGCCGGTTGGCCGGTCCTGTCGCATCTTTTTCTTATTCAAAATTATTTATAAGAGCATGCAAACAAATGTACGCTTTCGAAGTAACAAATACAATAAAATGCTTATTTGCATTTTCTTCGTGACAAGATTTTGGACATAGTACTTAATCTTGGGAATTTACCATCTACTTGCATGTCTACATTACTAGACGAAAATAAAAAAATTAAAAGCCTAATAAATAACACTTGCATTTTACACATACAAATGTGTGTTTTACTTATTCAATTAAATCAGTAAATTGCGAACCAACTTTTGATCCAGATTACAGATGACGGGCTACGTGAATTCGCCTCGGACTGTCTGACTGAAACAAAGGTGTTTTCTCTTCGCCTGTACGGATCGTGTACCTGGAGGATCTTGTGCGCATGTCACGCAGCGGGGTGCGCGAGAAGAATGCCAAGATGTGGCGTGACAAATCATCGGCGTGACACTGACATCGACTCTCATCTCACAGACAAATTATCACGAGACAATCACAACCTTTTCATTCCTTGCGTTGCGATGTTTACCGTTCTTTCATTTTTTTATTTTTGGTGTAATTTGGTAAGCTAGTTGCAAATCGCATTTTAATAATCATAATTTATTTACTAATTGACTATTCTAAACATAACCATTAATATAAGTATTAGGTTGATGTCATAATAGTGAGGTGGATTAGCTCTATATAATGGCAAAACATTTCAAATAGTGAAACTCTATTGCCCTTTTTGCACACTTGTAGCTAACATATAAACAATTAAAAAACCGCTCAGACCCAAGCTGGCAAATCACCCCCCTCCCTGCTATGACGTTTTCAAAATGGCGGCTAAATTAAATCATACCTCCTGAACGAAGGCTCGTAGAGTGATGCGGTTGACGGCAAACGATTCAGGACCTTTTATTTAGTTCATAAAAAAATTGCATTACTAAGCGATTTTAGTAGCAAAATGGCGGCATTGAAAAAACTGATTTTTACATATTTTTATGATTAAAATTTACATACTAAACTAAACTTCAAGAAATATTTTTTTTATTATTATGTAGTGATATCTTGGTGTAATCCATGAAGTTTATTTGTTATGCTGTCTTTATTTCCAAAATGGTGGCCGATGTAAAAAAAATCTCAAACAAAATATTTATTTCCTCCGGAACCAAAAGATGTAGAGCATTTCCGTTTTCGGAAGTTAATAAAAAATCATTATCTTATTATAAAAAGTAATTTTTGGAAGAAATATTTAAAAAAATGGCGTCGAACGAAATTATCGTTTTTTCGGGTTTTCAATTATTTTAACTAGGACAACGTGAAAAGAGAGAAAAACGAACTATCGGAAATTGTTATTCATAGTTTACTGGATGATACCAAAAAGTTTGGTTGATCTGAAATTCCTAGTTTAAAAATGGCGGCCAACTGAAGTTGAGGACACGTTTCACATCATCTCTTTAAAAGTATTGCACTTAGAACAGTGCGGTTGACGCCATTCGATTCTGGATCAAAAATTTAGTTTAAAATAAAATTGGTCTGTTTTTGTTTTTTTCATCCCTGTTTGACTGTATTATTGCATGTTATTTGGCATATTTTTTACATATTTAGTTAAGAACCTACTACATCACATACATAATTTGAAAAAATATGTTGATGATCTCTATTCGTATCATAGTATAAAAAGTTCAGATGATTCGTATGGTGTTTCTTGGTGTTCTTCTAGTTATTAGTTTTCTGAAATTAAACATTGCGACCGTAAGGAACACGACATTCACACTTATTAAGCTCATTTTCCACTGATGGATTTATTTGAGACCCCGATATGTTATGCATCAGTTGCCATTGTTTGTTTTAACATTTTAGATAGAAATGTTCGTGTATGTTTTATCGAGCAATGAGTGGATTACTGCACCCTTTCGACCTATTTGCTCATGAAAAGTGAAATATCTCATGTCTAAATCTGCTCCTATGGAAAAACGGTCTTCTAGAAATTCGCATTTATTTACAAATTTCTGTAAATTTTAGAAGACCGTGCTCATATCGCTAGTCTAGAAAGACATAAACATCTTGAAACCTTGAATGTTTATACGCTAAATAACATGCAATTTACTACCAAAAAGCAGATACAAACTGAAAATGCAGACGCAAACTACTAAATTTTAATCCAAACTAACTTTTTGATCCAGAATCGAATGGCGTCAACCGCACTGTTCTAAGTGCAATACTTTAAAAGAGATGATGTGAAACGTGTCCTCAACTTCAATTGACCGCCATTTTTAAACTAGGAATTTCAGATCAACCAAACTTTTTGGTATCATCCAGTAAACTATGAATAACAATTTCCGAGAGTTTGTTTTGCTCTCCTTGCACGTTGTTCTAGTTAAAATAATTGAAACCCCGAAAAAACGATAATTTCGTTCGACGCCATTTTTAAAATATCTCTTCCAAAAATTAATTTTTATAATAAGATTATGATTTTCTATTAATTTCCGAAAACGGAAATGCTCCACATCGTTTGGTTCCGGAGGAAATAAATATTTTGTTTGAGATTTTTTTTACATCGGCCACCATTTTGGAAATAAAGACAGCATAACAAATAAACTTCTGGGATTTTACCAAGATATCGCTATATTAAATAAAAAAAATATTTTTTGATGTTTGGTTTGGTATGTAAATATTAATTATAAAAATATGAAAAAATCAGTTTTTTCAATTCTACCATTTTGTTACTAAAATCGCTCAGTAATGCAATTTTTTTATGAACTAAATAAAAGGTCCTGAATCGTTTGCCGTCAACCGCATCACTCTACGAGCCTTCGTTCAGGAGGTATGATTTAATTTAGCCGCCATTTTGAAAACGTCATAGCAGGGAGGGGGGTGATTTGCCAGCTTGGGTCTGAGCGGTTTTTTAATTGTTTATATGTTAGCTACAAGTGTGCAAAAGGGCAATAGAGTTTCACTATTTGAAATGTTTTTATGCTAATCCTCCGCACTATAATAAGTATTATTGTAATATTTTTATTAATATCTGTACTCATACCCCGACACAAGAAGTTCCTTCTTACTGGGGTACAAGAAATCACTGTAAACACAAAATGTAATTATTACTCAATAAAAATACTGAATACTGAAAAGGAATCATACAAATATGTCAACTATTGTAGGTATATTTTACATTTACATTTAACTAAGTGAAAGTATAATAAAAGTCAAGTGAAGTTAAACTAGGAAAACGCTCGATATACGCGTTGTTGAGGTCACTATAGACATTTTTATGTCCTGTGTGATTTTAACTAGGAAAACGCTCTGTGAAACGCGTTGATGAGCGAGCACGGATACGCGCAACACCTCGAACCGAAATTCTGCGTCTATCGAAAATATTATTAAAAGCCAATAATTCTTGAATTTTTCACAGACTTGTTTAAAAATCTCCAAATATCACTCAAATATTAGTCCCAATAACCTTGCAAAGTTTTAAGTTGATCGATTGAACCTTTATAATTGAACTACGTTCCCAGTAAATATTCAAAAATCACAGAATCTCTTTCAAAAAATATACCTGGGACCACTCATACGATATTAGTGTGTGTACACAATATCAGATCGATCTGTTGAACGGTAATTATTAGTTTCATATGCGTTTAAAAGTTTTTGCTCAACTACCTTGGATTAGAACTGAAGAGTCAAAGTAGCCGTGATCAACATTTTCGAGAAATTTGACAGCTAAAGTGGGTATCACACTGAGTTGCAACCCGTGGTTGGAGCTGTCGTATGGAAACTTTTGTTGCAAAAGGAGGCAACCGCCTATCACACGCAACTGTTTGGGTTGATGTTGGTTGGTTCACAATTGACACTCATGAGTTGCGCAGAAAGCAGTTGCCATAGTAACCAAAATAAAAGTGTAGGGAATAACAAAATCTGACAGCGGCAATCCAAATCTCATATTTAGAGTGATTACTTGTGAAAGAAAGATATTTAAGTAAGTACAAGTTAATAATAATACGCACTATTTATCCATACACATGTTCAAGTTCAATATTCATCTGATAAATATGATTTATAGCTAATATTTATAGCATCCTATTGGTAAGTTCACGTCACGTGGTACCACAACAAATTGTTGGAACCGGAAAAATAGAGACTTCTCTATTTTTCAACCCAACCCGTGGGTTGACCAAATTCAGTCTCTGCACATGCGCGGCCAACCATATTTTCCAACCGCCGGTTCCATACACGGGTTGCAACTCAGTGTGATAGGGCTTTAACACGCAAAATGTCCGTAAAATGTCAATTACTTTTGGATTTAAACACAGATTAGTCTGAAAGTAGTCAAAAATACAGATAATGTTGGTCCCAATGACCATGCAAAGTTTTAATTTGATCGGTCATACGGTTCTAGTTTAAATTTCAAAAAACACGTGAAATATGTTTTTAAATTTTAACCAATGGTAGGATTTGGATGAATTTTTGTTTGATTGGGCAAAATGTTGGTCGTAATGACTTCTCAAAATTTCAAATTGAACGGACCAACCAATCGAAAGATAATTTTTTTTAAATTTGAACCAATCACAGGATCCCTTTCAAAAACGATCCCAGAGACCGCATAGATTACGTTAGTACGTGTGCAAAATTTCAGATCGATTGGTTGTGCGGTTTGATCTGGGCAGTGCAGACAAAAAAAAACATACAAACAAACAAAAAATCACACAGAGAAAGTGCCATAAGAGTACCGTGGTGACGCTCGCTACGCTCGCTCAATAAAGCTAAAATTGTTTTTTTTTGCCAAAAACAGTATTTTTATTTTTATTATTTATTTTTTGTGAGTCCTTGAGTATGTGTAATTAAATGCGAAATTCGGATATGACAGTATTATTTACCTAATTTATATTTCCCAGACCGACTGGATTGGATTGATTAGATGATCATCCTGAAATTTCCGAGTCCTATTACTAAACCATACCTATACTAGAGCTCTTACAGAAAAACAATACAAATTAAAAGATACAAATTTTGAGGAGTGTGAGAAACCCAAGCTTTTTAGAAGACTATGTTGTAGATTAATAAAAGAAAATGGCCTAATGCTCATATGAATCTACTTTTTGGGATAGAAACAACTGATAAAGTACGCTGCATATTGTGTAGAATGTAAAATTCATGATATTCAACTGTCATTTTAAGTAAGAGCTTAAAAGCTTCCACGTTACTCGCCATGGTTCTATTTTTTTTTTGTTTGTTCTTTTGTAAGCAAACCAAGCCAAACCATTCAACCAACCGATCGATCTGAAATTTTGTACACACACTAATGTCATGAGCGTTCTCGTGTATAGCTTTTCAACGAGATGCTGTGATTTTTGAAAATAAATATTGAACCGTCTGACCGATTAATATAAAACTTTGCATGGTCATTACACTAGGACCAATTTTTTTTTTTTTTTTTTTTTTTTAACAATTTTCAGACTAATCTGTCGTTATTATTAGAAGTTATTGACATTTTTTCGGACATTTTATGCTAATCTTGAAATATTTGCTAATTTATGCTTTATGCTTTCAGATATTTAATCATTGCTATGGTCCGTCTCGGACCTAGAGACACTCATTGTTCTCGTTTATAATGTATCGTAAAATCATTTGCTCTCATTGTATCCTCAACCATTTATTGTGCGTCCCTTGTTCGATGTCGTTTACAACCTTGTTACACTTAGCCCTCTAAGGGTTGTAAAAATTCGTTCCAAAGAAATGGACCTTGAGTGGGTGAAAATGTAGACACATTTGAGGGTCTATTGGCTCTGCGGCAGAGCTGATATAGAAAGCATTCCACAGCTGAGGTTTGTTTTGATACTTTTACGTTTTTACGATAGGGTCAGGTCCAATGTAAGTGAGAACAAGGAGTGTCTCTAGGTCTGAAACGGACCATAGTTTTACATTTTGAAAAACCAAGCCAGAAAAAACAGAAAAACCAGGAACCAGGAAAACCAGAAAAACCAGGCTTCTCTGACGATAATACAGTTAGCGCACTCTACCGATTATTGAACAAACGAAGAAGTCGGTAAGGAAGATCTTTTTTTGGCCGATAGTTACACATAGGCAATGAGCATAGCATTGATGTAGAGAGGAAAGCATTCTTGCCCCTAAATTATCTTATTCCAAAACACTTTCAAAAGAAAATAATCACGGCACATATAAATCATAGCCGCGGTCTACCTTTCTGACTGACTCATGAGTTTCGTGATTATACTTCATTGTTCCTAATCTCAGTCGAGATGGAATGGGCAATATTGGTTTATTTATTTCCTTTTCACATTACAATAATAAATATTCAATGTAATATTGACCCTTGAAGGCTTAAATTACTTAGATGCCCTCGTATCTTAGGTTTAGGAAAGCATTCCTTATAATTAGGGTTATAAGTAGGTATTATGTTACATTTAACAATAGAATAGACAATTAGACAATAGACAATAAAAATTGTCCAGTGTTTAATGAATAAATATAGAAATACATAACATTGAATAAATAAAGAATTACAATACTAATAGTAATATTATATTATTTATTAGGTATAGGTAATTAATTAATTGATTAATTTCAATAATTAATTATTGATTAATATGATTAATATGTGCATTGTCTATACTGATACTATTTGATAACTAATGTTACAACAAGGAACTCTTCAACTTTAAGGAATAGTTCGCAACATATTCGTTATCAATCCATAGTCCATACACAGGACACCCAATCAGCTTTCTCCCATGAAAGAAAAATATATACTCAATACTGGCTCTATGGGCTCTCCTTTCATTATTTGTTGATTCAAAAATATTTATACAAATTACTATGGTAAAGCCTTTGCATTACGCCTTGGATTAGTATGTGAAACTATAAACTCAATGAATGAACGGCGATGAGGAAGTTCACTTCTCAATCGAGTTTCATCATTGCATCTTCGACCTGTATGGAACAACATGAAAAAAAAAGTACTATTAATTATTATAGTCGAAAATACGTTTTCCCACATTGCTCTGCAAATTCCATCTTGACTCGCTCAGCTATGACGAATAGAATCGTCATCAGACAGGCATCTGGAATCCTCCCGACAAATGCCAACTAGAGGTGTAAATACTCGCCCGCGAATACTTGTATTTTTGGAATCAGTCATAAACTGGCTGGGAATAAACGACCTTGTGACGCCTGCTTTGTAACGAGCGTCCGAGAGAGCTCGGTTCGACGTCGGGTTGAGGCACATCGACGCCTTGTAGAGTTGTCAGTCGACGGAGAGCGCAGTCGACGTTGCCTTAATAGGAAATAGTGTCGGGATGTATAATTAGAGTTGCCTGGAAGCAAGGGATGCTCCCCCGCGGCGTGGCCACGACGTCGAGGAGGGTGATCGTCGCGTCGAGAAACTCTTGCCCTCGCAACGTCACTGAAAACGCTCAATGACACAATGTTTATCAAACCAGGTTATGGTTATATCAGTGCGGGGTGATGTATCAAACTTTAATTGAAATTACTTAGTATACTATAAACCAAGGATGGTAAATCCATTTTACTAAATGCTCAGTAACGCATTAATGAGCGAGCACTGAAAAGTGCAACACCTACTGTTCATTGTCACTCTGATATAATGCCCAAGGAGGTTTAAATTAATGCCATAGACTCTGGACAGAGAACTAACGAACTAACCCAAGCAGTGAACACAAGGTGCAGTGGTCAAATGTAATTTGGACAGATAGCATTATAAAAAGTTGACTATTTCAGTTACCTACATCTAAAACTTATAAAAAAAAATCGAAATGCAAAATTTTCTAAAATTACTCGAAATTTTCTATAAATGCAAAGTGAATTTTAAACCCCGTAGATTTGAATTCAATCTGAAACTTAACAATTTAATTCACTGTAGTTCCTATTGTTTACCTCCAGACATGGAGAAGCATAGGCGTGGACAACATCGAAGATCCACGGGAAATTGCGTCAGCGTTCTGGATGTCATGTCAGCTGAGCGAAGGGCAAGATGAGTGTAATGAATGGAAATTGTTGGAAGTAATCGAGGGCTTGCAGGGGGGCGTGGAGCCTCGATCTCACAACCTTGCCGTGGGATCGGGCTGGTGAAACGCGCGCCAGAAATAAACCCTGTGCTCGCCAAGCCAACTATCACAGAGTCAGCCATTCCTTACATGGTCTGCCCTTCATCCACAACACAGCCCTGCATCCCTTCGCCTGCCTTCACACTGCACCGACACTTGCTCGAATCCCGGCACGGTCGCTCGTTTACCTTGAAGTAAGCAGGGATAATACACACGAAGTAACGAGCAATATATTTTAGCTACCTAGGATGTTTAGGATAGGACATGAAATTCAGGTGTTCTTGAATTCAAGCCTTCGGCCTAAAAATGCCCCTTTTAATCTTTCTGCAAAATGATGTAAAATGTAAGGAACTCAGATGCAAACATATTTTATGTGTCGCATCTTATAAAATTGTCATTAATATTCAAAGTAGTACATAATATGATTACTAATACTTTCATGCTGAAGTGATGTATCTTAATTTATCAGTTGGCGGTGTATTGCTAAAAGGCAAATCGGCATTTATTTTCAAAATGTTTTTTCGAATTTGAGATGTCGAAATTCATGACAAGTAATGATTTTTGGCAAGAATTTTTGAGTTTTTCTTAGGATTCACAATTTAAAATGTCTAATGCCTATAGTTTACACGGTTCAATGTTGTTTCATTCCATGAGTAAGAACCGATTCTATAATGCATAGACTGATCTGAATTATTATTATTATTTATTGTATTTAAAACCTGCTCAAAGGCAGGAGGCAGAGTTGGGTAGTAACTTAACGAAAGTAACTAGTTACTGGTAACTAGTTACTTTTTAGGTAACTTTTGGGGTAACTAGTTACTTTTAATCCTAAGTAACTTTGGGAGTAACTAAGTTACTATTTTACAGGAACTTGTAACTTATTTTCGTTACTTTTAAAGTTACTTTTAGGTGAAATAATTTGACAAAAATATAATATTTTCACAGTCTACAAACTCCCTATCTATCGCTTAAGAAAAATCAAGAACCCAGACAACAAATCACAGGAAATGAAATGTGTGTCCTTCCTTCCCATTGATCTCTTTCCTTCCACAAGTCATTAGCAGGTAGTTGGGCTGGGGGATGACTGCAGGCGCGCTGCAAGTTTTTCCGAGAATCATACCTATATCCAAAGTGGAAACAAGTATGACGTCATTTATTTCAAGCCAATAAGGGTCGCTTTTACATAAAATCTATAACCAATCAGATAGTCGTTCACAAATCAAGGCGATAGTTACATAGATGTACCATTTAAAGAAGTGAAGTGAAGAGGTGCGTGCAATAATATTTACCAGTTACCGCGAGTACAATTTACATTTATTTTTTATTTGTACTTTGACTGAGCGCACAATGACTGTGAGTAGGTAAATACAAATAATATTGCTTTGCTCGGCAATTAGCGGAGTTCGACCATGTTTGTTTTCGACCTATTTTTTCGAAAAAATATCCGAAAAGTAACTTTAAAGTAACTTAAAAGTAACTTTTTTTTTTGTAACTACTCAGTTACTTTTTAAATCAAGTAACTTACCAAGTAACTTAGTTCCTTTTGAGATCAGGTAACTTACAGAGTAACTAGTTCCTTTTTATAAGTAACTTACCCAACTCTGGCAGGAGGCTAGTGTAGGGTTGAAGTCCACTCTCTTTAGACATTTAATTTACTTCAATTTCGCGATGTTAAAAACATTTACATTCGTTGAACATGAAACATTGAACCGTGGAAACTAAGGTTAAGTTAAGCATTGTGCGTAGCTCTAAGTATGTGGGAATGAATCGTACTTATTTATACGCGATCATGGAGATTATGACGGCATAATCCTGGTAATGCAAAGTGCAAAATGGGAAACGAAATGTGGGGTTTCGAATCAGAGTCAGGAGTTTGTTAATAATTCCTTAATCGTTCATCCAGAGGATACTGCTAACTTATTTTGGTGACATTTTCATAGATTGATTAAAACACGGAAACACACATCTGTCAAGGTTTCTCTTCTTTTTCGATCATGACTGAATAGCAGAGAGCAAGTAACGCCACGTGACAGCTGTCAGCCAATGAGAGTGCAGGTCTGAAGTCTGCACTCAAGGATCTCTAAATAAAAGTACGTACGAGTGTATTTAGTTTTGTTTTGCCGACAATTTTGTGTTATATTTCTAGTAATACCTACATATTTTAAATTAAAAAAATTATAATCAATTATTATAAACCATTGGCAGAAGGAAACGTGGACGACCGATGAGCTCGTGAATGAATCTGAGGTCAATGGAGAAAAGGGGTTTGGAAGAGGGTGATTGGAAGGATAGGGATGTATGGGGGTCAAGAAACGGCAGCAGCAAACACAAAATGGAATTATGCAAGTGTAAAGGAGTCTGGTGTGTCAAATGTTGTGGCATGTGCTGTAAGCAAAACTCTAACGACAGGCGGGGAAAAAACAGTCCGAGTGCCAAATGTCAACGGATGCTCAATTTAAAAGAAAACGTGTACTACTTTACTTTCTATCAAAACTAGATAGGAATTCATTGTATTCAAACTAATCTCATACAAATCTTTCATCTTTGATACTCATCAAATCTTAATGCAAAATGTGGATATTACCTTATAAGTTATAAATCTCTATTATTTTTCTACAATTACATTTACTTATCATCTTCAACCAAATACGAAACGATTGGTATTTAGAATGCAACACCAAAAGAGACGAATGCCCAATATGCAAACATACGCAGGGGTAACATCTGAGAAAAAATACACCAAAATTCCAAAATTAGGAAACTTTTTATAACCTACTTGGTTTTTAATTAATACTCTATAAAATAAGTATGCGAATCCGGAAAATTCATGATTCTCTTACTAACTCATTTTTCATCAATCAAAGGCCTATTACTCATATTATTAGGAGTTGGATGGTCTAGTTAATGGGGAATTGCCTTCTCCACAATCCTAATCTCTCCCTCGGACTCGGAACACAGTTTATATTCGAAATCATAATTGATTTGTGATTAGTACAGATTGTTCATTTACGAACTATCATTTATACGACAGTCGATAATCTGCCAGTTTCAAAAGTATGCAACTTTTCTCTCGAATAAGGTCCAGTGAAGACCAATTCCACTCGCAATATGTTTGTTTTGAGCTTGTACATTTTATTTGTAGGATAGGATACCTGTCCTGAAACCTGTCTCAGAAAGCAGTGCTTTCGCTCTGTGATGTGATCACTGATCAGGCAATCCGCGACATTGTTCGAAGTGACCACTGAACACCGATGGCCTGGTGACACAGACAGAGTTTGACGGCGATGTAAACAATGGCCGCCCCCATGGGAGTGCTCGTCCTGGGAGGCGACGAGGTAACGCCAGTGACGGCGGCCTACATTCAGAGAGGTTAGTACAGCCATATAAGTCACGGGCGAACTTCGGGCCGCGGACCCCATGTTTGGCACGACGCTATTCTTAGTCGCCCCCCCTCCCCCCCCAAGACGTCGCGGTGCCGAGGGAATATAGAGAGTTGCAAACGACGCTCGACGCACATTCGACGTGAGCGTTCGAGGCGAGTCTCATCACACTTAGTGCACGGTGAGTGAGTGAGACAACAGTGACATAGAACAGTGATATTACGAGTACACAAGGATCCAGTGAAATTCAGTTATCATTGAAATCACAGTGAAGCAATTGCGATCGTCTTTTCGGGACAAGGGACTTGTTCGGATTAAGTTTTCAATGCAACTTGAAGAAAAACAGTGTATTCTTCTTCAGAATTCAACGCTTGATTATCTTATTCCCGACAAGTCCTGATTCCTAAGGGATCGGAGTAAACTATCAGGACAGGAGCGAGCTGTCAAGATTGAAACTTGTTTGAGAGAGATATTCACTCATTCTGATAACTGTATTAGTACTCAGTGATTGTTTCGTTGAATTACTTTGCCGTGGGTCAACTCGTGACTTTTTATGTTACTTGTCGGTTTTAACAGTGACTTTATCTTTACTTGCATGAACATAACAGAGACATAGCATAGTTAAAATCAAGCTGATAATGGTTTTTATGGGAATTAAGACAATAAGGGTCGGTTGTTGCAATAAGGGTCGGCATTGGTTGTTGCTATGGCAATTCTGTTACTGAATACTGATTAAAATTTAGCAGAGCATTGAAAAACTGCCCCCAAATAGCCTAAAGCCCCATTTACACGGTAAAATTTCCTATACAATTTTTTATAAAATCTTTTCTTCAAATACATTTTACCGTGTAAACAAGACAATTTTGGTAAAATATTTTGTAAAAGGGTTGTATAAAATGTTTATCCCATAAAGCACATTTTATTTCTGTAAAAGGTTTTATAAAAGATTTTATAAATATTTTATAAGAAATTTTACCGTGTAAATGGGGAGGGTATACACTCTGGGTTTGTTAATTTTTGTCACAGATGTCGCCACTAAAATGTATAAAAAATAATTATTTCTGCACGGTCAGGTGCTAGATAGCTTTGGGTCGGATAAAACCAGTACCTAGTTATTTAACTTCAATGTTACATGTGTTTTTCATGAACTTTGCCAAGGTAAACATAGATGCTATCGGGTCAACAGCTAAGCACCCATATTATGACGATTGACGAAAATAAAAACGACCGCAGTTCAGTCAGGGTAGCAAGTTTATGATGAACTACATTTTGTGTAACTTTAAAAAATGTATAACATATTTTTAATAATATTAATTTCTATTTCGAACCCGCGTAGTCTCCTTTCGCAAAACTGTTAAAAGCACAAACAACATTTTCGTCAAGGGTAAAAGTTAACTTCATAATATTCTGATTTCCTTCTGTGCACAAAAAAGCATCTCCCAGCTGCATGTTCTAAGAATAGCAGTTGTTCGTCCGGGTGGTGAGTGGAGCTTGGCGGGAGTCGAACTCATCTTGTTATATCTTGTGTTGCAGTTTGTAATCCGGCTGAGCCATGTGTGACGACGATGTAGCAGCTCTGGTGGTGGACAATGGATCCGGAATGTGCAAAGCTGGCTTCGCCGGCGACGACGCTCCCCGCGCCGTCTTCCCGTCCATCGTCGGTCGCCCTCGTCATCAGGGTGTCATGGTGGGCATGGGACAGAAGGACAGCTATGTCGGTGATGAGGCCCAGTCCAAGCGAGGTATCCTCACTCTGAAATACCCCATTGAACACGGAATCATCACCAACTGGGACGACATGGAGAAGATCTGGCATCACACCTTCTACAACGAGCTCCGAGTTGCCCCCGAGGAGCACCCCATCCTGCTCACTGAGGCTCCCCTCAACCCCAAAGCCAACAGGGAGAAGATGACACAGATCATGTTTGAGACCTTCAACTGCCCTGCCATGTATGTCGCCATCCAGGCTGTGCTCTCCCTGTACGCTTCCGGTCGTACCACCGGTATCGTGCTGGACTCCGGCGATGGTGTCTCCCACACCGTCCCCATCTATGAAGGTTACGCTCTGCCCCACGCCATCCTCCGTCTGGATCTTGCCGGCCGAGACTTGACCGACTACCTGATGAAGATCCTCACCGAGCGCGGCTACTCTTTCACCACCACCGCTGAGCGAGAAATCGTGCGTGACATCAAGGAGAAGTTGTGCTATGTTGCCCTGGACTTCGAGCAGGAAATGGCCACCGCCGCCGCCTCCACCTCCCTGGAGAAGTCCTACGAGCTTCCCGACGGTCAAGTCATCACCATTGGTAACGAGCGTTTCCGTTGTCCCGAGGCTCTGTTCCAACCCTCCTTCCTGGGTATGGAGTCGTGCGGTATCCACGAGACCGTGTACAGCTCGATCATGAAGTGCGACGTCGACATCCGCAAGGACCTGTACGCCAACACCGTGCTGTCCGGAGGCACCACCATGTACCCCGGTATCGCCGACAGGATGCAGAAGGAAATCACCGCCCTCGCCCCGTCGACCATCAAGATCAAGATCATCGCTCCCCCTGAGAGGAAGTACTCCGTATGGATCGGTGGCTCCATCCTCGCCTCTCTGTCCACCTTCCAGCAGATGTGGATCTCCAAGCAGGAATACGACGAGTCCGGCCCAGGCATTGTCCACCGCAAGTGCTTCTAAACACCTCGACCATTTCATGCACGGCCGGCCCACGTTTGCTTGCTCAGCTTTTCACGCGTGGAAAATCGACAGTACAAGATATCGGCCCGCCACGGTCATGTGCTCATGGTTAATAATAATCATTGCTGCATTAAATCGTCCGATTTTATGCAGCTGATAATGATTATTATTAGGAACTATGAAAATTGTCATCAATCATCGCCATATCATCATCGTCATTGAAATCATCATCATCGTATCATCATCGTTCATCTTATTTATCACTGCCACTGCTGTAAAGACAATACTCCATCAAATTTGAGCAGTCGAGCAGCGTATTTATTTATATTCATGTGTTTTTAATGCAACATATTTGAATAAAACATCCTATTATTGCAACTCTCATAAAACAATCTGTTATGATTATGTATGCCTACCAATATGTACCTAATTTTTCCAAAACAAATCCCAAGAATGAGGGGCGCCGCTCGCACGTGCCATGTAGGGGCGTGCGATGCTCTAATTATAGCTGATTAAAGGGCTAAAAGAATTGGGAGAACCCCAGATACTAGATGAGACAGAGACGTTTCCAAATAGACGGCTCCTCATAAGGCAACAGCGTGGCTGCGTAGACTACACACAAGCGCTTGTTGTATCGCGGGTGGACTAATTCCCAGGCGCACATTCGTGCCAACCAACTGGAAGACGCTTCATGCAATGCATCTCTACCTACATTTATTTTCGATTATCTCAAAGATTGCTCGTTTTTATAAAATGCAATTCAATTTGTTTATTCAAACTTTGGAATACAAAATATGATAAGAACTAAAAACATTGATTAAAGAACAAAATTTAGATCTAGAAAGGAGCATAGCAGGGGAAAGGCAGAATGCTGTAATAGATAGTATGGTGTTCCTCTCTAGAAATAGAGAAACTCTACACACACTTTAATTAAAGAACACGAGATGAACAACAGTTACAGAATCAAATTATCTTTATTTGAAAACATAATATAAAAGAACAGCCACAAATTTCAGTGTGCAATTTTTGTGGTCTTGCTTTTCCAACAAACCAAACTTTCAGTAGGACTCATATTTCCTTGCTTGGCATGATGTTGCATTAACTATTTAACTTGCTCCTCTTTTATAAGAAAAGGAATGATGAGGACACTGTTCTTTGCCTCTTTAATGGTCCACCATCGACCAAGCCGATGCTCCTGTCCCACTCCGACAACCAAGTGTCGCCCATCCGAGGTGAATGCTAGAGAGTTGACAAAGCCAACGACAGGTATCTCTAGGACTGGAACGATGGATCGGTATCCCACCGAACACTTCCACAGTCTCACAAATCCATCTCGTGACCCTGTAACAAAATGCAATAGCTTTGATAATATTTGTATAGGTAGCCACTTTCAGTATAAATTATGTTTATATTTTTTTTTATCTGGGGCTTAATGTCGCACTGTTCTGCAGTGAGGCTAATGGCGACGGACGAATGATTATGACTAGGAAAACGCTCGGTGTAACGCATTTATAAGCGAGCACCGGTACGTGCAATACTTAAAAATTACCTAAAACACTGCAATAATCCACTCAAATAATAAAAAATTACTGCAACACCTGTTTTTCAATGGAACTTAGTAAAAGCCATACACTCACAAATACTAAACAAATTAAATTTATTTGAAAAGTTACAAAAATAATTTAAAAATTAGCTGTGTAATTGTGTAATAGGCAATTAGCTAAATGTATGATCAAAAAAATATTTAAAAAAAATTGTAATTATCCAAATAGACATTACTTCCCTTTCTATAGGTACCTATTGAGCGTAATTACCTCAAACGTTTTATGAACTAAGAAAATTATCGATTTGGAATCAAATTTCTTAAACACAATTTCTATGAAATAACTACCTAATCTATTTCTGCAATTAATCATAACTTTCGTCGGTCGACTAAGTGTTTCCTTAGCCCTTGCAAGGAATGAAAAAATGCTGCATATGAAAAGCCCAATAAGCAATCTCTTCTTCAAGCAAATAATATAAAAAAACTCTATAGGTATTAAACTCACTCATGAAAACTAACTAAAACTAACAGTCATGAATAATTGTTACGTTTTCTAACAATAATACGTTTATAATAGGCAGCTGCCGCCTCCACGTTTCGTTTGAATTGGGGAGCACCGAGCGGCCGCAACGGACTCCTTGAACCTACTACGCATATTATATGAAAATACATGTAATATTTTTATTTATTGACGGATCTTTCTCAAAAACTATACAGGTCAAAGTTAGAATGAGATGAAGATGTGTGCCAAAGTTCAGATCCATTTGTTGACTGGTGCAACCCGGGTTGACGCGACAAAAAAACAAACACACACACAGAGAGGTAAACGGAAAGATAGGCGACGGAATTTTAGGCGAAAATCCAACTAGGAAAGATAGGCGACAAGAATTCAACCAAGGCGGAAATATAGGCGAAAAACTGTTTCATGGAAAATTACTTATGACACTAATTTATCAAGTTGTTTATCAACTTATCAAATTATTGATCGATATCTATGTTGTGATGAAGGATTTAATTTTTTAACATTTATTATTATGTTATTTTGTTAATAGTATATTTTTATTTTTGCAATGAAAGTGCAGGAGAACATGAAACAGCGTCCAGAATTTTAGATCAGAGTAAAGCCAGTATATGGAGTTGCAGCTGCTCTGCTTGGTCGGGATGGTTGGAAATCCCACCAGGTGTTCTAGGCTGACTGGCATCAAGATTCCCTGGTTAACCGGTTGACTTGCTTTTCGAAATACCCTTGTTTGTTTCAAACCCTTTTTCTCATTGGCAGGTACATTTAATTTTAAAACCCCCAAATTTAAACTAAAATTTAAATTTAAGATAGGCAAATTGTCAAAAAACAGAACACACAAAAAGTCCATCTAAAATTTGTGTTCTTCACAAATATCCACTCGGATTTTTTATCTTTTTATTTATCTTTCTTCTCTATTTATCTTATCTTTTTTTATTCCATTTCAATTTTCTTTAATTTTGGTTAGATTTTTTTACATCTTTTTAAGTTTATTTTAATTTTTTCATATTTTTCATATTTTTATTGGATTTATTTTTTTATCAATTAAAAAACAATTTTGTTTTTATTATGCATTTCTGAGGTTATGTACTCGGCCAAACAAAACTTGAACGTTGACCAAATTTGAATGACTGCTGGTCATGTCCCATAACCAATCAAAGCTTGTTACTATCATTGAAATGTGAGGTCACCTACTAGAGTGAGACAATGAGATCGCTTAGACTGACTTCTGATGGTGCAATCTTACATTTATCAGCCTATCAGATTTATTGAATGTTCAAGTTTTGAATTAGAATTAGAATTAGAATTATTTTTATTTCATTGTAACACAAGATACAAAATATACATGTTGTTACACTCTCTTAAGTAGGAATGAGTAATAGGTACTCAGTCCTACGAGTATGAAATATTGTCATTCTTAACATACTGATTAAAAAAACAAGTTGAAACAATTTCTTAAGTCCAAAGGAAGCTATACAAGAGCCTATACACAAAGGGGACATTGATCTGATTTATGCAACATGCATTCGTCAATAGAGTAAAAAACGTGCCTTAGAAGGAAGTCCTTTACATTATGCTTACAAATTATTCTATTTCCTGTCAGATCTTGAAGCTTCAAGGGTAAGTTGTTGTATAACTTAACACCAATATTTACAGGATCTCTTAGCGATAAATTAAGTCTCATTTTGTTTAACCTCAGGTTGGAATTTGTTCTTGTGTCAACATTGTGAATGTCAGTTCCTCTTTTGAAATGAATTGGATTGTCCTTTACAAATAATAATACTTCTAAAATATACATGCATGGTACAGTCATTACATTAAAATCTTTGAATAATTTCCTGCATGAGGATCTTGATTTAACATTGGCAAGAACTCTAAGAGCTCTCTTTTGTTTCACAAACACCTTTTGTGCATGAGGAGCACCTCCCCACAGCAATATACCATAATTACCATAATATACCATAATTTGTTTGGCCAAGTGTACATCACATATTTAGATATCGCAATTTCAGGTAGAAAATGTAGTAGTGGCAGAAAATGTTGGAGAAAATTTCTTACAATTCTTTTGGGACAAGAATATTTCAATTTTTCCATGAAAAAGTTTTTCGCCTATATTTCCGCCCTGGTTGAATTCTTGTCGCCTAAATTTCCGTCGCCTATCATTCCTAGTTGGGTTTTCGCCTAAAATTCCGTCGCCTATCTTTCCTACAATCACACAGAGAAAGTGCCGCAAGAGTCAAGTGGAGACGCTCGCTCCGCTCGCTTAATGATGATTGGGAGATGATGGTGATGATGGTAAGGATGGAAGGTGGGAAGGAGGTGGTCGTGGCCTATTATGTAGTAGGGTACCTTCCTAGCATTTGCCTGTCAACCGAGGGAATACCACGAAAAAACCCCAGGCAGGAAGGAAAGCCGGGAATCGAACCCGGGCCTCCGGAATACAAGTTCAGAGCGTTACAACTCAGCCAACCTGTTCCGTTGTAAAAATTATATAACTTAATGAATACTATCTAGGATGCATATAGGTAGGCAATAGTTTTTTTAATTTTCTGCAAAATAGTAGACTTAAATTATGCTTCCAAACATGAATTAAGTAAGCATTTAAGCCCAGTAAAAACAAGAAAATAAAACATTCCAACTACCATAATTTGATATTGAATTTAGGAGAAATAAACTGGACACAAGCATTGAGAACTGGTACTAATTTTAATTTTAAGTTTAATTTGAGGCCACTACACTACCTCAGTCTTGCCCCTAGCTCAGTCTTGCCCCTAGCTCAGTCTTGCCACTAGCTCAGTCTTGCCCCTAGCTCAGTCTTGCCCCTAGCTCAGTCTTGCCACGACAAGACCAGCACACACTCACCAGAGGCAATGAGATCAGTGTTCAGATGTGTGGCAACACTGGAGATCCAGTTGGCCTCCTGGTTCTCCTCTTGAACACCGTGAGCATTGTTCATGACACAGAGTGGCCGTTTCTTCATGGCACCCCACACACAAAGAACACTGAAACAAACATCAACACAACAGCTCAACGCAAGTATGTCTATACTCGGCATACATCAATTCTTGTAGTGAATGTTTATTTCATTGTAAGCATATCAACATCAAAACAAGATGTGTCTGAATCAGCTTTGATCATTTTCTCTGATTTTTTTTCTGGAATTTTCTTTTCTACATAAATACAATTGCTTTCTAATTATTCAATCAGTTGAGCCAATAGGGAATATGCAAATGATTTTTAATTAGGTTAAAGTACAATTTTTCACATGAACAGTTACAATATAAATGTTGGTAATAAACACTATTTTAAAACTCTCAAGTGAAAATTTTCATTCATAATTGTGGCATTTAAATTCAGTGGACATTTTGGCGGCAAAATAGTGTTCCTGACATTACCAAACGAGTGATGTCATATTTTATTGTAACCATGGCAACATCATTGTTGGTTTATCAAAATGACGTCACTCGTTAGGAACTGTCAGGAATACAGTTTTCCCGCCAAAATGTAAACTGAATTTCAATTTCATATATGAATGATAATTTAGTTACACTTTTGAGTGTGAAAATAGTGTGTTTTACCAACAAATAGTATGTTGATATTTTGAAAGATTCTTTAATAAATGTATGCATATTCCCTATTACTAATAATTGAAAGAGAGTAATAATGCACAAATCCAATTGTTAAGTGTGATGATCTTACCCATCGTCTCCGGTGGTGACAAAATGCTCCTCACTAATAAGTCTGACAGCATCGATACTGCCCTTGTGTCCGTTGAAGACGAGCTGCGACTCCTCCACGATCTTCCATATCCTCACCGAGTTGTCTCGCCCGCCAGCCGTCACTGCGCGCTCTCGCGACAGTGCATCCACGCTCGTAACAGCACTCTGATGGCCGAACAGCGTCTCGATGTACGACATCTCGTCCAGGCTCCACACCTAGAAGCACACACCAGAACATACTTACTTAGGGCATGCCCGAGTCTAGAAATTAACAATAATAAATATCTTTCTCCCGTTTCCAACACAATGTCAGGTCGGGGGGTGGAATTCCACCGTCAATCTTGGGCCTTCACTTCAGTGATGTCGGGTGGCCGGTCCTGACACATCACACTCTTCTTCTTCTTCTTTCTCCTCTACGTCTTCTGGCTGATGCCTCTCCACCATGTCTCTCCACCTCTCTCTGTCTTCCCACAATCTTCCTGCAGTCACTGTTCTCCACTCCTCACCTCTTTCCTCTACATCCCACTTCACCTGGTCCTCCCACTTCCCTCTCAGTCTGCCCCTTCTGCTTTCCCGCTCTCTCGTTCTTTCAAATTTCCTCTTCGGTATTCTCTTGGGATCCATTCTTCTTAGATGCCCATACCAGCGCAGTCTATCTCTTCCTATCTTATAGTTGAGGCTCTCAACACCCAGCTTTTTCCTATGTCAGTGCTTCTTTGCTTTTCCATCTTCGATACTCCAGCGATGCTTCTGAGGAATTTCATCTCGGCAGCCTGGACATTTCCTGCTTCTTTGTTGGTCAATGTCCATACACCATAAGTTAGTATTGGTATGTAGAGAAGTATCTTGCATTTGGTTGGCTCAAAACAGTACTACTAATTAATTTGATTGCATTGCATTCTGCTATAAGTTAGTAGTTTTTAATAGCCAAGAAAAGTAACTTTTTAATACTGCAGTCTACTAGTAGTAAGTACTTGCCTACCGGACAAAATGGCAATGATACAATTGAATGGTTGATGGAGAACTTTTTTCAAAAATTAATTAGCATAATCAAATAGCATATTCCGAAAAGTTATGGAAGTAGCAGTACCTTAACACATCGGTCATGACTAGCACTGAAGAGCTGATGCGTCTCGCGCCTGAACGCCAGTCCAGATACAGCACCACGATGACCTTGGAAAGTGTGCAACCGCTCTAGAGTGTCGGCATTCCAAACATAGATGTCATTGCCCTCACTGCCCGATGCCTGAGAACAAAATCAGTGACATTCAAGTAATTTACAAATAAATCGTGGGCTTGGAGGAGAAACTGTGGTATGATCAAAATGTCAAACCCAAGGAGAGTTCCCAAGGAGAAATACTATAACAAATGGAAAAATATTGTACACACAAATGAGTTTAATATTAATTAAATTATCGTTTGTTCATAATATGTTCAGCTAGTAAGTTTTGAATAAAGTTTGAGCATAATTTAGTTATTTGAGTTTAATTGATTATCCAATTTTCTCCGTTACCGACTAAATTAACTGGTTCTGAACACACTAGTGGCTTGAAAAATGTATCTTTTATAAAACAATTTTTTTCTATAAATATAAAAAAACATGTTTTTGAAAAAATTGGACTTCTGTAGATAGTTTTGCCTCCAAGCCTACGAAATATTTTACAATGAAAAGGTTGGATGAACTGCTATCTACCTACGTTGCTATTTGTAGTCATTCAAATGAGTGATGTGTACAGTAGCAAATGTAGTATGAAATGTAGTACCTACCTATGAATGAAGGTACTTGGTCTCTCATGCTTTAATTTCATACCTAGTTATACAATGAATCAAGTTGTTAGAGAAATAATATCCATCAATTCCTTACCAGAAAGCGATTGTCCGTGGTTATTGCCAAACAAAGGATTGTTGACAAATGTCCATTATTTTTATCCTTGGACCCTTTCTTGCCACGACATATGACTTTCTCTTTCCGTCGATCAGCAAGAGACCCTGGAAAAAGAATATCTCTGAATGATTTGAAGTTTCTCAACTTAGTTACCTACGAAAATTATAAGTACAAAACTTGCATTTGACAATTGTGCAGTCCTTTGAACCAGAGTATATAAACTTATCATCCGATGATATCACCAAGCATGTGATAGAACGGTTGTGGTCTTTACACTTAAGTAAGCCGATATTTGCATTGTCAAAACCAGTGTAATTATCAGCTACTCTCTTTTTTAACTTCCCAGTTGTTTCCAAATAGTCTTCTTTCAAGCGATTAGCTATCACATCAGAGTCAATGACATTAGATTCATTCCGTTCCTTTTCTGTAAATGAAAAAAAATTTTACTAAGGTTAGTTGTCAATATTTTATTTTTCAAAACGCAAGGTTAATAGGAAAACGCTCAATGTCATGCTTTGATGAACAGACACCGATACATGCAACGTCTCCAACCAAAAACGGTCCGTCCACTCAATCATGAACTAATTCATGACTCAATCAATGACAAAGTCTACTTAATTTTTAATTTCTTTGCAACATTCCAATTTCCAATCACTCTGGAACAATTGAGTAACATCATGTTCCATGAATTAGGTAAGCTTTTCCAAAAATCTCATATTGACAGTTCTTTCTAAACTCATAGCTAATGGCAACAAGTCTGCAATTGAAATACTTGACCGATTGGGCTGAAAATGCGTAAAACACGAGATAATGCTGGCCTTGGCAAAATTAACTTAAAATCAGAAATTACGATTTTTTTTACAGTCAGAAGATTTTTTTTTAAATTGTAACTACTAATTGGAGGATTTAGCTGAAACATTAAGATTTGAGACAATGGTAGTCTTAATCGCCTTACAAAATTTCATATTTATCGGAACAAGCAACTTTTTTCCAACAGATTTTAAAATATTAGAATCAGCAAACACCAGATGGTCCGTACATGAGTCCAAAATATCAGCTCAATCGGTGAAATGGTGCGACCTGAATACCGGCAGGGACAGAAAATTAAAACAATATAAAACAGAGGTTCGTGCCAAAAGAGAGAAAAAAAGGAGACGCTCGTTTTACTCACTCAACTAAATCCTGCACTGCACTAAAAGGATTTTTAAACTTCACGTTCACGTTTAAACTTCACGCTCACCTTCACGCTCTATTTCTCCAAGGTATAGTTTGGCTAAGCGGAGTCTCTTTTCCTGTGCAGTTTCCCTTGCATCCTCCTCCGATTCAATGTCTGGCTCATTATCCAAACTGCATTCTTCCTCAATATCACTATCCACCTCTTCTTCATCAGCCTGCTGCTTCTTAGATCGCCTTTTAACATTATTACCATTTTCCCCTTTCGTTTTCTCCACAATCTATAACAAATTATGAATTTAGTAAATTTTAAATACAAACATAACCTTAAAATAGAGGAAAGGATGATACTATAAAATATAAATATAATGGAATAATGCTATTAAATACCTTTCTCTTTCTATCACCATTTGCTAAAGACTTTGCGTCACTTTTCTTTCTTATAAAGAAAGACATTGTTTAATAATTCACTAAAAGTCACAAAAACATTTACATGTTAACACTTGCCATGCGGTTACATTTCCTAGTGCCAACCTCACACGACTACTACTTGTTGCTTGCTGCCAACCGGCCGGCTGCGAAATCAAGCAGGTTGGCAACAAGGTGCTTTTGAAAACTCCCGGTAAAAAAAATCAAAATAATATTGAGATCTTGAAAAGCAGCAAAAAAAGCAAGATTCAAAAAATTGTACTCCGTTCGTAAAGCAATAATAACAATATACTACGCCATACATAAAAATATATGTCCATATTGTATGTACGTACGTGGTAAGTACAAATTATGTTTGTTGTATTTAAATTAATTTAATTTATTGTTAATGTTTATATTTTATTCTACATTACAGTGGTTCTTAAAATTTCCTTCTCCACGGACCCCAAAACTTATCGATAAACATTTTTGTAATATTCGCCCTTTTCATCAATTTGGTCAGAACATAATTCCCCATTCACAACTAGCTCCGTGCATCGAAAATAATATGTATACCTATGGTTATTGATTTTCTCTATATTAAACGAAACAAAATAAACCAGCGTAATGCAGGTCGGGAGAGGCCAAGGCCGGAAAAATTTGGAAATTCTAAAGTGAATTAAGGGTTGGGGGAGGGGGGGGGGGGGGGGGGGGGGTTAAATTTAAGTTAATATGTCGGGACCTGAAATTTCGCTAAAAAAAATCGCACTGATACAAAATATATATATTGGGGTTTAATTTTAAAGCAAGATTCAAGATTAAGCATTAAGCAAGATTAATCTAGATTAAGCAAGCTAGATTAAGAATCGCTGGTATATTACGTTTATTTTTTAATGCTATTTTATCGTATGTAATTAGTTGTATTATTATAATGTAAAGTTGACAAGATTTGTTGTTATTATTCTGAAGCTCATACTTTTTAAACTGGTAAAAAAAATATTAAAAATATTTCGAATATATTCCGCCCATATTTCCTCTATTCCCTATATTATTATTAATTATGATTTATAGATTTATTGTCCTACTCTACTGCGATATGATTACGTCATAGGGTGGGCGAGCACGGAGCAAGTTGGCGCAACAACGCGATCGATTTGAACACGTGTTTCATGATCAGTGGTTTTCAATTTCATTCATTCATCATGACTATGACACGCTACACAAGTATGACACACACAGGACATGCGTAATTTTAAAGGTTTATCTTAATCTGTTATCATGTTGTATTAAGCTTTAGATTGGTATCTGGCGGGCGCGTGCGTGAAAGTACACCATTTTTGGACTTTGTCCAACCCTGACCTTGCTCTGAGAAACCCCAATCCCCACGGCCACAGACAGCAAGCCGAGCGTAAGCAGAGGCAATGGTTCCAAACCCACCCTCTTCGCTACATTCATTTGCCGGTAAGTTCTTATACAAGCTATATTTATTTTCTTTATCAACTACAGAGCATCAAACTAATATTGAACGATTTCAGAGTCAAATATGACATCCAGCGGCAGCATCCGCGTGAACAGCCCCAATGTGAAATACACGGACTCCTACATTGAGACTGACTACGACTATCAAACAACTAGAGTGGAATCTGTAGATGGTCAGTTTCTGGTAAGATATTAGAAATAATCTATTTTGGACTAGGCTTATCTCGTTTATTCATTGACGCCGGTATGGTGTCAAGGGGGGCAAGGGTGGGTAGTATTACCCTCCCAGGAATAGGTAGTACTACAGGTTAGAAATGAGGTCGGATTTGCAACTTGCAAGTAGGTAGGTAGACCACTCAAATAGTAAATACATTAATAACCTGTTGGTATAGGTGCTTAATATACAAAAGAAATTACGACTATTTCAGATTTTACTGATTACTGTAGTACAAACTTGAACCAATGTGGAAATCAATGTGGAAATCACCAATGTGGAAATCTCCCCAAATTTGTGTTTCAAGTGGGGTGTCCATATTTCGAATTTCAAAAGCGGAACAATATTCAATTGTCATTCGTCCGGTTTTAGACGGTTTTTATATCCACTTTTACCAGCGGTCTGTTCTTGTCCGGGCAAATTTTTAGGAAATTTACGAAATGTCCGGGTTTTTTGAGATTTTTGTAAAATTAGTAAAAATGATACTTATCCAAGGAATTTATAGTTTATAGTGAGATTTCATAATTATTTGCAATCATATTTTGTTCTCAATTCCCAGGATGTTGACAAAATATATTTTTTGGTGCTCAAATGACCAAATGTCTTAAATTTGGATCATAAGAGCAAATTTGTTTGGGGCTATGAGCCCCAGACGCCCAGAGGCAAGCACTCTATTATTATCCAATTGCCTTGATGAGAGCTGATTAGACACGTAGGTATAGGGGGACATGGGGGGATCAAATGCAGTTCTTCAGTACAGTCAAATGGACCATGTTTTATGGCTCACCACGTCCTAATAAAATTTCTATTGAAGCATTGTTTACCTAAATTTTTGTGATAACTCTAAACTCCCCCCCCCCCCCCCCCCCTTGAAAATCTGTCCGCATTGATGACGGTGAAGATGTACATATTGACAGGTAACTCCTGTGATGACTCGACTACACATCCGCACAAAGCGACAATTACCAAGACTGGGAGTTATGCTTGTTGGTTGGGGTGGAAACAACGGCTCGACTATTACTGCGGCTCTGCTTGCAAATAAGAACAATCTGTCATGGAATACCAAAGAAGGATCACACACAGCAAACTGGTAAGATCCCACAGGCTATGAAAAGGACTGCTGGAGGTCTATTCTAGACCGATTTTCCAATTCCATTCGTATGGAATTCAGTCATGGCCATAAGGATTAACATTGGATGGAATTGAATTCTAGTGGAATTGGGAATTTAAAAGTTCTAGAATAGGGCTCCTGTAACTGGAATGGTGTTGCTACAGGCATGGTTACGAGATAGATGTAGAGGTAAAGAGCTTCCTTGTCCATTAGGAAGCCCTGCCTTTCCTGCCTTTCCATTAGCATGAAATGCAACGCACACTGCATGTATTTAGTTTTCACTCCCCCCCCCCCCCCCCCCCCCCCCTTCTTGCAAGCAATTGTTGATTATTTTCACATTGTGAAAATATTTAGTGTAGCGCAATATTTTAATTGGATGTAGGTCCATAACACCTCAAAGTAATTTTGATTGTATTGCATGCCTTTTTTGCCAATGCAGGTTTGGTTCCTTGACCCAGGCCTCCACCGTGCGTCTTGGGTCTGGGACTCATGGAGAGGAAGTGTTTGTGCCAATGTCACACCTTTTACCAATGGTAAATCCTGATGAGTTGGTCCTCGATGGTTGGGACATTTCTTCTTCTAATCTGGCTGAGGCAATGAAAAGGGCTAAGGTCATCGACTGGAGTCTCCAAGAGAAACTGGTGGGGCATATGAAGCACATGAATCCGAGACGCTCCATCTTTTGTCCGGGGTTCATTGCCGCAAACCAGGTAAGAGCCTCTCTGGGGGGCTATTCTCAATTCCCGTGTCGTCTCGTTTCACGTGATACGGGCTCACTGCACACTGGAGTGCTACCTATTTAACACGGTAGTGACGCTGTATCAATTGATACGAGACGACAAGGGAATTTAGAATAGCCCTCCTGGATTCTAAACCTTGTACCTATTGTAAACAGAATAGAGAAACAGAAAATATCTGATATTCATTAAAAATGAATTGCTTTCGTATTCGGCTCTAAATAATTTAGCTAGCTTCTTTAGCTTCTTTGGCACGGACCTCTGTTTTTCTTCCATTTTTTTTTTTTAGTATTGATTGGTTTAAATTTAAAAAAAAAAACTTTCTATTGGTTGGTCCGATCAGTTTAAAATTTCGCCAAGTCATTGCGACCTACGAAGTCTCAAATCTTATACAAATAGTTTAAATAATATCTTCCGATTGGTAGAAAATCAAAACGTTCCGAGTAAATTCAAATTTTGCATGGTGATCAAGACCAACATTATCTAAAATTTTACAGATTTTTAGCCCAATCAGTGAAGTAATTTCAGAGTTGACATTTTATGGGTTTGGAATCGCTGATCAGAAGAGTATGATAGAAAATTAGCAAATTCATGATACGTTAATTCTCTTATTCAATTGTTTCAGGGTACCTATATAGATGGAAAGTTGCAATGAAAATCAGTAATTATATTGTAGTACTCTTATTGAGTCGATTGGTTTCGGTTGGAGATGTTGCGCGTATCCGTGCTTGCTCATCAACGCGTTACACTGAGTGTTTTCCTAATATATTTCATCCTTTTACCTACCTAGGTACGACAGAATTAAAGTTCTATGACTGTATTGTTTTCACATTTTGAGGGAAAGGTATTTTTAACAAGCCAATGTCCTGTCCAATTATCTGCTTGATGAGGGTGTGGTAACGAAGACAGTGCTCGCTACATTTTCTAATGTGGCTCAGTAGAAAACACAGACACAATTTAGAAATTAATTGATTATTTGATTCTGAATTTCTGATCTCCAATGATATTGTCCAATGATATTGTTACTCCAGTGTCCCTGTAGTCGAGGCTCATGATGTGATTTGCTTTTAGGCTTCGAGAGCAGACAATGTCCTGATCGGCACTAAATGGGAGCAAGTAATGCAAATTCGTAGTGATATACAAGAGTTCAAGGCCAAACAGTGTCTTGAAAAAGTTATTGTCTTATGGACGGCAAATACTGAACGGTTCTGCGACGTTATGCCTGGAATTCACGACTCTGCAGACAACTTGCTAGCAGCTGTCCATGCCAATCACAGTGAGGTGTCTCCTTCAACACTGTTTGCCATTGCTGCTATTTTGGAGGATGTAAGTATAAATGAAGCAGTTGACATAATATTTGTCACATTAATCATAATTGATACAATATTGATGGGTAAATAATAACCAACAGTAATTGTGTTTGGCAGTCTTGTAACGCTGAACTTTAGAATAAGATTACAGAAATTATCCATACATCTAAACTTGAAAGGCAGTAATACCCCATCCCATCTATATGCTCACTTTAATAGAGTACCTATGTTAAACATGCATTTAAATGCATCTACACGGTCTACTTAAAGCATTGACAATCAAAACTGGGGGAAGGCAAATCGTTAGCTTTTCATGGCACTATGGTTGTAGTCGAAGCCAAAATACCGCACGCGAATCACAACACGTCTAGAGAAGGAGGGGGCGGGACTTTCGTAGCAACTTGTTCTAGAGATGCGAATGAATTACACCAAACTACTTTTACCTAATTACCTTAATCTCACAAAACATGTGAGCAATACATTCTTAGATGATTGAAAAGTGTACTAGACATGGTCTACTGAGTTTTCATAACGGAAATAAGTTTGTTTGCTGTGTCAAATCTGACGGTTGCAGTGGCTGGACGCCCGGGAGGCGGGATCAGAGTATCACGCAATGGTACAAACGAGGGCCGTGCGTTATAGTGGTATTGGCATGGCAGTTTCATATCCCGGTATAGAGGTGTTAGTCAATGCTTAAAGTGAGAGGCTACTAAAGTCGTATCTTAAAGTGAGCGTGTAGATGGGGTATAAAAGCTATTAACTTAACTTTTGTCTTTTAGTGCACCTATATCAATGGAGCTCCACAAAACACATTTGTGCCAGGCTGCATGGAACTGGCTGAGAGACATAGAGTGTTCATTGCTGGTGATGACTTCAAGTCTGGTCAGACAAAGATTAAGTCCGTGCTTGTGGACTTTCTTGTTAATGCTGGAATCAAACCAGTCTCCATCGTCAGCTACAACCATCTTGGGAATAATGATGGAAAGAATTTGTCAGCAGCTGAGCAATTTCATTCCAAGGAGGTATGGTAATTAAGAATAGTACAAATTACATATACCTACAGCTACATTTCTCTCAAATATGATCATCATATGTCATCATTGTTTTCTTCTTCAGATATCGAAGAGTAATGTGGTGGACGATATGGTTCAGTCAAACAAGATACTCTATAGGCCAGGGGAGACACCAGATCATTGTGTGGTGATAAAATATGTACCTTATGTTGGTAAGTAAAGAATTGCTGTAAAGAATTGGGTACTCCAGCCAGCCCCCACATGTTTTCGACCAAATATTATTGGAGAGACGGATTCAACGCTCACTCAAACGCGACTCTTTTATTTAAGACAATGTTGAGTGGAAGCATTGTATAGAGTAATAGTTACTCTATCACCATGTGCAATATGAACGATATATTTCAATTAATGGCAAAGTTACGCCAAAACTTGCATTACTTTCGGCAGAGCCCTCGTAAGAAAAACATTGCTTTCCCAAATCTAAAAAACTTCTAGGGGAGTTTTATTGTCGTGGTGTTCACATTGGATGTATTTTGCCAGGTGACAGCAAGCGGGCAATGGATGAATATACGTCAGAGCTGATGCTGGGTGGCCGTAATACACTTGTGATACACAACACCTGCGAGGATTCACTACTTGCATCTCCGATCATTCTTGACCTTGTGCTGCTAGCAGAGTTATGCAGTCGTATCGAGTTCAAAGCTGTGGGGGATATTTCTTACTCGAGCTTTCATCCTGTACTATCCATTCTCAGCTATCTCTGCAAGGTAACACTTTGATACATTTTGAAATCAGGCATTAGCCATGTTTTATTTTAAGTGTCCCAAAGTGAGAGAAGTACATGAAATGTTATTGGTTTCAGGCTCCTTTAGTCCCGAATGGCACACCGGTTGTGAATGCCTTGACAAAGCAGCGTGCTTGCATTGAGAATGTGTTGCGTGCGTGCCTTGGTCTCTCTCCCGATAACAACATGCTCCTGGAGCACAAGCTGTCATGTTTACTGCAACCTGTCAAGTCAACAGGTGTGAGCAAGGTAACCAAGCAGAATGGTCACTCAACTGATGCTATTTTACACAATGGAGATGCTAGAGTTTGAGTGAGTAAAATAAGAATGTAATGTTTTGTGATTCAGATTAAATTGCAGTTCCTTAAATATGATGTAATGAAATGAAATGAAATGTAGTCATAATGTTTTATTTTCATATTAGTATACATTTTTGATCCTGCTTGATATTCAGAGTTTTAGAAACATTTGAGAGTTAGCTGAGTCACCATTCTGATGAGTGTTGTTTTTAAACACAATTTTTGCTGGCAGACTTCTAGACAAAGTGAAGAGCTTAGGATAACTTACTTTCTCTTTATGTTCCTTCATTCGATGGGAATAGTTGCGCCATAAAAGTTGTAGGTATGTCTATTGTCTAGGAAAACATAAGTTATGGTATGAATTTTAAAGACAGTTGGTATATTTTCAAATGTACCTAGTAGTGTGCCATTTTAGTATATATACAAGGTTCTGTAGTATGAATACACTTGATGTGTAGATATGTGATTAATTGAGGAATAGAGTTTTGTACCTTTGCTTTGAAAAGTGTCCGAACTGTTGGAATATTTTATTAGTGGAAGTCGACACATTTACCACATTCTTTTGTAAGGCCATAATAACGATTAATTTATTATAAGACTATAGGCGTGCAGATATAAAAGATAAATTAGGTATGTACCTATCTATATACAACAACCTGTTAACAAAATAAATGTAATACAGAATTAGGAGAGTGTTATACTGTTCTACCCTACCTTAACTTGGCAGTGTCATCATCTCATCACGGACGGTGCACTTAGTGCTGTTTCTCTGTGTGCTTTTTTGTCGGTCTGTGTTTTGGTGTTTTTTCATCTTACATGATCACATGATCTAACATAATAACATCTGCGATCACCAATAATAACATGAAGACTTGCGTATCAACGCATTACAAAGAGCATTTTCCTAGTTTATCAATGTTCACTATTTTAAATAGCTAGAACATTTTATTTTTGAGATATAAAAAATATATATAAAAAATTACAGAAATAATATAAATGTGTAGCAACACAGAACATAATGAAAGTCAACGAAACATAACTTATTTCGTGGTCCGCGACACCAAAGACTAAAATGTGTATTTGGGTTTCGCGCATCTCGAGGTAGGCAGTTTTCACTTCGTTTTCGCGCCACTCGAGGCACAGCCTTCTTGAAGTGCCAAGGGTGCCATGTTAATGTTACCAACGTTGCAACACCAAATAACACAACCTCATTAATCCTCATCTCATGGCATGAGCATGTCAAGTTGATTTATTTTGTCTTGTGTATTTGCGTTTAATTAGTTTTAATTTAATCTATAGCTGTGCCAACTCTGCTATACCTATCTATCTACAGACCATTTTTCTTCAGGTAAGATTGCATTTCAAGTAAATATTATCATGGTAAACGAGTTTGTGAAGTGAGGTTAGTTCACTTAGGTACCTACCTAGAGGTAGGCTAGGTAGACTTGCAAAACCTTCACGCATTACTAATCGGTTAATGAACATTCCAATTGGCAGTTAAGCATTCACAAATCAGTAAAAACATAGACTTACTGCCAAGTAACTCTCCAGAGCTAAGTGAAGAGCAGCTCTCTCCTTGGCTGACAGCTGTCACCTGACCATTTAGGTAGGTAGGGCTCAAGGTATTTCCAGTCTAACTAGGTATGCTTATAAGCAGATATACGCGATTATATCCCGAGGCTCTACTGACGTCATCGGCAGCGATCTATGCCCAAGTATCGGTCAACTATTCACCCTGCGTTTGTTTACATAGCCAACATATAGGTATAATTAACTGAATAATTCACTGCTACTGGCCCTTAGATCACTTCCGATGACGTCGCTAGAGCCTCGGGCATAATCGCTTATGAGCATACCTAGTTGGACTGGTAATACCTTGGGTAGGGCTTGAGGGTCAGCATCAAAAGAAGCCAGTGAAGGAACTATTGGAAGTGGGTGTACCTCTATGCTCTTCAGTCATAATCGAAAATGCGGAAAGTTACTTTTAACAGTGTGTGCAGTAAGGTTCCTATGAATCGCATACCCTTCAGTTTCGCGATTTTAACACTAGAAAACAATCAAAAGATGTTAAGTCCGTTATGCGCGATTTTCGTGCAGCAATGCGATAAGTTAGCTCAACTTTAATAAATTGCGCGATTGTAGTGCGAATCAGTGAGTCAAAGTACTACAGAGGGCAGTCAGTGTATAATCATTGACTACCGATCAGTATGGGACTCGTGACTGCTATAGCTGCAGCACTGAATGCTTCCGCCGATGTCTGAGGCCGCACTACAAACCACGATTCTGGCAATATAAAGACATTATTATTAATTTTGTTCAATGCTACAATATGCCTTCATATTTATAGCATATGCCTAAATCAAGCTTATTGTTGTGCTGCGTCAGCTTTCCGTGCAATCTTTCCAAATGTAAGACGATCTCAGCCGGACGAGTGAAGAATTTGACCTTGGTCTGTACGTAAGAACGGGGCGGTTCCGTTTGTCACTAGACATCGACGACAGATGACTGGCCAGTCGCATGTCCCCACCCCCAGTGTACGTCAATGGTATAATGGTTGTAGATGGCGTCAAATCACAACTTGTCGCGATTTAAGAGGGCTTGGTAGTGAGCGTGGCCTTGACGGGTTTTTTAATCGATTTTTATTAATATCTTTTTCCAGTGTAATTGTTAACGAAATAGGGCTATGGACGTGAATTCAGAACAGTTCAATGAAAACAATTTCATAGTTTGGAATATGTTATTAGTTTTATTTTGTCCAACAGGTGTTTAGAACCCGAAAATTATTTTATCCAACAGGTGTTTAGAACCCGAAAATTTAGTAATTTTCGGGTTCTAAACACCTGTTGGACACAATAAAACTAATAGCTTATTCCAAACTATGAAATTATTTTCATTGAACTGTTCTGAATTCACGTCCATAGCCCTATTTCGTTAACAATTACACTGGAAAAAGATATTAATAAAAATCGATTAAAAAACTCTTCAAGGTCAAACTCACTACCCAGCCGTCTTAAGGACACATAATTCTCGTCCCACATGTGATTTGAATGCGATTCAAGGGAACCTTACAAGCTGGTCCAAATGACATTTGGATTAGGGTAATAGCAACCGCGTACATAATATACTAGGTCTACTACTACTTACCGGCCTCATGCTCAATAGAATTTCCAGATTTATCAACCCTATTGTTTGATTTATATTGCCTGTGACATAATAATTTAACGATTCCGTGTAAATGTCTTTACTGGATAAGAAAAAGAATGCAGATTCTATTGGATTCCATCCATAAGATTATTAGCATGGTCTTGTGGTGTTGAGGACTGACATCCACCAATATGTACTTGTAGACACAACTTCTTTTGAACATACAAGAGGCTGCTAGACTTAAAGCACTCATTCTAATTAGGAACTCCGTTGTTTTATGATTGTAGATCTACAATCATAAACTCTTCAGAGATCTACATTGTCAGCAAAAATGGTTCGATTTGCGCGAGCACATGGCTCAAAATCTTCTAATGCAAGGCTACCTGAAGAAGCGACTCCCTGGAAATGCCTGCAGCAGCAACATTCGGTCAGTCAAACATCCACTAATGCAGAAACATTTAATCTTAATAAAGTCAAAGCTTCTATTATCAAAGCAGAGGATACTTGTGACACTGAATGGGCAAACATTGAAGACCATCCTTCTGGAAGTTTGAAAATTATCAAAACGGGAGTGCCAAAAGATTTGGAAATCCGTAAGAAGAAACCCAAGGTTAAGAAGGAGAAGAAGGATAAACTTCATAAAGTAGCATGCAAGGAGATCAAAAAGCAACATAAAAAGGATGGAAAGAAACTGACGAAAATGCTGAAGCACTTGACACTATCAAAAACTGAAGACAATTTGAAAGATACATTAACACTTATAAAGAAAGAAAAGAATTCGGATGATAAACCACTCTCTAAACGCAAAAAACGGCAAGAAAGAAAAATTAGCAAAAATATGGAAGATTTTGATGCAATGACAGTTTCAGATGTAGCAAATGCAACACACATGGACACCGCCTATACTCCTACTAAAAAACAACAACGTAGAAAGAAACACCTGCAGAAGAAAAGTAATGGTGAAAAACCAGTTCTTGACTCGGATAAAACTGAAATTAAAACGAAACTTACTAAAAGGCAGAAGAGAAATCAGAAACGTCTTGCTGCTTCTGTGGAGGGGGTCAAAGCCTTGGTTCCCAACAAGCAGATACACAAACGCCGCAAGCCTGATGTGGAGTCAAGTGTGATTCAGATCAATGGCCAAGATGTTGAAGTATCCAAGTTCGATGGTTTTCCTGTTCGCAAGCATGATGCTGACCGCTTGAAGGAGTTACAGCAGCAGATGATTGACAGTAATATCCCTTTAAAGGATGTCAAGACAGCCATGAAAATGGAGCGCCGGAAAGCTGAAAAAGCATGGGCTAGGGAGAAAAAGAATGTATGTTTCCAGTGTCGCAAATCTGGCCATAATCTGTCCGAGTGTCCAGACCTTGTCAACGATAATACTACGCAAGTAATTGTGCCTCCTAGTGGTATATGCTACAAGTGTGGTTCAACCGAACATACCCACTTTGAGTGTCGTGTAAACCGTACACAAGATTTCCGCTTCGCTACGTGTTTCATCTGCAAAGAGCAAGGACACATTTCAAACCAGTGCCCCGATAATCCCCGGGGCTTGTATCCAAAAGGGGGGGCATGCAAAGTATGTGGAGATGTTACACATCTGAAGAAAGACTGTCCTGAATTAATGAGCAAGAAAGAAGAGCAAAACATGACGGTGTCAACTGTGAAAGATAATCTGGAAATGTTGGACGAAGATTTCATTCCCAAGGTGGAGCCGGCATTTAATAATTCTGATATGAAGAAAATTGTTAAATTCTGAATGTTTTTGCTTCATGATGACTAAATTAGTGTGTACTAATTGTAATTGCATAAATAGGTAATACAATGTTATTTTAGTAATTTGTGAAATAAAAGACTAGCTTTTTTGATTACCTATTAGAAACGTAATTGTCTATATATTTGCATTGATTTGTCATTACCTTAACATGTAAATAATTACATAATTACAAAAGCTCTAATAATTTTGAACTTGATTTTCTACTCGAGGGGAGGATCTAATGCAATACAATGAAACTAGCCACAGTTTTAGTGTTGCCACAGGTCTGGTACCTAACACGTCAATCTCCTTACCTACACAAAAACATTACACCCAAGTCTCAGGATAGGATTTTGCAAATGCCTATAAGTAGTAAATCACCACAAATTACAACATCACATTTTCCTCTTACATTTCTTCCTTCAAACATGAACTTGTGTTCCTGTAGCCATTTTTCAAGAAGGTTTGGTATTCAAATTCCAAATATCATTTACATTCAATCGCAAAGTTAAAAACCAGGACCCTTACCTAATATTGCCAATTGATAGCGCCTTGCTGCCTATCTTAATAACCCGTAGTGGCATTGACCTTGAACTCAGCGCCATAGAGTAGCATAAGCTAAGGGCAGTATAGCTCAATGACTGTTGCCATGGCAACGAACAACATATTTGTGTAAATAATGTTTTCGGGATAAATATCACTTATCCAATTTTCGATATGCTACCTACTTATTGTACAATTAAACATAAGATGCGGCAGAGTGAGTAGAGTAGAGTAGGTAGGTACACTCCCCCAAATAATAAACGGTACCTACTTGAAAGAAAATTAATTGACTGATTAAGGTTTGATGGCATCATCCCATGAAGTCAGTGCTAACGCATTATCTAACTCTTTTAGGTGAGCTCTGATTTCATTGATAATAACAAGGATTGATTGTCAAAGAACCGGCCCAGCAGCCAATACGTTTTGTACCAAGTACCGTTTATTATTTGGGGGAGTGTACATAGGTAACTAGGGATGGGATTTTACCAGTCAGTTGACACAAACTTTTAATGATAGAAATTAAACTATCCTCTAATCTGTTTATTTTATGTCTTATTTTAGTGTCACTTCGATATTTTGATTTTATAAAAATTAATTTAGGGGTTTTCTAATCGTATTAAACCACTTTTACTTCAATGACGATGACCATTCTTGGGTTGAGTCCAGTTATCAATCGTTTCCAGATTGATGTTATGTTGCTGGTGTTCACCGTTGGGGGCAATTGGGAGGCACTAACACAGAATACCAATGCCGTCTCAAACTGCAACTATGCTTTGTAATCCCTCTGGCCTCCATTGTTTGGTCTGTATTGTCAATTGACGTTTATTTACCTATAGGTACAAACTTAATGCAATCCCTATAGCTGGGTCCACATAGGCCATTTTTACGTTTTTTTCTCTTGGCCAATCACAAGCCACTCGCACGCGGATTTTATCCTCGCCGCCCCGCATAAACTTCACCGAGGATTTTAAAAAAGACGCGCGGCAGAAGTGACGTAAAACTTTTAATACCCAATCACGCGCGACTACGTCACATGTACAAATGAACATGGCCGATCTGACAATAGATACATTATTTTAAAATTACATAGGTACCTGGGAAGAATTACTCACACACTGTCACTGACAGATATATAAATAATGTTGTATGAATTTTTTTTTGTTTTCCTTGGCCTCCTGACATCTTGAAAGTAAAGTTTAAAGAAGGCGGGATCAAGGTGCTTACAAACGTTTTTGTAGAAGACGCAAAACACACTATGAGGACAGTCCTACCAAAAACGTCGATATTCAATTATTAAAAACGGAAAACGCAAAACGGAAAAACGGTCTATGTGGACCCAGCTTAAATCTGAGCAGTTCGCACGCATTATTAAATGTATCTGCATGATCATAATTTCAATAGGTATAATATTTTAGCATTGCTTTGAAATTAAGTACCTAGTACCTATTCAGCAGACAGCAAGACTGAAAAAAATAGTTAATCATATCGCTTGACTCAGATTGAGTGTACATAGCACAGTTCAACAATAAACGAGGAAAGAAATATCCTGCTTAGGTGGAATACTGTGTGGACGTGGATAATTTTGCAATGTCAAATTTTCTGCAGAAGGGAGGAAATGAATGTAAAACTATCTACTTGAAATATGTTCGGTATGCCAAATTTATTTTTAGCTGACCCAATTCATAATTATGACATAGTAAGTAATTAAAATATTTATAACTATTAATTGACCTAAGCATACTCATTGAAACAGAATGATGAAATAATCGAGATTGCTTAGGTAAAATATGTATCAATGATAATATCTGAGGCACATTAAATGAACACAGAATAAAAATGAAATGTGTGTAGTTGGTAGGTATCTGTCTGATCTAATGCCATTGACATTCCTACTAGGAAGCAGGAAGCACATCATCACCAGCTTTGTATCCAGTTTGAGATAAATGTTTTACAACGTCTACCCAATCATATCCTCTGGGCTTGTCTCCTTTGGCATCAACACGATCCCACTGCTTGCGCTTCTGAGATTTACTTAGTTGCTCTTTCTTCTCTACCTTCTTTGATATTTCAGTGTCCTAAAACGCAATATTTAAATTAAAATCTTTGTCCCTAATAAGTACCATGCTGCAAAGCTGGAGATATTTACTAATACCAACCTGTGGCTCGGAGACGACGACTTTCTCCACAGCACTGATGATATCTTGCGATAATGGTTGTGCCGCCAGAATATCATCCAATTTCTCCTTCACAAACTCAAATAATGAGTATGTCATGGCCATGGTGAGGTATTGATCAGCTTCTTCATTTATTGCAGCAACTATTTGTTGCTTCACTTCGGGAATACTTGAGGTAAAACATGCAAGTAATTAGTGTTTATTTTAGTCATGATACCATGAAAGTAATGCAATATGCTGACAATCACTGACTAGTTAATTTTATTGAATTCTTGAATTTGCATGTAATGTTTTGAAACATATGGTTGGAAACGTGAAAATAAAATTTCGCTTAGGTAAAACATTTCCAATTTAACAATCAGCGAAGCAAAAATCTACATTATCTAATACGTATGGTTGAATTTAGCAAATGTAGTGCTAAACTTTCCGAAATAAGTAGGTGAGCTATTTATTCAAATTTGAAAAATAAAAACACTATACCGGGTGGCGCAAAAATAAATCCCCCTGATTGAGAGGTCACTATATCGAAACTATTATAGATAGGATTCTGAAATTTGTAAACATATTAGAAAACATACCAAAATTTAATATGTGCAAGTTTCAAAAACATTACTATAGTAGGAAAAAAGTTACAGCTGTTCAAATTTGGTTGTCAAAAAATTGATTAAACGGAGCTCAAATACCGCGTGTCGAGAAAACTTCCAATGGCCGGGACGCTGTTTCTTCAAAACTACGTACGATATCAAGCTGAAAATTTCAAATTATATTCAAAATAGATTAAGATCGATTGTGTAAAAATTTCAATCAATTTGAATGAATGGAACGAAAATTATGGAATCTTGAAGTTGAGCTTGAAAACAGAATAGTGGGAAAAGAATCACTTTTATAACGTGTGTAATAAAAGTTTAGAAATAATCTTAATTTTCTGATTTTACGTCCTACTTCAAGATTCCATAATTTTGGTTCCATTCATTCAAATTGACTGAAATTTTTACACAATCGATCTTAATATATTTTCAATATATATCTTTATTGCCTTTTTTCCACTATAACAGCAGGTAAAAATGTGCAAATGATTTTAAGGCAACAACAATATTACGTTGGCCGCCAACGTAATGGCGGCCTTCTAAAAATCTAAAAATTTTATCTTAAAATCTTAAAATTTTTATCTTGATATCGTAAGTAGTTTTGAAGAAACAGCGTCCCGGTCACTGGAAGTTTTCTCGACGCGCTCTATTGAGCTCCGTTTAATCAATTTTTTGACAACCAAATTTGAACAGCTGTAACTTTTTTCCTACAATAGTAATGTTTTTGAAACTTGCACATATTAAATTTTGGTATGTTTTCTAATATGTGTTCAAATTTCAGAATCCCATCTATAATTGTTTCGATATAGTGACCTCTCAATCAGGGGGATTTTTTTTGCGACACCCGGTATACATGCTCTAATATGAAATAGATTTATTATGCCAGATGTATAGTCGTATAGTTGCTGCATGCAGCTGGCAGCAAGCAACACAAACAGTAAACCTAACTAGTGAGATTGTAGCAAGTATGTATTATTACAAAAAATGACAGTAGCAAATTAAATCTATTAAATATGGTTGTGAGAAGAAGAGAAGAAGTGAGTGTGCTCGCCATTAATAAAGCCCAGTACACACAACACATCCACCTCGAACATTGGATGTGACCTTAGATTTTAGAACCCTATAATGTTGTATAACGCGCATCGCATATGTGCCCTTGAACAATAACATTAAAATCCACGCATCCAATTCGATCAAATGTGTCGTTTATACTGGACATAAGGAAGCTACTGATAGATTGCCCAGTAGAATTCTTTGCTTCGCAATCGCAACGAATCAATTCTCCTGTCAACTTCCCAAATTAAGGTATTTAAACAGAGATTGCAGCTACAATGCCTATGTATGTTAATATTAGGAAAACTTACATGTGTTTGTTATAGAATTTATCTACACTTATGGTTGGCTTGTCCGTTGGATACGTTGAACCCCATGAGATTTCGAGCAGAAATGATTTTGGATCTTCATCTTTTCCATACTAGGTAGGATTAATTATATTTATTAGTAATATTTAACAAAAACAAACTATTAGAAATACCTAGCTACTGTTGTTAGTTTTGATTAAAAAAAAAGCTTTTGTTAACAATGGAGTCAGAGGTGAAAGTATTTTTAATTTTTTATATAGTCAGGGTTCAAATTTAGCATTCACCCATTCACCCACAAGTACAATGATTGTGGGCAGCGACAGCTGAGTATCATTTAGGTACATTTACAACAGAGTGGTTTTGTGATTTGCAGAAAACCGTTTTTTTTCTAACCAATAGTGAAGGTTGGAGCAAAATGACCATGCTGACGACGCACCATTACCAGTGGTTAATTTGGGGGCGGACGAGGGCGGACGCGTCCCCTCACTCTTTTTTCAGGGTGGACGCCGTCCGCCCACTTATTTTTCATAGAAGGAAAAATTGGCTTAAAATTGTGTACAAATTGAGTAGAAAGGCACCAAATTTGGTCATGAAGTTCAAAATTTCCCTGGGGCTATGCACCCTGGACCCGCATTATGTTGGGGGGCCCTCCCCCCAAACCCCCCATTGTTTTTGTAAGGAAATGTTTCCTCCGACATCGCCGAGCGTCCGCCCACTTATTAATTATCCACTGACCGTTACACGTGAAAAATCATTCAGGTAGGCGGCCAGGTCTTATGTTTTCTCTCGGGGGTCGAGGTAAATTAAATGCTTGGGTGGACAAAAATGCAATGGTACCGCTCTGTTCTGAACGAAGTTTTACTTGTTTGGCTGGCAAGCAACTTCATAAGACGGTTACAGTTTCGTACATATCGTGGGCTTGGGCTTGGAGGAGAAACTGTCTATCTCCACTTTTATCAAAAGCATTTTTTTGTTAAAAAAAAATAGAGAAAAAACGCTTTATAAGAGATACATTTTCAAGTCCCGGGCGTGTTCTGAAATACCAGTTAATTTAGTAGGTATAGGAGAAAATATGATGATCAATTAAACTCAAATACGTAACTAAATTAATTATCAAAGACCTTATTTAAAACATACTACATAATGTTATTAGGAACAAATGAGTAATTGAGCGAGCGTCTCTTTTTGGCTCTTTTGGCACGGACCTCCGTTTTGTTTCGTTTGCTGCTAATTAACCGATACACAGGTTGCACTGTTTCACCGATTGATCTGAAATTTTGCACACATGTAAAACCAACCTTCTCTGTTTGCAGACCCTAATTTTTTTGAAATCCCTACATTGGTTAAAATTTAAATAAATATCTCCTGATAGGCTGAAAAATGAAAACGATCTTCCATCATTCTGATCAAACTCAAATTTTGCATGATGATTAAGACTAACATTGTCTCTTATTTTACAATATTTCATCCCAATCAGTTAACAACGTATGAACTTATTGACATTTTTAATATCTGTCAGTAACGAAGTATCGAAATGAATGTTTCCAGTGCCAATTGAATTGAATCTGGGGGCTTATTCTCGAAAAGGTTATCACGTCATAACTCCCAAGTTATGATTCATAAGGAGATTTGTCCTATCTCTTACCATGTTAATATTATGACTTTCTTATGATTCATAATTTATGACGTGATAACTTTTTCGAGAATAAGCCCCCTGATTTGCTATATTTACCAGGGTGCTTAGATGCTATTTTCAAGTTTCGATGAAAAGCATATTAATATTATACCTACTTTTATGTTTATTGAGTGATCATATTTCAATTCAATATGGATGTTTTCTGGCGTTGTGTACGCATTTCCGGTTCGAGAATTTGCACTTACCCGTGCTCACTCATCAACGCGACTGAGCATTTTCCTAGTTTAATAAATACCTACTACGCTCATTTGTGTGTAGGTACAATATTTTTATATTTGTTATGGTACTTTTCCGTGGGTAGATCCAATAATAACATTGGCATTATCTCAGTTTGACATTTATGGACACAGTCAGTTTCTCCTCCAAGCCCACGATACCTATATGTACAGATCCGATTATATGGTGATCGCGAAATTTTGGAAGTGTTGTAAATAACTCATATTTCTAAATATAAATGCGTTTTCATATGTTTCTGGCCTAAAAACGCGACAAAACGCGAAATTTAACCTTAAACCTGCTAAACACCACCAAACTGACTAAATTGCAAAATATCACCAAATTGAATATAATTCCTGTCATTTTGTAAGGTAAACAAACCCCAATATTCAACCTTTTTTATTCCTAAAATCAGTCAGTGACCCTCCCCTATTCACGTAAATGACAGAAGAGCTCTGACCTTGTAGAAAACTACTTGGGCCTCATTCACAAAACTTTTTGACGGTGTTACCGGGGGCGGCCAATGTTATTTCATATGGGACTACGAGCTAATCCGAGCTAAACCTGCTTTGTGAATGTGGCCCCTTGGGGTTGCTTAGTGGGAGTGGCAGTGACCTCGCATTATCATGTGAAAATAAAGTTGACATAGGTAGGATGTCTTTTACAGAACTGCAATACATAAATAAACAGCAAGAAACTGCTTATAATAATTTGATTTTTGATTTTGCATTGTGAAAAAAAACCAAGGTGGACAGTCACATGCTGCACTGGCTTACCAAGGGTCAACATTTTTGAGTGATATAATAATAATATTGACCCTCTTCATTTAGATCGCTAGAAAAATTTATAGTTACCTACCTCACAACATTGCTAGATGGCATTTGAATAGAAGAAGTCCCAGCACTTGTAGGTACCCTGTTTCATTTGTATTATTCTTCAATGAAAATTCTAATACTCATAATCCGAAGTTTATATATAGGTATTTTTAAAAATATTAAACGCAAAATTTCCAATTCTAAAAACGAAATTTTGAAGTTTCTGAAACCATATAATCGGATCTCTTTTCTCTACCTATGATATGAAAAAACATTTTGTAAAGTTCAATATATTGTCTAGGACATTTTAAAACTGGTATTGGTTTGAAAAGCTTGCAATTGTAATTTGTAAACCTAAAATAGAATTTGTTATTAAAAAATTAGGTTTTGTGATCAGTACCACAACTTGCTGTAGGTATACCTACTACATAGTACTTGCTCATAACAGATTATACCAATAATGTGTCCACTTTGGCATTGCCCACATTTGTCAATTTTGAGGGTGTAAGTCGATTACAGTGTGGCATCATGTCCTAATCTGAGGAGCGAATAAAGGTTCCCCTAACGCTCCGTCACTCGTATGGAGCGTTTTCGTGCCTGACAAATGCTGACCACATAGTTGGAGCAAAGTTATGGCAGTAAGCGATGAAATGTAGATAAAGGTTCAATGCATGTTTGTCATGTCGGACTTGCTTTATCGATATTCATAACCGTTTGCCAGATATTGACTTTTGTATTTCCCTCTAAAACTGCTCAAAATCGCCCGTTGCCAGAAAAAAATATATGACTGGCCTTAATAGTTATTACTTACTTTGTATTGAAACACAGTTGGTGAGATCTGCTTGAAGGCTTCATCACCATCGTATATGGACTGAAGCACTTCTCGCTCCTCCTCTTGTAGCTCCAAGTCTGACATGAGGATCCAATATTGCTACCTATGTTTATGGAATAGCCGCCTCTGGATCTGAAAGCAACCAGCATTAATTTATTCAACTAATTTCATATGTTATCATTCGATGAGATGCTAGTTATCAGATGACACTCAATGAAATAGCCTAAAAATAAAGTTGCAAAATTGGGTCAAAATTCATTCACACTTTATGCCAATATGAAATGTAAATTAAGGATATTTTCCATTCTGTTATTTCAAGAACAGTATTGTGACATAGAACTAGTTTTAAATAACTGATTCCCGGTTGTACAATGTCCCAAGTAGGCAAGATAAAGTTCACTTAGTTAGCCTAAAGTGGACTTGAGATGTCTAGATGGTTCACTTCGGTTTCTGCTGTCGACGAAGAAGGTCGTGCAGCCCGTGCCACTTCCAACGTGGAAATCCGAAGTCGGTTTTAATTACATGTGGTTATATCCGCATACATCTATAATTTGCGTAGTAAACTTATTCAATATTAATCATTTAAATTAAAAGTTCTAACAGATAGTGTAAAGTGACGTCATAAAATAGCTCAAACAGCAAAGAAACCGGTCAAAGTGAATAATCTATAGAAAAAGAAAACTACTGGTCGTGCCCATTGAGGCGAGACCACACAAGAGGGAAAATAGCTAAAAGAATAATTAGAAGAAGCTCAAAATTTAAAGATAATCAGACAAAGTATATAGCTCAAGGAAAATTAACTGGACAAATGCTCAAAAGAGGCGAGTCCAAGAAAGTTGGTAAAGAAGAAGGTCTAGATGGAGAGTTTCATTGGCTGTTGCCAAGATTTCAGCTGATAAATCCTGCCATCAACTTTATCAACACATTATAATACCGGGCATGAGTCCACTTTCTATACCACAGTGGCTAAAGCAGTTCTTCCATTCGAGAAACGTTGCAAATTCGCTTCACAAAACAATTTCGAGAAGCCATGTTGCCCTTGCCGTGCTTTAAAATCCAATTGGCTGTGCGACCAAAGTTGAGTCCTTAATTTGAATTACCATGGTGTCGAGGCACGATTTTGCGATCATGGTAGACAAACTCATGGCCACAGCCGTCTGTATACTCGTCTTTCGTTCCTCCTCCTCCTGGTAGCTGCCTGTCGTCTGAGTACAATTGTAGTTCCAAACCTGCCACCCGGGATGGGGTCACTACCGTCGCCCATTTGAATAACCAAGAGCGGTGGCGGCCCCATCCCGGGACGGCAAGTGAGGAACTACTCAGATGACAGGCAGCTACCAGGAGGAGGGAGGGACGAACTGACAACTATACAGACGGCTGTGCTCATGGCTATAAGTAGGTAGTAGGTACCTACCTAGGTAGGTATATGGTACAATATCATGGTGATTCCCACAGTAAGAATAAATGTTGATGTGGCACATTGACATATACGCTCATGCAATTGGTCCAAGTGATATAACCGAAAGAAAAGACTACAAATAGAATGGGCGCTGGGTTTAAATAATCTTAACGATTATAATATTGTATCCCTTTTAATTAAGGTAGGTCTAGGTAGGTACAAAACCTAAAACGCTACACCCATAACCTCACTTGTTTCAACCTAAAGGCGAAGAGACACATAATTAGTTTTATTCAAAATATATAATTAATATATATATTCAATCTTACTATATAACTCATGAGTTAATATTTTATGGCTAAATGTAATGTTTTTCACTGTTTCCAAATTTCTCGCAGAGCTAAGATGGGGATCGCCATATTGATAACTTCGAACTCGTCACGTATATAGGTGGCGGTGACGGCGGGAATCATGAATATAGTAGGTATGTTCGTCGGGGTGTTCTAACCTGTTTGGAACACACCGGAAGTCGTCACGGAAAAGTTTACTTATACCTATCCGTCGAGTTTTGATTCGTAATTCATGCACCTAACACATTTAGTGACGTACTTCCGCCTGCTCCGAGCAGGCTAGAACACCCCGACGAACAAACCTAGTACGAAATTGAAAAGGGTGGTCTCCCTCACAGTCTTCAAAGAGCTAATTTGAATTTGAAAATGGTATTTTGTTTTATAATGTACTTGTACGCACCAACTTTTCATTATGCGGAGATTCAAAATAAATAGGTAGGTACCTACTACTGTGAAAATTATAAGGGGTGGGGACAAATTTTGTTTTGGATTGTGGGCGATTGTGTGTGAATAAAAATATTTTACATTCCCTACATTTATTCAAGATTTTTTTTTTTTTTTTTTTTACGAAAAGTAAACATAATAACTCTTAATAGCTGGTATGGAATATTTATTATTTTAATTATTTTTTGAGTTTATTAGTACTACCAGTAGCACTACCTACTATATAAAAATAATTTTTAAATCTATAAAATATTTTAAACATTTTGATCTTATCTTTTTCTAATAAATTACAACTAAATCGTAAATTCCATACTAGATATTGTTTATCTCCATGATCATACAATAATGAAAACTCACATAAAATCAGGTCAATAGCTCCTTCCAGTAAAAAGTAGATGCAAATTGAATTGATTTTTGTTTTGGAAATAACTTTCCGAATTCCGAGAATATACTTGCAAAGATTGCTTGGTTGAAGTCGCCATGCACCCAATCTGTGGATTGGGATTTTCTTGTAAAACCAGTATTTTGCGACCCACTTAGGCTGCGTTTCACCAAGAATCTAAACCCGGGTTAGGTACGGTAAACCTGGTTTAAAGGGCCTCTAAACCAGGTTTACCGCCTCTAACCCGGGTTTAGAATCTTGGCGAAATGCAGCCTTAGAGAGATCAACCCATAAAGCCGGCACGGTAGGTATAAAAATGGGGCATTGTGCAAGTCAGGGCTTCCTACCTACCTATATTGCATTTGGGTCAGGAATCATGTCTGAGTACTCTTGCTTGCACACTTTAAATAAAGAACTGGACATGTAAGCATTAAAAATTCAAATTCATGAATAAATTAAAATGTTAGCTCTTCATTTAAATTGGTCTGTCAGATATAATGAACATGCACGGCTAATAAATGATGCAAGAATTCTCATCATGCCATTTCGTTGCTTTAATCATTGAATTATGTTCATACGGCTGGACGTTCTTTTACTTAATCTGTTTCTTGTTGTTACAACTGAATTGAAGGCATCAAAACTTGAAGAATTACTGGCAACCGAAATTTTTAAAGATGGACATACATACCTTAAACAATTACTTAAGGAAATAGTTGTCACTCGAATAAGCAATCTGAACTGTCTTGCCATTATTAATGACATTTCTTTTGAAGATCAATTTGATTACACATTCTTTATCGAACTCGGTACTGTTCCATATTATAAGGTATGCTTGTGGACAAAACACCAGTCTATTTTCTAGGCTAGATTTAGGGAGGTAATTCAGGTTGGTACTTAGGTAAGGTAAGTTTCTCATCTAAGTAATACAATAGATCGATTGATTATTATTGTTTAACGGGGCTTTGACAACTAGGTAATTTTGCGTACATTAATTTTTACTTTGTTCATAAGTGGAGGACATGGGGAGGGGCCGACCTAACGGGCCCAATCCGGGGGAGTCTGAAACTGGTGGGATAGCAAGTTCAGAATAGGAACAGGCTAGGGGGGCGGGGAGGTTTCAGGCCAGTGGGGCCCGATTTCAGGGGGATCACCATGTCGAGGAGGGAGGCAGGCCCGAGGGGCCCGTGAATTTGGGGAGGGCATGGACTGCACTTAGTTGGTGGGACCAACTCGTAATATGAGTTGGCCCCTTAAGCTCCACCACCACATTTAGTTAGCAATTCATCAATGAGGACTAGGCTATAAAAAAGTAGTAAGTAGTAAGTAGTAATCGTTTATCTTTAAACGATTTTAAATGAGTTTTTAGATTTAATTAATTTTTGTAGTTGAAGAGACTTGACTGTATTTTTAGTTTTTACACGGAGTGTTTTTTTATGGGGATATCAAACCTACCCAAGGACGCATAAAATGAGAAGGAATGTGACCCACCACTGTGAGATTGGAGCCTTACAGCCTTATGCTCAAAGGAAGTTGCGTCCGCAAGTAAATATTTGCGGGTGTCAGTCCTCAACACCACAAGACCGTGAGCTAATATTCTTATGGACGGAATCCAGTAGACTCTGGTCACTTGCGTCGATAAATCCGGAAATTCTTTTGAGCATGAGGCTGTTATTCTGTAACAAAAATTAGAAAATTCTGAATTTATTCAGTAGGTTGTAAAATTGCTTGGTCCGGCTCTGCGATCACTCATATACGAAAATATTCAGATTTTGAGATATTAGACTAAATAATAAACATAAAACGGCAATTTTTCTTGTCTGGTTACAGCCTCATGCTCAAAAGAATGTCCAGATTTATCGACGCAAGTGTCCAGAGTCTACTAGATTCCGTCCATAAGATTATTAGCTCACGGCCTTGTGGTGTTGAGGACTGACATCCGCAAATATCTACTTGCGGACGCAACTTCTTTTGAGCATGAGGCTGTTAGTATTTTCATAGAGATTAGAACAGTATGTCATCTGAACTCAATGTGTTTGGTATACTAAATTACATTTCAACAATTTTTCAGATTTTAGTTGATGAATCTGAAGATTTTCAGCACCCTAATTTTGATTCATATAACGTTTTAGAAGAGATTCGTCGACATGGTTGCAATGCATACATTATCCTTATATCTAATGGCAACAAAACTTTCGACCTGTTGCGTTTTGGTGATGATCAGCGCAAACTTGACACGCGTGCCATGTACATTCTCCCTCACGACTTTCGGCTGTTTCGTTCAGATGTACACTATTTGTGGAAAAAGATTGTCAATGTAATCTTCATCAGGCAGCACCTATCTCGACACACTTGGTTCGAACTGAACACTGTACCTTTCCCATCACCCATTCGAGGTATACTAATACCTCGCCGTCTGGAGGTGTGGACGCCGGGGAGATTGCCGTCCGGGGTGAACCTCTTCCGACAGAAAACACAGGATTTGTTCGGGCAGGAGTTAAGGGTGGTCACATTTCAACATGTGCCTGGTACAGTAAAGGGGATCTGGAGCGGATACAGAGGTGTCGAGATACAAGTAGGTACTCTCGTTAAAACCAGTGTGTCCCACATAGGCGGCAATGTTTAATGTTAATAATACTTATTCTTCTGGTCATTACAGATTCTTCAAGCACTGTCAGTAGCAATGAATTTCCGACCAATAATCTACGAGGCACCTAATGCAGACCTTGAACAGTGGGGTCGTTGTAGAGAAGAGAATCGCACAGAGTCATCCGACGTTTGCGAGTCAGGCAACTACACTGGTTTGCTTGGCGAGATAATTGCCGGACAAGCTGACGTTGCACTTGGCAACTTGCATTACACTCCTTTTCACCTGGACCTGGTTGATCTGTCTGTCCCATACGACACTCAGTGTCTTACATTTCTCACGCCGGAGTCGCACACAGACACATCTTGGAAGACGCTCATCTTGCCGTTCAAGTGAGATACAAACTGACAACTGTGATGTTACTGTAGGAAAACGCTATGTGTTATGCTGACACAAAAGCATTTGTTTTCATGCAAAGTAATATTATGCTGTGTTATAACTGCTTCTCTATATAGACATTAACAAGCAAATTAAATACAAAGGAACCCAATGATTTGCAGATTAAGGTATGGCACATACTGCATCTTATTTTCTTTTGTCAAATATACCAAAATAAGCTTAATGTAATGATGTAATATCCACAAATTTGTATGTTCTTGACCAATTTGGTGTATGTAAAATCTGACAAAATGTTTGTCTCAATGACAACGCAAAATTTGAACTTGATCGGGAAAACGATTAATTTGTACTTTTCAACCAATCTGAGGATTTTGCTCAAAAACTATTCAAGCAAATGTCTGCATGTTTCAGTTTCAGTTTCAGTTCAGTTTATTATCCATTTTTACAGAGTGGTTACAATATGTAGATCACAAAGTATTGACCCAGAAGCCGTTACGCTTTATTAGGGCATGTGGAATATCTAATGATAATAAATAATAATAATATTAAGAACAATTATAATAATTATAGTAGAAGAAGACAATGTTTAAAAATAATAAACTAGGTTGTTGGTTACAGTATGATAATTGATAATTGTATACCATTATAATTAAAGATTATTAATACCTACTATGTTATCAGTAACACATGACATCAAAATGACACAAGGATTATGCACAACTTAGTTCCACTGTCTTCCGAAATAACGCAGGATAAGGCAAAACTTATTTATTACTTTCTTCTAAATACTCGTCTGTGGAATAGTATGCTTTATTTATAAGGTACTGCTTGAGTTGATGTTTGAAACTACCATATTCATCAATTCCCTTGAGCTTGTTAGGTAGTGCGTTGTACAGTATTGTGTTGCTGTATTGCGAGTTCTTCTGAGTGCATTTGGTTCTGAATTGTTCTACATGTATGTTTTGTGTCTGTCTTGTGTTATGTGTGTGTACATCCGTGTTTTGCGTAACATCTTTTCTTAGTTTAGTTGCTAGGAGAGATTCTAATATGTATAGGCTGGGGAAAGTTAGAATTTTGTATTTTATAAAGTGTTTTTTACAATCTGGTTTTTTGAACGAGTTTGTGTTTTTATACTTCAATCCAAACAACGCCCGTATTGCCTTCCTCTGCACTGTAAAGATTTTATTAGCATTTGTTGAGTTACCCCAAAATCTTATTCCATATCTTACGTGGGACTCGAAATTTGCATGGTAGACAAGCTTCGCTGTCTTCATATTTGTTATCGAGATGATTGTTTTGAGGGAAAAATATGCAGAATTTAATTTATTTAATAGTTTTTGACAGTGACTCTTCCAGTTAAGGTTCTCATCAATAGTTATTCCTAGGAATTTAGTCTCCTGTACCTCTTTTAATTCAGTATTATCGAATCTATTAGTGATTTTCATTTTTGTTGGTGTGTTACTTGTTTCGTTTTTTATTTTAAAGTTAATATAGTTAGTTTTCTGTGAGTTTAGAATGAGGTAATTGTCGTTAAACCATTTAGTAGCCTTGACGAGTGCTTCCTCTGTGTTTTGTTTAAGGGTTTCTTTTGTGTTCCCCTTGATTGTTATATTAGTGTCGTCAGCATATAGTTCTGATAGTGGAATGGTTTCTGGAAGGTCATTTATATATAATATGAATAACAGTGGTCCAAGGATGCTTCCCTGTGGGACACCGCAGGTAGTGTCTTGGGGTTCAGAAAGCAGTCTTAATTCTTTGTTGTTACTATCTATTGAAGTTATTTGGACGAATTGAATTCTGTTATGTAAATATGATTCTAATAATTTGAGAGCTACACCTCTTACCCCGTAATGTTCGAGTTTAGCCAGTAGAATTGAATGTTTTATGCTGTCGAAAGCCTTTGAAAGGTCGCAGAAGAGTCCTAATGTATGTTCTTTATTTTCTAGTCCTATTATAGTATTTTGAATGAATCTTTCTATAGTGGAAGAAGTGGATTTATTTCTTCTGAAGCCGCTTTGGTTATTAGTTAAAAGATTTTCTTGTTCTAGGAAAGAGGAAAGTCGAGTGTGTATTATCTTTTCAAAAATTTTTGAAATTGCCGGTAAAATTGATATTGGCCTATAGTTTTCAGTAGACATTTTATCACCTTTTTTGAAGATAGGTATAATTTTTGCTTCTTTGAGTTTTTGTGGGAAAATTCCTTTTTCAATACATGAGTTGAATATGTGTGTGAGGGGTATGGCTAGTTCATTTATAGATTTTTTTAGTAAGCTAGTGGGTATGTTGTCCATCCCATAGGAATGTTTGTTTTTTAATTTGGATGTTACTTTAATTAACTCCAACTCACAAGTAGTCTGCACAAAAAATGATTTAATTGGGCTACTAATTTTATTAAGGTGGTACTGGAAAGCATGTTTATTCGTTTTGATTAGGCTAGTGCTGTCCTTTGTGATGTTGACAAAGTCTGTATTAAAAATGTTGGCTACTCTTTTAGGTTCTGTGATCGTTTCGTTTTTGTGCTGAAGGACCAGATTCTTTGTCTCTTTGATTTTGTGTGTGTTAGTATGACTCTTCACGATTTCCCATATTACTTTTGATCTCTCCGTTCCTTTCTTTTCTAGAATTTGCTTGTTTATGCTCAGCCTTTTGGCTGCTTTAATGACCTTCCTGAAGGTTTTTTTTGTGTTTTTGTAGTGTTGTTTCAGGAAGACTGTATTAAAATGTGTTTGCAGATGGTACAAGCACTTTAAGTTTTTGGCTGATAATTTTATTCCCGGGGTTATCCAGGCTTGTTTTGAGGATTTTTGGCCGATTTTAATATTTTTAATTGGAAAGCTTTTTTCAAATTTAGTTTTTAGTATTTCTGCAAATTTATTATACTTATCATTTGGATCTTCCATAGTGTACATTTCATTCCAGTCCACCTGGTTTATTTCGTCCCTAAAATATTGGATATTTTCCTCATTGAAGCGTCTCGTTTCAATTGTTTTTTTTTGGGAGGGGGTTGTTTGTAATTTTGTTTTTACATATATCATCTGAGCTCTGTGATCAGATAAACAATTTTCTATGACTTCACTTGTAAATGTGTTGAGGGGTAGATTTGTCGCTATATTATCAATTGTTTTTGCTGTGTTGTATCTAAGATCTATTCTGGTAGCTTCTTTTATTGTTAGCCCGAGATTATGTGATGTTAAACAGTTAATTAATTCTATACTTTCGTTTGATTGGATGGCTGTGTTTATATTGAAGTCTCCAGCTAAGATGATGTCTTTGTTTTCAGCTGTGACTTTGTTTAATGCTTGGTCAAGCATGTTGATAAATGTTTTGATATCTCCCCTAGGGGATCTGTATGTCGATATTATTACAATATTTTTTTCTGTGTTGTAATTAGTATTGTGATTTTTTTTCTTGTTTGGTTCGCTACGATTTATTTCTATTGATGCAAGTTCTATATGTTTTTCTATACTAAGCTGTCGAATATCTGCTCTTGCTTTGACTTCTTTTCCTAACTTTGTGTGTGTATATATTACGGTCCCTCCATGTTTATATATAGATCTACTGTAAGAGTCTCCGATTTTGAAGTTGCACAGGTTGACTGATTTTATCTCGTCTTCTTTGAGCCAATGCTCCGTTAGACATACTACATCTATCATTTTCTCCGTACCTTCTCCGTATAGCAATGTAATGTTAAGCAAAATTTCAGATGAGTTGGTTGATCGGTGGGACCTGGGCGGTCAATGTGATTGACTAAGAAATATGTCTGTTTCACAGACCGGTCATGTGGGCAGCCATCTTAGTGACCTTTGTTCTTGGAGGACTCATGTTCCATACACTGGCTCGTTTTCACAGCCATGTGGAATGTGTCATTTCCAACAACACGGGAGAAGGCCTCTACTTGTTTGCAGAGATGGTTAATTGCATTCTTTACACACTGGGCATGCTGCTGCTAATCTCACTGCCAAAAATGCCTACAGGTCAGGACAGAAAATTAAATTTACATGTTATTGCAATCCTGTTCATGATCGATTTCAAAAAACAGATTTCAAGTTTCTAATTTCACTTTAACAGGCTGGTCGCTTCGGGTGTTGACGGGCTGGTGGTGGCTCTACTGCTTACTAGTAGTTGTGGCTTATCGTAGCAGTATGACTGCCATTCTAGCCAATCCAGCTCCAAGGTATCCAATACAACACATTTCATACTATTAACCTGGCAATTGTGCACGATTGTATTCAATAAAACAGTGACTCAATTTCAGAGTGATGATTGACAGCTTGGAACAGTTGGCTGCTAGGAAACATTTTGAAGTCGCCGGTTGGGGTGAGCAACCGAAACACTTCTTCACCACATCTCTAGATGATGCTGGACAGAAAGTTGGAGAAAAGATGCTGGTAACATACAACGCAGAAGAAGCTGTCGCGAGAGTCACTCACGGAGAGTTTGCTTATTACGAGAGCATTCACTTTCTCAAGTATATGGCCGGCAGTCTGAAGACAAATGAAAATTTTGCTTCAGGTAATATCATTTTGGAATTAATTTACCTATTTCGTTATTAAATAAATAACTGATTTTTAAGTTTCATACAAATTTAAAAATATCAAAAGAAGGTTTTGGGTATTTGTATTTAACTTATTTCATAAAAGTAAGTAAGTACCTACTAAACAATATCTTACTTAGGTACCTACTGGAAAAACAAACCAGTTCGTTAAATATGATGAAAGTCACAACACACCTTAAGCGTTGGAAGGAAGTACCCAGGGTGCGAATTGTTTAATTTTCGGAGGGGGGGGGGGGATAGGAAAAATTAAAATTCCGAGTATGTGGGGAAATAAAGCAAAGGCGAAAAATGCGATTGCCCACGAACACCAGAGTTGGGTAGTAACTTAACGAAAGTAACTAGTTACTGGTAACTAGTTACTTTTTAGGTAACTTTTAGGGTAACTAGTTACTTTTCACCCTCAGTAACTTTGTGAGTAACTAAGTTACAATTTTATAGGAACTTGTAACTTAATTTTCGTTGCTTTTAAAGTTACTTTTAGGTGAAATATTTGACAAAAATATTATATTTTCACAGTCTACAAACTCCCTATCTACCTCTTGAGAGAAAATCATAAACCCAGACAACAAATCACAGGAAATGAAATGTGTGTCCTTCCTCCCCATTGATCTATTTCCTTCCACAAGTCATTAGCAGGTAGTTGGGCTGGGGGATGCTTGCAGGTGCGCTGCAAGTTTTTCAGAGAATCATACCAATCCAAAGTAAAAACAAGTATGACGTCATTCATTACTAGCCAATAAGGGTTGCTTTTACATAGAATGTATACCCAATAGTCTTTCACAAATCAAAGCGATTGTCACATGGATGGACCATTTAAAGAAGTGAAGTGAAGAGGAAGAGGTGCGTGCATTAATATTTACCATTACCGCGAGTGCAAATTACATTTATTTTTTGACTGTGAGCACGATGACTGTGATTAAATACAAATAATGAAATTGCTTTGCTCGGCTATTAGACTAACAAAATCAACCCTCAGCGAAATTCGATCTTGTTTGTTTTTTGTCTAAAAAATATCCGAAAAGTAACTTTAAAGTAACTTAAAAGTAACTTAAAAATTTTGGTAACTACTCAGTTACTTTTCAAATCAAGTAACTTACCAAGTAACTTAGTTCCTTTTGAGATCAGGTAACTTCCAGAGTAACTAGTTCCTTTTTACAAGTAACTTACCCAACTCTGACGAACACAATGGGGGGTCTGGGGGGAGGGCACGTGGGTCCATGCGGGTCCGGAGCGCATAGCCCCGGGAAATTTTGAATTTCACGATGGGATTTGGTGCATTTCTAAGCGATTTATACACTATTTTTTGCCATTTGTGGTGATTTGTCACGTTTGTGCCATTATAAAAGAGGATTTGCTTTTAATTTAAAAGGGAAATCAGAAGTGGTGGGCAAGCAAAATAAATCTTGGAATTAATCAATCTTATCAAATACAGCTTATTTGCTAATAAAGGCAATTTGACAGTTGTTTTGTGTAACAATTTATTTTTATAATTTTAGATTTATTTCAGAAAAAAGTAGGTATCTATTGTTTTGTAGATTAAAAGTCAACCATTTTACAGAGGGGGGGGGTGTCTATCCCCCCTCCCTGGGATGCTTTATTGGGAAACAAAGCCGGAGATGAGAAAACCAGAGGGGGGAAATCCCCCCATCACCCCCATCGATTCGCACCCTGGAAGTACCAATGCATCAACCAGTGTAACGAACTAGGTTAGGCTTTGACAGACTCTGAATGTAAAATTCTACTTCCTACTCGCAGATCTCGGCTCTTATCCACTGCACATAATGCGAGAGTGTGCTATCAACATGCCCATCTCAATCGGCCTGCAAAAAAACTCACCGCTGAAGCCCGCCGTTGACAGATCCTTGCAACGCATTGTCGAGGCAGGTCTTGTCAGTAAATGGTTAGATGACGTGATGAAGTTTACTAAGACAGACGAGTCTGAAGTTTCCAAAGCTCTCATGAACTTACGCAAGTTATATGGTGCAATATTTGCCTTAGCTGTTGGATATTTGCTCGGAATAATTGTTTTACTAGCTGAGATTTTGCATTGGAAGTATGTGGTCAGAAGAGATCCTGACTTTGACTTGTATGCATTGCATCTGCTTTATAAAAAACCAGTGAAAGCATTTTGTGCCACAATAAAACAGAGTAAGAAAGAAAAAAAAATTGTTAAAAACTAGGCAGGTACCTAGGACCTAGGTTCTAATCAAAAAATCAATAATGTACTTTCATAGTATACTTTAATGTCTACTTTCCATATTTATCAATTGGGTGTATGTATTTAATAGATCAATTTTGACAAAAAAAAAAAATAGGATCAAATGTTAGTTTTTGTTTTATTTCTCAGAATTTTTTAAAAATAAAATGAAATGTTTGTCCCAATCCCAGTAAAAAATGTATCGGACAACTGATACAAAAATGATCAATGAAACCAAATGAAAAATGATCGGACAAGACAACCGACATCAAATAGTACTTTTACAATTCAACCAATTATTGGATTTTTTGCTGATTGTTGTAACCTTGTGAAGAAAGAGCAGAAAGTGACATAAAAGTAGGTACCTAACATAGCAAATTTTGTTATGCTTGCTTAAAAATATTTTTTGAGAATTGTCTACAGCAACAAATGAACAAAATACGAATAAATTGCAATTACATTGTGATCCTAGGCCTCGTTGCCAGCCGACTCTTTATCTAATCTATTGGAACCCACAAATTCCTTAATTAAAACACTAGGTACTATGTACAATGTACAATATTTTGCTTTATTAATTATTACCTTTAAGAAAGGTATTATATTTATACCTAGTTACAATCACAATATTATGTAGTATGATTACAGATTATAGTTGATTACAGTAAATGCCCTATATGCAACTCACCGGTACATATATGTATGTAGTACTTCTATATACTATTATGTATTAATTCACTAATATGAATTATTATTATTTATTCCACTCTGGAAGTAGTATTAGCTTTGCTTGTTCAGTTTTGGTAATGTGTAGCACAGTGCTGCATCCTATGCTCATCAACACGTTTATGGAAATGTACAAAAATATACCTAGTACTAGTAGGTACTAATGTTAACTTGATTGAAAGTACCCAATACTTTTCAAAATATTTACACATTAATAAAAAACAATAGGTATACCTTGATACAAAAAAAATCACAAAAAAAGGAAAAAATTTCAAATGTCAAATTTTACAGATCAGACATAGATAACAATTTCAATGCAAATCGACTCACTAACAGAACTTGAGACGGCTGAGTAGTGAGTTTGACCTTGAAGAGGTTTTTAATCGATTTTTATCAATATATTTTACCAATGTAATTGTTAATTATTAGTTATTAATTTAATTATTAGTTATTAGTTTTATTTTGTCCAACAGATGTATAGTGCCACATTTGTACTAATTTTCAGGCACTAAACATCTGTTGGACAAAATAAAACTAATAACTTTTCTAAACTATGAAATTATTTTCATTGAACAATTCTGAAGACGCGTACAAAGCCTTATTTTATTAACAATTACATTGATAAAAGATATTGACAAAAATCAATTAAAAAACTCTTCAAGGTCACGCTCACTTCCCAGCCGTCTTAAAAGAATGTATGGGAAATGTAACTGCAAACTTTGGAAAATGCTGCCAATCCCTGCAAGTTGAATGTTGAAGATTGGTAAAATGACTAATGTGTTTTAACTGCAAACCTGTCTTGAAGCAAGCAGGGTCATTGATCGTGCTCGTGAATGTCACTTGCCAAGTCCGTTGCCTGGCTAACACTACCACTTGGCTCCATCTTGTCTGCCTGTTCTCGCGACCAGTCGGCACGCCACTCATCCACTGCTAGATGATGACTCACAGTGTTCCAACCTGAAAGACCAACAGACATCAAGTAATATTCAATAGTCGGTTCATTTCTGAAATCATAATTATGTATAGGTAATTCAAAAGTCAAGTTGTTACATTGTGTAGACTGCTTTCTTAAACTGGGGACAACCTTCAAGGAATATTTACATTGCTTTGACATTTCTAGATTAAAACTCCAAAATGATATATTACACATAAATTTGTGTAAGAAGTGAGTGTAGTAGTACTTCTTTCCCCCATCTGTCCTAATTTGAAGTGAACGAATTTGTTACATAATCATTATGAAAAAATACTCATGTGCCTAAATACCAAATCGATGAAAATTATTGTCCAAAATGCATAGAAATAGTCCAAATTCATTTTGAAATTTCAACATTTTACCGGGCGGAGCCGCATGTCACTGAGGGGTCCTCCCCCCAGGTCCACCATTGTTTCGTGCGCATCAGTTTTCTCCATAATACAGACCTGTCATACTAATGTAAAATGAAAATAAAGACTATCAATATATCCATACTGTATATTATTTTTGATGCACCGAGTTATAGTTGGACTATCATTGTGAATTGTAAATACACCAAAACAGAAAGTTGCCAGCGCCACCACATGAACAAAGTAAGACGTGTCTGCGCATGCACTACCTCAAGGTCAAGTATGTGATATCTCGACGCGCGAACCATTCCCAGCAGCGGTCTCCTGTTAAATTACGAGGTTCTGTTTTGAAATTCCATCAGATATGGTTATTTGAAATGGAAATACAAGCTGATAGTGGTCATTTGTCTTGCAAAAGGTTCAGATTATTTTAGTGTAAACGTAATACCAAAACATTAGTCCTATGTAGGCATTATAAATATATTTACAAAATGCCTAAATCTGTTATTAAGAACACGGAGGAGGGGCGGCTGCTACATGGATTAAGTACCAAATGAGAGTGCTAGTCATTTCTGTTTTGGTCTATTATATTCTAACCAATGGTGAAAGAGGTTGCATATTGCAAAAATATTATGGAAAAGATTTGGGGGTCCGCGACAACAGAATATATTTTAAGGGGGATATTTTAAGGGGGTAGGAAAGTTTAAGAACCACTGGTGTAGACAGCAAATAACAGAAACACTAAGTAATACGTGGACATGATAGGGGAACAACTGATGAGTGATGACAGCATTTTTAACACATTTTAAAAAATTACATAAATGCAGTCCCTTTGCTTGCCAGTTTATTGTCTATGCTCGCCCCATAGAAGGAATCGAGCTCAGGTTGTTTGACTTTTAACAACCTTTGGCCTCATGCTTAAAAGAATTTCCAGACTTATCAACCCAAGTTCCCAGAGTTTACTGGATTCCGTCCATAAGATTATTAGTACCTACACGGTCTTGTGGTGTTGAGAACTGACATCCGCAAATATCTACTTGCGGACACAACTTCAGCAGAGCATGAGGATACTTACAACTAATAATTAGGCCCCCCATTGTAGGCCCGGTATTAGCAAAGTTATGTTATGCCAGATTAACTAAATATTAGACACACCACAGTCAATCAGATACATCATATAATTTAATTAAACAGTTGAATTTAATCCAAAAGTTACTAGTTAGTTCATCTGCCTTAACTTTTAGTTGGTTCTAAATCTAAGACTAAGTAGGTGAGGAGCCGGTACCAGTGCGCAAACACTAATTTCAAATGCTTGTAATTGGGAAATAAGATGTATTTTCATTGTTTGAAGGTTTCCTATAGAGTACATAGTTAGGCATAGGAAACCTTCAAACAATGAAATAGCATCTTGTTTCTAAATTCCAAGCATTTGAAATTATAATGTCCGCGCACTGATACCGGCAACCTAGTTAAATCCCATCATTCTCAGAAGAATAAATTTGTTGTATCCATCATATAAAATAATGACCTGACAACATTGTCGGAACCAGGAGAAGATTATTATTATTTTATAACTCTACCTTGTTTGTTAAGACCAGCTAGCAGTGTTGGGAACTCGTTGGTGACAATGTGGTCCGCAGCCAACATGGCTGCCAGTGCTGCACTGGTATTTTCACGAGAGGTGTATTTGGTAAGTGCACTACGCAGACGCTTCATTGGACAGGTTGCCGTTGATGTACGGACTCGGCTAATCACCGCCTGCAAAAATTACAAACGAAGCCCTTGTAGGTAGGTACACTTGGCCAAACAAAAATTGATCGTTCAATACATCTGATAGGCTGATAAATGTAAGATCGCACCATCAGAAGTCAGTCTAAGCTAACTCATTGTCTCACTCTAGTAGGTGACCTCACATTTCAATGATAATAACAATGATAATAGCTTTGATTGGTTTTGTGACATGACCAGCAGCAATTCAAATTTGGTCAACGTTCAATTTTTGTTAGGCCGAGTGTACATAGGACATGGTCAGATTTAAATGATAAAAAAGTTAAAGGTACGACCTAATTTATTTAATATTTATACAGCATCAATAAACTTATAACTAGGAAAACGCTCTGTGTACACGGACACGCGCAACACCTCAAACCGAAATTATGTCTATCAAAAATATCATTAAAAGCCAATAATTCTTGAATTTCGTCAAACTTGTATTAAAATCTCCAAATATTCCTAAAATGTTAGTCCCAATAACCATGCAAATAAATGTTTTAGGTATGTTGATCGATTAAACCCTTATGATTGAACTGTTCCTTGTTAATATTCAAAAATCACAGGATCTCTTTAAAAAAAATATACCTGGGACCACTCATATAATATTGGTGCGTGTACACAATATTAGATCGATCTGTTGAACGGTCATATCAGTTTCATACGTTTGAAAGTTTCTGCTCTAACTACCTTGGAACTATAAAGAGTCAAGTAGCCGTGATCAACATATTCGCGAAATTTGACAGCCAACACGCAAAATGTCCGTAAAATGTCAATAACTTTTGGAATTAAACACAGATAAGTCTGAAAATTTTCAAAAATACAGATAATGTTGGTCCCAATGACCATGCAAAGTTTTAAGTTGATCGGTCATATGGTTCTAGTTTAAATTTCAAAGATCATATGAAAGATTATTTTAAATTTTAACCAATGGGAGGATTTGGCTGAAACTTTGTAAGATTGGGAACAATGTTGGTCGTAATGACTTGTCAAAATTTCAAATTGATCGGAACAACCAATCGAAAGATAATCTTTTTTAAATTTGAACCAATCACATGATCCCGTTCAAAAACGATCCCAGGGACCGCATAGATTACGTTAGTACCTATATGTGCAAAATTTCAGATCGATTGGTTGTGCCGTTTGACCTGGGCAGTGAAAAAAAACAAAAAAAACATTACACACAAAGAAAGTGCCATAAGAGTACCGTGGTGACGCTCGCTCAATTAATGTAAATCATGAAAGGTTATTGAAATATCTAAATCAATAAGTAACTGAAATATGTGTAATGTATGCATCTTGTCTTGTCGAACTGGAACTAAAGCTCAAATCATCACTCCATTGAATTTGGGAAAATAAAATACCTATCTACCTCTACATGACAGAACTTAAAAACTAGGAGAACGCTCTGAGTAACGCGTTGATGAGCGAGCACGGATACGGCGCAATACCTCGAACCGAAATTCTGTTTATCGAAAATGTCCTTAAAAGCCAATAATTCTTGAATTTCGTCACAGACTTGTATGAAAATCTCCAACAATTCCTAAAATATTGGTCCCAATAACCACGCAAAGTTTTAAGGTTGATCGATTGAACCTTTATGATTGAACGATTCCTTGTTAATTAACAAAAATCACAGGATCTCGTTCATAAAATATTTAAACGGTCATATCAGTTTCATAATAATATACGTTTGAAAGTTTCTGCTCTAACAACCTTGAAGTGAAGATTCGAAGATGCCGTGAAATGTGAAATTCGAGAAATATGACAGCCAACACGCAAAATATCCGTAAACTGTCAATAACTGTTGAATTTAAACACAGTTTAGCCTGAAAATTGTCAAAAATACAGATAATGTTGGACCCGATTACCATGCAAATTTTTAAGTTGATCGGTCAAACGGTTCTGGTTTAAATTTTACAAAGCACATGAAATATTTTTTTAAATTTTAACCAATGAGACGATTTGGCTGAAAATTTGTAAAATAAGAGATAATGTTGGTCTTAATGACCATGCAAAATATAAGGTTGATCACATTTGTCGAAGACCATTTTCATTTTTCAGCCTATCAGGAGATGTTTATTTAAATTTTAACCAATTGATAGATTTCAAAAAAAAATTGGGTCAGCAAACAGAGAAGGTTGTCTCTACATGTGTGCAAAATTTCAGGTCGATCGGTGAAACGGTGCGATTTCAGTTGCTCCATTTAGCATCCAAAAACAAAAAAAAACAAAAAAACAGAGGTCCGTGTCAAACGAGTCAAAAGGAGACGCTCGCTTCGCTCGCTCAATAATACCTACCTAATTATTTACGAAAATGATATGTGATTGCTGATTGCCAAGAAAAATGTTTGAAATGTTCATGAAATGATTTTTTTATTATTATCAGAGCATACATAAATTTCCTATATAACCTACCTATACCTACCCTTCCAAACTAAATTAGAGTGGGAGATCGCTCACATAATATAGACCACAAATATAATACATACATTTAAATATAATGCCGGCTGGCCAAGCATGTCACACTCTTTTCCTTACAATACCTACTAAATACATTAAATGCATTAAAATTTTGCGCATGCGCACTACTAGATAGTAATGACAAGTTTAGAAGACAATACATTAAAAAACTGCAAATTTATGAATCAGAAATGTTCTACTGCCAAGACCCCTTTGAATTGTCTGACATACCAAATAAAATTGATAAAATGTTAAAATCCCTTTGCATAATGGTAAAAGTTGAAATTACTCTCGTGGGCAAGAAGACAACTACATACCAATGGTGTGTCAGTCAGAATGCTCAATGAGATGCCGAGTAAGCAGGCGTGATAGAACGCTTGAATGACGTCGGTCGCAGTGGCGTCTGCACCAAGGAACACCCACAGGGTATCCCTCTCAATGTCGATGCACAGCAGGTAGTCTCTATGACGATAGAAACGTGCCAGCAGCTTCATCTCCCCTGTGGAGAGGGCATGGGCCTCTTGGAGAGAAGCTCCCAGCTTTATGTGGAACCCACAGAGCTCATACACTGGAATTGAACAACAATGGATACACTTTTTTTTGTAAAAAATTAAGGAATCCACTTCAAAGTTCGTACTTCCAAGGTCCACATAAAATTACTTCACCATCTCATGAAAGAAATGCATACTAGTCCAAAGGTCTACTTAACGTGGCGCGATCACTCGATATAGCACATTTTTATTTATTTTTGAAATTCCCATTTCAAAATACCTTTTACAACAGTTCAACTATATTTAAGTATAAAATACTCATTTAATGTCCTGTAGTTTGAAACTCCCGCCCAATAATGAGTTTTCAATTTTATGTCTTTTGAGAATGTACAAAACTTTTAACATAGGAGGTATAGGAAAATCATTTCGAATTTGGTCAATAACTTTTAAAATAGCACACGTTGGTATCGTTTTTAATTTTTTTTCTCATGGTAAGTCCGTATGTCTACCAGAAAAAAAGTTTTTTGTTAAAATCTGACGGTACAAAATAATTAGAACTTCATTTTAGCTTAAAAATGACACGATTTTACTTGGCTGCCATAAGATAACATGGGGGAGAAAACTCAAATTATCTCAGAAACTAGACACGAGAAGTGTTTAATTTTTTCAGGGATTATGTATGTCATGATTATCAATAAGTACACAAAAATTTATGAAGATCTGAGACTATGCCTCGAGTGATCGCGCCACCTTAAACAATTGACGAAACAAGTGACTGGAAAGCAGCGTAATTTTCCACCAACACTGGAATGCATAGGTAAATGCAGAGGAAAGTTCTCATACTTTTACTATTTAGTAATTGAAGCACAATTTTAATGACTATTATGAATTAAGAAGAAGTAGGTAAACGGTGAAGAGGTGAAGCAGCTGAAGAGAAGAGATGGATGTATGGAAGATCAACGACTCGATTGTTGAATACAGATCAATTATGTACCTATTTTATGTGCTCAATAAATTACATTATTATTATTATTATTATAACTAATGACTAATGAGCATTATAGTCAGTAACATACTTAAACCATTTTTAAGTCAATTGACTGTGGAACATCCATAAGAGAAAACAAATTCACTTAATATGACTGTAATGAAATGTCTTCAACTCACCAGTTTCACCTCTACCCAGAATCACTGACTCATGCAGGTTGACTTGTTCTGGAGATGAGGTTATCTCAGACTTGAGGTACGGCTTAAGAAGAAGTGTGAAGCGTGCAGTGTTCAGCGTGACCATCTTAAGCGCTCGTACAGCACGATAGTTGGCAAACAGGTGGCAGATTGTAAATACAATAAACAGTGGCCAAACAAACCTAAAAAGAATCTTGAGTTTCACATTTTTGCATATTTCTAAACTCTCGTAATTTGCCATAAACTTGTTTACCTGTTCACACAGCATACTTGATCTCGATTAACTTCAATGCCATTGATTGATTGATTGATTGCTTTATTTCCATTAATATTACATTTTACATGTTATATTTCCTTATCCTCTTGAAAAACACTTTTCCAAGTTATGAGGATGTTATAGAAATGCATCGAATCCTGGGATTTAATCTAGTTCTAGGAACTTACTCTCTTTCTATGTTGTTAAATTTAACTTGCATGCATTCACATTGAAGAATTTATTAATCGGAATCATCTTTTCATGCATCTCCTTTTATGGTGTGAGCATAGTAAGCATCTTATATATGATGTTGGTAATGTAATGTAATGTATGTTAAGTTAGTTACTTACTCCCCCTCATTAAAGGTTGCCAAAATTAGGATTCCAATAACAGAAGCAAACAAATTGACACATGTTTCCTGGCTGCCATCTTTTGCTGATACATCAGCCATATTTTCACGGATTGCCTGAAAATATAATACATTATGATAAGAAAAAATATATTAGTCTGCTTCTAAAACTAGAGTTTTTCAATTATTACAAAGAGTCAAGCAAATTCTTAGTGAGACACAGGAACTAAAGGAACTAGGGGGCAGAATTAAATGGGAGCACAACACATAGGAACAAAATTTGTAGGGGAGAGGAATGATATCGTTTACTACTATTGCGATATTGCGAGCTACTTCGTTTGGCTCTTTCGGCACAGACCAGGTCAGAGTTTTTCTTCGATCGAGCTGAAATTTTGCACACATGTACAAAACATTTCTGGGCGTTGCAAATCCTATTTGAACCACTATTGGTTCAAATTTAAAAACAAATATCTTTCGATTGGTTGGTCCGAACAATTTGAAATTTTGACAATTCTTTCAGCCAAATCCTTCCATTGGTTCAAATTTGAAACCATCTTTCCTGTGCTTTTTAAATTAAAGTAGAACCGTTTGACCGATCAACTTAAAAGTTATTGACATTTTACAGACATTTTGCGTGTTTCGGCTGTCAAATTCACGAAAAATGATTGATCACGGCAACTCGACTCTTCAGTTCCAAGTTCCAAGGTAGTTAGAGCAGACATTTTCAAACGCATTATGAAACTGATTCTGACCGTTCAAAAGATCGATCTAATATTGTGTACACACGCTTGTATCATATGAGTGGTCCCAGGTATATTTTTAGAACGGGAACTTGTGATTTTGAAAATGAACAAGGAACCGTGGCTTGAACTTAAAACATGGTTATTGGGACCAATATTTTAGGAATTTTTAGAGATTTTTATTCAAGTCAGTGACCAAATTCAAGAATTATTGGCTTGTAAGGAAATTTTTGATGGACAGAATTTCGGTTCGAGGTGTTGCGAGTATCCGTGCACGCTCATCAACGCGTTACACAGAGCGTTTTCCTAGTTAATGTATTGGCAGGAGATGTGATTGTCTAAGAAAACATAGGGTGTCTGGAGGGAGAGCTCCCTAGGACAATGCTGGTCAGGAGCGCAACCCTGGAATATTTTGAATTTTATAGTTAGGGAAATTGAATCAAGGGCGGGGGGGGGGGGGGGGGATTTTCCCTACATGCCCAAGCACAAGTCTTTTATTTCCAGAAAGGATAAAAACCCTCAAATTTGACTTAAAAGTAATCTACTTTTGATTGTAATCTACTAAATGTAAAAGAAAAACATTCTAATTGGTAAAGTGCACATAACGTAATAATGAGTGCTTTGCACAGAAAGTCACCAATATATCTAGGTACTAGATCTTTGTAAGGAGTTGATTAGCAACTATTAGTATCGCATCGCCTACAAATTAAAATGCTGTGAGATGCTGCTCTATAGGCAATGAATTAGGAACAGAAAACATCAAATGTAGAAGTGACATAAATAATTTAAGTAAAGAACTCGACATTGAAATAGCAGCAGTAGAATTGAAGTTAGATAACTCAAACATAGTAGTATTATCCACCTACCGATCCCCATTAGGTGATATAAGTAACTTCTTAGCCATTCTAGACCACATTTTAGACAAAATTAATTCAGAGAAAAAAGACGTAGTTATAACAGGCGATCTTAACATAAATACGGCAACAAAATCAAAGGAGAGTGAAGCACTAATAAACTTATGCGCAGCATATAATCTTAAACTCACAATAAAAGAACCGACTAGAATAGACTCTCGATTCAATACAGCGAAGACAATCGACAACATAGCTACAAATCTTCCCAATTATATGTTCACTACAGAGGTGACTGAAAATAACCTATCAGACCACACTGCTCAAATTATTTCTATAAAACTAAAATCAAAGTTCAACCCTCCAAGCAAGACCATTAACATAAGAAAACTAAATAAGGAAAATACTGATAATTTTAAAAACATGCTTGAAAATACATCTTGGGAGGAAATGTATAAACTGAATGATCCAAATGAAAAATACAACAAAATGGCATCAATCCTCAGTAAAAATTTTGAACTATGTTTCCCGGAAAAATCTGTGAAAATAAACCATAAATTTATAAAGCAAGAATGGATTTCGCCGGGAATAAAAAATTCAGCAAAGAACCTAAAATGTCTCTATCAGTTACAACTTCACTACAAAACAGAAACATTACAAGCAAAATACAAACTCTATAAAAAAATTTACAAAAAAACTATAAAAGCAGCTAAAAGAATGGAAATAAACAAAAAAATAAAGGAGAAATCAGGTTCTGATAGAGCAAAAACCATATGGGAGATAGTAAAAAAACACACGAATAAGTCAAAAATTCAACAAAGCAAAAACATTGTTATAAATCATGAAAACCAGACCATCGAGGATCCTATGATAATTGCTAATACTTTAAACAAAGACTTTGCTAACATAGCCCAAAAACTTAATGTAACTTCATCTCAAAATTCTTTTTATAATCATCTTACCAAAGCTATGAAACCTGTAAATTCATTTTTCATAGACAGTACATGTGAAAAAGAAATAATTCAAATAACATCAAAGCTAAAAAACAAAAGGTCAGCTGGGATAGACAACCTACCAACTTGTATATTAAAGAAAATTGTTACGGCTATCTCTCTACCACTAGCGCATATATTTAATGACTGCATTGAAAAGGGCACCTTTCCAGACAAACTAAAAATAGGTAAAGTTATACCGCTATATAAAAAAGGGGATAGAAATCGGTCAGAAAACTATCGCCCGATATCACTTTTACCAAGTATATCGAAAATTTTTGAAAAACTTATACATACTAGACTATCATCATACCTTGAGAGAGAAAAACTACTCACAAATAACCAAAGTGGATTTCGGAAAAATAAATCGACAACAAATACCATAGATAACTTCATTCAAAACACAATTAAGGGACTGGAACATGGAGAACAAACTATTGGTGTTTTCTGCGACCTAACAAAGGCATTTGACAGTATTGACCACAAAATTCTATTAAATAAGCTTGAATATTACGGAGTTAGAGGACCTGCCCTAGATCTGCTAAAATCATACATGCAAGATAGGGTGCAACAGGTAGAAATTACACATATGAATAAAAACAGACAAGAAATAAAATATCTATCAAATTCCGAGACTATAAAAAATGGTGTTCCACAAGGTTCAATCCTAGGTCCACTGTTATTTATAGTCTACATAAATGACCTTCCCGACACAATCACAGCTTCAGAAATCTATGCAGACGACACAAATATAACAATAACAGGCAAAACTAAACTAAATCTTGAAGAAAATGCAAAAAATGTTCTCTCAAATGCAACAAAATGGTTTAACGACAATCGTTTGCTTATTCAAGATGAAAAAACTAACTTTATGCATTTTAAATTAAAAAATGATATAAATGAAACTCCAGTTAAAATTGTATTGTCTAATGAAAACAAAACTAGTAATCTAAGGGGTGTTGATAAAACTAAATTTTTGGGAATCACTATCGATAAAAACCTAAATTGGAAAAGCCACTGCTCCAAATTGCTAAGTAAACTCCACTCAGCATACTTCTCCTTAAAGACTATTGTAAATTTGACAAACACTAAAACGGCGAAACTAGTTTATTATGCAAATATTGAATCGCATATACGGTACGGTATACAGTTCTGGGGCAACTCAACTGATGCCCCTAAAATATTTATACTTCAACGAAAATCAATCAGAGCTCTTTTTGGACTAAAATATAAAAATAACACTTTCATAAAACCAGATTGCAAACAACATTTCAAAAAACATAAAATTTTAACAGTACCCTGCCTTTACATTCTAGAGTCGATACTTGCTATTAGATCCCAAGAAAACTTAACACAAAATAATAGTGACATACATGACCACAACACCCGACAGAAAAATAACATTCATATAGATTGGCACAGGTCAACGTGTACCCAAAAAAATTCCATGTTTTTCAAAACAAAACTATTTAATGCATTACCTAAAAATATAAGAGAAATTAAAAAATACTCACAATTTAAGAAACAACTGAAAGAACTATTAATAAGTAAAATATATTATTCGATTGACGAATTCCTCAGTGACAAATTTTAATTATTTAATTGTATAATAACATGTTCAACTTAAGTATATTCTAGTACCTATATCAATATCATAATCATAATATTTACCTAAATGTGTTATATTATAGTTGTAGCATATCTATAGATATTAATTTATTTTAATTTCAATGCTATTTAATTATAATATGCTAGGTTACTAGATTTAGTTCGATGTAACCTTTCCGTATACCCCGTTAAATGGTGTCAACCATAGGGGTCTTTTCAATGTACCTCTTTAAAATGTACTTTTGATTTTGGAAATAAACTGAACTGAACTGAACTGAACTTAATTTGCATGTGATCAAGGCAAGGCATACTTTTCGATACAGGTAAACAAAATTTGACACATATTTTTAAATAGTTTACAATTTGAATTATGTCAATAACTATTTATTAAAGGCTAGAAAGTTCAAATTTCTGAAAAATTGTTGGATCTGATGACAATTTATATTTGTGACTTGATCGGACGAACGTTTTATTTTCACTTTTCAATCAGATGGTTTTTCCTCACTAAAAAGTATCTCCATCTCTCTGGGCCATCCCCATTCTGGACAGGCCTTCCCACAAGTATCAGTCTCCCTTGGCCTTGGTTACCCTTCCCATTAACTCCCTTTATCCTGATTCCAACCAGGGTGTGGGTTAGTCCCACCAGCACAAGGGCTGTGCAGGACTTATTGAACAGGGCAGCCATGCCTGGCATTTCCTCATAGAATCATGATATGTTTCATCTTTAAATCCAAACTTCCTTTGAAACAAAATTTGTATTTAAGGTGAAGTGTATTTATCTGACAACGTTGTCGAGTTGCCTTTGTTTTTTTTTGTTTTTTTTCTATGGCATTACAGGACTGGTAGTCTTACTGCCGCCTCAACAACTCTACTCCTTTGACGATGCGCCATTATATCGGAGGTGAAGTTGGTTGAGGATTCGTAACTGGGGATGTCAAGCGAGTGAGTCGTTGGCTCCCTGCGCTCTGCTGGTTTTAACGTCCCATCCCAAGGACGGTGTAACGCCCGTCGAGAGACTGATAACAGGTGGAGGGGTGTCGTTACACTAACCCCCAACCACCCCAGTCTCTCTGGCAGTCTGAGTTGCCTTTAAAGAACTTTAATCTAATCTACCATCCAAACTACCTGATGCTGAGTAACTGCTGCTCGAGTAGCACCGCCTGCCACTCCCACAAGCGCCTTCATGGCCGTTGACAGGCACAGCATGTGAGTTGAGAATCCCATGAAGTATGGTAACAACAGCTCGATAAACATTGCTGCATCATTCAAGCAGTCGGCAAATAACCTCCACTTCTTGCAATCAGAGTCAAACTGTGATCTGAAAATGTAAAATAATACTTTGTAAAGAGGGGAGGAGTTGAGAGCAGTGATAACAGGAAGATTGTGGTAGGACACAGAGATGGAGAGACATGGTGAAGGGCAACAAATGGAACAAAGAGAAAAGGATGTGGGAGAGTGGGATGTCAGGACTGGCCAGCCAGCCGACGTAAAAAATTCCAACTAGAGAATCTATTTGAAATCTGACTGATTGATTCTAACTAGGGTGTATTTTCCCTCTAGGCAATGTTGAATCCTTGTTAACATGGCCAGAAGAGGTAGTTTCAGTTATAATTTCCATTTTTACAAAGGGTTGTTTGTAGAACTTGTAAGTTGTAATGCACAAAGTATTGATCCTTTTAAGCATTTACGCTTCATTAGGGCATGCTGACCCATACTAGAGCATTAATTAATGCAAAAGTGTAGAGAATATTGGATGAAGTTAGTAGTTACCCCTTCCACCATGCAAATACAATCCTCCCGACCATCCCCGTTCCATCCTTAAGTATCCAGGTGATGGCAGCACCAAAAGCTGTTGCTGTTGTATCTCCAACGCCAACGCCTTTCATAATCGCTTGTGTTGTCAGGGTTCCTGTTATCGTACTGAAGAATGCCTACAAATAAACATTATCAAAATTAATTTAAGAATTAAATCAAGTGAGTGGTTTTGCATGGACATTGAGACTGGGTTTTTCTCTTATTTACAAGTTTTCAGCCCAATCGGAAGTTAATGTACCTATAAACTTATTGGCATTTAAATAGAATGTCAGAAGAGATTTTATCGTCATTTAATTTCCAGTGCAACTTAATCTGATTTTCTTTCTTTATGGATTCACAGTATATGTATGACTATTCTCAGTTTCAATGAAGATCAGGTACCTAATTTTATTTTGATCAAGTGGATAGTATTTCAATTCACTATGGATTTATATTATTATATTTTATTTTCTGTGCGTTACGATATTCCGGTTGGAGATGTTGCTGTTGCGCGTTTTGGTGCTCACACAGAGCGTTTTCCTATTTAAATGTATCAGAAGACAAATGTTTTTAATGCACTCCAGCTAGGTAGGATCTAACTACCTACTAAACATAAACCAAGTCAGGTTAATGTGGTACAAGTACCACAACCATTTGATCGCTTCTTGTAGGCTCTACCTTTAGATAAGTACTAACTCCCCGCAGTCATATTGTAGGTAGATGGGATATTTTTTTATTACGAAACGGCAGCGAAGTGATAATGAAGGTTGTGTAGACCAATTAGGTACTTAAATAACTAGGTAGTTATCAAGTTGGTAGTTACTTAATTTACACATCCTTTTCAATGTAAAAGGTAGGTTATTTACCAGGACTTAAAAACTGTTGGTTATGAGTAATTTTTGTATTGACAGCATTATTAAAGTGTTGGTGAGCTTACCTGTATTGTATCCCATACTTGGTAATGTAAATAATCATCGCTTACACTTCCCGGGTAACCATGGGGTAAAAAAACTTCGCGGCAGAAACTTTTAATGTGTTCATAGACCGAAAGAGTGTAAACCCGTCGTAAATCAACTCTTGACAAAACGTCATTTCTGTCCACATACACATCATATTTGCCATCTCCATATTTTTCTCGATACACAATATTAACCTGATCTTTCGGCATTCTTTATTCAGGTTACCTATCCCAGTGCAATGAACATTATTGTAATTAATATTTCCATTGACTAGTAGGTAGTAGTTACAAATTTATGTGACATGTCAAATATAGTGAGGTTATGTGTGAACCTCGTAATAGGCTAATAATTCATGTCGAGGATCATTTTATCAGCTGTAAACTATTATACAGTATTACTAAACGTTCCTTACGATGGTTAGATACTTAAATTCGAATGCAATGAAAATTTTAATTGAAAACACGAAAGAAAATTCCACTTCAAGGAACAGCTGTATGGAAGATAAGTTCGCGTGGCTTCTGACTGGCTGTCCGGCGGGTTGAGGGGAAAGGGAGGAAAGGGGAGTAGCCGAGCCGAGCCGACCGACCTTGCTTGCTTGCTTGCTCGCGGTTTGGGGGGAGTGGTTACACGTTATTTCAATCACAGGTTGACATCGGCTACCGGCAGAGTAGGCATTTATATAATTTGCACATATTATGCTCTTTATTCTACTATTATTTGACTATCTTGTAACATTTTTATTTTAGAGTCTCCAGATTCGAAGCGGATCAATTTCGCAGCGAAAGCGTCCAACGATCGAGTGACAAACACACACACGCCAGTGCCATTCAGGTCCTTCACAATTTATAACTGAAAAGTCAAGATTTTTCATGCGTGGCAGTCATGCCGTTGTGATAACGATTATCGCTAAAAGTACACGACATATGTTTTAAAAAGTCCTATGCATTTTGTTGACGCCACGTAACCTAGCCAGCAATTAGTCGTTTTTATGGTTATCTCGCCTCCTTTTCCACAAGAATCATGATTGTCAGGAACAGGCTTTGCTCTGCTATATATTTAGTTCTATTGGAATTGCTCTTTATATTTGGGGAATCTATTGCGGGCGATGTAATCTATGCAATAAATGCCGGTGGTGATACCCATGTGGATAGCTTTGGAATAAGATATGAACGTGACCCTTTGCAAGGAAAGATTGGAACATCTTCCGACTATGGAAAGCAGCTTCTCATAGGCCGCGTTCAGCCACAGGATCAGATATTGTATCATGTAAGTGCTAAGTCCTACCAACCAAGTTGTCACGTTTCTAGGTTAAATGTTTGTAATATTTAATTGCTTTCTAATTGCAGACGGAGCGATACCATCATAGCACATTTGGCTATGACATTCCTATCAGTGAAGATGGATCATATGTAATGATCTTGAAATTCTGTGAAGTGTACTTTAATGCCCCCAACATGAAAGTAAGTATGCACCTTTCTCCCTAAGGGGTAACTAGGTACATGTTAAGAGTTGTTTCTTGTTCTTTTCTCTTACATTTCTGTTTGTTACCAGGTATTTGATATTGTGTTGAACGGTGACCACACAATTGTGCCGGACTTGGACATTTTTGATCGTGTGGGCCGAGGCATTGCACATGACGAGTATATCTCATTCAGTGTGAGTCGAGGAAAGCTGCTCTACAATGAAGAGGAGTCTGACATCCGAGGTGGAAAGATTCGTGTGGAGTTCATCAAGGGATATCGAGATAATCCTAAAATTAATGCGATCTGCGTCATGAAGGGAAAAATAGATGGTATAACATGCTAACAATATTATTTCCGTGTTCTGAAAAATCTTATTTGCAAATTGCAATAGTATGATTCATGATAATCACAACAACAATGTTCTAATTGACAACTATGTCCGTTGTCAACTTGTATCCAGAACCTGTGTAAGATTCAAATCTGCCATCCTTGGTGGGGCTGCTGTGGCCACTACCTAACCCTCCATCATTCATCTTTCAAGATTGCAGTGGAAATTATGTCAAAATCTTGTCTCCCAAATCCATAGTGTTTCATTATCACATAATAAATACCTACATTCAAAATGCATTGTTTGGAATTTGAAGTGAAATTAGACTCTGTATCAATAATACACAACACATGACACAACACGACCAATATGTTGTGTCATGTTGTGTTGTGTAGAATGACTGTGCATGTTCTGCAATTGTTCAAAAACTTGATATGTTCTATCTATGACTAACTCTAGTTGCACAAAGTTGCATTCATTTATCACAATGACACAGTGAGGGGGTCGATAGTACTTGAAATTGTTATTTTTACACACATAAACACAACATATTTTTTCTTTGTTGTCTTTCCTTGTTGAAAAGGTCTAGTGGGACACTCAATCTAAATTGTACTACAAATATGTTAAGTTTGCTGTACATTTGTGTTACAGAAGTACCACGACTTGCCCCAATGCCAAGCGACCCCGATCCAGAAGAGTTCCGTGAAGACGTTGAAGACAAGCGATCAGACGCATTGAATCGAAGACCGAGTGGGCCTCGAACTCCAGATCCATATTCCATTGATGATACTTCCATCATGTTGCCTGTGTTTGTAGCAATTGGAGCATTCATACCGTTGCTGTTCTGCCTTTGCAAACTCTGATTTCCTATCCAGTTGTCTGGCGTGATATCCACTTCTATGCAAGGAAACTAGATATTTGTCAAAGAGACTTGTTTGTCTCAATTTTATTCAATTTATTTGTTTGTTGCGTCCAATACGCACTTGAGGCAAAACATTTTTAATTGAAAAGTCAATCCTTTGAGCCAAGGTAATTTGTGTCTGTTTGTGTGACACGATTTACATTCTTTGCTCGGGTATGCTGCGCATTTGGCAGCCGATAGAATGTGATTGCTTTTGCAGTTGAAAGTAATGCCCAGAAATGCTGTTTATGTACATGATTTTTAGATCTTCCAATGGCACCATCTTCTTGATCAAGTAATACTTATTGAACCAATGTTATTTTGTGCATCTTCCATTTAGGTACAATATGATTTGCATTGATCATAGTTGCTCATGTAACATTTGCATTGTCATTAGTCAACAACCAAATGCAGATACTACTTATGGCAATCCTCTTGAACCTGATCAAGCCAAGTTTGTAGATACAAACATTGTTTGCAAATAATATCTTGCAAATGCTTGGCATTCTTAAAGACTCATGACATTTTATCTTAGCTTCAAAAGTACCTAGGTAGCATTTGTTTTACTGTTTCAAAAGTGTGTGAAGAGGTTTATTTTTGTTTGTAAAAGACCAAAACTTCGTAATAATTGTGTGGTTAAAAATATCTGATATGTTGACAATTTCAGTACTTAATGCAGTTTGCAAATTGTATTATGTATAGTACCTCTATGCAATAGTTCTCATTGTCATGTTTTAACGTAATGCCATGATCCATCCATGTACGGTACTTAAAGTGTCTGAATTGACACTTTATTTTTGCAATATAGTTTTTAGTTACATGGTACTTAATAAATGTTGGATTATTTGAGCTGTTTTACATCTGAAACTTTTATTGTGGGTTTCTCCTTGTCATATGCAATTGTTCCCAGTAATCGAACATCTTGAAATAACATCCCATGAAGTTGAGGACTGGTTGCTCTTTAACGTGCATTATTGAGCTTAAAAACTTTCACTTTTTATGCACAGTTCAACAAAATTAACACAACTGAACTCATATTTACGAGAGATAACGTCTCTAATAAGTACTCATTATTGTTTGCTACTAAAGCATTTAATGTACTTTTGACATACTTACCAAACGTTGTAATTACTATGTATAGTCGGTCGATTCTCGCTATACCTATTTGCCAGGTTTCCATTGATTTCCACTCAGAATTTGCACAGCCAAGGTAACTTGGCTAAAAATGAGCGAGTGTCTGTTAGCAGGTTGTAAATTTAGAAATGCCACATGTATCTAGTCAGGGGCTGGAAGAGCGATTTTTGCTTAGCTGTGCATTGATGCCAAGGGTTAAGATTTACAGATCATAAAACACGGCTGGGAGCTTGTTAGTAAATGTCGCCATTGACTTTGAGCCATTGACAATGGATGTCACTGGAAATGGCGTTTGCCGATGTATAGGTATAGCGAAAATCGACGGACTATACTGCTGTTTGGGGTAATGTTATCAGACCATGAGTTGGAAACGAGGACAGTGAGAGAACATTGAATGTTTTATTATAGACAAGACGTGAAGGAGAAATATAGTCGATCGATTGTTGAAAATAGGAACTCCATTATTAGATTAGAAAACAGATACAGTTCTACAAATGGTGACAGAAGTGGGATTTTCTGAGTATGGTTGATGTATGAATTTAACCACTTTATAATATTTCAGCTCAGTAGGTAGTACCTACCTAAGTAGCTTTTGTATTTTCAGCCTGGGGAAGAAGATGACAAAACGTTGATAGACTTGAAACCTTTTTTTACAAACGGTGACATAAGTGGGATTAATTTTCAATGAGTAAATTTATGAAGGCAAATACCAATGGCAGTGTCGAAAGAGTCTTTGTAGTATTTAAAAAATATAATTCTATGAGTGCCGATGCATTGACACAGGTAGTTCTGAGTTCATTCACTCACGATCTACACTGACTTGGTGTCTGGTGATTATCAATCATGCACTCAATCTCATCTGGATTCTAGATCATTACGCTCATAAATTGTCTTGATTTTTTTAACTGCCAATGTTTTTTATTCGGAAAAATAGTTTTAAAATATCTAAATCATGACTAGGTAGTAGGTAGGTACCTGATTGCCAAGCATAAATGCGCAACAACATTATTGCAATATACATTTAATTTATTGATAGTTAAGTACATCAAATCGTCAAATGAGCGACATTTTCTTTCATCAATTCACAGCCTTTAAGCTTTGATTCGTGACACAGACCTCGTGGTCTGCGTGTAGTCACGTTACACTAATGGACACCACCACATAAGTATAATTGTTAGTATTAATACAATAGGTAATAATTAATGGTACATTAATGATTATTTTTATAGAAGCATTAGATTAAAAGCAGAGTCGCATATTGTCTCCTGAATCATCGTTTAGACAACACAAATGTATACCAATATGGTGGCAAGGAGGGATTCACGGCAGATTCACGGCCAATGGACGTTTGGCAAAACTTCTAACAATAGTTTTGCGAACTCACTTATGTACAAAACAAACATTCATTAGTAATTATAATTACTTGAACATAATAGTGTGCACGGACTTAGCGTAATCGTTGTCGTGTTGATTATAATGGCACCACAACGTAGACATTGTTTAAAAAAAATTACATTGATGCCATTACAATTGACAATGAAGTATGATTCAGTATTAAAGTGGTCCCACTGCTCCAGCCATGGTGCTTAGAATTCGCCGTAATTCATACAAATCTCTGATGAAATAATACCTCAAACAACATCATTAAACAATGATATCTTACCGTGTGCTGCAATTCTATGTTTTTAATTGAAGTTCCAATTAAACTATCCCAAAATAATTCATATTTGTAGTGCAATGTTGCCAGATTTATGGTCAATTTCACACATTGTACACATTTTCTTTCTTATTTGGCCCGTGACCCCATATTTTCAAACGGCAGTCTTATTCTAAAAATTATTATCTTTAATTTGAGACTATTTTCAATAATTTGTAATTCCTCTTGTGGTTTTAGGAGCAATTTAAGGCCAATTTTCCGGTACGATTTCATGTCTCCCTGTGTTATCTTATGGGGGAAAAGATGATCTTCAATCAAGAATATCTAATTATTTCATACCGTAAGGGGCAAATATTTTTTGCTAGTTGTACGTAATATGGTTTCATTAATCTTTGGTGTGAATTACAGCAAATTCTCATTCCTATGCCGTAACCCTGGAACCCCCTTAAGCACGAACATACTATAAGAGAATATATTATGCGTACACCTCTACCCAATTGACATAGACAGGACGAGTTAGTGTTGGACAATAATCATGATTCTAACAGCAAACATACTTTACTCAGCTATGATGAATGATGATTACCTCACATGTACCATCTTGGGGCTAAGTCAACACTATGCGTCGCTTACGCGCTTTCCTCTCCAGGACGACCACTACGTCATGGGAACAATTCAGTTTCAAATGGAATTCATTCATTTTTGTAGGTATATCCTTTATCCAACAAACACCATGAGGTTTTAAGGCGTAAAATATATTGTGTGGGAATGAGTTCTGTACCTCAGAGGTAGAAGGCCGGATTTTCTCGATTTTGCGTGCACACTTTTGGAATAATGTAATCAAGCTCTAATTGCCATTTTACAGATGTCAACAAATATAATTTTATTCATATAAAAGCATTTCGGACAAATTTGTGGAAAATTATTTCCACAACGATATCTGAAAGGTTTTATGAATACTACTTTTTGTGAAAATATAAGTATTCTCTTACACAATGACTTTAATCACCATTACAAATATCATTGGATGAAGGCAGAAATACTGGTTTATGAGCTTACCTGAATATGTAATGGACTTCTGACCTTTTACCTCTGAGGTATGGAGTTACCTAATCAGACTGTTCGCTTGTATGATAAATAGTTAATCGAAAGTAACTGATAGATCAATTAAAGGGAAACTCAGGAACATTTGCATTGTTCATTCAAAGTTATTTGACTTCATTGTCAGTCCATGTCATCATTTAGTATAAAACAGTCCGAGCTCAACACAGCAATATGAAGAACAAACGTGAATCGCAAACGTGTGTGAGATGACATTGTGGAAATCATTAGCGGGGCTTGTTCTTCCTGGAGAATATTGTATCTTTGTCCTTGTCTGTTCGGCGACGTCAGCGTCGTCTACTTCTAGTCTTCTTCTCATGGTCGCGACGGCGGACGACGGCGAAGTGTGTCGGGAAGGTGTTGGTCTTCTTGTTACCGCGCTCCAGCGATCCCGTCATGCGTCGTCAGCGTCGTCTACTTCTTCTCATGGTCGCGACGGCGGACGACGGCGAAGTGTGTCATCTGGAATGTGTTGGTCTTCTTGTTACCGCGCTCCAACGATCCCGTCATGCGTCGTCAACGTCGTCTACTTCTTCTCATGGTCGCGACGGCGGACGACGGCGAAGTGTGTCATCTGGAAGGTGTTGGTCTTCTTGTTACCGCGCTCCAACGATCCCGTCATGCTGTAGCCCATGTTGAAGTCGGCCATGCTGACTTGGGACGTCAGTGTTAGCTGTAGACAGATATGACCTTCAGTATACAGTTTTTGTTTTTGTTAGCAACAGCAACTGCAACTAAGCTACTTTTAGAATCGATTGATGATATTTTAGTTATGAAGAAAATATGAATATTTCAATTTTTAGTGTCTGACTAACTTTTGTAGCAGAAGATAAGCTTTAAATTCCTGCCAAAGTCTTAAATGTCGACGTCGCCTATCTGACTTGGAAGAGTTTGGATGTGAAAAGTTGTTTTCGATCAATTTCTCTCAGCGCACATGGCACTGGCTCCGTAAGTCGACGTTAGTCCGTGAAATCTGCTCCTGTTCTTCGTGAGAACCGATATCGAGACAAAGCCTGTTCCCTTATCCCTCATTGGCTGCCAGCCAACCCTGGATGTACTGCCACTGCCACCCAGATATATGTTCCGAAACCGAGTATAGCTGGCCCAGCTGTGACAAGTCTTGCTGGGTTTCAGAGATAAGGGGCCGATTTCCAGCAGCTTTCCCACTCAAACACTGTCTTATCATTTGTTTACTTTAAACCATCCAGAACAACTTTGCTGTCAATTTAGATAGGACCTATGAGAGCGAATAGAGGACCTGTGATCTTTTATCCTTCCTCGTATTTCTCCAAGATAAAGGCTGCCTTTGTTACTAGAGCCGAATTATCGCGATAAATCCCGTGAGAATTGTCAAAGGAAACTCTTGGCAAGTGGTGTGGGATAAGAAACACTACAGATCATACTGCCAAGTTAGTCTGAAGGATCAGTAGATGGTACGACAAAGTTAGTCTGAAAGATCAGTAGATGGTACGACAAAGTTAGTCTGAAAGATCAGTAGATGGTACGACAAAGCGAGGATAAAAAAATCAGTAGTTGGTACGACAAAGCGAGTCTAAAGATTCAGTAGATGGTACGACAAGTCAATCTGAAGGATCAGTAGATGGTACGACAAGTCAATCTGAACAATCAGTAGATGGTACGACAAGTCAATCTGAAGGATCAGTAGATGGTACGACAAGTCAATCTGAAGGATCAGTAGATGGTACGACAAGTCAATCTGAACAATAAGTAGATGGTACGACAAGTCAATCTGAAGGATCAGTAGATGGTGCGACAAGTCAATCTGAACAATCAGTAGATGGTACGACAAGTCAATCTGAAGGATCAGTAGATGGTACGACAAGTCAATCTGAACAATCAGTAGATGGTACGACAAGTCAATCTGAAGGATCAGTAGATGGTACGACAAGTCAATCTGAACAATCAGTAGATGGTACGACAAAGTCAGTCTGAAGGATCGCTAGAGCTTGCACTACAACATCAGTCTTAAGACAGTAATTTGATCAAAAAATGTATTGGTCTGATAAAAGATTACATGAAGTCGAAAAGGGAAGAAAAACTGATTCTGGAATTGATATCCCATCTTTCATTAGCGTTGAATTTGCGGCTGCAATCCAATAATCCCGATGAAAAACGACGTCTGGTTTGTGTTTTCTTCTCAATGAATAGGGGCATTAACTTGCTCCTGTGGCGCCTGCGGGAGGGTGAAACACCCCCCCACGTCCCGCGAGAGTTTCCATCTCCCCTCCCACACTCCCGCGGGCTAAGACCCAATTCAACCCTTAACAATGGAAGATGGTCACGCATTCAATGCGAGGCATTCGATCAAGCGCGAGTGGAATCCTGGAATCTCGAGACTCAAGACAAATAGACTCGACTGGAGTCGGGAAGGGTCGGGAAGAGACGGGACTCCAAGCTCGATCGTTGAATTCATAGCTTGCAAGAATTCATTATTTACATTTTAGAAGGGGTTTTCAGAAAGAACAAAATCAAATACCACGAGCATTGCTTTGATCAGACTCGCACAGCATGCTCCTCTGGAGTAATTCATTATCCATTCACACAATAAGCAGTACACAATACACAATAACCTACCTTCCCACATCCACAATTACGATGGCATTGCTACTACTTTCGATTATGTAGTATACCATGATGGTAGTTTTACTAATATAAAACAAAGTCCGGCAATGCGAATAGATTCGCAATTGAACTACATAATCCTTCGCCCCTTTCACTCGGTTACGTAAAAGTTTAGATTGCGGATATGGATTTGTCACATGGTCTGCTTGTCAAATAAATTCTTCTAGTATTTAGTATTTACCGAATTGTGAGGGCTGTCATACCGTAACGTAACGTACACTCGCGTCAACTGAGCTTTTCTCACCTTGAAGTCAGGTTCTGCAGAGCTTCTCTTGAAGGAGCCGACAATGAACAAACTGCCTGTGTCGGTGTCGACCATCCGCGCGTGCGCCGTGTACCTGCAACCACGTGATAAGTCAGCGAGTGTCGGAGGTGTTGGAGTGGAAACGAGTCTGTCACATACAGGACTGCATCAATTCACCACAAGAGTGTGCTGAACATCCTATGCCGGGAACACAATGCATGCTCAAGTGTTACGTGAATGGATCGTTCGTTCCGTTTTGAGACATCATGAAACTAGAGACTTTTGATGTAAGAAGTGACGAATGTACCGGCTTTATTCTTCCCCACCATCTTACATCGATATCGAATACCACAATCCATAATACGCGTTGGAACAGTATGATTGAATCAAATCGAATTCAAAGCAGAGAAAAGGTATTTTTAGAACTTTTTCCTATCGTCTTTCCCCTCCCCATCCCTCATCCAAGACCCGTTCAGTCGGCAAGTCAAAGCATCCCTTCGTTCGACCATTATTAGATTTTCCTTTCTGTGTCGTCGTCGGTTTTTCACGTCGTTAAAACACCATCATCAGTTCTGTTTGACCGGCTGAGCATCGTAGCTGGAAAACCAGGGGACACGCCGCGTTTATTTCCCTCCGGACTCCGGAACTCGAACTTGAAACTGATACTAATGTACCTGGAGCTCAAGACTCCAGTGTTTCGGAGAACCCAATAGTTATCTGAACCTCCACGGAATAGGACTGTGGGAAATCAACTGAATATTATATCTTTTAGACGCAAAGAGGCAGCACGGGTGTATCAGTACTTCTTTCTTTTACTTCAGGAACTGTCCTGTGGACCAGCAATTTTCACAAAATATCATCTTCTTTATGAGTGACCGTAAATATTTGAAGAAGTTTCAGCTTCAGTTTGATCTTAGCACATTGAAACATTCTAAAGTCCATATCACACCATACGAATTTCAATCATATATAAGCCAATCAGATTATATAGTTTTCCTCAAAATGCTATTTCATTAGCTAGAAATTGAAATTGTCCAATTTGAATTGTACATTGTGATATGGTCTTCAGCAAACAATGAGATATATCTAATGTTGTTATTTTCTAATTATCTTGTCAAAAATTAAACGTTTCAACACAAATCGTTTCGTTCTTCTCAATTTTAACTCATGATATTCAAAACTTTCATCAATACCAAAGATTATTTATTTGAAAGAAGAAGCACGCCGAGCACGCCATCTCTGCGGGCTCTCGAAGCAATATGACGACGTGGACATGTTGTGTTGCGGCAGCGAGTGTACTCATGTTGGTAAGCTGCTGGTCGTCATGGTAACGTGCGGGCCACGTGCGAGCGAGATGCGGGATCGTTCCCATGTGAGAGAGAGAGAGACGCCGAAATATGCCCGTACAAATAGAAGATCAGTCAGCTTTGCGTACCTGCTGCTATCTATAGAATACGAGTCGGAACCGTTCCAGTTCCAGGCTAAAAGTTTGATTCAATCGAAGTTGATATCTCTTCTCATTTTTCTACCGCTCTACACGCAGCGCAGACAATAAAAAGGATTCCGTAATATATTTTAAATAACTGTTATCGAAATATCTAATTTCGTAATGAAAAGCACGTATTTCTTACCATGAAATGTCAGTAACTAAGAACCATATTACTGTCTGAAAATTAAACTCATCTCTCCTTCTGAACAGCTAAGACAGAGAGAGATTATGACGTCATACCTCCTGGTGCCGGCGATCTCCGTCACGTGACATCGCGACGTGCTCCACCAAGTCGGCGTCAACGTCCAATAGGAAGACGAGGCTGAGCGAGCCCAACCCTCGTCCGGGAACAGCATCACCTGGAACAGAGCGTAGCGTCACATCGTAGAACAACCTGACTTAGAACACATCGTAGAACATTACAATATTTTATAGAAAAACCCTTAGAATAATGTTGTTAACAGACAGGTAACATGTTTACTGTGACAAAAAACTGAACGGAACATGTTCATTTGAGACATGAACTTAACTTTAAATGAAAGAAGAAAATTGACACAGAATACGAACAGTTAGCAATTGTTTCCTTTAAAGGTGGATATTTTCAGAGCTTTCATCCAGAATGGAAAAGTTAGAAACAAAAAACATTACAACAACGTGCTTGTCATCAGATTGTGTAATATGGAAACATCGTTTATTTCACATCAGTACTCTGTTCATATTTTTTGTCCTTGTTTTGCTTGCGTCATAATATTTGCTGGCGCCACCCGTGAAGCGCCGTCGTCAGCCGTCAAGCGTCATTGACAGCTGTCAAGTCCACGACGACGCCTTGTCACGGCGCCGCGGCGCTATTGCTGCCAGCCAAGTGAGGAAGGAAGTGAAGAAAGAAGCAATGAAGGAGGGGAAGATAATGGTGGTGACATCTTCGCCGTTTATAGGATTAATTAATGTGAAGTGCTGGCACTAAAGACACTGCGAGATTACGGCGTTGGTGTTTTATTGACTCAGAGTCAGAGTTCACCCGCCCGGAATCTCCACGCACCGGTCTTTGTCTGCATCTTCGTTGCCTAAAAAACATCCCCTCAGGTAATATTATATTCAATATTTTTTGTAACTTTTAGGAAATGGGAAATGTGAATAGATTAAAAACTCTGGTCGACAAAAACATCCCTTTTGTGTTGACGTCGCTTCTATGCGGGTTTCATACAAAACGTATTGATGTGGAAGAAATGCTCGGAGAAAATTGCAGAGTTCGAGAGAGAAGCAACAAAAGAAATAATTTATTGATAATTCGCAAAAAAAAGAACAATTTCAACGACAGTGCAACTTCAAAGAAGTTCGAAACTTCGTCTTGTTTCAAAATTCGCAGCCCATGAGGGGATAATATCTGAACCGGAAACTCGCTTGCAGAATGGAATAGATGAAGAGTGAACGAGAGGGCGAGGAGAGAGAAGGAGAGAGAGAGAAGTGAGCAGTGGAGCATGGAAACGATTTCCCTGCTTGGCGATTAGAGAAGAAGATTCTCTCGGAAAATTGCCCGCGGATTTTCAGAACCAGCTATTCCCTGCGCGGAAAACTGAAAAGATCGAAAAATAAACTCAATGAAATAACATAACTTGCAATCATAAGTCGCATCTACGTCAGGAAATGTGTCTTGGAAACTTGATGGATCAAGAAGCGACATCAGGCGGAAAGCTTCCAACTGCTGAACGAAAGTTCAACTGTCATGGCTCCAAAAGAGTTAGTGTTAATGTCGTAAGTCACGAGTCGTAAGTGGCAAGTTATGTGTCGTAACTCTTAACGACTGAGCTGACATCTTCAATGTACCCCCACCCTTGCCTCTTCCACCCAAGCCAAGCTTCTCTTAATGTGTTCAGTATACTCCAAGCTAAGCGGCCTACAAACTCGCAGTTCCTCCCAGGCTCTAGCCAAAATTACACGTTTTTTAAATCATTCCCTTTTATTGGTTCTCTAAGGGATTAAAAAAATCAAATTAAAAAGGCGTGCGCTTTTCTTCCTTGAATTCAGCTGTGTTATTTGATGTGAAGAACTTACTCCGCTGCACATCCGAAATGTCGATTATTGCTTAATCATCTTCATCTTAATTCGCAGCTTCTGAGCCCACGCTGCATGGTTATCGATTAAATTGATCGCCTGAACTCCCACTCCCCTCCTACTCCCATACAAAGTTCTTCGCTTACACGACTTAAGGGTAATTAGCCCCCTGCACTCGTGTACGCCGGGGTGCCTAGCCACAGAGGGAGCGCGGAGACTGCACTGGAAACTTGAGACAAGAAAAGAGTTCGCTAATCTAACTACCAGCATATTGTGACAACAGAACTACGTGAAGGAACTGCAGTGAACGAGTACTAATGGGATTATAGTTAGTTTGTACAAGGACCGCTATCATTAGACTAATTATATATAGTTGCTCGTTACGACAATTTCCATAGTTGCCATTGACAACTACATCAAACTCAAAGTATGACGGTGAAATACCTAAGTTGGGTCGAGAATAACTAAATTAAAACACATTTGACGAATTTAATATTTTCACGGATCGTCGCTAATAAAATAATAAATTTCCAGAGACGTACTAAATACATTTATTTTTTGAATCTAAACTAACCTTTATCGCAGCACAATAGAGAATACAACTTATGTTGGCAATTATTTAAGATAATTCTTTTTTATATTTTCTAATTCATATTATAATTGCCAACTGGGTTAATTGTAACTTCTGGTTGCACAAGCGCTAAGAAATTACAACGACCAAAATCTTGCGGAATGTGATTCCTGTCTTATTTAATGAACAGAAATCGACCCCCGCTGTGGAATGCTCTAATTGCATCTTAAACTCACTCAAGGGATGAATCGAGGGAAGGGGTGAGTGATGGGTGACATCCCGCTCCCGACGGGGTGCTAATGGCGCCCAACGTCTCCCGCATAAGACCTCACATCAGCGTGTTAGGTGACAGGTCGGCGTCACAAGGCGCCAAGTGTTCACTTAGGGGGGCGCCTCTTATTGGTTTATCTTCACAATAAGCTTTGGGGAATCATTGAGGGTATAGCAGATGCAAGCAAATCTGGTGTATCAACTTTGATTTAATGTTGTTACACTTTCTAAATGTTCAACAAATGAATTAAGAAACGGATGCAGATATCATCCGACTGAAAAGTGAAAATATCACTGAGAGTGAATAAAAAGTTAAACAAATTAAAAAGTTTATTTTTAAATGTTGCAGATTCTAATTTTTATTTAAAGTATTCAAAAGTAGCAGAAATCTACTAGATTGAGCATTTGACCCTTTAGTTAATAGCACATATTAATACGAAATATCATTATTACCTAGTGATAGTGTTTGCAATGGTAATGGTATCCATTTTGTCCGGGCTGGTAACATCAGACAAGTTGCAAGCGAGTAAGTAGAATGTGAGCCACTTGAGAGCATGAGAGCTTGTCATCTTTGTATCGGGAGACATAAAATCCGTGCAAGAGAACCGGTTCTCGTAAAACACGAGAAGAAGCAATATTTCCCCCACTCGAGGGAGACATTATATCACGTGACACAACTGCCGAACCCGAAGTGTGTCATGACGATCGGCGCAGAGCACGTGCGCAGTGAGACGCCATGTTGAACATTCACGTTGTGACGTCGCAATTAGTTTCTGTCCTCGCACTTGGTGACGCCGAAGAACCCTCATCTTTCATCGCGTCAGAGAGGCGTTGAGGTGAGGGGAGGAGGTCGCACACACAGCTCACAAGCGACGCGTCCTGGTGGAGGTGCCGGCTTCTGCAGATGCAGAGAAGCTCTGCTTTCTAATATTATGGAATGATATACTTTTATAAGCGGTTCTTTATTGTTTGTTGCCCGTTTATAATCCAGACCCTCTGTATTACAACACAGAGATACGAAAATTGAAAAAGAAGTGTAGACAGGCTTACTCCACGAGATTCACCAGTGACAAATTTAAAAATCTCAGCCGAGATCTCCTTGACCTTAAAAGCACTTCTCTCAATAATTACATGCATACATTATTGGAAGTGGATAAACCTGGAAACTGGAACCGTTTTCACAGGCACGTAAATTCAAAGAAAGGTGACAATAATTCAATACCAACCCTTCTTAAGAGTCCAGATGCCCAGAGTGCAACGACGGATGTTGAAAAAGCTAACTTACTAAACCTCACATACAGTAAGGTATTTAGTGCAAGTCCAATTTGGAGCTTAGCCAACTCTACATCCTTACCTCAAGCCATGTCCGCAAACAACCAGAACAGTTTCACAATTAACATCAGTGCCATAAAATCTGCTATACAACGCTTGAAAATAAACACGTCACCAGGCCCGGACGGGATAACTTCACAAATGTTGAAAATCGGAGGATCTGTTATTGCCCCTTATCTACATCGACTTTTCGTCATATCCATCAACAACTCTGAAGTCCCAGAAGATTGGAAAACGGCCACAGTACGACCCATCTACAAGAACGGCAGCCGTGATAATCCTGCTAATTACCGTCCAATTAGCAATACATCGATCGTCTGCAAGTTATTGGAGCGAATTATCACGGATTACATCCACGCCACCTGGAATGAGGAAAACTGGCTGTTTGACAATCAACACGGCTTTAGGAAAGGCTATTCGTGTGAATCGTCTCTTACGGTATTCACTCAAGAGCTAGCTGAGGCACTGGATCAAGGGGATCAAGTGGATGCAATCTTGATCGATTTCGCCAAGGCGTTTGATGTGGTACCACATAAACGCTTACTCGACAAGATCATGGGAATGAACCTGGATAACAAAGTGATACAGTGGATTCGTGAGTTCCTAACTAATAGAACCCAGCGAGTTCAAATAGGAGAAGCAACATCAGATCTAGCAAACGTCACATCCGGAGTCCCGCAAGGATCAGTTTTAGGTCCGACTCTCTTCACTGGATACATAAATGATATAGCTGACAATATGCAAACCAACATACGCCTCTTTGCTGATGATTGTATAGTATACTACACCATAAAGGGAACAGAAGATCAGCTGAAACTCCAGCAAGACATCGACAAAATCAACACTTGGGGTACTGTCAATGGTATGAAATTAAACACCAGCAAAACAACAGTAATCAGTTTCACCAGGAGAAGATCACCAATACCTACTACATATCATATCCAGGGAGACAGCCTCGTTAAATCATCAACATGTAAATATCTCGGAGTCACACTTTCATCAGATCTAAGCTGGAATAACCACATAGGTAGAGTTATCAGTAAGGCGAAGAGAAATTTGAGCTTCGTAATGAGGAACCTCCGTGGTAGCCATCGTCGCACCAAAGCCCACGCCTACAAGTGTCTCATCCGACCATTGCTCGAATACTGTTGTGGGGTATGGGATCCGTATACCTCGTGTAGGACCTATGACCTCGAAATTGTCCAGCGGCGAGCAGCGAGGCACGTCACGAACAACCTGCGGTGGTGGTCGACGGAGAATGGACGGCCACATGTCAGCGTGACCAAACTCCTGACAGAGCTGGGGTGGGAAACACTGGCAACGAGAAGAAGTAGGGTTGGTCTCCGCTGTCTTCTTAAAGCTTTAAGCAGGAAGCCAGCCTGGCAAGGCCTAGATGGGCTATGGTCATTCTCAACCAACATCACCCGGCATGACCATAGCCTCAAACTAAATCTAAGGCGATACAAGACGAACATCGGTCTGCACTCATTCCTGGGTAGAACTTGTCGGCTCTGGAACCGCTTGCCAGCGAAGAAGATGGAGTCCCTACCTGACGCTGCCCAATTGGAGAATATACTCTCCGATGAATTCCAGATCTGATTTCTTGAATATTGTCAATTGCATTGTAACAACACTTAAATGTATTTTATATATGTAATTCCATCTCCAGCCACCGGAAATTTATTTCCAAAGCTGTGTAAAATTAAATAAATAAAATAAATAAATAATTTTCTAATAAATACATTCAAATTCCATAGAACGTTTCACAATTCATTTTTTAAATTAACTCGATATATTGTTTAATTTGCCTCTGTCTAACTATTACGTCAACTCCTGATGAATCTTGCAGAAAGTAAGCGAAATATCGAGTTAAATAAATAAATAGTTTGTGAAACGTTCTATGGAATTTGAATTTATTTATTTTAAAAGCTCTGTGCAACGAGTTGATAAGCGGGCATTCGAATTACAAGCGAATAATATGGATGTGAAAGATACTGTGTAGACCAATTGGAAATGGAGAAAGACAATCTAATATAATGGGGGCCAATTCTTGAGATTCACGTTTTGAAACCATGTACGTTTTCATAGTTTAAAACGTAAAAAAGTTGAAGGCTAAGCAATAGTTGTCAACTTTCCAACTTTCCAAAAATGAAAACGTAAATGGTTTCAAAACGTGAAAACTCAAGAATTGGCCTCATGTGTCAAAGGAGCAGCGATAATCTTGTCTTTGAATTTCTTTGCAAACATGACAAAATATTTCAATACAACCATAACATTTCCGTAAAATGTCAATTACTCGTTCTTGAGAGATTTGTCTGAACATTGTAAAAGTACCTAAAATGTTGGTCCCGATAACCATGCAAATTTTTAAGTTAAAAAGTTTAATTTTTAAGTTTAATTTTAAGTTGACCGGTTCCATTTTTAATTTTCGACCAATCAGAGGATCACAGCTTTACGAGACCGCTGTTATGACATTCGTGTGTGTACCAAATTTCAGATCTATTGGTTAAACAGTTTGAGCAGGGCATTGCCCACAAAAACACAAAAAACAAACAGAGAAAGAGCCACGAGTGTCGAAATTGAAAATAATTGATACATCAAAATGGGTTCTTTTCTCCTGTAAGTTCAGAACACAAATTGCTTGTAATACTTCTGTTCGTAGATGAATAATGGCGTTGAATTGCGATCATGAGAAGATTTACGACCCGAATAACTACTTGATATTAACAAAGTTGCAGTGTTCTGTGGAGGTGCCGGTGCCGGTGAATGTGGAGGTGCCAGCTTGTAATGTTATCTCTCCCAGCCTGTGACGCAATTCAATCCCCTCCCTCTCCCCCGACCGCGACTGAATAAAAGAGCAGGGAGCGCAGCTATTATTTATTACCCAACTCATGTCCGCTAACAGGAGGAACCGAACTGACTACATGCGTATCTGCCTACAGTGCACCCGTTTGTTCGCAATGCAGGAGGGAAGTGGAGGTATTTGCAAACATCTCCACGCGAAGGCGAAAGAGTGATTTTAAATAATAACGACGCTTTCAAACGCTTAGTCTACTGTGCGGCTACTCTAAGAAATACTCTCTCACTATCGTATACACATAAGACTTTTGCAGGTACTTACACGGAGTGTCGAAATATGGGCCCCAATTACTTACTTTCTCCATTTATTATCAATTACCATTACTTTATTTATCAAATCTCAATTATTTAAATTCAGAATAAAACAAATGAAATTAACCTAATTATTAAGGGCGAATCATACCAAAAGTTTAACCTGGCTTCAATAAAAACTCACGTTATTTCTATACTCGCGTACATTTATATTTATTTTTCTATGAAAACGCTCAGTAACGCGTTGATAAGCGATTTAACCAATCAGCGGATTTCGACAAAAAAATGGGTCTCACACCCCAGAAGTGGTCTTAACATGTTTTCAAAATTTCAGCTCGATCGTACAAACTTTGCTACCTGTAAAGCGGGACGGACAGAAAACAAAAACAAAACAAAACAAAATATAAAAATCAGAGGTCCGTGCCAAAAGAGCGAAAAGGAGACGCTCGCTTCGCTCGCTCAAAGAGTTAAAAAATTTTTAAAGCAACTCTTACATAAAAGGGATGTTATTTTAATGTCTACCTTGTTTGAAACTTTTAGACGCGTAACAGCATCGTCTGATGGTTATTAGTCAAATTATAGTTCATCAGTTAGTTCTAGGTCTGTACGCTTCAGCTGACGAGCTAATGCCATGGCAACCATCAGCCTATCAGATTATCTGAAACTCCCTCTGTAGGATCGGGAACATTATGAATCGTGAATCCATTCACTCACGTAGAAGTTAGTGTTGGACTTGGAGCACTTATCCGTGAATTACGTTGAGCCAGAGTTGTGTATCGAGAGGAGCGGCAATTAATTCTGTTCCAGGGAGTTGGCTCACGGTTCCCACCGACACTATTGACTACCTCTGTTCACTAGAAACTTCATGAATATTCCCAGAACAATTCGTCTCTCAGCTCGAGAAACCTTTCTTCGAGGGGAATGGAGAGAGCAAAGATTGAATTCAATTTGCCGAGTAACTTTTACTCTCCCCCACGTCATGGTTGTTCAGTGTTTTCTTTCCACCGACAAATTAAAAGTTTGTTTCATTATATTCCCTTCGCCTACAAAAGATAGCAGCAACGTCAGTTTTTATAATCGAGCAACACGGTATATCGCTCATTTTGTTCGCTCTCGGGACTTCTCCATTTTGTATGCATATTTTAACTATTCAGCATTATGACGCAATAGCAGTGAGCTTTTGCTTTGCATAACTTTCACAACCGTAGAAAAATCAAGCGGAGTAACTCGTTTTAGAAACAGCGAAGAAGCTTTCTTTTGTCAGGAACGAGCTTTTCATGAAAAGGCGCAGTAATTTGAGAATTAGGAACATTCCCAAGAGACTTATGATGCAATTTCAAGTTGAATTAACCTGCGGCGTTCTCTCCGTCTCTCTCTCTTTTTCTGCGATCACGGCCTCTGTTGTCACATAAGGTGAGTCTAGCAGAAACATTCAGCCCACAAGGCACGTAATTTCGTCTAACAGAGCATCGCGTGGGCCCATCAATAAGCCAGATGTGACGTCACACGCGTGTCTGGCAGGCAGCCGGCAAAGCAGTATACATGGGACGGATAAAGTAGCCATTTTCAGGCTTAGTGCTTTTCGGAGCACGACGACGGTAATGACGATACCATTCGTGAATTAAAAGGAAACATTCTACAATCCTCCCATTAGTCCTGCAAATGTACAACAATGACGCATTTCACTGTCAGTGATAATGACGGATTTATTATCAATTGTTAAGCGAGCGTCTCCACTCGATTGCGGCACTGTCTCTGTTTCTTTTTCTTTTTGTTTGTTGTCCATTCAACCCTGGTTGCACCGTTTAACGTATCGATCTGAAAATTTGCACATACCTTCATCTTATATTAACTTGGACCTGCATAGTTTTTGAGAAAGATCCGTCCATAAATAAATAAAAAAAATGTTTTCCCATAAGATGCCAGGAGCTAGGAGGTTCCAGGAGCGTTGTGGCCGCTAGAAGCTCCCCAATTCAAAACAAGCTCGGAAGAAATCATCCATGAACTTTCTATTAATGTTTGAAAACGTATAATGATCTTTACGTTTAGTTTAGTTTAAGTTACCAATACGTGCGAAAGTTTAATTTTTCTTTTCCTTTATTGAAGAAGTAACCGAGGTATTTCGTACTTCTTTTTTGGTTCAAATCGTTGCACGTACCGGTGCTCGCTTATCAACGCGTTACACTGAGCGTGTTCCTACTTTGAAATGAATGTAAATATATTAAGAATATTATATTCCATTATTAACACAAATAGTGTAAAATGTAAGCCTAAACTCTGGATTTAGGTCAAACTAAGTAATATTTACGGCCAGCCGTAAAGCGTATTCCTTGAGGGGTTTAGGGTAATCTCGTCAACTAATGAGTGTATTAATATTGAAGACGTAAAGAGCCTGGACGATGACGTCGTCGTCCTGTACGAGGTAACACGGCATTGAGATCGCTCGCCGGGGCGCGATTAACACTGATTAGCAATCACGGCGCCGTGGAGGTGGAGGCGCCGGGTCGGCCCGGTGGACGTGGCGCCGAGAATGTGGGTCGCTTAATGAGTGATGTTGGAACACGTACAGGCGCCGGGGGACGGATAAAAGCTAATTGATAGCAGCGGGATTTATGGAATGTCCGCCATTAGAGTGACAGATCTACATTAATTATATACCTACTCGTTTTAGCCAGTGATGTAGTAATGAAATCGCTGGATTTGTCATCAATTTATTGCTCTGAAACTGATTTGGAGATTGTTTTTAAGGGTATTCGAGTGATACCACGTTTCTAGAAATATAAATCGCGAAATTCATGGTTTGCACGAGCGTCTTTTGTTTTACATCAACAATATAAAAAGTTATTTTCGGCCATATTGGTGATAGTTGTCAAGTCGATTTAAACTAATTATTATCGGTTACCTATAGTCGAAGATAGTTTGTAAATAAGTGGTTTTATACCTATAAGAACTTCTTCTGCTGCTACAAATGCACAGGTAAACCATATATCAAAATATACTGAAAAACAGATTGACAGCCGTTCTGACATGTATCACCAAGATGGCCGCGCAACAATGAGATGACGTCACGTGCAAAGCATGAATTGGCCAAACTATTGCTCATAACAGGAAGAAATTGTATTTTCCTCATTCTATAAGTGATTTTACAACCCTCTTGGTGTTTTTTACCTTCAATATATCCGTCCTCCTGATATTTTTTTAACAAAATATTGCTGTTGCATTCAAACAACTTCAGCTACCGCAATTATTACTCCCACAAATAAGTGATACGTGATGGAGCCACTTCTGGCAAGATGGCTACCATCAGGTCCACATATTAATTTGCTTGTTTTTACATTTCGTGTTTCCATAAAGCAGTGAAAAAACAAAAAACAAATGAAATTGATATTTAGCTATACATTTACTTTCTTGGCCATAACAAACAACTATATCAAATATTTGTATTTATATTTATGCAAATTTGCGCCCTTGATAGCCGCCATTTACCTAGTACCACAAAATCCACCAGAGGTCAGTTGTGTTCCTTATTTTCTCGAATAGAGACTTGCAAGTGGGCTCATTGTCTTCGTAATGTATAGGCGAAGAAAACGACTACGAGTTTTTGTCAATTACTTCATTTGTACCCTGGCCACAGGCAATACAAGATGAGGGGTTTCTCGATGAAAAATCCTACCGATTTAATTTTAGAAATATTGAAATACCAATTCCAAAAAAGCTCCTAGTCGTTCTTTTCGTATATGTATTATGCATAGTCATGCCAAGTTTAAGTTCTCTATGTTAAACGGTTATTCAGTTGGAGCTGTTCGTATAATTCGTATTTTACCCGTTTGGGTCGTCCCGGATAATATTTTGACTTTGCAGAATCAGGTGATTTCGCTTAATATCGATCTCTACTAACATCTTCGTACTAGATTTGCCCTAAACATTATGACATCATAACATTATGATGCGAAATTAAAATTATAATTCAAGATAGTTTTTATCTATGTATTGTGATCGCTGGTAGTTTTATGCATTTGCAACTGGAAATGTACGGTCGGTCGCCGATGGATGTTTAATAGGTGTCTTTACAGTCCTTGTCTTCCGTTGTAATAGAATATCTCAAACATGTTTCGTTTCGACTTTTCTGCTGCATTTTTCATTCTTGTGCAGTCTTACTATGCATTATTCATTCCTGTAAGTGGTGCAAGACGCAGCTGATCCTGTGATGGAGGCGCTGGTTTGATCTGCACCGTGCAACCCAGTTGAAAGGGGAAGGGGAAATAGATCATGTCAGTTCTTATTGATTCTTCCTTTCCGTCAGAGATGAAGAGAGATTTGAAATATCAAAATATCCGTAAACCATTTGATCTGTTCTCCGCTCTCTCAACTATTCCTCCCTCTGAACACGAGGCATTAGAAGAATGTTCCCGATCTACCACGGGCAACCGAGCCTGGAGGCGAGTAAATACCACACGCACAAGTATGGGAAAACATGTCACATGTTGCACGTTACCGTGGGTTCGTATCTCGGCTGGGTTTATGTCCGTGGCAAATCACAACACATTCATCTAGTGAAAACGTTGCGTAACACTCCTGTCTAAATAATTGTGCCTAAATATTGTTCAGAAATACCTCTGTCGTGATACTTGACTTATTATGAGGTCCACGGTTAATTTATCTAGAATCGCAAAACCATTGAATATTAAATCCTGCAAAACTGTTGAACAGGTGTGAAGGATTGTTGCAAACGGCAATGGAAGTAGCACTTTGCTGTTCTTCAGTGGCACTCAGTGACTCGGTCGATAAAGGAGTATTGGCAAATCGAATATCATTAAAATAATGTGCAGAGAGGATTTAAACGAATTTCAACACCTTTTTACATGTAAAATACGAGTATATGCATACGTATGGTATACATACCCATATACTTAGTTCACCGGTGATGCTCTCTAAGCTTACATATCTGATAATATGCAAGGTTTTCATATGATAAGAGATATTTATCTATGGAATAACATCGTCAAACATCAAACCATAGATCAAACGATACATAAAATTCGCGTTTCTCGCTAAACACATTCATTATGTACGTGGATAGCACTGATGAGTGATGACTGATGAGTGATGAGTGATGACTGATGAGTGATGACTGATGAGTGATGAGTGATGACTGATGAGTGAGGGTTTGCATTACTGAATGAGACCAATCTCAGTCATATGTTTTGATAAATGAGGGACAGGAAGCAAAAACAGCACAATTCGCTTAAATTCTCGCATGTTTATTCGAGAAAATAAGGAACACGACTAACCTCTGGTGAATTCTTTGGCTCTATCCATAATGGAGGATATAAAGGGTTTATTTATGTAAATAAATTATATAAAATTTGCTTTAGTTGTTTGTTATGGCTAAAAAGGAAACTTGTAACTAAATCTAAATTTCATGTGTTTCTCCTTTTCACTGCCCTATGGAAAGACAAACATTAAAATAAAAAGTGCATCTAAAAAGTTTCCTGCCAGAAGTGGCTCCATCACGTATCGCTTATTTGTTCGATGCTGTTACGGACAGAGTTTCAACAAATCATATAAAATCTCGTATCAGTTCACGGCTGAAAAAATTGTAAATGATTATAAAATTCTATAACTTATCATAAATACATATTATACCTATAACGACCATCATGGACTTATTCAAATCACAAGACATTCCCGAAACTATATTATTATGACCTAGGAATTTCTTAACATTCAAAGTCAAAATATTCGATCTCCTGAAAGAGTCGGCGACACAATAGACCCCGCATTCACTTAGGTTGGTCGCACTATACGCCACATTGATATACAGCGCGGCACACGTTGCAAATTACCCACGCTCGCTCACCTTTATCCAATGCGATACCTGAATAAATATCACAGAAGAGCTTTCCCGTCTCATTCCACGCGTCCATATCGACAAGGCCGTCTCATCTCAAAAGTACCTATACTCCGCAAGTTCATCTTCAGTACTTAGTGGAGCGGAAAGTGTAGAGTTGGATAACAAAGCGTTTGTTCCTAAATCTCTGCATAGTATGCGAACCAGAAAGGTAATATAAGGAAAGGAAATGCGATTTCTTTACCGTCTCTTTCATATTCCCATAAATCTGAGTTGATGGATCTGCATTTATTACATCATTTCATTCTTGTCGAGTCAATGTGATCAGCAAAAGAGAGAAAGTGTTATTTATAAAAAAATATTTATATATTTGATATTTCCGTTTTCATAACAAACTATCTCAGTGGTTGGTGATACCTTAATGGTATCTTATAGGGTACTTACATTTATGTTTATGTGATGTTGTGTGTTTTATGATATATGACTTGTGTTTATGTCACGCTTTATGTCATCGAAATATTGAAAATCAAATGTGCAGTTAAACTTGTTTACAGCCCACGTAGCAATCGTTTTAATTGGTGAGTTACAGCGAAATTCATTATTCAGTCTGGCGTTGTGAATAATAAAATCATGACATTAAGAAATAATTGTGCACATTTTATATTTTAATATGCAATATTACAGCACAGTTAGAAAAAGCTGTCGGTATGAATTTTATAAAAGTAAATTATGTCGGAGGTTGCTTGTAATGTATTGTAATTTGTATATTGTTATTGTTAATCCCGGAGCAGCTGTACTCAGTATGTCCCTCAAGCTTCAAAGCTCAAATCTGGGCTTTGTGTACCACAATGCTTACCTTGTTATCAAAAGGCAAAAAATAAAATATGAATTAAATCGCAGTTACAATTCAAAGTGGTTCTGTGTAATGTATAAGAGCGCATAGACACATTATTCCGCTGGATCTGATATACAGAGGATCTAGATCACATACCTACTTATTAGTATCTTTGATCTAGATTCACTTCTGAACAAACCGAGACCTCATGACTGACCTTGCACGGATAGCCGCTGTATCTGAGAAGTTTCCTGGCACACTTGGCCCTGTTCTCGTGGTAGAACAAGTTGGGAGACGCCGGTGTCGACAGGGGTCCGCCCCCGCCATGAATCAGGGGGCCCGGCCCCCGGCCGCGTCTGCGCAGTGCGAGACACGCACACCACCAACACGACGGCGCAGGGGCGCCGTGATACGTCACTTCCGGCGCCCGACAGTCCGACACTTCCCTCATGCCGACGCCGGCCGTCGGGACGCTCTAGTGGAGCCGTCGCATTTGAGCCGAGATATTCCTGCCAGAAAGAATACATTTATCATTCAGTTTGATGTTCGTTTGACAGCTCAACCCTTGCAAGCGCCGACCCCGGGTGTGTTCTACCAAACAGCACCGAACATCAGAGAATGTACGTCATCAGTGGCGTAGGAACCAAATTTCAGGGAAAAGAGGCAAAGGGAGGAAAAAAAATAAATTGTATACTTTTTAAATAGTTCCTAGTAAAAATGACCAAATGGACCAACGTTTGTGTTTAAATCACGCTAAAAATGCATTAAATTCATAATGAAATTCCAGAATTTCCGGGCCTGCGCGGCCCAGACCTTCGTATTTTCTAAGGCCCTCTCCCAGACTAACATTGGACCTGAGGTTTTAATATTTTACCAGCTACTATTACCTACCTTACTACAAAAATCCCAAGCATACGCAACTGGATTTACAACTGAAAAAGTGTCAGAAATGTATAAAACATTTAAAAAATATTTTATTTTAAAATGCTTTATGACACTTCTTCAGATATTGTAAATCCAGTTGCGAATGCTGTGGATTTTTGTAGTATTAAAGGTAAGTATTAGTGGTACTTTTAAGTAGTACTTTAAAAGTACCTATTAGTAAATAAACACATTTTCACTACCATTCTAGTCATATTAAAACGATTTAAAATAGCATTTCTACGCCATCTCAACCTCTAATTTCCAAAAAAATTCGCCGCTGACGGCTGGGTCTCTCGCCCCAGACCCCTTCTTCTCTTCATGCGTGAATTCCTTGCCCCCCCCCCCCCCCCCCCCACCTGCCTAACTTCGAAACCGTTCCTACGCCGCTGTATACGTCACGAATAGCTAAATGTTAGCAGGTCATTGTACTCAACACGGCATAATTGTTATTCGAATTCACTTATTCGGGATAACATCAAATTACTGGATCTGATAGGTGTGAGAAGTTGATTGAGGCAACTATATACTCTCCCCAAATATCATTGAATTTTACAATTTGTTACATAACTATCGAGTATACCATCGATATACTAACAGTGAATTTTATTATATTATTTTGAAATTGCTCCAGGCTGGAGTCTCTAAATTTGTCAAAGTATGGAAAGGAAGCGTTTTCGACTAGAAATAAACTACACCAACCATAACCATGGAGTTATAACAAGCAATGCAAGCGCGGTTGATAATTAATGACAGACAATCATTTTAATGTTTATTATTTGTATATGTTTATTTATGTAATTATCCAACAGATTACATGAATGACTTATTCAAATTGTCTGTATCATGTACTGTTTTATTCGCTTTTTGAATCAATATAAATCTTATTATGTGTATACTTTACTCTTCCAAAATACCCTTATAATAAGAATATCATGCTACTTAAGGGTCACTGCAGATAAAATGTATTACTTATGTACTGATTTGAAATGTTATTGTATAATTAAATTGAACTGTAACTGACTCCACAAGTGGACAATGTAATATAAAAGACAACCTTATAAAATGATATACAATAAAAACAATTGTAGTACAGAAGTAGCTTATGTATTACAACTTACAAGCGACATGAGCGATAAAGTACAAAAAATAAAATAATTGTGGTCTGGTGCTGATGTAGATTTTAGGTCACAATATTATTTGTGTAACTAAATTATTTTACGTGAATACTAAGTTAATTTGACAATCGATTTTCTGGCCCACGCAATGAGTTTTGCAATTTCCCCTGTTATTGGAGTTTTACGTGCTTCGTGACTTTGATCGCTGTGATGAAATAAAGAACCGAGGTACAGCTTTTAGATTATTAATCTAGTAACTCTTTACTTCAAATGTGAGGACCAACACAACACAAGAAGATTCTATCGACTAGAATATAGAATAATTTTATTATAAATAGAAGATAGGTGTATTATTTAGAATCTTCAACTCAGACAATTCATGTTCTATTGATAGTTTGCACGAGACATCACATCCCCTATTTTTTACACCACTGTTGGCATCTACAATAGTTGTAATTCACAAAATGGCACATTTTTCATATGTGCCAACATAATGTTCGTCCTCAAGAAAAATTCAATTTTTTGCATTGCTGATTTAAAACAAAATACGTGCAAGCTAAGAAGAGAGAAAATCTTGATATTGAAAGCTTACCGTGAACGGTCATGTGGATTTATTTACAGGCAAGTTCTCAGTACAATAAAAAAATTAAGTTAACATGAAACGACATAAATGAAAATGAAAATAAAACACAATAAAACATAACAAAAATGACTTACAAACAACATACAATGAGTTACGTGATGTTTCATTTCATGCACCATTAAACTTTACAAAGCTCGGTTTTATTGTCACATGTTTTATGTAGTTACTGCCGAACAGAATACGTTTAACGAGTTATAAAGCAATGAAAAATAAATATCCTCTAATAACAAAATATATTTACCTACGTGCGAAAAAATTAGCAATAAAATCAGACAGTGTATCTGTATACGCTTCGAATGGTACGTACATGTTAAGCATTGAATACTTACATAAAATATTCATATTTATTCAAATAGTCAGTTTGTTGTTGTTGTTTGTGTTGACAGTGTAAAATGCCCCGGAGGGCCGAGATGTATATATGCACGTCTCGTGTCTGTCTAATTACTCTCAGTCTCCGGGGATGTCTTCCAACAACACCCGCTGCGAACCTTCTGAGCACTGTCGCGCGTGGCGAGCACGATGCAACCCGCAGCACGTCGACGCGAGGACGCAACCCGCACGACACTGCTTCACCCCTGCTGGACGGCAGCCCGCCTCGCCACGAGTGAAAGCTCCGCGTTGCCATGGAGACGCGAGGGATGCTGCGCACTGACAACCCGCAAAACATAACAAACCTTTTATTACATGTTATCAGACGGTCTAGAAGGTACACTCGGTGATCTCTTGCCATAACTTGGCGGACATGTTCCTCGCTCGCTAAATCATGGCTAACGAGGTACTTAATGATAACGGAGATATATTTGCGCCGGAGGAATCGGCGATGGTGATAATAGAATGATGAAGACGCCATCCACATCCAGAGCCTTCTTTGTTTCGAGCGTACAGTCATGTCTTGGCTGTAAAGGAACGTTATGGATGTAGCTGGGAAAGATCAAATGGACGCTATTAGTTTTCATTGCAGAAAAACCGATTACAGTTTCGAAACTTGTATTCTTTTTAGCGTGGAAAGATAGAAGACATTCAGAAGACGATTTCTCCAAAAGGAAACCACTATCTTCATAAAATATAGCTGGAATATAGATCAAGATTTTTTTAAAGAAAATTTGAAGAGGCAAAAATGTTTGTCCAGTAGGATCGCTGTGGAGGTGCCGGGTTGAGTTGAGTTGGAACAATCAAACCGGCTGACGAGCTTGACGAGAGTCCTCATGAATAAACATGGCGGTTTGTGCGCGCCTGTGCCGCTCCGCTCTTCGCTGTGGTCAATTATAGAACACTCAGATTCATTCTAAATGACAGTAATTAAAGACGACGCCGCGTAGTGCTGCTGTTTTTATCATCACGTTACGGTTGATTGAATAAGCTCTTGTGAAGGCGTCGCCACGTTCTCTCTCTCTCTCTCTTTCTCCACGACGTCAGCGTCTTGCTGCCCGGAGCGTCGATCTTCGCGGCTGGGGATGATTGTCGGAGGAAAACATATTTACTTCTAATCTCATCCGTTGCCTTCGCTACGCTCTCAAGAAGAAACTCGAGGCAATCCGTAAATTGATGTAAGAAAGTAGTCTCCTACAATAAAAGAAAGCATCTTTTTCTCTTTTATGTTTCCGATGTAAAATGTCCGAAATAAAATATGATTGCCTGGTAGGGGATAAATTAACATGTGAGAAACGAACACGGAGGTTTCATTTGTGAATATATACCATACAAGCTCGATAGCAGTGTTGTGTTGCCAGTTTTTTATGTACAATTTAACATTTTGTGTCTATGTACTTTTTATGCTTGTGTTTCTTCAGTGGTATAAAAAAGCTAGAGGATTAACTGCGAACCCATTACTCCTTTCTGTTTCATTTTTTCAGCACATCGCAATTATAAAGTTATATTTTCGCTACATAGCCAGTGGGGAGCTTACAGCTAGGAATAATTCCCCCAGCTCTGCGATATGAGGCTTTATCGTATCAAACACCCCCTCGGCACGAAATAGACGTCAAAACCTCCCCTCCTTTTCCCCAGCCCCTGGCACGAGGTTAAAATACGTCGGCGAGGTTATCTTTCAAAAGGGGAACATATTTGCATACTAGAGGTGGCTTACAATTCCCTTACATGTTACTTGAGTAGAATTCATTTTCGCCTCACCTGATTCCAGTTCCAGCTCACGCGCACGCGCAGAGATCGTCCTCCAAGAGCAATACATCCAACTGTCTTTATATGAGTTGAGGATGGTTGAGGCATGAAAAATGTGACAAAAGATAAGTTAATTTGAGGAAGAGGGCTCTGATTTTCCGCTTCAATGTCGTAGCTCAGTGCTCGAGTCAAAGTTTTATTTGTGAAGTTTCAATCTAATCATCGAGCAATTATAACTGCGCTAGCAGCGCTTCGCCTAGACTAACGAAGCGGCGGATTATTCAACTAACGAGCCTCGGTGGTTCGCCCGCGGGATGGTTTTAATCCCTGATCGAAAACACAGACCCCTGCATGTAAACACAAATGTGGTGACTCAATAAAACCTTCTGGAAAACAATTAAAACATATACAATTGAACGGTTGCACTATAAAAAGGATTTATATTGCTCGATATAGCTGCTCGCATTTCCACTTTCGAGTACTGAACAGAAAAGTAATACCACAAACATTCATTACTAGAAGGGTTGCCGGTTTAGGTGCTTGCACCAACGATGCGCAATATAGTTATATTAGGGACTTTCTTCGGCGATTGCTTATTGTATCCAACATTTCGGATCAGTATAGACTAATTAAACCTTAGCATTTTGGTGGAATAGTGAAATACTCCATTTGTCCATTACAGTGTACAATTTTGTACAAAGTTGGGGTTTGTTTTCACATTTATTGTTATTCATTACTTACCTACACGTGAGTTACTGGTTAATCTGAGGAGCTTTCATGTTTGTGTGTCAACGTTCAGCAAGCATTGCTTCTCCTGAGAGATTTTCATGATGATTTAATGTTGCAACTCGGGCGGGTCTTCTGCAGCAAGTATTGTTAGCAATCATGGTCGGTTGCCATGAGTGATATTCTGCTGATAGCCTACTTTTTTTTAAAAGTCTATCTCTTATATTGCGTGGAATTTGTCCTCTGCAGTTTTACCCAGGAGCGATATTCTCAAGTTCGAAGCATACGAAAAATGCTGTCATGGTGAAAGCATCACTGCGAAGTGCGTTAACTCCGGGCAAATGGTTGTTTGTATGGCAGAATTAGATACCGTCAATAGTGCTGACATTCGATGAACTTAGCATCGAAACACAGCTTTTCCAGGGCCAGAATTATAGAATGAAGACCAGACAAGCTCAACCTTTTTGTTATTAGGTCCAGTTTTTGAATACTCTGGGGTATATGTATTTTAAACAGTTTGTTTAGGACTAGGTATATTGCCATTGCACTAATTCTAATGACAAACCACCTTTCATTCATTTTCATTTCATTTCATTTATTATTTATACACATATTACATGGTCATACAGTCATATCATAGCACCTCCATAAGCCATTGGCCTGTGCGGAGGTGCATGCGGAATATAAGTCAAATGTAAATACATATAGAAAATATATAAAAGATATAAAATTTGGTTAATACACAATAATTATAAGAAGCATAGATGTAGTAGCATAATATATACCTTTTCTGCTTATTCTATTTACATAAAAACATTCTGAATCTATTTTCTAGTCCATATTACAGCAAGTAATTCTCATTGTACAATGCCAATCATGACAGTTGTATTTCGGTGTATTGACAATGCAATTTTCTTGCCTAAAAATTAATTAAATGACAATAAAATGATATTGCATGTAGATTTTCTGCGGTGATGCTCTGTGTTGCTGTTGGTCCTGAAAAAGGCCGTGGTCGACGTTTCGAAGAGCTTTCTCTTTTCATCTCAGGACATTCCATCCTGATAATCTTCAGGGCATTCCATCCTGATGGAATGTCCTGAAGATGAAGAGAGGAAGCTCTTCAAAACGTCGACCACGGCCCTTTTCAGGGCCAACATCACCACAGAGCATCACTGCAGAAAATCTACATGCATTTACCACCGGCTCTGAAAACCCAAGAACTTTTAAAATGTTATTAAACAAAATTTTGGAAATGTGTACGAGAGGATATGTCTTATAAAGCATTGTCCTAGATATAAAAGTGTAAGCATGCCCGAATGAGAGAGACGTCTCAATCTCTTGGTCGCCCACGAGCCCCCCCCCCCCCCCCCCCCCCCCCCCGGGTGACAGTTGACAGATGGGCCTGTGTGGTGCGGGTGGAATGTAATCACCGCCAGCTCTTTGTTGTGCGCTGCAATGCGACTCACGATGCAGCTTTCAGAGGCCAAATAACAACAACAATGCAGCGTACATAACAGAATTGATTTATCGATTGGCTCGTTTGTTTGAAAGTCAGATGTGTGCTGTAATTCGTTTGAAATAATATTGAAATGGTTTGGTGAACACATAACACACAAAGCAGGATCGACGGAAGTTAAATTAGTTTTCATCCGTGATGAGATCTAGCAGTAATCTAATACCAACTGAAAATCTATAATATATTCAGATATGAAGTGTAAAAGAGAATAGGTACCGTCATAATAGGAATGACGTGACTGCGGTAGTTTCGCCCCTATGTCCCACTTCGTCATTGTCGTTAGTTCTCGATTTTGCCACGCTCAAAGTTTCTCTTCAGAGTTTGTCACGTTCTGTCAACTTCTCATTTTACAGAGCATCCATTATCACCTGACCCACTCGATCTCTATGATCGATCTATCGACGAATCATCGACAACGATTAGTAATCGTGCAGCTTGGCGTGACGTCAAACAAGACAAACGACCGCGCGAGGTTTTTTGCCCACCGCGCCATTTTGAGCGGGCTCGGAACGTCAAATAAATAACGTTCTGTGTGAATGTCGAGTTTGCTACAGCAACCTAATGATCATTAGTGTAACTCTTTAGAGATCTACTCCCCCATCTACTCCCACCCCCAACCCCATCATTTTCTCTCTGAACAGCCAGGCACGGCCCACTGTAATCGTGCTAGCGCGTATTCTGTGTTCTCACCGCTTGTAGGACACTTGACAACATTGAAAATAATTCATGGAAGCCAAAGCTATGCATTGAAAGAGGGGCTTAAAACATAATATTATACATATTATTTTGCAAAGTAATTGTATTTTATGTAAGACCCTCCAATAAACATTTAGTATGTACGAAGAAATAGGTATGAATTTGTACCTATTACCGATTTTTAGAACCTTATACATTAGAAACGTTCCTCCTTGTTTCTGTGATAATCTATCATATCAAACATAATTTGAAACTGAATACAAGCCACTTTGTGTAAAACTTGTGTAAAGTTGTATATAATAACGAAGCAACAACGGTGCTGATTGCAATTTGCAATATACATGTTCGTTGACGATTCTATACATAGCAGTGAATTGCCTTCATTCACCAGTACCTGAGATTCTGAGATTGATCACTGAGGCTGCATAGATTAAATAAATAGTAGGTATTATTGTGTCCCAATATTGACTTTGCCCGGAAAATTGTCAATTGAATCTTTTGAACATGGGAACCAAGAATGAAAATGATTTTCAATACTTCTCTGCCACATTCGTCTTGAATAGTAAACGCAACAAAGTTGTAGATATTCTGTGAAGATGCTGGAGCATCCCCGCCGGCGAGCTCTGATTCTCAGCCCCTCATCTCGAACTTCGACCCCCCCCCCCACCCTCCGGCGGCTAATTACGCGGCTGCTATTGGAGCACAAAGCTGTGATGAAGCGAGGGCACAAAGAGACTAATGAAGACTACGATTCGTGCGCGGAATTTCGACGTAACGAACGAACAATTTCAGAGATATTCTAATTTGGTCGGTTTTTTAATGAAGTACTATTTTTTCATTTCTGCTCTGGCCATTCTCTGTAATAAACACATTCCAGTCAATTTAGTCGGTGAGGTTGAAAAGCTGTTGCCACGGGCGATAGAAATTGTAGGCAATTATTCTTTCAGCTCGGAAAATGTATTTTCCTTTAGAAGTTACAGCGCGGCGTGAGAATGAATAACTTGAAGATGAAATAGAAGCAAAACCACCAGAAGATGCAATCAGATTATTTGAACAATTACAAAATCTTCTTGAGAGATTTATAATTAGCAACGAGATTCAGTGATAGCTTTAATGTATATAGAAAAGAGAAGTTGAAGGACCACCCATCTGCCCGACGCCTGATTCCGCTAATCATGATGAATAATAATGGCGGCCATGATGGCTAATCAGTCAAAATGCAAAGAAAAGAAGGAGCACGTATTGGTGCACGCTCACAAGTAACGCGATTTTCTGAACGTTTTCCTAGTTATATTACTATTCCTATTCCCACTATCAGCAAAACACTGTACTTTTTGGTGTATTGGAAAATAAATAATTATTATTATATCAGCTTTCATTGCTACTTAGTAAAGCCATCTTTACACTCTGGTGTGAAAACAAAAGCCACTTATTTGCAAGTGATCAAGGTGAGGTGCTCATTCTTTCGGTTTTTTCGCACTTTTTTCCGAAATTCAATACTTGATTTCGAAACCCAGTACTTTATCAATAACCTAATACAAACATTTTATGCCTGGAAGTAAAAGACCCTGATTTCTTTATTAGTTTCTAAGTATTCCTATCAATCATTTTTTCTGTATGTATGTCAACTGTGATTGTAAATCCATGTACATGTGTAAATAAGATTTTATAAAAAAAAAGGTGAGGTGAATTCAGTTTTCGATACAGATACATTTTGACAGCGATTTTCATAAGCTTAAAATGTCAATAAAGAGATATGTAAGTTCTTGACCGTTTGGGCTCCAAAATGTGTATACATTATGAGTTATTGCTTGTCTTGAATTACGTTACAAGTTTTTATTATACTAATCAAAAAATTTTATTTTTTCAACCAAACGAGATAAAAAAATAGATACATGGACTTGATAAAACAAATATGTGTGCATATGTCTGAACATGCAGCTGGATCAGAGAAACGGTGACCTGTATCTCATTAGACACAGCAATGAGAAAGTTCCAGAATAAATACCCACAATCGAATGTTTTATATCACATCGTACGATTTTATTTATAATTTAAAATAATTTATAATATAGTATTCTTTAAATGGGCTAGTTGGCTAAAATAACTAATTAGTCATTTCCAGTCTATCATTGACCGACCTACCTCTGCCACCACTTGTAATTCCGTCAATTACAAATCGATGCCATCTGGAAAATCACAACAACTTGTAATATAAAATGCATTTTATCGCGACGATATGACACTCTGAAATCTCCATAGTTTCTTCATTTCCAAATGATGTAGATGTAATGTGTTTGTGTGAAAATGATGTAGGTACTTCCAAAATAATATAATTCATTTTAGTACCTACACTACTGTATAGTGCCTAAAATCATTTATCAAGCTTACAGGAATGAATTCTTCAAGAGTGATGAGACTATATTCGGGAGAATGTCGGTAAACATGATATCAAACGTACCGACGCCAACCTTCACGCACATGGTGTTGCTATCTGGCGGCGGCGTCCAAAGAAGTGTTTACTTGGCTTCACGCGACGCCCAGTAGAGCGTGCGCAAGCGGTGGACTAGAACAGAGCATAAATTTTTAACGCTGAATCTAGTGGAGCGGTCGCTCCACCCAGCCAAGTCGTACTGTACACTCACAGTCACTCAACATACCGTAAATGCCTAATAAACTGAGGAGCAGACCAAACACTTTTACTGTAAGCAACAACATGGCATTTTCGGCCTATACTGGATCATAAAATTGGAAAATCTCACATTGTTGTGAAATATCTTAATTTCGAGCTATGGCCCACCCCACCACATATACCAAATTTGGGAACAATAGGTTATGCCATTTGCGAGCTAGAGGGCCGTGAAAACAGTGAAATTACATCACTTTCATCTTCTTCTTCTTCTTCTTCTTTAGATGATGATGATGATGATTCAGATATCAGGAAACACCGCTATCACCGCCACAGCCTAAACGGCTGAACCGATCGATCTGAAATTTTTACCACATGTGCACTTTTGGCGTCTGAGGTGCCTTTTTATAAAACCAACCGGAAGTCGCCATTTTGAAACCGGAAATGACGTCATATCTCGAAACCGGCTGAACCGATCGGAACGAAACTAGCGTCAAACTATTCGGACGGTCATATATATGAAAATACAATAGTCTAAACAGAAATGTACTATTACTGAAACCGGAAATGACGTCATAAAAATGAAAAATCAGACTTGAATCACCTCTTACTACAATAACTACTTATTCACAAGGTTTATAATGATACAAAACATTTATATAAACAAATTCTACGTGGAGTGTTTTCAGCCGCCATTTTGATAACCGGAAGTGATGCCATATCTCGAAAACGGCTGGACCGATTGGAACAAATCTTTCGCTTTTCTTCATGGAATATCACTTTAAGCATATTTTGGTACCAAACGCAACTTTTCTTAGTAACCAAATTGGAACTGGCTTATTTTTTTAAAGGAATTAGTCATTGTTGTTTCGATATGTTACAAATTGTTTAAATAAACTAAAAAAAATTGTGATATCCCCATAAAAAACACTCCGTGTAAAAATACCAGCCAAGTCTCTTTAACTATAAAAAAAAATAGAAGAAATCTAAAAATTCAGCACTGAAAAGTAGTGATATCAAAAAATTGGCCAAGTCAAACTTAATTTGAAAAACCAAAATATACTTGGCGCATCGTTTTTAAGGGCATTATAGGTATATTTTATATATTTAGGTACATATGATTTTTGGCATATACTTCTATACTAGATTAATACCCGATGCGCCAAGTATATTTTGGTTTTTCAAATTAAGTTTGGCTTGGCCAATTTTTTGATATCACTACTTTTCAGTGCTGAATTTTTAGATTTCTTCTATTTTTTTTATAGTTAAAGAGACTTGGCTGGTATTTTTACACGGAGTGTTTTTTTATGGGGTAGGTATATCTAGAAGATTTTGTAAAAATAATGTAAGTGAAAGTATAAAAAGAAATTTATATTAATGTTCATTCTCTGTTTGAAACGACGAAATATAAGAAGTTTCATTCACATAATATATCCTCATATTACACAAATATTTTATCTTAGAGTGGAGATGTGACTATTTTATGTGGGCCGCATTGCTGCAGTGGTACTAGACAACCTGTCCCTTGCGAATATTATTTAAATGAAAATAATTAGTGCAATTGTTCACCCTTATCTTAGTTTTATTTCACTATTTGTGCAAAACTTATTACCTTAATCGATGGTTCCGTGATGTACTATGGTTTATAAACGTAGTAGTAGGTAGGTAATTATTAGAATAGTGGTCATACAGAGCGAAGATACATTTTTACGGACTATTCTGAGCCGTTTGTGAAATAAATACATTTCCTTGCACTGGCCTGGATTCGAACCCACGACCGGAAACAACTTAAGCACTCCATCTATTGGCGTCGCAACAAAGTGCCACCAAATCCCTCTACGCCTTGAACTAAACCAGAGATTAGATCCAAACCAATTCATTACCCTCGTAACGAGAAGCCATTTTAATTTAATTGGCCATTTTCCCGCTCGCGTTGGTATCACTAAGACTCCAACACTTAGCTCGTATCTACCTGAGAAACCCCTTCATTAGACAGGGCGTCGATATTTCACCGCGACGACGTCGTTCAGGGCGCCGCGACGCACCACTGTAATGAGCACATCTTCATTACCTGTGTGTACATTCTCATTTCTAGGCCTAACTGGAGCTTGAAGCGCCCCGTGCTAGGATAAAGTTATTAGTATGCAAAATGAGATATAAAATATAATGGAAGTGAAGCTACTCAATTTAAGATGAAAAACTCGGAAGAAATTCGCTAGCTCAGCTCATATGCAGACCCTCCCTCTTACAAAGGGCAGCAATATAGGCTCCACCTCAAGAATTTATTCAACACGGGATTTTTCATCAATGTCAATTAGGTTAAATAATCATTTCGTTTAATTGAGAGAGCGAAGCGAGCGTCTCCTTTTGGCTCTTTTGGCACGGACCTCTGTTTTTATTATTTTTTTTTTTATTTTTTTTCCGTTTACTGACGCTATACAGGTCAGAGTTTTTCTTCGATCGAGCTGAAATTTTGCACACATGTGGAGACAACCTTTTCTGTTTGCTGACCCCTAATTTTTTTGAAAAAAATTGATTGGTTAAAATTTAAATAAACATCTCCTGATGGTAGGTTGAAAAATGAAACTGGTCTTCGATAAATCTGATCAAACTCATATTTTGGCTATACAGGTCAGAGTTTTTCTTTGATCGAGCTGAAATGTTGTACACATGTAAAACCAACCTTCTCTGTTTGCATACCATTTTTTTTTTTGAAATCCATTCATTGGTTAAAATTTAAATAAATATCTCCTGATAGGCTGAAAAATGAAAACGGTCTTCGATAATTCTGATCAAACTCATATTTTGCATGATCATTAAGACCAATATTGTCTCTTATTTTACAAAATTTCATCCCAATCAGTTAAGAACGTATGAAGTTATTGACATTTTTAATATCTGTCAGTAATGAAGTATCGAAATGAATGTTTTCCAGTGCCAATTGAAAATTGATTCTGATTTGCTTTATGAACCAGGTGCTTAGATGCTATTTTAAAGTTTCGATGAAAAGCATACATCATAATCAATTCAATATGGATGTATATGTTTTCTGTGCGTTATGTACGCATTTCCGGTTCGAGAATTTGCACGTACCCGTGCTCGCTCATCAACGCGTTACACTGAGCGTTTTCCTAGTTAACGGATATCCTACCGTGTAGCTCTAGGTTGAATGCAATCATGCTACTGATTCGACATTTAGCGATCTTATCAATATTGCAAAGTGAGTTACGACATGATAGCTATTAGCTCTATTTCATCTGCAGGTTGACGAAATTTGATTAGTGTGATTAAAGTCAAATTGATAAAAAGGATTTGCATCAACATTAATTGAAAGGTTTTCACTTAAAACTGTAAATTATACTCATCAATTCATCATTAAAGTAAGTTCACAACCTCAAGCTCTTCTAATTCTGAAACAGAAATGCATTCTAAAGATGCCGAGCAAGAAGCTAACTTATGCTAGACCCTCACTCGGGAGCAAAAGGAACAAATTACTACACATGCATATTCTGTATACGATCTTTTTATCTTTCAGTGATCGCTTCAAAAGTTTCACATGTAACGTAAAGAAGAGAGATGGCGTTTTTCATACATTTTTCCGGACTCTTCGAATTTTCCAGGTGGCTGACAGTTTACAGAAGACCGAATCTGAGCTTTATGCTGTTGTTAGCTGGGATTTTCTCTGAGATTTGTATGCACCATGTCAGGATGCGGTCACAATGTGGATAGATAAGTTGCCCAGAGTTCCAACTAACCCGACTAGTGACTATTCATGGTTTGCATGCGCTTCTTTTGTTATATTTTCGGCCATTTTCAGAGGTGGTTTTATACCTATAATAATTTATTCTCCATCCTACAGTTGCACAGCCATTAAATTTATCACAAAAATACCAAAACACATATTGACAGCCGTTCTGACATGGGTCACAACAATGCCGCACAACAATGAGATGACGTCACGTGCAAACTATGAATACAAGCGGTCATATACTAGGATCTCAATTATTTCAGTAAAATGAATGTTAGTAATTAGTGAGTATATTATGGACGTCGTGATCAGTGTTCGACTATGGAATCATTAGTTACATACAATATTTTCCTTAATAAATATTCGCAATTTACCTATTTAATCTATAAAATATAAATTAGCAACACATACATAATGTCTTGAATCTATTGTAATTATTCAGATCTTTGTTCACGATAAATTATAAAATAAGACAATTCTTTGAACTTCTATGTAAATGTATTTAAAAAAATAATAAATAAGTTTAAGGTGATACTAGCGCTCGGCCGTTTTAGAAAATTGGGAGAGACAAATTGTTTCATAAGTGAGTGTAACTTGTACAGGATGTTCACATGATCAGTCTGATTGTATATTAGTAGCACTTTTTCATTTTTGCTAATTGCATCGTTAATTAGGCGCCGGTTATTCAACAAAACCGCGCAAAACCATGAAATTTGCGATACGATTGGAGACCAAACCCGTAAACCAATTGATCTCAAATTTTAATCATGATTAGATGAAAAACAAACTTAGGGTTATCCCTTGGCACATTTTTGAAATTTAATTTTATACGGCGCCCAGGGAGACTAGAAAATAGCTCATTTTTCACCAAAAATCCACTAATTATTACTAATTAACGAAACAAAAAATTAAAAATGTACCAAGGGATAACCCTAAGTTTGTCTTTTATCTAATCCCGATTAAAATTTCAAATAATTTGGTCTACCCATTTCGTCTCCAATCGTATCGCAAAAAGTGTCTACAAAAAGCAGCAAAATCGCTCGCGCTTGCAGCACCTTAAGTAGAAGTTCAAAGAATTGTGTTATTTTATCTTGAATCTAGTCTAGAGAGTCCTCTTGGCCGAGTTATCTCCCAGTGTTGCTGCTACAAGAGCAGTTACAGAATGATTACGTCACACTGTATCACAGGTCCACACTATACGCCCTGCGTCTGCGCAATGGGCGCTCAATAATGCACGTATGTTCCACCTGTTGGTCCTGATAACACGCTATTAGCCGACAAAGTGTCGATCCGTGTTCAATCGCCAGTGTGGTCAGACAACAATGCCACTCGATTAGAACCAAATTTACTGCTCACACAGATGTTTGCAACCAAATCTAATACCAGAACCACAAGTTTCTCAACCCACAAGGTTCCAGTCAAAAGTATCTGCATTTGTTTCTGAGGATAATATTTGATAACTTTGTGTTCAGTCCTGAATTCAAACTCTATGTATTTATATTTTAATTTATAAGAGTTAGAGTTGTATAACCCTAAGATTTGTATAAGAGTTAATCATCACAATTGTTTTATGCCAAAGCTTTCACAAAGAGAAGTGGAAATAAGTCACATCACGTGGTCAGGTATACAACATTAGAGCATATTCTCAAAATAACAAATGGTGACGGTGGTGGGATGTTAAATTTTTCATATTATTCAGATAATAAAAGAAATACAACGCTATGCAGTTATATTACAGCTACGAACATCAACCCTCGTGCTGTGATTTAAATGATATCATCGATTTCAAACAGTATAATAATATACGAAATTACAAGTGGTAGCAGAAGCAGGACGGGAAATTTCTGAGAGACGGGTAATTAGTAATTTTAACCAACTAAATTTTATAATGTTTCCTTTTAATAATTTTGTTTAAAAAATAACATCGTAGGTACTATATGTTAAGGGATAACATTAGATTGTGATGATTAATTTGGGAAGCAACATCCTGTTTGGAGTGATGTCGGCAACAATGCAATAATTAAAACAATGAACAACAATTAATTAAAACAATACAATTTTAGTACGAGTCATGGATATGAAATAATATATTTTTGTAAACAATAAGCAAAATATTTTTAAATTGACTCGAAGACCCATTTTATTTGTGTGAAACTACCAGTATGTAATGAATTTGTGGACGTTTTCGGAACCATCGAGTGATAGCAAGGCAGTTGTGACGGCTTGTTCCGATGAATGTGCTGGTGGCCCATGTATAATTAGCACAACAAAATTGATCGGTGAACAAATTTGAATGACTGCTGGTCATGTTCCAAAACAATCAAAGCTTGTTATTATCGTTGAAATGTGAGGCCACCTACTAGAGTGAGACAAGGAGATCGCTTGATCAGATGGTGCGATCTAACATTTTTCAGTCAATCAGATTTATTGAACCATCATGTCTATGATTGAACGATCAATTTTAGTTGTGCCAAGTGTACGTATTACTTTTTCCAGCATAGCCAGCTATATTTCCAGCTATATTTAAGTAAAAGAGAATCATAAGCGAGTCTGTGTAACTCCTGTCTTATAAAGATTAATGAGGTTTCAATTTATTACCTCCAGAGAATGAACACAACTTAATTAAACACTAGAGCAGGCGTCGGCAACTTGCTGATCCTTGGTGGTTCGTGAGTGGCTCTATAATAAAAATAAAGATCTGGAATTGAAAAATTCGAAAATTTGAAGAAAAAAAACGACCTGCGGGGCAACAGTTGGAACATTATTTGATTAATTTTGTTTATTTTAGAGTCCCAGAATCACTTTTAAATTGTTGAAATTCTAAAAAACGCTACGCGGGGCAACAATTGGGAGGTTTTGATTCAATTTGTTCAATTTATAGTCCCAGAATCACTTTTAAACTGATGAAATTCTAAAAAGACGCCTTGCGGGTGGGGGCGGGGGGCAACAATACTGGTAGGCTTCGTTAAAATATCAAAAGAAACTAGTCATTCAATTTATTATTTTTGTTGTAATATATTTGATTGCCTCTACTGCTGCTCCAATTATTATATAATTTATAAATTTTTGGGAAATTGTCTCCTTCACCAAAAAAGGTTGCCGACCTCTGCACTAGAGGTACAGGAAAATCAATTTGATTTTTGTTTTTAACTTTGAAAAAAGCACACGTTATTTTTTTTTATAATATGTTCATTAGTCTAAAAGAAAAAAAAGTTTTTTTGCTCAAATCTTTCGATGCAAAAGAATGAGATCTCATTGTATGCTTACAAATTCAATTTATTTATTTCGTTTGGGAAAAAGACAACGTAGGTACTATTTTTGTTTATCTGATAAATATCATAACAATTAAAAATACTGTAAATGTACTTAAAAACCTAGCACTTTTATAATAATGTTTATATATATATTTGAGCGAGCGAAGAGAGCGTCACCTTTTGGCTCTTTTGGCACGGACCTCTTTTTTTTTTGTTTTTTTTCTGTTACAGACGATATACAAGGGATATACAAGTCACAGTTTTTCTTCGATCAAGCTGAAATTTTCCTTATGATCAAAATAATATAAAATATATATAATGTGCGCAAAATGACCTGGTTGTCGACGCGCCATTAAACAACACTAATCTAATATCTATGTAATAAGTACACAGAAAGTTGAAACGGTCGGAGAGAGTGCCCGGATCGGTTGAGCCAACTAAAGAACACCTGTTCTCTAGTTTGAAATTAAAGTAAATTATACAAATACAATACTTCATCTCTTCTCACACGCTGTTTTATCCCAGACGAATAATCATAGGTAATTGAGAAAATGGTTGTTCGTCCAGTGTTCTGCTGCTGATTTATCTGCTGATGTGGGCACGCGAATTGCGCGTCTGGCTCATTACGCACCATGGCCGAGCGTAATTAGGTGTTCGCAAAGTTACACGCTCCTCCAGCCACAACAGTACTAAATACATACGTACTTCTTGGATTTTCCACGGCCTCATCTCCTCTCGGTAGATGTCGGTTCTCGCCTCCATTTCCCACGAATGTGTTCGTGTTGGTTTTTCATGGAAAGATTGAATTTTATTCTATGAAGCTCGTTGAAGCTGTTTTACTGCAGTCATCGCAATTCAGCGATTATCGTGACGAGATACTGGTTTGTGAGACGTATCAATATTAAAGATGAATAATAGATAGATGGAATTTCATTATGTTTCTAAAACATATACCTAATTTAGGGCAGTGACTTTGATTCTTTCGGGAATACGAACTACATTGGCTTTCTGCAGCGGACACTGTTTCTAGATTCTCAAAAAGTATTATCTGCTAATGGACACTCAAACAAATCGGTATTTGAACAACACGGATTGTCCAGATTGTCATGTTCCTTTTTATTATCAATGAAATCAGAGCTCACCTAATAGAGTTAGATAACGCGTTAGCATAAGACTTGTGATGATGCCATCAAACTTTATCAGCCAATACTTTTCGTTCGAATACCGTGTATTATTTGCTCGAGTGTACGTCTTATATCTAGCAGAATAGTAATGGGTCAAGACAACAATAGGAGTAAAACCTACTTTTAAGCAAAAAGCAAATTGTTTCAAATATTACTAAATTGAGGAAAATTTGGGCCAATCGTCAGCAATGCGTCTATACAGACAATCCAATTAAAATCAAAGCTACGAATGTTTGTAATGCACTTCAGATATTTTTATTTCAGAAACACGTATAAACCAGTTGACATATTTAACCTTTTCTCACATGCCTGCCTACATCATTAAAATGAGCCGATTCCAGTTTAATCAGGATGATAATTAACGAGCGATGCGAGCGTCACCACGGTACTCTTTATGACTGATCTGTGTGTTGCTTAGTTTGATTTTGCCTGCACTGCCCAGATCAAACAGTTCATCCATTCGATCTCAATTTTGCACACATACTAACGTAATCTAAGCGGTCTTTGGGATCATTTTTGAATGGGATCCATGAGGCGTGATTGGTTGATAACTGAAATTGGCTTGTAGCTCACACCGTTCGACATATCAACGACATTTTTCAGTTGTAGGGTTATAAATTTCATGGAAATCCGTTGATTGGTTAAAATTAAAACTAATTTATTTTGTGATTTTTTAGATTTAAACTATAACAGTTTGACCGATCAACTTAAAACTTCGCATGGTCATTGAAACCAACATTTTAGGTATTTTTGCCAATTTGCAGACTAATCTGTCATTATCTTCAAAAGTTATTGTCATTTTAATGACATTTTATTCGAAAATCTTTAAATATTTGCAAATTCATTCCAATATTTTTAATTATTTTATCAGTGCTATCTTGATGCTTCAGTTCCAAGGTCTGTAGAGCAGAGACTTGCACACGCAATCAAATCGCATGCAATACGAAGGCTCGCTTATCAACGCGGTACACATAGCGTTTTCCTAGTATGAAGAATAGCAGTGCGGTGTGTCTAATTCCTAGTATGAAGAATAGCAGTGCGATGTGTCTAATGTCCGATCGCTCAATCTCGTAGCTCAGCTGCAGTTGATCGCCCGGCAAGAAAGAGGCCCCGGGTTCGAGCCACGTTTATCGCACATCCCTTCACAACTTATGTATGATTTGCTGACGAGAATTAGATCAGTAAGTTCCCCTTTAACACAAACAAACTGTGAACACCATCGAAGATCTTGGAAACTTCATTTCTCGAGCCTTGGTTCGATCCTTGGTCGAGAGAGTACTTTATCCAAGGTACAAAGATCGAAATTTCTACACACCTTGAGTCCTACAGACCCTCGTGTCTAGGTGGTCGTCACGCATGCGCTCCCCTCCCGTGGACGCGTGCCGTGGGCGGGAAGTCGTCGACGTCGTGGCGGCAGTGAACGTCGACCCGCCATAGCGTCGCGACGTCACGACACAAGCAACGGACGGCGCGCGATCGACGACGACGACAACGACGACGACGACGGCGATGAGAGGGACGTCGCGCTAGAGTAGCGAGTCGTCATGACTACGAGGTTCTGGTGGAGGTTGTGGGTGGGCGTCGTCGCTTGCTGCTCAACAGGTAGTGTAGACGTCGTTGCACAGCGGCGTCCGTTAAACGACGCATTATCGAGGATATGATTCGCATTTTGTCATTAGCTATAGAAATTAATCTGCCCACGGGGGTCACAGCAGTGTCGTGACTTCTCTAGCAGCAATAACGCCATAACTCAACTCGCAATATTTTAGAAATTAGTTTACATATGCAAATTATTTTTGGATTTTAATCTCAAGTCTCACCTCTACTGTGATCCAATTTTAAATTACCAACCAAGAACTTTGATTCAATTCGGGCCTCTGGTTCGACTGTGATGTTCCTCTTCTTGTTGAAACAGCACTTGAATTGAATCCACGCTGAACCGCCTCGCATAGCGAATAGACAATAGTTTGAGTCAATAAATCACACGCAATTGATCTTTAAAACCAATAAACCACGTTGTTATTGAATTGTATTGATATTCAATAAGCAAATTGGCACTGTATTGACAATGTCAGCGTCCACGCAGTTTGCTGGAATCAGACTGATTCCATCCCGTCGGAACACCGCCAATGGAGGAAACTAGGAAACGCTCTGTGTAACGCGTTGATGAGCGAGCCTTCATATTGCATGCGAATTTATGGGTGTGCTCTACAGACCTTGGGACCTCCTTTGAAGATAATCTAACGAAATCCGTCGAAGGAGCAGTGATAAACTATCTGTAATTTATTTGAATAAATTTTACAAATATTTCAAAACATCCATAAAATGACAGTAACACAATAACTCGTTAAATCCTTGACAAATTTGTCTGAAAATTGACGAAAACACCTAAAATGTTGGTCCCGATGACCACGTAAAATGTGACATTAATCAAACGGTCCAATTTCTAATTTTCATCTAAACAAAGGATCTCATTCAAAAAGTAAACACGCAACCGTTCATATGACGTTAGTGGGTGTGCAAAATGTCAGATTGATCGGTTGAACCGTGTGACCTGTGCACTGTGCAGTGCAGACAAAAACAAAGTTAAGAGGCATAAGAGTACCGTGGTGACGCTCCTGCGCTCGCTTTATTAATTTATCCAACATACACTTTTGTTAGAGCTTCACAAAGAATCTAGAAAGTCTAACGTAGCAATTCTTGAAATGTAATTTAAATTTTTTAGTAAAAACGTGGTTTTATTTTTAAATACAATTATGTCGAAAGCATGTCCCATGTAACAAATTGTAACATTGCTCCATCCAAACTCTATTTAGTACTCAGAGTTATGTACGAGTATATACGAAATAGTACAACAAAGACTGTTTTAAAAAACGGAAGCATTATTGAGTCAAGTTTCCCTCACGGCAAGCGCTGACAGCACAGTCACGCATTGTCATATGAAAAAGTACGTTCAAGAATCGTGAACAAGACCTTGTGAACAGGACCTTGTGAACAGGCATGGTGAACAAGACCTTGTGAACAGGCATGGTGAACAACAGACCTTGTGAACAGGCATGGTGAACAGGACCTTGTGAACAGGCATGGTGAACAAGACCTTGTGAACAGGCATGGTGAACAAGACCTTGTGAACAGGCATGGTGAACAAGACCTTGTGAACAGGCATGGTGAACAACAGACCTTGTGAACAGGCATGGTGAACAACAGACCTTGTGAACAGGCATGGTGAACAAGACCTTGTGAACAGGCATGGTGAACAAGACCTTGTGAACAGGCATGGTGAACAAATATGTGAAGTCTCGTGCACTATACAGATCTAGCGAATAGACTAAACGCTGTGAACAGAGTTCATCAAACGTTCTGAACACGTGAACAAGATAATCTCATTGTGTTGAAAATTTCACGTAGATACCTAACAAAGATGTTTTATAATTTCGCATCTCACACGGTAATTCTTGGGTGAAGAGCCCCCGACTGCTTCTTCACCTCTCGTGTAGGAGCTATTTGCGTTCACTTAGCGCTTGCAGGCAGCATATTCTGATCAAAGTTGCTAACAGCTATAGTCAATAGGGTATCCACTATCCAGGGTATGTTTCCCGCCAAGGTTGCGAGTAGTGCGTCCTAACTGAAATGCTGTAACTCAGAGAAGAACGTCCATTGTATCAATTTTCCGTTGGACAATTTTGGAATGATGTTTAATCAAGCTCTGTCAATTGCCATTTCAATTGTCAACAAAATACAGTTATATTGAAGTATTCTCTTACTCATTGAATCATGTCACCATTTCAAATATGATTGGTGAACCCAAAAATACTGGTTAATAACATCCTCAAGACCTCAAGAATCATTGAAATGGACTTCCACCCTTCTACCTCTGCTGATTTGCATAATGGTTTCCAAAAGCTCTCCGATTACTCAGTTCACAACTTACCATTTCGACTTATTAAGGCTATAAACTCATTTAGGAATACATTTACAGGTTATCATTTTTCATCATATCGACATTATCGAATCACTTATTATTTTTATTCTCAGTTATTCAAAACCTGAAAATGATAGACGCTTTCTCTTCAATACGATCTCTATTGTCTTGAAAGTCTTTTAATTAAGTTTCCAGACTTCATCAACTTCTGCGTCAACTCTGTCAATATTTTGGTGTAATCTAATTTATGCACGTCTTTAAAGTCCTTACTTATCGTAAAACGTATGACTTATTCAGTAACTTTAGTGTTACGGTAAACCAGAATACACAACGTAATAAATTGCGTCGTCGTAAGTGAGTCTCTAGCGAACTGGAATCACCTTGCGGCCTCCTGGGCCTCTCTTTGTCCAAATAATTTCACGAAATATATCCCTTTTCCGTTCCGCAACAGATTTCATTACTTAATGAAAAACAATTTAAAGATAAATAAACAATTACGTTACAATAAGTAAACAATTACGTTTGTTAATACTTCATAGATGTGCTCGAGATTTTGAAATTTATTTACGGTGTACTTCTTACAAACTTCAGTGCTTCAGTTTTGCTCAAAGTGGTATAGAATTATGTACAAAAAATGTCACTACTTCAATTTACTCATAAAACATGAACTAGTGAATTCAAATGCAAATGCAAACTACCTACACAAATAATAATTTCCAGTATATAATCCTTGCCACCACTCTCTTCCAAATCTTCTTTATTTTCTCATACTTCTTCTCTGAACGGATCTATTCATTTCAGTCATTATCCTTGTGAACTCTACTCTATTCACATCATCTGCCAATTCCATTTAATTCAATAAGTTTCCGTCTCTAATTGTTCTTATTAGACACGAATATTTTCCACAGTTGATTTTATGCAAGAATGTTGAAAAGTGAATGTAATGACGATTGGACGAAGATAAGAGGTAACGATGACGACCTCGACGTTGTTCGATTAATCGTCTGACATCTCGCACTAATGAAACTGAACATGCGAGTGTTGTGTGTTGAATTATCGAACGAGACGAGAGTAAAACTGCTGGACTATTGATTCTGCACACCGCGCGAGCAATGTGGAGTACAATCGAGTCACGTGACTAGAAGGCCGACGACATAACTGCGTGCAAACATTAATTCATTTAAGTCAACAAAATACAAAAATATATAGTCTATAATTTGATTCAGAGTAAAGCGTACAACATATGGTACAAAATACACTTGGAATCGAAACTTCATTTTGAAACCACATTGGTTGCCGACTTTTGTGGAACTTTCTCTAACTTTACACGACCAAATCTTTGTTCTTGAAAGTTAAAGAAAACAAGTGAAAGACGATTGATTTATTGCATTGCAATTATTTCAACTCAACATCTTATTAAAAGTAAGAATATGTATATATTTGTTTTGCGTTCCACTATTAGCAGGTAAATGTTCATATTATGCGAGCGCCACCACACTCAACGAAATGTCTTCAATTCTTCTTCCTCCCCCTCTTTTCCTCCTCTTTCTCCAGCAATGCACTCGATCCCTCATCATCTTACCACCATCTCTCCTGCTCCACTCTCTCATAATTTGTCATTCCTCTTGACTTAATTTTGTTTATACAATAGTATAAACATGTACAACGTATATTATATTTTCTTGATCTTACCTAATACCAAATAAATAAGTGATGATGACACCAACCAATACCTCAGTATCACCACAAAATGCAACAGTACACTATTTTCTATATGTAATTGCAGATATAATTTGATCAGACGTACACTCGACAATTCATAAAACGGTATTTGAAAGAAATGGATTGTCTGAAAAAAATGTGATGGCATCATCTGATTAAGTCAACACTTACTCGTCATCTAACTCTAGTAGGGGAGCTCTGATTTCATACCGTTTTATGAATTGTCGAGTGTACATCATATTGCAGATATCACATTATGTATGAAATGTGTAAACATTTAACAATAAATGTTTGTAAACAATAAACAATATAAAAAACATGCCGAATATTTTCCGAATGTTTTCCATGAAATAATAAAGCACACGCCTAGTTTAGGAAAAAACCGTAAATATAACATTCCTATAGGCAGCGTGTTTAGACAACAGATGGCACTGTAAAAAGTACAGACAGAGCCACCTAATCTGTGGGAAGGAAGCTTACCTTTTGGCAAGGCGTCCAAGTCGCTGCAGTTATATGTTATGTTGCTGCACATATTACGCATTATCAATTCTTAAAATTTACACATGTTTATCTAATGTTTATTCGCCTACAAAATATTAATAATAAAGTGTTCACAATTTCACTGAATCTGATCACAATATTAATTTGCGCGACTTAGTTTGATTCCTAAATATTTTGAGTACATTTGTTGACATCTGATCGGTTGCTAGGTCACGGCCAATGAGAAATAAAACAGTTGACGATCTTCCCACAAAAGTTGCTAATTTCTCTCACTCGTGGCGAACTCTCGGTGCCTATAGCATGTAGTAGGCGTTGTTCATGTGACCGTGATCGTGATAACGTGGTGTGATCCAATCACAGGTTGTGTCAACTCGCCCCCAGGGTCGCTGTTGACACCGCCTAATTGTCGGGGTTTGTTGTCACAAGGGTGCCATAGCGAAGTCTTCGAGATGCGGGGTTCATGGGGATGATTGTCAGCAAATAACAATAATCGTTGTGCTCATTGAACTAACATGGATTGTGGACGCTAACGCAAAAATACGTAAACTCTCATTTGAGGCCTCGCAATGTCGTTAGCTTAAATTTAATGAAACGACAGCCATCAAAACTCAGTGTGCAGAAGAAGTATTTATGGATCGCAAAACTTCCTTGGACAGCAGAGTGAGTAAGAGTCTTTCGAATAATTTGAATTCCGTGAGGTTCACAGAATACCATCGCAGCTTTGCAGTCCATAATGCGCGTGGGTGTTGGTTAAGTGTTTTACTATTCATTAAAATTATTCTTATGGAGTAATATGTAGTTGATGAAAATATAGAAGGGAAATATTCGAAGTGGTTGTTAGATTAAAAAAAGTTAGACTGACGTTATATTGATTTTGATTGCGCTTCGAAAGTTTGATGATTTGTATTACAAACTCTAAAATTGTAGTCTTAGGATCAACTACATATTTTATTGTCACTAATTTATGCGCGTGAAGTCAATAATTCATTGCTGTTCATTGCTTTATTGATTTATTTGCAACATTTTACCTACTCTATATTATATAAATTATAAAAGAACGATATCGATCGTTAACTACTAGTCTTAAAGAGAAATTGTTAATTCAACAGAGATTTCATTTGTTTTAGCAATTAGTCGAAATTGTCCAGTTTCTGTCCATTGAAGCACCCAAATGACTCGACCTTCGTTACGTTATTACAAGTCCAGAGTAACGTCGCGTAAAGGAATGATTTAATTAGTCGTTCAGCTAAGCGCAAGAATGTTCGCATTTCGACGCCGGATAATAAGGTATAATTGCCGTCGCGACGATCTCAACAACATCGTCGTTAGATGATGGCAATGAATGTCGTCAACGACGCGGCAACTCATTCGATCACATATCAACCCATGCGTCAAGTCAAGCCAAGTGAACGGCATGATATTGTTTTGCAATCTGAAAATAAAACTACGCGGGTAGATAGATGCACACATTGTAGAACTTAAGTACACATCTAGTGGAGCGGTCGCTCCACCCAGCCAAGTCGTACCGTACACTCACACTCACTCAACATACCGTAAATGACTAATAAACTGAGGAGCAGACCAACCACTTTTACTGTAAGCAACAACATGGCATTTTCGGCCTACTGGATCTTAAAATTGGAAAATCTCACATTGTTGCGATATATCTTAATTTCGAGCTATGGCCCACCCCACTACATATACCAAATTAGGGAACAATATGTTATGCCGTTTGCGAGCTAGAGGGCCGAGAAAACAGTGAAATTACACCACTTTCTGATTCTGAAGATGATATCAGGAAACGTTGCTATCACCGCCACAGCCTAAACGGCTAAACCGATCGACCTGAAACTTTTACCACATATGCACTTTTGGCGTCTGATGATACCTTGCCTCTTGTGATTTTTTGTGCCGCCATTTTTAAACCGGAAGTGACGTCATAACTCAAAAACGTCTGGACCGATTAGAACGAAATTAGCGCCATTCGATTTAGATGGTCATCTATATGAAGTATCAATAAAAAAAATATTATTTTCTTATTTTCTAAACCGGAAGTGACGTCATAAATACGCAATATTTAACTTATTTCAACAAATTATACTTAAAATACGTACATAATTAACTTACATTGTAACATAGACAATACAATTTATATATTCAAGGTAGCAGTGTTCTCGGCCGCCATTCCTGAAACCGGAAGTGACGTCATATATCTAAAACGCCTGTACCGATTGCAACTGAACTAGCTCCTGCGTATTCATTCTGCTATTTATTTGAAAAATCAATTGTGAAAAATGAATAAATAAATTAATGGTACCGGAAATGGCGGCAGGAACCACTAAATGAAACCGGAAGTGACGTCATATATTACAAACGGCATGACCGATTTTACGGAAATATAGGGATAAGGAATTCAGATGGTCGTTCATGAAGGTATCAACTAGATAAAACTAGATTGTTTTCTTATTACCTATACCGGAATTCGGCCGCTATTTCAAAACCGGAAGTGACGTCATGTATCGAAAACGGCTGGATCGATTATAACGAAACTTAAGCTATTCTTCTTGGATAATCATTGTCATCTTATACCAAACGCAACTTTTCATAGTAACCAAATCGGTTGAGGCGTATTTTTTTAAAGAAATTAGTCCCTGCTCGGACATGTGCTACAAGCTGTATGTATAAACTAACAAAAGAAGTGATATCCCAGAAAAAACACTCCGTGTAAAAATACCAGCCAAGTCTCTTTAACTATAAAAAAAAATAGAAGAAATCTAAAAATTCAGCACTGAAAAGGAGTGATATCAAAAAAGGAGCCAAGTCAACGAATTTTCCAAATTTTAATCGTACCATTGAAATAAAAATATCAACCCCCGAGAAATACTTAAAAAAAGGACTTGGCGCATCGTTTTTTTAAAGACATTTTTCTATTCTTAAGCTTAAGCCACTCACATACTACGTAGTTCAGAAATGCCTAGAAAAATTGGGACAAAACTTTCAAATTAAATATTGAACATTCTGTAAAATATTTTAAATTTAAATATAAGTACGCAAAGAAACATAGCATTGTCTTACAAGCAATAAATACAGAACAGTTGTGTTTGTGATTGGTAGGTACCTATAGTTTTGTGGGTACATCAACATACCTACTACAGCATTATACTTGGAACCTTCTCGCCGTGTAATTAATTGCTATTAATTAACATTTTATACCAAAAAAATTCATAAATTACATAACGTATTACTTTAGATAAAAATCTAGTCAGTAATTATTTGAGCAGCATGGCTCAGTGCACTAGTCACTTATACAAATCTCATTGACGGCCTTCTTGTAATGAGCGCTTTCGCTATTTCCCTCAGTCACGATATTGAGAAGTATGATTGATTAATATGACCCTAGAAATAGTGGCAATAACGAATAGACTAGGCCGCTTCCGTTTATTCGTTATTCGTTTATCCGTTTATTTCCTCTGAATATTGACAAAATACCAAAACTGCCAGTAGGTAAGAGTACTAGTTATATTAAAACGTAGTATGATTCGTCGATAATGAATGTGATATACTCAGGAAAATATACTTGTAGAGTTCTTCCTATACTTTTAGGATAGAAAAGTGTCTTTAAAAAAACGATGCGCCAAGTCCTTTTTTTAAGTATTTCTCGGGGGTTGATATTTTTATTTCAATGGTACGATTAAAATTTGGAAAATTCGTTGACTTGGCTCCTTTTTTGATATCACTCCTTTTCAGTGCTGAATTTTTAGATTTCTTCTATTTTTTTTATAGTTAAAGAGACTTGGCTGGTATTTTTACACGGAGTGTTTTTTCTGGGATCTTTAATACGTTCACAAACACAAAACATTTGCCAGACCTGATTTGTAGTACTTTGATCGAAACAAACAGCTCAAAGCCTGAGCTAAAGTTAAAGTTTTAAAGATAACTATGTGGAAGGGCGAAATGCAAGTGCTATAATAGGTAAAGGACTTTCAGAAATCTTCCGTGTTAAATTAATTCAAAATATAACAAGCGAAGTTGGATTATTCCTAGAACAAAAACTCGGTTCATAAATCACATGACCCGCTCTTTTGTCCTTTAATATTAGTTGAAATTGTTTGAAAGATATCTGCACGCAATTATGTGGAACGCCGCGTGAGACCAAGTTTTTGATGGGAATTTTAATCGGCCATAATCGAGTTAATATTTTTACAGTGTTACAGTCTTTTAGCGGACTATTAATAGCTCTCATGAGACGGCTCTTTCAACTCTTCTTAGAAATCTTAATCATCTCACTCTTACTCAATAAATAAATACAAAATATTTTTAATCTAGGTTGTACAATGGGAAAATGGTATCAAAACAAATTATTTTTTTAACATTGTTATTTCACTTAATTTTTAGGTCGTATTCGTAGACAGAAACAATTCCTCTTCACATTCAAACACAAGTGTGGAAATTCCGATAGATAATTTGTACCTGAGACTTTAATATTTCTTCGATTTCAGCATTTGTGCTCCGCAGAGATGCGCGCGGCCTGATTGACAGTCAGGAGCTGTCTCATGCAAATAGCTGGTGCGATCCTGGCGGCCGGGCGCAACACTAATCAGTATCCGGTGAACGTTTTTCACTGCCTCTTCGTCGAAACATATTGAACACTTTCTTGCAGCCATCAACTTTGATGAGATTGAGTCTGCACTTTCAATATCACTTTCGACAAGGGTGCACAAACCTCAACGAGCAAAGTGTAAGCGAAACCTAACTCATGTAGCGCTGCAATTACGTCTCATCCGATCTTTCTCGTGAAGAGAATGTTTCCTAAACCCAGCTTAAGTTTCATAAAACACGAAGCAGTTTACCAGAGGTTTGAACACCACTTTAATTGGCTTGAAAGAAAATCAATCAGATGCAGTGATCGTTCGGTCTAATGCAACAAGGGAAGTTGCCAGATCTCTGAACACCTCGACATCGAGCTCGAGTCTTAGTGAAACACACGGCGTTGCTTGGCAACATAGGACTCAGGTGAAGGGTTATGAATGACCACACCCTCGCCAGTCGCTACTATAAGACAAATACGTACAGCCATATAGCTGCTAACTGGAGCGATCGATGATCACCGATCATCCCCTCGGCCATTTAGAAGAAAGTTAATTGAAAGCCATCCCTTGTTGACTCTTCCTATTACAAACTTCCTCGTTCTCCGTTCATTGACACGAAGCTGAAAGCACATGAAATGATTGTTGCATGTTCTTTTGAACGGCTCGTCAAGCTGGAAGAACATGTCAATGATTTACTTTCTATTTCGAATACTTGCATTGTATTCATAAAGTTTGGTATTAATTACTTTCATTGATTAGTTTCTAGTTCGTTAGATTCACGACAACAATATCTAATATAAGGCAAAATTATTGTATATTTGTTTCGAGTAGAGAGAGAGAGTTAGACAAATGAACCACAACATCCAAACAATTCACTGCTTTACTCTCAGGTAACGTCCAGTGGAACCAATTTTCTGCGAAAAGGTCGGAGCGTGACCAATACAAATTTAATTCCATTTATTGCTCGCGATTAAATTGTTCGAATGCTTCTACATGAAATAACCTGCCTCGCCGCCGGGTTCGAGGATTCCGATGCAGATGGAGGTGCCGCACATGCACACGGCACCTCCACCGTGACGTCACAGTGGAGGTGCCGCACACGCACACGCACACGGCACCTCCACCGTGACGTCACAGTGGAGGTGCCACACACGCACACGCACACGGCACCTCCACCGTGACGTCACAGTGGAGGTGCCGCACACGCACATGCACACGGCACCTCCACCGTGACGTCACAGTGGAGGTGCCACACACGCACACGCACACGGCACCTCCACCGTGACGTCACAGTGGAGGTGCCACACACGCACACGCACACGGCACCTCCACCGTGACGTCACAGTGGAGGTGCCACATACGCACACGCACACGGCACCTCCACCGTGACGTCACAGTGGAGGTGCCACACACGCACACGCACACGGCACCTCCACCGTGAGGTCACACACCGCATGCGAGCCCGGCGACATGAATTATACATCAAGTGAGTCTACTGCACGAATAACAACCTATGACATTTCACATTTTCTTCTCGAAGTAGCGAGCGCTCGTACGGAAAAAGAGAAGAACCTTCGGAATTGAAACAATTTGAAAAACATCCCCAAGCGAACATGAAAGTTTTGAAATCTTGGCACAACATTTCATTCTCGACTCTCACCTGGGCCAACACCCACTCCTCCACCCCCATCTCCTGTCAGTTTCATGGCATATTCAATTACTTAAATCCGGCCGCAAGCTAATTAACAGTACCGCCCACGCGCTGACATTAGCGCTGCGGTCTGCGAGTACAAGTATAAAACAGAGCATGTTTTCATTGCATTAGCTTGGGTGTAATCATTTGACACTTCGTTTCCCAAAACTACGAGGAGATATTTTACTCATAACATCGTAATTATTTCTACTTCAACTGTCAGTTATATGTCTGAAAACAAATTAAATTTGAATGTGAAGAACTTTGACGAACTTTGCAAAACATTCTTAAAAACTACGAGACATCAAGTCGGTTCAGGAATACAATAAGTTCACGGGACACACTGTCAAGTTTACTCTCTGCTTTTTCGATCATGACCGAATAGCAGAAGGACAAGTAAGGTCAGTATGACCGCTGTCAGCCAATGAGAGAGCATTCTTCAAGCCGTTCTCTGCTTTCGCACTTGATATGTAGTGTCCCGTGTTTTAAGCAGAGAGGAATGTGATAATTTCTAAAGCACATTTAAATCAGACCGTAGAATGTTTTCAATGATAACCGCATGCACAAAACGATGTTTGTTTGTCTAATTTAAATGTACGACATATGTTTTAATTGTGTAGCACGTGACTGTGGTTTTCTGTTTTACCACACTCCTGCCAATTTAACGCGTCTTATCATTTCTATAGTTAAAAACTTTTACAAACGATATTTTGAAAAATGACCCTTCGATTTATTTTATAGTTACTGAGTTTATTGGTTTAATCCATGGCCTTCTGGGATGTGCTGCGTGACCCTGCGTGACATTGATTCACGAAGCACTGATAGAAGGCGCAGGAATTAATGACGTCGCGTGCACGTGGTACTGTCACATGATGTCGCCAAGAAAACATTGCACGCGAATATGAGTAGAAAAGTCATTCGATTCAGTATTTAATAACCCTTCTGCATGTGCATTTCTTTATAAATTGGTGTAATAACTGAAGCTGAAATGGTGATTAAACATTCTCCCGAACCAGATCATGCTTTAAATGCTCGAGAAGGTAAAGTTCCGACCACCGTCGCCGTTTGCCATTATATTCGATAATCTATAATAAATATCCAGAGCATTTAAGCGTCTGAATTGGTTCCTGCACAATCAAGTGTTTGGTAATTGCATGTTAGTAATATATTTATCAGCTTCTGTATTGATTACATGTTCAAACACAGATATTGTATGGCCACCTAATAAGTTGGACGCCAAGGCTACTATAGAAGTCGAGTAGTTATGTAAAATCGTAATCTCTTCATGCGCATCTTGCGTGAATGTCTCGTCGCAGATTGTGGCGTGAATTGTGTTTCTAAATTGAGCTACAATCGATTGCCTGCAGGTCATGAAACCGCGTTACATATTTCATGGACGCCACTTTTATTGCTTGGTTCGATGGATAGAGATCTCAAAGGCAAATATAAAGAGTTCACGCCAAGCAGAGATGTATTGGTGGACATACACCAATGTCCATCCTTTAGAGGTCGCAAGGTATAATAAGAGGAGAAGAAGAGGTGGCGTGCATCCATCCTCTTTCAAAGGAATGTGTTTAATATAATAATGTAAAAAAGTGTTTAATGTAATAATGTAAAACCTAAATAATTTTCAAATTCAATAGGTACACTCGACATTGAACGAAACAGATTGGCTGCTGGTCAGGTTAATTGAGAATCAATCCTTGTTATTATCAATGAAATCAGAGCTCACCTACTAGAGGAAGATGACGAGTAAGTATAACTTCATCAGATGATGCCATCACATTTTTTTATGACAATCCATTTCTTTCAAATACCGTTTTATGAATTGTCAAGTGTACGTACTTCATATTTTTGTATTTCTTGGTTTATCCGCCATTTGGGTTTTATAGGCACAAATGAAATCAGCACGCAAAGGTTTTGCCAAGATTTAGCTAAAAGACACCACGCCAAGAAATGATATTCAAATTCCTGGAACCGTGTAATTGCTTAACCAATGATTAGAGCGAGATTCCTCGACCAATAGGAGCAGACTAGCGAACTTCATCGAGAACAATTGGCAGTAATGATCACTTGTCTCAAGGACACTCGTACTTGAGACTTCACATCTTTTGTCGTGAGGGGATGATTACAAATGCTTGTGGAGAGGCTTTCACCATTTTCATCACTTCTCTTGCAAGATTTCATTCAATATACAAAGTGAATATATCAGCTTTTGACAATAGGTGTATTTCATACATCCAACATAAATTGCTCGCAGAATGAGAGTTAAAACAAAAAACAGGTAGGTATGCAACCGTACAGACGATTGATTTCCGTCAGATGTTTTGTTGAGTTTCCTTTCCTCATTGGAGGGAGTAATTGAGCATTGACATTCAGAAGCTATTTTCCAGATCCCATGTCGATATAGGGAATTCTGGTTAACAACTTCCGAATTTCACTGTCCGCATTTGTCAGGGCAAACTCATTAGATCAAGTAGAAGGGAAATGTGTTTCCAATTCTTCTGATAGACGAAGAAAGAATTCTGGACCAAAAGGCAAAGCCGAACAATCATGTCCAACACTCAGAAAATACAAATCAATACTGAAGAGAGGTTTATTGGACTCAGGTTGAAAGATTTAGGACAAAGTGAAACTAAACTATAGGCTTTGACTCTCTCAATCATTATAAACGATGATAATGGATTGTACCCATACACTCCAATTATAATATTATAAAGTAGTGTACTCCTAATTAATTACGAATTCTTGTAAGCATATAGAGAAGTGACCATATTTTTTATTATTTCATCTATAATATGAAATACCATCTAAGTAAATCTTCGCTGCGTTATGATATGAATGTCTGCCATGAGAATGTTTTTGGTGTTTGTGTGTAAACTAGCGACTCAACCCCTGAGCAAAGAACCTGTATTATTTCATCGCATATACCTACCAGAAGACAGACAGCTTTCCGTAACACAATACAACCTCCATGAATAAAATATGCGCCTTATTTCCGGCTAGGTTGGCATTGTGTGCAGTTGGCACGCCTGCAGGGCAGATAAAGAGGTTTTAAGAGCGACGTCGCGACGCTCTCTTTACGACGCTCGACGTCTGCACACGGCGAGAAGCGGCGGATTGAGGGACTTAGCGTTAACGACTCAGAAAAATCCGACATTTCATGACACTGTAAAAATATGAGTTGCAAGAATGTGCGTCTTAGTGTTGGTAGTATTGTCTCTTGAGGGAAAGTTCCCTCGGTGGTCATCGCGTCCTTGATATCCAGGACGCTCACGGTCCGAGCCTAGTGTTGATTATTCTGAATCTGGCTCGCCGTGATTAACAATTAGTTGCAATCAAGGGAAACGGTTGCTCGGTTACAACTCTATCTGGACCAGTCATCTCGTTACCGTCTCTTTCACGTGCATCGTCACGCGCACAGAACATGGCTCGCTGCAGAGCAATGTGTCGTTATATCTAATTTGCATTCTATGTGATTCTGCAATGTTGCCTAACTTCACATTGTCATTGATTAAAACATTTCTTTGTAAACTGCTTCGTGGGGCTTAACTCAAAGGCAGGAAAATCGTCAAAGAACTTATTGCTGCAAATTGACTAATCAAGCACGACCAAGTCTCTAGGCAATCAGCTGATTGTGTTACAAAGATGGCAAGAGCAGAGGTATTTACAGACTTCGCGCTAGAAATATGCCCGAAGTTGTCACATTGGCAGCAATGGATCACGACGACGGGCCCAATGTGACTATCTGGCTCACTGTTGGGTGTCATGCGAAGGGTTTAGCAGATATAATGGCGTGTTATTGTCTTTGGCACATTGTCTGAGAACTGATGTGCGCGACCCACGCGACAAGTTCGGCAAGACATCTTGTTATCGCTTTGTCTCATCAAAACCTCGTTTGTCTCGCACAAGATCACGTGGGTGGGCAGATGCCGAGGTTAAGGCGCCACGAAAGATTCCGCGAGTAATGGCTAAACTTTCCAACTCGTGAAATTAATTGTCTACAAGCCCGCAACGAGCGCTGCCCGTGTTCCCTTCTTCCGACGTAACAACTTCGCCCTTCTGCCCAGCGGGCTTCAATGCAGACTTTCTAAGAAAACTTCAAAAGAAGTTCATTTATTTACATGGAAATGATGATCCAGCCCAAGAGTATGATACACTAATTGCGACGCCGGTGTGAACAGTGCAACGCCTGACCCACGTCCCGACGCCCATGGCACTCGCCTGGCACTGCTTGCTCCGTCACAACAGTCCAATCAATTACTGAGTTGCCTTTCAACATTCCCAATCGATGGAAACATCAACAAGTGCTCCCAGGACGACTCATGTAAAACTAAACTTATTTTTACAAGCTATTGTTCAACATTCTTTTTTATATTAAAGGTATTTCATTTGCTTATGAGTAATTTGCGACCCAAAAAAAACTCTCCGTGTAAAAAAGGCAGCCAAGTCTCTTTACTTTAAAAAAATTCAACACCGAAAAGGAGTGATATCAAAAAAGGAGCCAAGTCAATGACATTTCCAAATATTTAATCGTATTTTTGAAATAAAAGAATAAACACCGAGAAATACTTTACAAAAGGACTTGGCGCATCGTTTTTTTAAAGACATAATTCTATCCTAAAAGTGGAAAGAAATTTACAAGTAGGTACATTTTCCTCTTTCTATTAGATTTAGAATCTATGAATCAAGCTACTTTTAGTAATGGCTATTTTATAGTTTTGTCAATGGCGAGAAGAAAGATTTCATGCTGTAATAGATAAGTAATATAAGGATGGAAGAATTAAATAACAATTGGAAGTGGGCTCATACATATTCTTGCAGTACTGTTAATATGGTGATATTAGAAGGGTATCTTTTCATAATTTGATCTTAACTGAAGGAATTCATGAAACGTTGTCAAATAATTACTAACTATGGAACACTATTATATATTTTTAAAGTATAAAGATATTTTTTTTAATAGAAATACAATGTGACTGTGTACTTTGTGAAATGTATTGTTATAAAATGTGGATTAATTGAAATGTATTTCATGATGAGAAGGTATAACGCATGAGACTTAATTATGTTGACCACGAAACAATATTACGAAGATAACTATTGTGTATTTATAGAAAACATAGACAACAAGTTTCATCGCGTATATATTCAAATAGAAAATATTTTACAGTAGGTATGTATAATTATGTAATTGAAGGATGTTTCCCTATTATTATAAAAATTCTTAATGACTGTTGTATATAAATGACTTATGCTTATGAATAGAAAAATGTCTTTAAAAAAACGATGCGCCAAGTCCTTTTGTAAAGTATTTCTCGGTGTTTATTCTTTTATTTCAAAAATACGATTAAATATTTGGAAATGTCATTGACTTGGCTCCTTTTTTGATATCACTCCTTTTCGGTGTTGAATTTTTTTAAAGTAAAGAGACTTGGCTGCCTTTTTTACACGGAGTGTTTTTTCTGGGATATCACTTCTTTTGTTAGTTTATTCATACAGCTTGTAGCACATGTCCGAGCAGGGACTAATTTCTTTAAAAAAATACGCCTCAACCTATTTGGTTACTATGTAAAGTTGCGTTTGGTATAAGATGAAAATGATTATCCAAGAAGAATAGCTTAAGTTTCGTTATAATCGATCCAGCCGTTTTCGATACATGACGTCACTTCCGGTTTTAAAATAGCGGCCGAATTCCGGTATAGGTAATAAGAAAACAATCTAGTTTTATCTAGTTGATACCTTCATGAACGACCATCTGAATTCCTAATCCCTATATTTCCGTAAAATCGGTCATGCCGTTTGTAATATATGACGTCACTTCCGGTTTCATTTAGTGGTTCCTGCCGCCATTTCCGGTACCATTAATTTATTTATTCATTTTTCACAATTGATTTTTCAAATAAATAGCAGAATGAATACGCAGGAGCTAGTTCAGTTGCAATCGGTACAGGCGTTTTAGATATATGACGTCACTTCCGGTTTCAGGAATGGCGGCCGAGAACACTGCTACCTTGAATATATAAATTGTATTGTCTATGTTACAATGTAAGTTAATTATGTATGTATTTTAAGTATAATTTGTTGAAATAAGTTAAATATTGCGTATTTATGACGTCACTTCCGGTTTAGAAAATAAGAAAATAATATTTTTTTTATTGATACTTCATATAGATGACCATCTAAATCGAATGGCGCTAATTTCGTTCTAATCGGTCCAGACGTTTTTGAGTTATGACGTCACTTCCGGTTTAAAAATGGCGGCACAAAAAATCACAAAAGGCAAGGTATCATCAGACGCCAAAAGTGCATATGTGGTAAAAGTTTCAGGTCGATCGGTTTAGCCGTTTAGGCTGTGGCCCTGTCAACAATGTTTCCTGATATCTGAATCATCATCAGATAGCTTTAAGAAGGGGTATAATTTCACTGTTTTCATGGCCCTCTAGCTCGCAAATGGCAAAACCTGTTGTTCCCAAATTTGGTATATGGGGTGGGGTGGGCCATAGCTCGAAATTAAGACATTTCACAACAATGTGAGATTTTCCAATTTTAAGATCCAGTAGGCCGAAAATGCCATCTTGTTGCTTACAGTAAAAGTGTTTGGTCTGCTCCTCAGTTTATTAGGCATTTACGGTATGTTGAGTGACTGTGAGTGTATAGTACGACTTGGCTGGGTGGAGCGACCGCTCCACTAGATAATATATTATGTCAGAGAATTCTAAAATCTTAATCTGACTGTATAGATCATTATTGGTGTGTAAATGACTGAACATAATATTATTTGTCTTCTCGGTATTCCAATCAATAGATACATATAATACGATTTTTTATTTTTATGAGTTAAGTATAACGCCAGTATAACATCTATTATTGCAATAAAGCTTTACGATAAATATTAAATAAAGGAAATTCCATTACATGACATTTATTGAAGTGCTTGACCTTTAGGACGTAAAGTAAAATGTAGAAGTCGCGTTTTAACTTTCGAATTAGAGACAGTTTCGATTGATACTAAATTTAAACGAACGGGGGATTAAAGCAAGTCTTCGTTTAATAACAAACATGTTTTTACAACAATAAAATCCTCGTTTGTAGACACGAATAGAATGATCATTTATTCGATGAAATGCCTGTGTGTGCGCCTGCGCTCACCTGCTGCTCCCCCCTGCTCCGTGTTGAACACTAAACATCGTAAACTCCAGTGCGACATCGAGACGCTGGCGACGAATATGAGGATCAAGTTGCACATTAATACCGGATTATTTATTTCATAACTGTCTCGGATTTAATATCAACAACCCCCGCGGCGGAAGTGCGTGATGTCAGTCATGTGTCGGAACTGCCGCCAGGTGGTTGCGGTGCGTCAAGCTGGCTCGGCGTCTTGACCTTGAGTATCAAGCATAAGAGATTCCTCATGTGTCAGTCATGTGTCGGAACTGCCGCCAGGTGGTTGCGGTGCGTCAAGCGGGCTCGGCGTCTTGACCTTGAGTTTCAAGCATAAGAGATTCCTCATGTGTCAGTCATGTGTCGGAACTGCCGCCAGGTGGTTGCGGTGCGTCAAGCGGGCTCGGCGTCATGACCTTGAGTTTCAAGCATAAGAGATTCCTCATGTGTCAGTCATGTGTCGTCTGCCGCCAGGTGGTTGCGGTGCGTCAAGCGGGCTCGGCGTCTTGACCTTGAGTTTCAAGCATAAGAGATTCCTCATGTGCTAGTCATGTGTCGGAACTGCCGCCAGGTGGTTGCGGTGCGTCAGGCGTGCTTGGCGTCTTGACCTTGAGTTACAAGCATAAGAGATTCCTCATGTGTCAGTCATGTGTCGGAACTGCCGCCAGGTGGTTGCGGTGCGTCAAGCGTGCTCGGCGTCTTGACCTTGAGTTTCAAGCATAAGAGATTCCTCATGTGCTAGTCATGTGTCGGAACTGCCGCCAGGTGGTTGCGGTGCGTCAGGCGTGCTTGGCGTCTTGACCTTGAGTTACAAGCATAAGAGATTCCTCATGTGTCAGTCATGTGTCGGAACTGCCGCCAGGTGGTTGCGGTGCGTCAGGCGGGCTCGGCGTCTTGACCTTGAGTATCAAGCATAAGAGATTCCTCATGTGTCAGTCATGTGTCGGAACTGCCGCCAGGTGGTTGCGGTGCGTCAAGCGGGCTCGGCGTCTTGACCTTGAGTTACAAGCATAAGAGATTCCTCATGTGTCAGTCATGTGTCGGAACTGCCGCCAGGTGGTTGCGGTGCGTCAAGCGGGCTCGGCGTCTTGACCTTGAGTTACAAGCATAAGAGATTCCTCATGTGTCAGTCATGTGTCGGAACTGCCGCCAGGTGGTTGCGGTGCGTCAAGCGGGCTCGGCGTCTTGACCTTGAGTTACAAGCATAAGAGATTCCTCATGTGTCAGTCATGTGTCGGAACTGCCGCCAGGTGGTTGCGGTGCGTCAAGCGGGCTCGGCGTCTTGACCTTGAGTTACAAGCATAAGAGATTCCTCATGTGTCAGTCATGTGTCGGAACTGCCGCCAGGTGGTTGCGGTGCGTCAAGCGGGCTCGGCGTCTTGACCTTGAGTTACAAGCATAAGAGATTCCTCATGTGTCAGTCATGTGTCGGAACTGCCGCCAGGTGGTTGCGGTGCGTCAAGCGGGCTCGGCGTCTTGACCTTGAGTTTCAAGCATAAGAGATTCCTCATGTGTCAGTCATGTGTCGGAACTGCCGCCAGGTGGTTGCGGTGCGTCAAGCGGGCTCGGCGTCTTGACCTTGAGTTACAAGCATAAGAGATTCCTCATGTGTCAGTCATGTGTCGGAACTGCCGCCAGGTGGTTGCGGTGCGTCAAGCGGGCTCGGCGTCTTGACCTTGAGTATCAAGCATAAGAGATTCCTCATGTGTCAGTCATGTGTCGGAACTGCCGCCAGGTGGTTGCGGTGCGTCAAGCGGGCTCGGCGTCTTGACCTTGAGTTACAAGCATAAGAGATTCCTCATGTGTCAGTCATGTGTCGGAACTGCCGCCAGGTGGTTGCGGTGCGTCAAGCGGGCTCGGCGTCTTGACCTTGAGTTACAAGCATAAGAGATTCCTCATGTGTCAGTCATGTGTCGGAACTGCCGCCAGGTGGTTGCGGTGCGTCAAGCGGGCTTGGCGTCTTGACCTTGAGTTACAAGCATAAGAGATTCCTCATGTGTCAGTCATGTGTCGGAACTGCCGCCAGGTGGTTGCGGTGCGTCAAGCGGGCTCGGCGTCTTGACCTTGAGTTACAAGCATAAGAGATTCCTCATGTGTCAGTCATGTGTCGGAACTGCCGCCAGGTGGTTGCGGTGCGTCAAGCGGGCTCGGCGTCTTGACCTTGAGTTACAAGCATAAGAGATTTCTCATGTGTCAGTCATGTGTCGGAACTGCCGCCAGGTGGTTGCGGTGCGTCAAGCGGGCTCGGCGTCTTGACCTTGAGTTTCAAGCATAAGAGATTCCTCATGTGTCAGTCCTGTGTCGGAACTGCCGCCAGGTGGTTGCGGTGCGTCAAGCGGGCTCGGCGTCTTGACCTTGAGTTACAAGCATAAGAGATTCCTCATGTGTCAGTCATGTGTCGGAACTGCCGCCAGGTGGTTGCGGTGCGTCAAGCGGGCTCGGCGTCTTGACCTTGAGTTACAAGCATAAGAGATTCCTCATGTGTCAGTCATGTGTCGGAACTGCCGCCAGGTGGTTGCGGTGCGTCAAGCGGGCTCGGCGTCTTGACCTTGAGTTACAAGCATAAGAGATTCCTCATGTGTCAGTCATGTGTCGGAACTGCCGCCAGGTGGTTGCGGTGCGTCAAGCGGGCTCGGCGTCTTGACCTTGAGTTACAAGCATAAGAGATTCCTCATGTGTCAGTCATGTGTCGGAACTGCCGCCAGGTGGTTGCGGTGCGTCAAGCGGGCTCGGCGTCTTGACCTTGAGTTACAAGCATAAGAGATTCCTCATGTGTCAGTCATGTGTCGGAACTGCCGCCAGGTGGTTGCGGTGCGTCAAGCGGGCTCGGCGTCTTGACCTTGAGTTACAAGCATAAGAGATTCCTCATGTGTCAGTCATGTGTCGGAACTGCCGCCAGGTGGTTGCGGTGCGTCAAGCGGGCTCGGCGTCTTGACCTTGAGTTACAAGCATAAGAGATTCCTCATGTGTCAGTCATGTGTCGGAACTGCCGCCAGGTGGTTGCGGTGCGTCAAGCGGGCTCGGCGTCTTGACCTTGAGTTACAAGCATAAGAGATTCCTCATGTGTCAGTCATGTGTCGGAACTGCCGCCAGGTGGTTGCGGTGCGTCAAGCGGGCTCGGCGTCTTGACCTTGAGTTACAAGCATAAGAGATTCCTCATGTGTCAGTCATGTGTCGGAACTGCCGCCAGGTGGTTGCGGTGCGTCAAGCGGGCTCGGCGTCTTGACCTTGAGTTACAAGCATAAGAGATTCCTCATGTGTCAGTCATGTGTCGGAACTGCCGCCAGGTGGTTGCGGTGCGTCAAGCGGGCTCGGCGTCTTGACCTTGAGTTACAAGCATAAGAGATTCCTCATGTGTCAGTCATGTGTCGGAACTGCCGCCAGGTGGTTGCGGTGCGTCAAGCGGGCTCGGCGTCTTGACCTTGAGTTACAAGCATAAGAGATTCCTCATGTGTCAGTCATGTGTCGGAACTGCCGCCAGGTGGTTGCGGTGCGTCAAGCGGGCTCGGCGTCTTGACCTTGAGTTACAAGCATAAGAGATTCCTCATGTGTCAGTCATGTGTCGGAACTGCCGCCAGGTGGTTGCGGTGCGTCAAGCGGGCTCGGCGTCTTGACCTTGAGTTACAAGCATAAGAGATTCCTCATGTGTCAGTCATGTGTCGGAACTGCCGCCAGGTGGTTGCGGTGCGTCAAGCGGGCTCGGCGTCTTGACCTTGAGTTACAAGCATAAGAGATTCCTCATGTGTCAGTCATGTGTCGGAACTGCCGCCAGGTGGTTGCGGTGCGTCAAGCGGGCTCGGCGTCTTGACCTTGAGTTACAAGCATAAGAGATTCCTCATGTGTCAGTCATGTGTCGGAACTGCCGCCAGGTGGTTGCGGTGCGTCAAGCGGGCTCGGCGTCTTGACCTTGAGTTACAAGCATAAGAGATTCCTCATGTGTCAGTCATGTGTCGGAACTGCCGCCAGGTGGTTGCGGTGCGTCAAGCGGGCTCGGCGTCTTGACCTTGAGTTTCAAGCATAAGAGATTCCTCATGTGTCAGTCATGTGTCGGAACTGCCGCCAGGTGGTTGCGGTGCGTCAAGCGGGCTCGGCGTCTTGACCTTGAGTTACAAGCATAAGAGATTCCTCATGTGTCAGTCATGTGTCGGAACTGCCGCCAGGTGGTTGCGGTGCGTCAAGCGGGCTCGGCGTCTTGACCTTGAGTTACAAGCATAAGAGATTCCTCATGTGTCAGTCATGTGTCGGAACTGCCGCCAGGTGGTTGCGGTGCGTCAAGCGGGCTCGGCGTCTTGACCTTGAGTTACAAGCATAAGAGATTCCTCATGTGTCAGTCATGTGTCGGAACTGCCGCCAGGTGGTTGCGGTGCGTCAAGCGGGCTCGGCGTCTTGACCTTGAGTTTCAAGCATAAGAGATTCCTCATGTGTCAGTCATGTGTCGGAACTGCCGCCAGGTGGTTGCGGTGCGTCAAGCGGGCTCGGCGTCTTGACCTTGAGTTACAAGCATAAGAGATTCCTCATGTGTCAGTCATGTGTCGGAACTGCCGCCAGGTGGTTGCGGTGCGTCAAGCGGGCTCGGCGTCTTGACCTTGAGTTACAAGCATAAGAGATTCCTCATGTGTCAGTCATGTGTCGGAACTGCCGCCAGGTGGTTGCGGTGCGTCAAGCGGGCTCGGCGTCTTGACCTTGAGTTACAAGCATAAGAGATTCCTCATGTGTCAGTCATGTGTCGGAACTGCCGCCAGGTGGTTGCGGTGCGTCAAGCGGGCTCGGCGTCTTGACCTTGAGTTACAAGCATAAGAGATTCCTCATGTGTCAGTCATGTGTCGGAACTGCCGCCAGGTGGTTGCGGTGCCTCAAGCGGGCTCGGCGTCTTGACCTTGAGTTACAAGCATAAGAGATTCCTCATGTGTCAGTCATGTGTCGGAACTGCCGCCAGGTGGTTGCGGTGCGTCAAGCGGGCTCGGCGTCTTGACCTTGAGTTACAAGCATAAGAGATTCCTCATGTGTCAGTCATGTGCCGGAACTGCCGCCAGGTGGTTGCGGTGCGTCAAGCGGGCTCGGCGTCTTGACCTTGAGTTACAAGCATAAGAGATTCCTCATGTGTCAGTCATGTGTCGGAACTGCCGCCAGGTGGTTGCGGTGCGTCAAGCGGGCTCGGCGTCTTGACCTTGAGTTTCAAGCATAAGAGATTCCTCATGTGTCAGTCATGTGTCGGAACTGCCGCCAGGTGGTTGCGGTGCGTCAAGCGGGCTCGGCGTCTTGACCTTGAGTTACAAGCATAAGAGATTCCTCATGTGTCAGTCATGTGTCGGAACTGCCGCCAGGTGGTTGCGGTGCGTCAAGCGGGCTCGGCGTCTTGACCTTGAGTTACAAGCATAAGAGATTCCTCATGTGTCAGTCATGTGTCGGAACTGCCGCCAGGTGGTTGCGGTGCGTCAAGCTGGCTCGGCGTCTTGACCTTGAGTATCAAGCATAAGAGATTCCCGCTTCATCGATCCAGCAAGCAAAATGCTGGGCAAGCTATTTTATACATTTATATGATTCCTTTGAGGCACTTCCTTCTGTTATTTCGTGTATTTATGTGCTTTCTTTAGGTCAGAGAAGACTGAATCGATCAATGTTTTACTTAGTCTAAATGTTGCAGTAAATAGGAATTGTGGGTCATCTGTTTGAAATGTTAGTGATTACACATTTATCTCTATAATTGTGATATGCAATTCAATTAAGAAGTCATTTGGTTTTACACACAGAGTAATCAAACTGTCACAACATCTCACTGAAATTGGTTTAGAACAGCTTGTTTCAATTTCAGTAGAATGTATGCCACTCTGGCTTCATTAAGTAGAATGTATGACAATCCGGCACAACGAAGAGCTGAAGCACAATATGCAGATTTCTTGATACAAACAAACTTCGTAAACTAAATGAATTATGCCGAGTTGTTATAATCCAAATATAAGCCTACCGAGCAGCAAGTTGAGAAATGTGCTCGGCACAGCCAATGAGAGCTCAAGGCTCAGCAATTTGTCACTCTCAGCAACTTTCCAATACTACCTGCACTTGCGATCTTGCAAATATTGCCGTGTATAAATTAGAGCAGCGTTCGTGACAAGTTTCAAAGTATTATTCAACGTGTCCAGCAATTTATTGCCGTGGTTCGAACTAATCAAAATGGACGCACTGGCACGCGAGTTCGTTTCCAACTAATCAGATGTCTTTCTTGTAATCATTGGTCAAACTTGAACTCGTTAGCCATGCATCAAGATTCTTCTGATAACTGTTTCATTGCAGATACAGGAGATAAGAACTACATTGCATTTCAGCTAAGTTTTCTCTGCACAGCATGGCCAGAGATAGCCCAACCCATTCTAAAGCGGGTTCAATTTAGCGTGAAATATACAGGTGTTCATTTCACAGAAGATTTGCGGATGTCCTCACACACTTTTTTCGTATTCCTATACACGGAAGTCACAATATGTCGAAATATTGTGAATATCCACGATTGTTTCTGCATTGCTGGAAAGAAAAACACTAAATGATTCCATAATCGTTCTCGTAGGAGGTTAAGAAAAGCAAACATTTGAAAATCGTTTTCAATCTATAAAATTTCGTAGAAAGAAAAGTCGAAGGCGTTAAGTGTGAAGTAACGTGATTCCAGTCACATCCTGTCAAACAGCGGATACGACTTTCCTGATCACCTTTCACTTCCGGTTCTCGGTCGACCGGAAACAAGCCTCGACCTCCGGCATGCAAGGTAGATTACACGGAGTACAGGCAAGCCGTGCGTATTGCCTACTTCACGCGGTATGCGTGGGTCGCTGACGTCATCGAGGTATTGTTGAGCCGCGAACAATGACGTAGGAGGCTGAAGCGGAGGTGCCATTAGGCATTCTCTATCATCTATCATTCGCAGAGTAATGCGGCCCATTCAAGACTTCGCGAACAGTATTTGCGTATTAGTGCGCTTTCACAACACAAATGAACAAAGTAATGAAGATTAATTTAGCATGGCCGGACATCAAGCTGTTAATAGAAATAACATCTTCGTTTCTTCCCTTTACAGTGGCGTGCGGTATCTACTTTCCCCTCCTCTCCGTCGAGCTGGCCCTGCCTTCCAACCTGCCCACTCCTGCGCAGCTGCTGCGCGTGTGTGCCCTGCGCTCTGACAACAATAGCGCAGCAACTGGCGCCCTCTACCGCCTGGTGACGCCCGCCGACGCCGCCTACCACCTGGACGCCACCACCGGCGTGCTGGGCTACCAGACGACGAGGGCGCACGCACCGGAAGTGTCTCGGCTGGAGGTGGAGGCGCGAGACGGAAGTGACGTCGCCAGGATGACGGTGGAGGTGCGCGCGACACATGCGCATGCGCAATGCGACGCCAAGGTGAGACTGATTGCTTGGAAAGTAGGTGTTTCGTCCGGAAACTTGCGATGACAGATTGTCATGGAGGGGGAGGTTTTATCACATGTCAAGGCTTCTAGCTTATTATTCAAATGAACTAAAAGCATTTCAATTTCCTGTGAAATGAATGTCTTGGTCGGCCATTTTACGACTCTTTTGTTCGAACATTCCTTGTGTGTTTTCTTAACATGGATAATATAATTATTATTCCTAATCGATTGATCGTTGTTTCCTTGTCGTTTCAAAATGCTGTATCAAACACATTTGTGTAATGAGTCGAATTTTCCCATTTTTGTCATCACAGTTCTGTCATCGTTTGAATGCAATATAAACTATAAACAGATCTGTATTCTTCTCGTAAACGTCAGTGCACATTGCTCACATCAAGGATTGTTTTCAAGTGGTACTCTTTGAACCGAGACTTAATTCGGTTATAAATGTTCGGTTTCATCACTTATACAAGAGACAAAGCTGACTTTTTCCTCCTCTGGCATCTCAACAAAGAACGATCGTCTGCTGTCACAAGATGGCAATTGTCGTGAAGATAGTCTTGCACTGAGGCGCCCCCCGCGGCGCGTTAACGATGATGAACATTGGCGCTAAATGTTGCAGGAGCTGTGCTTCTGGAGAGCGGCCAAGTACCAAGTATTTGAGAACCGCAAAGTCACCTTGCTTGGTCCTCTGGGACCCGGCTACCTGACAGCGCTCTGCCCGAATCGTACCCTGAGTTATCAGCTGCTCGGAGGTTCAGGTAGGTGACACTTTTACTCTGCGATAACACATGTTCTTGGGCGGGGAACCATGATCGTTAGCTCATTGGGGAAGATTTGCGATAAAAATACTTTCAAATGTTTGGTCCATTTGGTCCTTTGTTCGAGGGGTGAGCTGCTATGAGTTCAATGAATGAGTTATGTTAGTAAAAGATTGTTTTTTGCACATCACAGTGTCGAGTTGACTTTTAAGTAGACTTGTTTACATTTATGGGATCGTAGCGCGATTTCCTTGGACTCACAAAAACACAAGACAAAACAAAGCACGCGTATGGAATAAGAATCGTCTGAGCTTTTGCTCGCATATCAGCGGCGTAGAGCAATGTTTATGTTTGTCTGCTTCATTTCAATAATTGCTAATATTCAGCGCAGCAACACAACATTTAATTATAATAAAAACAGTTAATTGACAAATGATACTTCATTATGCGAGTATTTCCCGGAATCGTTAGGTTTTTGCTTCCACGGACGGCACGTTCAGCAGTGGTTGGATGATAGAGCAATTAGCAACACGTGAGTGCTGGCAGCTCGTAATGAGTTTGCATTTGGCTTTGAGTCAGCGATGTCTTGGCGGACACATCCAGCGCGATCACAACCCTCTCCCGTCGCTGTCATGTCAGCCGATCTGATTACGCAATTGCATTTGTTGCGACACCTCACAGCAATCAGCCTGAGCAAATATGTGCTCGGTTTAGCACAACGCCGAGCTCACTAAGCCGCGCTCGCTCTGATAACAGGCAAACGCATGTTTCCATCTCCTCTGAATTCAAACTTATCTACAGGCGTCTAAACTACGTTTGCCTCAACATTCTTATGCTCAGTTCAGCAGCATAAAAATGAGAGATTTGAAATGGATTCTCACAAGAAAACGTGATGAAAATATCAATGTTATTCCAGAAAATCGACCTGGTTTTAAAACATTCTATGGAAGGAACCAAATATTCCTTTTTTGAAATTTCGTTTCTTTTATAGTGTGACCAATTGTTTGATAAAAATGATGTAACATTAGCAGAGTTCACGAAGAGTGTTTCGTGGGCGGCGTTATGACACAATATCAACCCTTATCTCTGCAGCTAGTAGTTCATCGAATGCGCTACAGCTTCAAGCGAACGGATTTATCCGGAGTTTTATTACCGATATAATGTAGTCATAACCGCGTGCAATATACGCGATATTTTGCATAATCCAACTTTGATTGGCGAGTCGGCGAAATATGGTCGCAGTTTCGTGGAATTCTCTCCACACAACGGACATCGGAGGCTATATGATTCATACGAGCCTCTTTGTTTCAATCACAAGTGGCAGAATTCAGTCAGACGCTTGGAGGGTTCGCTCGATAAAACATTGTTTCTGTTTAATTAATTAACATAATCAAGTCTTCCAGTTTTCATTATCCACGGAAATATTAGTAGCCATCAACAACACATAGCGAAGTGCTGCGGGCTCCCAATAGCAGTTTATACTGAAGTTAAATGGATAATGGAGATACATTGTAGATTTCTGAAAATATGGATATCATTGTGAAACAATTTCTTTTAACCAGACACCAGAGTTGTTTTGAATTGTATTGTTTAAACTTTAATGACAGTTTTCGGAATAAAAAAATATAGATTTTTGTATGTAATCAAAGTCAACAATAATTTTGAAGTGATTTAACTAAAGTATGTCTACTTTTTGAGAAACTTAAATAGCACAATACCAAAACTCTGTTTGAATAATGCGACGTTGTTTTGTTTTGTTACAGTTTCCAGCGTGTTTGCGAGCGTGAGTCCGATGGTGTCGTCAGCGGCATGGTCACTGAGCAGCAACTACCTCCTGGACCGCGACGTCAAGAACCGCGGCGACGAGTTGCCAGTCACGACCTCCTGTACAGTGGTCGGCGTCGGCGGCTCTGTGCGGCGAGAGCTCAGTGTTCGACTGCTCGACGAGAACGACAACCCTCCGCGTCCGCATCATCAGGACGTCTACGACATCTACCTGGACGCCTCCTACATCACCAGGGTAAGTCAGGTAGTCGTGTCTAGAGGGGGAGGGGGTGGGGGAGGGGAGGAAGTGAGAAGGTGGACGTTTTCCTCAATACAGTGTTTACTTATTTCGTCATTAAAAATATTTTCATTGTTATTTTTCTAAAAAATATGTTGTTTTTGTTTTTGTTGTTCACTTAGGCCGGGTAGGACCAACTCTGGATTAAGTTAACTCTCGATGATTAGTGGAAATTAGTGAATCTTATTGGCTATAGAATTCGCGCAAACTTGTTTCATTGGTTAACCCTCGAGAGTTAACTTAATCCAGAGTTGGTCCTACCCGGCCTTAGAGAATCAGGTACCTCTGAGGTAGGTACATAATTATTCTGATTCAAATTTTCACTTTTCTGAAGCTGTCCTTGAAACCGCTAATTAACTCGCCAAGATAAATAATTGTCATTCTCCCCAACCGGTGCTTAAAAGGAAACAAGCTATTACAGTGAATTAGATCTTAACTTTAACAGCATAACACTTTATAATAAGACTATTCCCAAGGTACAGATGAGATGAGATTTCTTCGCAATCGCGATTGTATTTGACTTTGCAAAGGAAACTTGTTGCCTATTTTTTCCTCAGCGTTTGTTAAAAAGTTTGTTGAGCATTTTATTACATCTTCGTGATAAACCCATGCTAATGCTACAATTTGTTAAGACTTGACTCATTAATTATCACAGCGATTCTGTCTCTGCCGAGCAATGCTGGCAATTTACAGTTTAGTTGTGAGATTACTCTGATTGTACGTGCACCCATCACACACGGCTCTTAGTTTAACAACAGTCACAATCTAGTTAGGTATTAAACAGTTACTTCAAGTAGCAACATTACTCTAAATAGAGTCCTCACTTAGTGAAAACTAGCGCGATCCAAGAATCAAGAATCCTAATGATGAGGGGTGGCAGTTTAGACTAAAAATTAGTTCAAAAACAACTAAATGAAATAATCACTCAGTTATCATTAAAGCACAGTGAATACACCCTTCAAATAGTTTGAAACATGCTCAAACAGAATGCGAGACCCTCACTTTCACGCACTTTCACTCTGCGGTGCTTTAGAGCCTAGATTAATGTTTACAGTGATTTGTACAGCTCCAAACAGCTTAAGAGAAGAGCGCCCATGGATTATTCTCCAAGTTCAGAAACTCCAGATTATTGCTTCAAAGAATAACTTGGCTCCTTTGAGAGCGAGCAAGTTTCTATTGCCAAGCGCGTGATGCGATTCGAAACTAGTTTATTAGAACTGAGATGAGTTGAGTCGAGGGACGCCGAATATTCTTTGCATCTGGCGTGGAAGGAAGTGCTTCTGACGAGTGTTCTGGAGCTGGAGTGTGGAATCCGGGACGTCGGTGACAGAGCTTCTGGAATCTCGAGCACGGCGTTGGGGTCATTGTTGTAAAACTTTCTGTGATCTGAGACTTGCTCCTTTCATGTGCTTGAGCATGACGTCACACCCACAAGCGTGGTCAAGCTGACGTCACACGGCGTAGTGCGCAACTGCCTGGTCATAAGTGCGGTTTTATATTCTATCATACATGTTGGTCTTACTAGCTTGACAGTTTTAGTATATCTTTAAAATCGATATTGAGTATCGCTTAAAGTTACAATATATGAGTCCGTATTTATAATCCGATAAATTGAAAGTTACTATACGCATGAATTTGGTATTTATCCACGCACACTATCGATTCGAATACTTTGACAGTTTGGTGTTTATCTACGCACTAGCTAGTGGAATACTTTGACAGTTTGCTATTTACGAGTTTTGAAAGGTGGATGGCTTCTAGAACTAGCGACATGAGATAAAATAAAGTTTGTAAAGTTATATATCCATTACATCTCGAACTCTTCCGCCTACAATATCTGCATATTCCACCCCCGCATGGATGATGGATTACTCGCGTCAATCCAGGCTTTGATACACAAGATTGACATAAGAACCACTTGTTTACTCGGTGGGGAGCTCTTATACGACCACGCCGGCGCATTCTAAAGGTGAGCCTTTGATGACTGGACATAGTGAACTTTACACAGCTTGTTGTGACCTTCGAGCCGGATGTACGGGGAATCACATACCACGTCCCACCGCCTGTCACCAAATTCAATTTGTAATCGATACATTTCACGAAGAGATATCGGATGGATTACGGATTTCCGATATTGCTGTTTCGTCGTTGCGCTCAGGTTTTTGCCCGAATGAATTTCTCTACACAAATTGATGTATATTCGAGGATTACGTTTAAGAGTCTCAACGAAAATGTGTTTTTTATTCTCGCATTCCCACAATTTGTCGTAAGTCTCGTCCTCCGCTAGCGTTATTAATGAAGCCCGCAGAAAAAATTTTAAAAGCACAATTTCTCAACTTCTAAGGAGAATGTATGAAGGTGTTTCCTGGAATGCCGACAGATGCCGTCTCGTACCCAATGAGCTGAGTTAAAGGAAGATGCTAGACTGATTCATGAGTATCAGCTACATCCCGCCGTGGGAGCCAATCAAGTGGCGTCCTGCGGGGCGGCGGGTGGGGGGATGTTATTAATGGAGGTGTGAATTAGGTCACTTGGAGATGACAAAATAATGCGGCATGTGTGTAATGAAATATTGCATATTCCAGGCAATAAACAAATGACGTTTCGAAACAACGCTCAGATTTCGTGAAATGTTTCCCATATTTCAAATTGAATTATTTGTGGACTTCCTATAATCACAGGAATCTAATTTCCATTTTACGTTGAATAAAACCGTATGTTCATTCGAAAAATTACTCATTCCAAAACTAAGTTTGGATATCATTTCATTTCAATTTCCAGAATATAATCAAATCTTCTCTCCAATTTCTCGCGAATTGTTGCCGAATGTTCGCAGATGTGCAATCTCTGGCATCGCGTCGATGAATGGACCGATGTTATCTCTCCTCCGCCTCCACGCGACTATAATGGAACTGAGAACAAGTGGCGCATTCTGTGATACATAAATCAACTAGCTAAACGACTCCATTGCCCTCAGCATCGATGTATCGACACGTCGGACGCCAGGTGTTGCCCCCCACCCCCCCACCCCACACGATGTATAGTCAGATTTATTCGATTCAATTCCACTCGAATATAGTGGAGGTGCCGAAAGGATTGGCACCTCCACCGCAGCCAGTGCTTAGGAGAGATGGGTCAAGGTCAAGGGTCAAGGTCATGTCATGTGTGTTCGGCGTGATTGCGCGCTGTGATGAGATAAGATAACTCGAGGTTTTCCGACAGAGCAAAGGTTTTATGAGAGATTCGTTCTGTTTAGCTTGAGGTATCTTTTTCCATTTTACGACGCGTTTAACGACGGAGAAGGTCTAATTGACCTCGGGAGAGGGGTTGCTGGGGAACGAAGGGGTTGAGGTGTTGCATGTTGAAGCTTGACCACGAGCGTTGACTGTTGCAGGGGTCAAGACTGGACGCGAGCAACTTGATCTTCAGAGACCGCGACATCAAGACGGCCGACACGATCTACGACGTCGTCATCGAGGATGACGTCTTGCACCTGTTGTCAGCCGAGTGTGTGACGCGAGAAGATCGCGACAGAGACGAGAATCACACGCTTGTCTACTGCAGTGAGTTGACTCTCTCTCTATCTCTCTCATCCATCGCATCTGAGAGTGACATTCTGTGTTTCGACTCCAGGTTTATCGCCTCCAGCACAGCTCTAACGCCCTCCTTGAGTCTCACACATCTACATGAGATGAGAATGACCGAGCCGAGAGCTTTGCAAAACTCTGAATTTCTACCTCGTTTAATGAGAGCTTCGTTAAAATGGCTAAAGTTTCATAATACAATTAGCTATAGGCCTACTAATCCAATTAAAATTTAACGAACGTGTTTAAAATAAAAGATTTAATGTGCACTCCTGATTTTTAACTTTAAATAACGAACTTTCAAGAATACATGTTTAAATTTCACATTTACGAACTGGAATCACCTTAAAAAATCCTTTATTCTTCCATTTTGCAATGAATATTTACGGCAGGGTTGGAGAATGTTTTGTCATCATCGCTAAGTGTACTTTGACCAAGCTCCATCACGAATCTGTATTCCGTAAGCGTCGGTGTTCTAATTCTGTGGCTGGCTGGAATAACTGCTTAAGTACAAAAAATGCAAAAATTAGATCTTTATATGTAAAATCTTTAAAAAAATTAAGGAAGCCAATGGTGAAGTCAGATGTGAAAAATTGTAATTAATAACAAATATAGATTGGATTAAGTACAGCGTGTTTGTTACATTTGAAAATTCTGTTCCTGGAAAAACTACCTAAGTGCAGTTAAGCCACAGTCATCCATGCCGTACAGCAATACAAATTGTTATTTCAGTGGCTGGAAAAACGACCTAACTACTGCCTTACAAATTGCTTTTTCAGTGGCAGGAAAAACTACCTAAGTACACTTAAGCCATTAACAACACAGCGAACATACAAAGTTAATTTTCAAAACCGTGCAATTCTTGGCCTGGAAAAACGACCTAAGTACACTAATTAGGTAATTAACGGGATTTAATTAATTTTAAAAATCCTGTATATTGCTTACATTATTATAATAACTTTCTGACAGTAATATTTCAAATATATTTAATAATGTAGTTGCTACCATTCAAAATGTTGTTTTGGTGTCTACTGAAAAATTAGGTTTTTGTAGTTAAGCAGTTATTCCTGCCAGCCACAGAATTAATAGACGCTCTTCTATGTGAGTAAATTTTGCAGTTGATACGATATAATGAGGCAATATTGTGGGCGAAACAACTTCAAACAAATGCCATCACAATCGTGCAATTTAATAATTCACAAGTTTGAAGTTTTGTTGGTAATGTGGCAAGCTTCCAGGTATGCTTGGATTAGGAACATAGCAGGAGAGCAATAATTGCAAAACGAGTTGGTTGGTTTGTGGATTTACAGCTCAAAGTTGAGATCTGGATTAAATCCAGCGGGAACTTATCTTTCAAGGAAACTTGGGCTACTCGAGATAGGATTCTAACGAATGTTAATATATAAAATATGACAAAGTTGAAAGATCAAGATTTGAATAAATTAGACGCTTATCTTATTAAATTTTAATCAAGATAATGGAGTTCTTAACGTTAGGAAAGTGACGAAAAAGTTCCCTGAGAGCTTTACAAATCTTCCGATATTAATGTCCTTTTCAACTCAATGTCCAGTAGTCTTTTCAGCACTGTTACGTCCACACTTGTCAATGATGGACGTAACATGTCTAGTCCATGCTCGCGGGATTTGGTCGGCATAGAATTAATTACCACCTGTCCTCCACTGCTGTGTACTACATGTAGTACCTACATCGGTACAGCATCCGATAAAATAAACGCGAGACTGGTCAGCAACGTTGTCAATTGTTAATAATTAACAACAACCTGACAACGTTATACATTATAAAAAAATAGTTTGTCCGGTTTAAACTCGATGTTTCATATAGTATTGTTCGAGGCATTGTTGCTATAACGGCATTGGATTCATCCGATGTCACGTCAAGAATGCATTGTGCAAGTAACACTCATAGAAGTGCAGTCTCCGTGAAGAGACCCAATAGCCATGGAGTTAGATCATAAACCCAGGAGATATGACAGTACTTCGGACATAAAGTTCACGTCGTTAAAGACCGGACTGATAATGCCAAGGTTGAGTGTTGTGAATATTATCCCATTGACTCACATTCTGCAGATCGATGCACGAATTGCTCCGGTGCCCTCTGCTAACAGGAGACTCAAATAAACAAACACACACGAATATTATATAATCGTGAATGATACATTTGAGCCTCAATCAATAGAGTGCTTCTGCCACGACTATTCTGTGATGAACAGTGAGTACACACACATACATCGCGGTCTGGAAGTAGAACTGCGAAGGCGTTCAACGCTTGGAGCGCTTAGAGACACCGTTGATTGAAGAACGATACGTAACACATCAACGTCTGGAATGAAAACTGCGTAGGCGTTGTGGATGTGTGGAGCAAATGACATCTTCATTCATTGACACAAAACTTCAGTTCACACAAATCAAATTATAAAAGTCGATAAAATATTCTGCGTTTCCATTTTAACAGTATTCTTGTACGCGGCATTACATAATTGAAAAGTCAATATGACTTCAAAGAAACGATATTGAAACATAAAGTCAAGAACAAGATGTTACTAACAAGCATCAGTAGGTATATATTTTGCCGAGTATTTTGCTATGGAAATATATTTTGTTTACACAGTTCTTCTGAAGTTTCTCTTAGCTTCTTCTAAACCGATTACAGACGAGGTCTAAATCTAATTAATCCATTCAATGGATGTGTATTAACAATCTCCTTCGAATCTAAAGAGCAAGAGCTCGTGTAGACAAGGTCTTGTCAGCACAGAAGTGTTTGATTAGAGAAGAGAGTAATTACGATCCAAACTCAACCAAGCTACAAAGAGTTAAACTTATATTGAAACTGAACAATATTATAAGAAACTCGCAATGCTGGTTCGAAGAAACTTTGGCTTAACTGTCAGTCGTAGTAAACAACCTTACGACTCTGAACTGGATGCAGGTTAATTGACGTCGTTGCAGTTGGCGCTGATTGAACGCCAAGATGGTCGCCGCCAGAGCTGCAACTCAGCGTGGAGTGCTGAGATTAGAAGTTATTAGTTGTGTCGTCTCTAATTAAACCTGAGAATCACCATGACCACCACACGAAACATTACATTTGCGTCGAGATGTCTTAGAAAGAAACTCTCTCAAGGGGAGCGGAAGAGATTCTGTGGTGTCGGCTGTTCTAGAAGGTAAACGCTGCAGATAATATTTCCTAAAATAATATTGTCATAACTTTTTAACCGTTTAATAAGAAAATATGAAAAATAATAACCATATTCATTTATTAGTTGACCTATCAAATAAGAACACTCGATGTTTACCCCGAAACTCGAATGTCTCAATTTTCCCGCATTGAGTCGAGTTTGGGCATAAATAATGATTTCATGAGTTGTTGTTCATATTGATAAAGTCGACTAAATAATCAATATTTCTAACTTTACTCATTCTTTTCTTAATTTGAATGGTTCAAATGTTATGTAGATATTAAAAAAAAAGTCACCAGTATTACCGTCGAGTACAGCTAACTGCCTAGTTATTTATTAGCAACAACTCCTTACTGCTTTGCTATTTCCAGAGAAAGTATGCTGTATACAAAGAAAATAATAACAATTCGTACATAATCCAACCAAACAACCAAACATTCAAATGTTATTCAGAAAGATTAAAGTTTTGATTTCATGAAGATCGGCCGACTAGTACAGCGGCGGCAATGCGGGGTATATGGACGTTTTGACCTTTCCAAGCAGTGGTCAACGTCCCCTTATCTCGTCCAGCAGTTCAAAGATTAAATAATAATGACAGAACTCTTTGGAGCTGCTCGGTATATCTTCCTTATCCTATTACTAATTCAAGTTGTTGCCAATTTAAAGAATAAACGAGCACAGTGCTTTCACAATAATTGATTCTGCATGAACAAAATTGCGTGGCAGAATCAAGTTCAGGTTTCAGAAATCAGAAGATAATTTGTATTTATTGTATGAGTATAAGGGATTGTGAAAAATTCATATATTAGATTTTTTGTTTTATTCTGGCTTGACTATGTGAATTGAAATATATTGTCATGAATGGACTGCAGTGAGCAGCGATTCTTGGTAGTAAAACTGTGGAACACTCTCATTTTGTACTGGAATTCCACGTACGCTTCAAAGCAGATAATGGCTTTTACAGATCTCACGAGCACTCGAAATACAATTACTTGTGGATTAATTCTAAGCCAAGTCGATGTCCGAACAGCGTAATAGAAGGCTGTGAGTAGTTGTGTGGCTCGGCCGCAGGAAGGCGGTGTCCCCGAGTGTTCCCGTTTAACGAAGCAATGATATTCATCCCGGGGGATCGCTCAGGGATAAAGTTGTTCCGTTGTCCCCTTGCTCAATTACTCCTGGCGGATAGCAAATGACCAGACGATAGCCCGTGGTTATCGCGACGGAGCTCTACTGGCGGTGATGTATAGCACTATAGATAGGTACGGGGGTGACGTCACTTGCTCCTAGTTCGAATATAAATTTAGATCAGGGGACTTTTTCTGTAACTCCAGTTAGAAAACTCCGAACTAATATGGATCAGTCGTAATGACTAGTTACTGTGCAATCTTATTTCTAGGCGAAAATATATCTTTCTTAAATAAACTGAGTGTATTAAGTACGTAAAACTATTCGTGGTGGAGGTGCCGGTATATCTTGGCACCTCCATATAATATTCAGAATTGACAAAATTTATTACCAATGCTAGAAATTCGAGGAAGGTTAGAGTTCTGGTCATCAAATTAAATCTTCAGAAATGAAGATCAAGACGTAACGTAATTTGTTTTTGATGAAGAGACTTAAAATTTCAATTCACTTGCCAAGTCTACGACGAAAAACGTCAAAAATGTTACGATTTCATTGAATTTCTCCAAGTGGATGGAAGCTCGTTAATAATTTTTTCATTAAGTAGGTAAATAAATCTGCTGAAGTTTTCAATATGCAGAGCAAAGATCTTCAATCTGGAATGAAAGGAATAAAAGTTTTATTATTATTTGAAAGATTTCACAGAAGTCGATAATCTTCGTTTGATCGTTTTCCTTGCTCTGAATGTATGGCAATAAACGCGAAATCGAAAATTGTGTTTGTTCAGCAAACGACACCCGCTTCAGAACTGAGCCGAGGAAATTAAATTGCGTTCCTTTTCACCTTTAAACTCTTTAATGCGATATTCCCACTGCAATAGTAGATTGGAAGGAAATTAACTTTATTAATACGTTTCTGATCAAATTTTACTCGTTTCCACCTTCTCCATTGTTCACTTTAGTGCTCTTGACGTAACTACGAACATCTAAGCGGGTATTGTTGTAATAAACGGCGACTTATGACGCGCTAACATCTCTCGTTTCGCAGGTTTGATGGCTGCTAAAAGCGCCGAGTTGCCTGCACTAGCGCCCTACACCGTGCACTTGGTGCTCCGCGACACCAACATGCTGCCAGGATACGGACCCAACCATGTGAGTACGACCAACTGGAGATTGTGAATTTATGATAACTTTCATTCCAATAAGAACGACATAAAACATTTCCTCTGCCACGTTTTACAGAAATTGGAATTTATATTCATAAAAATGCAATTGCCTTTCGCTACACCACATACGACCTGCCTCGTATTTTAATATAACACATGGTCAACGTTTCATCTTTTTTAAAGTACCTATACTGCTATAGCTAAAGGTCAACTTTTTATCCAGTGCACTTTGTATATAGGCAATTAACATTCCTTTAATGAAAAATGCATTGCTCCATAAAACTGTACTTATTTCGTAGTAATAGCTGCAAGCATTTCTTCCGACTCGTTATTAACTCCTTATTTGTTTGTTTTGCATTGCCTTGGCATAGTTATACCAGCAAGTGCTTCATCTGCTCCATTATGCATGTTCAAGCTCTGGAATGCATTAGTTATTCAATACAAACGATGAACCCGCGACCCCGCTTCGAACCCACGTTCTGTTGGACGGCCGGGGGAAGGGGGAGTGATAACTGATAGCGTCGTCGGAGAAGGTGAAGATAGCATCGCATTTCTTGCACCCTCTCCCACGCGGCGAGCCAGCGTGATTTAGTTGCGACGACGTCCGCGAGGAGAGCTAATTCTTGTGATCAGAACAACTGATTGCTGATCAAAGCTTCCAAGAAATGCTTTGGCATTAAACTCAATCGCACTGCACTGCTGATCGGAAATGTACGAATTTTCAATAAATTACATCACGAAACACAATATTAAAACAACATAACGATGATGTCTGCTCGTCTTTCTTGACTGAAGCAAATTCTCAATAGATTTCTGAGACAACATTTTTACCTCATTTTCTGGTATATTTGTTTACCTCACGACTTTGCTCCGGTGACTTTTGACCTTTAATACCCTAGAGCATAGGTTGAGCTCTCTGGAAGAAGCTAATAGAGCACACTGTCACATCAATCATGGCTGAGGAGAGTAATAAGAAGTCACCTTAAAAGCTCGACCACCATCTTTATACTGCAATTATATTTTATCGTCAATATATCTAGTAATTTTCAACAATTAATTGCCTTTCTATTCTCTATGGACGTTGTCGACCAACATCGGTTCAATATAATTTTCTTTGTTTCTTGTTACCTTTGAAAGCAGATGCTTTGTGTAAACACTTTTGTTTCACCGCTGTCGAAGGCGCAGTGGGTCAGTCGATTTCATAGTGAAACTTTGGCCAGCCAATAGCAACTCCACATACAGATTAGTTCCTAATTCACCCGCAATGCGCTAGTAATGCATATCGGCCATCTCGCATGATTAACACGCTCATGCAATGGCTGGTCCAACATGCGGGGATCTTACCCCGTCATACTGCCGTTGTAGTGACGTCACTGCCAGTGTAGTGAGGTCACGCTTGGCATGAAGCTATGTGATGTTCCATCAAGTGATTAGCATAATGAACTTGACGTTCATAGCTGCTGCTGTGCATACAGGCATTCGCCACGGTATTTGTTACTCATTAGGCTCTGAGACATTACAATTCGAAGTAGTATTTCACTTCACTTGTAGGTGAAGGTGAAACACCCACTTTTACAGAGATGCATGGCAATGGCGTCACATCTATAGTGATAACTGTTTTACATTTGTAAAGGAGATTTAACAATAGTCAATCAATATCTGTCAATCATGAAATTTACTTGAATGCCTCCTCATTATTGATAATTCAGTCAGATTGCAGAAGGAGAATACATGTCTCTTATCTTCCGATCAAACAAAAGGGTTGGGTCGCGCAATTGCTGAGTGAAACGGATCTAAATGAGTACACGAAATGATTAATCGCGAGGTTATCTGACTAAGTTCATTGAACCGTGCGCCATTTTGTTCCACCGCCCTCTGAATTACACACCCACCCACGCGGCAATCACATCAGTGGGGTCGTCGACGAAATGAGTGATCAAAAGCGGAAACGAGAATTTAATATAATTAGATTGGATTCGACGACGTGAGCCGTCGATCAGTGGCAGCGATGATGGATGAGTCGATCAAACAGGCAGCATGTTTACCGACAGAAATCATATCTGTCAAACACGTGTCGCCCAAATGTCCCGACTTGTCCCAAGTCAATTGTGCCAACAGTGCAATCATTCGTCTCGCTAGACATATTGACCGTTGTTCAAATGCAGTACCTTTATTCAGAATACATCCTGGTTTATTTTACTGGAATTTGTTAATAATGTCTATAATAAATACCTACTTATGCTAACTGTGGATCCCAAAATGTATTAAATACTTGCACATATATTTGATGTAGCCTGACGTACGCGCGCATGTAGTATATAAATTAACCCGCCGGTAGTCACCTGTCATTTTGTAATGCGAGTGGTCACCTGGGTCTGGATTCACGAAAGGATCTTCTAATACGTATTATCTTGTTATTTAATACCAACCGAAGATAGTACGTAACAGGAGATAATACTTTTTGTGAATCTGGCCCCTGGGTCTGATAGACCCCATTTACTTTTGACTGTCATGTACATTAGGAAGGTATTATCATAAAGTAAGCCGGTATTATCAGTGTCCATTTATTTATTATTCATTGCTCATGTTTTAATCTAATACCTGACCACAAATTTTGCAATATTTGTTATATTCTTTTTAAGGTAGTACCTTCATTATACATATATACTAGGAAAACGCTCTGTGTAACGCGTTGATGAGCGAGCACGGATACACGCAACACCTCGAACCGAAATTATGTCTATCGAATGTCATTAAAAGCCAACAATTCTTTAGTTTCGTCACAGACTTGTATAAAAATCTCCAAAATCTCCAAAAATATTGGTGCCAATCCTTGCTAAGTTTTAAGTTGATCGATTAAACCTTTATGATTGAACGGTTCCTTGTTAATTTTCAAAAATCACAGGATCTCGTTCAAAAAATATACCTGGGACCACCCATATGATATGATATGTAGTGTGTGTACACAATATCAGATCAATCTGTTGAACGGTCATTATTAGTTTCATTTCGTTTGAAACTTCTGCTCTAACTACCTTGCCTTGAACTGTAGATTCGAAGTCGCCGTGAATTTGACAGCCAACACGCAAAATGTCCCTAAAATGACAAAAACTTTTGAAAATAACGACAGATTAGAGTGAAAATTGGCAAAAATACCTTAAATGTTGGTACCAATGACCATGCGAAGTTTTTAGTTGGTCGGTCAATCGGTTCCAGTTTAAATTTCAAAAATCACAGGAAAAATGGTTTCAAATTTGAACCAATTGGAGGATTTGGCTGATTTTTTTTTTGATTGGGTACAATGTTGGTTGCAATGACTTTGCTAAATTTCAAATTGATCGAACCAACCAATCGAAAGATAATTTTTATAAAATTTGAACCAATCACAGGATCTCGTTCAGAAAAGATCCCAGGGATCGCATAGATTACGTTAGTATGTGTACAAAATTTCAGATCGATTGGTTGTGTGGTTTGACCTGGGCAGTGCAGGCAAAAAAAACAAAAAACAAACAAACAAACAAACAAACAAAAAAAAACACACAGAGAAAGTGCCATAAGAGTACCGTGGTGACGCTCGCTACGCTCGCTCAATAAAAAAAAATCTTGAAATTACAAGTTCAGAAAACGTTTTCCTACATTTCAACTATATTTAAGTATAAATGATCATAAAATGTCATTTAACTTGCAACCCCTGTCGTATAGCGAGGTTTCAATTTATTGCCTTCCGAGAATGAACAAAACTGTAACACAGGAGGTATAGGGAAATCATTTAGTTTTTGGTTGATAACTTTTAAAATAGCACACGTTGGTATTGTTTTCATTTTTTTTCCTAATAGAATGTCCAACTACCTATCTAGAAATCAGTTTTTTGAAAAAACGTTGAACCTCAGTAAAATTCAAAACTCAAAAATAGCATGGAAATCGTCATAATTTTAATGGTCCCCATAAGACTACATGTTAAAAATAGGAATTTATAACTACAATATCTCAAAATCTAGACACGAGAAGTTGTTCATATTTCACAGTATCGTGTATATAGTGATTATTGATACCTCTGCCAAAAATAGGCTTATTTGGAAGATATGAGATATCAGTTGTGCTACCTTAATGATTTTAATGAAAAACGGGAAAATATTTCAATTGTAGTGGATCCGTGCTATTTTTTTAAAAATAAATATGATATATTAATTGATACATTTAATCATATTATAATTGTTTGTATATACTATGGACACATTGATCATATAATAGGAAAATATATAGTACAATAAATAAGTAGCATGAACGCTTCCATGGCCATTGAATTATGAGTATTTTCAATGCATTTAGCATAGGGAAACATTTTATTCCCAAAAAGCACATTCTTAGACAATCCACCAAAACTTTGAAGCCCTGCTGTTCGTCAGATGTTTTTTTTTTTTAGGTTTGTAGCATTGTCTGCTCAGTGAGTTAAATGTATAACTTGATGGTACTTAGAAGGAAAAATACCTAGTGCTGCTATCTTTATCGAAACAGGAGAAATAGCAAGGCTGGGGTCTGTCAGACCTCAGGTGACTAGTCGCCGGTTGAATACCTACCAAATGCAAATTGAAAATATTAAGTGTGCGATTCGAATCCACGTCCCTGAATTGCCGGTCCAGTGCTCTAACCACTAAGCTTAAGCTGGCTATCCAATCTGCAGTGGTTTTGTTCATATAAACTATATCCCAGAAAAAAACACTCCGTGTAAAAAAGGCAGCCAAGTCTCTTTACTTTAAAAAAATTCAACACCGAAAAGGAGTGATATCAAAAAAGAAGCCAAGTCAATGACATTTCCAAATATTTAATCGTATCTTTGAAATAAAAGTATAAACACCGAGAAATACTTTACAAAAGGACTTGGCGCATCGTTTTTTTCAAGACATCATTCTATCCTATAAGTGGAAAGAAATTTACAATTAGGTACATTTTCCTCTTTTTTTTAGAGCCAGTATCTATGAATCAAGCTACTTTTAGTAATGGCTATTTTATAGTTTTGTCAATGGCGATAGAAGAAAGATTTCATGTTGTAATAGATAAGTAATGTAAGGGTGGAAGAATTAAATAACAATTGGAAGTGGGCTCATTTATATTTTTATAGCACTGTTAATATGGTGATATTAGAAGGGTATGTTTTCATAATTTGATCTTGATTGAGGGAAATCATGAAACGTTGTAAAATAATTACTAACTATCTATGGAACACTATTATATATTTTTGAAGTGTCAAGTGTATAAAGTTAAAAAATTTAAAGAAATTCTATGTGCCGTCTCTGTGTACTTTGTGAAATGTATTGTTATAAAATGCGGATTAATAGAAATGTATTTCATGATGCGAAGGTATAACGCATGAGACTTAATTATGTTGACCACGAAACAATATTACGAAGATAACTATTGTGTATTTATAGAAAACATAGGCAACAAGTTTCATAGCGTATATATTCAAATAGAAAATATTTTACAGTAGGTATGTATAATATGTAATTGAAAGATGTGTCCCTATTATTCTAAAAATTCTAAATGACGGTTGTATATAAATGGCATATGCTTATGAATAGAAAAATGTCTTTAAAAAAACGATGCGCCAAGTCCTTTTGTAAAGTATTTCTCGGTGTTTATACTTTTATTTCAAAGATACGATTAAATATTTGGAAATGTCATTGACTTGGCTTCTTTTTTGATATCACTCCTTTTCGGTGTTGAATTTTTTTAAAGTAATAGACTTGGCTGCCTTTTTTACACGGAGTGTTTTTTTCTGGGATATCACTTCTTTTGTTAGTTTATTCATACAGCTTGTAGCACATGTCCTACCAAGGACTAATTTCTTTAAAAAAATACGCCTCAACCGATTTGGTTAGTAAGAAAAGTTGCATTTGGTACAAGCTTAAAATGATTATCCAAGAAGAATAGTCTGAGTTTCGTTACAATCTGTCCAGACGTTTTCGATATCTGACTTCACTTCCAGTTTAAAAAATGGCGCTCAATAATACTGCCGCCTTGAATTCATAAAAGTGCAACATAATTGCATAATTAAGCTGCAATCTCGGCAGTTGTTTTCGATATATGACGTCACTTCCGGTTTTGAAATAGCGGCCGAAAATAATGTCATCTTGAATCCATAAATATAAGGGCTATATAATTACATAATTTAGTTGCAATCGGTACATCTGTTTTCTATAAATGACGTCACTTCCTGTTTTAAATATGGCGGCCAGAAATAATGTTGTCTTGAATTCATAATTATAAGTCCAACATAATTAGATAATTTAGTTGCAATCGGTACAGCCGTTTTCGACATATGACGTCACTTTCGGTTTTAACAATGGCGGTCGAAAATAATATCGTCTTTAATTCAAAAATATAAGTCCTACATAATTACATAATTTAGTTGCAATCGGTACAGCCGTTTTCGATATATGACGTCACTTCCGGTTTTAACAATGGCGGTCGAAAATAATGTCGTCTTTAATTCAAAAATATAAGTCCTACATAATTACATAATTTAGTTGCAATCGGTACATCCGTTTTTGATATATGACGTCACTTCCGGTTTAAACAATGGCGGCCAAAAATAATGTCGTCTTGAATTCATAATTATTAGTCCTACACAATTCCAAAATTTGGTTACAATCGATACAGCCGTTTTCGATATATGACGTCACTTCCGGTTTTTGCAAATGGCGGCCGAGTACACCGCAATCTTGAATTTATAATTATTCACAATGTATGTTTCTAAATATCTATTTAAAAGTATAGATTGGGGAATTGAGTGTCATTTAGCATATTAATGGCGTCATTTAGCATATACATGACGTCATTTCAGGTATAGGTAATAAGAAAACAATCTAGTTCTATCTAGTTGATACTTCATGAATGACCTTCTGAATTCTTTAGCGCTAATTTCCGTCAAATCGGTCATGCCGTTTTCAATATATGACGTCACTTCCGGTTTCATTTAGTGGTTCCTGCCGCCATTTCCGGTACCGTTTATTTGTATATTCATTTATCCCAATTGATTTTTCAAAAAGATTGCAGAATGCATAGACAGGAGCTAGTTCAGTGGCAATCGGTACAGGTGTTTTCGATATATGACGTCACTTCCGGTTTCAGAAATGGCGACCGAGAACACTGTATTTAAATTATAATTATTTTGTATTGTCTATGTTACAATGTAAGCTAATTATATGTGTATTTAAAGTATAATTTGATGAAATAAGCTAAATATTGTGAATTTATGACGTCACTTCCGGTTTAGAAAATAAGAAAATAATGTTTTTTAGTATCATATTTCATATAGATGACCATCTAAATCGAATGGCGCTAATTTCGTTCTAATCGGTCCAGCCGTTTTTTATATATGACGTCACTTCCGGTTTAAAAATGGCGGCACAAAAAATTTATATGAGGCAAGGTATCATCAGACGCCAAAAGTGCATATGTGGTAAAAATTTCAGGTTGATCGGTTCAGCCGTTTAGGCTGTGGCGGTGATAGCAACTTTTTCGGGAATCATATGAAGAAGAAGAAGAAGAAGAAGAAGAAGAAGAAGAAGAAGAAGAAGAAGAAGAAGCAGATGAAAGCGGTGTAATTTCACGATTTTCACTGCCCTCTAGGTCGTAAACGGCATGACTGGTTGTTGTCGCGTGATGTATATGTTGTTAGGTGGGCCATAGCTCAAAATTAAGACATTTCACAACAATGAGAGATTTTCCATTGTTGAGATCCAGTTGGCCGAAAATGCTATGTTGTTGCTTACAGTAAAAGTAGTTGGTCTGCTCCTCAGTTTATATAGGCATTTACGGTATGTTGAGTGACTGTGAGTGTACGGTAAGACTTGGCTGAGTGGAGCGACCGCTCCACTAGATTACTACAGTCCGAGACGTGATGAAGACTGTAATATGATTATAAGACCCGTAGTTGTGTTGTCGTGTAATACTAGAAGATGGGTACGCTATAGAGCATACAATTAGTTAGGGTTACACTTAAAACCTAGACCCTCTCAGCAGAGTCAGTCTCCGCTAGTGCAGATGTAATGTATAGAAGGGAGTTGAGGAAACCCGGTACATTATGTACCTGTCAAATCAAGAGATATCGGGGACAAACGGCTTATCGTCCCTAACGGGCCTCCACAGCCCGCGTCGTCTAGAGAATGATAACAGGTGTAGGAGGTCGTCACACTGATACCCAAACACCCCAGTATCTCATGGCCCAACAGCAGCAACTGGCAAGCCGCGTAGCGAACTGCTTTGCACTAGACTGAACATCGCAAAGTGTCTGCTTAAAACGACATTCTTCATCAGCTCTCCTCCTAAGTTGAATTATCTTTAGTGCCACCCGAAAGACTTCAGTGGTTCCCCCGATATGAATAAACGACGCAATTTCCTCCGCCCGGTCGGTAACGCTGTCTTGCGCGACCAGCACAACACGGCTTCCTAGAAATCAGTGTTCATGGCTACTAGCTGCCCGGGACTGATCGGGTTGCTCACTTTGTGGGGTAGAAAAAGTCGCAATCAACGGCTCCGACTACGACGGCGCAAGGGAAGTAAACAATGCACAAAGCGTCGGGTAGAGAAGCGTCGATTTCACGCTCGGAGCTACAGGAGTTAGCAGCTTCACCTTGGCTAACTATTAGAGAGTAGAGACTCTTCATTGTGTGTAATTAGGTAATAAAGAGAAACATGAATATGAAGCATCCCTCAGAGCTATATGATCCCAAGGTAACGAGGTTGGTTCAGGTATAAGTCACTAGAGGGAGTTCTCGCTTGCTGCAGGGAATGTTGACGATCCGACTCCATGGCGGCCACACTTCGTACGTGGCTCCTCCGCGGGCTCTTCCCCTCGTGGGGCCACCCCCGGGCGGAGTCCGCGCTGCCCGGCTCGCCCAGCCCGCTGCCAACTTCAGTTCGCAGATGGCAAGCGCCATCAGAGGCCTCATCATGGAGCTACCTCCTGGCGGAATCCGCTACCCGAAAGAAGTCATGGTCTTTAGAAGTGCTGCTCCATACGCCCGGCTCGCCCAGCCCGCTGACAACCTGAGCGCGCTGATGGCGAACGGGTCAGTGACGTTCCATATATTGGATGGGCAAGATGGCGGAGCTTCCATCTTCAAGGTCACCGCAAGGGCTGGCATCTTGTACGTCGCTAGCGTCGCGGCGTTGAACAATGCGTCTTACGACAACGTCAAGTAAGACGATTTACATCCGATAATTGTTTCCTTTACTTCCACATCTCTGTTACACTAACACATTGCATTTTTTCAGTTTGACAATTGTGTGGCGAGCAGCCAATGGCAGCACTTGGACTCATGAGATCCTATTGCATCTCTTGGACGACATCGTCAACGGTACCTGCAACTCGAGCGCTCAGCAACTGACTCCCAAGAAGTATAAACACTGCGCCGACGAGAAGGTGTGGTCGAAGTGCGAAGCATCATGCGGCCTTGGAACTCCAGGTAAAGTTCCTTCACAGTGGACTACGTGGACTTCAAAGAGGTTATCAAATACGTTATCAATTATTTAATTAGTAGAAAATTCCGGCCTTCCGTGACGCTAACAACAATTACATACGCTGACATAAAAACATGAGACCTTGAGCGTTCTGCTCAGAGAATGAAGAGAATAGAGTGAGCATCGTTTGGACTTTGAGTTTGGAACATATCAACCTCCTTACTCTACATGCATGATGCAGCCATTCTTCATTTGAATGTGGCAAATACAGAAGTGGCGTGTTACGGGGACTAATGATTGGTTCACATGTCTAGGCGTGCGCGGAACCAACGGCCGAGGCGGCTGCCAATGGCGCGGGAAGAGGAAGCCGTCAACGTACCCTGTGACCAACTACTCCACGTGCACGCCTGATGTGAAGACGTGCCCGGACAGGTTGTGCGACGCTCTGGAGGAATTGCATCCGCTGATCTGTCCTCAAGACTGTTCGAGTAAAAGCAAATTCTCATCGTTTACCCTTGAAGCTGCGTATTTACAAACCATTGAATAGTGTTTGAAACCGTTCTAAGCGAGCGCAACGAGCGTTGTATACTTTCTTTATATGTTTTTGCCTGCACTGTCTATATCGCACCGATCAATCTAATGATTTGAAACCATAGAGTAACTCTATGCTGAAACTGTGCACAGACACACAAACCTAAATGCATGCAAGCGGGTTCTGTGATTGGTTGATAATTGAAAATTAACCGATTATCTGATTCAAACTTTTGTTTATCGCGAAAGTACTATGCTCTGCGCCTTGATCAATTGTAAATCAAAAGGTTTATATTTACAGATGATTTCCATGATATTTAGAGCGATAACTCTCACACAGCATATGATTTTGAATGTATTGCAAAGGCTCGCTTATTAGCTTCTCCGATGTTCAATAATGAATTTGTCAATAACTTGACGAATGGAACATGGAGTATCGAATGGCAAGGCTCTCGATGTGAATGGCCGTGTTGTTTATTGCTCATCGTGTGTATCGTTTTAACTCTACATTCATACGAAACATTCCGTATTGTGTCATAAATGACGTAAGGTCACTTCATGGATGTTAAATACCATTCTGATCTACCTACTTTACTGAAAGCTATAACATCGAATTTCAAAAATCTTCTTGATAAGCGTTTGTAACAATTTCAAATTGAGTTAAAATGTAAATTCGTCATTTTGAATCGATTAATGATCATACCCCGCGATTTCTTTATACATAACAATGAAAATCTATCTTTGATTAATTGCAAATAAGTGTAAATTAAATTCAGGCGTAGTAATTAGGATTCGATAATGTTTATAAGTTTGTTCTCTCTGTATCTTTGCAGAGCATGTGCAGTTTGGATTGCAACACGCCGGGTACAAGAGCGGCATCTCGAGCGGCGCGGGCGTCTGCACCTGTGACACGTACAGCAAGTGCGTCTGTGTCGTCGACCCGCCGAACAACTCGTCGCAGGCCGTCACGACGCCGAAGCCGGCCAATCAAACAACACTGCACAACGTGAGCGCGAAGAAAGGTGAGTGAAGAGTTCAGGGACACGCGCTTGTGTGACGCTACACGCCACTTGCGTGACACTTCACGCCACGTGTGTGTGACGCTTCACGCCACTGGCCACGTGTGTGTGACGCTTCACGCCACTGGCCACGTGTGTGCGACGCTTCACGCCACTGGCCACGTGTGTGCGACGCTTCACGCCACTGGCCACGTGTGTGCGACGCTTCACGCCACTGGCCACGTGTGTGTGACGCTTTACGCCACTGGCCACGTGTGTGTGACGCTTCACGCCACTGGCCACGTGTGTGTGACGCTTCACGCCACTGGCTACGTGTGTGTGACGCTTCACGCCACTGGCCAACGCTTCACGCAACTGGCCACGTGTGTGTGACGCTTCACGCCACTGGCCACGTGTGTGCGACGCTTCACGCCACTGGCCACGTGTGTGTGACGCTTCACGCCACTGGCCACGTGTGTGTGACGCTTCACGCCACTGGCTATGTGTGTGTGACGCTTCACGCCACTGGCCAACGCTTCACGCAACTGGCCACGTGTGTGTGACGCTTCACGCCACTGGCCACGTGTGTGTGACGCTTCACGCCACTGGCCACGTGTGTGCGACGCTTCACGCCACTGGCCACGTGTGTGCGACGCTTCACGCCACTGGCCACGTGTGTGCGACGCTTCACGCCACTGGCCACGTGTGTGCGACGCTTCACGCCACTGGCCACGTGTGTGTGACGCTTCACGCCACTGGCCACGTGTGTGTGACGCTTCACGCCACTGGCCACGTGTGTGTGACGCTTCACGCCACTGGCTACGTGTGTGTGACGCTTCACGCCACTGGCCAACGCTTCACGCAACTGGCCACGTGTGTGTGACGCTTCACGCCACTGGCCACGTGTGTGTGACGCTTCACGCCACTGGCCACGTGTGTGTGACGCTTCACGCCACTGGCCACGTGTGTGCAACGCTTCACGCCACTGGCCACGTGTGTGCGACGCTTCACGCCACTGGCCACGTGTGTGCGACGCTTCACGCCACTGGCCACGTGTGTGTGACGCTTCACGCCACTGGCCAACGCTTTACGCAACTGGCCACGTGTGTGTGACGCTTCACGCCACTGGCCACGTGTGTGTGACGCTTCACGCCACTGGCCACGTGTGTGACGCTTCACGCCACTGGCCACGTGTGTGTGACGCTTCACGCCACTGGCCACGTGTGTGTGACGCTTCACAACACTGGCCACGTGTGTGTGACGCTTCACGCCACTGGCCACGTGTGTGTGACGCTTCACGCCACTGGCCACGTGTGTGTGACGCTTCACGCCACTGGTCACGTGTGTGCGACGCTTCACGCTACTGGCCACGTGTGTGTGACGCTTCACGCCACCTGCCACGTGTGTGTGACGCTTCACGCCACTGGCCACGTGTGTGTGACGCTTCACGCCACTGGCCACGTGTGTGCGACGCTTCACGCCACTGGCCACGTGTGTGTGACGCTTCACGCCACTGGCCACGTGTGTGTGACGCTTCACGCCACTGGCCACGTGTGTGTGACGCTTCACGCCACTGGCCACGTGTGTATGACGCTTCATGCCACTGGCCACGTGTGTGTGACGCTTCACGCCACTGGCCACGTGTGTGAGACGCTTCACGCCACTGGCCACGTGTGTGTGACGCTTCACGCCACTGGCCACGTGTGTGTGACGCTTCACGCCACTGGCCACGTGTATGACGCTCCACGCTAGTGACCACGTGTGTGTGACGCTTCACGCCACTGGCCACGTGTGTGTTTCAGCTACGGATCAGCAATGGTGCGGCTCAGACTGCCTGGTGGTCAGCAGCCTAGGAGTCAGCACTGTCGTAGTCGTGGTTCTTCTCTGCTGCTTCTGGAGATTCAGGTAATTGCTTCAACATGCTATAAATCTTATATTCGAGTTCTAATCCGTGTTTCTTTTCAGACTCAGGCCCGATTTGGAATAAATACTTATCTTTCATTCATTAAAATTTGTGAGTGAATCGAAAGAAGAGATAAAATTAGTCCAGAGTTACCAGATCAATCGCATCGTTTTTTGTAGTTGGTTCATTTTAGCTTTGTAGTAAATAAAATGTCAAGAAGTATTTCCACCATTGAGTTCTCGGAGAAATATTCTCAACGCTTTAACGCCATCAAGTCGCTAATCAGATATTTGTGATGTAGCAGTGGCTGACCTAATTACCCCCCCCCCCCCCCCCCCACTAGGTGGAATGTAATTACTCGTCGGTGTCCAGTAAATCACGTCCCTGCACCAAGGCAGACTCATCCGTGACGTCACTTGATTAGCAGTGAATTCACGTGTCAAGACGGTCAATTAATTAGACGCTTATGACGAGCGCAGCATCCTGATGCGGGAGAAGTTTCCAGATAGCAGCACACACACATCAATATTCACAGAAGCACTCCGTGGGAATTGGAAAACCATTCTGCTCAAAATAATAAGTTTAACAGTAAAACACTGAAGTGGAACACATAGACGCTTTCAAATTGGAAGCTTTAAAGTTTAGAAGAGATTGGTTCTGAAACTGGTTAGGACAGTTACACCTCTCTGTATGTGATTAAACAGAGATGTGAATCAAGGAAGTGCTTTTAGCAACGGGCTCATCTCTATTTTGTACAGTTATAAGCCCGTACTCTCTTGGTAGCTCGTATATTATTGTCACTTCCATGTCACACGCTTAGTGTCTTCGTTCTTGTTGCAGCAAGTCTGCCAAGCACCGTCGAGAGCGCAAGTTCGTCGGCAGCATCGCGTCACTCTCCGGCGTCCAATCAGATTACGTGGCTCGTTCGCATCAAGAGAGTCAACTTCTCAACTCATTGGACCCGGCTCAGACGACGTCCGCAGCGCCCAGTCCGCGCTCTCTGGTGAGTGATACTGCAACTATACTTCCCGATGTGCAAAGGATCTACCTCTAAAGATCTACTTTCAACTCTGATGAATACCGATAAGACTTTGTGTACAGGTTACTTTAGAGTTATTCCCTAGTTTTGTAAGTTACAATAATGACAAACGCTCAATTCCAGGTATTGCTCTGCCGTACATTTATAATTAACCTTTAAGATTTGCTCATTGATTTCTGTTGTTTTACATAAATAGACACAAGCTAGCTGTAAATTATTAAAGCAAATCCAATGCAATATGGCTGTGCACCTAGAAGTTAAATTATCTCTAGAACTCGAGACCCCTCAATCCATTGACATCTGACACAACCCCAACTCTGTAATTCTCATTTATTCGTCCGCGTTTTTAATATATTTTCATTTTTCAAACGAGCTCTTCCTCGATGTGGCAATTGCATTTTAATTAAAAACTCGTAATGTTAGAGCAAAAACCCTCTGCGTCGAGGGACAGAAATGTGAAGCTTAGAATCGAAAAGTAATCCTGCAGAGTTTTGCCCGAGCGTAACGTAAACAGAAAGTTATCTGGTGAAGTCAGTCGGGCGTTGCGACGCGTCCGATGCTCCAGTCACATTACGCAAGCGTCCTCGGGGAATACACGGCGTCGATCCGTGACATGACGTCACTGAGCCACCGGAGAGTTTGACTTCGTAATCGGAAACTAAATCGAGACTTCATTTCACACTACTCGCTTCACGAATGGTAATTTAAACTCAATTTGAAACGGGGTCATTTTCTGATTGCAGCGACCCAGTATGAATTATATTGTTGTTACACCAAAAGATAACCAGACGAAGAACGCAGATGTGTTTTAAAAACTTGATGAGATGTGACGCATTGCGTTATGTTTCGTCAAATGTGTGTTTTTACATACGAAATTTGAAAATTCATTGTCGCTGTCGCACATGGCTCTTGTCAACGTATTAATAAATTCGTCTCCCTTCTGCTCGCGCTGCAAACAATGCAAACGGCGCCATGTTCTTGCTACGCGACGGGTTGCTCTGAGTGGCAGGACGTGGACGGAACACAATAATACGCAAAGCACTGCGCTTACAATGCATCCGTAGGTCACGTTGATTGAAGTCTTTACGCTCAACAGCAATAAGTGTGCCTGTTCATCCTGTTCTCATGAGATGGTATTCATGATTGCAGATATCATCTAATTTAAAACCTATAAAGAATTAAAGTGTATTTCGACTCTACGAAGCTTAAAGTATAGTTTCTAAATAGAATAAAGAAGTGTTTAAATTATAAGGAAATTCACATTCATGTGACACAAGGAAATGTCAAATCAAATACCCTCGCGTCACCCTAAAGCTGGCTTTCCATGGTCCGTCATCTTCCGTCAACGTCCGTCACTGTCCGACGAAAACGACCACGTGACCCGTCTCGACCAATCCCTCGCCGTCCGAGATTTTTGGGGATGGCTCTGATTGGTCGAGACGGGTCACGTGGTCGTTTTCATCGGACGGTGACGGACGTTGACGGAAGATGACGGAGCATGGAAAGCCAGCATAAGTCATCCAATTATCTGTCAATCACCCTCGCATTACCAAAACCATAATCTCATCTCATTGTCTTGCACAAATCATATTTTGTGTCTTATGCACTTGGGACTAGAATGTAGGTAATGTTTACCAATGTGGGCGGACATTTCAGAAGCATGGCTGCCTCCAATCCATAAGTTTCCATCGACCATAATATGTAATTATTCACAACTCTTGCTTTGGGGGACTCATTAACTTCTTGTTTTGTTTCAGCCTGATCCCAAGTGGGAATTCCCTCGTTCCCAGCTTGTCATTGAGCAGACTTTGGGAGAAGGAGAGTTTGGGCGCGTGCTGCGTGCGCGAGCTACGCACATTGGAGGTCGCACTGGTAAGAGGTCAATTATTCTCGCACTAATTGCGTGTCTGCCTGTGTATGTAATATACTCACAGCAATATTTCCTGATAAATCCTTCACAAGCCATTACGAGATTAATATCCTTGTATAATGCTTGTATCCTTGTATCCTTTATCCTTGCTATAGCGTCGATCTCATCGCGAAATTCGCAAGGATAAAATATAATCAGGAGTTTTGACGGTGATTGTACTCGTCTGCTTGCAAACTTCTGTCAGATACTCGTTGCACTCAGACAGACATACTAGCTTGACTTTCTGCGCATAAAATCTATTTCAGATCAGTCCTAAGTACTGTACACATCGCTGGTCCCTCGGCTCTCTAGACGACAAAAACAACACAAATATAGATACTACGATCGTTTTCCGCCCTCCTACTCCAGAACCAAAGTTAGCAAAGTCTCTCCAGAACTTCCTCGACGCAATAATAGGTTTTTATCTAGCGGTTTATCCTTCCCTCCCCCCATTCTCTTTTCAACTGTCGCGTCATCTGTTTGCCAGCGATAAAGGCTCAAGTTTTGATTGGTTCTTCACCACCAGTCAATAAAAGTCGTTTGTTTTCGCTTACTCATCTTCAGTCATCTCACAGTGTTTCTGTAACAGATTCTGCGACGGATATCAAAGTACCTATTTCCGAGACCTGGAAGAAACGTTCATTTAGCGATCCTTAGCGAGGTTCTGGTGTTGTAAAATGTGGCATAAAACCCTCATGACGCGAGCTCTCTGCAGTCCCGAGTTTCATGGCCATGATTTAGTACAACAAGACGCACAGTTTTCTCGTGTTTCTTTTTTACTCTTCGCAGATCCAAATCGAACATTGATCGATCATTTGAAGCGCTTCGAAACTTCGTTTAAAGGTTTTTTTATGTTTCTCCGAATTGACGACTGTTCTTCAGTATGTTTAAACATTTCGCTGTATGAAGAAAAGAGTTTGTTCCAGATAATACGATTCTCTGGAAATGTATTTCGTCTGCATCAAATCTTGTATTATCTTAAAGTACTCTTTTACTGCAACTTCTTTCCTTTAACAAGACATCTTTACTGAAATTGCTCACAGAATCTATTACTTTGGGATCGATCGTTGTAAATTGTACAATCGGCGAAGAAGTGCGAACTTCTTTATGTGCGAATAACAATAAAGTCTCCCTTCCACATCGTCAAGGGAAAACAAACGGAAATTAAATTCTTGGCCAAAAGCTCACGAAATTGTAATAAACAATGACTTATAAATACCCCATGGAAATGGTGGAATCCCAACTATGGGCATCTGAGGAATCCCGCGGTATGACGACATCTTAAAATGAAAATACTTCGCAACTCTTTGTTGTGCAAATGCAGACAGACTGGCGTCGAACTGGGAACCGAACCGCCGAGTGGCATGTTTTACAGCCCGACCACGTACAAAGCCATGAATGTTTCAGTGGACGACATGCATTTGTGTATTAAAAACTGACATAAAACAGAAAATATTCCATCGCCTTGACGTTCAGGGGTCGATGAAAGCCGCGAGAACCGAAGTCTGTTTCGTCGCTCGTCGCGCATTCTCTGCTCAGTGTTCGAACAATAGCAGTCGACTCAACAATAGACACAATGACGTCATAATGGCGCAAGAGGAGCCCGATGATTGGCGTCCTTCCGTTCAACGTGAGGCGTCGCTCAGAGGTTATTAGATTGCCTCAATATGACGCCAAGTACTTTGTTGGAGCTAATGGATAAATTGAGTTCTGATAGAAACAAAAGATAGAGAACACTGAGCTCTGCACCCTTTTACATCATGGTCTGCCAAAGAAGCAAATAAAATATCATTTAACATTTTTACGGTTGCACTGAACATTTAACAATGAGTGTACATGAATTGGTTGGCCATAAACCCTGATGCATAATTGAATTAAGGTATATGGTTTAAGGTTTAGTGTTTAGTGTTTAGTGTTTAGTGTTTAGTGTTTAGTGTTTAAGAGAATTGAAAGGTGCTGTTATAACGTTATCATGCACAACTGTCACAAGCGTCACAAGGTTTGTGGTTTAAGGTTTAAGCTGAAATAAGAAATCAACTAAATCCATTTCTTATTGCAAAACACTATATCACTTTATGACGAACCAATCAGAAGAGAGCAGAGTAAATGTCAAAGTCAAATTCATACGGGAAACTGAAAAATCTTCTGAATTAATGTCATTGGAAGCATTTTAATTTGATATTGTTCCTAGTCTTGATCATTTTTTGTTTCCATATCATTTTTTGATCATTCTTTTTATCATGGAGAAATAACCTCGTGAAATAAGCAGTTGTGCACTGGACTCTGTTATAACATCTTAAATACCTTATCAATCACTATACCTTATACCATACCTATTTCTTAACGTTTAGTCTTAACTTAGTTATTCAATTTCCAAATTAATTCAGTTCTGAACACTTGTGAATACACAAGATTGTTAATTCGTAACTGTATGTAGCTCAAATTTGTGTGTATCTGTTTTAACTTTTAACTGATGTTGTGTTTCAAATGTTGATTGGAAATAACCTGCATGTAACCTGTAAGATTTAAAATCATTTCAATATTTAAAGAAATAAATAGAAGTTTGATTGCATGGCAGTTGGGACGGTTTGTTCCGATGAAAGTGCTGGTGGCCCTGATAAGGGCCGTTCGCGACGTTTCGGAAGCTTTATTACTAGTTAGTAGTTCGGGCCACCAGCACTTTTATCGGAACAAACCGTCACCACTGCCATGCAATCACCCGATGGTTCCGAAAACGTCCACGACATCAAATAGACAACATCATAAATTATCTAGTTAGCTCTGCTTTTCAAAAAATTTCATATGCAGTACCGTGATCCAAGTATCTATTATGGTTTTTCAACAATGCATCATAACCATAATAGATACTTGGATCATGGTACTGCCTATGAAATTTTTTGAAAAGCAGAGCTAACTAGATAATTTATGATGTTGTCTATTGGAGTTTTGTGTTTTTAAAAAAGTTCAAAAAAATCTTAAATTGCCGTAAAAGTGATGTATTCATTGAAAGGCTCAATATTACAGGAGTAACAACTGTTGCGGTGAAGACGCTTAAAGAAGACGCTAGCTCCGTGGAGTTGGCAGACCTGTTGTCGGAGCTCCAACTGCTGAAGGAAGTGAGCCACCCGAATGTTGTCAAGTTACTCGGTGCTTGCACGCAACCCGCCTCTCAGCCGGTCTACGTCATCATAGAGTTTGCGCAGCACGGCTCGCTCAGGTTAGAGAGCCTATATACTGGGGAAGAGAGTGGCCAACTCGGGGGAGCCAACTTGTACTCAAGTCATGGACGCTTGTCAAGGTCGTCAACTAGGTCCTGCCACAGCCAGCTACTAGCCCTAGGCTCTTTAACTTGCCCACTGTTTGAGCGCAAGATGGCGGCTCCCATTAAAGCGGCCTGGTTAATTCTTCAACCAATAGAAAACAGTCACCCAGTTGGCCACTCTCTTCCCCAGTATATAGGCTCTCTAGCTCAGGTGAGACAGTTACATAATAATACCACTCGATACCTACTAGTGAATATTGAAATCTCCCGAACATATTATAAAATGCAAAAAATAAATTGCCCAATATGAGGTATGTTTAAATACATTTTATATTTGAAATGATGATAAAATAATGTTACTCTCTCAAATTGTGTCAGAATACAATTCCATTTTATTGGGCTGGTGATTCGACCAAAGAGTTGTACTTGAAAAGAAAAATTAAATAAGTTTTCTCAATCATGTATCATTTATAAAAAAAAACTTAGTGGCTTTTCATACGATACTTACTTAATCCCGAAGATGAATTACAGAATTTTTATATACTTTTTTCAGTCGTTGTTGAGAGTATGATGTAAACTCAGAGCTGTAAGGATAATTTGAAAATTTCAATTATACAAGTGGTGGCAGATATGGGATTTTTTTACAAATGGTGGCAGATGTGGGATTTTTACAAATGTTTGTAGAAGCTGGATTATTACTCGTTTTCTCTGTTGCAAGGATACTAATTCAATTGATTTGTGTGCGCAGAAACTATTTGCGTCGGAGTCGTCACCTGGAAACTGACGGTCGGATTCCGTGCTCCTTCGCTTCCGCCTCGACGTCGACAGCGTCCGGCTCCACGCCCAACGACGTCGAGGAGACGCTCGCGACGCCCTGCACTCCGCGAGACGTCCTCTCGTTCGCGTGGCAGATATCCAAGGTGGGTGGCTGTGTGAGGTTGCCCCGCATCATGAGATGACGAGTGCGTACTGATGAATCACGTGACCGCAGGGCATGTCCTACCTGAGCGACATCAAGCTCGTGCATCGCGACCTGGCCGCCAGGAACGTGCTGGTCGCCACAGGAGGCGTCTGCAAAGTGTCTGACTTCGGACTGACGAGGGACGTCTACGAGGACGACGCCTACCTCAAGAGGAGCAAGGGTCGGGGTGAGTTAGACGCCACCAGAGTGAGTGATGTTGAGAAAGAGAAAGAGTTACTTCTCATGACATAAGAAGCAAGTTTCCAAGCAATGAATATTAATAAGTAAATGATGTTTGAGCTCGTTCGTTTTCGACTCGTTCACATGGAAAAATAGATGTTTCTCAGAAAACAATAATATTAATTATCGTTGTTTTTTATGCCTTGGTACAAAATCAAGTGGTGATAATCAATATACGAACTTATTATTAGTCTAGATGATATTATTAAACCCACCAAAGCTAAAATTTTGAGCAATACAAAAGATTTGTAAATTTGTAAATTTTGATGAATATTTGAATGTTGATTCAAATAAAACATCGTGTTTTGCTCATGCTAAAACCGATTCTGTTTGGCTTTCATCAGTAGTTATCTCTTTCAAAAAGCTAAGGGCCCAGATTCACAAAGTTTTTCCCCCGGGGGTATTGCTGGCTTATCCCACTTTGGTGTATCTAATAAGCAGTGAAAAACTTTGTGAATCCGGGCCCAGAAGTTGTAAGAGAATGACGCTGTAAGTCACATGTTTCAGTGCCCGTGAAATGGATGGCTCTGGAGTCGCTGGCCGACCACATGTACACGAGCAAGTCCGACGTGTGGAGCTTCGGCATTCTCCTGTGGGAGTTGGTAACACTGGGAGCGTCGCCGTACCCGGGCGTCGCGGTGCACAACTTGTTCCACTTGTTACGCGCCGGCTACCGCATGGAGAAGCCAGAGAACTGCTCCAATCAGCTGTGAGTTCATGCATGTGGTAGAGATGACGATTCAGGTAGCTGCTCTGCTCTGATCGTAAAACATGAAAAGTAGTTGATTTAAATTTTTTAAATTACGTAAAGTCTCTTTCACAACGAGAGGCCAATTCTTAAGATTCATGTTATGAAACCGATTACATTTGCATTGAATGAAACTTGAAAAATGTGAAGGCTAATGCCTAGTTGTCAAAATTTTAAAGTTTTAAACAATAAAAACGTGAACGGTTTCAAAACGTGAACGCTCAAGATTTGGCCTCCTCGCGAATCTCAAGAATTTCCCTTAGAGCGGTTTTGCATTTTGCAGAAAAGCGTGTTTTGAAGCAATAAAAACTTTAAATTTGCCTCGACCCTCAGTGATAACACGAGACCTGCAGGCCTTCCTATTGGTTCTAACAAAAACTCTTTTCCGCAAAAAGGAAACTAGTTAGAAATTATGTAAAATTCAATGTAAACAAACAAATTGATTTTTAGCCATTTTAATTTGCTGCTGTTTAACATGTTAAACTACTGATTTTTAAAAATGTATCTCAAAATCGTCATAGTAGTACAGAATGGTTATAGGGTTGTACTTGTATGACATGTTTTTTTTAAAGTAAAAAAACAGTTTGGATGTTATGAGGACGTGAGACATTCAGACTTTTGTGCATTAAAATCTCCATTGAGAAAAACAGAGCATTTTCTCTTAGCGTTTATAACTGCAAGATCATTGCAAGACACTTTCATAGGTACTACGGAGTGATGTCCGACCTTCTGTTCCAGCTACGACGTGATGCACGGCTGCTGGCAGGAAGAACCGAGCAATCGCCCGTCGTTCCACGACCTCACTCTCATCTTCGAGCGGATGCTTGAGGACGGCGTCGAATACCTGGATCTGAACCCGCGCATCGTTCACAACCGCTCTTACTTCACGTCCACCGCCGACCCCACGCCGCACTGGACCAACCATCTGCTGTTCAACGCCCTCTCCCGCGGCGGCGAACAGGCCTCGGACACTCTGTCGACGATCCAGGAGGAGGTCCCCGGCGTGCAGTACTCGACCATCAGTCGCTCGGAGACACAGCGCCTCCTACAGGACGCCGACGACGATCAGGACTCCGTCATCATGCCGGAGACGCTGCAGCTCATCAAGAACACGACGAGGACGAAGAAGAAGGCCGAGTCACGGCAGAGGAGCACGCAGGTGCGAGCACCATCCAACGGGCTGGTGAAACATTCCTATCAGAATGAGCAGTCTCTTGAGGAGAAGCCGGAGGTTGCCGACGTACCGACGATCACGTGTTTGCCGAACTATGAGAACGACGCTGTTGTCAATGACGCGTGTCGGCATCTCGCGACGCCGGTTGAAAGCTCTACTCACGACGAGTGCGCGCAAAAGTCACCTAGCGGCGACGTCTCGCACTCCTACGAGAACGACGCCAACGAGCAAGACTTACGAGCGGCGTACTTAAGTCCGATTAAGCGGAGTCCGAATCACATGGAGGGTTACTCGTACGTGACGATGGCGGGAAGAGAAGCGGAGGGGGGAGGGACGTATCAGGACCTCTTGGAGTCTGCCAAGGAGGACGAGGGATCGAGTACAGACACCCCACATGCCAGAAGTAGAGAGAGAGAAGATGAACTTTGATTTAAAATGCGATAACCAAAGACCTGATAAAACGAGGTCTGGACATAATCGTCCTTCACACGGACTCCATATCAGCATTCCTGTCGATACTAAGAAAACCGTCTCATATTTGTGCTTTATATTGTCTAGTGATACGGTTTTAATGGCATGAACGTCCAAACTGTCTGAAAGTTTAAGCAAAAATAGGTATTTTGGTAAGAGTAGTGATATATTTCGATATTATGAGATTTTTGGATAAGATATAAGTTTTGACTGATTGATTTATAGTTACTTTTTTATATATGTTTTAATGTCTAAAGAACATTATTGGCTAATGACTACCTCTATGCAACCCTCCCAATGCTCTGGGTCATGATCTCACTATAATTAGCCGCATTTTATGTCTCCAAATACAACACAATATTTTTTGGATACCTTATCAATATATTAATTATCGAAATTATTTTAATTATCGACAAGGTTAGGTCAAAATATCCCACTTTATGAATATGTAGAGAATCTATTATACACATACTTATTACATATATGTCGTGTAATTACCATGTAATGTATAAAACTAGTCTCAACTCAAGTGCTTAGGATGAACATCAACTAGTAGACAATTTCTCCATTTATTCGGATTAGATTAGAAAGAGAGATTTGATCTCCAATATTACATAATACATTAGCAAATGAGGTGTCACTGATTGCTATGGAACGTGGTTCGTCTCTAACGAGGCTTGACTGAAGAGCTGGCAACGGTTTTATGATTCATGTCGTATCTATGTTGCAGCTAAAAAAAAGAATACGTGTATGTAAAAAATGCTTTTGCAAAATATATTTGAACTATGAAACCATGATTATTATTGTCACCTTCCGTTCTATAACTAAAGTACTGCTCTCCACGACAAGGACGTGTTAATGATATTGTTAAAAGTTTCCTAGACTGCACGCATCATAAAAATGGAATGAAATCCTATAATATTTGTGCTCGAGTGCCTTACCGACTACTGAAATTAGCCCGCCTTGGTTTTGAATTGACCGACCGATGAACTGTTTTATCTTCAGAGCAACGCTAACTCGTTCGCTTTAGTACCTCAGCTGTGGCAGTGGTGGCGCCACCGATCTGATTGGAAAATGGAATACACACTCGGAAAACTAGCCAGAGTTAGGGCTCTGGCATTTCTAAATTACATTAATTTTTAATCAAAGTTCTGTCTTGCAATGTGTCTCCCAAATGTCCCCAACATAGCCAGGATACATACATTATTCTGTTGAATATCGACAACTCATTGACATGTTATGCCCCTATAGGACTAAGATTATAAAACAAAGTTCATCAACATTCTTCGATACATCGTTATGGATAAACTAACTTCAGATACAAATCGTTGAAAATGTTTCGAATATGACGGTTCCTACCAATGAGAATGCTGGAGAGTCAAGTTATTAGTCTGAATTTTGTTCTATTCCTTCGGCTATCGTGAAGTGAACCAGCATTCGATCGCTTCTTCACACACTTATAGATTGTCGATTACAATTACGTCGACGATATTTACACTTACGATTGGAAGAAAGCGAAATGGTCATTCAAGATCAATTTTGTCACTCCACATACCTATTGTACTAGATCCCGTGTAGGCCGAGAATGTATCTGGCAAAAGTACTAGTACATAGACAATCTATAGTCCGACCAATACATTGACGGCAAATTCTATCATTTTTGAAATGATTTTTAATCAAAAACCTCCGTTTCAGTGGCGTAATTTCAGATTTCGCCCCCCCCCCCCCCCCCCCCCCGCCAAATATTTTTTGGGATTTTTAAAAATATTTTATGACACGTTTTGAATTATTGTAAATACAGTTGCGTGCTGTTAGGTACCTAATAGAAGAAAGTAAAATACTATAATATTAGGTCCGATTTGGGTGTGAAGGAGGGCCTCACCATAGATATAATGAAACTCTCGTTGGAGTTGTTCATAACATCTTTGGCCTCACAACAACACGCCGGTTCAGCCGCGCAGCCCCGGAAATGTTTTGAAATTCACTACAGAATTTAGTGCATTTTAACGCGATCTAATCACAATTATCCACGATTTAAAATACTTGTAATTACTAATTACTACTATTGGCATTAATATCGACTGTTGATATTTTTGTTTTTTATTGTACACTCGTCAAATCATAAAACAATATTTAAAAGAAATGGATTGTCTGCAAAAAATGTGATGGCATCATCCGATGAAGTCTATGCTTACTCGTCATCTACCTCTAGTAGGTGAGCTCTGATTTCATTGATAATAAGAAGGATTGATTGTCAAGGAACCTGACCAGCAGCCAATCTGTTTCGTTCAAATACCGTTTTATGATTTGTCGGGTGTACAGCTTTGGAATAATATCTCGATCATCCCTACGCTTATACCCTCCCGCCATACAACGGAATTCGACAGAGGTATACCAGCGCTCCGTTGTATGGCGGGATGGTATAAGCGTAGGGATGATCGACACATTTTTCCACGACCTTACCTATACATTCAATCCAAATATTCTGGCACCCCTAAGTCCTGCCCCCCCCCCCCCCCCCCCCCCTCCCCCTTGCGACTGCGGGGGTTGCAACATCGAAGTTACGCCAGTGCTCAGTTTGGTTGAAAATCTTACAATTCCACGCTGTGGAATTAAAATTATCAGCCTTTTAAGATTGTACAGTGTCGGCTCGGGTATAGAAACGCCCCCACTTAATCTAATGTCACCGCCCGCAACTGGTTAGTGAGTATCATTCTTGAGCCAAATCGTTCTATAATTTCAGGATTTAAAATTGCCAAGTGAAATCCTTGTAATAATTTTGTAAGTATTTTATTTACCTACAAACCGTTGTCATAATTGCCCTGCAATCTAGTTAAAACAAACTCATCACAAGGCAGTGTATAAAAGATCCGAAAGATCGCTTTCTCCTTGTTGTTAATTACTATGCAGTAATGGTATCTTGTTTTTCTATTATAAATAACAAGACAATGTAACTTGTCTCTCCAGACACATGACAGCTAGCTCTTCTAGCGGTTTGTTTGGAACACACATGAGTCGTAATTACATGTTACTTATTAGTAATAAATTACTTAATTTTAATTGTTATATATTACGGGGCTCGTATGACAAGAAATAGACAAATTTCCCATGAGGTCATTCAAGATTTGTTCGTGTTAATTCTTTGCATATTTCTTTGTGAATAGCTTCTTGCGAAATATTGGAGTTTTGGTGCGTCGACAATTGAATCACTAAGAATGCCATATTTCTTTACATTTGAGAAGAAGTACCTATCTGATTGGAAAATGACGACACAGTCACGTCAGTGCAATTTCCAGATTGTTCAAGAAACATATGAACCTATTCTTACGAATTTGAATGAATACGAAAAATTACAGATCCTAATTATTGACACATTTAATAGAGTCGAATGAAGACACCATTAGTTCACTCAATTGCATTTTCATTTCTCTTATTTGATTGCTCCTGGGACACAGATTTCAATTATTTCCATTATTTACAAGTATGTAATTATTTCGTTGCATGCAGTGTAACAGACGAGCGCATGCGCAAGCGAAGTGATGCATGAATCGAACTCGATCTCATCAAGTGACTAATGAGTAATTAATCGCGAGTATTGGTCGCAGGAATGTCGGTCAGTGGTCTCCCCCTCCCCCTCCCACGCGGCGCACCTGGCGAGCCGGCCCAGGTGTCCCGAGTCGGACCGAGATCTCATGGACCGCAGACTCTCAAATAAGACAAAGAGAATTTGGTTAGCGTTAAAAGCTGCGATAAATCAACTTCCTGTTAACATCCAGAGCTAAACCCGTGCGGATGTAAGTTGTGGTGAGCAGAACAAACATACCGTGAGGAGAGGGTAGTGACAGATTTCATCTGAAAATCAGGGCTGTGCAGTGCGATTGTGTAACTTTCATTTCCAGATTAGACATACATCTTTCGCCTTGAAATAAATATTATCTAATTGTTTTCCTATTGACACAAAGCAAAATATTAAAGTCTTAATCTCAAAACGATTGTCTCACAAGGGCACAGCCGATGTGCAAAATTATCAGAATTGAAATGTAATAATTTTTACTTTAAAGTTTAAACATTTATTTGACCAACACATATTAGTACTATAGGTTTGAATTCTTTACAAGTAAGTGTACAGAATATCAATGTTGTTTTGTTTGAATTATTTTGATCTTCGCTAAAGGTCCGAAAACGTCCGAACTTCTCCGAACTTCTCCGAAAGAGGCAACGCTTGTCTCTCCCAGTGTGTCGTCTAACAACCCGCACCGCAGAGCACTAAAACAAAGATAGTAATATTTTCCATCGTCGAAATATTAATGAGCTTGGTTCTGGCGAGCCGACTCGGTTCCCATGGAGCTAATGGACCAGGTGGATGGTCACGTGACAAGTCACTCTCGAGGGCGGCGACAGCGCGGGTCGGGGGACCGCAGGGATGCGTGCTGGGCCCGAGCTAGTACACGGCGGGCGGCCGACGTAGCAAGCAAACATAGATTGATCAACAGATTTTTAGTAAACAACATTTTGATTATTCATATTCAGAGATGTGTTCGTAAGACAGAGACAATGGTGGCAGAGAAATACCGGCCTCCAGGTAGACGGTCCACGAAATGTCACCAATCTCAAAACTCTGAACTGCAATCTCAGTCAGAGTTGCGAATGATGATGAATCGCTGGTGACGGGACAGCTCCGGTTTCGCCCAGCCACTTCACATCACATTGCACCCGCTTCCAAGAAAGGTAAACGAAAGCAAAAAAAAAACGTTCTTTAAAAAAATAACAAATGAAAGAACACAAAATCGCACTCAATACTGACACAAGCAATAAACATCGTTATCGTATCCCTGAATCTACCTAAGTCTTCTCTAGGATAATTTAACGACGCACTTTATGACGTGCTCGTTAATGATGTGAAACCAACCCAGCGAGTTGTGCTGCACGACCAATCAGCAGCAGGCGTCGGCGTCGCGTGGGTCCGACGCCCGGCGCCGCTGCATGATTGTCCTGACGTCGTCTGACATCCACCCAAGAGACGCTATGTACTTATACTCTTGGCTTGGATGCCGTTGTTTGTTGCACAAAGATGATTGACAAGTGAAGCGGTGATGAGTCGATGCAACAGATATTAGTGATGGAAGTCTAAGGGCACTGTGCGTCTCATCAATTCATCTGTTTTCCCCAAGCCGTCTTATAAATATTGAATAAAGTCTTATCGAGCTCACAATCGTCGTTGTGTGAGAAGTGGGAGAGTGAGATGCCCGCTACTGAAGTTAGTGACGTAGTTAGTGATTTAGTGCAGGAAAGTGTTCCCCCCACCCCCAACGTCCTGCCAAATAAAAAATGTGTTCGTTTTAAATCAAATTAAAAGTTTTGTACCACAACCAGAAAATCAGGTGTGTAATAATTAATTCAATCTCATATCAAGTAGAAATAAGATAATAACATTACTTTAAAAACTTTTCTGTTCTTAGGTACCTACTCACCTACAATTGAAACAAGGGAAAATTCTCAAGAAATTAACGGGGCATTCGATTGGATCGTAAAATTGAGGAGAATAAATACGAAACTACATTTATTCTTATAATGGCAGTAGCTATTATTGTGTAGTCACAGTTAGACTATGTTTGCGAGGAATGCCTTGCTTGTCATGGCCTAGATTCAATGCAGAAACCTATTTGACTTTTTCATCGTTCCCTGAAGAATGCCATGGCAACAAGCATGACGCTTTCCTGCTCGTCGGGGAGCAGAAAACACCTCCCTGTTAGCGTATGCCATGAATAAAGCACGGGGCGGAATTGTATGTTTTCCTTCACACAAGAGGGGTAGAGAAGAAGCCTTGTCCGACGCTTTCAAACAATGCAGCCTGAACGAGATATATTTCTATCCAATTTCTCTAGAATATGTTCTCTGCTAGGAACAACAATACATTTCGTCGTCCCCATTCCCCATTGCCCCCCCCCCCCCCCCCCCCCCCCCCATAGCCCAAGCTCTGTGATAAATCTCGTGCCAAGTCGCTACTAGGATTCGAACCCCGCCCTCAGAGGTCAGCTGACTCATGGCGATTGTTCAAACTAAAACATAAACCCGCAGTTCGATTAGATTTTCACCTATTTTATTATTTACGTTGTACTCGAAACAATTTAATTTTAAATTTCTTAGAAAGCAAATCTCATATTTTCTTGTAAAGCCCCATTCACACGGTGCAATTTCTTGTTCAACTTCTGTGTCACATTCCCATTTTTCATACAATTTTGTATTTACACGACGCAACTTTCTGTCACAGAACTTAAAACATGTTATAATTTCCATTCAAGGAGTGTGACACAGAAGTGTGGTACAGAAGTTGTACAAGAAGTTGCACCGTGTAAATGGGGCATTAGACTGTATCAACATAAGGGATATTGACATTTTGTTTATATATTAAATTAACACAAACTCCTACGATAAAGTTGACGTAGTTCCCAGACTTCCAGAGACAATGGCATAATGCCAACAATCAGAACCAGAAGCATCTTGGGCATTGTTGAAAGTGCTGGAGGTGACCTGCCGGGACTCGAACCTGCGGTCAAGTTCAAGGGGAGTGAGATGGAATGATTTAAATGCTCTCAGTCTCGAGTGTACACGGTTTCCCTTTCAGCGCGGCCGGCATGTACCCTCAGTCCGATTAGCAGTCGGGTGTGCAAGGTGGCCGGGATCCACACGACTCACATGTCAAGACCAAGTGAACAAAACAAAAGCGAAATTTAAATGTTTTTAGACGGTTCCATTGAAAGTATGTTTTCCCTTTTTTATTATTTGTAAACAAGGTTTTTGATTGAAGTCCTACAAATGATTCATCTCAAAGTTTGAATAGTGGGGAGTGGGGAATGTTTGATTCAATTGAAATCCATGCCCGTGAGTAAACAGAATTCAGGAGCTCGGGAAATATCCTTAATTTCAGTAGGTATAATTAATTTACCTAAGACATTTCTCACGAATAATAGATCCACTGATTGAATATCAAATGATCCCCACCCCCACCCTTCAGCATTGAATGAGGGGTACCAAGCAATTCGTGTAATTCGATCCCAAGTAGAGCCAAGGAAAGCATGCAGGTAGACCAGTCAGTCCACCAAACTACAGATGAAATTTCCAAAATTATGAGTAGGGTGACTTCAAAACATTATTGGAAAAGAGTTCACTTAGTGAGATGACGTAAATATCCCTTCCGAGTCGCATTTTCTCAAACATCTTTGAAAAGGACTGTAATTGAGCACATATCTTATTGTTATAGTCTAGTAGCATCGTTTGCAATAACGGGAGGGTCGTGGGGGAATGCCACCCCGGGGGTAATAGGGAGACTAGAATTGGTCAAATTAAACTTCTGGCACGCTTTCTACAAATCTTCAGTTGTCTCTTTGTCTTGTCATTGCTCGTCATTGCACAAGGTGTCATAAAACTTATTCTTGCGGTGAGAGGGAAATTGTTCTCACAAATTCAAAGACGTTGACAGCGAATAAATGATGTCATAAGTATTGTGAGCAACTAAATAGGGAAGTGAAGTGAAGTTTAGATTTTAGAATAATAAATATTTTATGAAAGTTGAGATGTTGTTGAAGACAGATGAGGTATTATTTTTGTTGTGTGATGAATAGTTTTCAAGGAACTAATTTACACAGTTTGGTAGATTGTAGCTGTCCATGAAACACAATTTGACGTCACACGCCGAGTCGGGCCGTATAGATAATGTTAGCCAGAAGAACTAGTTCTATGCATCCCATAACACAGGGAACACGGCGTGTGACGTATACAGCTTGTTTTTGTAGAGGAGTGAAATGTCGAAAACTAATAAATTAATTATAGCAAATATATTAATTAAAAAAATATAATAAAATTTCACATTGCTCTTTGAGGCTATTATGTATAAAAACAAAATAAAATCTCAACATTCACCTATTCCCCACTGAAATTAGTTATCAATGGCAGTTGTGTAATTTGTAAACACCTTTGGTTTCTCATTAATTTATTTTTATTTTGAAAACTGACTTCACATTTTGTAATGTCGATACATTTTGTAATAATGAACTATCTCTAAAACGAGAAAAGGGGTAATGAAACCTGACAATAGCTCCAATTTTGCCACACAACGGGAAAGAAGAAAACTCGATCTACTGGTACCTAACTTTAAAGTTGACTTTTTTCTAACTCGCTTTAATATATTCTGAATATAGTTATGGAGCTTTTTAGTGTTGATGTGTTTCCTTGTCTCATGGCCCAGATGAATGGCGTAGTATTGTTTGCAGCTGCATTATCAAAGTCATGTTTCGGGCAGTGACCAGGCTTACGTAAGCTTGAAGTAAGAACAAAGTTCGTTCTCAGCTAGCGCAGTCATGACACAAACTTTGCCTTCTGTTCGTCTTGCATTAACACCACAGAGTTGGTAATTAAGTGTCACTTCCAGTAGGCGATGCAGCTAGTTCCACCCCTACACCTGACAGACATCTCTCTCACGGGCACTAATGTCCGGCGTTAAGAGTGGAAGCTTACCATTTCATGTTCAATGTGCATGTTCATTTCACAGCACTGTAAAATTGAACCATATAAATGAGCATTGAATAAATTAAGTCTTATATATAAAGTGTTCCGTTCGAATAGGTATTATATTTTACTAGTAGGTATATTTGATAATCATTCACATTGCAAACGAGACTGTTCAATTGAAATATGTATACCATTGACGTAACGGCGACGCAATGTAGAAATAACGCCGACGCAACACAAATTTGTAATTCTTTTCGTCCTGGTCCTGTAACAGTTTCGTCAATTGTATAATCCCGTTCTGTCCCTTGCGTCGTCATTACGTCAAATCAGACAGGGTTACCAACCTGTCTATTGTTTCCTCAGTCAGGAACAGGGGGAGGATTAATCGTTTTGAATAATTTTGCAGAAATATCTGTACACTAATACTTTATTTGGATTGCATGCTTCGGTATGTATGTTGTTGTAGGACTTACTCTCATTGCTTTGTTAGTTGTATATAAAGAGCAGAACTAACAATAGACACGTATATACCTATATTTTACATCATGTCTGCTTCATATTAAAACAGTTTCGATTTTTTGACACCAACTCTAGAATCAATAACGAATTTGTAAAAATTTCACGAGAAGTATTATACATGTAAAAATCATTTAATGGCGCTGTCAATTAATTCTACAGATTCTATACAATCATTATATTCAAAAACAATAAATATATATGTAAGTGTAAAGCGGCGTTCAAATAAGCGCGGAAAGCGTAAAGCGTTTTCCAATCACAATTGTCTGCCTCGAGCGGTTTCTGGACTTGTGATTGGTTAATATAAAAACGCTCTCTGCTTTCGCTTTCCACGCTTATGTGAACGCTACTTAAGTAGTTTTCTTTAACTCACTCTAATTCTTAAAGAGTCGAAATAAATAATTGACTATATGTCACTAGAATTCACTACACGACGCTAAAATGAGTTATTTCATGTTACAATTATCAATTTAACACGTACTATACACGGACCTATTCATGACATTGACATGAGTGTACAGAATATGCACATTGCACTAGAAGATTTCATTTCACCTACGAGTCAAGACTTAGTAGATATGGGCGATAGAATCTACAGATACAGAAGTTGGTACACCAAAGTTTTCATGCAAAGTTTCAAATATAGTCAACATACAGAAGCATAGTTGACACATATCTTCTAGTAAATACATAACTTTGGCAAAGAGCCCAAATTCATTCGCCTCTCAATAACATCATTGAATTCACGAAACATTTTTACCCTTAAAAATGGTTATTTACTATTTCTGCTGCATTGCGTGCAATATCATGTACCCATTTAGTTGTGCTCTCTGTCGCTGACTTATATCGATGAGGTAATCCATAGCTTACAGTTATATCATGTAATAGTCGAGCGAAAAGTTTCGTCGTAAAATCACACTTTCAACAGTCAGTCTTCGTGTTACGATTGGCTGCTTTCGTCTCGCGCTGCTCACTCAGTGCTTTCAGTTCAACATTCAGTCGTCACAGTCGCATGCACACGTTTCACGAGGCGAACCTGACGAGAAGGGCGAGGGGTTTTTACTAGCAGGCTTGGGGATTGACAGATCAAAGAATTCCTCGCGATATGTATCGTCATTTCATCTTCTGCCCAGTCTGTGTATCGAACATGGGCCGTAAACCATGAATGTAAACCGCGGACGAGGAGTTTACCGACAAGCGCACGATTCCACCGTCATGTCGCGGTAACTCCTGAGGACGACGTTGAGGTTCTCGTCCAAGTAGAGGAGCGACATCGGGCCGAGTTTGTCGGGCACGCAACACGGGTCGGGCACCTCGGGCTGTCGACCAATGGCGTGCACGAGACTCTGAATCGCAGCGTGATTGGTTGGTTTCAATGCCTGAAACACGCGAAGAAAGTGGTGGAGGTGCCGTGATTGTCGCAACAGTTTCAACAAGAAGGTTACACAAGGCCGGTGCATCAAATATACTCAATCTATCCATCTAATCATATTACAATACTCACCGAGCATTTGCGTGCTTTTTTCTTGTTCTTGTTCTATCCAAGCAGCAAGAGAAGGGAACAAGTCACAAGGTAATTACAGCTAACAATAATGTCTTATCACATAGTAAGATGTCAGCAATCACTTAGTTCTCACCTTGGTCAGCGGATAGACGCACTTGCCGGTACAGTAATGTGCCTCGAACTTGTGAGGGCTCTTGATCCAATCTGCCCAGCCGATGTCTGCGAAATCGACCACCAGTTTGTTGCGATGGCAAGTGTACGTGTCGTCGCGCTCCAGCTTAGCTGAGTTGTGCCACTCGTCGCTCGTCTGCAGAGAAACAAGAGCGGATGTCAGTCTCGAATCGAATCAAATGTGAATTAGATACAATATGTCCCGTGTGGAGACCCGTCGGATGTGAAAAACATACTAATCGGTAGGCAAGTCAGTTCCCTCGTCCGGTAAATGCGAGGTCTGGACTTCGAGCCCGGTGCAGCTGAATATTTTCACATCTTTCATACCTTGTTCCATTGATAAATGGGCTGCTATAGTTTTATATGAGGATGTTGAAATTTAAGAGCATAATTAGTTGAAAAATCTAAGAACAGTCTTGCAGGAGTCCGAGAATGTTGTGGGAGTAAAAGTCGAAAGTAAAACTAAATCTTCTGACTGAAGTGTTCTAAGAGCCTCGTGTTTTTATCAACTTCATCCCTAATGGAGGCGGCGAGGCAAGGGACGTGGAGCAGAACTTAAGTACTGTTTTACTGCGGCACTTGTGTTCGAGACGATAAAACACGGTGAGGTGTGCTTCACGTCTCATGCAGACCTCGTCGACGCCGGCGCCGGCGCCTAGCGGGCCGAGCCCTTGTGTCCAGCAGCAGCATCAATCAACGCAATGGTATCTAGGCCAATATCTAGAGATTATTTATTTAAGGAATGTTCGGAAGGGTTGGAGATGGATACACCATAAAACGCTGCGGCTTTGCGTGGGATTGAAGAGTGAATTATTAACGCTGCAATATAATCACCTGTTCTGTGTTCTGCCAGCCCTTCCCGCGTTTCTTGTTTTGCCTCTTCTTCCCTCGACCCCTCCTCCTCTTCACACCGCCACCCCTCCACCTCCTCGTCGATCCTCCCGGCAGAGGGATAAGTTGGGACTCGCGAGTCTTCAATAAGGACTGCGGCGAACTCTTCGGCACTCCGCCGTCTCTTACGATGTCTGGCAACTCGTTGTCGTTGACAGAGCGGGCAGCGCGGCGTCGCGACGTCATGTCGGCGTCGGCGTCGGCGACGTCGTTAAGCGACGGCCAGGGGCGCACGCGGTATCTCGACTTCGGATGCATGCGACGCTCTTTCATCTTGTGACCTGACGTCTCCAACGAGAGATGTTTCTTGTTCAAAGCGGAGTCCAACTCGACTCCGTTCAGATCGTCATCATCGTCGTCGCTGATCCTCTTTTTCTCCAGAATACTCTTTGTTTTCTTCTCGAAACTCTCATAGCTGTTAGAGTTGGTTGTGACGTCGACACCTTGCTCGACCTCCAGATAGAAGTCGTCGTTAGTTCTGTTGACGGCCACCATGCCGGGAGGCCGCGCTGCATGTCTCACGGGGTTCCGTGCGTGAACCTCTTCGCTGACGAGAGAGTTGTCGTCAGAGAAGACGACCAGGAAAGCCGAAGTCTCGTCGGTGGCCTTGAGGAACTTGTCAGGAGAGATCGGCCGGTTCTTCGGAGCCTCGAAACGAACCCCGAGATGAAGAGAGGCGACGGGAGTGGAGAGGAGCAACTCCCGGAGCACGGCGGTGATATCCAGGGAATGCCAACCTCCACGCGTGTGTTGAGCAACAGGCAAGCTGGCCAACTCCAAAGCACGTGATCTGGAACACAAATATTTAACTGGTATTTACTTCCTATACTGTGTACGGCTCGCACATGGCCTACTTTGTGTTGTGCGCGGAATGAAAGAGAGGAAGGACTACTTGATTTAGAACTATGTTTCTGGCGAGTGGCCTACCTGTGTTTCAACACTTGATACAAGCGCACTCTAAACGGTGGCGCCAAGAAGCGGTTATGTCGATTTGGTGCGCTGGGCCTCGGTAGACGGCGTCGGTGTAGATGCAGTTGCGCCAGATTCACCTCCTCTGATTGGTCGACACAAGTGACGTTGAACACGAGAAGTTCCGAGGCGGGAGTCGAACCTACGGACGAGAGGGGTTAATTAGCAATCTGCAGAGATGAGGATCCAATTAGCAATGTTTATCTACAGCATAACGTCAGCAGAATCCAGCCAGGCATACTCATCAAACTTTGCTTTAGTTCTAAAGAATATTTCATTAGGTACCTAAACTGGGGATAATTCTCCACATAAACTGAACACAAACTGACTTTCAATGAAGTTTTATCAAGACAAGCTGCAAATCAGTCCATAATGAAAGAGAAACATCGACGTCTTTTAATGTCGGTTCTTACAAGCAGATCAATAGAGTATGTTGAACACTCATTTACATAAATCCCCTTCCAGGGACGCAAAAGAGTTTTCCCATAAAAGACTTCCCGCATTGTTTACTGGTATTTTCTATTAGATACTATAAATCGCTAGTAAAAGTCTCGGCAGGAGATGTAGATGTGGTGTGGGCGTGGCATGGTATCACATGTGAGTGGCGGCAGAGAATACCTGTGGTCCGCACACCTGTTTAAATCTTTGCCAGAGTCGACGAACGTGCGCGGAGTCAATTGAAAGACCCGAACAAACCAAACAATGCATCCACCTCTCAACAACATGTCGGCCGAGTATTTAACAAGGCCTAATATTGACTCACTCTCGACTCCAAAAGACGTCCACTTTTAAGTGACTCTTGATTGTTTCACTTTAAATATTTTCACGCTTTCAAGTGCCGGGGGTTTCGCGGCTCAAATATTCAGAACAAGAGCGAGATAGACCAACATAGACATTTTCTGCTGGACTTGAAGATACTTTTTCACATCCAGTTTGATTTTCAAGATCCATTGGCTGTAGTGTTTCCAGTATTGTAAACGTCAATTGATAGATGGACAACTAAACTATAAATGTGATTTTTTTAGAAGCCTGCTGATAGTTTCTGGATTGTTCCATGACGTAACGATTACCGCAGTTATATTCTTCTATACCAAGCGAATGTTCTATAACTCGTTGCGTAGACGCTCGTTGTTGTAGACGCTCTTGCAAATGATTTGAGTGTCCCATGTGTGCAGCGTGCATGGCCTACTTTGTAAGTATTAGTAAGCAATATATAGACCATAAACATTTTGCAAATTATCAAATTAGCTTAATCAAAACTTCAAAGTATATGTTACGGAAAATGTTAAACATTTCAGTTTGTTCATGTCAATACAGAGCGAACAATAGGTAATATTGCTTGATATGCATGATTCTGTGTACATTCTTAACAACATTTATTTGATTATCGAGAATTGTCTTAGGGCCAATCTTTCAATACTCTGCTAACTTTTAAACTGTTGATTAAGACTGCATTGTCATGGCAACAACCAATTGAACGACAGAGTTTTGTCTTTAGCAGTGTATTGAAAGACCGACCCTTACTCGCATACAAATAAGTATCTACACATCAGCTGATGTGCAAAATAGCAAGTTTTGGCAGTTTGTGGCAGTTTTGGTAGGGTAAACGTCAATTCCTCGAAATTTCGACTTTTTCCTCCTAAACATTTTATATCATGTTGATTGGACAACATAATACATCATGCATGCAGACCAATCCTGATGATTTTAAGCGTATTTTTGCAACAAAAATTGGTGAACGAAAATCCAATCAAAAAGTCTTGTAGAATATTATTGGGGGAGAGGAAAGAGAATGAATTGTTCATGCACATTTTAGGTTGCACTTTTTACAAGATAAATTTATCTTCCTCTGAACCCCTCATAATATTGACAGAACTCTGATGGCATTTTCCCACGTAGAACATCCTGACATACTGGAGACTTTTCTCTTATTTGATCGGATGATTGAATGAGTTCCAACCAACTGAAGAATAATGAAAGCCGTCGTGTTTGTTTTCCAGCTTGGCGGTCTGTAATTTGTGGCTCTCTTGCATCTGATGACTTGGACACATTAGAGTCAACATGTGTTTATCTCAGGTAGAGAGATCTGATTGCTCACTCAGCCTCCATCGCAGGACCACACTGAAGTCAGACATTCTTCCGTCGTGTCCCATGCCTCAGTGCCGATAGTGAACTTCAGTACTTAGGTATATAAGAAACATTGCTCATGACAATCAAGCACTTTTATATATCAGCATACATTCCTTCAGAATCAGTGATAAATGTGGGCAAAGATGATTTTAACGACATAACAATTTATTCGGTCAGTTTTTTTTTATTTCTTTGGGAAAGCGACTGATCGATGAGATAAGAAAGTGTCTCCAGAGATGATGCATCGCGATCCTGTGTCAGAGTCATGAGAAGCATGGCGTGCTTCTGACTGGTAGGACGAGGACGTGGAGAGGACGACGGCCAGGTGGATGAGAGGAGAGCGACCTGGTGGTCCTCTCGCAGGCTGCAATCAGCGTCCCTCATCTCCCCCGCCCCTGCCAAGAGTGAGGGGGGGGGGGGGGGTGAGACAGCACATTACAAGAAGAATGTGTGTTGTTTGAGAACAATCACGCATGCGCTGCAGAGGAATTCACTTCAGGAGAACAATGATGAGCTCATTTAGATGGAGTTGAACAAACAGAGATGGAAAAGAACTCTCGATTTTCAATGTATACTCCAATTAGATTTGCGATTGTTCGAAACTGAAATAGCTTTCAAATTGCCAATTACATCAAAGCAAATAACTACTTATTGGTAATTTCATATTGGTTACGAGAACCTGTAATTATCAAATCAATGGCATATTAAAATTTCGATTTTTTCCAACGGTCGGAACTTATCAAGTAACGAGTTTCACGAGTCGCTTGAATCTCGCATCGGATTGGCTGATACGTTTGCTCGGTGGAAATCCTCGCTTTCTATTGGTCGATTGAGTCGCGTGTGTGTCTGGGGTGGTCTGCATCATGATGAGAACGAACACAGCAGACGCCCCTAGACCCTTGATTATGCGTGTCCCGTGACTCGTGTTCAGGACTCGTGACATCGCAACATGCACCCAGCAGATTAGCAGCAGGTTGATCCGAGATGCGCTGGTCGAATCCATGCACCTTGCTCAGCTAAGCCTCCTGCTACACATCTGGAAGCACATGGAGGCCGTGAATCAAAGCTTCTCAGATAAACGATCTAGGATTCTTTTCTGTCGTCTTGATTGTTTTATATGCAGGAACTTGACATAAGTTCTGTCAAAGGAGATGCGTGAAACATATCAATAAGAACAGGAATAATTTATATTGTGTACATAATGTTTCGTAACAGCTTTCAGAGTGGGCCGTTGTCAATACTCTTTGCCGGAGGCAGTAGCCCTTTGGCTATTTGGGGCAGTAAGGTAGGATTGAAACGTGTATAGTGTGGTATAGAGCGCGTGATGGAGTGTGAACGTGATCCTTGTCCAGGTCTCGAACGGCTACATCAAGAGAGTGACGGATGACGAAGTCAAGGCCGTGGTTCTCGAGATCGCCGGGAACAACGTCGCCACGGCCTACATCTTCACCCCCGTCGACCCCAAGCAAATCCTCGCCATCAAACTACCCTTTCTCATCATGACAGTGAAGAACCTCAAGAAGTACTTTAGCTTCGAGATCCAAGTAGGAATCTAACCTCTTCTCGACATTCATTGTGTAGTTACTAGTGTGCTGGACTCTATGTAATTTCATCATTCCCAGATAATCGACGACAAATTCCAGAAACGACGGTTTCGTATCAGCAATTTCCAGTCTTGCACGAAAGTTGGTCCATTCTGCTGCACGATGCCCCTGAGTTTGCACGCGGGTTGGAACCAGGTAGCTATTTGAAGATGCACACATTTTACATATTGTTTCTCAAAATTACCTTACTAGGAAAATGCTCTGTGTACCTACCTACATTACATAGGTACTTTAGCTTCGAGATACAAGTAGAAATCCCACCTCTTCTCGGCATTGTGGAGTTACTTATCGTGTGCAGGGCTCTATAGGTATGTAATTTAATTTCATGTATTAGTACGCGAGAAATAGTGGAGAACCGAAAAATTAACACGAAAAATGAACCCGAAATAATTTCATAAAATTTCTACCACAACCACAAGGCCTACCAAATAGAGCAAAGTAAAACAGTGGAAAACAAAATATGAAATAACTTGTTGCTTCAAAATAATAAATGTGCGTCAACTTTTTCAACATACAAAGAATTGGACCAGAAACTAACAATATCTATAATCTTCAACAAAAATGAAGTAGGTACAATACGTATTATAAAATAAAGTTTTTCGCTCTATTTGTAGATCGATTATATGAACATCTTTGAACAATGGATCTCTATGGTTGAATATCCATAACTTCAATATGTTGATTAGTCAATTAGCCCATAGAATTCAACATATTTGCACATATTTAAAAATGCAATAACTTCATAACAATAATTGATTAATTAATCAATAATCACTTTGCATTCGCAATACCTGGATCTTTCAGAGAAATGTTCAAAGTTAGTTTTGAAATTTCATTCTCATCGTTCTGCTTGTGTTCAGGTGCAGTTCAACCTGGCGGACTTCACGCGCCGGTCGTACGGCACGAACTTCGTGGAGACGTTGCGGATGCAGATTCACGCCAACTGCCGCATCCGTCGCATCTACTTCTCAGACAGACTGCTCACCATCGTTCTGCTTGTGTTCAGGTGCAGTTCAACCTGGCGGACTTCACGCGCCGCGCGTACGGCACGAACTTCGTGGAGACGTTGCGGATGCAGATTCACGCCAACTGCCGCATCCGTCGCATCTACTTCTCAGACAGACTGCTCACCATCGTTCTGCTTGTGTTCAGGTGCAGTTCAACCTGGCGGACTTCACGCGCCGGTCGTACGGCACGAACTTCGTGGAGACGTTGCGGATGCAGATTCACGCCAACTGTCGCATCCGTCGCATCTACTTCTCAGACAGACTGCTCACCATCGTTCTGCTTGTGTTCAGGTGCAGTTCAACCTGGCGGACTTCACGCGCCGGTCGTACGGCACGAACTTCGTGGAGACGTTGCGGATGCAGATTCACGCCAACTGTCGCATCCGTCGCATCTACTTCTCAGACAGACTGCTCACCATCGTTCTGCTGGTGTTCAGGTGCAGTTCAACCTGGCGGACTTCACGCGCCGCGCGTACGGCACGAACTTCGTAGAGACGTTGCGGATGCAGATTCACGCCAACTGTCGCATCCGTCGCATCTACTTCTCAGACAGACTGCTCACCGAGGACGAGCTTCCCGCGGGCTACGCGCTCTTCAAGCGAACCAAATGCCCCGACAAAGCAGCACCGTAGCGCACATCTTGCCGAATCGGTTAAATTTAAAAGTTTTGATTCTTTTTTTTATTGAATTCTGCTCAAAAAGTCACATCACCATGCATGCCAATACTAAGTGTCGTAGACATGAAGGCTACTAAATAAGATAAAATACTGTACTTTGTTGGAGAGGAAGAGCTGAGGGCCGCATGAGCTGTAACTATCAGTTTTGAGAAATAAATTTAAATTTCCACAGAAACAAGCAAGCCATAATTCTACAGAATTACATGGGAAACTATACGTACCGGCCTCATTCTCAAAAGAAGTTGCGTCCGCAAATAGATATTGTCATAGTCCTCAACATCGCAAGACCGTGCGCTAATAATCTTATGGATGGCGTCTACTAGATCCATTCATAAGATTATTATAAATTTGTAGATATCAACACAAATAATAATGACAAACACGCAAAAATAAAAATTCATTCATAAAATATCACATTTAAATTTCATGGGCAACTTTGCGGGAAACGATGTGGTGAATGATTGCGGGCTATGATGCATGTCCCAACAATGTGTTGCCATGGTGAAGACTTTGTTGTCATGGCAATGCGAGGTTTATGATTACTGTTTTGAAACAAGATATTAAAAATAATAGGTTCTCTGAGGCGAGGATATGGTATCCTCAAATACCATATTATAACAATTATTCTAAAATCTAGTGGAGCGGTCGCTCCACCCAGCCAAGTCGTACTATACACTCACACTCACTCAACATACCGTAAATGCCTAATAAACTGAGGAGCAGACCAAACACTTTTACTGTAAGCAACAACATGGCATTTTCGGCCTACTGGATCTCAAAATTGGGAAATCTCACATTGTTGCGAAATAACTTAATTTCGAGCTATGGCCCACCTGACAACATATACTAAATTTGGGAACAATAGGTAATGCCATTTGTGGGCTAGAGGGCCGTGAAAACAGTGAAATTACACCCCTTTTAAAACCTATCTTCATCTGATGATGATATCACGAAACACCGCAATCACCGCCACAGCCTAAACGGCTTAACCGATCGACTTGAAATTTTTACCACATGTGCACTTTTGGCGTCCGAGGTGCCTTTTTATAAAACCAACCGGAAGGCGCCATTTTGAAACCGGAAGTGACGTCATATCTCGAAAACGACTACACCGATCGGAATAAAACTATCGCCAAATGATTCAGACGGTCATCTTTATGGAATATCAATAGTCAAAATATACATTTACTATTACCGAAACCGGAAATGACGTCATAAAAATGAAGAATCAGACTTGAATTAACTCTTACTACAATAACTACAAATTCAGAAGGCTTATAATGATACATAACATTTATAGAAATAAATTCTAGGTGGCTGTAATTTCAGCCGCCATTATGAAAACCGGAAGTGATGCCATATCTCGAAAACGGCTGGACCTATTGGAACAATGCTTTCGCAATTCTTCATGGAATATCAAAACAAGCTTATATTTAGCCCCAAACACATTTTTTCGTAGTAACCAATTCGGAAATGGCCTATTTTTTTAAAGGAATTAGTCATTGTTGCTCCGATATGTGTTAAAAGTTGTGTAAATAAACTAAATAAACTAGTGATATCCCCATAAAAAAACACTCCGTGTAAAAATACCAGCCAAGTCTCTTCAACTTAAAAAAAAATGAAATCTAAAAATTCTGCACTGAAAAGTAGTGATATCAAAAAATTAGCCAAGTCAAAACTTTATTTGAAAATCAAAAAATACTTGGCGCATCGTTTTTTTTAGGGCATTATAGGTATACTATGTATATGTATATTTCATGTATAATTTATAATTGGCTTATACTTCCAAGCTATTTATGTACACGATGCGCCAAGTATTTTTTGATTTTCAAATAAAGTTTTGACTTGGCTAATTTTTTGATATCACTACTTTTCAGTGCAGAATTTTTAGATTTCATTTTTTTTTTAAGTTGAAGAGACTTGGCTGGTATTTTTACACGGAGTGTTTTTTTATGGGTATAATTTAGAGTATAATTTTCCAATGAGTCGATAAATCTAGAAATATTTTTGAGCAACAATCAGTTAATTAAGAACATATTTTCTATTTTTACAACGATTCAACTATTGTTGTTAGGCAGCAAGTGAAAATGTCTTCTATTGAAAACATTTGAGGATTCCGTTTGTTGTTTGCCGCTTCTTTGAATGTTCTAAATCTAATTTCACATGCACAACAATGCTAATAATTCCTCCCTAACGAAGAGGGCCGAGATTTCTCGATCTCACCGCCCCGTGGTTGTTATGATCCCCACACAATGCGGTGTGCAGTGATTTATCATCCCTGCCTTCTGGATGACCGACCGCGCTTGCGCACACGCCCACACGTTCGGTAATTCACATCACAAAGGTCCGTACACATAGCTCACACAGAACACCTGGAATAATTGATGAGGAATAAGTATGTTGCTAGCAGAAAAGAAAATTAAGCAAAAAACATTACAGGCAGCGACTGCCACAAAGGAAACACAAAAGATAATAAACAGTGAATTTACAATAGTCTATTTCAAATTTAAATTTAAAGCCACATTTCATGTCAACACAACCCAATCTTACTACTCTTTCTTTCTAAACCACGTTCTATAATCTGATGAAAGGAAATCTGAGGGGAGCTCTCGAATGTTTTTTTGTAGTCTGGATCTTGAGTTCAAACTCCGGTCATGCAAGCTGACATGAAGAGAGAACAATATTCAGGGAATGACCTCGTTGTGGGCATGGCATGAGGGATTGCCAACTCCTGACGGGCTCTAAGAGGGATTAGGGATTACGAGCGACGCGATAAGTCTCGTGTCAACTTAGTCCAATTAACAGGGATTAACTTGGATTTCGATTCCGTGAGGAGAACTAAAGATCGAGTAGTTCCCTCACCCTCCCAACCACTGTACTCTTGCTTAGAATCTTTTGGAACTGCTTTACCTACTGGGCCCGTGTAATGCATTATGTAGAGTGCGAGGTTAAATCTTGGTGGGTTAAACTGATTATCTGCATGCTCAAAGGATCAGACGCTGCCCCTTAGTCTCGAGAGACTTATGCAGCCCGCGACACACCTGATCCTAACCTTGTTATCTGCGATGCAGGTGACATCTCTTCTCAAGAGGCTCGTGGAGCTCATTAGCTGGAAGTACATTATTGTCAAGACACGTAACAATGGTTGGCAACAATGGCTTTGTGTGATTCATTTTTATTGTTTATAATAAACATTTAGAAATGCACCATTTGCAGTGCATTTTTAATTAATCAAAAAATGTACTTTAAAAATACATGATGGATATTTGCGAATAAGAGTTATGTAGCACTACTATTGACATTGCCGATTGTTGTGACGGCAATTCGTGAGTGTGGTGTGTAACAGTGTCGTAAGCTGTTTGAACTGGAGCAGAGACGGCATTGTTTAGAGCTCCCGTGTTTGTTAGCCACTGTTAGCGACCACATGCTATAACAAACAGTGGATATTTGCCTACTTAGTTGCAGCTTCTCTCCTCTATACAATGTGCGATATTGTTGTGTTTGGATGGCAGCCAAACGACGGCATTGAGGCCTCCAGGTTGGGCGTCTGGAACCTCACCGAGGTAAATCACTCCAACAGAACCCGTTCATGCCGAAGTGCAAGCTGCACGCAAAACAATGCATTTCAAACCAAGCAGTTGGTACTTTTCGGTATAGGGGTTAGATAATAATCTGAAACAGTTTTCTTATGTATGAAAATTAATTGTCTGTGCTAGTAAGTAGGTACAATAACGAATAAATCAGATACGGATATTGATTTTCTGGTCCAAAATTTCATAAGTATCCTGTAAAATTGTTTGACAATGGCCAAGTAAATGCTTGTCAAAGCAGGGCTAGGCGATCTTCGACTAGTAGATCATGATTATCAAATGATTGTTTTTCTTCCATATAGGATATAAAATAATTATATAATTTATTATCTCTATTTAAATATAATTTTACTTTGTCCTTCATGTTCAGGCAGGGTCTAAAGCCAGAGGTCTATTGGTTTTTCATGTCACGTGAGCTGGAAATTGAGTTTCCGTGTCTTTTCTCAGCGATACATCAGTCATCTGCTTAGCTTATCAGCCCAATCAGCACAATAATCCACCACTTTGCACCCTTTCTCTGCCGTGCATTCTAATAGGGCTGTCACACCAGAGCCCACCCTCCAACTACGCCTCCACTTCAAAGTGGAATCTTCGTGCAACATTGCAGTTATACAACTGTCAGTGGTTGAAAGTGTTGTCACATTCATCATTAAGTATAGTTACTTCAAATAGAAGAGCAAATTCTGAAAATAATGAGATATTTATCAAACTAATTATAACAGTTGATGATATTATTATACTTAATAAAAGTAGAATTGCCAACTATATGAAAATGTCCTCAACAACTGTCACGTTGGCTTGTTAAAAGTAGGTTACCTAAGATGAAATGATTTCGCCAAAATATCTTTTCCGTTCCTTGTCTCAATGACATATCACAGTCACACACACCCCGCGCTGCGCAAGATGGCGGCAAGTGCAATAATTTGCGTCGAAGCGCGCAAAGGACGACGAGATATTGCGTATTCGAGTTGAGAAAACGTCTGCGTTTCGATGCACTCGTCGAGGTGATTAGTCTCCGAGCTTTGCTTGGAGAGAAAGCAAAACTAAACACATCAATATCGGAAGATCAAAGAAGCTGATTCAACAGAGGCCGTTGCAAGGTTCCCGTCGAGGAAACCTAAACAATGCAATAAACAATATTGCTAACAATAAAGTAATCTGGGCTGAAGTGGGGAGGAACAGAAGGATTAAGTAATGTTTATAAGGAAGAAATTAGTTTTAACCCCATAACCAATTTAAATTTAAATTTGAAAAATCTTAGTTTTTACTGTAACCAATCGCAACAGCAATCTGAGGCAGGCGCGTAGGAAAGGGAGGAAATTTCCCCCTACTCGAGCAGGCTGCCCCCCCCCCCCCCCCCCATTCACCATTCAAAATTAAGTTTAGTGTCAAAGAAATTGTTTAAATTCTAAAAAAACGCTCTGCGGGGTAAAAACAGGGAGTTATTTGTTGTAATTTGAGCGGTTTATCCCAGAATCGATTGAAAAATGTTTAAATTCTAAAAAACGCCCTGCGGGGCTAAAACTGGGGGCCCAGATATCCTTCCGGGTGTCGCAATCCCCCCCCCCCCCCCATGATGAAAACGTTCCTACGCGCCTGATCTGAGGTCTGAGTGATTGATGTTTTCATGGTGAAACAATAAGTAAATTTTGAGACTAAATAGCCTTTTAGCAGTGGATATTCTTGCGGCTTCAGAAAGTGACCTAAAGAAAGCAAGGGTAATGACATGCTGTTTGGAGATTTAACAGTTGGTAGAGCATTTTTCTTCTTCAGAAATCCTCAAGAAATCATTATAATTTATTGAATTTTTCTAGGAATTGGGTCAAAAATAGAACCCAAATATTGTTCTGAGAGCTTTGGGCGACGCAGTTTTTTGCTGCACTCACTTCACTAAACACCCCCCCCCCCCTCCCCCTTCAACATTTGGAGATGGTGAAGATGATGGTGTGAGGAGATGAGCTGCAAATGTCGGCCTACATGTCACTGCCAGGTGGACATTAATGATCACTGCCTCGTTGAGTGGCCTCTTCAGTCTTCCATTGACTACCAAGGTCGATAGATAGGGATTGTTTTGTGGAACACTCACTCGGGCGTAGCGCAGGTGACACTCAGTGTCGCACTGAGTGCGGGATCACACTCTATGTAGATGTGGAATGTGTCTGAGCTGAGTGTAAACCCGTGTCAGTTGACGCCAATAATCGTAAATTATATCCAAATTGCAAATCCCAAATTCGCAGAATGCTGAAAGTCTTCTCTTGAGTCTTATAAAAAGATCAATGTGAGAAGAATGATTTAGCTCATTGGAAAATGTGTAGAACCGATTGGTTCTGGAATTATGTTGACCAGGTATTAGAACCAGTAGAATTAGACTATTAAAACAAACTGAATCAAAAGATCACATTTGAAATTAACTCTACTCATTTATGATTCTTTTTATTAGTAAACTCTCTAATAATAATTTGATTGTAAACAATTATTTGAAAAGGCTGAACTCAGATCCCGAATCTCATCTACCACCACTGAAACCACCGCTCAACCGAATTTACACGCTCCTCGGGTCTCTGAAATTTCTGTAGTTTCTACGCTAATAAACTGGAGATTTGGACATATTTTTGAGCGAGCGAAGCGAGCGACTCCATTTGGCTCTTTTAGCACGGACCTCTGTTTTTTTTTTTTTTTTTTTTTTTTTTTTGTATGCTAAAGGAAGCAATAGAAGTCGCACCGTTTCACCGATCGACCTGAAATTTTGCACACATGTAAAGACAACCTTCTCTGTTTGCAGACCCAATTTTTTTTTGAAATCCATCCATTGGTTCATTGTTAAAATAAGTATCTCCTGATAGCCTAAAAAATGAAAATGGTCTTCGAGAAATGTGATCAAACTCATATTTAGCATGGTCAGTAAGACCAACAATGTCACTTATTTTACCAATTTTCAGCCGAATCTGTCAAGAAAGTATGCACTTATTGACATTTTTAATAGCTGTCAGAAATGAAACATTGAAAATGAATGTCTTTCCAATGCAACTGAATCTGATTTGCTTTAGGTACAAGAGTGTTTTGATGGTATGTACACTTTTTTAGTGAAAAGCAGATATTTTTATGTGTATTGAGTTGATCAAATTTGAATAATTCAATTTGGATCATAGTTTCCAACAAATCATTTCGAGTTTTTAAGGACCTTGATTGTCTTTTCGTCAATTCGTAGTTCTGATGGCCGTGCCTCCCGTGTTTCTACTTGGCTGATTTTGCATCCAGGAGGGATTAGAAACATAAGCTCACATTTCAATAATATCATTGAGTGGCGTTTGTTCTCTTCTAGCGTTCACACGTCATTCCAAATCTCTCCTGCATTGTGCTTCTTTTCGTTGATAATTTTGGCAATTTGGTGTACTTTGTGAAGGTATTAGTAAAATTGAATCGCTTTTAAAGCATAGATATTAGGTATCTACAGTTTTTGTCCAGGGGATTGATTATTTCAAATTATTTTCTTCTTGGAAACGTTGGATTTATTCCGTTTCTGAGCTTCTGTCTAGCCTGACATTTCCTTGAAGGTTAGGTATATCTCGGATTACACATTAATGGTGGTCATACAATGACACATTGTTTTATATTGATTCAGTGGATCGTAGTTTGCTTTCAGTTTGACTTAAAATAATGTTTTCTGTGTGTTAACGAACGCATATTCGGTTAATGTTTGCGCACGTGTCGTGCTCGCTCATTCAACGCGTTACACAGAGCGTTTTCCTAGTTATTTCATATAACCCAATCTCATAACAGGCCCGATAACAAAATAATATATCAATGAAAGAATCAGACGCTGGTGAACGGTGTCTCAACCCGGCACCTCCACCGTTAGACGACACTGAGCCCCCGCCGACATCAGGCGACTCTGTTGTCGTCGCTCTCACCCCCAACACATTCCGCGCCCATTGTGTCTCTTGGCGCCTGGCGCCTCGCCTCACCCTCCAACCTCTAATTGCGAGCGCCCAAGAGCCACTACCTACCGGAAGTTACCTGCTCTGCAAGATTGAGTGACAACGTTCTCGGAAGATCCCTGCAACCTACAGCAGAGATTACCTGCGTCAAGAGGCTGGGGAGGACTCTTTGACAGCAAGCCGACATCTTCACTTATGAGAGTAGGTACATAAATCGGATCCATTGATGTCATGAAACGGCATCGACAAGAGGTTGCGACACTTCGTTCAAAGCAATCAGATTGTCCTTAGACATTATCGTGAAGTGGTTAATTGTAGCTCGTGTACCATCATTGAGTTTAATCTAATATCATCTCTTAACATATTAAATTACCACATCATCTTCGTTAATCAATTTCTGCAAAAATGTGTTCAGCAAGTTTTTCTTGTTCGAAGAAATTTCTTAGTTCTCACAATGTACTCTGTCATTAGCGAGTTGGAACCTATTTACTTGCACCCCACTTTGGTCTAAGAAGGGGTCTGAAAGTTAAGTGGTTAGGACAGAGCCAATGCAACAGCGGGGACAATAGTGAATAGTGATGGCCTGATGGGACTTGGCGCCAGTATTGTGATGGTCTCGTATTCACGGAGTATTTATATTTCAGATGGAAATACATAATTTAGTGAATCTTTTCTATTATCGGACGCGATTACCAGGGAATTAACTGTGATTTTCCAAACAGATATGAAAGTCGAAGAGCGTTGAACTCGATCCAAATTAAAATTGGAATTTCTACAATGCGGAAAATCCTATGATTTTCAGACGTATTTACGTGGTGAATAATCTGACAAGCAGAGGCACGACAACTCTTGGGTCATGAATATTCCCGGTAGCAACTCTCATCCGACTTTAGACGTGATTTTTGCACAAACATTTAACAAATAAAGCATCATAGTAGGTCTCACGAATTAAACATTTTACGCAAATTACATTGACTGTTTATGATCGTGAATCATCATCGTCTCTCATGTTTTTCACCGTTTCCAAGATGCAAAGGCAAGGCTGGAATTGTTCTCAATTATCTCAATCATGCGATCCCAATCATTTCTAATTATATTTTGAATGAATAGTATAGAATAGTATAGAAAAACCAATAGTTTCGAAAATTACATTATTAAAATCTGTATTAAGGCCGATGCACAATTGACGGAGACGGACGACGCGGACGGTCGACGGAGACGGATATTAGGTATGACATATTCACTCAGACTGTTCACAATCGGACGCGGACGGACGACGACTTTAACATTGTATCCGTCTCCGTCGTCCGTCCGCGTCGTCCGTCCGCGTCAATTGTGCATCGTCCTTTAGTTGTTAATGAATAAAGAACGGAACAAGACGAGCGCAGGTCGTGTTGAAGAATCTGACAAGTGACTAGGAGGTCATGCACTTGTTCCCATGCGATGTGAGTTTACCTTGCAATGTCGGCAGAATGCTGCGCACAGTGTTCCCCGACGTTTTCTTCATCGCCCCAGCATGGGAATATCTCTCGTACAGCTCCAGCATGTGCTTGGGAGGACGAAGAGCGTCGCCGACGCCGACGCCGACGCCGCCGACGCCGCGCGGAGGTTGCAGCTTGAGGAAGTGTCTGAACACGTCCTGCACGGCCAGCTCCTGGTCGGCGTCGAGGGCCGCCATCGCGACACAACAGACACACGACACAAAAACAAAGACACGCATGGTCGGAACTGATGGGACACTTTAGACGAAGTTGGTTGTAGTTTTCTCACATTATCTGCGAGCACAAGTATTGGATGCGTGACGCGAGGTACCACGTGACTGGTTGGCGATGTGACGTGATGAGACGCTGCGATGTGACTACCTGAGCAGCAATCGGCGTCCCGCGCAGTCGGCCAGCTCGTCACTGATAGGCTGGCAGATCGACCAATGGCGACGTCGTGTCGTCGCGAGGGTTGCTTCTAGAAGACACTGGGTCGAGGCTCGAGCAGGACATTGTCGATTCAAGATATATAAGCTCACAATTATTTTAAAAATCCATAATTTTAACGTTATTCACATTTTTCAATGCTAAATATTTTTAGTAAAATACCTTCAAAATGAGTCGAACCGTTAAAAAAATATGTAACCTTACCGTGCGACCTTGGCATGCTAAGAATTGTTTGCAGCAGCAAGGATATCTAAGACAATGTGCATTGTCCCAGTTGCGTCCTGCTGATGTCCTGCAGTGTCCTGATGGCAGACAGTAGACACGATGACTAAGATCATAAGATGATCTAAACTTAAGAAACGGCAACTCCCTCGACATTAAGATTGAGTCACAGAAATTACGTGTACTTGCTGCAGACATAATATTTCGAGGAACAAGCATGAATGCACTATTTTACGAAACAAAGAAACAAGCTAGACATTCGTATTTACATTTAAAGTTTCCAGTCAGCTGAGCTCGCCTATATCAAAAGCAAATTTAAAATGTGCAACCATTATTCTGGTAATTTTCATCGTATACTTTGATTTTGTCGGAGATCTTTTCTATACGCAAGAATTAGCAATAGCAGAGTGGAGACTCGAAATTTTGATTTGAAAAACTTTACTAAATACTTACCTTTATTAGTGCTTTCTCCACAGTTATCCTTACATTTCGAGAAAATGTGCATTTGAAAAGCTTTATTTGAAGGTAATAGTTTTACTTCATTTTCATAAGTTGTAAATGTGTAAACCTCACTTCACAATTTCATTAAAGTGGGCAAACACAATGAATGATTTTGACTCTGAGCTGGGGAGGGGGTGGGGGCAAAGGCATGTCTCGGGGGCGCCTCCCCCCCTCCCCCCGAGATATGCATGGAAACATCCCTGAATTAATGCTATGGTCATGGACCATGATCAGTTTTTGTGGCGAGTGGAAAAAAAGATTATCACACGTGATGATGCTAAATGTGATTTTTAATTTAATGAAAACTCGAAACTTTGGCGCCCAAGCATAATCAGATCGGATTAAAACAATAATAAAGTTTTTGAAATAATGCTTTTGGAAATCTAATGCTTATGCTGATGCCAGAGAAACAAAATGTACCACGTAACATAATTTGTGACAAAACATGCACTGATTGAAAAGAAATGCATGTCAAAGTTGAGGGTTGCTTTTAGTGGCTTTTAGAAGTATTTTCACCCTTCGGCCCTTGACTGGAGCAACTTCTCGCCTCTCCGATAAGTTCACTCGTTTCAACTTATTTGGTCTCATAGGATTGGGTAAAGTTTTCGTTCAGAGCTCGGATATCTCACACAATGTTTCCTTCAGATCTTACATGAAGACGGAACAGCGTCAAACCCTGGACCAAAATAAATCTGAGCACCGATCTCTGATCGAAATGTATGGAAAGTGGCTCCAGTCCTGGAAGCAATCGCTCGGCCATTGAGACCACATGGCAATAATCATCTTCAGTTCCCCACCCGCTACCAGCGCGCGCCACTATAGCTCGCAGTCTGCTCGATCTAGGAGAATGTCTGGAGACCTTTAAGATATCAATAGATAACATCGTATCACATCAGACAAAACTCAATGAAGTCCAAGGAGACAAGAGACTTATTTATAAAATCTAATATCGTCAAAGGAAATTTGATATTCTTCTTCAATTCGAATTGGAAAAACAGTAAACGTGCAATGTCACATCTAATAATAACAGTGACAAAATGTAAAATTTTTCTTAGAATTGAACAACGGGACAAGAAATAAAAAGATGTGTGCCAAAAGAGGCGAATGGAGAATTTCACTTTTTGGGTTGTTATAACAATAACAACACGGTAACACCTATAATCAACTTCTCGCGGATCGTCCTTCCTTCACGACTGAGTATGTTGTGGTTTTCTTCCTCAGTCGATAAGAAAGTATTGAGAAGGTTCCCTAATAAGTAATAATAAGCTATCGACCGCCTCCTTCCCACCTTCCATCCTTACCCATTCTACTTCATCATCATCATGTCCCAATCATCTCCATAATCAATCTTCCGTCGCCATTAGCCTAGTCGCAGATCTGTGCGACGTTAACACCAAAATGAAATAAAAAATCTCTCATCAACTTGTCAGTCAGGTTCGCCGATTTGATTGTTCGCGTCGGAGCCAGGCAGACTTCGGTTTTCCCGGCGTCGCGACGCGAGGGTGGGGACGCAATAATATGTGAATATAAATATCGATGATCCGTCAGCTGCAGGTTATGTGTGCGGTCTCTTTATCATGACAATGTGCAGCCTCCCTCGCACTCCGCTGCAGGAGCAGGCGCTGTCCTTTATTATCTCCGGACCAGATTACATCGTCAAGAACCAATGGGATCAGCTCTTGGCTTATTGACAATTCTTCACATATTCGAGATGTATTTTGTGCACAGATGCCTATGATCTATGTGCGTCCATTCATAAGGTGCGGAGGAAAATTGAGTGGCCGCCTTTTGTTCGAGATGAGCATGTGGAAATATTTGAATGGAAATAAACTTTCTATAATGAATAATATGGAAAATACCGTCTTATTTGTGCACACCACTACTGTTTTTTTGTCATTACCCCCCACATATTCTTAATAATTTTGTCTCGACAAAGAAAATTATTATTATCTTTCTAAATACGTCGTTTTTGTTGTTGTTAATAATGATTTCCATTTTCCTTGTTTTTTGACATCAAGATTGATGAATTCAAAATTAAAACGAAAATTAAAATCAAAACTAAAAAATGATAATTCAGAAAAGTCTAAAAACTCTTGTAGACACTTCCGAAAGGTCCACTTCAAATGGTATAACTTCAAAAAGTGTATTTGTTGTATAATGTATTAAATTGTTAAATTAAAATACTATCGAAGTTACAGGATCGAACAGTCGAACACACAGTTCCCCTGTAGGTTATGTATCCATCCATACAGGACTGGACTGCTGGTTGCGGAACTACGATTCCCGACTCGGTAAGTATTGCAATTCAGGCCCAAAAGTGATTACATTTTTTTCAAGTTTCCCAGTGGCACCAAATTGCACATGGCAGTAAGGGGCTGTGCATAGAGGACGTCACGCTTCTGAGGGGGGGGGGGGGGGGGGGGGGGTGCACCAGTATGGGACACATTGTGACAGGTGAAGGGGGGGGGGGGGGGGGGGAGCTGGAGGCAGTAAGACGTCACGATTTGATAGATATTTTCAAGCATTTTAAATTTCAATTGATATGTCGGGACCGGAAATTTAGCAAAAAAACAATAAATTCTGATACATTTTACAGTCATAAATATTATATTTAAGGGGGGGGGGGGGGGGGGGGGGGGCTTTAAAAGTGTGACACAGCGTGACAGGGGGCGTGACGTCCTTTATGCACATCCCCTATTTGACAATGCAACAACCTATCCTGGTTATTGAGTGAGCATTTAACACTTTTGGGCACTTTCTATCTCGGCTATACGCCACAGCCCATAGGTCACATTGTTTCTCCGATCAAGCTGAAATTTTGCACACATACTAATGTCGTTAATAGTGTATAGTTTTTGAGCCCTGCCCTCTAGTGGTTACAAATTTAAATAACCTGCAGGTTATTTATTTCACTTTCCCTTTTCCACACTCTGGAATCATTAAATAACATATCCATGTGCCGTGAGTTCAGTCTACATTTGGATAATAGTACGGGCTGTCCAATCTGAATTCATGCTTTGCACGTGACGTCATCTCATTGTTGCGCGGCCATCTTGGTGATACATGTCAGAACGGCTGTCAATCCGTTTTTCAGTATTTTTTGATATTATTTATAGTTTACCTGTGCAATTGCAGGCTGCAGAAGAAGTTCTTATAGGTATTAAACCACTCATTTACAAACTATCTTTGAATATAACTGATAATAATTAGTTTAAATCGACTTGACAACTATCACCAATATGGCCGAAAATATACTTTTTTACATTGTTGATATAAAACAAATTACGCTTGTGCAAACTATGAATATGAAAGCAAAATGAAAGGAATCCTGCAAATTGTGATAAGAAGTCACAATTGGCACACATGTTCATTGGAGGCAATCTCTAATTGCGTGCAGAGACTCTGTGGCGGCCATTTTCCAAGATGGCATATTTTCATATTTATTGTGTAATTTTGTTGAGCTTGATATGTTTTCTCAAATTTCATGTTATATCACGGCAGCTTCGACTCTTCAGTCCATGGTAGTTAGAGCAGAAACTTTCAAACTCATCTAAAACTGATATAACCGTTCAACAGATCGATCTAAAATTGTGTACACACACTTATATCATTTATATCATATAAATGGTCCCAGGTATATTTTTTTTAACGAGATCCTGCAGTGATTTTTGAAAATTAACAAGGAACCGTTATTAATGAATTATTAAAGGGACCAATATTTTAGGAATTTTTAAAGATTTTCATGCAAGTCTGTGATGAAATTCAAGAACTATTGGTTTTTAAGACCATCGGCCCTGGTTTGGCGAACTCCGTCGATGCTGCGTGATGCATCCGCAGGGGCAAAGTTGTTAGTTACATTTGTTTATTCGTTCCACTCGAGAAATGAAAACAATTTACAAACATCCTAGCTCGGCAGCTGAGAGCTCGGGTCACCGAGTGAGGGAGGGTAATGTTGATGTTATGATTTTACTATGTCGGCGTGTTTCTTAGAAGTTGTACTCCATACAAGGACATTCATCTAATGGAAAGGAATATGACAAGAGCTATTCAGGAAAACAATAACTAATTTGTGGAATATTAAAATATCATATAATTATTATAGATATAATTACATCGTACTTATTTTTTAAATAAATATATGGAAATGTTTCCGTAGCATCTTAGTGTATAAATAATTTTTATACCGGGTGGCGCAAAAAAAATCCCCTTGATTGAGAGGTCACTATATCGAAACTATTATAGATATGATTCTGAAATTTTTACACATATTAGAAAACATACCAAAATTTAATATGTGCAAGTTTAAAAAACATCACTATTATAGGAAAAAAATTACAGCTGTTCAAATTTGGTTGTCAAAGAAATGATTATGCGGAGCTCAAATAGCACTAGTCCAGAAACTTCCAATGTCCGGGACGCTGTTTCTTCAAAACTACGTACGATATCTAGCTGAAAATTTCAAATTATATTGAAAATATATTAAGATCGATTGTGTAAAAACATCAATCAATTTGAATGAACTGAACGAAAATTATGGAATCTTGAAGTTGAACGATATTAAGTCGGCTGTGTACACTACCAAGATATCTGATCATTATATAATTATTGCCGGAATCATGTTTCATGGCTCATCTCAGAAATTTCAACATCAAATTCCAGTAAAAAAATGCATTAATGAAGTTAAATTAACACGTTTGTTGAGAGAGTGTGATTGGCTTGAGCCTATGACATATGATACATGCACTGACGTTTTTGACAACCTAACTGCCAAGTTTGATTATTGTTATGATGAATCTTATTACCTAAATTACCAGCTGGGGAAACGTAAGAAAAAGTCTTGGTTGACGGCTGATATTATTAAATCCTGTAAAGAAAGAGACCGTCTATTTAAGAAATGGAAGAATTGTAACGGTGTATTGAAATTTTACTATGGCGTCGAGTACAAAAAATCCAGAAATAAAATAAATAATGCTATTCGTAATGCCAAAAAAATTTATTATACAGGTGTCTTTGAGAAGTCTAGAGGAAGTATTAAGGACACATGGCAATCTATTAATGATGTACTTGGTAAAAAGAAAAAGGATACTGTAGATCAGGTTTTAAGTAAATATTTAGGGAAACAATTCAATGATAAGCAGATTGCAGATAGATTTTTGCACTGTTTCATCAGTGAGGTAGAATCTTTGAAACATGTTTGCAACATTCATACTTTAAGTTACAATTATGATGTAGTTCAGTTTCAGTCTTTATACATGCCTCCAGTGTGTGCCACCCGCATAAATTATATTATAAATTCATTAAACTCTAACAAACAACCGGGTTTTGACAGGATACGAATAACTGATTTGAAAAATATAGCGGAAAAAGTAAGCCCAGTTATTGCTAAAATTATTAATACTTCAATTTCAGAAGGTGTTGTTATATCTAAATTAAAAATGTCAATAATTCGACCTGTTTACAAAAAAGGTGACCACCTCGAGTTCAATAATTACCGACCAATTGCTTTGCTCCCTACTATTGAGAAAATTATGGAGCGGTGTGTTGCAAAAATATTAACTGATTATTTATCAAAGTTTAAAATCATCAATTCACATCAGTTTGGTTTTCAAAAAGGTAGAAGCACCACTGATCTGCTTACTCTTTTCGCTGATTACATAAATTCTAAATTAAATGAGAATATGCACGTTCTGGCTCTTTTTATAGACTTTTCAAAGGCATTTGATACGTTAAACCATAGTAGTAGTAGTAGTAGTAGTAAATCTTTATTAGCAAGTTTGTGCTATTTAATACATACATAGGTAAACATAGGTTATGCAATTCTTAAATCTAATAATAATTATCCGTCCCCCTTGTCCCAGAAAGTTGATCTTTCACCTGGTTTAGGGGACAGTTGGTTACCTTTAACAAATTTTGAACAATATCGCCTAAAAATCTTTTCATTTTCTAAATTCATAATCTCTATGGGGATTCTATTATACATTTTTATCCCCTTAGCAAAAATTGAATTTTCTTGAAATTGTGTTACAATCTTTTTGTTTATTACAAATTTATCTCTCTTTCTAATGTTATGTTCATGTTTTGGATTAATGTTTATAAGTTTGCAGAGGTAATTGGGGGCAAGACCTTTTGTTATTTTAAAAATTAGTACCATTGTATTAAGGAGAATTCTCTGCTTTACATTAAGCCAGCATAAGGTAGAGCACATTTTCTTTATTGATGTGTCTCTTGGCACTCTCAATATAACTCGCATAGCTTCATTCTGAATCTTTTGCATAGAACTGATTTCATTTTTGTTGAGTAAGAAAAGTATAGAGCTGCAATAATCTATATGAGGAAGTATAATTGACTGATAAATTTTAATTTTGGTTTCTGCTCTAAGGCATCCACTAAGTCTCCTAAATAAACCCACTTTTCGTGCCATTTTCTTTATTACATAGTTTGCATGTTTTTTAAAATTTAATTGATTATCTATAAACACCCCTAAATATTTATATTCCGTTACAATTTCTATAACTTTGCCTTCCATTTGTATGATTATATCATTTACATTTATGATCCTTGAATTTTTATTTTTGAACATCATTGCTTTCGTTTTACCAACATTAAGTTTCATTTTATTGCAACACAACCAATTCTCAACAGCTATCAGATCAGAATTTAGTAATGAGATAGCTTTATGTATATCAACATTGCTACAAATAATCAATGCATCATCAGCATATTTAAATATTTTACAATGACGCAATACATTTCCTAAGTCATTAATATAGATTATAAATAAGAGAGCACTCAACACAGAACCCTGTGGCACACCAGTATTATTGCTCCTACTTTCAGACCATGTGTTGTTATATTTTACTTGCTGAAATCTATTATCTAGGTAAGATCGAAACCATGTAAGTACTGTACCTTTAAACCCGTACCTTTCTAATTTCTTAAGTAAAATGTCTCTATCAATCGTTTCAAATGCTCGTTTAAAGTCTAAGAATACTGCCATTGTGCTTTTACCTTCTATTGACGCAGTTTTTATTTGATCTATTACCAACTGAATAGCCGTTTCACACCCATGCTTTTCTCTAAATCCAGATTGTTCCTCAATTAAAATTTCATTAATACTAGCAAACTTTTCTACCTGAATTTTAACTGCATATTCAATTACCTTTTCTAAAAATTGTTAACATCTCTTGAAAATGCTGGTATTCGGGGTCCCCTCTTATGTTGGTTTCACAATTATTTAACGGATAGGCAAATTATAGTTAAAGTTGGTGAAACTGTGAGTATAGCTGGGGTATGTAATTCTGGTGTACCTCAAGGGTCAATATTGGGTCCAATTCTTTATCTCTTATATGTGAATAACATGCCTAGTTATATTCAAAATTGTAAAATTTATATGTACGAAGATGACACTGTTCTAGTATCTGCTCATAAAAATTTAGAACAGTCTCAGATAATTCTTCAGTCTGATTTCAATACATTGTTGATGTGGACTCATGATAATGATTTGTTAGTAAATAGTACAAAAACTAAGTTAATTCACATTTGTTCACCTTCAATTGCAAGTAGGTTAGACCCTGTAACATTATTGTGTCATAGTTTTAATTGTTTACATACATTAGATTTTGCTTTGTGTACTTGTACTGATCTGATTGAGGAGGTTGATACTTGTTTATATTTAGGTATAACAATTGATAAATACTTTTCCTGGAGACCTCATATAAATAGCTTAGCTTCCAAATTACGTTCTTGCTCGTTTCAATTGTTTCATGTAAAATCTTTTTTACCTGTTAGAATTTTAAAATTAATATATTCTGCTTTAGTGGAATCTGTAATTTCTTACGGTTTACTTGCTTGGGGCAGCACATCCAATGTTCACCTTCAAGTCATTCGATCTATACAGGATAGAATGATCAAGAATTTGACCCCTGATGCCGTTAAGCTCAAATGTAACAATAACACTCTCTTAATGTACGATCATCTTAACTTCCTTCCAATATCTGATTTGTATAAATATAAATTCATAATCAAATATTTTTATTCGAACGAACTTAAAATTAGCTACAATCATTCCAGGGCCACTAGATCAATGGTGAATCCAGTTTCTTTAATACTCCCCCGATTTACTAATAAGTATGGAAAGCGATGTTTAAATTACTCTGTCCCTTTTATTTTCAATCAGTTGCCTCAAGAAATTAAGTCTTTAGATAATTATAAAAAAAAAAATTAAGAAAGAAGTGAAATCTTGGTTGTATGAATACTCTGATGATGTATAAAATATTTTGTTTTTTTTCTTTGTTAATCAGTTTATTATGTATTTTTCTCTCTTTTCTTGTATATTGTTTAAACATTTTTGTATCCACTAATTTTCTTTAAATTAATCCACAGAAAAGCCGTTTGGCTTTGTGGAAAACGGAATGTATGTATTTTTGTGTGTTTACAATAATAAATAATAACAAAAAAAAAAAAAAAAACGTAAAATCTGAATAATGTAGATTATTTCTTAACTTTTATTACACACGTCATAAAAGTGATTTTTCCCCCACTATTCTGTTTTCAAGCTCAACTTCAAGTTTTAATAACTTTCGTTAAATATATTGATATTGATTGAAATTTTTACGGAAGCGATCATAATCTATTTTGAATATAATTTGAAATTTTCAGCCAGATATCGGTACGTAGTTATGAAGAAACAGCGTCCCGGCCATTGGAAGTTTTCTGGACGGGCATTATTTGAACTCCGTATAATCAATTTTTTGACAACCAAATTTGAACAGCTGTAACTTTTTCTCTATAATAGTAATGTATAGTTCTAGTAAAATCGTTTGGAATATCTACAAATAATATTTGCCCTACAAAACACTGTACAAAGGCAAAAAATGAGGTAGTGACACAACCCTACACAACTGACAGCCAGCGTCCAGAGTCAATTGCAACAGAAGGTTTTTTGATGTAATTCGATTCATAAAAATGCCCTCTATAACATATCAAAAGTTCTCCGAAATTTGATTAGGGCGGGTGGGCCAAAATGCTAAATTTGTTTAAAAGTCATTGTTGTCATTATCACATAACCAAATTATATCAACCTAGTCGAGTAGCATATCAAATGAAAGCTTATGTTTAGTACAATTAATACAAATTAATATTACCATTATAAAACTGATACAGAGGTCGAAAGGGGTCAAAAAGTGGTCAAATCTCATTTCTAAAGTGTTCCAGGACAAATGTGATATCTTCATCCCTTATAAAGATAATAACAACATTTTATATATTAATCGATCCAAAATGAGTTTGTTAATAACATATCAAAAGTTCTCCAAATTCTTAAAACATGAGTGGGCCAATAAATCTGTCAAATAGTTAAAAAGGGGCGATTTTTATTTTTGAGTGAAAAGTCTAACAGTAAACCAATTTCCTGAAGCACCACGATTTATAACAAAAGGTTTTTTGATGTGAAACGATACAGAACAATGCCCTTTAAAACATATCAAAAGTTCTCCAAATTTGAATTACCGTGAGTGGGCCAAAATGCCAAATTTGTCAAAAAGACATTGATGTCATTATCAAATTATCAAAATTTATCAACCTAGTCGAGTAGCATATCAAATGAAAGCTTATAATTAGTACAACAAATTAAAACAAATACAAATTACAAAGGTCAAACAAAGGTTATGAGAGGCCAAAACGTGGTAAAATTTCCCATTTTTAAGCGTCCAATGACAATTACCATTATGTCATCGTTAATAAAAGTAAATTATATACTTTTTGACACCAATCGATCTAAAATTAAATAATAAAAGAAAGAAGAAGATAATATACCAGGAACCAACTAGTAAGTCACAAATATTTTGAACAGAAACACTGGTATTGTCAAATATAAAATAAAAAGAGTCTGCAATATTTCGTCGATGCGTTCGATCGACTTTGTCAAGCAAGACTGACGAGTTCCGTTACCACTGCTGCCTTCTCTGCCGTCAGCCCCCCACCATGAGACCCGATGACTCACGCGAGAAGCCGACTAAATAGCCGATTAAATAGTTGATAACAAATAAAAAATTCACCAAATGTCTTTAACCGTGGGTAAGCCAATTAATTTTTAATACAGTTTCAAAGTTGTGATATTTTGTTGAAGGAAAAATCAAACTTAGTGTATCAAATGATAGATACTTGTTCCAAATATACGTATTTTTACATTTAAATATGAAGAAATTGTACTAAACATAAGCTTTCATTTGATATGCTATTCGACTAGGTTGATATAATTTGGTTATTTGATAATGACAACAATGACTTTTAAACAAATTTGGCATTTTGGCCCACCCGCCCTAATCAAATTTCGGAGAACTTTTGATAAGTTATAGAGGGCATTTTTATGAATCGAATTACATCAAAAAACCTTCTGTTGCAATTTGTGGTGGGTTAGGCCCCTTTTTTCAGCTTAGACTCTGGACTACTTATTCTACAGCATTTAATTAACTTTAACCTAATTTAAGGTTGCAAGCCACAACAAAGACTCTTCATTGCTATAGTGAGCAACTTTTAACAATGTCACAATTTGTTGGAATAACTTAATAAGTAAGAAAAGTACAGTTTTAACCGATTTAGCTCCAAAATGATAGTTAATTAAACAATAGGTTGTGGGTATGAAATCTGTTGACCATAGCGCTAGTTTAATCGGTAACAAAAATGCAATACCCGAAATAGGATTTTAATATTAACAGCGTTATATTGAACCGACTCCGGATGAATTTGTTGTTATTTGAATCACTTGTTGACAATTTCAGGGCTCCCAACAGTTCCTATCTTCAAAAATAGTGAGTTTTAATGACTTTTAGGTAGAAAGTAATGACCAAAAATGAACTAAGTAGTAGAAGTTTCAAAATAAAATAGATGAAATAAAGAAATTACATCATTTGACTTAGTAATGAATGATCACTTGAAATTATAATTGAGGGGGTGTCAGCATATAAAGCTTCAAAAAGACAATTCTAAAAACTAGATTGGAAAATGGTATACGTGTTGCATCTGCTGTCCTTCATTCATTAAAAATATGTTTATAGCCATAGCCCTCGTCATTAAAAATTATTTATTTTACCTAAGCAATGCACCAAAAATCACTTAGATATATTACCGTTCAACTAAAATCAAATCTAAGAGTGGTTAATTTGTAAAACAATAAGTGGGCGGACGCTCTGCGATTGTTATGGGAACCATATTTGCTTACGAACACAATGGGGGGTTTGGGGAGAAGACCCCTTAACCTGAGCGAATAGCCCCGGTTAAATTTTGTATTTCAGGAACAAATTTGGTGCCTTTCTACGCGATTATTTTGTACACAATTGTAAGCCAATTTTTTTTACTTCTATGAAAAGTAAGTGGGTGGACTGAATTCCTCTTTCAAAAAAATAGTATTAATGACCAAATAATGCCTATAGGCATTTTTTCATGGTTCATAGATGAACCATGAAAAAATGACTTTTAATGACCTGGCTAAAAATGACTTTTAGTGTAAAATGTGACCTATTGGGAGCCCAGCAATTATTTGGATAACAATATTACTCGCTCAATAATCAGTTTGAAAGGAGACGATCTGACCTCACAATATGACGAAAGACTCATTCGGACGCTTTAGATATTTTGTATTTTGATATTTTGTATATATTTTATATTTTGTAGAAATTGTTTTTAAAAAAATATCCTGCGGGGCAACAACTGGGGGGGGCCTCGTCAAAATATCAAAATAAACTAGTAATTCAATTTATTATTTTCGGTGTATTATATTTGATTGCCCCTACTGCGGCTCCCATTATTATCTAATTTATTAATTTTTGGGAAATTGGCTCCTTCACCAAAAAAAGTTGACCTCTGCACTAGAATATCAGTATCGGTAATTTAATAAAATTAGTACCTAATGAAATTGTAAATATAGAATCATATTAGATATGAACAAAACGGTAAATATAAAAAATCCACGTGCATTTGCGGCCAACCATAAAGCACTTGAGCAAGTGCTTGTGAGCAGTGTTGTGACAGATAACCTATTTACGTTATCTAGATAAAGATAAAGATAACTCGAAAAATTATCTAGATAATTTAGTTCAGATAAAGATTTAAAAAATGTTGGGAAGGACTGATTTTTCACTGATCGATGAATATAAATACGGATAATAAAAAAATATACGGAAGTCATTCTCGTCAAGTCTCGTCAGAACACGGATAAAATCAATGCTTTTCCCGAATTTCGTTATCAAGATAATTAAAATCTTATATAAAAGATAGACAATTTATTTATCTAGATAACAATAATAGATAATCACTGAAAAATGTTTCTAGACAAGATAAAAGATAACAAAATATTATCTAGATAAATTATGTAGATAAAATTATGTCACAACCATGGTTGGTCACAACACTGCTTGTGAGCGACTTGTCAATGAAATGTCAGCTGCCGGTGCAAGAGTGGGGAGAGACATGGCTCAGTCACTTCACTCTCCTCCGTCGCCGTCTCACGACAAATTCATAAACAATTCTACACCACAGTATAAACATTTCAAACAATTTCTGCACCGGAGCTCAGGACAGAAATAAGTATCTCTTGAATCAGCGCTTTGACCCAAAAAGGAAGTAATCTGTAGGGCACACTTTTGTTTCAATCAATTTGAAATTTGGAGGGATTGTTAATAAAGGTTTTATAATTATGCATATCTTTTTATTTTGCTTAATTTGTGAAATCTAAATTAGGTACTCTATGCTTAAAACTACCCAAAAATGGCCTAATTGTACACCATGTTTAAAATGTTTAAAATTTTATTTAAAAAAAAACAGAAAGCAAGGCATATTTAAACACCTTTTATTTATGTGATGTGAAAATTTCAAAGTGATACATTCATTATTGTGGCTCAAAGATTTTATCTAAATTAGCTACCTTGGCCGCCTACGTATTTCCTATGTATTTCTAAGGACAGCCCTCTTAAGGACATTTACGATAGACAGAATTTCGGTTCGAGGTGTTGCGCGTATCCGTGCTCGCTCATCAACGCGTTACACAGAGCGTTTTCCTAGTAAATATTTTGTCTGCATAAGTTGAGTTTCCCCAAAATTGTATGTACCATATCTGATATGAGATTCGAAATTTGCAAAATATACCTAGGTAGGTACTAGTTTTGCCGTTTTAAAGTTTGTAAGTGATGTTACCGTTTTCATGGTGAAAAATGAAGAATGTAACTTTTTAAAGCCCCAGTACGACTTCCTAAGGTATGTGTTTCAATGGATGGTAGTTGATGTCGGAAGAGCTGAGGCGTCAAAAAAAATGTTGTTTTCGGCCCATGAGCAGAATTTCACCCCTTCTTAGTTTCCGGTCACGGATGGGGCACTGACGTCAGTGCGAGGGATCGCTCGGCGTCAAGACAGCAGGATGCAGCGCGTTGACTGTCTTCAGTTGATTTGTGTGGTTTCATGAATACGGGTGTAATTCAGTGTGTTTTTATTTTATTCGAGAAAGGCTGGACAAGCAAGAATAGCAAGTAAATAACTTTGGATGAATAGTGCTTTTATTTCATAATAGTAATTAGTAGGTATATCATTATTATAGACAATTGAAATAGTGATTTTAAAAGCGTTAACACTAGTGACTACAGCAGTGAATAAATAGAAGTGAATAATGTAAAAGTTTTAGTTTAAATTTTTTACTTGCGTGTGAAAAACCGTAATAATGGTTAAAGAATGATGTGTATATAAATGTAACACTACCTACTTCAAAATGTGTAGGTGCGGATGGAATTAAACTCTCTTTTCATTGATTTCCCAGTCAGTCATCAGCAGACAGATATAAACAGTGGCGTCATTACATTACCAGAGACAACTTTACTCCTACTAAATAATCACTAGTTTGTTCAAACCACTTTACAGAGACTGATTATGACATTACAAATAGATTTAAGTGCGAATTACTTCCGTGTGCGAATGTACGAATTACTGAATGCATCGCCGAAATCTGTCTGGAAATCAGATTGTTGGTATCTAAGAAACCACCACCAAGTGGACGAGTTTGGAATAATTGTCGGGAAAAATGTCTTGGTAAATGACGGTAAAACCCGGGGACATTTGACTTATTTGACATTTGACATCATGTATCGGCATAGAGTTAGTAGGTTGCTTCAGCAAGCTTCAGCGTAAGAGCACGCGGCCGGCCGCGGGCTGGCTTGCAGGGCTGTCCCTCTCACTGACGTCACTGCTCCATGCGTTGCGGGCTTGCGTTCAGTGTGTGGCGGGTTGCGGCAAGAGTTTAATTGTCACATTGTGAGCGTTGTGATTGTCGGATCGATTTGATTTTTTGGAATATTGGATAAAATCATTATTGCCACATTATTATTTAGAAGCTGAAGCAACCTGGCCAAGGCCTTTAAGGAGCATTTAACAATGAGTTTTCCAGTTTAGTTTGTTGTCAATGTATATACATAGGAATTTACTTTCAATTACTTCCTTGAATTCTTTGAGTTAATTTTTATCAAGTTATGTTTAGTTTAAATCCCTAGGGTCAGTCTTTCAATTCTCTGCTAACTTTTAAGCTGTTGACTAGGAATGTATTGTCATGGCAACAACCAATTGCATTCCTAGAATTACCACTAACTAACTGTTAAGAGCTAATTGAGACTTTAGCAGAGTATTGAAAGACCGGGCCTAAGTGTAATTTCAGCAATTTGTTGCAAAATTTCTCCAGTAAAAATGTATACATTTCTAAAAATAAAAATTTCTAGATTTTATATTTTTTTTTGTTTGTTTTGTTTTTAATTTCTAGTATAACCTATAATGTGACTGCTGATATGACTGTTCGCGCCATTATTTTGTGTTTTCCCGCCCTTCGTTTCTGTGACCTTGTGGTCATATCTTCATCCCCTGTTCCTTGGTTCAGTCTAGCCAGCGCTCTGTGGCTTGACCTTTCCTCGTTCGTGTTCCACCCACGGTACCATTCTAAGTTATCTGCTCGAAGTGAGCACACGTTGCGGGCTCCTGCTCTAGACTTTCATTTTTGTGGTGCCACGCGGTTCCCTGGCCGTTCACCATGCAGGCCCATGCATCCCATACCATTTCTTTTCCTTTCCTTTACTCTATTAGATTAGAATAGTTAATATCCCTCCTCACCACGCCGCTCTACTCTACGACCATCGCTTCCACGACGGCCACCTCACGCCGAGACGGCTCTACATTGTCGGTGAGTTTTCTATCTTTTCTCTTCCCCCCCCTAATTTACAGTCCACTTTATCAATCAGGCCTTAGCGCCAACAATGACATTCGATTGGTTGAACGGTTTGACCTGACCTGCGTAGTGCAGGCAAAACCAGAAAAAAGAACAAAGAATCCATCAGTGAGATTTTGGGTGGATTTAAAAAGTATACAAGTATTATCCTAGGGTTTCGTTCAAGAAACATTCTTTTGAATTATTACCGCTGGTAGTAGACAACCAATCGAAGTGCTGTATTTCTGACCAATCATGCAGCATGCTTTTGATAAAAAAATGTCAGACTGACAGACGTAGGTCAGCTGTGTGTGCGGCCAGTGACGTAACCTCAAACATCTCAAAACATTTTCGTCGCCGGCTAGTTATTATTGCCTGTCTTACATAACAAGAAGAATGTATTGCTTAAAACGAGGATTTGTTTCTATAATCAGGTACGATATACAAATGAAGTTGAAAATTCATGACAATGTACGATATGAAAATTAATAATTATTGTTCATAATGTACTTATCTACCTACCTACCTACTACCTACATACCTACTTCAACTTTTGCAGCAGGAATGGTCAATTCGCCACCATGAAATCTAAACATACTTTGCCCGAATTGCCATATGATGTGAAGGCATTGGAGCCTGTGATTAGTGGTGACATTATGGCCCTTCACCACTCTAAACATCATGCAGCTTACGTTGCCAACTTGAATGCTGCGGAAGATAAGCTGAAAGAAGCGCAAGCTAAAAGTTAGAACCGATTTTACTACCTACCTAGTACCTACTTAGGTACCTACATTAAACTTACGTGGGTCTACTAACTTAAATGTCAAGCAAGTTCAGTAACTTTGAAGCTTTGACTATGCTTTCAGTAATCTCTAAAGTATCTGCAGTGGACGGATACCTCTTTTGTCTGAATTGAAATGAGTAACAGATTTTGACCCTAGTTTCATATGCCAAGGTCACTTGGTTGTCAAGCATCTGATCTGATATGCAAGTTTGTCATTGTATATTCAGCGGCTTTAAGTTCACTTCGTATTGAAACATTAGTTCAACTGTATAATAATAATTATTTGCATTATTTCAGACGACGTGAGTGCCATTATTGCACTTGCACCGGCACTTCGATTCAATGGAGGTGGACACATAAATCACTCCATCTTTTGGCAGAATCTGTCTCCTTGTGGCGGCAATCCTGACAGTATGTGATATTTATTGTCTTCTAAAGCCCAATCTCTAGGATTACCAAACACATTTTTAATAGCTTTTCCAAAATGTAATTAATAAAATCAAGGAGAGATCTAGGAGGGGGTTAGCCCAAACAATCTGATGTTTGGCTAGTCCAATGGTCCAATAGCTATACAAAATAATGTTTGTCAATAAGTGCCAGTGGAATATAGGCTCTTTTTTTTACTACATCTTGGCTTATCTTCGTAATATTTTTTTTATTTCTTGTTCCTCACATCCTCTAATGATACTCCCAATTACATATATCATTTCAATTGTCCATTTGGTTGCAGGTGACCTGGAGGCAGCAATAAAACGAGATTTCTGCTCCATGGACGACCTCAAGGCTCAGCTGACGGCTGCGTCTGTCGGCGTCCAGGGCTCAGGATGGGGTTGGCTTGGTTACAACAAACAGACCAAGAGACTACAGCTTGCAGCATGTGCTAATCAGGATCCACTAGAAGCCACTACAGGCCTGGTTCCTCTCTTTGGCATTGATGTTTGGGAGCATGCTTATTATTTACAGTACAAAAATGTGAGGGCAGACTATGTGAAAGCCATCTTTGAAGTTGCTAACTGGAAAGATATTTCAGCTAGATACGCTAAGGCTAAGACTGCCTAGATGTATGTCTAGGAATGCAGCACTTTCACATAGATAGAGTACTACTATTCCATCATTTGCAATTATTTACCTACTCAGATATATTTAAAACAAACATTATGTACTAAGCAACAATATCATACTATTGAATTACTATGAAATATTTTTTGTTAAACATTTCTGTAAACGTAAATGATGATCTAAATCTAATTCTAGATCTAATTCATATTGCACCATCTAAAATATAAGAAGTATTATTTGAATTGATGGACTTAACCCTTTCTAACATTGTTTACATTCTCCTTGGTCCCCCTCTCAATATTATCTATATGTTTTTATTATTATTTTGTGTTTCATACTATTATAATTTTGTAAACTATATTTACTCAGATTATGATACCTAGCTGTCCAGGAGGCCAAGTCTTGAAAATTACGCAAACGCTCTCGGAGGTCAACAAGTCCCATTTACTGTAAGAATGATCGACATTGAAACATTAATTTAAGCCACTTATTTGATTTGCATCCAGCAATCTATTGCAAACAATTTATTAACATTATAATTATAATTACAGATGTTATTCAGTCATTAAAACCTTATTCAAAATTAAGCTAAACAGTTAAAGGTAGATTTCAAGGTCGTCATTCTTAAAGTAAATGGGACTTGTTGACGTTCTAGAGCGTTTGCGTCCTGAAGGCGTAAGTTTCAAGACTTGGCCTCCAGTGTCCATATAATGGTTGACCTCTCGACCCCTACATCTGGAGGTAGCAATCTACGAAGACGATGAAGAAGAGGGGCCTCCTCTCGCAAGTCATTCGAAGGGTTACGACGATCAGACAGCGTTCCAGCACACTAACTCCAGTTGATTCATGAGAAATAAGTCTTTTTCCTATACACCATGTCATCAGTGATGACCTACATCAGTGATGTAGGTAATTTAAGTCGAGAAAATAAGGAACACAACTGACCTCTGGTGGATTTTGTGGTACTAGGTAAATGGCGGCTATCAAGGGTGCATTTGCATAAATATAAATACAAATATTTGATATAGTTGTTTGTTATGGCCAAGAAAGTAAATGTATAGCTAAATATCAATTTAATTTGTTTTTTGTTTTTTCACTGCTTTATGGAAAAACGAAATGTAAAAACAAACAAATAAATATGTGGACCTGATAGTAGCCATCTTGCCAGAAGTGGCTCCATCACGTATCACTTATTTGTGGGAATTCACAATTAAAAAGAATCCGAGAAAAAATTGCAAAAATAATAGAAAAAAATCATCAAAAACACAGAAAATGAAAAATTACACGTAGAAAAAAATCTTGTTTAATTTTTTACATTTCAATTTGGATTTTAAGATTTTTAAATTTTTATTTCATATTTTTATGTTTTCATTTTTTTATGTGACTTTATTTTGTATTATTTCTTATTTGTTCACTTGTAGCAATAGCATGGAAAGTATTACATTTTTTAAATTCATTTCAATTGACAAATTACTTGTTGATTTATTTGAAAGAATTGAAGCTAAAATTATAACAATAGTTGAGATAAAAGATACACGCAGCTACATTTGAATTTTAAGAAAAAAAAAGATATCCCTACCGGACAATCTTCTCTGCTCCGTGTCTCCTCCCCTCCCTCCCTCCAGCTAGCCTCCAGCTAGCCAATCCAGCGGTGATCAGCTGTTCCTCCAGCCGTTGTCAGTCATCAAAAGTGTCAGTCAGTTGGTGTCAAGGTCTCCAGGTCAGGTGTTAAATTTCTTCTCCCAAGGCGCTTTTTGTGGTCTGCTGCGTTCACTTCACGGTTCTGGTGGCTAGTTCTTCGGCCGACCAACCTATGCATGACAAGCATAAAGTACCTACCTAACTACAGATATCCGCTGTGATTCGAGTCGTATTTGCTGAGTAAAAGTAAAAAATAACTGCGTGCTCTCTTATCGCGCAATGGTAAGTCAATTGATTGTTGTGCTAGGTATTTAAACCACCTACTCTAGTTGCTCTGCTATCAATAGTGATTGGAACACCCAAGTCAACGCGGAACTGTTGCAGGCACAAGAAAAGAAAGAAAAGAAACATCGTCCGCGGCATTCCAGAGAATCTAATAAACCGCGATCGGCTGGTTTTTGTAGAATCATGAAGAACTTGCTTCTTGACTTGTGGATTTTCGTTCATGGTCTTATAGATCATGTCATAAACCTCTGCTTTGGTCTATACTTTGGACAAGAAGATGTTCGTCAGCAACAGATGTCAACAGTACAAGAATCTTTTCTTATGGAGAGCGCAGTTTCAATTGCAGAGAAGATTCGAAATAAAGAGGTACCTAATCCTAATATTATGTTATTCAGGAAACGAACTAGGTATGTAAGACTGCTTATCTGTATTAGGTGGAAAAGATTAAAACAAAACTCTGAATTATACCTAACAAATAAAATAAATACATCAAGTGGGCTGCTACATGCTGTATAGTAGGCCAGAGTCACACTAGGTACATATTTGTTTTTGTGCTTGAGGTTAATCCAGAGTGGTTTGAGCAACAACACAAGATTATTAATGAGGATGTCAAATTTGTGTGACTCCAACTGCATACTCTCAATTAAATACGACTTGAGTTCTGTTCGCTTTATCCTATAATACCTCTACAGGGGTTCAGCAACCTTTTTTTGGTGAAGGAGCCAATTTTCCAAAATTTAATGAATTAGATAATAATGGGAACCGCAGTAGATGCAATCAAATATAAATTTCCGAAAATATTAAATTGAATTACGAGTTTATTTTGATATTTTGACCATCTATGTTTTGACGAAGCCCCTAGTTGTTGCACCGCAGGACATTTTTTTAAAGAATTTCGACAATTTAAAAGTGAATCAAACTGAACTGAATCAAATAACCTTCCAATTGTTGCCCCGCAGGACGATTTTTTTCTTTGAATTTTCAAATTTCGATTCCAAAGGCCAGATTTACAAAAAGTATTACCTATCTCCTAATTTACCTACGTACTATCTTTGGTATTATCTTTCATTTAACATGGTGTTTTTGGTATTAAATCAAAAGATAATACGTAAATTAGCAGATAGGTACCTAGTACCTTTCGTGAATCCAGCCCCAGATCTTTATGGCTGGGTCTATTCCCACGGAGTTCCTGGCGTCACACGGACTTTTACAAAGTCCGTGCGAGTAGGCCCCAGTACTATTCACACGGAGTTTTGAAAAGCCGTGTGATGTCACTACACGGATTTTTATACTGTGTTTGAAACATCGTTTGAGTCATTACTCAAAATTTGTCAAACCGGAAATTTAATTAAAAAGAACGACCCTTATTTCACACAACTACGAATTTTATGAACGAAGTTTTTTACATTATGTGAGAGACGTCATTAAAAATAGGGAAGGAAGTTTGGTGAACAGACAAATTATAAAAGTTACATTTTGAGATTTGTGCAAGTAATATAAATAATAATAGTATATTATTGATGTGCTGACAGACATTTATTTTCGGACACATTGTTAATTTAAATTTATTATTATTAACAAGTTGGTCAGTTCATAAACTAAAAGTATAATTACAATACAAGGAATTGAAATTAACTCCACAGACTGGAGTTCACTCGAGTTCACTATATGTTTAAAACACCGTGCGAAACCCGTGTCAATGACGTCACACGGCTTTTCAAAACTCCGTGGGAATAGAACGGGGTCCTCCTCGCACGGCACTAAAAGTCCGTGTGACGTCTCGAACTCCGTGCGTATAGACACACTCGATCTTTATTTAAATTATAAAGAGCCACTCAAGAACCACGAAGGAGCAGCAGGTTGCTGACCCCTGTCCTAATAAGTTCTACCTATGCAGTGGTTAATTTGGGGGGTGGACGAGGCCCTGACTCTTTTTTCGGGGTGGATGCCGTCCTCCCACTTGTTTTTCATGGAATTAAAAAAAAATCAAAAATCAAAAATCAAAAAATCAGCTTAAAACTGTGTACAAATAAAATTACAATTATTTTTTGTTCCCGAATTTGTTCCCGAAATTCAAACATTTCCTGGGGCTATGCGTCCCGGACTGGCATTAAGTCTGGCATTTGAGGGGTCTCCCCCCCCCCCCCCCCCCCCCCCCCCCGACCACCATTGTATTTGTAGTCATGTTTCCCCGGACACTCACCGAGCGTCCGGTTTTATTAAGTAGTACATATTTTACTGGTTCCATGACAGAAATGTGGTGATTCGCTAACGAGGAGACCTATTAAAGCAGGCAATGAAAATAGCCTACTTTGCTAAATATATTTTAGAATTATTTTTTCTCATCAGGTCACTTCGGAAGCTGTTGTTCAAGCATGCATTGACCGCATAAATGCTGTGAATCCAATGCTGAATGCAGTTGTCGATAACAGATACTCAGATGCCATTGATGAAGCTCGGGCTGTTGACAAGCTTTTGGCATCAGACTCGTTAACAGCGGAACAGATTAAAAAGAAGCCATTCCTTGGTGTTCCATTCACAACTAAAGACAGCACTGCATGTAAAGGTAAGTTTTCACTTCAAATTCAACCCAAAATACATGAAGTTAGGTACGTTTACAGCTCGACGCGCCGACCTTGAAACATTAACATGGTTTATGTTTCAAGGTCGGCGCTTCGGCGTGTCCGAGCTGAGCCACCTGATTGGCTAGCGTCAAAGCGTCGAGTGCTTTGTTGCTGAGCTGTTAACTTACCTTTAGGTACCTAATTAAAGTTTTCTTCAATTAAACAAATTTTAAGAGGGCGAGTTTCTCGTAGGTAGGTAGGTTGTACACTGGCTTTTAATATTGTTATTTATTTCTCTGAAATAATTTTTTGTCACCACTCAGTTTTAATTACATTTACCTATCAAGACTCAAGAGAGATATTTTTTTACATGTTGTCAGTCAGCCATCTGATTAAGGTCCGTGAAGTTAGCACCGCCCATTAACGCACTAATTATCTCATGTGTGGGATGAATTAGTGCACAATTAGTGCGTTCGATCGGCACTGTATTTATAATTAGTGCGTCATCCGTTTCCGAGAAAAACGCACTTTAGTGCCAACTTCACGCAGCACCGCCCATTGACGCACTAATTTTAAAACCCACACAGGCAATTAGTGCACAATTAATGCGTTTGATCCCCCCCATTCCCATAATTAGTGCGCAATTACTTTTTGAGTTATTCGTGAATAACCGTGGGCGGTGCAGCACCGCCCATTGAAAATTGTAAGGTTTTCAGCACGCCATATTTTAGTGCACAATTAGTGCGTTCGATTCCCCCCATTCCCATAATTAGTGCGCACTTACTTTTCGAGTTATTCGTGAAAAACCGTGGGCGGTGCAGCACCGCCCATTGAAAATTTAAGGTTTTCAGCACGCCATGTTTTAGTGCACAATTAGTGCGTTCGATTCCCCCCATTCCCATAATTAGTGCGCACTTACATTTCGAGGAATTCGTGAAAAACCGTGGGCGGTGCAGCACTGCCCATTGAAAATTTCGATGTTTTCAGTACGCCATGTTTTAGTGCACAATTAGTGCGTTCGATCCCCCCCATTCCCATATTTGTGCACACTAACTTTTCGAGTTATTCGTGAATAACCGTGGGCGGTGCAGCACCGCCCATTGAAAATTTCAAGGTTTTCAGAATGCCATGTTTTAGTGCACAATTAGTGCGTTCGATCCCCCCCATTCCCATAATTAGTGCACACTTACTTTTCGAGTTCTAGTGCTTACTTTTCGAGTGCTGCACGCACCGCTCACGGTTTTTCACGAATAACTCGAAAAGTAAGTGCGCACTAATTATGGGAATGGGGGGGATCGAACGCACTAATTGTGCACTAAAACATGGCATGCTGAAAACCTTAAAATTTTCAATGGGCGGTGCTGCACCGCCCACGGTTATTTACGAATAACTCGAAAAGTAAGTGCGCACTAATTATGGGAATGGGGGGGATTGAACGCACTAATTGTGCACTAAAACATGGTGTACTGAAAACATTGAAATTTTCAATGGGCGGTGCTGCACCGCCCACGGTTTTTCACGAATAACTTGAAAAGTAAGTGCGCACTAATTATGGGAATGGGGGGAATCGAACGCACTTATTGTGCAATAAAACATGGCGTGCTGAAAACCTTGAAGTTTTCTATGGGCGGTGCTGCACCGCCCACGGTTATTCACGAATAACTCGAAAAGTAAGTGCGCACTAATTATGGGAATGGGGGGTATCGAACGCACTAATTGTGCACTAAAACATGGTGTACTGAAAACATTGAAATTTTCAATGGGCGGTGCTGCACCGCCCACGGTTTTTCACGAATAACTTGAAAAGTAAGTGCGCACTAATTATGGGAATGGGGGGAATCGAACGCACTTATTGTGCAATAAAACATGGCGTGCTGAAAACCTTGAAGTTTTCTATGGGCGGTGCTGCACCGCCCACGGTTATTCACGAATAACTCGAAAAGTAAGTGCGCACTAATTATGGGAATGGGGGGTATCGAACGCACTAATTGTGCACTAATTGCCTGTGTGGGTTTTAAAATTAGTGCATCAATGGGCGGTGCTGCGTGAAGTTGGCACCGCCCATAGTAAAGTGCGTTTTTCTCGGAAACGGATGACGCACTAATTATAAAATTAGTGCCGATCGAACGCACTAATTGTGCACTAATTCATCCCACACATGAGATAATTAGTGCGTTAATGGGCGGTGCTAACTTCACGGACCTATCTGATTAACTTATTTAATTTATTTATTGAATAAATAGTATAAGACAATCGACCAAATCCCTCTTTTTTTTAGTTTTCAAAGAAAATTTAAAATTTAATTACATAACCTAATGGTATGTTTTAGGGTTGCGACATACTCTGGGACTTGTATCACGAAAACATATGCGAGCGTCGGAAGATGCTGAAGTCATACGTCTTCTGAAAAACTCTGGAGCAATCTTGATAGCAACTACTAACATTCCAGTTGCCAATATGTGGGTGGAGACTGGAAATAAAATCTACGGATACACAAACAATCCTTATAACTTGACAAGAACTGTGAGTACCAACTGTGTAGATATTTAACACAATATTAATACTTCTCTTTTTTGTTGCTATTCTCTGTATTTCTAAAGTAGATGAGTGGAATTGGAAAAAGATTCAATGTCAAGATTCATGTGGTTTATAAGGTACAACCTTCGAGCATGAATAGTTGGGTAGAGGAAGGATAAAGTCATCCGCTTGACGCAAAGATCTCGGCTCTTTAAACCACGTGACTAGTGTGTTGACTGCGAACATAGTGTGGTTTTGAGCGGCATTTGGGTGCCCAAAGGGGTTTGAAAACAAGAGGAAAATATTCATTTCACAGGTATTATTGAAGTAAATATGTATCAAACTATCGTATAATATTGCTATAAGTAATATTTCTGCGGAATTATAGTGTATCATTCAAATTATTAGTAAAGAAGTTAGCGAGTGGATTACTGTCTTCTGTCCGTAAACTTACAATCTATTGTTAATTTAAGCTGAATTTCCCTTGCTTTTCCTGGTTGACCATTAACTACGAATAAGCTAGGTGTTTGAGTGCATAATACGAAACTTTTTAACGAGAATCAAATATAAATTGCATAGTAAAATATCGTAACAATGAATGTAGTCCTAATATCTTGACGATCACACAGCCCAGGTGCGAAAATGCATTTCCACACCCGTTAAAAAACAAAGTCCAAACTTGCAGCAATGGACCACTAGTCATTATCTTGCTATGTGACATCACGAATAAAACAGATGACAGAAGGATGTGGGTCGTGACCGTCAAGAAGGCTCTGACAGCAATGCTAAACATACTAGACCTGCACTTCCCCCGGGTGGGGCGGGGGAAATGTAGGTCTAGTCTCTTTACCCAACACGTTTGATTGGTTCTCTCTCCCACTCTGGACCGTGCTGCTCTAGTGTGAGTAAAGAGAACTATTATGCTCCTCCCATCACCATTGGTCCATTATACATCAAGTAATGCTGGTATTTTGCCGCATAGCGCAAATTTTTATCTGGTCCCCCGCCTGAGGAAAATGGGACCAAAAATGGTACTTTTTAGGGTTTTTATTTTTTTTTGGTAAAAATCTATTAATAAAAACTAACAATGAAGTGTGTAAATCTGTTCCTACATATAAGGTGAAACTAAAATAAAATTGGGAGTTTGAACCATCACTCCCTTCTATTCATAATCATGCCTCATATATTGGAAACATGTAAGAATTTTAGTCACAGTTTGAGGGCACATACATTATGAAGGGTTCCAAATACAGCAAAATTGTAATGAACATAATAGACTGATCTTTTATGAACAAAACGCCGCAAAGATCGTTCTGTTATCTTGAATAGTATAGAAATGGCAGCATTTCTCCTGGAAGCTTAAAAACCCGGATTTTCCCGTCCGCTCCACCTTTAATTACACATAATATGAGTACGCCGACTTGAAACTAACTGAAACTAGAGATTTGATATCAGCTTGTAGGAACAACTGTGCAAAATATAAAAAAAATCAAAATTCTATGCGCAACGACTTTGGGTTAACCAGAATGGAATGAGCCATTCTAACATTTCGTGGTTTTCTCAATCACCATAATCGAGACTCTAAATATTAGTTATTACAAAGTTTTAGCAGTAGGTAGGTATAACTTTATGATTATAATTGCTCGAATAACAATTTAATAATAATAATAATCTTTCTCCCGGTTCCAAGAGTTGAGTCTGGGGGTGGCGAGGCCACCATTTACTAGGGCCCGGACTCCTAAGCCAGCTGGCCAGGCTTGGCTCTTCCTCTTCACTCGTCTTCTCTACCAGTTTTATCCACTTCGTCCTGTCTTCCCACCACCTTCCTTCCTCCACTTCTTCCCACTTCTCCAGTCTCTCTTGTACATCTTCTGCTACCAGCTCTCTCCACTTTTCCCACACTTTATAAAGATAAATTGATAAGTTATTATTGCCTGTCTTACATAAATTTGAATTTCAGATCTTTTTGTTTGTTCCCATGTTTACACAAGCGTAGGTAAAAATGTCAACACTTCTCTCTGTATCCCCTAATGAGACCTTATGCATAGCTACACTTTTTTCAGTTTTAAGCAACATGCTCCGATTGGTTGAAATGCGGAAATTAACCATTTGTCCGATCAATTTCAAATTTTGCATGGTTGTAGAATATGATCTCGAGCATTTTATCAAACTTCACAAATTTTTAGCCATATCGCCGGTCAAAATGACTTCAAGAGTTCATGATATTTTAAGCTTATGGAATATTTGTAAAATTTGTTAAATAAATTATTATTGTGCTGCCTCTTGTTTCTTGATCAAAATCAGTCTTTACATCTGCTTTTCTTCCAATGTCTATAGTTTGGTACCTACCTACCTAGTAATGACTTAATTAGTTATTACACATCATAGCATGTTTCTATTATTTTCTTTCTCTACATAAAACATCTTACTCTTGAATTCTTGAAAACAATAATGTTCTCTGAATTTCATAATGTTGTAAATTACACTACTTCACTCTCTGTCATAAATATCTTAGTAGAGAACATTGTTTAACTATCTAAGTAAGATTATAAATAACATGAAATGAAAAATAACATGATACATGTTGATAGTAGATTTTTTTAATACCTACTAGGTAAGGTACGTAACTAAATAGGTATTGCATCTGAGTAGGTTAGGTTAATAATATTTTTTAAATATTGTATGGATGCCTATCTACTATAAAATTATTAAGCAAGCGTCACCACTCTTATGGCACTTTCTCTGTTTTTTTTGTTTTTTTTTGCCTGCACTGCTTACGTTAAACCGCGCAATTAATCGATCTAAAATTTAAAATTTTGCACACACACTAACGTATTCTAAGCGGTTTCTGGGTCGTTTTCAAACGGGATCCTGTGATTGGTTCAAATATAAAAAAAAAAAATCTTGCGATTGGTTGGTCCGATTCATTTCAAATTTTGCCAATTGTCATTGCGACATACATTGTCTCAAATCCTACAAAGTTTCAGCCAAATTCTCCAACTAGTTTAAGTTTAAATAATATCTTCTGATTGGTCGAAAATCAAAATGTTCGATTAAGTTCAAATTTTGCATGGTAAACAAGACAAGACCAACATTAGGTACCTACCTAAACTTTTACACATTTTAAGCCCAATCAGTCAAGTATTAATGGTCATTTCACGAGTTTAGTGTGGGTTGTCAAAAGATAGATTTCTGGAAAAAATATGTAGGTAAAAGTCACAACACAATGGATCTGTTATTCATTCAGAGTGTTTATGGAGATTGGAAAGTTGCAAAGAAAATCGGATTGAGTCATATCATGTATCGTGTTTGGCCGGGGATGTTGCAAGTATGTGCTAGTTCATCAACGCGTCACACTGAGCGTTTTCCTAGTTTATTATTATTTATTGTGGCTAAGCTACCAAGTATATTTTTTCTGTCTGCAATATTATATTAGATTGCTCTAAGGTTCTAATGATCATGGGTAATAAATGTATTATCAACTCTTCACTACTTAAAGCTTAAAACTACAGCCAGAGTAATGCTTATGCAATTCTTGATAACAGGTTACTGAATTACACTGGATGAGGATAATAATAATATCGCGACCCTGCTTCCAACTATTGTCGGGTCAGGGGGTGGGATGATCCCACCAATGTTCTAGGGCACTTGTGTTCTCAGAGCCGACTTGCCAAGTCCGACACTCCACACTTCTTCAATCTCTTCTTCCAGTTCTTCAGCCTCCTCTCTTTCCACCAGCTCCCTCCATCTCTCTCTGTCTTCCCACCACTTCTCTGTTGTAATTACTCCCCAACACTCTCCTCTTTCTTCTGCAGCTGCCTCTATTCCGTTGATCCATTTGGTTCTAGGTCTTCCTGCCTTTCTTCTGACACCCATGGCTGCACGCTCTGCCTCTCTACATGGTATCCTCTCTTTTCCCATCCTCTTCATATGTCCGTACCATCTTAGCCTCTCTTTTCCAAGTTTAAATCTAAGAGATTCCACTTCTAGGTCTTTTCTAATCTTTGCACTCCTCACCTTGTCCATCTTCGTCACTCCTGCCACACTTCTCAGGAACTTCATTTCTGCAGCCTGCATCTTCATTTCTTCTTTCCCTCCCATTGGCCAAGTTACTGCTGCATATATTAAGATTGGTACAAAGTAGGTTTTGTACAGTAATATCTTACACCTCTGTGGTACATCTTCATTCCATAGTAGCTTCCTTACACTCTGGTAAAACACTTCTGCTGCTCTCACCCTCCTCTCGATCTCCCTGTCCACCTTTCCATCCTTTGCCAATACACTACCTAGATATTTAAACTCGTCTTTTTCCGATGAGGATATTTATCATTATTTAACAAGAGGCCATTGATTATATATTTTCTAGATGTGTGCAGTTATATACCTATGCAATTCTAATTTTTCAATTCATATCTAATTTAAGATTGTGCAGTTAATGTCAGGCTATAGGCTCTAACGTAACGAAGTGTATAATTTGTTTCGTTCCAAAAGAGCCAAGTCTGTTTTAGAGCAAGGGATATATTGCTGTAAGCCATTGAAGAAAGTTGTGTTTGTCTGCGTAGGTGGGTGGCTCCTCCGGTGGTGAGGCTGCTATTATTGCGTCTGCCGGCTCTCCTATGGGTCTCGGCACTGACATCGGAGGTTCTATACGCATGCCTGCGTTTTTCTGCGGCATCTTCGGCCACAAGCCGACCACCGGCTTGACGTCACTTCGAGGATTGACTCGCAGAACTGGTGAAGAAGGAGAGACCATGGTGTGTGCCGGGCCTATGAGTCGATATGCTCAAGATCTTACTCCATTCCTCAAGGTCATCGTGGGGGAGAATATTACAAGATTGCCAAAGCTGGATGATAAGGTGAGTGTAAAACATACATTACTATAGTAAGTTCATTTTTTGTGTCAATTTAGACAACCCATTTCGTTAAGTAGGTAGTGAAATATTTTGAAAATAAGAATAATAATTTCTCAATTGGTTAATGGTTTTCCTTCTATCTTAGCAATACCAATACATAATAAATCATATCACTCCTGTTTAACAAGTTACACATCATTTAGTTTTGTCACCTCCCATATCAAATCATCTGCCCCTTAAATATTAAAACCTTCAACTTGCTTTGAACTGTCAGCATTCATCAAGTCTATTGTGCGCAGGTGTCCCTTGAGGAGTTGCGCGTATTCTACATGACCGAGAGTCGGGATGTGCGTGCCAGTCCAGTCAGCCATGACCTGCGCACTGCACTGGACGACGTTGTCAAACATTTGTCGGGCAAAAGCCAACATCCTACTGAGAAGCTCGAGCTCTCGGACATGAGGTACAGCTTCCGACTCTGGAGGTACTGGCAGTTGAATGAGCCTGGACCCAAGTGGGCATCTGAGATTGCTGATAGGAAGGTAAGTGTTTGTTATTGATTCCCAAAAATAATAATAATAATAATCCTTCTCCCGGTTACAAGAATTGCCTCCACCTCTGTCTGCAGAGCCTGAATCATATCTCCCTTGGTTGCCATTCTTGAGTCGGTATTCCCCCTCTAGTCGGGTCATATTGGCCTGGACACCCCTGCCTTCCAGTCCAACCTCATTTCAGACTGGCTTTCTCACTAATCCATGTAAATCTGTATTTCTTTCAGGGAGAAGTGTCGCTGTGGGCTGAAATATTCAAATTGGCAACAATGCAGAGTGATTTTACCTTGGCAGCAATCATGAGACTGGTGGACACGGAACTGTTACCTCGTGATAAACCCGACTGGGCCGTGAAGAAGACTGAATCTCTCAAAAAGCAGCTCCTGGTAAGTTGAACAGTACCTTTGCTCAAACTATTAATCTAAAGTAAATAACATGTTAAATAAAAGCACACCGACTGGGAATATAACTTAAATAAAGGCACTAAGATATTTCTTATAGGTACCTATTATGATGCTTAAATTACATGTATTTAACTACTAAATATGACTTATTTGTACTTTTATGGCATCTTGTGTAGCGCATGCGTTTTTCAGACACATGCCCTCTTACGTGAACCCAGCTAATACGTTCATTTTATTTTATTATTTTACCTCCTTGATTTTAATATTGAATACTCGATTCAATTTCTTTGTTTCTTTGTTGTAGGAAAAGCTTGGTGATAATGGAGTCCTGATCTATCCGAGTCACTCCTTCCCTGCTAGCTATCACTACAGCAGCTACTTGCGGCCGTACAACTTTGCCTACTGGGGAATCTTCAATGTTCTCCATCTGCCAGTCACTCAGGTAATCTATCAAGAAGGTTCAGTTTCCATCAGCTCTGGAGCATTGTTATCAAGCGTAGTGTAGTGTGTAGGTGAAAGAAGCGAGATTCCCATTGGCTACAGCCGCTGACGTGACCTTGCTTACCTCGCTGCTTTTCAATTATGATTGTTAAAGCAGCATCCCAGTGGTTGACCTTGAGCACTTGCTACTTCTTTTATATCCAGTGCACAGTCCATCTTACCCTCGGCATTGCATATGACCTTGGATTTTAGAACCCATCTCTGTGTTAAATAATGCGCATACAAAGTGCGCAGATGTGTCCTTGAACAATTTAACATTACACATCCACGCCAATATTCGAATCCAATGCGTCATGTGCAGGTACTCTCTATCTGATCTCTATCATGATCTCTATACTTTCACTTCGTTGTGTGGATTGCGCATTGAACCCCTTCAGCATTGGTCCCACTGAAGTCAAACCAGCAAAAGATATAATGTTATGTAATTTTCAAGGCTGTGGGACGAGGTAGGATGGCGAGTAGTTTGGTATTGAGTGGCGTAGACGTGATACAAGGCGTGTAGTTTTAAGGTGATTTATTTGTGGTGATGTTTGCAAACACAGTAACAGAATACAGGTAAATAATATTATCGGAACAACTCGACAGTTCAGTCTGTCGCGATGGTCTGCAGCACACTTAAGAAACCAAAACGTGTCCGACGCAGTTGCTCCCAACTCGGTGGTCCCCGCAGGTGTTTTCTAGGCATCGGGCACCAACCGATAGTCCGCGCGAAAATTTTGGTGGTCCTCAGAGAAATTTGGAAGTATGAAGGCACTAAAGCTGGGTTCCCATACTTCGCTTTTATTTCGCATTCGGTTCGCTTTCGCAAAATGGCTACCTTTTAACACAGAAAATCGTCCATGTTTAATTTCGTCTCCGAAATGCAAAAATGTTGGACCAACTTCAACTTCGACGAAATCATAACGCGCGAAAACCGGAAGTGATGCGATATATTGAATCTCTATTTCCGGTCGACCTCGAGCTTATATTCGATATTCGATTAATGAACATATGTTTTGACGTTTTGACGTTTCAACTTTCAAGTTTTACTTTTTCTGCATTTTCTTGCCTTTCTTGCTTATTATCTGATTATTATTCGTCATTTTGTTTTTAACTTTTGGCAGAATACTATTTATGTATCGCGTATCCATGGATACGCGAAACGCGCGAAACAGAAATTATGGAAACGACTACAAACTTCGCGAGGCGAAAGCGAACCGAATGCGAAATGAAAGCGAAGTATGGGAACCCAGCTTTAATTGGGACATGTTTCAGTACGTCGTCAGTACATCTTTCCACAATACACACGCATTCAGTAAGGTATTTCTGTTATAATGAAATAATATCAGTTTTGCAATATTTTTGCAATATAGGAGTCATTTTAATTTTTAAAGTTCAAACGCTATTGGTCGAAATAAAAATTAGCTTAAACTAGTCTAGAAATCGCATAGGAACGCACCAAATTAATTCCTGAAATCTTTGACCTAAATTCTTACGAGATAGAAGTCCAACGCAGGTCAGAGGCCAGGGGACAAGTTTTAGAGGTTCAAATTTTGACTGTTGTAAATAAAAAATCGGTAAATGTAGCTCAACACTGCAACACCTCGTCCCTCTAGGCCCACGCCTAGGCTTGTGTCGGTGTCTATTTCCACATTGTAGTCCCTGTCCCTGTAATTCAAATTCAAAAACCCATGAATTCCTAATTATACTCATTTCTATGCATAGGTAAATAAAAGATATTACTCATTTTGAAATTAACTCTCAGATTTGTTACCAAACTAATCTGTGCTTGAGCTCATGAAATGGCAAGACGTAGCACTGGGATAATGATATCTGATTTGGTTGTAGGTTCCCTTGGGATTGAATGCTTCCGGATTGCCAGTCGGTGTCCAGGTGGTTGCTGGCCCGTATCAAGATCATCTCTGCATTGCTGTGGCCCAAGAATTGCAAAGAGCGTTTGGAGGCTGGGTTCCACCATTCAAGATCTAACTACCTACTTCGAGGAAAGGAGAATTTCATTTAGTTACGTTACGTACAACTTCTTGTTCTTTTTAATTCAATTCATAGTCCAGTTAGTCCCTAAAACATGAAATATTGTGTGCCCCAGTCTTGGGAACCTTCTCATCAAACTCTGAAAAATGTTCTGGGCAAAGTCCAGCTTTTCAACTACATGACTTTGTAGCAGAAACTAGCAAACAACAGTACATGGTTACTTTATTAAAGCTGGAATGAAATTAGGGAAAATGACTTAACTGACTTGGTGATTCATACAGAAGCATGATCGAAATGACATTGAAGCTCTTTGTGAGTTTTTCTTTAAAAATAAAGTTCAGGCAAAAAACCAAAACAGAATGTAGCCTATTGCAATTTGTAAATGTGGAAGGCTGTTTTCACATTTTAGAATTTTGCAGGAATTAGGACCTATAAACTTCAAAGTTATATTATTTTGTATGAATGATGCGATTTAACTATGTCACTAGTAGGTAGGTAAATGGCGATCTGTATATGGCGTATCGGTGAAGTGACGTATCTATCACTATCTGTATGACACCACTCTGTGGTTGTGAAGATGGGCCCAGATGAATTGTGCATTGTAGTTATCTACTAAATATTTATATAGTCCGTACTACTACGTACTAGTACGCACTATTGTTGCAGGCAGGTGATGGGTATAGGTTGAAATTGTTACTCGAAAATAATCAATAGGTAATGGTCTACAAGACTGATATTTTATATGCTTGATTAGTATTTAAAACGTTAAAATATTTTTTTTTTATATAGAATGTATTTTGAGTTTTAATTATTTTTATCTGGGGGCAGATTAGGTATATTTATTCATAGATAGCATGAACTTATTGTATTTTTTTTTATCAGCAATGCAAAAAAATTAAGTTGGCACTTAAGTTGGCACTTAAATTAAGTTGGCAGGTTAGCAGATTTAACAGGTAAATCAATGTATTTTTATAATGCAAGGGATTCCAATAGATGCTAATAATTTCTCCGGAGCCTACAATTTCCCATTTAATATAACCATTTAAACTATCAAATAGTACCAAAAATGCACAGAATCAGAATCACAGCTATTTATGAATGGTGCCATCAAGATGCTGGCAACAAGGATATTATGTCAATTGTCACGTGCAAACTATGAATAGTACCTATCTTTGATATTATTTTATATTATTTTATATTCCATATATATTTTTTTTTGTTATATCTTTTCGTAATGATAGAACTAAGGTGGTTTTATTTTATTGTTCAGGCCGATTCACACTAGTACTTTTGGTTGAGCAACTTGGTTCTGCTTATGCAAAGCGCAGATCATGGCGCAGATACACTTTGGTGATGATAAATATGTGTGAAGAAGTGCAGAACAAGTTTCTCAACCAAAAGTTGAGCAAGATTGGTCTTAAAACGTTCCTATGGAATATGTATTTTCATTGTACCACTGTAATTCCACTTCTCACATTTAATTTTATAATCTCAGCATTTGGTTGCTTAAGATCTCTTAAGATCCCACTAGATACTTCCAATCGGACATCACAGTAACAGTCTGTCTATATGTCTATGTACTGACCAAAATATTGTTGTACCAATAAATAATAATTAATTTATTATACTGAATACAGTATATTTCTTAGTTATTAACAGCCTGATGCACAAAAGACGTTGCGTCCGCAAGTAGATATTTGCGGATATCAGTCCTCAAAAACACAAGACCAAGTGATAATAGGTACCTAATCTTACGGACGGAATCTGCACTCTGGGCACTTGTGTTGGTAGGTTTAACTCTATTTCATCAATTCTATGTATATTTTGTAAATGCAGGAGATTAAACCCCTACAAAAGTTCATTGAGATAAACGGATTTTAAATTTTCTCAATTTTCTGCAAATCAAGATAAAACTGACTGCTAAATGAGTTTATTGAGATGAACAATAACAGATATGGTTTCTTTAGATGTTTATCAGTTAAAGTTACAGTACCATCTTAAAGAGTTAGTTATGGTAGAATGTAGTACCATAATCCTAGAATAGGTTAGATTGGTTCTGTGGACCCATATTTATCTTTGTATACATATTTGTATTCATCACTTTCTACTGTAAAGACAGTGAAAGTGAAGAAAGTGTAAGAAGTCGACCAAGAGAGAGACATACGACCCTACTATCCCTTATTTCATCAACAAATATGGATGCAGTCTCACTTGGACTCTTCATCGGCGCAAGAGGGACCATACCAAAATGTTTCAAATCATTTTGTTTAAGATAGGTAAAGAATAAGTATATAAATCATATTAGTACTTATTTTAGCCAATAAGGGATCGATTGCAATCCTGCGCAATCACCTTTATAATTCATATTAATCATCATCTTCATTATCATCATCATTTGTACTTTAACTGCTTTCCTTTCTAATTCAATACATTCTCATTAATTTATAATAATTCTAGCATATTAATCATATTTCTTATATTTCCAATTTCCAATAATGTTATACTGTGTCCTTGAGGCATCCATTTTATAATGGCAGTGTTTTCAATAAAGTTATCTCTTCTTATCAACAGTGTTGTAGTGGAGTCAAGATGTCCTATATAATGGCAAATTAGTGCGTTTGTGATACCTTTCGTGAAAATTGGTACCCTTACCAATTCGAGTATGAGGAATCCAAAAATCAATGGCACCAACCTGAGAAATTAATACTTTCTGCGTAATTAGCATAATTAGCATAATTAATAAACATAGATAAAAAAATATATTTAATTTTATAATATGGTCTTAATTAGTATCCATCGAAAGCTCGTCATGTCTACAATCCATATAAATCATAAAAAGTTAAATTTTTTCATTCACATAATAATTAACCGCATAATTAATTATTTTATAAAAATCGCCATTCAACAAAAAGCTTAAAATGACCATCTCAGATTTTGATAAAACTTGGTAGCATTAGTCACAAGCCCAAAGTAAAACATACGTATTTTTTGGTTTGTCCATTTATTGAGTACTTTTGGATTTGCAAGCCCTCAAATAATCAAAATTTTGGTTTCCATTCCTTCACTTGAACTGTTCTAACTTTTACACCGTTCAACTCAGAAGCTTCGTCTTTTTCAAATTGTATGAAACTTATTGTTAGGGACTAAGTAGTATGTACATTTAAGGGGGGGGGGGGGGGGGGGGAATCAAAATTTTGGCTTCCAAATTGCCTATTCACAAAAAGGTATTCTTTCAATTTATTGAGTAATTAGTGCGTTTGTGATACCATACGTGAAAATTGGTACCCTTACTAATTCGAGTATGAGGAATCCAAAAATCGATGGCACCAACCTGAGTAATTAATACTTTCTGCGTAATTAGCATAATTAATAAAATCGACATAAAAAATTACATTATTATATAATGTGGTCTTCATGGGTATCTAAAGAAAGCTTGTAATGTCCACAATGCATATTAGTCGCCAAAAGTTAATTATAGTCATTAACATAATAATTGATCCACTAATTAATTCATCTGAATAAAATCGCCATATTCACACAAGGCAACATGATGAGATCAAAAACAAGGTTTGTAATTGAAGCTTATAAGTAGTGTAAACAATTAATCAAAATTTTGTGTTTAGTTCCTAATTAGCATAATTAATTATGCGTAATTAATTATGCTAATCTCACATTTTGATAGAAATGTCACTTGATATTCAACAAAATTGTGGTTTTAATATCACAAATAGGTCACTTGTGTTGAATAACCACCTTTGGTTGCGTATCAATATTATACAGTTTTCTATTAATTAATTAATTTTAAATTAATTGCAATTAATTACATAAAATCAAAATTTCTTCGGATACATATTGTGCATTGTGGACATTACAAGCTTTCTTTAGATACCCATGAAGACCACATTATATAATAATGTAATTTTTTATGTCGATTTTATTAATTATGCTAATTATGCTAATTACGCAGAAAGTATTAATTACTCAGGTTGGTGCCATCGATTTTTGGATTCCTCATACTCGAATTAGTAAGGGTACCAATTTTCACGTATGGTATCACAAACGCACTAATTACTCAATAAATTGAAAGAATACCTTTTTGTGAATAGGCAATTTGGAAGCCAAAATTTTGATTCCCCCCCCCCCCCCCCCTTAAATGTACATACTACTTAGTCCCTAACAATAAGTTTCATACAATTTGAAAAAGACGAAGCTTCTGAGTTGAACGGTGTAAAAGTTAGAACAGTTCAAGTGAAGGAATGGAAACCAAAATTTTGATTATTTGAGGGCTTGCAAATCCAAAAGTACTCAATAAATGGACAAACCAAAAAATACGTATGTTTTACTTTGGGCTTGTGACTAATGCTACCAAGTTTTATCAAAATCTGAGATGGTCATTTTAAGCTTTTTGTTGAATGGCGATTTTTATAAAATAATTAATTATGCGGTTAATTATTATGTGAATGAAAAAATTTAACTTTTTATGATTTATATGGATTGTAGACATGACGAGCTTTCGATGGATACTAATAAAGACCATATTATAAAATTATATATATTTTTTTATCTATGTTTATTAATTATGCTAATTATGCTAATTACGCAGAAAGTATTAATTTCTCAGGTTGGTGCCATTGATTTTTGGATTCCTCATACTCGAATTAGTAAGGGTACCAATTTTCACGAAAGGTATCACAAATGCACTAATTTTAGACATCTTTACTCCACTATTGGGGAAGAAACGCTTAAAAAGAATGCGTAACTTTTTTGCAAACACGTTCATTTTTGCATTCAAGGAACGTGAATGTCGAACGTTCGTTTTACCATGAATTTTTCTATAAAGTTCGCTCCTTAGTAATCGTGTTATATGCATCCAAGTGAGCAAGAAGTACGATCCGATCCGAAGATTTCTGCAGCTTTGAGCTTGGAATGGTTTTCACGGCACAGGTAATTTGAAATATCACAAGTCAGTAGTCACTAGTCTGGTCATTTGAAGTCCAGGTCATAGCTATATCAATAACATTGCGGGACTAGCCTTGGACTAGGAGAACAATGCTAGTCCCCATATGAAGTGAAAAATATTAAGGAATTGCATATTATACAATTAGTAACCAATTATGTAAAATGTAAAAGTGAATAACTATGAACTATTGTAATGTGTAATGAAATAGCCTCGGCTAAATTAATACTTCTCAAATACTAAATAAATTAAAAAAACACTGAAGTAAAAGCAGAAATGGATATTAAATAAGGTTCCTGCATACTTATCAAATATTATTTTTTTGTGGCTGGCAAGTTACATTGTTTTCCTTTTCACCAAAAAATTATTTTCTTAAAAGTTTTTTTAAATGAACTTAATATAATACCTAGCTTTTCAATTTTTTATTGAACTTGAACTTTTAAAAAGTTCATACATTTGGATGTCAACCGAACTTTTTAAAATATCGTTTTAAAAAGGAACTTCCCCAACACTGATTAATGATTAATTAATACTTGACTATGTATCATCACATCACCACAAAACGTCCAGTTTTATTTTGATTATTAATCTGGATAAACCAATATTTTTTATAAATCCAATGTTAACTTGGGATACAAGAGATAATGAAATAATTTGGTATTTGTAAGCGGTAAGTATTTTAACTAAATAAATTTATTGTAACAATTTAGTACATGTTTGAACATCAAACTATTCACTCTGAAGCCAGGGCCAGCCCCTGCATCAGACACTAATGGTTATGATCTAACATTAGATTTATTTAAAAACAGTTAGACTTAATAGCCTGTACTTATATATCAATCAACATCCACATTACAAAAACGTAAGAAACAAAGTACCTATCGACTGTCCTAACAGTACAACAGTCTGGACGAGAGTTACGACGGAGGAATAATTCAGGTTTACGTTGCACATAATGGACACACACAGACATGCGATGCGGGAGGTTGCATTTGGATATAAGGATTCAATCAATGTCAAGTATTGGCATAAGCCCATTGTAAAACATTTCTCCTCAATAAGAACCCACTCTTTTAGCTCAGGAGGATCAATATTGCATTATCAAAATTACTTATCTTAGGAAAGATAAGACATGGATGTCTGTTAATAATGGACTAATCTTATAAACATGAAATCGCAAAGAAAACGGATTTCTCAATAACCTCATACACCATCTTATAATTAAAATCTTTTCCATTGATACACAGTATCAAGATCCTAGTAAACCAAACAGCACCTAAAAAGTAAGTCCAGGTTTTGGACAGCAACTTCTCTTCAATATGAAGATTACTCCTCATAACCCGTTAGTTTGTAGAGTACATAAACAAACATCGAGCTTTATAATGTAAATGATAACTATTTCAAGGTAATTACACTAAACTCATTCTCAGTTGCATCAAATGCAACATATAAGTTTGCCTGGTAGGAATTATCGAACTATGAATCATGTTAATAATATAACATATTGTGGTACTGTGATTGCAATGAATAGTTGTAAAATAACTAATGTCAACATAATTGTGGTGTAGGTACAAGAGTGATCAGAATATTACATCGGAAAATAATACAGAACTTTCTTCTTGTAATGTTAGAGTAAGTATTGATGATGATACGTGCTAAGTACATTAAAAAAAACACATCATAGCTGATATAGGTGTAAGTATTATTTGTAGTCGTGCAATACCTCTTATACATTTGCAGGGTGGCTGTATGCAACTCACCGTAATATTTAACATCGGGCCATCTTGAGCCGAATGTGGGTTACGATCTTCGGGAAAATGACAGTTATTCTGGATAAAATCCAGTCATGGAAGCCTTGCAAATAGCAGAGTTGAAGCGGTCTAATACAGGTTGTTAAGAAAGCAAGTGCATTCGAAGTCACCTTGGATTTGCTACATTTGCTGCCCCGGCTTGAAGCCACAGCACGTGAGATATACTAGCCAGGATTAAGAGAACATGTTTGTAAGAACAATGTGTTTTGTTGCACCAAGAAGACTTGAGGAGACTTCAGTGAATTCCTTTTCTCAATTTAACAAAGCAGTAACAGTTTTAATTATAACTTTTACTGTTCCTTCCAGGACAACTTTCTACTTGAAAATGAGAAAGTAGGAACATAGCACATACTCCAGACTGATTACTATATTTCATATATTAAAATTATCTAAATAAATGTTTACATAGCATTGTGTCAAAGCCTCCTTGGCAAGTATCACCTACTTTTCTCACGTCTTCGGAAACATCGCTAAGATTGCACCACAAATCTTCTGAGGATTAGTCTCATCTGGATAGAGTTGCATTGCCTTGATCACCTGCTCCTCTGGGAATATTGCTGCAAGGTGATAATGCAGTCGTCTCCGCATTTCATCATGCGTGGGTGCATAGACAGGTGGTGGAGGTGCTGGCCACATCATGGGTGCAGAAGCGATACGCGTCACATTCTGATGGCCTCGCTCCCACGCCTGAGCAGAATCGCTGGAGTGGCGCGCAACTGGTCTATGGTGCTGCTGAATGTAGTAGCGGTGCAGACGAGGGTCACATGATGGGTTCAATGTCAGCTGACGCTGTAGCTTCCGATGAAGGTTGCCGTCAGAGGGTGGGGGAGTAGAGGTGGTGGCAGAGGGCGGCCACGGGGGCTGGTCATTAGTTCGTCCCCACGCAGGAGCGGTGTACCCAGGGGGTGGGGTTCGGAAGCAGGCCATGTTGTCCATACTGAAAGAAACCACACAAATTAGTTCAAGGTCATTGAATATCATCATTCAGAATTTCAGATGATCAACATTTTTTTCACTAGGACCTTTGGAAATGTGTTACATAATCAGATTACAGTTACATGATGAGCTTAAGAAATAAACGTTACCTTACGAAATATTAACATTCTTGGTTTGAGATGCATTAAGTACTAATATGTCACTGTGAGTGTAAATATAAATGCATGTCGGCAAGTCACCTTCTCGTCATCATGAGCTCCTCCCCTGCTGAGCTGACCGCTGTTGACTTGGTCCGAGACAAAGGTTGTTTCCGAGGTGCCTCAGTCTCAGCTGGCAGAGGTAGACTGATAGACTTCTGAGCAGGACATGAGCCTCGGGCCTGAAAAGCAATTCATTTTGTTACACTCAACTTGATTTTCAATTTCCACATTTCCTGGCTCTATATACAGTCACGGAAATATATTCGGTAAAGGCTCCTTCTCCCTTTCCATGCATTAACGTTAGTTTAGGCTCCTCCCCCTTGACCCGTAACACTGGCAAAGTTGTTTGAATGTTGTGTGGGGTTAAAGGAGCGTTTACCGAATATATTTCCGTGACTGTACCACACACTTGCATATAAAACTAAAGTACAGACCATGACTTTCAGCGTGCACATTTAGAAATTGAGGTCTTAACCCACTCTCTTAATAGACCAAATACGTACAACTTCTAGTTAATGGTAAGATAGATGTTGCTTTCAAAAGAAAGACTATACATGAAACAACAATTAGTAGAAATCTTCATCCACAAAAAACAAAAACTTGTACTTAATAAGGCTCGAAATGATTAAACAAGTAAAAGGATTGAGATCTAAAAGGGACGCCAAGCTTACATTTTGTTTAACCTTTGAGCACTGAAGTTATTGATTGAATGAAGATCAATTGCATTGCAAGTTTGTATTATGCCTGTAAAGTTTACCTGCATTTGGCGCTGAGCGTTCTCCTGCAGTCTCTCTGTGACTGACTTGTGTGGAGTTGTCCGCTCTGGATGGTGGAACTTGCATTTGTTTCCATAGGTGCACTTCTTGCCGTAAGGGCAAGGGGGTGGGGCGTCACCCCCACCTCGTTTAGAACCTAGTCGAAGGAAGCTGTCCAGCGTTGGACCAGACCTACCCAGGGGGTCATCAGGAGGCATGAATCTGGTGGACAAAGTAAAACATTCATGAACTGGCAAATAAAAAATGCAGTTACGACATACATACAATTTTTTTTAAATGATCGATAATCTATTGTTTAAAAATGATAGTAGAGCATTTCTATTCATACAGCCAGAATTAAATATCCTTATTCGGTCTTTAAATTAGCATTTCAGTTATCGACTAAACAAGATAAATTTGAAAATGGAGAAGGTCGAGTCATGGAAATCAAATACATATTTTCCTTCAAAATGTCTCCAATAAGCCACTCAATGAGTCAATGAACCTATCACAACTTACTTGTGTTGTGATGATTGTATTTCTGTAGCTCTCAGATGATGTGTCAAACAATGAGAAACAGATAAATAAGACTGAAACCGACAACAGACATCCAGCCAAACATATCTGCCTCCCCTTGGAGAGACGAACGTCACGTGTGCCCGATAAAAAGATCTAGAAGATGGAGTAGTGACTCACCGATCATTGACGAATGAGTACATGAGTATTCTCTCCTCCACGACGCGCCTGAATTCTGGCTTCTCCTGCACAAGATCTCGATAGTTATCATTGGAGACGACGACACCTTCCACCTCCGCCGCCAGTCGCAGGATGTAACGGTCATCATAGCACACCATGCGCTTGCCGCCCACTAGCCGCGAGGGGGTGAAGACCAGTGCACGCTCTCGCTCCAGTTCAGTCAAGAGGTCCTGATCTGCTATCGGGTGGTCAGGTCGTGATGACTCCTTCCTCCACTTTGGCACGAACACAGTGATTTCGCGATGACCTCGAGCACGAAACCTGACACATAGATACATTATTAATACTTAAAAAATTAGAGCAAAAGTAGCAGAAGACAGAAAAGGGCCTCTTACATGTTTTGATTCAGATCATCGTAATTGCGATCTCCTCTATGAAACTTACAAATTTATATTCTGGTAAGATTAAAAATTTTTACATAATCACTCGACTACACTACACAAATACATACTCCATAAACATAGTAGGAAAGAACAAAATACAATATTTCCAATTGATACCTATGACAAGTTGACCAACTCACCAGTCGACACATATCTTGATCCCCCGGCAACTGAACACCTCCTTGTTTCCATGACTCATGGCGACATTGGAGCCATCGATGACAACCGGCCTCAGCTGATCGTCCAGCAATCGCTCTGACTGGTCTTCCCCCGAGGCAACGTCGCTTATTGGTCGAGGCACCTGAGCCCCCAGTTTCACCAGCTCTTCAAGCAGCTCATTCTGTGCAGGCTCAGGGCCGAGCTTGCGCAGTGCCGTTTGCACCAGTCGTTCCGAGTAGCCTAACTTCAGTGCAAACTCCACCCGGGCAGTGTAGCCTGGAAATCAAGAGTACATCAAACTCAAATGCTTGACACTTGAAATGCAAAAGAGGAAACTAAAGCCTCATTCACAACAGTGCAGTTTTGCATTCATGAGCGGTATTGAAAAGTAAACATTTTCAATACATCAGAGTCCAGGGGGCGATCATCATCAATATACCCGAAATGCAATTATTTTTGTGTGCATTTAATATGTGGTGTGACCAGGACACATATGGCACCATATATGTAAATGTTTTATGTCAAATTTAAGACAAAAGAACTGACCTGGTGAAGTTTGCTCAGTTGCATTATATTCTGTACCGAGGCATTCTGCTCCCAGTGCAGCGAAGTATGCTGTAGGTCGTGGTGGCTCGGTGCACACGTACTCGGCGAACTCGGCCCCGAGAGTGTCCGATACGGTTCGACTCACATCTGCATGCTGAGATGTGCCGGACTCGTCGTAGTCCGAGTCGTAGCTCGAGTCGTCCCCGTCCCGCTCCCACACACAAAGCCGATCCACATACTTCTGCACGACAAATAATATCATTCAGCAATGCAACTAGCCAATGAAGTCTCAAAATACAAGGAACAAGCTATTACTATTATCATTACTATTAGAATAGTTTTATTCTTTCAGGATTGCTGTAACTTAATTTGCATTTTCAATCCTGTTCAAACAAACTGAGTCAACAGTTTCAATGCTAAAAGTGACCAACAGAAAAAAAATACCTAGATAAAGTACAGAGTTCTCATCAAAAGAAGTACAATCTTCCTTGGAATCTTCCTCATGTCTGAGGATTGTTTCATTGAGTCGTTTTTGGCTAAGGAGGTAGAGATACCTCCTTAGCCTCCTCCTCCTTATCTTTTTCTAACTTAAAAATATTTAAGATCCTTAAAATAATTTTAAAACGGAATTGAACTGTTGACTCTTAAAATTTGAAAAACAAGCAGGATGCCATCAAATCTACTTGATAAATAATAAATATATTCAAATATTTTATGAATTGGTATATTCAATTTCACATTCAATCACATTACCTATGTTCTTTTGACAGGCAAATATGAACCCGCTCTAGCATGGCCAGCCTATTATACCTGGCTTATCTAGTGGGCTTATCTTTGGCCTGTCCCCTACCGTAGGTAGACTGTATACACTTGGTCAAATAAAAAATTATCGGTGAACAAATTTGAATAACTGCTGGTCATGTTCCATACAATCAATGCTTGTTTATTATCGTCATAATACGTCTATGTTATTATTATCATTGAAATGAGAGGTCAGGTCACCTACTAGAGTGAGACAAGGAGATCGCTTGAACTGACTTCTGATGGTGAATTTTTCACTCAGATTTATGCGATCATTTTTAGTTGTGCCAAGTGTACAATGGCGTATCCAGGATGAAATTTCGGGGGGGGGGGGGCGGACATTACTAATATTTTGAAAAATAACAGTGGAAAACAGGGAGAAAATTTTGGATGAAGGTCATTCACTTAGGTGCAATTTTGAATCGCAGTGTATAGCTATTTGGGAGAATTGTAAATTACAAAATACCCAAAAATTAGTCGATATGCAAGTCCGAGGCACATAGCCCAGGAAATTTTTTGGAATTTTAACTCAATTCTAACCATTTTGGAACGTTTTTGACATGATATGACTATTTTTAAGTGTTTTTTTCACATATTATTTTAAATGTGCTTATTTTCTATAATGAACCCCTGATTTCGGGGGGGGGGGGGGGGGGCATGGCCCCCCCCCCCCCCCCCCCCTGAATACGCCCTTGCAGGTGTAGGTTCAAGCAACTTGCACTTGTTTACAAAAGCCCCATTTACACGGTGCAATTTCTTGAACAACTTCTGTCACAAAAGTTCTGCATTATGTGCAGATTCCCTTTATCATCTCAAAAGTGATACTGCGCACGAGCAGAACCTCTGTGTCACAGAAGTTGTTCAAGAAATTGCACCGTGTAAATGGGGCTTATGTACCTAAATAATTGGTTGAAAAGCAAAAATTTAACCACGTTTGAATAGTCAAGTTGAAGGTTAGTTTATTTATGTTTATTTATTTACCTTTTATTTATTTATTTATTTTAATAAATAAATAAATAAATAAATGGTTTGCAAGGTAATCAATCAATTTTTCATTTACAAATATTCAGCGAGATCTGCTGAGCTTGGAGTAATAGGTCATTGCTTGGAGTGGACATTTTAATAATATTTGGAAATATATTTTGTCAAGTTGATCAATCATGATCGATCTACCTATCTACCTATATCGACAATAGGACGAATATGATTTTAAACTTATGGCATCACAGGGGAATTTCGTTACTACATGCTACGCTTACAAGTGCTCGCCTCGCTTATCATCAACGCGTTACACGAGCGTTTTCCTAGATAATCGTTATGATTCCCATAAAACACAACGCCAATTTGACATTAGCAACAAGAGAAACTGAATAACAAGACAAACCGAATGAAACTTACTTGAAGAATGCGCATGCAGAATCAAGGAGTAGTTTCGATGGTTTGTCATGCAAATATTTTATAGTTCAACAGAACTCTCACAAATAACAAAACGGACAGAAAGGGGCAGCGGCAATAAACAAAAATACTGGGTATCATCCGACATTTATATTGTAAGCATAAATTGAACAAGACTGGATCTTCAAGATGAGAAAAACAAAACAAAGAAACTACCTAGGTATACAACATTACTACATTAACGGAGAAAACAAGTAGGTATAACTATCAATGGAAGAAATGAGAAAAAGAAAGCGAGGTTTCTAGTTGGTTGTAGGTACAGTCAGTACCTTGAAAAAGTTGTGTAGCTGCATGCATGTAGGGCACCAGACATTGTCATTTAGTCGTGGTCATGGCATTTTATTTTGCGGCTAAGTCATGTAAATGTGATCCCAGAAAAAACACTCCGTGTAAAAATACCAGCCAAGTCTCTTTAACTATAAAAAAAAATAGAAGAAATCTAAAAATTCAGCACTGAAAAGGAGTGATATCAAAAAAGGAGCCAAGTCAACGAATTTTCAAAATTTTAATCGTACCATTGAAATAAAAATATCAACCCCCGAGAAATACTTAAAAAAGGACTTGGCGCATCGTTTTTTTAAAGACACTTTTCTATCCTAAAAGTATAGGAAGAACTCTACAAGTATATTTTCCTGAGTATATCACATTCATTATCGACGAATCATACTACGTTTTAATATAACTAGTACTCTTACCTACTGGCAGTTTTGGTATTTTGTCAATATTCAGAGGAAATAAACGGATAAACGAATAACGAATAAACGGAAGCGGCCTAGTCTATTCGTTATTGCCACTATTTCTAGGGTCATATTAATCAATCATACTTCTCAATATCGTGACTGAGGGAAATAGCGAAAGCGCTCATTACAAGAAGGCCGTCAATGAGATTTGTATAAGTGACTAGTGCACTGAGCCATGCTGCTCAAATAATTACTGACTAGATTTTTATCTAAAGTAATACGTTATGTAATTTATGAATTTTTTTGGTATACAATGTTAATTAATAGCAATTAATTACACGGCGAGAAGGTTCAAAGTATAATGCTGTAGTAGGTATGTTGATGTACCCACAAAACTATAGGTACCTACCAATCACAAACACAACTGTTCTGTATTTATTGCTTGTAAGACAATGCTATGTTTCTTTGCGTACTTATATTTAAATTTAAAATATTTTACAGAATGTTCAATATTTAATTTGAAAGTTTTGTCCCAATTTTTCTAGGCATTTCTGAACTACGTAGTATGTGAGTGGCATAAGCTTAAGAATAGAAAAATGTCTTTAAAAAAACGATGCGCCAAGTCCTTTTTTTAAGTATTTCTCGGGGGTTGATATTTTTATTTCAATGGTACGATTAAAATTTGGAAAATTCGTTGACTTGGCTCCTTTTTTGATATCACTCCTTTTCAGTGCTGAATTTTTAGATTTCTTCTATTTTTTTTTTATAGTTAAAGAGACTTGGCTGGTATTTTTACACGGAGTGTTTTTTCTGGGATATCACTTCTTTTGTTAGTTTATTCATACAGCTTGTAGCACATGTCCGAGCAGGGACTAATTTCTTTAAAAAAATACGCCTCAACCGATTTGGTTACTATGAAAAGTTGCGTTTGGTATAAGATGAAAATGATTATCCAAGAAGAATAGCTTAAGTTTCGTTATAATCGATCCAGCCGTTTTCGATACATGACGTCACTTCCGGTTTTGAAATAGCGGCCGAATTCCGGTATAGGTAATAAGAAAACAATCTAGTTTTATCTAGTTGATACCTTCATGAACGACCATCTGAATTCCTAATCCCTATATTTCCGTAAAATCGGTCATGCCGTTTGTAATATATGACGTCACTTCCGGTTTCATTTAGTGGTTCCTGCCGCCATTTCCGGTACCATTAATTTATTTATTCATTTTTCACAATTGATTTTTCAAATAAATAGCAGAATGAATACGCAGGAGCTAGTTCAGTTGCAATCGTTACAGGCGTTTTAGATATATGACGTCACTTCCGGTTTCAGGAATGGCGGCCGAGAACACTGCTACCTTGAATATATAAATTGTATTGTCTATGTTACCATGTAAGTTAATTATGTACGTATTTTAAGTATAATTTGTTGAAATAAGTTAAATATTGCGTATTTATGACGTCACTTCCGGTTTAGAAAATAAGAAAATAATATTTTTTTTATTGATACTTCATATAGATGACCATCTAAATCGAATGGCGCTAATTTCGTTCTAATCGGTCCAGACGTTTTTGAGTTATGACGTCACTTCCGGTTTAAAAATGGCGGCACAAAAAATCACAAGAGGCAAGGTATCATCAGACGCCAAAAGTGCATATGTGGTAAAAGTTTCAGGTCGATCGGTTTAGCCGTTTAGGCTGTGGCGCTGTCAACAGGGTTTCCTGATATCATCAGAATCATCATCTTCAGAATCAGAAAGTGGTGTAATTTCACTGTTTTCTCGGTCCTCTAGCGCGCAAATGGCATAACCTATTGTTCCCAAATTTGGTATATGTAGTGGGGTGGGCCATAGCTCGAAATTAAGACATTTCACAACAATGTGAGATTTTCCAATTTTAAGATCCAGTAGGCCGAAAATGCCATGTTGTTGCTTACAGTAAAAGTGTTTGGTCTGCTCCTCAGTTTATTAGGCATTTACGGTATGTTGAGTGACTGTGAGTGTATAGTACGACTTGGCTGGGTGGAGCGACCGCTCCACTAGATAAACGTGTAGTGATATCTTGCGAGCCGATGTGTCTTATCATTAAAAATGTTATTCGGTGTACATACGCGACAGTTGCCACAATGGCTCAACACTGCCAGCCTGAGGGCGACGTAACAAGTGACAAGAAGGGCAGATACAACTGACAGGTTCCCTTGAATCGCGTTCAAATCGCACGTGGGACTAGATTCGTGTTTCCATAAAACGCGACAAAGTTACGATTTGACATCTACCACATTATCAAAAACTTCAAATAATAAATTCCACACATAAGAACTCGTGCGAGTAAGATCGATAAAACACTCAGTAAACTGCGAAACTAAGTTAATTTTGAGTTCATTTCTAAAAGCTGCGATAAAATTAGGATATTTCGTTTTCAAGGGCCATAGCAAAGTTTCTTTATGGTCATAGTGAACTATGAATGTTGATATTATGCAAGGCAAGTGACCTCTCGGCATATTTTGCGGACCCATATGGAAGAGAGTCTGGATTCCAACCTAAGCCATTATCAAGTTGCTTGTCTGGCTGACTAAATGATGGGTTGAAATGACATTCCAATTAATTCCACCATGCGTGACTGATAATGACCCGATGAGTGCTCCTGATGATGACAGCCCGAGTTGGAAATGGTTGGAAGACGCAACAAAGGGGTGAGTGAAGCAACAGGCAGGCGGATGCAATGAATGAGTGAGATGGCCGGCCAGGTAGTCACTAGTCACGACAGGCGCCGAGCTCGGCACAAAGAAGGATAAGTATCCGGGTTCGATCCCCCGGAGGCCGGTGGATCCGGGATGAAGCACCGTGCGGTGGGTGTCACTCACCTTGGCCTATTAGCCTTCATTTAGGCAACTGACTCAACTATTTGATGCAGAGAAGTCTGCCGCGAAAATAACCTATGACACCGATAGATACCCCTTCAGTATAAACAACATCAAAAAATGTTTCCAAGAATTTTGTAAAGGTAGAAACAATTAACCTACCTCGAGTAAAGCGAAATGACGAAAATTCCGTCTTGTTTTCAAACACCAATTGCATTAATTGTTACTAAATCTGTACAGTCATAAAGACAATAAATGTATGTATGTACCTCTTCGCATGTTATTTAAAGGGCGTTCAAAGTAAATTGTGTGTCCTTGGGTGTACAAATAAATCGTAACTTGTCATAGATAAAGGACAGTTGGCGATAAGAGAAGGGTATACCTTACTATACTAGGAAAACGCTCAGTGTAACGCGTTGATGAGCGAGCACAGAACATGCAACATCCCCATAGTAACGATACACGACACTGCACAAGACGATTTTCTCTGCAAATTTTCAATCTCCATAATACTCTGGATGAATAACAGATCCATTGTGTCGTGAAGTCTTACCTACATACTTTCTCCAGAAATCTCTTGTGACATCCCATACTAAATTCGTAAAATTACAATTAATACTTGACTGATTGGGCTTACAATATGTAAAATTTAATATTAGTTGGTCTTGATCACCATGCATAATTTGAACTTTATGTGAACATTTTGATTGTCGACCAATCAGAAGATATTATTTAAACTTAAACCAATTAGAGGATTGTCCTTCGTACTGCATCCGATTTTATGCGCTAGCTCAAAAATGCTTTCATTTGTACTGTACATGTGGATAGCTTGGCTGCTTTACAGGCCTTGCCTTGGAGCAGAAGCTTAAAGAAGGCAGGGATGACCATTTAGTACATTTTTCAAGATTACGGAATAAAATGACCTTAAAATGACAAACTTTGAAAATAACGACAGATTAGACTGAAAATTGGCAAAAATACCTAAATGTTGGTACCAATGACCACGCGAAGTTGTAAGTTGATCGGTCAATCTGTTCTAGTTTAATGTCAAAATCACATGAAAAATGGGTTTAAATTTTAACCAATAGGAGGATTTGGCTGAAACTTTTTATGATTGGGTACAATGTTGGTTGCAATGTTTTTGCTAAATTTCAAATTGATCGAAGCAACCAATCAAAAGATAATTTTTTTTAAATTTGAACCAATCACGGGAGCCCGTTCAAAAACGATCCCAGGGACCGCATATATTACGTTAGTATGTGTACAAAATTTCAGATCGATTGCTTGAGCGGTTTGACCTGGGCTGTGACCACAAAAAAAAAACAAACAAACAAAAAAAAAAAAAACACACAGAGAAAGTGCCATAAGAGTACCGTGGTGACGCTCGCTACGCTCGCTCAATTACTTCGGATATATTCCGAACAAACCGCAACCAATCATATGGCAGGCAAGAGTTTTTGACATTGTTCTGCACAAATGAATCAAAAAGATAGTAAAAAAGTGAAAAAAGTGTCATATTGGTGGTTGTATATAGAAAATCCAATACTATTCTGTACTACTAACGTTAATAGTTGAAATCCGAGCTATAATGATAAGTGATTACAAAAGAAGAGACAGAGAGCGAGAAGGACGGGGCGCCCTTCCTATGCAACTCCAACTAGTGTGTGAAGCATGAACCCAGCTGTGTGCTATCACTTGATGATGATAAGACAGCCGGATGCGCACTGACAGGTGTCCTCGAGCTATAATGATAAGTGATTACAAAAGAAGAGACAGAGAGCGAGAAGGACGGGGCGCCCTTCCTATGCAACTCCAACTAGTGTGTGAAGCATGAACCCAGCTGTGTGCTATCACTTGATGATGATAAGACAGCCGGATGCGCACTGACAGGTGTCCTCGAGCTATAATGATAAGTGATTACAAAAGAAGAGACAGAGAGCGAGAAGGACGGGGCGCCCTTCCTATGCAACTCCAACTAGTGTGTGAAGCATGAACCCAGCTGTGTGCTATCACTTGATGATGATAAGACAGCCGGATGCGCACTGACAGGTGTCCTCGTCACACTTGTACTACTTTCACCTCCCCCCCCCCCCCCATCCTGGCTCCGAGACAACATTGACCGCCTCTCTGCTGTTACGTCACAAGCTGCATGTCCGGGTGCAAAGTAAACAACTACAATCCTCTCACTCACGATGTCGATAACGTATCCTAAGGTAGTTCTCCACAGTATGGATAGACCACGCACGATAGATCATGTACCCACATACATTAACATTGTTGTGTTGCCAGTCACGTTAGATCTCTTGCTCTCACGTTAGATCAGAGGAAATGTTAGGGGTATCAAAAGGTCTGGATGAAGACCTTTGGGGGGGGGGGGGGGGGGGGGGGAGAACCTACGCGAGTCCGGGGATGCAATTTTAATTTGCAATAAATGTTTGATATTATCTGCGTTACTGGCTGGTACATCCACACATATGTATTTTGAAGCATCTTTCACTTGATATCGGAGATATGAATAGATTCTGATGAATGTTATTAAAGTTTCGTAAACAATTGTGTTTTCGTTAGATTCCGTCAAAGGGGTGAATAAAAAAACAATCGTGAAATAGGAGCGCACAGTTTGTCCCGCGCGGTTTTAAAAAATGCGAATTTTGTAGATAGTACCTCAAAATGACCGTGTACTTTTCAGAGAAGGTTGACACATGAAGAGTAAACATGCGCATGCCTTTGTGTGGGACAACGCCGAAGAGAGGGCGAGACAAGAATAACACAAGTGTGGAAGTGTGGCGAAGAAACGTTGTTAATCGCAGTGAAACAGATTTTACAATCTTTCACTTGATCTACATAGTAATATTATGTGAAACTCGCCATATTAGTGGCCTTGTTGTCATGTCTACTGCAACTTCCTCAGATTAGGGAGAGTTGACACGTGCACCACGTGGTCCAGGAGTCATCACGTGGATGTGAGACTACCCGATTGCGATATCGTATGGTAATCAATTGCGATAAAGAGCGGGCTTGAAAAATACACATTTCTTGATCTACCAAGAACGGAGAAAGCCACGATCTAATCAATGTGTTTCACAAAATAAATTGATCTGCGTTTGTCTATAAATCAAACACCACTTCACTCAAACATATTCCAGAACAGGATCACCGCACATCTTACACCACACTCAATCTTGACATCTGACACCTCAACTGAACTCACATTGTTGACGGTATTGTTGTGAGCCAACGTCATAGCTCAGTCTGCAGACGACGGACGACTAACTGCCTCCTCATAGTTCTCAATGTTTGACTGAGAGTGCACCAATGAGAGCGCGGATCCGGGAGACGGTGCTGCCGCCGCACGGACGGGCCGCTGACCTAATTAACCAGCTGATCGGCGACTCGCCTCGACTTCCGGGTGTCAAGGTCTCGTTTTCGATGCCCGACAGACTCATCATGACCGCTTGATTGGTTGTATTGAGTATTCGTGGATCCGGTTGAACGAAGTGAGGTGGATGTGGATTTCCCGCGACCTGAGGCCGACAACACGACGCAGCCATCGCCTCATCGTCTCATCGCCTCCGCCAGCACCACTTTTCACGCGGTTCTACCAAAGATATTATTAAAACTCGAGGTATTTGTAATATCTTTGGTTTTACCTTAGACGAAAACAACGGCTATTATTTCGTCTATGGTTCTAATAAACAATAATGACAATAAATAAACACAATAAATGCAATGCGATTTTGAACTTTTTGGTGTTGAGGAAACTGATCTTGGGATATGCTCAAACATCAACAACTTGTTCTTAGCTGTCGCAATTTTATCTATACGATACGATACCAAATACACGATACGGTATCCGTATCGGCCGCATAATCAGGCTCAATCGTAAGAAGGATCTGACGTAGTTTCGCTTCGCACAAACATTCACCAAGTCTCGGCGAGCGAATAGAAGGCCAAGAATGTTCAATAGAATGTCGACCGATCTGACCCGGTAGATCAGGAGATTATGACGAGCAATGGAAGACACGAAGATTCCCGATGAGTTGGTTGGTCGTAGCAGACTAATTACAATACGACTAACTAATTACTTGGAGGAAAACGCTCCATGTACCGCGTTGATAAGCGAGCCTTCGTATTGCACGCGAATTCAAATCAGATTGACTTGCAAGTTTCTGCTCTAGGGACCTTGGAAAGAGCTGAAAAATGCGTGAGTGAGCAGCTTTGAAATCTTTCAAATATCAAAACAAACATTTAAATGTTAGTAAAATATCAATTACTCAGATTTGCTGAACATTTTCGAAAATACCTATAAAATGTTGGTCCTACTTTCAAGTTGATACGTCAAACGGCTCCATTTTTAATTTTCAAAAACCACAGGATCCACGTGATCGCTCTTATGAGTGACGTCAGTGTGCGTTTGTGCAAAATTTTAGATCGATCGGTTGAATGGTTTAACGTGGGCAGTGCAGGCAAAAACAAATCAGACAAAAAAAACAGATAAAGAGCGAAAAGAGTACCGCTCTACCGCCCGCTCAGCTACGTCGATAAGTACTGTCCAAGGACCACGGTTTCAAGTAGGTGTCAAACCAATTCCTATTTGATAGGGTGGAAACAGGCGTGAAGAAAATAGCTAAATGTTTAACAGAGTGGGGAGGGGGGGGGGGGGGGGTTACTGGATGCAATAATGGCGGAATATACAAGTGCTTATACGCAGACAATGGGGGGTCTGTGGGGAGGACCCCCACCCCAGCATTATGCAGGTCCAGTGCTCATCCCAGGAAAAGTTTTGAATTTCAGGAATGAATTTGGTGCATTTCTACGCTATTTGAACACTGATTAAGCATATTTTTTTTATCTTGCACGAATATATTGTAATCATAGGGAGCCGTGATGATTTTCTTTTTCTCAGGAGGGGAGGGGTGGGGGATCAAAACGTGGGGAGAGGGCGCAACACAATAAATATAAAAAACGTAAGGTATAGACAGCAAGAGTGTTTTAAAGGTATTTTCGGCATTATTATCTTCAGCAGAACTATAAATATTGTTCCCATTCACATAAAAAATGCAAAACAATGCTTTTTATACCCAGAATCCTCACATTTCGAAATATGTTTGGGCCATTGAAAAGCTAAGCCTATTTGTATTAGCTTTACGTAAATTTATCAATTTATCAGTTTTCACAATTGGTACAATAATACCTACCTACATACATTTTGACACTATCATCTTTGGTTGCCCCCCCCCCCCCCCCCCCTCTCCTCATAAAATACAACGTACATACCGTAACGATACCGTCAACGTATAATATATGATAGGGTTCATGGTCAACATGGAGTATCATCAGGCAAATAACAACCTTACGCATATATTGGAGGATGTGAATGAGGATACCTACACTTCGCCTACTTCGTCCCAACTTTTCAAATCTGTGACGGAAACCAAATCTAGTCCTCTGACAGCAATTAGCCGCGTAACGTAATGAACGACGCGCGCGACGCGACGCCAGGCCAGCACGAGGAGAGGGTGATGGCTGTGCAGCGCACTGATCGATGTCGATGCTCAGGTGCGCTGGCCCGAGCAGCGCACCCGGATCTCATTCTCTCCTGGCATCGCTGCGATATTGTTGTCATATCAGACGCGCGGGTCAAAGATTGCGCTATTTCCAGCAACTGATTATTATTGGGTTTGCTACCAGACCGCTAACAACAATAATCATCGCGCGCTGACGTCATATCCTCGGCCGAATGACGTCATGGCGGCGCACTTCCGGGTGAACACTCGATTAGTGGAGATAATCGACACGCCCGACTGATAGAGTTCGACCAGAGTACTGAGAGCGTGGCGTGGGTATTGCGCCCACTTGGAGGTCCGGGTTTGAGTCCCGTCAGTGTCCTCGACAGAGACAGTTTCATCATCCCCTCAGACGACAAATATAATATATGGAAAACAAAGACTAAACAATATTCTACTTTGTCACTTTTGACAAGTAGCGTTACATTATGGCCGGCCCTCTGGTCAGGCTGATATTGAACACTCATAAAATCTGATATTCATTCTCAAATCAGCTGATTTTCTTTTCTTTCAAAATAGACAAATTGGTTAGGAAATTAAAGTTTCTTTTAGTTTTGCCAGTGATCGCTGGCTTTGCTAACACTATTTGACCAATTTGACAGTACACAGTACACCCTATTTGACTATTTGACAATCACAGTACCTAGTAATGAGAGCTATCTCTCACAATGCTACAAATTTAAAAAATACTACCAGTAATTTGAGCACATTGCTCAAGCTATGGGCATAACCATGCCCAATTGTTTTTTTGGGTTTAGAAAAACCCAGACAATTTTAACGCTACCTCAAGGCACTTTCTCGGTTTGTGTGTGTCTGTGCTTTTAGGCAATGCCCAGATAACACCGTTCAACGAATCGATCTGAAATTTTGAACACACACTACTGTCATGACGAGATCCTCTGTTTGGTGAAAATTAAAAATGGAACTGTTTAATCGATCAACTTAAAATTTTGCATGGTCATTAAAGGTGATTTTGACAATTTTCAGACAAATCTGCCAAGAGCTTCAAGAGTAATTGACATATAATGGACATTTTAAACTAAAGTTTGAAATATTATTCAAATTTATTCAAAGAATTCAAAGACAAAATTATCACTTCTCCTAATTGACACATTTTGTCTTATTCAACCACCTTTCGACCCAAAAATAAAAATCGCCTCGCGGAGCTACTAAACGCAATAGAAACCAAACAACTGCACATTCAGCGATGGTTCAATATTCCCATTTTTTATGTAATTGAAGATTAAAATTATATTCAGATCTAATAATTTCACGACCGTTCATAGGTGTTTATTGGTAACTTGAAATACAATACAAACTTGCCAACAATCTGTCTAATCAAACGCTACCTACCAATTAATAATTTTATGAACTAGACAGGGCCGTTCTACAACGAAAACAATTACTTGTTCTTCTGCACTTTATTACACAATTTAGCCTTATTCCGCAGGACCTTAGATAAAACGAAAACGATGTTGTGGTAGAGGGAGTGTCAATTTTTTAAATGAGCTCAAAGCGCATCAATCAAAGTCATCGAGCATAACAAACAACCATACCATGCTGAAAAAACTTGGCAAAATCTTGGATTGCCAAGATTTCCAGACGCCCAAGTTTTCTGTATTGAATACCTATTTGCCATTGAGAGAAACAACTCCCAAGATTCTAACCAGATTGACCCACGGCAGGAATTTTGATATGCAGACAGACAATTTATTTTTCATTGATCCAAAAATGTAATCGAGAAAGAGGCACAATTCCATTCATACATTAGGTACTCTTCTTAATTTTGAGCAGTTAATTTACGTTTCGGATTTCCCTGCTGCCTAGAGAAGTATTAACCATCATTTTTCCTTGATGTAATATTTATTCGCACAGATGTGACCTTGCAGCGCGCCACGGGTGCCTCCCGAGCTTGCTTGTTGGCGAAATCATTTGCCTTACGACGGCTTACGACAAACAATAATATTCGCAGGTTTCAAGGCCCCCGAGGACAGCAACAGGCGTCGAATAGGCATACATGTGTGGATAATGAGAAAGATGCAAGGGCGCAAGCCGATTCCCAGTATCAGTTGGCCACAGGGCTTGTATTAGACAGCCAGGTAATTGGAAATCTAATCTCGTGATACATAGCGCCGGCGCCTTTCTCTCTCTTTTAGTCGGTTCTTGGAGAGATCGTGAAGAACGTAAGCGTTTTTTCTCTAGAGTAATTTTATGATCCTGTTTCTGATTTCTCGAAAATTGTTATTGCGTTCTAAATACTTTTTGGAGATTATGTAGTAAGACGAATACGATAATTCTCAATACCAATCATTTATAAATGGCATCGATATGGTATGTTACATGTACAAGTCGTCAATTATTGGATAACAATTAATTTAGATTGTATGAGTGACAGAGAGAACGTGATTTTGGGAAGACTCAAGAAAAACAAATTTGAACATTTTCAAAGAAAATTGAAATGAACAATTTGAAATGCAATTTCTCGTCTAAAGCCTGAATTACACTGTTCAAGTTTCCTTGAAGGGATTGAATTCAACCCTTGATTTCAAAGAAACTTGAAAGATATTTGATGTGTATTGTTGATTGAAGTTGCGGTGAATTTAACAATTGGTTGAAGTATTTCAAGACTTGAAGGAAAATAGGACACGTTCTAATTAAAAAAGGCTGAAGAGATGTCTTGAAATCAAGACTTGGAAACGTGTTAAATACTTCCTTCAATGTTTTCATTTAGACGATCCAAGTCTTGAATTCAAGCCCATTGAAACGGTTGAATTCAAGGAAACTTGAATCGTGTAATTCAGCCTTAAGACCACGAGTTGCTGCCACAGTCATCTCTTGCTCCTACCTTCTTATTCATACAACTTACTACTAATCTAACACCTACACTAATCCGTTAGGATGGCGCCATCCTAACAAATCAATCAATCAATCAACACAATCAAGGTGCATGGGCAAATCAGTAGGTTGGAATCCGAACTTCACGTAGAATTTAAAACACACTTGGGATATCCACGATGAATAACATTTATTCATCTAGGGCCGGTATTACCAAAGTTAATCTGAGCCGGATAAACTACATATGGTCTAAATTGGCGTCACAGCCAATCAGATAGGTACTTCAAAATGATTGAAGCAGTTGAATTTAATCCAAAAGTTAATAAATCCAGCACAATTTGGTAATACCGGCCTAAGTACTTAGCAACCCTTATGTTATGTTATAACAGAAAAAATGGAGGCAGAACACTTTTTGGGGGAAAAAAATCACAAACATGGTGATGGAACCTGACCGTTCGTATTCAATTTTAATGTCCTACTTGTCAACGTCTTCCTTCCTCTTGCCTTTAGCACAGTTGAACCATGGTTAAACCGGATCCGCATTTGAGTATGAGAGTTAGGGTGTCGAGAACTAGATCAGTGGGCCCGGATTCTCACCTGACCTAAATATCACTTGACATTACCTACGGTCTCCAATGTCTACAACTGAGAAGGTACCTAGGTAACCACTTTCAGTCGCAATCTCAACTCGCAGTTCAACGTATATAAGTACCGATTGCCTGCACTCAATGCCAGTGTGTAGCAGCGTACAACACGACATTGACCAAACAACGGCACTAAATGGGGTAGTAGTAGTAGTAGAGTAGTAACTGTCCTCATTCTGCCAGTGATTCCACAACTCGAGTGACCCACGTTCTACGTAAGACAATATTTTTGTCCAGAAAATATTTTGACAGATTTTACATATTCTTTGGAAGTCTTTTCACGCACAATTTTCACTACATAGTCTAGGTTCGTTTTTCTTTTGAAGAATACGCGGAAGCAGTCTTCTCGCTGAAATTTCAATCACTACCTGCATTTCTACCACTAACTAATATCTACTCAGTACCTAGGTACCTACTCCGATAAAAAAGAAATGTTACACTGGCAATCATGTTTTATTTATGTTATGGTTACAATACAAATAATAATAATAAACAGACGTTCCCAAACAAAGATGAATACCACCAGTTTCGTACTTGTTTCGTATCTCTCTAAAGTCTAACTTGCCTTAGTATACACAGTATACACAAACAAAGGTTCCCAAAACATCACATTTCACATTGTAAATATCTCAGATTTTTGGTACCTACTCTTTCAAAATTTATCTGATTTACTTTATGTTATTATAATAAATGTTATCAACTCCTAGAACAAAATATTATAAAATAAAAATTAGCATTCATTTTATGCTCATCAATATAAAATAAAAATTAAATAGTTGATAAAATGGAGATTTGGACCAGTTGGAAAAATAATAATTGATAAATAGGTAGGTACACAGAATCACCTCCCTACCTAGTGTTAGGGGAAACCGAAAAACAATACGAAACCCGATTTTGGGCTGTTGACACGAGTAGGATAAAAATGATGAAACAACATAATATCCTACCTGAAGCTGCGAAGTGACATCTGCTGTTAATGACAATGTGTTCTCATCATTATCGTGCTCAACGCGTAGCAATAAGACACCCGATTTGGACACATTATGTTCGCCCATAGGGTCTTCACACAATCTTACGGCGAAGAGGTCGCGGAGTTTTTCAGCGTTCTCCTGCACAACTCGCAGATTCTTTCTTTTCACTCGCACAAATGATTGTAGTTCCAATTCATCCATGACTGGAGGAGTATAACCTCCATTGCCTAGGCTACATGACTGTAGTAAACACGAAATAGGTTGTAAAAGTTTGCGAGCACTGTCAGTTCTCACCTGTTCTTGACGCCGCCATGTTTAGCACCACACACCACACCGCAGTCCGCACAGTTTTTTCCAACACTTGTGACCTTTGCTTGAGTGACAGAGTGAGAAGTTTCATTTGAGATCCTTCTGACCTCTAGCGGTGCTATGGCTAAACAGAATTATGTGTACGAAATTCAAAAGGCGGACTGGGTTCTTATAAAACAAAAACACGCATATTTTAAATACTGCGTAACCAGGGGCTGATCTGGCCTCTTGTCATAGGGGGAGGGGGGGGAGGGGGGGGCATTTTTGAAAATATGGGCGTCCGCAGAATTTTTGCTAGGGTTTTTTTGGTTTTTGGACACTTTAGATATCAAATTTTGAGACGTTATGACTTAAGAGGTGTATTTTGTTGAAAAATTCAATATTTTTTAAACTTTGAGGTAGTGCCCCACCTTGCCCCGCAGGGTATTTTTGGTTTGTTAACATTTTGAAATTATTTTTTTGAGTTTTTTGTTTAGCAAATGAAACTATACGTAAAACACTGCAAAATTTTCATGTAACCCTGACATCCTTGCCCCCCCCCCCCCCCCCTCCCCCTCCCCCTGTGGACCCATGCCGCCAGCTGGTAAAGGCCTATCGCCAAAGGCAAAGTTTTTTCAAAATATTGAAGAAAACATTAGTTTTAAGGCACTTTTAGAACAAAGATAAGGTAAGCTAAGCCTTGCCAATAAACAAGCCATGATTACAATATTTTTGTAAATGACGAAATGAAAAATCAACATGCTGATCTTAATAGGAGGAGGAATCATGGGGAGGGCAATGGCCCCTTCCTGAATCCGCCGCTGTGCGTAATCGTAATATCTCTATGCTCCATATCAATTTAGCAAGTGACGATTTATACAAAAGAGAGGTACACCCAACAAATCATAAAACGGTATTTGAACGAAACGGATTGGCTGCTGGTGGTCAGGTTCCTTGACAATCAATTCTTGTTATTAACAATTAAATCAGAGCTCACATACTAGAGGAAAATGACGGGTTAGCATAGACTTCATCAGATAATGCAATCACATTTTTTTTTCAGCCAATCCATTTCTTTCAAATACCGTTTTATCATTTGTTGAGTGTACATACTACCTTCCTATGGTCGCGGTCAGGCAAAGAGTATAGGGTGGCCCATGCTAGAGCGGGTTCATCTATGCCTGTCACCGACACTACTATAAAAAGTTATACTTTGGTTATTACCTAATTCGAAGCAGTATTAGTTTCACTTCGAAAAGCTGAGAAATAAGATACATTTGATATATCTTAAATTCTTTGCAATGAACTTGAAAAAAGGACATGAAAGGAGTCTTAGAGTTCCTGAATTCCATGGAATTAATGATTTTTTAAAACAGACCAGTTTCTGTTTAATTTCGAACTTTCGAAAAATTAGGTATTTGCGAAGTGAAGGGTTTCTTCTTATAAACCTCTAAATTATTAATATAGCGTCACTACAGTACGAGGCTATGGCTTATGGCTCTTTCTATGTGTTTTTGCCTGCACTGCCCAGGTCAAACCACTCAACCTGAAATTTGCACACATACTATAACTATAATGTCATAAGAGCAATATCGTGTAGACAGTTTTATCGTGTACATATCCTTTATCCTTTATCGTGTATACATATCTTTCCTTATCACGTATTTTATTTTATTGTAAGTAGCATTTTTTTGGAACTTAAAAATAGAACCGTTATGATGATGGATCAACTTAAAACTTTGAATGGTCATTGGGACCAAAATTTTGGGTATTTTTGACAATATTCAAGAATAATTAATTAACATTTTATTGATGTTTTTGAAAATTTTCTTAAAAGAAATTTCGAAGACATTATCACTGCTCCTTTGACATATTTCTTTTCAGCTCTTCCAAGTCTCTGAAGTACTACGTAGAAAGTAGCCAACACACATCAATTCCCATGCAATATGAAAGCTCGCTTATCATCAACACAAGCGGATTTCAGAAAATCATTTTCTTTACTTTAGAAGTAAAATGGAAATTCCCCATCTAAAGCTATCGGAGCATTTTGGTGTTAATAATTCTTCATACGTTGGTAGCAAAATATAAAGAAAACATGAATGGCAGAAGGAAAAATCAAGTCGATTTTTGGTACTAAAATCGAGCCAACAACATTTTGGTAAGTACCATTATTACATTGGGATAAAAACTAGGTTCAAAATCAAGATCGTACTCAATTACATAATTGTACATAGCGGTTTATTGTTCTCTTACCCCCAAGGTATAATAATAATCATTAATAGTGTATAGCGTTATTCATTAATAATTAAACATGTAAAATAGTACGTAATATAGCTTATACACCTAAGGGAACATTATTAATATTTTGAATATGATTGCAGGTTAGTCGGCCCCAACTCACTAGGCCCATGAGTGATGAGCAGAGCTCAGCAGTTGAATATTTAGTCCAAGAATAACAACTCACTGGTTTAAAACAAGAACAGACTACCCAACACACAATTCATAACAGTGCAATAAATCTAACAGGAGTAAATAGTAGGTATTCAGTTCACAATCCATAATTGCATTATGCTGCCATTATTATAATATGCAGGTAATTATAAATAAAATATGCATAAAAGGACCAACACCTGATAATTACTGAATATATAATTTTTCACTGAACAACTAGTTTCCTGCGATCGAACTCGACATGCAACCTGCGAGTGAATTCGGATCACATTATATCCAATTTTCTTCCATCTCCTTCACACCACAACTTTGGAGTAGGTACCTTGACCGATTAAAAAGTAAAAGTAATTTCTTGAGGATCCAAGAGTTAGTACTTTAGGCAGGGTGCCGGTACCAGAGCGCGGCCGGGCCCCAATGCGAGGACACTATAATTTTAAATGCTTGGAATTAGGAGTTAACATGTATTTTTATTTTTTCAAGGTTTCCTATACCTTACTTATATGTATAGAAAAAAATAAAAATTTAAAGTTCATATTTTTTCTTAAGATGAGAAACATCTTAAATTATGTACCAATATTATCTATCTTAAATATTAAATAAGATGTATTTTCATTGTTTGAGGAATCTTGAAACCTTTAAACAATGAAAGAGCATCTTATTTCTTAATTCCATGCATTTGAAATTTTACTGTCTGCGCACTGGTACCGGCACCCTTTGCAAATAATATAGGGATTGTATTATACAAATTAAAAACTACGATGATCTTGTATAATAATGTGTAAAACAACCAACCCAGTCATTGTTACGTATTTGAAAATAATAATAACTTAAGTCAAAACAGAGGAAAATGTGACTACTACGGACTATACATACAAACTATTTCTATGTAAGTAGGTATACTATACCAAACTGACAACAAATTTAAATACCCACTGGAATGCAGAATGGTTTTCGATTTACCAATCCAGTATTTTAAAATAATAATATATGTAATCATAAAAACAAACAAGAATTATCCAACTAGGTACACATTCACATACATACTTTTCCGCAATTTCACGAAGTATTTAAGCAAAAGTAATTTTACAGCTGAGGATTTTTAAGTGGTTCCATTACAGGGAATGCCTCATATTTTATACAATTGATCTTAGAGTAGAAGAAACCTGGTCTGATTGGCCAATACGTATCCAATATCACAAATATCTAAGAACACTCAACTGTAAAATTACTTTTTACGTTCTTAGTACGTCACAAAATATCTCATTGATTCAGCCACAATTCTTCTTAGATGATGTTGAAAAATGTTAGCAAGAGCAAAATGAAAGTGGACCAACTAGAATGCTTGTTATAAAGCCAAGTGAGTTGGCAAAGTGGGAAATATCTTCCAATCGAGAGCTTCAACAGAGTCGGGCGTGTCCTCTCTCGATTTGAAGCTTCTGGGGGCCTGGTGAGATGTTGCCAAGTATAGTCACCCTCATAGGTGAGGCAACATTGCATCATAATAGGCATGATGTTTACACATTTCTGCATGGAGTGAATGAGGCTCAAGATATTTTGTTCCGCCACCACATGTAAAGAACGTTTGGACTGAGATTAGCAACACATACCAACATCCACACGAGTGGTAAAATATTTAAAGTTATAGTGTAGCAACATTCCAGCCAAAAAGTAGATAAGTATATATATATGGGTACATGTCTAAAGCTACTAGCGAGATATAGGTCGAGGGGGTGAGAGGGGCGGTAAGCCATGACCGCCAGTGCGAACCCTCAGCTCGGAAACTTGGAGTAGAATGCATACGTGAGATCGTAGTTCTTGAAGCGACAGTACTGTATGTCATGGCGGTGCCACTCGCCAAAGTTGGATGTCTTCTCAAGCTCTCGCGGACATTCTGCAGAAGTAGACGACTCGTTGGCAAATACAGTCAGCACAAACTTCCCTGCAGAAAAGAAAACCATGTCCATAGAAGGTGTAATTTCTACATAATAAATAAAAATGGACGATTTGGAGTTGCCATAACTGGTAAGAGCTATGAATTACAATTAACTAAGTGTAAAATTATTTAAAAATTTATTGTTTAATTATTTATTATGTAGGTACTTTAAGACTTAATACTACCTATTAGGCTATTGTGATTTATTATTTTATGTAAATGTTTATTGTCATATTACATGATAAAATATATTATCTTTATATTATGCCAAAAATTATATGGCACTGTATTGCATTAACTAGTACCTAACGATTTATAGTAATTTGCTGTAAAGAAATAATGCAAATAAAACAAATATTTTAAGTTTATAATTCGATTATCTTTGGTAGGTACCTACGTAACTAATTTAAAATAAATATTATATTTGTTATTATAATGAAGAGTAGATAATATAAACTCTACATCATACATATAAAGGCCTCACCTGGATTGAATGTATCCAGCACTCTCGCAATAACCTCCTTGTACGATGCCTGCGGAACGTTGCTCTCAAAGCTGACGTAGGAGAAGTCTGGCTCCGGAGTGATGTGGATTGTCATGTAACAGCCCTGCAAAATGACAAAAACTCATATAAGAAAAGATTAGCCAATTGACTGATGCAGAGCAAGAGCCAAGCAGTGTCGAATATAGGTAGCTGGCCAAAAATATTATTTTCAGTGCATATGTACCTATCTCTAATGCCGGGTAGGACCAACTTTGTATTAACTAACTATCGTCATCGATAGTTAGTGGGCAATAGCCAATGAATCCAGCCAATAGGCCAATAATTCCACAGCCAATAGAATTCACTAAATTCCACCAACCATCGATAGTTATCGTAATCCAAAGTTGGGCCTACCCGGCCTAATATAAATTATAATTCTGAATAGTGTTGTGAACATCAGGTGTCATCAGGTGAATCTAGAGATGTTAGTATTATAATTCCATTCCTATGTAATTATAGAAAAATAAGCAATACATATTTTTTTGTTGCTCAAAAAATGCATGTTGTTGTTGTTGTTGCTGTAGAATACAAATTATAATAAATGTGTGGCCTTTAAGCCCTACTGGGCTTGATGTAGTAAATAATACTCTACAACTTGACTAGCAAAGTATAAATAACAATAACATGTAGTAACTAGGTAAAACATAGCTGGTGCTGAGTTGTTATTAGGGGGACATAAAATGTAATTTTTCATTTACATTGTCTCATTAACTAGGAAAACGCTCTGTGTAACGCGTTGATGAGCGAGCACGGACACGCGCAACACCTCAAACCGAAATTATGTCTATCGAAAATATCATTAAAAGCCAATAATTTTTGAAATTCGTCAGACTTGTAGCTATAAAAATCTCCAAATATTCCTGAAGTATTAGTCCCAATAACCATGCAAAGGTTTAAGTTGATCGATTGAACCTTTATGATTAAAATAATGTTCCTTGTTAATATTCAAAAATCATAGGATCTATATAAAAAAATATACCTGGGACCACTCATATGATAAAAGTGTGTGTACTTACACAATATTAGATCGATCTGTTGAACGGTCATATCAGTTTCAGACGTTTGAAAGTTGCTCTAACTACCTTGGAACTATAAAGAGTCGAAGTAGCCGTGATCAACATTTTTGAGTAATTTGACAGCCAACACGCAAAATGTCCGTAAAATGTCAATAACGTTTGGATTTAAATACAGATAAGTCTGAAAATGTACAAATATACAGATAATGTTGGTACCAATGACCACGTGAAGTTTTAAGTTGATCGCTCAATCGGTTCTAGTTTAAATTTCAAAAATCATATGAAAGATTTTTTTAAATTTTAACCAATGGGAGGATTTGGCTGAAATTTTTTATGATTGGGTACAATGTTGGTTGCAATGACTTTGCTAAATTTCAAATTGATCGGAGCAACCAATCGAAAGATAATTTTTTTAAAACTTGAACCAATCACAGGAGCCCGTTCAAAAACGATCCCAGGGACCGCATAGATTACGTTAGCATATGTGCAAAGTTTCAGATCGATTGAATGTGCGGTTTAACTTGGGCTGTGCGGACAAAAAAAAACAAACAAACAAACAAACAAAAAAAACAAAAAACACACAGAGAAAGGGCCATAAGAGTACCGTGGTGACGCTCGCTACGCTCGCTCAATAATTGCCTTTTCAGCTCATTGTGGAAAAATACATCGAAATATTTCAGCTTGCTACATTACAATTAATATTTTTAAAATAGTACCTCTCTACTACCCTAGCATTGATTTGATCTTATAGTGACTTTGACCTTCAACTTTCAAAGCGTTTATCGAAATATGATTTTTAAATTTTTCGGTACTTGTTTCTCAAAAAGTATGCGTAGGTAGGTACTCAATGCTGCATGAAATATTCAGAGCTTGTGCTACTAAGTATCGTATAATTGTGTAGAAGTATTTTTTAGTGTTTACATTAAAATGAAAAAAATAATAAAATTTACCAAAAACAGGGTATATTTTAATGCTATTGTTGAAAAACATAAAATGAGAGGAGTAGGAAGTACCTATATAATTCTTTAATTATTTTTCTTTTGCGAGTGCATGTGTCTAAACATTTTGAGCGAAGACCACAAGTTCACAACCCATTTGGGAGATCTACCTAGGTAGTAGGTACCGAAAAATAAGAAATTTAACATTGCCAGCATAGGGCTTTTTATGTCCCCTTAGTATTATTTTATGCCACACGTAAATAGGTAATACCTAAACTAATGCCGTGAACTAAGCAAGGACAGCGACTCAAAACATTTTTATTTAATATTGCTTGCTTGTTTTCTACGTTACATACTCTACCGTGACTGGTTTGGATTTGCTCAATGAAAGCACTGCTGGATTAATTGCAAGATTGGCAGATTGCTAATACTTACCGAGGGCAATTCGGGGCCACCCTAGAGGAGAAGAAAGACGGAGAGAATTCGGTCAGTAAACACAAACGAGACAAGTCACCTAGAGAGAGGTAATTTAAGAAATGGAATCCTACCGCCTTTGAGATTCCATTCATGGAGTATCCGCAGGGCTCAAACAGGAAGTCATCAATGACCATGTTTGGGATGAGCTTCTCGATACCACATTTCTGTGAGAAACAGGATTAAATTTAAAAAAGTAATAAAGATAGATAAACAAAAATAATAAAGGTAAGTTATAGTCCGTCCCACCCTAACGTGGCAGTAGAATGAGCTTGTTTTACTTCAATAACATTTGAAGTAGATTTCCAATATTGCTTTTGTATAAATTCGTTGTTCGACTTGGATAAGAAAGACAGTTTTAAGTGTTGCAGGAGTTACTTGACATCTGGGAATAGTCAAAATAATTGTTTTGCTGATAGATTCCACTGCCACATTAAGGCGAGACAGATTATACAATAAAATCTTCTCAGCTTTCAACTACCTATGGATGAAACTTTGAAACCAGCACACCAAGGGTTTTTGAATGTTTCTAGATCACCCGAGAACCAAGGAACCAAGAAGAAAGGTTATTAAAGGTTAAATAAGTTCCTCATATATTTTTCTTTGCAATTAATTTAACTCTGTAATTGGAAATAAAATGGATTAACAAAGTAATGAATTAAAATGAAATGAAAAGAAAAAATGAAATAGGTACTATGTATGCAAAAATATGACAGTAATTATTTACTTATTTATCTGTAGGTAGTACCTATTATTACTGTCATCTGAAGGTGGACAAACATCGGATGTTTTGCATGGTTTTGAATAAAACAACGGATTACCAAATTGAGAAGTAAAGTAAATTAATTTGTCTTAAATAATTTTATCAATGATAACTGTGCGGATGCATGTGGAGCATCACATTATTATTAAAAAACATAATAAATGAGATAAAAGAGCTTTATATGTTGCCATTACATACAGTGTTGGTTTGCATTTATGATGCATCAATTATATATTACAACTAACTATATAACAACAGTTATGGCATGAAGTAATACCTGTGTAGCTTCTGCAGCCGATGCCGATTCTTCTCGAGTGAAGATACTCATCACCTCGGGATCGAGGTCTGTCATGAGAATCTCAAGGGTCTGGTCAGGCTCCGGAATTCCACGGCACCTGGGCTTTCCTCCCCCTTCCAGCGGGTTAAGGGTATACAAAAACCAACAATCACGATTCACAGTACCCAAGCAGTAGGCTGCTCCATCTGTAATGAAGAAACAGTGATCAGAATTAAACAATACAATACCTAATGAAATGATCAATTATGTAAACTACCATTGATACCTAGTCTCAAAAAATCTCGAAATTAAAATATTAGGTAACAAACTATAATCACAAAATTTAAAATCACCTAAAAATCTCAAACTGTCGTAAAAATTAAAAACAAAAATTCATTTTTTACAAAATAATAATAATAAAAAAGATGACATTACAATCGAATATTTAACAATCTCTCCCCCCCCCCCCCCCCCGTTTACAGTTACACACAAAATGAAATATATCAACCAAAAACAAGGTCCCACCTCAATATGGCAGCTGAATATTCCAGCAAATTAATTATTTTGAATATTCCTTGATGTCGAGTATAACACCTAGACAACAATTAAAACTGTCCTTTCTATTCAAGTCGAACAATGAATCTAAATCTATGAAATATTTGATTTGGTAATATACTGTAATTTGTAAATGAGAATGCAGGTTGCAGAGCTGGGTAAGTTACCAAAAAAATAGGAACGCGTTAAAGTTCAAGTTCCTTAACTAATCAGAGGAACTGGAAGTTCCTATTCAATGAAAAGTTACTTTCAAAGTTACTTGACCATTTTATTTCCGGAATGCAGCCAATTTGCTAAAACACAAATTCAGGCTGTAATTTTTCTCTGTGGAAAACAAAATTTTCAACGAAATTCCTCCCAGTAAGAAGTCTTGCATCTAATTCTACCCCCTCCCCCATGCCACGGCAGGGTTGGTCAAGTGCAAGTGAGAGGGCGAACTGGTGACGCACTAAGCATGAACGGCGTGATTGGAATGCGGTTTTGTGCAGGTGGCCTAAAATTCCTTATCAGAGAAAATCAGGTACATATTTGAGGGCGGAAATGGTGTAGTTTTGAATGTTGAGGGAAGGTACATTCTGCTCTAAAAGTAACTGCAAAAGGAACTTTTATAAATGTGAAAGTTCCACAACAAAAAGGAACTTTCCACGTTACTAAGTTACTTCTATCATAGCAGGAACGCGTTACTGTAAAAGTTACAAAAAAGTAACGCGTTACCGGTAACGCGTTACTTTCGTTAAGTTACTACCCAGCTCTGGTAGGTTTTATCAAAATAAAACAATGTCGTTCTATTGCGCATTAGAGTGACTATATCTTAAGATTTAGTTAGACTTTTAAAATTAAGGAATAAATAAAAAATGGAAGAAAATCACGTCTCCACTTGACTCTTGCAGCACATTCTCTGCAGGGGCGGTCTGGGATGAAAAGGACCGGGATGCGATGAGGCAAAGGGCCCGGATAAACATGATAGAAAAAAATGTATATACTATGTAAAATGAGCAAAAATGCTGGTTAAATATGAATTACAACAGTGAAATGTAAATAGGGGCCTGTAATATGGGAGAAAGGGCCCATGAACGACAGGGGCCCGGGATGCGATTGCACCCCGGGCCAAACTGCCACTGATTCTCTGCATAACAATAAAATCAAGTGTCTACACCTTTGAATATTAAATCCTACACTATTACATAACTCCAGATTTTATCCACAAAAAACTCGGCTAAACACATTCAAAATTGGCCCTCACTTGAAAGCCCCCATACTATGTACAAACAAATGCTGCCTCTCACTCGGAACTCTGAATTCCTCGCAAATAGGTATTACTTTTTTAAGTTACACAAATATCCCAATAGGCCAAGACGACCTCACTCTACATCTTCAAAATCGTAACAAGAAGGTCTGGACTTAAATTTCAATAAGGACTTCAAAACGAAATAAATGGATCTTGCTTGCTTACCCTCAAAGAACTTGTCCAAAAACGTGACTTCTTGTTCAAATGCTTGGTGTGGACTCATCTGCAGCTCAGGTCGTTTGAAGTTCTTGCGAGAGTAAAACACATCCTAAGGATCACAAATCACCTAGGTATTATCTCGAAAAGGCAGTAGAATATCGGAGACAGAGACGGATGAGGACACCTCACCTCCACTTCGCCGAAGCCAGCATACTGCTCTACCAGCAGAAGCAGCGGCTGGAGACATTGTAGCGGGGTTGTCGTGCCGCAAGTCTTGAGAATGAAGCGGCGATGAGCAACAAACATGGAGCTTTCACTATCAACAAGATAATTCTATTAGATGGGATTGGGACATTTGTTTTGCATGTCAGTTAGTGTGCAAGTAAGTTATACTATTAATAAATCCTGGGAGTTATAGTTAAGATTGGGATTTTTAAAAATTTATTTTTGCATTTTTTTACTCTATAGGGCACTAGCCAAACTTTTTCCCGCTATTGTGCTGCAGCGCTGCCATCGGGAGTGAGTAAGAAGTGTGAAGTAAGCTTTGAAGTAAGCTGTTCGTGCCACTCAAAATTAAAACTCGCGAAACTTTATTTTGACAGGCGTAAGAAGATGTACTTACTGTTTAGATACATATATTTTTTACTCTAGTATAATAAAACGTGTAAAAATAAGAAGATAGTGCAATATCTTAAGCAAATTCGATTTCAATCTGAAGCGACACCCTCTCAATTGTTTTAATAGAAAGTTACAAAATTCCATTGTGCCGTGAGTCAGTTCAAGAAAGCACTGGAAACAAAAATATTTCTGTGAGCTGTCATTATATGATCAAAATATTGTTATTACACTATCATTTCTAATAATTATCCACTCTTTCGGTAAATAACCAAATATCAACATTAATTCTTATAATATAACATGAAAATACGGAGTGTGGGGTAAGAAATACGTTGATTTGAAAAGCACAGCCTCGACGCTAGCGCCAAAGTGGCCGATCCTGTCGTCCTAGCTTGGCATCGCCCCATTGTCACCCCACTAATTATAATGTAGTAGGTAACTATCTACCTAATTAATTTATTAGACACACGAAAATATTGTACAAGAAATTATATATCATCAAATTTTCAAAAAATTATCTGCCTAGGAAGATTCCTGGTGGGCTATTCTAAATTTACTTGATATCTCGTTTCTGTTTAACTTGATATCCTCCCACTGCCCAATGTGAGTGGTAGTGAAGACAAGGAAATTTGTACGCATTTTCACTCTCTTATCGTAAATTTCAAGACAGATTGTTATGGACAGAGTAAACTGTTACTGTTACTTTTCATAGTATTAACTATTAAGCTTAGAGAAATTCTAATTTATCTAAGTAGGTACCTACCCATTAAGTCTCAATGGAAAGGAAGACTACTAAATAAAAATCCTTCACATAAAATAAAAACCCTGTAAATTTAGAAAAGATTACAAGAACAACCATGTATGATGTATCAAATACTAATTACTTTCCGACCTTCAACATGGGGTGATCTAGAATCAAAGAATCCAATTATTTCGTTAATTTGTCGAAATTCAAAAAATCAAATTAAGGAGGGACAATCAATATAATCACGGTCTTCTTGAAATTTCCACTAATTTGCAAAAAAAAATACGAATTTCTAGAAGACCGTTTTACCATGGCAACACAATTTTATAGTAAAACTGCACTTTTATTAGAAAAATCGTCGAAATATAGCAGTAAAACCCTCATATCTCAGTAAATCATCCAGGAACGTGTACTACATTTAAAACTGTTAGAATTAAATATTGTACTTGATACACGATATAGTAGGTAGTTTATTAAATAAATCTGAGGGTGGGAAAGCAGCTAATACACTTTTGAAAATATCAGCATGCCTTTTCCTGTATGATTGCAATGTTAAATTGAAAGAAAACTGTAACTTTGAAGTGATATTTCTCGGAAATTAGTTCAGCTTGCCTACTTTTTCTTGGCATATTATGGTGCAGAAAGCAATTTTCTGTATGCAGAATGTCGACGATTTCTTAGGAAAGGGGAAATATGATTGAGTGGCTGGAATAATATAGTAGATAGATAATACGATATTCTTTATCAATCCCTGCAACTCCAGCAGCGCTACAGCCTACAGTGCATGTCAGCGTTACGCGTACCATTTCGCCATACTTCATCTAAATTTAATCTTTGGATCTTTGTCCTTGACAGTTTCTGGTCCTTCACGGGTTACGTTTAATACTGTCAAATTATTATCAAAACGTGCTGGAGTTGACCCAGATGATGAGATTCTAGGGAAGTGTCCTTGAATAAAAGTAATCACCCCCTCTGCTTTCCAAATAGGTACCTACCTAGATTGTTCATTGTAATTTTCATGTCATGGACTCGCCATACAAAGATTCACTTTCCCGTTCCATATCATTTTCCACGGACCAAAATGTTTTCAGTGGGAGTTAACGAAATAACTAAGTCTATATTTATAATTGACGAAATACTACGCATGTTGCGCCAGTATTATTATGCTGATATTGTGCCATATTATGTTGCAGCCTTCTAATGAGCTACTAATTTATACATCATTAATTTAATATTATGAAGCAGATTATTTTGCACGAGAGTTAAAAATTTAAAAAAGCAAATAAAAGAAAACTTTGATTTAATTTAATCTATTGAAACAACTTGTCAATTTTTGACGAGGTATCTTCTCAGAGTGGCAAAGAAGACCCCTGCCTGAGGTCAAATAATTTTATAATCATTACATAATTTTCTAAAAAAAATAGCCCGTGTTGACCTCCACATCAACTTGACCTACACGGCAAGTTGTACTTTAGATACAATGCGACCAGCAGAACTATGATGTAACAATCATGGGTTAGAACAAGAACGATGGGTTCGCAGAAATTGCAGTAACTTTTCTTTTCACACATCAACACAATATTCGACTTTTAAATTAGGGAATATTAGTTAATTTATCTATTACATTTTAAGTTTTAATTAAATAAATAGCACGGATCGGCCCCTCTCAGCTGAAGTATATTGTCTTTCCGAAGGGAAATCCTACCATGATGTTATTATTCCTTCCTACCTCAGAACGTATGCGTCAACCTGGTCGTTGTGGACGAAGCTTATCACTTCGCATCTCACTATCTTGAGCAGGCCTTCCAGCTTTTGTCTGAAAAGCACAAAAGTACACGCTGAAATTCAGAGGGTTTGTGACCTAACGCGATTACATGTCTTGTTATGTAATGCCGATATTAATAGAAACGCGAGTACGAGAATTGGCGCTAGTCTACTCGGCTAGATTGAAGGAAAATTAATCTATTAGGTATTTGCAATGGCGGCCCAAGAAAAAAATTGCCGGGGGGCAGGTCAGGGGCAAAGCAAAAAGCTGAGGGGCAAAAATTATAAATCATAATTATAAGTAACATAATACCTAAGTAGGATGGCGCATTTTGACCGGGTGGAACTGCCCACCCCGGAGCGCCGCCACTGGGTATTATAATCAGTGGCGCTCAAATTGTGTTTCTGTTAATAATATAGGGCTCGGGAGCCGTCGGGAGCATGCTATTTCCCCACAGAAATACATTGGTTTTTGTGAAACTTTGAGTAACTAGGGAAATTACTTGTTTAGAAGTGGAGAAAAACATAAAACGTACAGTAGGATTTCAATTGTGTAGGCGGAAGCAAGAAAATGCCACGTATCACATGAATCGTCACTTGGTTTTTCTGCAACTCGTTGCACACTGAATAACACATGAATAACCTTTCAAGTATTGTGTAACCGAAATTATGTCCAACAAAGTCAAGATACCAATTTATACCAACGTATTAGCAATACCTACATTTGTGAATCCAGACCCTAGCACACCCGTGGTCACATGAAGTTCATGATTCAAACTTCACGGGCCACTGATGAAGCGAACACCATATTTTATATGTAAACTAGCCTAGCTGATCTACCCGGCGTTGCTCGTGCTGGTGGGGAGAGGTACATGGATGTGAGCAACCCGCATTACACCTATGTGGGACGGTTGGCTATATTGCCCGGCGCAGCAGCCCTGTCCATAGAGTTCCATGTAGGTACTACGCCTTGAGATATGCAACCGAAATGACTTCAATGTGTGGTTGTATGCACAGTAATTCTTGGAATGTGAGTAGATACGCGACTGTCTTACAGAGTCGAGTCAGAGGTCACATGATCGGACTGGAATACGTCACTAAGCCGCAATTTCTGCTGTGAGAATTTCTTCTGCTTTTAGAAACGATCAAAACTGTTTTCAACATCATGCACGAGTGTACGCAGAACAGGATATTTAATTTTCTATTAGGGGTGGCTTGGCGTAGGGGTTAGGGGGTAAGTACCCTATGACGTGGGATATTTTTCATATGAGATCAGTCTCATATGCAGGAGTATGAAGAACAGACAGACATTCTACTTGACTGTGGGCGAAAGCGTTCCCACTCCCGTACATACTATATTTCCTGGAGGTAAAAATCGTAAAAAATTGCGCTATCGTCATTGTGGAACTTACCTAGATGAAAACAACCGTTCCTACCTGTTATCTCATATTCCTGTCCTTCGTATTGACAGGTGGTAATTATACTATACATAATGCATAGTCTCATAGATATATATACTGGACAGTAATAAATCCAATATCGCAACTGGACAACCTTTAGGCAACCTACTATCATCCACCGTGTCTACTGTCTACCTACTGCGGACTGCCGAACGTCAGACCTTTTTTGAAAGACTTTGAAATATTTTCTTTCGCTATATTATAATACGCGATTTACCTATACAAATTATTCATTTGATGATTATTTTATCTTGAACCTAGTACCGACCACTACCAACCACCATGGTACCAACTAGGTACACTTGGCCAAAGTAAAAATGGTGCTCTAGTACTAGTAATGAGTTTCGATATCATTGATAAAAACAAGATTGCTTGTCAAGTAACCTGACTATGCGGTACAAAAACAAAACTTGTGAAAAGACTGCCCAGCACCTTCCCACCTAAAAGTATTGAGATCTAAAAGGAGCGCCAAGCAATAATATTGTTAATATTGCAATACAAACAATATTGCAATACGAATAATATTGCAATAATATAGCGCGAGCGATTTTGCTGCATTTTGAAGACACTTTTTTGGATACGATTGGAGACAAAATGGGTACCTAAGACGAAATGATTTGAAATTTTAATCGTGATTAGATAAAAGACAAACTTAGGGTTATCCCTTGGTACATTTTTATTTTTTTGTTTAGTTAATTAGTAATAATTAGTGAATTTTTGGTGAAAATTTAACTATTTTCTTTCTTGTCTCGCTGGGTGCCGTATAAAATTAAATTTCAAAAATGTGCCAGATGATAACCCTAGATTGGTCTTTCATCGTATCGGAAATCAGGGCAGGCGCAAGGGGCGGGTGAGGGCGGCCGCCCGGGCGCCAAGTGTCATTTGTACCAAAGTTTTAAAATATCACGTTCAAAATTGAAGAAAAAATCACGAAAACAAGTGATTTGATACTTCCAAAAAATAAAATATCTTTATAAGGTCCAGGGGGGGGGGGGGGGGGGGGCGCTAACAACTCCTTAGACCTGACATTTACTACAAATTTAATAATTTAATGGTCAAATTAGAAGAAAATATCACGAAATCAAGTATTTATAGGTACTTCCAAAGAAATATGATTTCTTTAATCAAGGTCCAGGGGGGGCACTTACGACCTCTTTGATTTGTCATTGTTAGAAACATATTATATTTAAAATTTCATGGTAAAATAAAAAAACATCAAAAAATTAGTTTTAAAATACATTTTTTTTTGAAAAAGTATCGTGCTTTTTTTTATCCAAAATGAGTCTAATGTTGCTAGTGCCAAAATGATGGGCCCGTCGGACACAAGATTTGGATATTAGGTACCTACTTACCATTCAATCAGAAAGCACTAATCTTGTAATGCGCCCAAATAATTTCTCTTGCGCACACCTGTTTAAGGATGAACCATCACCAGGTCATCTACCAACAATTTTTTGCAAAACCATTTTATTTTGTTCCTAATAGTATTATCTACAATATAAGATCAAAAAATGTATACCTTACCGACCTAACTTTTGTGTAAAACGTTTTCAAAGTTCGAGATTTTTACATGGCTCTTATGGGGGAACGAATTTTGTTCCTACATTATTCTAATTTATTTCTAATCCGCACCAACAATTTCAACAGAAAACTAAAGAAATATTCTTCGACTAATACTGAATGCATTGAAAACTTAAAATACTCTTGTCACCGACTTAATTTCTGAGATAATAGCATTTAAATGTTTGAAAATCTTGTTATATGGCCATTTAACATGGGACAACTGAACTAGTCAAAACCCCTGCTGTATTCTTAACAAAATTATTTTACGAAAACAATGTTAAAAAAATCCTCATCATCTCATATCGTATTATTCTCCTCATATTACATTATAAAACTATGTTTTAAAGTTTAAACATGCGTTTTCTGAATTAATTTATCTCATGTTATGAATATAGTCATTCAAAGCGATGGTTCATCCTTAATTTTCCACACTCACAAACATTCTAATTCCATGTAAAAAATGCATCAATGAACGAAGTCATGGTAAAAAATTGTATTTCATGACAAGAGAAACCCGTGATTTCCAGTGCTCAAATTATACACCAAAATACACCAATTCCTATTTTGAAATTCGAAATTTTCCTGGGGCTATTCGCCCCGAACCCTTTCGAAAATTGGGGGGGGGGGGGGGGGGGGCATAGATTAGTCTTGCCCGGGCGCCATTTTCCATAGCTCCAGCCCTGTCGGAAATTTCATCGTTTTGCGCGGATTTGTTGAATAACCGGCGCCTAATTAAAAAGGCTCTAATTAAATAAGAAAAAGTGCTACTAATACAATCAGACTGATCATGTGAACATCCTATCAAAGTTACACCCATCTTATGAAACAATTTTTCTCTCTCAATTTTCTAAAACGGCCGAGCGCTAGTTTTTTACCCAGAAAAAATTTACCCCTGGGTAAAAAAAAAATATTTTACCCAGATACTGCCGCCAAGGACTACACTTAAGACGGCTGGGTAGTGAGTTTGACCTTGAAGAGTTTTTTAATCGATTATTATCAGTATCTTTTTCCAGTGTAATTGTTAACAAAATAGGGCTATGGACGTGAATTCAGAACAGTTCAATGAAAATAATTTCATAGTGTGGAATAAGTTATTAGTTTTATTTTGTCCAACAGGTGTTAAGAACCCGAAAATTTAGTAATTTAGTAATTTTCGGGTTCTAAACACCTGTTGGACACATTTGTTGGACACATATTTTGTCCAACAGGTGTTTAGAACCCGAAAATTTAGTAATTTAGTAATTTTCGGGTTAATAACCCGAAATAACCCGAAAACTAATAACTTATTCCAAACTATGAAATTATTTTCATTGAACTGTTCTGAATTCACGTCCATAGCCCTATTTTGTTAACAATTACACTGGAAAAAGATATTGATAAAAATCGATTAAAAAACTCGTCAAGGCCACGCTCACTACCAAGCGTATTAGAAAATTGAGAGAGAAAAATTGTTTCATAAGTGAGTGTAACTTTTACATGATGTTCACATGATCAGTCCGATTGTTTATTAGTAGCACTTTTTTCATTTTTGCTTATTGCATCGTTAATTAAGCGTCGGTTATTCAACAAAACCGCGCAAAACGATGAAATTTGCGATACGATTGGAGACCAAACCCGTAAACCAATTGATCTCAAATTTTAATCATGATTAGATGAAAGACAAACTTAGGGTTATCCCTTGGCACATTTTTAAAATTTAATTTCATACGGCGCCCAGGGTGACAAAAAAATAGCAAATTTTTCACCAAAAATCCACTAATTATTACTAATTAACGAAACAAAAAATTAAAAATGTACCAAGGGATAACCCTACGTTTGTCTTTTATCTAATCACGATTAAAATTTCAAATAATTTGGTCAACCCATTTCGTCTCCAATCGTATCGCAAAAAGTGTCTACAAAAAGCAGCAAAATCGCTCGCGCTTGCAGCACCTTAACTAAAGCTTGGCGCATTCGTTAAAAAGAGAGCATCACAAGACGATAAAGAACTAAAAGAATAAGAAATTGAAGTTCGTGGCCGGTGCAAATTCAATGCGCCAAGCTTTTTTTTCTCTTTTTCTCAAAGTGATTGGAACGTGATTGAGAACGATGGCGTGATTTCGATGTTTTTATCCATATTTATTAAAAATTATTTATATAATAAGCAAACAATAAATGTAATTTAGGCGCCGGTTATTTAACAAAACCGCGCAAGACTATGAAATTTCCGATACAATTGGAGACCAAACGGAGATTGGATAAAAGACAAACTTAGGGTTAAAACTTGGCAAATTTTTTAAATTAAATTTCGTACGACTCCCATTGAGACAAGAAAATATACCATTTTCACCAAAAATCAAATAATAACTACATACTATATAATTATATATTTTATATTATTATATATTACATATTATAGTATTACATACTATAATTAATACTTTATAGTTAGGTAACAAAGCAATAGGTAAATTAAAAATGTACCAAGGGATAACCCTAAATGACACATTATTTCAATAAAAATCTAATATATATTTTGATGTATTAATCAGCCTGATAAGTGAAACAGGTATTCATTATTAATGAATAATGATCATATCATCGATTTAGAGCAGTCTCTCTCTCCACTGGTTCAGAACAGACAACGTGTTCGGAGGGAAGAAGGTATGGAAATGCAGCTAGGTTGGAAAAATAATACTACTCAAGACACTTTAAATTTACCTTAAATAGGTACAATACGAAGATGCTTTCCTAAAAAGTAGGTATCTGAGATACTTCCCATCGCTGCAAGGTTTTGTTATCGCTGAGCATTGTCAACATTGTACCGATCAACAATGACGTGTGTTTGAGTAATGTCATTTTGCTCAGAGTCTGAGTTGCTGACCACCTGTCAGGAAAACAGACGGTCGGATGTCATTCTCGGTAACAACGGATGCATAGATGCAATTAGCCATGACGTCACTGCAATACCATTGCCCAAGAGAATTGTCATCTTGCGATACTAACGTTGCAATTGTGCTGTAATGAAGAGACTTGATACTCTTTACGGTACTACTTTCTCGGCGTGTGAAGAATGAAGATTGGAGGATTGAAGATTGGAGCAAAATTCTTTATTTGTTGAGAATTGGTTGAAACGAACCGTTTGACCAACCAAGTTAAAATTTTACTCAAATTTTGAGAACATAAATGTTGTTTTTTATTGTTCTAGAATTTCAGTGAGATTTCATCTAGGGATTTCTCATCTATATTTTTTCCTTTTTTTTTTTTTTTTTTTTTTTACGAAACAAATAAACCTACAATTAAATATTTTAAAGCTTTTTGGTCTACATTTAAATGATGTTGATGTAAAACTTGTTCTTTTAATAACTAGGGAAACAACACACTCAGTAAGAAAATTAAAAAAAAATTATGGAGTTTTAAGGAAATTAAGTCCAATGCGCGGGCGGGAGGACCCAGAGGTTACGGCGCTATCTGACCCAGATAGAAAGTAAAAGCACATGAATTGGCGTCAATTATCTGAAATAGAATTTTTCTGCTAGCCTTTGACTACCGGTTGCCCCTTGCCAACACTTGACTAAAAAGAGCTCCAGTCAGAAAGTTGGCTCAGGCAAATGCTATAAATATGAAGGTCAGTAGACCACATATGCAAGTCAACTTCGAGATTCTAAAAATATACGCAAGAAAATTAATTAATTAATTACTAGAGGTAAAATATATAATTTCATTTTAATGTCGATAGGCAGAAATGCAAGGTACCTATCCTAGCTTCTACCTCGCGTGCATGATTAGTCGTGTTTACGACTACGTCATTCTGCACGAACAGCATAATGAGTAGGTGATGAGAAGACTAATGACTAATGAGACTAACTTACATCTCATATTCAGGGTTACGAAAATGCACGTGGCTCTTCGGGTCAATGTTATCGCAATAGCTTACAAAGCAGAATCGCACAAACTGGATTGTCAAGATTATGCAGGTGGAGTGGTCATGTTTGCCTTCGGGCGACGATCAGGTAAGCAAATGAGGTAATCTAATGCCGGCTATCACCGCCTCCCCCTTCGCCCACACATGATGTGTCACTTGTGAACACGCTGACCGGCTTAAAGAGAAACATGTTGCTTCTTTCACGCCAATGAATGACGTTTCCTATGTCGAATTTTATAGATTATCAATAAAACATTGTGAAAATATTCTTGCCGCACGAGGCTCCACCATTTTCAGCAGCCCCCAGAAAACGGATCGTTATTGGAAATTGTCCTCTTGGTATGTGCAGGGCAAACCCAGACCCAACTTTCTACTGCCTGTCTTACCTTGGTATGTTGCGAAGATCACACTGTTTTGGATTTTTATCTGTGAACCATATTTCCAAAAGTTTTTCCACCCCCTCAAAATATTGAACACCGTTATTTTCTTCTGTTTCTGCCATTCTCAGACCGCAGTAAGCGGCAGAAAGCTACCCTGAAAATGATGGATCTTGCACGACGGTGCAGACGAGGGAGAGAAACGGAGAATGCGCCGTGTGTGCCTCTCTATCCTGCAGCAAAAATCACTGTGCAAATTAATCCCACGCATGCGCTGGAATCATGGCCCCCAGACAAATCGCAATAATCTAGGGATATTTGGTTTGTAAAGCTGGTAGAATTTTACATATATGACGTCACAATTCATTCAGTCATTGCCAACTTCATTGCACACGTTCGTCAATCATTATTTTGGTTGAAGTTCTACACGTGCTCTTGTTTCACATAACTAGAAACTTATTTCGTGAATTATGGCCGATGATATTGATATTAGTGGATCAGACAATGAAGTGGATGATGCCGTTCACGCAAATTTGGTGGCTGCAGTTACTCAACTTGAGGGAAAACAACGGTTAGTGTTGCAAATGTACTAATGTAACAAATTTTCCCCACGCTAAATTATAAGCAAATCGGTAAATCTCGTTAATTTTTTCTAAGGGCGCTAGTAGCCTCTGGGTAGATACCTACCCCTACTAAGTAGGCTGTCATTCTTAGTACCTAATAGTAGGGTCCTAAAAACTAAAAAGTGAGGTTAAAGACAATTTGATTGTGGCGTTGGCATTCAAAGATGAACACTGCTTGTCTCAAGCACTCTGCCAGCTCTGAAAGCAGGGCTTTGGTGTTCACTGTTAGAATCTCCTGATTGGCGAGCGATCTAGAGTTCACCTCTCCCAACACTACGGAAAACTGTAGGTAGGTGCCTACTACCTACTAAAAAACCATAAAGCTACGTTTACAATTCAACAATAGACGTTAAACAAACGTTCGACGCTGGCCAATCAGATGGCTCAACGCCGAGCGCTGGGCGTCCAAGGTCAAAAGATAAACAAGTTTATCTTTCAGCGCTGAGCGCCAAACGTCAGTCAACGGCCAAACTATCCATGTGGCTTAGTAGGGTCAGTGTCCCAGTTCTCGTCCGCATCCCTAATCTCGACCACCATGAATACTCCATTAACCATTAACCATACTCTACCACTTTAACATTGAATTTCTCAAGTGGACGAGATTTGGGTAAGTGGTTTTTTGCTCATTTAAACTGTAAAATAACTTTTCTGAGCTTACCCTGCTACAGGGACGACGCTAAGGGGGGGCCTGGGGGGGCCACGGCCCCCCCAAACATTCGCGCGGCCCCCCCTTGTGCCCCCCAAACCAAATGTTGGAAAATAAATATCTTGAAAGTCTATACTTTTCTTCAATTTTTTGCACTGTTCAAATTATCAAATAAAACATCAGCTGACAATGTTTTGCAAATAGGTGACTTTCGTATGCCAAACATAATGAAGTTCCTAAGAAGTATAGCAGGATTGACAAAAATTGGATAAGATACTGAGCTCAAAAATAAGGAAAGATCTTGCAATGGAGACTCTAAGTTTCAAATTAGGAAAGGAGAGATTGAAATGGTTTGGTCGATTGAAAGGGATGAGACAAGAGAGGATACCGAGAAGGAAGGCAGATAGAGCAGCAATGGGAGGGAAAAGAAAGGCAGGGAGACCGCGAACGAAGTGGATGAGTGGAGTGAAGATGGCTGTGGAAAAAGTGGAGAGTCTTGGGAAATGGTAAGGGACGAAAAATGGTGGGAGGATAGTTCATAAAAATTAGTGTAGGGATAATTTTTTGAAGGCTTCAGTTTTTTTAATTATCCGCACCAGGCGCGTAGGAAGGGGGGGCGGATGGGTGGAGATTCCCCCCTCTGATTCAATGCCCCTCCCTATGTACTTATATATTTAAGTGTCAAGAAAAAAATGTGCTTTAAAAGTGTTAAAATCGCATAGAAATGCACCAAATTGATGTCTGAAATTCAAAAAAATTCCAGGGCTGTGCGCCCCAGACCTGCATTTTGCTGGGGGCCCTCCACCCAGCCCCCCATTGTCTTCGTAGGCACTCGTATCTCCAGCTCAAGTTATTTTACATATTATTCCCTCCCTTGCAAATTCAGTTCCAACGCGCCTGATCCCCACGCCACAATATGAAAATATACATGTGAAAATACGTTTGCCCCCCCTAAAAAGTTTATTGCCCTACCTAGGCCCCCCCTGTATAAAAATCCTAGCGTCGTCCCTGCCCTGCTAGCAATGACCAATAAGAAATGAATCTTCAAGGTCTAATTTATCATACGGAATACAGCAAAGTTGTGCCATTTCACAAACAGTTGTTTTATAAATTAGTTTATGCTGAATTATGCTTAAGGGTGATGAGAACTGGGACACTGACCCTATACCTTAAATAGTTCCAGCTGAGGTCATAATCTACGCTTAAGGCAAATCCCTCCATGTTATTAAATAATTTGAAATATTCTCATCCAATGAGCATTCTGAACATGCACACGGATCAGTATTGGTGTTGATAATTTGTTTATGGGACTTGCTAATCTGACTGGTCTGCTGGTCTTACTCAGAGATTTCATGTAGGGGGAGGAGCCTAATAAGTACTATTGTAATCAGAGGAGGTGAAGCCTATTTACATAACGATGATGGAACATAGGGCCTTCTGCTTTTCAACGATATTCGAAGAGCTCTGCTACGTCTATCTGTGACTTAGAGCTGAGTGCGTGACTTAGAGCTGAGTGTGTGACTTAGAGACGTGCTTCTAATGGAACTGAAAAGACCCATTGTAATGGCTGGTGTTCGTTGACCACTCACCCTTGTTCTGATTTGGGGCGCCATTGAAAATGCTGATGAGCTAAGGCCCCGTGAACTGAAAAAGTTTAGGAACCACTGACCTACAAGTTTTTTTTAATTGGGGTTTAACGTCGCACTGTTCTGCAGCGAGGTTTATGTCGACGGAAAACAGTTTATCCAACCCTACGTCTGTCTGCCAACCAATCTTTGGATTGGTGTCACAATGAATTATTTTCATGTTCTTTTCCTTTTCACTGGTAATTTTCCATGAAAATCATAGTCATTATAAATGTTCCAAGTGTTCACTTTAAATGGCCTTTAAATCAAAATATAGGTACCTAATATTTTGTAAACAAGTTTTTGAAAATTAATTTGTAACACACTTAGGTACCCAGGTTAGGTACCTAGGTAGGTACCTATTTCTTTTTACGCTGTTGGTAGTAATACCTAAAGTTCATTCACGATTAGAATTGCAAGCCGTAATGGCGGCGTGTACTACCGTAGTCAAGTGAACGTATACCTAAACATGTAAATATCAATATAATAATCAAAAATGTGTATAATAAGGCTGTAGATAAAAATAAATCAATTTTATTGAATTTTTATAATATTTACTACTATTAAAAATTGTGTATTTGACATAATTTATACAATTTCAATAATACAAAGAAGAAAGTCTTGCCATTGACATAGCAGTGTTCAAGTGACTGACCAATGAACGACGTGATCGACTAAAACGTCAGTGATATTCTTATCGTGAATGAACTTTACTATGTTCGTCGGAACCTAGAGATAAATGTAGACAGTGAGTACCTAATTTACTATTTCTGCTAATTTTTAGTGTTAAAGCATCAGTTCGGAAGGAACCAAGCACTGAAGTTTCCGAGTTTCATTTAGTGAAAAGTGGTACTGGGAAGAAAGGTACAGTCCATCTTCATGAATTAGCCCGAGTTCTTGGGAAGAGATCAAGTCATAATGACATAACGCAGAAATTGAAAGATCTCAAACACAAGGGAAAAAAGCTGCCTAAACCTCTGGAAAAACCAGAAGCAAATCGGGTAAGTTCTCCAAGTGGGTGATTCTAAATTTCCTAGTCGTTTGTATCAATTGAAACGGCGTCACTACCATGTTAAGTAGATAGCACTCCAGTGTGAGCCCATATCAAGTGAAACGAGTTGACAAGGACTGAGGAAACGTTGCCAACGGTCCTTTTCAGGGCCATGCACATGCCGTCATGACCACTGCTTTGCATATTTAAAAATGGCCCCCCCCCCCCCCCCCCGGGCCTTTATTCAGGTTCTAGTCCAAATTAAAATAGAATTTACCAAAACTTACACTATTCTTTTACCGAACTCTAGATTGATCGAGTGGTGAGGTTTGAGAATGTGAAGAAACAACTTGGCCGTTGGGATGCTGTGGTTCAAACAAATCGTTTATCAGACAACCTTACATTTCCGCTAAATCAACCGAACATAGGACTGGAAAAATCTAGCGACTTTGTAAAGAAGTTCACACCTGAAACTGTGCTGGAAGTGGAGATGGCTAAAGTATTGAATAAGAACATTGAAGCTGAGAACGAGAATGCTGCTGCAGAATCTGAGTTTCCATTGAGCCTCCAGGAAATGGTTGAGCGGCGCAAAGAGTTGGCAAAACTAAGAGCTCAGCAAAACTATCGTGAAGCCAAGGCGTGCCGGCAAAACAAGATCAAGAGTAAGAAGTACCATCGAATACTAAGGCGGGAGAAGGTGAAGCAAAAGCTGAAAGACTTCGAGGTATGATGAGTGTGTTTTGTTTTCATTTTACAATTACTAGAGCATTCAAAGTTGAAAGAACTTGATCAAATATTGATTTTCGGATATGGCAAGCCATAGTATTAAATGATTCTCTTCTGAGCTCAAAAATTTAAAAAGTCGTAGTCGTATAAAAGTCGTATGAACTCTCACCAGATGGAGCCACAGTCAGTTGTTCTGCTAGGCCGAGAAAGACTTCATTTGCGCGCTCACCGTGCAATGTTGCTTTCTCGGCCTAACAGAACAACTGACGGTGTCTCGGTCTGGGGAATTGGGGAATTGGTTGGGCTAATATTGACTTCAATTTACTTGCTGCAACCGGTCGTCAAACTACCTATCCACTTGGCAAAGTCTACATTTATTTTTTAGGGATCTTTAGGTAGTACCTACTTTATTTTTTTTCATCATGTTATGGTTTGGCTAATTAGATATGTCATCCTGCAGGCACTGAAGATCTCAGACCCTGAGGCAGCTCTGAAACAGCTGGACGAGTTGGATCGCACTCGAGCAGAAGAACGAGCTTCACTTCGCCATCGTAGCACTGGACAATGGGCCAAGAACAAAGCTGTGCGAGCAAAATACGACACAGAGGTGAGCAAACTAAAGCTGCGTTTACAACAAAATTAACGTTCGAAAATTAAGAAAATTACCCCAATTTCAATTTTCAAGTCCATGTAAACTTATGGATTCGTTCACAACGAAATTTTGTAAATTAAATTAAAGTAGACCTACTTTCAACTTTCAAGTCGAACGTTAAGTGGCGCATGCGCACGGACACTTCTCTCACATCTAACTCGCAGCTGATCGCGCTGGCCGCCTCCATCTTGTTTTACGTGTGTGTTATGTTTCCTGGGTGGTTGTGAACGAAAGTGGAATTGCGTTAATTTTCGAACGTTAAGTTGTTGTAAACTCGGCTGAAGAGCTGAAAACTGTAAATTAAAGGGATGGGTCATTTCATGAACTCATTCATTTCGTTTTGATGATTGTTTTTAAAATATTAATTTCAGTACCTACATAGTGTTGGGATTTTTCATGAAAATTTTTTGTGTGAAAATTTTCAATGTTTTCAATCCTGAGGAAGGTAAATTTTTTTTTTGTTTTTAAATTTGTCTGGTAGGTGCACCGACATTTTTAAACGTATTTCTATCATGCATAATAATGTAACACACTTCCATTAATACTTCACAAAATAAAAAATGGAAAATATGCTGAAAGGTCCTCTGTAAATGAGTATTTTCATGAAAATGTTCATAAAAATTTTCAACAGGTCTTGAAAATTTGAAAATTTTTAAGTCCCAACACTAGTATAGGGTAAATTTACGATAAGCGTCTTCACTCTATAATACCGGTTTTTTCGTACATTCATGTTTCATGTTTCATGTTTTCATGTTTTATTATAACACTTGATGTCTCCCAAACGTTTTTAAGCGAAAAAAATACAGAATTATGTGAAAATATTGTGATAAAACGGCATTTGAAATGTTGGTTGACAATTGACAACTGTTGTCAGCTGTTCAAACTAGAAATGGCCGTCCGCGAGATTCTGCTTGGCATGAACAGGATCGCCAACCTAAATTTGAATTTCATAAAGGAGGTGTGTATTCCTGTGTGTATGTTCCACCTTCATTTACATAACGGGATAATTTGGTGTGGTAGATGAAGGAGGATGACTAGATTCATGTTAAATTATTTTCGAATGTTCCTTTTTCATAAAGGAGGTGTGTATTCCTGTGTGTATGTTCCACCTTCATTTACATAACGGGATAATTTGGTGTGGTAGATGAAGGAGGTTGACTAGATTCATGTTAAATTATTTTCGAATGTTCCTTCATTCCGTAATTGACTTTAAGTTTTTCAAAATTTCTGTTGGCAGCACTACTTACCTTCTAGAATTGTAAAATGGCCATGAATTTTCTTGTCGTGACAGCCGTCTAAATTGATGATTATTTACAATATTTCTTCGTATTTTTACTACTTTTTTTTAGCTTAAAACATTTGGGAAACATCAATTGTTATAATAAAACATGAAAACATGAAACATGTAACATGAATGTATGAAAAAACCGGTAATGTAGAGTGAAGACGCTTATCGTAAATTTACCTAGTATAGTACCTACTAGTGTAATTTTTGCAGGTACTTGTACAGTGTAGTTAGGTAGTTCTAGGAAATGCTAGACCGTGTAGAAGTACCTAATGCTTTATAATCAAGCCTTCATGTTGCATGCAAATGTATATTTTGTGTGAGCATTGGTGATTCTTGGAAGTACTATCTGAAAAGACAACCCTAAGTCAAAGCATACTTTTGGAAGGGGTGTGCGAGTACTCGAAATTTCGAGTTCGAGTCGAGTTTTGGTGTGAATCGAGTCACAATGAGTTTTATTCAACTTTTTCAAGTTGGCCCCAAGTTAGCCCCAACTTGAACAACTTGTGATGTTGCTCAAAGAACAAGTGTTGTAGTGCTGGGCAAAAGAAGGAAACGCAGAAAGTGTCGTAAGAGTACCGATAAATTATAATAGTAGTAAAGCTTGCTTAACTCATTGGCGTATTTGACCACTACAACTCACCATTTTGTGGTTGCCATTCTGTAGTTTGACATGGGAATCTCGCCAGTTCCAGTTTCATTAACTCGTATTAAAAAATTCAAGACAAATTATCAAGATTGATAATGATAAATGTTATAGCAATTTTTATGGCAATGTTAACTCACTTGCTTCAAAAATAATTAGTGTAAAACATTGTGTTCAAAATCAGCATTGGTTCAGCATTATTTTTATTTAAGTTACATATAATACGGTCTAATGTTTGTTGTTACAGAGCCGCAAAGTACTTGCCCAGCAGCTTTCAATCAGCCGTGATCTTACTCAAAAAACTCGCACTGAAGAATCTAGTGATGAAGACGATGAGGACCAATCCATTGCCATCAATGCATCAAATCCCACCAACAATCCTTGGGTAGGACCTGTCAAAACAAGTGCAGAAGTTGCTGATTTTGTCAGTGGATATCGCAAATACTATGATCAACAAGCCAAGACTGCGTTGGAGCCTGAGATACCAAAAGAGGACGTAAATGAGGAACAAAATAATATTCAGCAGGATGAGAAATATGAAATAGAAAATGAAGTTCAAATGGCGATATCGAAGAATGCCACGACCGACGATGCTGATTGTGAATCAATTCTGTTAACTAATGGTCGGACTCCCGTAAATGATACTGTCAGTTCTAAGAAAAAGAAATTAAAAAATAATATAAATTTAGTAAAATGTAAACGTTGGAGTCATTCAAAAGATAGCAGTTGTCATGCTGTAAATTATGAACCAAACACGAAGCCAAGTATAGTACAGAATGAGAAAGAAATTAACAGTTTAAATTTTGAATTAATTTCAAGTTCTGGGAAATGGATTGTCACTCCAACAAATAATTCGTCCAAAAAGAGACTGAAGAAAAATTATTCAAAGAGGCTCTCGGAAGACATAGATGGTTTATTTAACAACATCAAGAATAAGTTTGAGAAAAACGTAGAAAATAAACTTAAAAAATATAGATCTGATATGTACAGCACTCAAGAGAGCACCTATGAAGTGGATCAAACAAATAAAAGAGAATTGCCAAGCGATTACCTTGCATTCAAGAAACCTTCCGTTCGGCCTGATGTGGATGAGCAGTTAAATGAAGATGTCAATGACAAGCCGACCAGGAACGGCTTGACACCAACCAGTGTATTTCAACCAATTGGTATAGTGGACGTCCGAGATCAGCAGCCAATAGGAAATGACATTGATCCAAACAAGTTTATGGTCATCAAACCGAAGCACCTCAAAACCCAACTTCCAGATATTATAACTGCAGGAGATGAGGCTATAGATGATGAAACTGAGAAGCATTTGACAATCATGGAGGCTTTTGCAGATGATGATGTTGTGGCAGAATTCAGGTACATATGAATATGAAACACTTTTTGAGCGAGCGTAGCGAACGTCTCCTTTTGGCTCTTTTGGCACGGACCTCTGTTTTTTGTTTTTTTTTGTGTGTGTGTGTTTTTTTTCTGTTACTGACGATATACAAGTCACAGTTTTTCTTTGATCAAGCTGAAATTTTGCACACATGTACTAACCATTTCTGGGCGTTGCAGACCCTATTTTTTTTGAAATCCCCTGGTGATTCAAATTTAAAAAAATTATCTTTCGATTGTTTGGTTTTATCAATTTGAAATTTTGACAAGTCATTACCACTAACATTTTACCCAATCATACAAAGTTTCAGCCAAATCCTCCCATTGGTTAAAATTTAAAACCATCGTTACTGTGATTTTTGAAATTTAAACTAGACCCGTTTGACCGATCAACTTAAAACTTTGCATGGTCATTGGGACCAACATTATCTGTGTTTTTGACAATTTTCAGACAAATCTGTGTTTAAATCCAAAAGTTATTGACATTTTACGGACATTTTGCTTGTTGCTATGGATCACGGCAACATTGACGCCTCAGTTCCAATGTTCCAAGGTAGTTAGAGCAGAAACTTTCAAACGCATTATGTATGACACTTATAATCAACAGATCGATCTGATATTGTTTACACACACTTATATCATATGAGTGGTCCCAGGTATACTTTTGGAACAAGATCCTGTGATTTTTGAAAATTAACAAGGAACCATTCAATCACAAAGGTTCAATTGACCAATGAAGGGTGGCGTTGCCTTATGAAAGACAAAAGTATTACCATGGTAACGCCAGGGTTAAGAGAAAATAACAATTTTGCATTCAGACAAATGAAATTCAAAAAGATCAAGGAATTTAGCTCACACGTGTTTAAAAGTTTAATTTACCACTTGAAATAGTATAATCAATATATTTAATTTTAAACTCATATAAATCATGTTTGATGATATGCTGGACAATTATTACAGTGGTACAACGAAGCAAATTATATTTTGTCAGGTATGTTGCCCAATTGTTTTACTTTTTAATGGCTTCTGTCACTGGATTGTTTCGTCAACTTAAAAAGGCACTACCTCTCTTATGATAGGTTAATTGAGACTGAACAATATTCAAGTAGATAGTTTAAATCATTACTATTAATAATGGCAATTTTTTAGATAATAAAACTGTTACATTCTGTAAGAAACAGCTGTTTGCTGTTAACTGACAGTTGTTTGGTCACTGACAGCTGTCACTGACCAAACATTGACTTTTGTTTTATGACGTAGGGGGGGGGGGGGGGGAGGAGATCTACATTGGTCAATCGATCAACTTAAAACTTTGTATGGTTATTGGGACTAATATTTTTGGAATTTTTGAAGATTTTCATACAAGTCTGTGACGAAATTGAAGAATTATTGGCTTTTAATGACATTTTTGATAGACAGAATTTCGGTTCAAGGTGTTGCGCGTATCCGTGCTCGCTCATCAACGCGTTACTCAGAGCGTTTTCCTAGTATAAACAACTTAATCAATTGTCTATGGATTAGAAGTAGGTACTGTACCCAACATAATCATAAAACGGTTTTAGAACGAAAGGGATTGGTTGCTGGTCAGGTTCCTTGACAATCAATTGATCAATGAAATCAGAACTCACCTGCAAGAGCTAGAAAACGAGTTAGCACTTCATGGGATGATGCCATCAAACCTTATCAGCCAATCCTTTTCTTTCGAATACCGTTTTATCATTTGTTGTGTATACTTGCTTGCAGTGTTAGGTAGAATTATTAGTTTAAACTTCTTATGTATTAGAAATGTTCAAGTTAACTTTTGCCATTACTTATGGATGGTCTAAGCTTATGGGCTGTTGCCCTACCGTGTTAACTTGCTGCTAGTCATCAGTCATCACTCATTTACTTCTTGAAACATCGTACAACCGGGCCTCAGCCCCACAGGGTGTGCTGGCAGTGGCTGGATGCATGCTGATCTCAGTTCAGCTTGCTCACTGTGTCACACTCAAACTAGATATTTAAATTAAACCTCCACAATTTAGGTATTTTATTTTTCAAATTTCAATCGGTAGGTTTAAAGGTCATCAATATCATCCATTAATATCACCTGAAATTCACCTGCCCTTATTTGTTCTAATAATTGCCAATATATTTGGCAGTGGCACTAAAAATTAATGACTACTTTACAATAATGAGGGTAGTGATAATGTGCATATTGCTATGTTTAGGAAAGATAAGGAGGAAGCTGTCAAAAGTGGCCAACCAGAAGACATCAGTCTAGCCATGCCAGGCTGGGGAAGTTGGGGTGGCAAGGACATCCCTGTGTCGAAGCGAAAGAAAAGGAGATTCATGCTGAAGAAGCCAACTGGTCCCCCGCGAAAGGACAGTGCCTTTGGTGATGTCATCATCAGCGAGGAGAGGGACAAGAAGATGAGAGAGCACCTTGTGAGCAACTTCATATATTACTCTGCAGGGGTGCCCAATTAATGTGGGCACTGCAATGAATTTAATTTAGGGGATTGTAGGGTGGACCACCCAAAGATATGTGGTTCTAGAGCACCCAGACACTGAGAATGTTCTTTTGGAGAGTTTATTTTTATAAGTTTCGAGCAGAGATTTGGTCAATTTGATCTAAATCGTGCCAAGTATTTTTTAAACGGTAAATGGTAATAAACCAAAAATTAAAAATATATAAAATTGAGGGACAGTTTTAATTATGTTGCAGGATTTTTTAATGATCAGTCCACCCCAATAATTGAGCGAGCGAAGCAAGCGTCTCCTTTTGGCTCTTTTGGCACGGACCTCTGTTTTTTTTTATTTTTTTTCTGTTGGGTGAGGCTGTACTTACAGGTCACAGTTTTTCTTCGATCAAGCTGAAATTTTGCACACATGTAGCTAGACAACCTTTTCTGTTTGCAGACCCCATTTTTTTTTGAAATTCATTCATTGGTTAAAATTTAAATAAACATCTCATGATAGGCTGAAAAATAAAAATGGTCTTCGATAAATCTGAGCAAACTCATATTTTGCGTGGTCATCAGGACCAACATTGTCTCTTATTTTACAAATTTTCATCCCAATCAGTTAAGAACGTATGAACTTATTGACATTTTTAATAGCTGTCAGAGATGACACGATGTAGAAAAAGGACCGCCATCTTTAATATAAGGTGGAAACTCTTCGAGTCTTTCCACGATATCAGTTCCAATAGCACGATTATCAAGGTACATATGTAGATGCCCATCGCGTAACACTCATTAGCGCTAGGGCTCATGTTGCAAACTAGACATTCTAAAACATTCAAATGGACAACACTCTTTAAACATTCAAAACAATCTTAAAACATTAAAACATTCTTATAACATTCTTAAAACACTCTTAAATCGTAAAAACTAGTCAATCGATAGACCTTGATTACTTTAGTTCCTCAAGAAAGCGCTAGTGATTTATACGCGAGCAACGTTGTTTAGGCATCAACTTCTACCCGTAATTCGTATTCAAAGATTTCAATGGTGATACAGCGAAGAGTTTCCACCTTATATATTAAAGATGGCGGTCCTTTTTCTACATCGTGGAGATGAAGTATCGAAATTAATGTTTTCCAGTGTCAATGGACCAATGGTGATGGGAGGAGTCAATGTAGTTATCTTTACTCACACTAGAGCAGAACTGTCCAGTGTGGGAGAGGTAGCCAATTAAACGTGTGAGTGAAAGACAGTTGAATTTCAAGGTGGATCAATTTGCTTTCCATTAGCATTAGCTAATTAGCTGTCACAGCCTTCTTGACGGTCACGACCCACATCCTTCTGTCATCTGTTTTATTCGTGATGTCACATAGCAAGATAATGACTAGTGGTCCATTGACCAATGTAGATCTTCTCCCCCCACTACTTCATAAAACAAAAGTCAACTGTCAGCTAACAGCAAACAGCTGTTTCTTACAGAATTTAACAGTTTTACAATCTACAAATTGCCATTAATAATAGTAATGATTTAAACTATCTACTTGAATATTGTTCAGTCTCAATTAACTTATCATAAGAGAGGTAAGGCCTTACCTTAGGCAACATACCTGACAAAATATAATTTGTTTCGTTGTACCACTGTAATAATTGTCCAGCATATCATCAAACATGATTTATATGAGTTTAAAATTAAATATATTGATTATACTATTTCAAGTGGTAAATTAAACTTTTAAACACGTGTGAGCTAAATTCCTTGATCTTTTTGAATTTCATTTGTTTGAATCAAAATTTTTTATTTTCTAAGAACCCTGGAGTTACCATGGTAATACTTTTGTCTTTCATAAGGCAACGCCAACTTCATTGGTCAATTGAATTGAACCTGATTTGCTATATGTACCAGGTGCTTAGATGCTATTTTCAAGTTTCGATGAAAACTGAAAGTCCATTTTTATGTTGATTGAGTGGATCATATTTCAATGTAATATGGATGTATATGTTTTCTGTGAGTTGTGTACGCATTTCCGGTTTGAGAATTTGCACGTATCCGTGCTCGCTCATCAACGCGTTACACTGAGCGTTTTCCTAGTTTAGATAGGTACCTATGCAGTCATCTGATAAATTTACCATATTTTTTTGTGTAGTAAGTAGGTATGTATGTGTTTATATGGTGTATGTATGTACAGATATTTCACTTCTAAATTATGAATGCATGGGATTTTAAAACCTTGATTTTATTTAATTTCAAGGTAAACAGCCTGCCATTCCCATTCACAAGCGTCAAATCCTATGAGGCAAGCATCCGGGCTCCGATTGGAAATACTTGGATACCGGAGACTTCATTCCAGAAGCTCATCGCCCCTCGAGTCCAGACCAAGATGGGAGCAATAATCCAGCCAATGGATGAGAGATCTCTTGTTAACAAGAACTCACAGGCGCAAGACATCAAGTGGAAGTAGTTATCCGTAGTGCCAATATACAAAGCCAGATGGGAACAGACATCATTGACATGTTAAAGCATCTGTATGCCAATTGCCGACTATACATACATAACAGGTATTTTCAGTTGTATAATATGGAAGAATAGAGCGTAATGCTTATCTATTCGAGAAAACAAGGAACACCACAGCACTCGGGTGCCTATTGTGGTACTAGAATGTAAAGGGCACATTTGTATAAAAATATCTGCTTTAAAGTCCGGACACACCGTCAAGTAACTCTCTGCTTTTTCGATCATTAACCCTACAAGTGCCACTGTCGATTTTTTCAACACTTGAATCTGTCTTTCTAGTGCCACTCTCAATTTTTTAGACACTTCGAAAATTTGGGGCCCTGTTCTTGAATGTGCATAGAGTATTCTGTTGGTGGATTTGTGTACTTGATCAATAGTTGTGCTGGATCAGTAAATAGCATTAGATAGCCGTGAAACAGGATTCATAAACTATTGCTTTGTATTCTCGCCTATTGTTGCACGGGTGCATTTGCGCGTGCGCATCATCTGAAATCCAAGTATCTTTTATTCTGTTGCAGATAATGGTTCCATTATTTTTTTGGTATTTCTTTGTGTTGTAAATAATATGTATTTTGAGAAAAAAAGTTTTCTTCTATAATTTATAGCCATTATTTTGGCATAAAAATTTGGAAAAGATTTTTTTTGAAAATAAATTTTATTAGATAAATAAATTAAAAAAATATCAATTGAGTTATTGAATAAAAATAAACAATCAGTATCTGGTATGATTCTTTGGAGTGTTATGAAACTAAAACAAATCCCAATGCAATTGAACAATTACATCACCTATAAATTAATTTCCCCAAATTCGTCTACATTTCTGCTAAATAAGGCTGGCACTGTACACTTTTTAGCCTTGGCACTTGTAGGGTTAGGTCAAGTGACGGGTGTTAGCCAATGAGAGAGCTGCTCTTGACTCAGCTTTAGAGAGTGACTTGACCGTGTGTAGAGGTTTTAGTTGTTTGTTATGGCAACAAAAGTAAATTTATACCCAACAAATTTCAATTTAAATTGTATTTTCTTTATCACTGTACTTGGAAACACAAACTGTAGAACAAATATTTAAGTGAATCTATAAACTTTCCAATATCTTGCCAGAAGTGGCTCCATCACGTATCGCTTTCTTGCGTTGAATAGGTATTGGCAAAAGCAATCAACTAATAAGTATACATAAATAAAAGATACCTAGGTAATATACATTTTGATGATTTTTGTTCACAGTACCTAATACATACTAATACTTCACATGCTCAGCTCGAAATATTTGTCATGTCCGTTACGAATGCAAAAACAAAGTGCTAATAAAATAATGTAAAACATGTATTTAGAAAATACCTGCCTAAGTTTGGTTTTAAGCAAATTTGCAATATAATCATCAATTATATTTTGTTTTATTTAGTGTTTTGCATTTCCACATTTTGTGTCTATTCATGTATTTTCTTTCAACATTTAAAAAATTGTCTCCATTTTGTGCCAGATTCTATTACATACTCTCTTTCCATTGCTGGCGGAATTGCAATACGTGTAAAGCATGGCAAAATCTAATTCCTTTGCCTATATGTACTGCTGTGCATTTATAGAATCTGGCCTTTTGCAACTATAGTTACACTCTTACATTATTCTTGTACTGTAAATATTATGGAATGGGGGAAAAAAATTAAAAAAATAACCCAATGAAACAGAAATATTTTGTAACTTTTCTATATTATATACATAGGTATATAGGTAGTACATACATAATATTATATTTCCATCAGATTAAGGGTTATGTAGTATGTACACAGACTGAGATACTTTCTGACTTCCATCTGCATTCACATAACTTGATTAATTTGTATAGTTTGAACATGTTTTCAATAAATGTAAGACATCATTGTTTAGATTTTTTCTTTTTCTTATTTGGATTTGGCTGCATGCATTTGACAATAAGCGGTTTGTAGGAAGATATTTGTTTTCGCTTCAACTGATTTTCTTTGCTGGTTGGGGATTCAGTGGTACATGAAGAAACTGGAGTAATAGGTACTGAACTACTGTCAAATTCAAATGATACAAAATCTTGTCCAAAACTACTTTTTGGAGTTTTTCCAGTAAACAATAGTAGTACATTGTCACTACTGGTGGTAGAATCTGATTGGGTTGGGTTTGGAATAAATGCCCGCTCTGCTTTTGAGGAGCGATATTTATAAATAGAATGCTGCATCTCTTTTGTTTCTCCCTTGCCCAGTAATTTAGATACTACACTGCCAGAGCAATCATTTGAGTGGACTTTACTATGTAATACCTTCTCAAACTGTGGGCCATTCTGCGGGGGGTGAAGGGACGAAAGATATTTTATCTTTTCTTGTAATTCTTGAAAATGTTGATTATGAATACTGTCTGATTTGACTCCAAGTGCAATACAGCCAAATCCTAGACATTGCTTCACAACTTGCCTCAATGTTGGCATGACTATAATTGGCACATTCTTTGTGCTGCACATATCAACAACAGGTTGACCGATCAATCCCGGAGGCATAATATCTCCAGCTAGAATCACTGCCGCTGCTTCTCCTTTTTCCAACGCTCTCAGTGTTGAATTAACTCCCAGAAATAGAGCTGACCTGAAAATCACGAAAACAAAGTTATCTGGGGATCTATTATTTTTTTGATCTCGTCACGACCGAATTCATTTCAGTGCCATTTTAAGATAGCATTCTAAGTATTCTAAGATATATAGAATAGGTCCTGATGTTGGTAAAAGCTTTGAAATACATGAGAGGCATGCATTTTTTATTCCATTCTATTACTCTTAGACCCGGTTGTACAATGTCCCGATAAGTAAGATAAAGTTCACTTTAGCCTAAAGTGGACTTTAGCGGTCTAGATGGCTGTGTTTCATTGGCTGTTGCCATGGTTTCAGCCGATAAATCCTACCGCTAACTTTATCAGGACATTGTACAACCGGGCCTTAACGTGGCGCGATCACTCAATCAATATAGCACATTTTCATTTATTTTTGAAATTACTATTTCAAAAAACTTTTTACAAAAGTTCAACTATATTTAAGTATAAAATACAAATTTAAAGTCCTGTAGTTTGCAGCTCCCACCCAATAATGAGTTTTCAATTTTATGATTTTTGAGAATGAACAAAACTTTAACATGGGAGGTATAGGAAAATCATTTCGAATTTGGTTAATAACTTATAAACTATGGTTGGTGACAGGCAAAGATGAACCCGCGCTAGCACGGGCCGCCCTATACCTGGCAATGCTAAAGTGGGTTCATCTTTGCCTGTCACCGACTATAGCACACGTTGGTATTGTTTTCAATTTTTTTCCTGATATGACAGTATGTCCATATGTCTATAAGAAAAAGTTTTTTTGTTAAAATCTAACGGTACAAAAAATTGGAACTTCATTTTAGCTTTAAAATGACACGATTTTACTTGGCTGCCATAAGATAACATGGGTGATAAAATTCAATTATCTCAGAAACTAGACACGAGAAGGGATTCAGGGATTGTGTATGGCATGATTATCAATAAGTACACATAAAATTATGAAGATCTTTGACTATGCCTCGAGTGATCGCACCACCTTAAAGGAAAGGAAGCAATTGGGAGTGATCATCTTAGGCATACAAACACAATTCTACCTCAATTTGTGGCTCAAAGATGCATGCCTTGAAGTATTGTCACCTTCATGGCTCGGCTTTGGTAGATTCGCTGGAGGCAGTGTTCTGTTACAATGGCAGAAAAGAAGCAAAATAAAAGCTACCTTTCTAAATCAATATATTTATGGAATGAGGTTATTTGCTGGTGTCAGTCCAAAAGTGCTAATTATCTTATGGATGGAATCCAGTAGGCTCTGTGACAGTGAACTAGTGTCATTAAATCTAGAATGTTTTTGAGAATTTGGGTGATAGCGCCTAAATCACCACATCTTCCATGGATGCGATTTTTTCGATGTAAGGATTTTGTAGAGTGTAGATTCATTCAAGTTTGCGAGATTGGCAACTAAAGACGGCCGAGTATTGTGCGTGACCTTGAAGAGGTTTTTAATCGATTTTTATCATGATCTTTTACCAATGTTGTTTATGAAAAAGGCTACGCACGCGTCTTCATAGCTGTTCAATGAAAGTTGTTTCATAGTTTGGAATGGTGTATTACTATTATTTTGTCCTACAGACGTTCAGTGCCAAACGTGTATTAATTTTCAGGCACTGAACTTCTGTAGGACAAAATAAAACAGTGATGCCCAGCGGGAATATTCCCGAGCAAATTTGGGAAATATTCTCGGCTCGGGAATTTACTTTTTCATTATAAATTAAAATGTATAATGTTCTTATTTTGTGGTATGTCATTACTCATTACATTTAGTAGGTATTCATTTTTATTTTTTTGTCACTAATTTTCTTGATATCTTATGACATCTCATAACATAAACATGCTTTAATAATGTTTTCTATTACTGTTTACTCATCCCTGTAATAAATTCCCGGTTTGGGGAATATTCCCCAACAATAAATTCCCGTGAATATTACATCACTATACACCATACCAAACTATGAAATAGCTTCCATTGAACAGTTCTGAAGACCCGTAGCATACCTAACTTCTTTGCCTTATTACATAAACAATAACATTGGTAAAAGACATTGATAAAAATCGATTAGAAAAATCTCAAGGTCACGCTCAGCTCACTACACAGCTGTCTGAAACTTAGCTCAGTCAGAGTAGCTGAACCTGAAAATAGGCTCGCTCAATAAATACGTTGTTGCAATCACTTTTCACACTTAACATTATAGTATTACATAGGTACGTACAAAATAAATAGTTCATGAAACATCCTACCTTGTCAAAGTATCACTTAAATCATTGTCTTGATATTCATCCAGCAGAGGCCTGTAACAAACAAAAGAAATAAAATTGTTGTAACATTTGGTATTGTGTGCTGATGAGGTGTTAAACGCAACACGAGATATGTCAGAAAATGTTTGGCTGTAAATTTTACATTTTAATTGTGTAATAATAATAGCTAGAAGTATATTTCAGCCTACAGGTAGTCAGTAATGTTATAAACCAGAGTCGTTGGTTTGTTAAATTGTTGTACGATATTCGTGGAATATTTAGAAAATATGGCCATTCGATATTGGAATTAGAATCGACCATTGAAAAAGTATCAGCTAAGATAAGCAGGGATGCAGTGGGGCAAGGGCAGAGCACCGGATCATTTTTTGAAGGCAGGGCGGCACCCAGGCTTCTTTTTGGGAAACGGACAGGGCTCTATCTTAATCAAATTCCATTAGATTCATCCATGGTTTACGATTTTATTTCTATAAAATTGGAAATAAATTGCTTCTTAGTTCTTAGCTTTTGCTACGCTTAAAATCTATTTTAAAACTCGGTCCCAATACGTAAAATCATCACTAAAATAAATATTTAACTTTTCCTGAAACTCCTGATTGGGCCAAAGTGGGAGGTCTGGCCCCAAACTTGCCATAGGTCGTGAACGCCCGGATTATGTTCCTTTTTGGTGACCTGGAGGCGTATTCTAGAACGTTTTCCCAATTCCATTCCTGATGGAATCCGGTCACGGCCATAAGGATTAACATTGCACAGAATCAGATTCCATCATAATTGGTAATTTAAATGTTCTAGAATACGGCCCCTGGCACTATTTTACAAGGACTGCACCCCTAAAGAAAAGTTAAAGTAATATAAGATAAGATTCCGAGATTAAGCTGGAACTAAACAGCTATTGTAAAAATTGTATTGTATGTGTATTGTATGTATTGTATTATATTGTAAGCTGAAGGAAAGAAGCTTTGCTAAGGGGCTGTGCATAAAGGACGTCACGCTTCGAGGGGGGGAGGGGGGGGGTGCAACAGTATGGGACACAGTGTTACAGGGGGAGGGGGGGGGGGGGTACTGGAGACAGTAGGACGTCACGTTTTGATTTAGATATTTTCAAACATTTAAAATTTCAGTTGATATGTCGGAACCGGAAAGTTTGCTAAAAACTATAAATTCTGATATTTTAAAGTAAAAAATATTCTATTTAAGGGGGGGTAGAGACTGATTTGTGACGTCCTTTTAGGGGGGGGGGGGGGGTCTCGAAAAGTGTGATGGTGGTGGGGGAGGGGAAGGGGTCAATATATCCCACTTTTAGCGTGACATCCTTTATACACAGCTCCTAATTTGGAATCTCATGTCCGATGGCATTCAGTTAGTTCTGGGGAAATTCAACTGATGTCAATGAAATAATTGGTCATGCAGAGAAAACCAATACAAAGACTAGTATTTGGTCTGATGAAAAGGCAAGCTCTCAAAACTAGTAAAATCCCAGTTTTAGAAAACACAAAATTTCTCACTGTCCCTAGCTTTACCCTTTAGGTAATATAAAACTGCACTGAGGAATGAGTTGTTAAAACGTAAGGACATGAAAAGGAAAGTTTGAATAAAGTCAAACCACAAATGACATAATAGCCTCAGCAGTACCTCAAACTAATTTTAATCGTAGGAAAAACACAAACCGAAGAAAAAATTCCAAAAGTAATGCACAATCAATGATTTCATTTGATTGATTGGTACCTAGCAGTAGCACAAATCCTCGAGTCTGCGGGAAACTTCAAACCTCCACTACCTACCTACTAACTAGTTGATAAAGTCGCCAGGAGATTTTTTTGTGATTAGGATTTTCTTGTAAAACAAGTATTTTGCAAACCCCTCGGTGAGCTCAACCCAAAAGATGGCTCGGTATAACAATGGGTCATTGTTCACAAGCAGGTAAAAGTAGGGGAGGGGAAAATAAACCGGCCCTTTTCCAATTCACAGATTGGATGCTTTAGCCACTAGTGACTTTAGAGTAGTACCCAACTACTATTAACGATAAGTAGCAGGCTACCAGTATCCATAAGTTGGGTCTGCCTTGGAATAAAATTTAAGATTTATCTAATAGTTCTATAGTCAATGGTTCTATGTCATTACTACCTACCTACTTCACCAACATTACTAGGCAATAGACATAGTACCTACAGGTATAGTACCTTCGTACCTATCTACCTCCTTACTCCTTAGTAGATACTTAGGTCTGTAGAATTCTCCTCAACGTCATTAGATTGGTGATGCGTTGGTGGAAACTCTTACCTTAGCCTATAGGTAGGTTCCTAACCTAGGGACGGCGATTATTAACTTACCAGTAATTATAAAGATATGGTGAAGCTAGCACATTACGAACTTTTTTCACTTTCAATTTTTTCTTGGATGAAAGTGTTTTGTTTTTAAGTTTAGCACTTATCACAGGTAGTAGATCTTCCATATTTCAGAAGTAATATTATTCTCAATCTTCCATATCAAGAAGTCTGACTCATATCTACCTAGGTACTGGCAGAGATAATATAGTATACCTAGTATATTTATATGATCTAGTAGGTATATTACCTACAGCTTTCTTACTTCCTCCACTCTCTTTTCCTCTTTTCTAGGTTAGCAAATAGGTTAGGTTAGCTACTACTACTACTACTACTCGCTACAGGTAAGCTGCTGGTTTGTGTTACCGTTGCTATGTTGGTACTGGTGGGTTCCGAAGGTTGGTAACACGTAAAACCTTTAGGTATATTTAGTACGTATTGTTGGTACAACTTGTATTAAGTTTTTGGCGGTAAACTTATGCAAGTGCAGAAAATTTGTGGAACTGTCAAAAATATTTTAGATAGGTAGGTAACGGGAATGGAATACATTTCTATTTACAGACAAGTTATTTTATTGAATGCCTGTTGTTCACTCGACTTTTTTTATACATACATTAACACTTTAGACCAGTAGATGGATGTGCTCATAGTGGCCGTTTCCAATTCCATAGCCAACACTAACCTATGGATTATGGATGTGTAAACTTTACTTGACAAGGTAGGTATGTCAGGGGGGTTATTCTAAATTTCCTTGTCGTCTCGTCTCGCTGCACACTGGAGTGCTATCTATTTAACATGGCAGTGACATCATAGCAATTGATACGAGACGACAAGGAAATTTAGAATAAAGGTACGTTTACAGCTCGACGTTGAGCCTCCTGATTGGCCAACGCCGAGCGCTGGCGTTCAAGGTCAAAATTAAACCATGTTCATCTTTCAGCGCTAGCGCTGAGCGTCGAGCTGTAAACGTACCTTAATCCCCCAGGACAGACTTTTAGTTAGAAACCATGGTAACAGTCACGAAGCTAAGCCGGTTTTGAATCTGGAGATTTGAGAAAATAAGGAACAGGACTGACCTCTGGTGGATTCATTTCTTTGGTACTAGACATAGGGGGGATCAGGAGGGAGGATATTTATAGATTTATAAATATAGTATATTAAATTTGCTTTAGTTGTTTATGGCTGAAAACAAAATTTAAGTTTCAATATTTTCTCCTTTTTCACTATGCCCTATGGAAACACGAATTTCAAAATAAAAAATTGTGCACACCTAAAAAGTTTCCCAGAAGTGGCTCCATCACTTATCGCTTATTTGTTTGAATAGGTTGTCTCGACATATTATCTTTGAATATTAAATACCTAAGGATTTAAAGTCTTCCTTTCAAATACATCTTCAAATGGATAAGTAATAATGTTCCATAAGTATGCTTCGTGTTTTGTTAAATAGGCGCCCACAGTCCACATCCACAGCACCCCCCCCCCCCCCCCCCGATGGATTTCCAAAAAATTAAAGGAAAATATGTAAAAATATATATATCTTTGTTTTGTTTACTCTATTTTTTAAATAAAAAATTTACCAATAACAACCCTAAGTTTGTCTTTTATCTAACTATGATAAAAAAACAAATAATTTCTTCCATCCGTTTTGTCTCCAATCATATCCAAAAAAGTGTCTGCAATAAGCAGCAAAATTGCTCGCGCTTGCAGCACCTTAATCAGCGATATAGTGACTTTTTCTTGCATCAAAGTGTTCATTAACTCAGCGCTTCAGGTACAGCAGCTATAGCGACAATGTCATGGCGGTTATAGACGAATTGTCAGTGCTGCCATCTGGTCAGCCAGAAAACGCGAATAGATGCAAGTGTTCAATTGGTGTGTGAAAAATATGAATGACAGATGGACTAGTTGGTAATTAATATAGCATTTGTAAATTATTAAATAGCTCAGAGTGGTCTAAATTACCTGGTGTGTCGAAAAATTACTACAATAGATAGGCTCACTTTGATAGGCATCATCCACACTCTGGACCGTGGACAGAGAACGAACCCTGATGGAGGGGAAACTCTGGTGCAGTGGTCAAGGAACATACTTTTAGTTAGATGAATTTATTTGGGCAGATACATTAAAAAATTTAAAACGTCACCTACTTTAATAAGTCTTAAAATTTCTATTATTTCAATTTTATAAATTACAAAGTTTAAGATGAAAATGATTTTATTTCTTATGCTGTCCACTTCATGCACCTAGTGTCCAAATGAGTTCCCAGACAGCGTACACTACAGTACCGAGCTCCACACGGAATGCATGTGTAGTTACTTGTACAACCACAAACAGCACAAAAATGACGCTCGGGTAACTTTGACGCAGGTGCTTCAGCAGATGCATAGTTGGGAGGATCTGGATGATTTGTTCGATCTTCCTCGGCCATTTGTGTGAAGGTCTTCCGAAACTTTAGCTTATAATACTCGGCACTTTTGGGTTTTTTCTTACGGCTTCCTCTAGCTTCCAACGTCTCGTTAAATTTTGGGACCTTTTTACTCATTACTGAAAAAAATATACTAATACAGTACATAGCATAAAATGCTGCATCCTTCCATAGGCTTCCCATTAATGCATACAGCATATTTTCTGGACAATCAAAATAACACATGTGTATAGGGATGGCACCCGGTAAAATTTACCGGTAAATTAAGGTAAATTTACCAATTATTAATTTACCGGTAAAAAAAATGGTAAATTTTGTTTTTTTGATCCTCTCCAATGTATGAATGTAGATATCAAATTTTAAGTAAAAACTATAAGTAAACATCAGTGTGACATCATTAGCAGTTAGGCATATTTTACGTTGATTTTTGGTTGTCCTCAATCATTCAGAATGATAACTCCATCCATATACCATTACTTCCAATGTCGGAATCTCTCTTCAGGTTTGCTTGTGTAGCAGACACAGATTGTAACTTGATCAAATTGGTGGTCGACAATTCCTCTTATAGGAGAATAGCACAGGCAGCATGGCATAGCCTATATATATATATCTTTATTCAGAGAAATAAAGTCTGCCTTATTAACAAAGGTTGTACAAACACAGAATAACTATCAATATAAAATACATGAAATTAATTATGAAGTTGTTTAAAATTAAATTGAAAAGGTTATACAGAAAAATTAATTTAACCATAATTGAAAAATACTATAACTATCAACTATACGGTATTATAACAATGATTCCTAAAAATTTGGATCGAACCTTTGAGGGCCAACAAAACTATACTATAAATTATCTTCCTATTTAACTTAAAATATTAATAAAATATTAAAATATTAAAATATTAAAATATTAAAATATTAAAATATTGGTCGAATCAATGCTATTCGGCTATATCATCCCTTATCAATATGGAGTATTGTCATTATTAACATTGATTATAGATGTAGGTATTGCTATTGTCCTGACTGCGGTAATCTTTGTAAATTGATCAAATAATAAAGTAGGGTAATTTTTGTATTTGGTATAGTCATGAATTGGTATCTGCCATCATTTTTCAAAATTTACCGCTGACCGGTAAATTTACCGATTTTTTCAGACCCGGTAAAAGTGCCATCCCTACATGTGTAGTACCTAGGGGAGACTGAGGAACAGTGTGCCAGGTGGTCCACTGTGTAAGTAGGGGAGACTGGACCACCTAGCACAGTCGGCCACTGGACAACCTACTAGGTACATAAGATCAATAATACAATGCCGTAAATTTCCTGTATATTGATCCTTGAAAGTAAGGAATGTATCAACTAATTTGTAAGCTATGCTGATCTGAACTTTGAAGTCCAGCAAAAAAAATAGTAGGTCGACACTCCGTACAAAAATCATTATTTGTTTTTAAAACATATTATATTATGTGGATTTTGGTAACTTATGCCTACTTACAAGGTAGATACACTTTAGGTACCTAGGTAAGTAGTCATTTAGTACAATTAGAGCAGTGATGCACAACCCGTGGCCCACCATCTAGGTAAATTAAATGGAAAAATGTGTAGGACCTATCAGCACCTATCAGTCTAAACTGAGACCAACACATTCAAAGAAAAAAAGTTAACATTTTGTTTTATTTATCTTCAATTGCCTGGGTAAGTTAATGAATAATAAAGGCACTTGCCTTTATAGGCTTGCCTTTGTAGGGAATTTTTCTAAATATTCTTATAACTAGGAAAACGCTCTGTGTAACGCGTTGTTGAGCAAAGCAAGCCTTCTTATTAATGTGATTTGATATGCGTTTGTAAGTTTCTGCTCTACAGGCCTTGGAACTGACAAATTAAGAGAGCACTAGAGCAGTGATGAAATAAACTAAATTGTTGGCACATTTTTTTCAAATATTTCACGATTAAAGAATAAAATGTTCTTAAAATGACAATAACTTTTCAAGATAACGACAGATTAGTCTGAAAATTGGCAAAAAATACGTAAAATGTTGGTCCCAATGACCCTACAAAGTTTTCAGTTGATCAGTCAAACCGTTCCAGTTTAAACTTAAAAAATTACAAGATAAATTTATTTTAATTTTAATCATTCAACGGATTTCCATGAAATTTACAACCCTAAAACTATAGGATGGCCTCAAAAACTGCAAGAAATTTCAATGTGATACGTCGAACGGTGTGAGCTACAGGCCATTTTCATTTTACAACCAATTAGAGGACAGCGCTCGAAAACAATCCCAAAGTAAGTTAGTATGATAAATTAGTATGTGTGCAAAATTTCAACTCGATCGGAAAAATAATGTGACCTGTCTGTATCATCGGGAAACAAAAAAACCACACAAACAAAAAAAACAGAGAAAGAGTCCAAAAGTACCGAACGGAGATGCTCGCTACGTTTGCTCAACTACTACGAAATTTAACTCTACGTTAAATTTAATTATTGTTATTCAACACTTTTTACGCAAAATTTTGCAATTTCAGAATTGAGAATAGCCTACCAAATTCGATTTTTATTGAAAAAGTGTTTATTGATGTGCCTTCCCACCCAAAATAAAAATGACCCCTGCCTTCTGCTCACCCTTATGTAAATATTTATGGCACCTTCCCCATAAGTGGTGAGTAGGTATGTCTGTTTTGTTCATATTTCATTTAAACTTTAAAATTCCTAATAAGTCAAGCCTCGGGAGAAAGTTTAAATATCATTCTCCGCAACACTTGTACCCTGTGCGGCCGGCGAACAATTAAACAATTGATAAATTGACCCTTCTTATTAAAAGTTGTGCATCACTGGATTAGAGAATTATGAAGGAACCATCCATACAAAATACACTTTGTCAGTGTATTTATTTACCTAAATCAGCATGAGGATCATCATGAAAGTTGTCCAACTCGAGAGCTTCCAACGCTTTCCTAGCTCGTCGTTTTCTAGATGCATCATCCAGCACTCGTTTCTGGTTGGCATCTTTGATGCGACCAGACATTCGCTCCGTAGCCATCGAAACAAATGTTTTTATTTCACACTAATGGAAAGTCTTTTTTTATACTTATTATTTACATTCCCTTATCTGCTAATGGAAAACTTATCTGATCCATGAGATCGTCTATTTTAGCTTGCAATGTGCTAAGTATATCTGCAGAGATGAATAAATGTGTTTCGTCAAGATCTTGAATTATAAACTTTCTTCCCAGAGCGTTGGTTTCATCAAGGTGCAGGAGGAACTGTTTCATCGCCTGGTCACTGCAAAAGAAATAAAACCATGTCTAAGCGCAAGGGAGTTAGTGCTGAAGAGAAGCGGACTCGAATGCTGCAGATCTTCTATGAGAAAAAAGAGTTCTTTCAGCTGAAGGTGAGGTTTCTTTCATAAAATCATATTGGTATAAAAATCACTTATGTTTGTCAACAAACATCAGAAGAGAATTGGCTTTCAAGTTTTCAGTATTTCACATCCTAATGTTCAAACCAATTTACTCCGAATGCTTTACGGTTGCTGACGTTTGACATTGAATGGACATTGTGCCATGGACAATTCAATTGCCCAATCATGATGTTAGCAGGGCTGTATGATCTAGTGGAGCGGTCGCTCCATGCCAGCCAAGTCGTACGGCGCGCACACTCTCATTTAAATAGGCTGGAGCAACCCACTTTTACTGTAAGCATCAAAGTGGCATTTTCGGCCTACTAGATCTCAAAATTGGGAAATCTCTCAGTGTTGCGAAATCTCTTAATTTCGAGCTATGGCCCACCCCACCATATATACCAAATTTGGGAACAATAGGATATGACGTTTGCGAGCTAGAGGGCCGTGAAAACAGTGAAATTGTACGGCTTTCTTCAGATGATTCAGATGATGATTCATCTTCCAATAAATTCCGCAGTCTCCGCCACAGCCTAAACGACTGGGCCGATTGATCTGAAATTTTCACTACGTATCCAGGTTGTCAGCCTGTAGATACCTTGCTCTTATGAATTTTTTGTGCCGCCATTTTGAAACCGGAAGTGATGCCACCTCAAAAACGGCTGGACAGATCGGAACGAAATTTGCGCCAATCGATTCAGACGGTCATCTAGGTATATGAAATATCAATAGTCAAAAAAGAAATATATTATTACCGAAACCGGAAATGACGTCATAAAATGAAGAATTAGACTTAAATCACCACTTACAGCAATAACTACATATTCAGAAGGCTTATACTGACACAAAACATTTATATAAATAAATTCTTGGTTGCAGTGATTTCAGCCGCCATTTTCTAAACCGGAAGTGATGCCATATCTTGAAAACGGCTGGTCCGATTAGAACGAAGCTTGTGATATTCTTCATGGAATATTATTTTAGGCATTATTTAGTACCAAACGGAACTTTTCTTTGTATCCAAATCGGAAATGGCTTATTTGTTTACCTAAAGGAATTGGTCATTGTTGCTCCGATTTGTGTTCCAAGTGTGGGAATAATCTAAAAAAAGAAGTGATATCCCCATAAAAACACTCCGTGTAAAAATACCAGCCAAGTCTCTTCAACTATAAAAAAATAAAAGAAATCTAAAAAAAATTCTGCACTGAAAAGTAGTGATATCAAAAAATGGGCCAAGTCAAAACATGATTTTAAAAACCGAAATATACTTAAAAGTCAAATGTAACTAAATATAAATAATATACCTAAATGCCCTAAAAAAACGATGCGCCAAGTATATTTGGGTTTTTAAAATCATGTTTTGACTTGGCCCATGAGATGGATGTATGGAAGATCAACGACTCGATTGTTGAATACAGACCAATTGTGTACCTATTTTATGTGCTCAATAAATTACATTATTATTATTATTATTATTATATCACTAGGTACTTTTCAGTGCAGAATTTTTTTTAGATTTCTTTTATTTTTTTTATAGTTGAAGAGACTTGGCTGGTATTTTTACACGGAGTGTTTTTATACCCATTACTTAGGCGCTAGCTTCCAGGGGGCGCCGCTGCATCAAATAAATGCCAAATTTGAAATGATGATAAAAAATATAAAATCATACACAACTATCAAAACAATGTATACCTTTTATGAAATATGGTTTGTGTCAAGCCAATAATCTAATAATCTATTCGAAAGTATATTTAAAAAATGGGGGATTATGGAGTATCAAGCACGCAAGTGGTAGATTTGTGTAGAAAAAGGCACAATTTCCTCTCACCATTTACTATAAAAGTGTACAAATTCTAGAAAAAGCCCCGCGGGGCATCTGAGGGGGTGGAATCTAATGCCCTCACTCTCCCAGCTTAGGCATCCCATTTCAGGGTATTTCTGTGATTACAGCGTCGTTAGGTACCTACTGTGATTTTAAGAGAAAAGCACCATTTTAACGTCACGGATTCATTGAGGGATACGTCTGATAAACCTCCATGGTCTGATCGTAGTGCTGGTAGGGGAGGCTGGACAGATTTGAAAATAGACTATAAGGGTGATTAAGCCGTGGTGGTATTGTTTTCTTTTTTGGGGGCTGGGGGTGCCTCATGTGAATTAGCCTAGGAGTACAAAGTGATGAATGCGGCCCTGAATGTCAAAGCTCTGGCAGTACAACGCTGGAGATACACATTGACCATCTTTTCTCTATGTCAAATGCCAATACCACAATGTTGAACTGTAAAAATGCATTAGAAAAGTAATGTAAGTGCCGTTACAGATGTGATGTACTTATGTTACAGGAACTGGAAAAAATTGCACCCAAAGAGAAAGGAATAATTGCACAATCTGTCAAAGAGGTTGTGCAGAGCCTTGTAGATGATGGACTTGTTGATTCTGAGAAAATAGGCACTTCCATCTACTTTTGGGCATATCCCAGGTAGGTATGCTGTTTTAACTAAAGAGTATGAATAAGCCTAGACACCACCGGAGCAAAATGAGTAAATGTTGCTCGGGTGTTTGAAAACGTGAATACTACAACCTCTTGGATGTACCCACTATCTTATTACACCTTATTTAGGTAGGTACTTCATCTGTATGGATAAATGTAGACCCATGTAGATTGGGGTTTGTTTGAGTAGTTCCTGTCCAACATGCTTGAAATAGGCCACCATGGCCGACATATAGGATAAATCCAAGGTCATCCCTTAAGACTCTGCAGTGGTGTATTCATACATCAGTTGGACCGCAAGGTACATACTAAAACTATTGTAGGTAGGTACTACTGTAAGAACCTTCGTGTAGATCATCAATATGATTATTGTATGAAATAGATAGGTAGAATCTACCAAGTTGGTGTTTTTAATAAGTGTGTTTTTAAATTTACATTCTAGTAGACATTGACAATTAATTAGTACTTCTATTTTCTTTGCTAGTTCCACTACTTTAACTAAAGGTAACGTATACAGCTCGAAGCGCCGACCTTGAAAGATGACCGAACATGGTTTATCTTTCAAGGTCAGCGCTTCGGTTTGTCCAAGCTGAGCCATTTTATTGGCTAGCGTCGAAGTGTCATCGCGCCCGAGTGCTCGTGTTGTCGAGCTGTAAGCGTAGCTTATAGAAGAGAAGAGGTTAAATATTTTTTGACAAGATTTAGACACTTAATTTTCTTTTAAAGAAATCAATTGGGTGTTAAACTCTTCACTAGATGGCATGCATTCTTTTAAACACAGGACACCTGTCAAGTTACTCTCTACTTTTTCGATCATGACTGAATAGTAGAGGCAAGTAAGGTCATGTGACTGCTGTCAGCCAATGAGAGAGCTGATCTTCACTCGGCTTTCTAGTTTACTGGACAATGTGTCTGTGTTTTTACTGTATATTGACAAGCAAAAATCATCCCCACTTGAAGCATAATGTGCACATTGAAATACAACTAATAACTGTATCACTTCCTACAGTAAAGCTAAACATTCGAGGAAAAGGAAACTTGAAGACATTAACACCAAACTTGATGAATGTAATATCAAGTTGAAAAGATCAAAGGAACTCATCGAGACATCACAAAACGGTCGTAAAGAATCAACACATCGCACTGAAGTTATAGAAAAGATCAATGCATTAAAAGCTGAAGAAGATTTGCTGACGAAAGAAATTCAAAAGTACAAAGATTCAGATCCTGAGGTTCTGGAAAAAATGAAGACTCAATCAAAGCTTGCCAAAGATGCTGCAAATCGCTGGACCGATAACATATTTGCCATTAAGTAAGCACCCACTTAATTGAATCATAGGAATAGTGAAGTTGAAGAACCATGCATTGCAGACCCTAATTTAATGTGTAGAATTTAGTGACGTATGTAATCAAAAACAAGCAGGGTTGGCAGTGTTGACAAAGTAGGTAATATTTTTTGTTTTATTAAAACAAACTTTTTCAGATAGTTACATTGCATGGCACCGCATAGGCGACTTCCTACAAACGCAATAACTCAAAATAAGCAGTTAATTTTCAAGCTAAAAGTTGCATTTCGTTGAAACTTTTAGAAAAAGATTGTTTCATAATACCAAAATTGAATAGAATAATCTGGAGTGAGGTTGGCATTTGACCTAGAGGTCAAAATATTTGATGTGACCAGTTAATATAATAGATGATTCCAAAAGGTATGATCTAAGTGGCTTGGGTTTCTAAGAAAATTTCAGTTTTTCTCTTTGATTTCCACGTGCATTTTCCGCAATACATTTTTAAATAAATTCTGAAAGTCTTGGTGCAACCTAAAATAAAGTGCTGTGTGCATGTGAATGAAGAAATATATGTACGAAGAAAACTCCTAGTTGAGGACTACACATTTATAAATCAAGTGCTTTGTGAAAAAAAGTGGAACCCCAAACTGGAAGATATTGATGAAGTGGCTGAAGAATATGTATCAGGTATGATTGATAGCATAAACTTAGTCGCCCCAAAAAGAAGAATCAAAATAAAACAAAGAACTAGACCAAGACCATGGTTTAATGAGGAGGTAAGAAATAGTCAAAATATGAGGGATAATAGTTACATTAAAGCCCAACTAACAGGCGCACCTGAAGACTGGGCGGACTACAAGACAAATAGAAATCTGTTTGTAAAAATCCTACGAAGAACGAAAAAAAGGTATTTTGAAGAAAGAATTGATGAAACTAGGAAAGATTCCAAAGAAATGTGGAAAACTCTGAAAAATATTATAAGTACTAAAAATAAACAGGGGGTGCAAGAAAACCAAATAGAATTCAAAGATGATACTGATGAGGATGGAGCTACTAAACTTAATAGGTACTTTATTACTAGTATAAAAGAAGTAATTGATAGTATTGAAGATACGGGTGATGCTGTTACACACAATCATAATCATGAAGAGGATGTTGATCATCTACAAAGTTTCAATCCAATCACGTTTTCCAAACTAAAGCAAATTGTATTTTCATTAAAAAATAGAACTGGAACTGAAGATGGTATCACTACGGAATTGATAAAGAAGACTTTTTCAACTAGTGGTCATGCTTTATTAAATGTGATAAATAGGTCTATTGAAAGTGGAGTAGTACCCAAGAAATGGCTGGTGTCAGAAATTATACCTGTACCTAAAGTTGATAAAGCCACGTTACCTGAAGAACTGAGGCCAATAAACATGCTACCAGCCTATGAAAAGATCCTCGAGAGAGTAGTATATGAACAGTTAAAGGAATATTTTAATGTTAATAATTTGTTTCATAAATATCAATCTGGATTTAGGGATAATCATTCATGTGAAACTGCTATACAAGTAGTGATTGAGAGATGGTTGAGAGAGAGGGATGATAATAAATTTACTGTTGCTATTTTTCTAGATATCAAGAGAGCTTTTGAGACAATAGATCGATCAATATTAATAAACAAATTAGAAAACTATGGTATTAAAGGTCAAGCATTAAAGTGGATCAAAAGTTACCTTAGTAACAGAAGACAGAAAACTAGATTTGGTAGTGGTATGTCTGAAGAACTGACTGTTGAATATGGTGTACCTCAAGGATCGGTACTAGGTCCCTTACTGTTCATAATTTATATGAATGATGTTTTTAGTATTGATGAACATGTTAATATTAATCTTTTTGCTGATGATTCTCTGATATATATGTCCGGCCATAAATTAAGTGAAGTATGTGAATCAGTAAATGTGGCTCTAGCAAAGTTCAGTGTGTGGCTTAGATTTAATAAACTCAAACTCAATGTGAAAAAAACTAAATGTATGCTTGTAACTTCATCACTTATGGCCAAAACTAAATTCATGACAGTAAATGGAAATGTACAGAATAAGTGGATTGTAATTGAAAATGAGTATTTGGAATTTGTTAATGAATTTAAGTATCTAGGAGTTATTATAGATCAACATTTAAATATGACAAAAAATGTTGAGTATATTGCAAAAAAAATGGGGAAAAAGGTTGGTTTCTTAGCACGAATAGGTACTTATCTGTCTAAGAAAACAAAGTTGTTAATTTATAATACTATTGTGCAACCTCATGTAGACTACTGTAGTACGCTTCTATGGGGAATTGATGTAAAATGTTTAGATATGCTGCAAAAGATACAAAACAAAGCATGTAGGGTTATATTGAAATGTGATAAGAGAACGCATAGAGTAGAAATGTTGGATGTTCTCCAGTTATTATCAGTTGAACAAAGAATAGCTGTTAATTCATTAACTTTTATTCATAGATTAGTTAATGGCGATTTGCCTGAATACCTGGAGTATTGTAAGAAGGATGAAAGTGTAAATATTAGATATAATACAAGAAGTGCCAATGGTTTAAATGTGACTAGAGCAAATAAGACTAGGACGCAAAGGTCCATATTTTATACAGGTATAAGACATTATAATAAATTAGGAAATGAAATAAAAAAGGAGGTAAATGTAAAAATATTTAGAGAATTATGTGCTGCCCATGTTCGGGATATTTTCCCATTGGAATAATCTACAATATGTATTACTGTTAGTAAATTAGATTATTTAAGTATTTAAGTATTATATTGTTAGTATAAATACTTATTAGTATCTTTAACTGCTGTTATATTATGTAAGTTGTATCTTCCATGTATTTATAATCTACCAATGTATACAATAGCCTATGAAGGCTAAATAAATAAATACAATACAATACAATGCATCTTCAAAAAAAAAAAAAAGTTCGGGTCGCGGTCAATAACGTTTGTTACGAATCTATAAATTAATTGACAACTCAAGTGTGCAGTGTAAAGTCGGACAAAATTTCTTTCTTGTTGGCTATTTTAATTTTTTAGCATTGCATGTCCCACCTATTGAATATTGTTGCACCACATGAGGGCTAATTGTAACTAGCCAACGCTATTGACAAAATTTCATTTGACCCGTCCAAATGCTATCCCTAATCTGGAGGAAGTTGGCCCATTCTTCCATTGATAAGCAGTTTCTTTCATTCTTACTTTCCGTAAGAGAATACATTTCATCACGTCAGTTTAGTATTAGTTATTACTATGCCTAGGACCCACAATAATAGCAAGGTATATAGGACATAAGTAATTCCGGTTACCTACATCTTGCGGCAACATCCTACGTTTGTCAACTGTGCCTTTACTGTACCGCAGCTCTTACTCCTTAACCGCACTTCTACTATTAACCTTCTGGTAATGGTAGGTAACTTTGTCTAGAGGTGGCAGAGTGTTCAATAAAAACGGGGTTTTTGTAAGTATGTGCTTAGAGGAATCAGTGTGGTGTGTTCTCTTCCCCCCAGGTCTTGGTGCAAGAACAAGTTCTTCATTGAAGGGAATACCTTGGACAAGCAGTTTGGGATCAGCCCAGATATGGATTACCTGCCCTAGACACCTACCCAGTAGGTATATTTGAACGACATGTAATATTTGCATTATGTAATAAAATCTTACAGATCTACTTACCATCCAATTAATACGCCTTTTAGCACATTAACCATACTACTATTTCCTTGGTTTGCAAATGCCAGAAAGATGCAGGCAGCAGCGCAACTTTTCAATCAAAACTACCTGATCCAACAAAACAAATCCAAGGTCAAACCTGTTATCCAGACAAAGCCTGGGTTTGAGAGGTAGCCGTGTGTCTGACGTCACAGGCGCAGCACCAGCCAATAAACGCTCAGCTTGTGTTGCATGTTACGTCGGTATACGGAAATAATTACTCAAGGTTACTTTTTTGAGAGGTTGAGCCGTATTGTATTCAATTTCACTCGTGTCAAGTCTTGTGTGTGAACTGTGAAGCACTTGTTGATTGCAACAATCCTCACTTGGACTCATCTTATCTTTGTTATCTAAATTCTAAAGTTCGTTTCATCGAGGCACTTTCGTTCTGTCAGCATTAGCTCTGGTCTAGTGCTTTACCTTTCCTGTACCTACTTCAAATTATTCAAGTTTCCAACTACAAACAACAATGTCACTTCCGATTCTGGTAATGAAGAGGTCCTTATCAACAAGCTCAGTGGTATCCAATGTCATCAAGAATGTAACTGTTGTTGGTGGTGGTTTGATGGGCTCGGGAATCGCTCAAGTAGCGGCTCAAACTGGCCATACCGTAACTCTAGTCGATGTGAATGATGCTGCGCTCCAGAAGGCGCAGACTAACATCCAGACGAGCATCCAGAGAGTTGCTAAGAAGCTTTACAAGGCAAGTTTTAGTTAAAAGTCGGTAGAGCTCACTGGGGCTCACACCCCGCTGACCGCTATTTTTGAGATTGTTCGACTGTTCGTATAACCGAACGTGATGTCATACCTACTCAACGAAATAGCATTCAATCTGCCACGTCAGTTTGTTATTATGTTTGGTCTAACCTAAGGCAGCCGTGAATCCGTACGAAATTTGTTTCGAACAATCTAGAAAATAGGTCCCCTGGGGGCTTTTTTACCCCATATCCCCATTAGTTACCTATTTAAATTTTACCAAGGTTCAAAGAGGTTGGCTGTGGATTATCAATTATCATGGATCAGCCCAATGAATAAAGGTCCATGAACAATTGATGCAAATGTAAAAAGCTTATTGCTTAACAAATTTACCATTAACGTCAGCATCAATCGAGCATGGGCCTAAACTTTTGTAGGTGTTATTAGATAGATTTTTATATTGTCCGGATAGATCAGTAGCAGCCTCGTGCTGAAAAGAAGTTGCATCCGCAAGTAGATATTTGCGGGTGTCAGTCATCAACACCACAAGACCGTGTGCTAATAATCTTATGGACGGAATCCAGTAGACTCTGAGCACTTGCGTTGATAAATCTGGAAATAAATACTTTTGAGCATGAGGCTGTAGGTACCTACAAGATATTGGAGACCAGATATGTCAATGTACAGTCATTGCGATAGAACATACAATACGAATAATACATTTAAATAAATAATCTCACTTATAATAATCGATACAGAATACAAACATGCATCTATCAATATAATTTAAGACTACCTATACTTAAAATCTCCACCCTTTTTGCATTTTAGGTGAGGTATATTATATGATGTGTCAGTTTGTGATGTGAAAAATTTTAAGCATACAAATAATTTATTTGTATGTTGACCGATTCACTTGTAGCGGGACTGGGATTTAACCAGGGGGTACGAATTTATGACGTCTGTAATTATACGGACAGAGCATTTGAGCATTTAAATTTGATATAAGTGCTTATGTACTTACCCTATTGTTAATAGAACCCTTCCTAGAAAATAATTTCCATTTTCTATTTCCATTTTGTAGGAGAAACCAGCAGAAGGTGATAAGTTTCTTGCGGACTCTTTGAAGAGAATCCACACATCAGTAAATGTAGTTGACGCAGTGAAGAATGCAGACCTTGTCGTTGAAGCTATTGTTGAAAATATGGATTTGAAACATAAACTTTTCTCAAGCATAGACAAAGTTGCCCCTGAGCATACAATCTTTGCTTCCAATACTTCCTCGTTGTCTATTTCTGAAATTGCTGCTCATTCGACACGGAAAGACAGGTAGGTAACTGAGTAAGATAGATGTCTAAGTAAGTGGTGCAAATCCATTCTTTTAATTTGAATCGGAATCAAGGAAAACTGAAAGTTGGAATTGAAGGAGCTAATTTAAGATTTGCCAATTTTGCATCTTAATTATATCCGTAACAATCGGTGAAACTAAGTTTATAACAAGGAAAACGCTATTTAAACGCTTAAGCATGATCCACTCCAGCGGTCGCCAACCAGGGGTCCACAGAGAAATTTTGAAGTTTACTTTTTGAGCGAGCGTCACCACCGTACTCTTATGGCACTTTCTGTGTGTGTTTTTTTGTTGTTATTTTTTTGTTAGTTTTTTTGGGACAATGTTGGTCGCACCGGTTGGGTTGGTGCACTGCTCAGGTCAAACCGCTCAACCAATCGATCTGAAATTTTGTACTCAACATACTAGAACGTAATCTATGCGGTCTCTGGGATCGTTTTTAAAAGGGATCCTGTGGTGATTGGTCCAAATTTAAAAAAAATTAACTTTCGATTGGTTGGTTTGACTTTGATCAATTTGAAATTTTGAGAAATCATTACGACCAACATTGTCCCCAATCTTACAAAGTTTCAGCCAAATTCTCCCATTGGTTAAAATTTAAAACCATATTTCCTGTGTTTTTTTAAATTTAAACTAGTTCCATTTGAACGATCAACTTAAAACTTTGCATGGTCATTGGGACCAACATTATCTGTATTTTTGATAATTTTCAGACTAATCTGGGCTTAAATCTTAAAGTTATTGACATTTTACGGACATTTTGCGTGTACTTTTTTGCGTGTTGGCCGTCAAATTTCTTGAAAATGTTGATCATGGCAACTTCGACTCTTCATAGTTCCAGAGCAGAAACTTTCAAACTTTCAAACGTATGAAAGTAATAATGACCGTTCAACAGATCGATTAATATTGTGTAAGTAGGTTCACCCGGGGGAAGTGTGGACGCTTTTTCAGTAGTTGGAGTTTAACATGCTGAAAAGGGCACTAGTCCTTGAGCAAATCGATCCAAAATTTCAGGAAGTCTCAAACACATTCCTGGCGTTACGTAAAAAAAATTAAAAAGTCAGAATTGTATTGTCAATGAGTAGGCGATAAGAAAATGTAGCCACACCTTCGTGTCACACTTCGCCCATCAAAATGGGGGAAGTGTGACAGGTTCTGACAAGAAGTGCATTCTAATGTGTAAGGAGGGTAATAAGGATCCTTTTTAAAGTCCATAATTATGAACAATCAAAAATGAAAAAATGAAAAAAAATTACAGTTTTAATCAGAAATTAATGATAAGACAGCAGATGCAATTAATAAAGTTATTCACAAAGTATTCCCGCTCTCGAAAACCAAAGAAACTGATCCAGGGTATTTGTATCTGATTCTGCAGGCTGTGTTAAACATAATTGGCTCAAGCAAAATCAGTAAAATGTCATCCACACTTACAAGTGTGCAAAAGTACCTGACAAAAAATTAAAAATTAACAACAAAATTACATAAATTGAAAAAAATCAACAAACATTATAAAAAAAAAAACACAGGATAATTGATGAGAACCATTTGCCACCCTAATTTCTTACCTATAAATGATTTGAATAGGCCACATAAATACATCTGTAATTTACACGGTCAGCTGTTTAAAAGCATGCACATTTTGGTAAATAATACTGATAATATAAAAACTTTGATAAGCCCTTGTGATTTTACTTAACGGACTGAAATTATCAAAATTACCTTCATCCAAGAGAGTGGCTTCAATTAATAAAATAAAAAAAAAAAAATTGCGCCAAAATAATGCATTTCACTTCCATCCAATGTTGTCACAGTTCCCCCATCATAACAAATCTGAAATCACACTTCCCCCAAAACTAAAAAATACTGGAGTAAGTGTGACACCCTAATTAAAAAGTACGGATAATGATTTTTCACTTTCTTTGAATATTTTGTCATTATTGGGACTATAAGTGACAGAATGCATTAAAAAAATATATATTTTGTACCAATTTCATTAGAATGCCAACTTTCTAGAAACTCGTAGCATTATGATTTACAGTTATTTTGCAAGTTGATATTAATGACACTATACAACGAACGTAGCACAAATATTTAAACTGGATTTTATGTTTTAGGAGTCTCAACAAATATCCTAATATGAAGCAATTTTTGTTTTTTAATTAAATTTTAAAACGGGCTAGTTATAAGGCCGGTGTCACACTTCCCCCAAATCACTTTTCCCCCGGGTGACCTACACACACTAATTTCATAAGTGGTCCCAGGTTTATTTTTTTAATAAGATCCTGTGATTTTTGAATATTAACAAGGAACAGTTCAATTATAAAGGTTCAATCGATCAACTTAAAACTTTGCATGGTTATTCGGACTAATATTTTAGGAATATTTTGAGATTTTTATACAAGTCTGACGAAATTCAAGAATTATTGGCTTTTAATGATATTTTCGATAGACAGAATTTCGGTTCGAGGTGTTGCGCGTATCCATGCTCGCTCATCAACTCGTTGTACAGAGCGTTTTCCTAGTAATTTTCCATGCAAGCTATTTAATTTACCTACAATAATGACATTCCCATATAAATGCACTGAATTCGGACATGTTTCAATACGTAATTACGGCTTTTCCAAGTTATACACTAGGTATTCAATTTCTGTTATTTCACGATGTAGTTATAACTTTTACTGAACTCGTTATACGATTGGCAATGTAAGTGACTTGCCCACATGCGTACTGTGCGCATGCGGATGCTTACTCGGTGCGGAGATGTTAATATTTTACTCTAGGTGGCGTTTTGCAACTTTTAGTGTCGTATAGTAGGCTAGCAATCAAGTAGAAACGAACCAAATGTATTCCTGAAAACAAAATTTTTCCGGGGCTAAGCACCCCTGACCCGCTTGAGCTCGGGGGCCCTCGTCCCAGACCCCCCCCCCCCCCCCCCCCCCCCCTGTCTTCCTAAGCAATCGTATTTTATGCGCCTAAGTGGTCCGCGAGGTCCAAAAGGTTGGCGACCGCTGATACACTCAATCAATACAAAATTACTAGGCAGGTCTCAATTACCAAGGTAACAACCAGTGACATTCCTGGAATTACCTCATAGTAACTGTTAAGGTTTAACCCCCGCTTTGAAGGACTATATTCATGCAGATAAATTAAAGATAATTTTAATTATTCCCGACATTTGTGAACATAAAATATGTTTCAATATTCAACTTTATAATGGGTTATAAGGCCTTAGACTTCTGGTTGTATTGATATCTAATATCGAGATGGGCTATGATTGTGTGAATTAATTTGACTTTTCATCGTAATTTCTCTCTCATATCTGCAAAATAATCGTCATGCAATCCAGCACCAGCAAGAGTTCTGTATTGTTTAGAGCTAGAAATGGCGGATGAAACACAATTTTCCTACCTGAAAGTAGACGTAATTAACAAGATTGCATCCCATTCACAAGACACAGAAGCAATGTCAAAATGATTTGTCTAAACCTCACCACTTTTAACTATTCCATTTCTTATTTATTTACTTCAACAGATCTCTTATGAAATTCAATGAGATGACAAAAAAAAAACTAACGACATCCGACAGTCAGGGTCTCAAGATGTTATAGAATGCATTGTTTATATTTTTACATTTATTAATAATAATAGACCATTTTAAATATTATCTCGGTGGCTCTGTTTTCTGAGAAAAATCATATGCAGTTTGATTTCCAGACACCTTAGTCCCTGTTTCAACAATGGGGCGATGCCAAGCTAGGACGACGGGATCGGCCACTTCGGCGCTAGCGTCGAGGCTGTGCTTTTCAAATCAACGCATTTCTTACTCCACAGTCCGTATTTTCATGTTATATTATAATACTTAATGTTGATATTTGGTTATTTAACGAAATAGTGGATAATTATTAGAAATGGTAGTGTAATAATGATATTTTGATCATATATGGACAGCTCACAGAATTATTTTTGTTTCCAGTGCTCTCTTGAACTGACTCACTGCTTAATGGAATTTTGTAACTTCCAATTAAAACAATTGAGAGGGTGTCGCTTCAGATTGAAATAGAATTTGCTTTATATATTGCACTATCTTCTTATTTTTACACATTTAATTATACTAGAGTAAAAAATCTATGTATCTAAACAGTGAGTACATCTTCTTACGCATGTCAAAATAAAGTTTCGCGAGTTTTAATTTTGAGTGGCACGAACAGCTTACTTCACACTTGTCACAAAACCGATGGCAGCACCCTAGCGGGAGATAGTTTGGCTAGTGCCCTATAGGTAAAACAGGGACTAAGGTGTCTGGAAATAATACTGCATATGATTTTTCTTAGAAAGCAGAGCCACCGAGATAATATTTAAAATGGTCTATTTGATAGATTTTGGAAAGATAAACGTCTTTTACATAAATTACATACTATTTTGATATTGTTGAGATGTTTAAATAGGTATGTATATTAACCATAAGTGTACTGGTTGTATGCTAGATAGTAATATTGGTACTAAATAGGTAATTCTGTTCACTTTATACAACGTTGCCACACGTGAATGTTATCTTTCAAATAGAGGAAAAACGCACAAAATAAAGAACACATTTCTTGTTCTATTTTTGAAGTTAGTCCGTCAACCCTACATTTTGAAGTGCTTATTGCGAAGATATGGAAATAATGATGATAAAAAACAGTTTTCAAAAAATATTCATCGTCTGGATTTTTAGATATCTGTGATATATTGACAAATATTTGACCTTGCACATGATAGCTTATGGGAAAACTACAAAGTTTAGAAATGAATATCTCAAAAATTCCTCCGTCAAGTTCTCTTTTTATTTTTTTATACTAGGAAAACGCTCTGAGTAACGCGTTGATGAGCGAGCACGGATACGCGCAACACCTCGAACCGAAATCTTGTATGAAAATCTCCAAAAATTCCAAAATATTGGTCCCAATAACCATACAAAGTTTTAAGCCGATCGATTGAACCTTTATGATTGAATGGTTCCTTGTTAATTTTTAAAAATCACAGGATCTTGTTCCAAAAATATACCTGGGACCACTCATATGATATAAGTGTGTTTACACAATATCAGATCAATCTGTTGATTATAAGTGTCATAATTATGCGTTTGAAAGTTTCTGTTCTAACTACCTTGGAACATTGGAACTGAGGCGTCAATGTTGCCGTTTTTCCATAGCAACAAGCAAAATGTCCGTAAAATGTCAATAACTTTTGGATTTAAACACAGATGTATCTGAAAATTGTCAAAAACACAGATAATGTTGGTCCCCCCAATGACCATGCAAAGTTTTAAGTTGATCGGTCAAACGATTCTAGTTTAAATTTCAAAAATCACAGTAAAGATGGTTTAAAATTTTAACCAATGGGAGGATTTGGCTAAAACTTTGTATGATTGGGTAAAATGTTGGTGGAAATGACTTGTCAAAATTTCAATTTGATCAAACAACCCAATCGAAAGATATTTTTTTTAAATTTGAACCAATCAGGGGATTTCAAAAAAATTTGGGTCTGCAACGCCCAGAAATGGTCAGTACATGTGTGCAAAATTTCAGCTTGATCAAAGAAAAACTGTGACTTGTATATCGTCAGTAACAGAAAAAAAAAAAAAAAACACAAAAAAAACAGAGGTCCGTGCCAAAAGAGCCAAAAGGAGACGCTCGATTCGCTCGCTCAATGATGTAACTAACTACAAAGAACCCAAAAAGGGCAAAAAATCAAAGGTTGTAGGTCGGTCGCCTGGCGCTGGTTTACCCTTAAACTAATTTTAAACTTAGATTCAAAGGAAGAACTTATTTTCCACAAAACAAATATTTTTAAAATTAGTGAATGACATAGGATTTATATTCCTTGTTTGATACTGCACAGATTTGGCGGTCTGCACTTCTTCAACCCAGTTCCGATGATGAAGCTGCTCGAAGTGATTCGCATCCCGGAGACATCCGATGCAACTTACGAGCGGATGATGTCTTGGGGCAAGGCAATGGGAAAGACGTGCATCACCTGCAAAGACACCCCGGGCTTCGTTGTGAACCGCCTGCTCATACCGCTAATGGCAGAGGCCTGCAGGTTGTTGGAGCGCGGTGATGCAACTGCAAGAGATATTGACATTGCAATGAAGCTGGGTGCTGGATATCCTATGGGACCCTTCGAGCTTGCTGACTATGTGGGAAATGACACTACTAAGTTTATTCTTGATGGTGAGTAAATCTAGCATTTATTCATCTACTATTTTGTAAAAGGTATAGTCGTCCATTAAATTTTTTGAATTCTACCCGGTTGGAGGGTTTGGCTGAAACATAGTAAAATTTGATAAAATTTTGGTCTTAATGACCGGTCAAAATTTCAAATTGGTCGGATCTACCAATCGGAAGATGATTTTTTTAAAGTTTTGACCAATTTGGATGCAAAAAAGTAAGGGTCTGCCTAACCTAGAAATGGCCCGTATAAATGTGTGCAAGATTTCTGCTCGATCCGAGAAACTGTGCGACCTGTATATCGTCGTGAACAGAAATAAAAACAGAGGTCCGTGCCAAGAGAGCAAAATAGAGCTTGCTCAACAATTCAAATTAGAAAATTTCAAGCAAAAGCCAATCGGATTTCAGAATTTCACTCAAAACGCTATATCATTGGCTATAAATTGAAATTGCCCACTTTGAATAGGGAAGTTTCCTGTAACTTAGATATCAGAATAATAGTTATTTTATTATAGGCAGCGTGTTTAGACAACAGATGGCACTGCAAAAGTACAGACAGAGCCACCTAATCTGTGGGAAGGAAGCTTACCTTTTGGCAAGGCGTCCAAGTCGCTGCAGTTATATGTTATGTTGCTGCACATATTACGCATTATCAATTCTTAAAATTTACACAAGTTTATCTAATGTTTATTCGCCTACAAAATATTAACAACAAAGTGTTCACAATTTCACTGAATCTGATCACAATATTAATTTGCGCGACTAAGTTCTGATTCCGAAATATTTTGAGTACATTTGTTGACATCTGATCGGTTGCTAGGTCACGGCCAATGAGAAATAAAACAGTTGACGATCTTCCCACAAATGTTGCTAATTTCTCTCACTCGTGGCGAACACTCGGTGCCAATAGTTGAGATGTTGCTGAACACAGATATAGTATTATTTTTGTTGTGCGACGAATAGTTTTCGAGAAATTCAGTTACAAAGTTTGATAAATTTCTTCTTAATTTAAAACAGAATAAATTGACATTGACATCACATTCCTTCAATTGCCATGGTAACAAAGAGTATCACCATGGTAACACATTGTTGTGAACTTGGAAATGACATCACTATCCCGTTTCTAGTAACATGCCGTTTTCCCGCCAAAATATTTCGTGCCATTTCAAATTGATTTGTATGAATGAAAATTTTACATTTCTCGAGGGTTATGTGTGTTCATCATTATAACTTATGATGATATTTACAAATTTACTGGAATAAAATTTCACGAAACTTTCCTATTGCATAGTTCATCGTTCATCCACTTTAGAAAAATAGAAAAGGGAACATTTAAGGGAACATTTAAGGCAATGGATTTCGCATACAGTAGGTATAAGTTGATAACCTTTTGCTCTGTTTTTTAAGACATTGTAAAATTGTAGGTAGGTAGGTACATTTTACAATATTTGTGAATTGACATACCTCCTAAACGTTTAGTCAATGGTTTGTGTGGAACAAAATACAATTTAATGGAGGTGCAAATGTAAAATATCCGTCCGAAACAACGCGTGAAACCAGAACATCTCACTTGCCGGGCCAGAGCTGATCTTCCCGGGCGGATGAATGCAAAACACAAAACCACAAAAATCCATTTTTAGACTTTTTACAATGTCAACACATTGTGGGAATAATGGTCATTGAAATAATAGGTATTCATCCCATCATTCTGCTTCCACTGGAAGTTTTCAAAGAGTTTCTCAAAATAGGTACAACTTCTTTGTTTTTAAGGTTGGCATAAAAAGTTCCCCGACAACCCTTTGTTTACACCAATTGGAATTCTAAATAAGCTTGTGGCTGAAGGAAAACTGGGACTGAAGACTGGCGAAGGATTCTACAAGTATGACAAAAATAAAATGTAACTTTTCCATACAAGGTAATTACATTGTTTAAAATAGAACTCCAGATTAGAGGGTATTCACATAGACGCAGATTTGCGTTTTGGAGAAAAGAAATTTTAAAATCGATCATAATTTAGCCACTTACAGATATATTTTTGCTGCATTCATGAAATTCGCCGAGTATGTTTAAAATGAGCATGGAGAAAATATTCATACATCATACTCATATTTAACAGCTAATCATGCTCGACTATGTCACGTTTTTTTTTAATAAGCTGTTTAGATCTAACTGTAGCATCTTTATTTTTATTAGTTTACATTATGTTAATTTTAATATACCTAATGCCTTGGTTTAGTCCCAAATTATGACTGTTAAAAATTACAATTTTGTATTACAATTCCTATGTTCTTGGTCTCCTACATTGCATCTCAAAAGTACAGTTTACTCTTCCATTTGCCAAGATAAAATATTATTGTATATAATATCTTCTTCACAATGTGGACAGTTCTGGCAATACATTGGAAAAACCTCAAAGCCCAAAACCGCTCTGTGTGAAGTACCGCTCTGTGTGAAGTACCGTGGATATTTTTGTATTACTCAAATGTTTATATTTTGCCAAGTTTGTACTTGAACTTCGAATTGTGGCAAATCTGCTTCTCACGTTATCTCATTATATCAGGTGTTATCTCAAAATAAATATACAGGGCACAGGTTCTCTAATGTCATTATTTACTCTGCAATTACCTTTCCATTAGGTGATAATAATCCATTTTTAGACTTTTTACAATGTCAACACATTGTGGGAATGGGAGAGTTATGGAAATAATAGGTATTCATTTTCAACTTTCAAATAGTAGTGAAGACTTGGAATAAAATAATGGTTTATGTGCTTAATAAATGTACAAACAATTTATAAATATGATAAGGAGTTTCGGTCAAAGTCTGTGGCATGGTCTATCACTTGACCATGGTTTGTAGTCTCTTTCATCTCTTCTGGATACGTACTGCCAACGTTGAAAGGCAAAAGAAAAGAAAGAAAGTTTGTCCAACAAAGGAATGTTGCTTAGTACTCGCTTCTCGCCTGGAGGCTTGAGAGTAAAACCAAACTTACGAGCATTTGACTAGGAAAAAAAATACTGTTCATAGTAAGTAATTTGATTGCAATTTGTAGGTATGTCGATCCTGTTCAAAATTATAGTAGATTTGTAATTTGATAATTGTGATTATATTGGCAAATACTAAACTAGTGTAGGTAATCATGAAAGCACACTCACACTACTTAAACAGACTGAATACTCTTATCTACATTCTAAAGTTCACCTCTAGCTATGTATCAATAGTAGTACATATTCATTCTTTCACCATCAACTGGCTGCATTCAGAAATATTCTTGAAAAATTTAACTTTCAAGCTATTGCTATGGCACTACCAATACTTGTCATGAAGAGGTCGTTGTCAACAAGCTCAGTGGGATCCAATATCATCAAGAATGTAACTGTTGTTGGTGGTGGTTTGATGGGCTCAGGAATCGCTCAAGTAGCGGCACAAACCGGACATACGGTCACTCTTGTGGAAGTGAATGATGCAGCGCTCCAGAAGGCAAAAACTAACATTCATACTAGCATCCAGAGAGTTGCTAAAAAACTATACAAGGCAAGTTTATGTTCTGTACACCATACAGAAAATATACTACTGAGATTCAAACCTAGATTCAAAACTGGCCATCTTCATTGATCATTTTGCACTTATGGATCAGTGTTGCCAATTTACAGGTTCACCGCTAAATCTGGGGGCCAATTCTTGAGATTTACGTTTTGAATTGTTTAAAACCTAAAAAAGTTGAAGGCTAACCAATAGTTGTCAACTGTTTCCAGTTTTATACAATGTAAACGTAAAACGGTTTCAAAACGTGAATCTCAAGAATTGGCCCCCTTGAGATGAGGAAAAGTGGTGAATATTTCAAATTGGCCGCTAAATTTATCTAAGAAAACCTGATTCTGTATATTATTAACTAGATTTTCACCAAATTTGCACCTATTGACATTTTGAACTTTTTGAAATAGCTGTCGGAAATCAAAATAGGAATCCACTACAATTTTAATCTGATTTTCTTAATGTACCTACCTACCCAGGACGCTTACCTAATGCCGCACATTTTGATAGCACGGTGCTACTTAGAACCGAGCTACATCTTAAATGTCCTTAGTAGCACCGACCTTGAACTCAGCAGCATCAGACCAAACGAATGCAATATTAGGTACGGGTCCATAGTATATTGATGGCTATTCTCAGTTTCAATGAAAACAGGTACTTTTATGTTGATGAGTGGATAATTTTAATTCAATGTGGATCTATATGTTTTCTGGGCTTTACAAAATTCCGGTTCTATATTTTGGTGCTGGACTGCTTGCGCATCAATGCATTGCACCGAGTGTTATTCCTAATAGAAATCATTTCTGAGCTGGAAATGCAGTTCTAAATTCTCATTATTTCTGTATCTCGTAAATAGTTCAATAGTTCTTGCACAACATAAAGTTCAAGAAAAAAATTATATTGTTTTTAGGAATGACAAGTGACAACTGTACCTATTTTGGAACTCCACAAAGTGGAGATGGCCAGTTTTGCATCTGGAAACGATCTAAACAACTTTCATACTTTTTTCTATAACATTTCTTCCTAGAAGTTGGAACACTCCAGAAAGGAAGCTTGGCAAAGAGTTCATAGAATACTGATTTAACTAGTCCTAACAGCTAAAATGTTAGATTAATACTTATTTTTATATCTGTTGTCTAGGAGAATCCAGCAGAAGGTGATAAGTTTCTTGCCGACTCTCTGAAGAGAATCCACACATCAGTTAATGTTGTTGAATCAGTGAAGGATGCAGACCTTGTCATTGAAGCTATCCTTGAAAATGTGAATTTGAAACTTGAAATGTTCTCGAGCATTGACAAAGTTGCTCCTGACCATACAATCTTTGCTTCCAATACTTCATCACTGACCGTAGGAGAAATTGCAATAAACTCAACAAGAAAAGACAGGTGTGTGTGTGTCCTTCGTTCGTAAATTCATATTTGCATATTTTTAACAATTTTCTTTTTAAATTAAATATGAGATTGCCCAATTGATTGTTTAACCAAATCCATAGCACTCGTAACTGCTAACTTTATGTACGGGTTGTTAAATATTCAGGCCATGATATGGTAGTCAAGTGGACCAATTCCAATTAACCTTCATCAATGATCATTGGTCATAATTTTTTGTACAAGCATTTATTTGAGCAAGCATACACAAATTTTGCATACTACTTAATGATCATCCAAGTCGTATTATAATTCAAGTGCTGTGCCCCCACAGATTTGGCGGTCTGCACTTCTTCAACCCAGTTCCGATGATGAAGCTGCTCGAAGTGATTCGCATCCCGGAGACATCCGATGCAACGTACGAGCGGATGATGTCGTGGGGCAAGGCTATGGGCAAGACGTGCATCACCTGCAAAGACACCCCGGGCTTCGTTGTGAACCGCCTGCTCATTCCGTTCTCTGCCGAGGCCTTCAGGTTGTTGGAGCGCGGTGATGCAACTGCACGGGATATCGATATAGCAATGAAGCTGGGTGCTGGACATCCAATGGGACCCTTCGAGCTTGTTGACTATACTGGAATTGATCTGGCAAAGTTTATTCTTGATGGTGAGATAATTTCACACTTCTTTTCTTTCTTGATACCAACTAATTTTACAACAGCAAATAAAATTCAATAAGCATTCCCCATTTTCATGTGCTCCATTTATTGGCATGTTCTCTCTTGTTAACGACTATGAGTAATGGCATGAATCTAGGAAAATGCTGAGTGTAAGTCGTTGATGAGCAAGCACAGAAACGTGCAACATCCCCAGCCAAACACGATGCTTGATCCATCCAATATGATTTTCTTTGCAACTTCACAATCTCCATATAAACACTCTGGCTATAACAGATCCATTGTGTCTTGACTTTCCTAACTACGTACTTTTTCCAGAAACCTCTTTTGACAACCCATACTAAACTCTTAAAATGACAATAATACTTGACTGATTGCCGATTGGGCTTAAAATGTGCAAAAGTTTAGATACGTACCTAAATGTTGTGGTCTTGATCAGTGATCACCATGCAAAATTTGAACTTAATCGGAACATTTTCCTTTTCGACCAATCAGAAGATATTATTTAAACTTGAACAAGTTGGAGGATTTGGCTGAAACTTTGTAGGATTTGATTTGAGACATTGCTGTTAGCAATTAGCATTGATGTATTGATAACATTGATGTTGGTAACTTGACAGAATTTCAAATTGATCAGACCAACCAATCGGAAGATAATTTTTTTAAATTTTGAACCAATCAGCGGATTAATAAAAATAGGGTCTGCAACGCCCAGATATGGTCCAAACATGTGTGCAAAATTTCAGCTCGATCAAAGAAAAACTGTGACCTGTCCTCAGTAACAGAAAAACAGAAAAAAAAGGTTCATGCCAAATGAGCCAAAAAGAGTCGCTCGCTTCGCTTGCTCAATTATGACAATCATGGGTCATAATAACTTATTTAAACAATGTAAATGTTTTTTCTGCTGATCATTAGAGATGCAATAAAAAAAAATTCATGCATATATTTCTGGATAATGTTTGTCTTATTTAAGAAAGATTTTAGATTTGAAGTTAAGTACTGTGATTACGGAGTGTTTATCTCAGCAGAAATGTGAGAAAAAAGCATAATTATCTTAATGTTTAAAAAAAAATCTCCCCAATAATGTTCAATGGCAAGTGGTGATCGCACACAAGATTGTGTGCTATTATCGTATGGACGGAATCCAGTATGCAGTCCTTCCATCGATAAGTCTAAACATTGTTTTGATCCTGACGCTGCAATTACAGTCCGGCAGCCACTTTGGTATTTACATACTATGCCTCTCAGTATTTTCTAATGTATCTAGGTACCTTCTTATTTTCCTTTGTTTAACTTGGTTTTGCTCATGCACAGAGTCACTTTGATGACTATAATGTTACTCTGCACATGTGCAGAACCACGTTGATCAACCAAAAGTTACTATGTGGAATGGTATACCTACTTATTTCGTTCTTTTCAGGTTGGCACAAGAGATTCCCTAACAACCCTTTGTTTGAACCCATTGGAATCGTGGATAAGCTCGTGTCGGAAGGAAAGTTTGGTATTAAGGCGGGTGAAGGATTCTACAAGTACAGCAAGACTCAGAAATAATTTTTCATGGTAAGAAATGACAAGGATTACTGATTAGTTAGAATATACTGTAAAAGCATGAGGTGTGTTCTTCCTGGGTCTTCTAGTCTTCTTGATTTATTCATTTCATTTCATGGAAGATGTATTGCTGAATACTTGTATAGGTAACCAAAAACCAATAATATCACATTTTTGAAATAGGTACAAACCATTTGACATTTTTGTTCCTAAAGAATGAAGGTAGGGGTTACTTTAAAAAGCGGTACCTAGTTATTTTTCAACTATTCTGGTAGTTTTTTAGTTGGGTTCACAGTCACACTTTGCAATTCTGCTGTACTATATCTTCATTGAATTTTTAATAGGTATTGCATTTTTAATTTTTAATACAACATTGAATGTTAATACCCACGTAGTATGCAAAATTCAGTAATATATGTATGTAAACAAGTAAAGACAACCAACAAATCGGTGAACATGGCCTCTGTGTAGCGTGTAATTGCAATAGGTAATCAAGATTTAATATTTTCTGTGACAGTTGCGAGTTTCGACACTTTATTGTAAATTTAATGCAATAATTATGCTATTTTATATTTAATTGATTCACCATGGAGTTATAATATAGGGATATGTAACTAGCTACATGGATTCACAATCCCATTAATTTGTGGCAAACAGACCTCTTTATAACAAATGTTGGGTATATTTTGAAAAAATTGATAATAAATGTATTTCCCATGGCGTCCTTTATAAGTTCCGTTTAACTCTACATTCCCTAAACAGATTAAATTTACGTATTTTGCCGAGCGCCACTTTCTACCCTACGTTATAGGCTCTATAGGCTAGGATGGAAAGAAGCGCTCTTTATCAGTTTGTAGTCAGGTTAGGAACGGGGTTTTGAAACTTATAACGGTGGCCGTTGTATTTCCTATCATGCATGTGTTGGTTATTGAATCCTTTCCCATAATTTCTAATTACCTAATATCCCTTTCATGTGGAGAAGTTGTGAGTTGTGACAAGATTTTTGAATGACGTATAAAATTTGCTTTATTACACTTTATAGCATTTCCATTCTAGCATATTATCTAAAATATTATTTGTGACATATTCACCTGGGCAGGGGCGGACTGGGATGAAAAGGACTTGGACGCGACTAGGCAAAGGTCCCCTAAAACAAAGCAGGGAAAGAGAAAAAAATCATGGAAATGAGTAAAATTGCTGGTAAAATATGAAAAAGAGCAGCAAAATGTAAATATGGGCCTGTTAAATCTGGGACTATTACTGGTAAAATGTGAGGTAGGGCAGTGGTTAATTTGAGGGCGGTCGAGGGCAGACGCGTCCCGTCACTCTTTTATCAGGGTGGACGCTTATTTTTCATAGAAGTAAAAATTGTCTTAGAATTGTGTATAAATCGCGTAGAAAGGCACCAAATTTGGTCCTGATATCAAAATTTTCCCGGGGCTGTGCACCCCAGACCCGCATTGTGTTGGGGAGCCCTCCCCCCAAACCCCCCATTGTTTTTGTAAGCAAATATTATGTTTCCCTGACATCGCCGAGCGTCCGCCCACTTATTATTTTACAACCATTGAGGTAGGCCCACAACCGATAGGGGCCCATGGAGGGTTATTCTAAATTTCCTTGTCGTCTCGTATCAATTGATACGGCGTCACTACCGTGTTAAATAAATAGCACTCCAGTGTGCAGTGAGCCCGTATCAAGTGAAACGAGACGACAAGGGAATTTACAGATCTGGGTAAGTTACCAAAAAAATATGAACGCGTTCAAGTTACGTTACTTTCCGAAAAAAAGGAACTAGTTAAAGTTAAAGTTCCTCCACTAATCAGAGGAACTGGAAGTTCCTTTTCAGTGAAAAGTTCCTTTAAAAGTTTTTTGACTATTTTATTTCCAGAATGCAGCCAATTTGTTAAAACACACATTCTGGCTGTAATTTGTCTCTGTTGAAAACAAAATTTTCTACGAATTTTCTCCCAGTAAGAATGGCATGCATCAAATGCTATCCCCTTCCCCATGCCACGGCAGGGTTGGTCAAGTGCAAGTGAGAGGGCGAACTGATGACGCACTTGTTTTGACTGTCTGAATCAAGCATGAACGTCGTGATTGGAATGCGGTTTTGTGCAGGTGTCCTAAAATTCCATATCAGAGAAAATCAGGTCCAGATTTGAGGGCGGAAATGGAGTTTTGAATGTTGAAGGAAGGTACACTCTTCTCTAAAAGTAACTGCAATAGGAACTTTATAAATGTGAAAGTTCCACAACAAAAAGGAACTTTCCACGTTATTAAGTTACTTCTATCTTAGCAGGAACGCGTTACTGTAAAAGTTACAAAATACTAAATAGTAACGCGTTACTTTCGTTAAGTTACTACCCAGCTCTGGGAATTTAGAATAACCCCCCAGGATAGGATTGCATCCCAGCATCCTTTGACAGTCTGTCACATCACCTAGGTAGTGTAGATAAATAGAATAGTGATAAGAAGTGATCCAATATTTAAATGATTAACGGAGTGGTCTGAAACTTTTTTTAGTAATACACTCTCCAAGTCTTTCTGAGCCCTCTTAGTGCAGTCCATAAACCGAACAATAGTGCAAATAGTGATAGAAACATGAAAATTTGTGTAGGTACTTACTAATTCGACCATGAGAAATCCAAAAATGTATGGCCCCAAGCTGAATTCCTGCAACTTTCGGAGTTATTAACTAATTAAATTAAACAACTAAATGTCAAATGACAAGAAATTGGCGACTTTTTGGAAATTTTAAAATTGAATATTATATATAATTGTTATTTAAAATATAAACTGTCAATTGTTTCATAAAAATTTGATTAATTCATGGCTCTGGTTTCTAGATAAATTCACATGCAGGCAGTTTTGAGTTTGGTTTTCCATTACAGTCTGTTTTTTTACTGTATGAACTCTCACCAGATGGTGCCACAGTCAGTTATTCTGCTAGGCCGAGAAAGACTTCATTGCGCGCTCACCTTGCAATGTTGTCTTTCTCGGCCTAACAGAACAACTGACGATGTCTCGGTCTGTAGAGAGTTCAAACATAGGAAAAACGAACTGTATCTATTTGTGTTTTACAACAATGGGTTAGAACAAGACTGACCTCTGGTGGATTCTTTGGTACTAGACATAGGGGGGATAATGGAGGAGGATATCTCGGTGATATTTATATAAATAAATTATAAAAAATTTGCTTTATTTGTTTGTTATGGCTGAAAAAGTAGATTTGTAATTAAAACTTCAATAGTTTCTCCTTTTTCACTGCCCTACGGAAACACGAACTTAAAAATAAGTAGGTAAGTGCTTCTAAAAAGTTTCCTGCCAGAAGTGGCTCCATCACTTATAGCTTATTTGTTCGAATAAGAATGGGTGCGTTTGATAAGTATTTTCAGCTTGCGCGCTGTGACGTCAGCAGATTGTTCGGCGCTCGCTCGAAGATGTGGTCTTATCAAACAAACTTTGCTGGCGGCGCGTTTGAACCTTTGAACAGCCCGCGATATTTTAAATGGCAGCCATCAACCTCATTTGAGGCCATCAGCCTCATATAATGCATAATTAATCATAAATAGTTTTAGGTATAGGTAACACACCCAATACGCTTGGAAAATCATACTGCATGTGAAATTCATTAGAATCCAGAGCCATCCAGATAATTTCTGAATTGGTCTATTTAATTACTTCAAAAGTTGCAGGAATTCAGCTTGCGGCCATACATTTTTGGATTTCTCATGGTCGAATTAGTAAGTTAAGTACACAAATTTTCGTGGTTCTATCACTATTTATTTGCACTATTGATCCCTAAATTGCGGTTTATGGACTGCACTATCTTATTCCCAGGGACCCGAACCGAAAAACAAAAAGAGCCTGTATAATTTTGGAACCAGGGTGCGATCGTGTAAAATGACAACTCTCTTCTCTTGTCGAAGCAACAAGCTTCTCATCTCAATGTTATTCACGGCCTTCTAGGGACTTGTCACCGCAGCGTTGCCAACTTTTAAAAGTAAAAGTATGGTACAGAACATGAAAAATTATGGAAATATGCAAAAATTATCGTACATCCCCAAAATGTAGGAACTATCAGCATTTTTTTTTTTTAAGTTTTTTAACACTTTGATATCAATTTTGAGACGTTCTGATGTGTATTTTGTTGACAAATTCAACCTTTAAGTTTTTCACACTTTTTCACAAGCTCAAAAACCTTGCCCCGCAGGGCGTTTTTAAGATTTTTGGCTCTTTAGAACCAATTTTGAGACGTTTTGAGGTACGTAATGGTACATGGTCATATCTGCTTTATTCAGTTTCACAAAATTATCGTACAGGCACTATCGTACATCGTACACAAGGCCAAATTATGGTACAAATACGATAATTATCGTACGGTTGGCAACGCTGTGTCACCGTGACAAGGAAGTTGTCATTTTACACGATCGCAGCCCAGAACCGCTATAATTTCTTGTGAGGAACCGAAACCTAACCTTTATAGAACCGAAAATAACCGTAGAAATAGAAGTCTTTATTTCTAAAGTTATTTTCGGTTCTTTCATTATTCATTATTCAAAAGACAATTTTTAATTTGTGTACATACACTGAAGATTAATATAGAATCGAAAAAAGAGAAGTTTAAATTTTGTTATTAAATAAACGTTGTTTAAATCTCTGTCACACAAGTTTCCTAGCTTCATTAATCTTCCCGCCTAAAGTTTAAATTTGTTATTGTTGGACCTTGATTTCTAAAGGGGGCGGAGCAAAGTGAAGAAATGCACTAGTATGCAGGTTAGGTTTGTTCTCGCGAGAAGAGAAAAGTCTCACTTTACTGCACGTGACTCATGTCCGATTGGGAAATGTCAAAAGGAGTGTTCTGCAAGGTTTCTATAATCTAGCTATAATATATATGTGTCGGACCCGTCCAACCTTGGTTACAGAGAATGCGAAAATGTTGGTTAGTGAGATTAATTTTCTGGGAGTAGACGTTTCCAGGCTCCAAAGTGATAAGTTGCTCATTAGGGATGACTAACGACGACAATTTAGAAGTAAACGGTGGTGAAATGGACTCCTTTTACCCGACTGACACACTGCCTTTCGAAAATCAGGTAGCTGGACATTCTAGTGCAATCGGAAAATCATCTATAGGTAGGTATGCAGATGCTTATTTGTTTGATAATTATTAAATGAAAGATAATGAAGGACTGATTATCGTAGGTCCTATAGGCTCTAGGACTGTGATATCTTTTGACAGATACATATTTAGGTATTACCTAGGTAGGTATACAGTGTATGAACATGACCTTATCTACCTACCTAGGTATTAGGTAAATGGGAGCTTCACAAGTCATAAAATTATTGATTATATTTTTCTATTGACTTCTAGTGCTTATTTCCCTTGATATTTTAGGAATGCTGAGACATAAAGAAGGCTATGTTTTAAAACCTCTTTTGAAGCCAGTGGTTGCCATGCGTGAAAAGAAATTTTACAGCGATTTGCAGCTTGCGACAGATCCAGAGTCACTCGAACTAAAGAGCTTTGTGCCTGATTTTTTGGGAACGGATATACTCAAAGTCGATGATAAAGGTATGTGTAACCACGGTACAACAATATCTCGTATCTTTAATGTTCTTTCCAGTACAACGTTAGCTCAGACAGTATAGGTAGGGTGCTGGTACTAGGTAGTGCAGTCAGCTAAGAGCAACCTTGTATTTAATGCACTGTTAATTTAATACTTTTGTCAGGAGAGAAAAACAAAGGCAAACCTATTATAGCTCTATAACCTTATTGGATAGTAGATAAGAGATTTTTTTGGACCACTGGAATTTCATGTAGGTAATTTGTTTGAAATTCAAATTCAAATTAGTACGTAATGTGAAGGAATTTGGTGTTGTGTTCATAAAGTAAGCGGTCTAGTGGAAGCCCCAGTCGCCGGAGCAGTGGCGGCCGGTAAAAGGGGCACTGGCCACTGCCCCTCCAAGATTGTCACCCTCAAAAGCAGTTTTTGAAGTATTTAAACATTTTCTATTGTTATTAATTATTTTCATATATTCATGATTTATTCAGTAATAGCAGAGATGTTTCCACCTATTTTCTTATGAATTTCTGACGGCCCTAGGTATACTTGACGTAATACGTCATAGGTAGTACACCCAACAAATCATAAAACTGTATTTAAATGAAACCGATTGGCTGCTGGTCAGGTTCATTGACAATCAATCCTTGTTATTATCAATGAAATCAGAGCTCACCTACTAGAGGTAGATGACGAGTATGCATAGACTTTATCAGATGATGTTATCACATTTTTTTCACACAATCCATTTCTTTCAAATACCGTTAAATGAATTGTCGAGTGTAGGTGGGTACCTACCTACTTAAAAAGTATGATTTTTTATGACTAGGAAAACGCTCGGTGTAACACCGGTGGAAGCGAGCACGGATGTACAGAACATCTACCCTAAATTCCGTAAATAATCCTGAATAATCACGGTAATTATAGACGAAATGCCCGCACGGCTAAAACCCTGATCAGGTAAATGAAGGAAAAACACTACAGGTCCAAATTGATGTTATATTCCTCCTTCATTTCCCATGTGATCTTTTATTTGGTAGGTATACAAAGGAAGATGACACAGAAGTTTATTATATTAATTGTACTTCATGATCAAGTGCGGACGTCTCGTCTATATTTACCTACCATTCACTTGCAGGATCACAGAATAGTTCAGATTTTCTTCAGAAACTGGAAAGATTATCACAAAACCTTACATTCAAAGCATTTAGGCCCGGTTATACCAATACTCCAGTCATTTTACTGAAAAAAAGGGTCCAACCCCAAACTAATTGTTTCTTAAAATGTTTTTTGACAATATTATTGAGGTCTACCCACATAACTCATAAACGAAAGTTTACCAAATTTTGGGCCGCCATTTGTTTTTATCAAGTGTTTTGTCAAAATCACCATTTAATTTTTCACTTGAAAATGTGAAGCAAATTTTTACTTTTAATATTTTTTTATTTTTTTGCAATGATTTGTGCAACTCCAAAAAAATAATCAGCTTGATCGCATTCATTGTTATCCAATCATATTCATTTAAATACAAAAACATCTATTTTATTAAAACTGCTCTAGTCAAGTCGTCATTTAAATTATCGACTTCATTTTTGCACTTAAATATTCCTCACTTGATACACTATGACATATAAAAAGTTTACCGAAATCGGCTATTTATGGCCATTTTTTCTCACGACATTTTCTATTTACATTGACAAAAATTTTGATTCCACATTCATTTTGAGATTTAAAGCACGTATGCTAATTAAAAATAAAAATAAAAAATTACTATTTTGATCCGTTAAATATAGTTAACATATAAAAAAAATTATAGACATTTTTGAGCAGCCATTTTGTTTTTACAGATAATTTTGTAGAAATCACGTATTAATTTTTGTTTTAATAATGTTTGAATTTCCGGTTAATTTATTACGTGATTAATTATTGTTGGAAATATAGAGAATCAAGAAAAAATAATTGTCGCCATTGCTTTTGTTATTTGGCAGGTAATTTCCTTTTTGCAAATAACCTCAAATAAATCAAAACGGCTCTAAAACGACAGCCATTTGAGCAATTGGCACAAAATTTTCGGAAATTGTACATCACGTGGTACATTATGACATATTAAAAATTTACTTAAATCTAACGATTGTGAAATAAACTATTAACTAAAGAAGGTCGTTTAAAAATTTGATAATTATGTGAGAAAAAATCTGTAAAATCGAAATGGCTGCCTAAAAATTGGTAAACTTTCGTTCATAAAGTTGCTAAGGTGGACCATAATAAAATGTCATTTATTAAAAGCGTCGCAGTTATATCGGTGTTAAAAATTTGCAGTAAAATTTGAAAAACATTCATAATTATCATATTTTTTAAACGACCTTCTTTAGTCAATAGTTTATTTCACAATCGTTAGATTTAAGTAAATTTTTAATATGTCATAATGTACCACGTGATGTACAATTTCTGAAAATTTTGTGCCAATAGCTCAAATGGCTGTCGTTTAAGAGCCGTTTTGATTTATTTGAGGTTATTTGCAAAAAGGAAATTACCTGCCAAATAACAAAAGCAATGGCGACATTGATTTTTTCTCGATTCTCTATATTTCCAACAATAATTAATCACGTAATAAATTAACCGGAAATTCAAACATTATTAGAATAAAAATTAATACGTGATTTCTACAAAATTATCTGTAAAAACAAAATGGCTGCTCAAAAATGTCAGTAATTTTTTTTATTTGTTGACTTTATTTAACGGATCAAAATAGTAATTATTTTATTTTTATTTTCAATTAGCATGTGCTTTAAATCTTAAAATGAATGTGGAATCAAAATTTTTGTCAATGTAAGTAGAAAATGTCGTGAGAAAAAATGGCTATAAATAGCCGATTTCGGTAAACTTTTTATATGTCATAGTGTATCAAGTGAGGAATATTTAAGTGCAAAAATGAAGTCGATAACTTAAATGACGACTTGACTAGAGCAGTTTTAATAAAATTGATGTTTTTGTATTTAAATGAATATGATTGGATAACAATGAATGCGATCAAGCTGATTATTTTTTTGGAGTTGCACAAAAAACTGCAAAAAAATAAAAGAATATTAAAAGTAAAAATTTGCTTCACATTTTCAAGTGAAAAATTAAATGGTGATTTTGACAAACCACTTGATAAAAACAAAATGGCGGCCCAAAATTTGGTAAACTTTCGTTTATGAGTTATGTGGGTTGACCTCAATAATATTGTCAAAAAACATTTTTAGAAATAATTAGTTTGGGGTCAAATCATAAAGTGACTGGAGTACAAGTCCCGATAAAGTTAGCAGTAGGATTTATCGCCTGAAACCATGGCAACAGCCAATGAAACACAGCCATCTAGACCGCTAAAGTCCACTTTAGGTTAAAGTGAACTTTATCTTAATATCGGGACATCGTACAACCGGGCCTTAATCTCATAGACGAAATGTCAATTTTGAAAACAAATGTCACTGTCGCCAGGAGGCGAATATTTTTCTGGCAAAGAGTTTGTAAATGGGAGATTTTTTTTTAATAAAATTATGTTCTAGATTATGTTTTCAAATGTCATTCACGATAGTTCTGGGATGAAATTGGGGTTGTGAAAACCCAGAGTAAAAAACTTTAGATTTTTTATTTGAAATAGAGCATTTACTGTTAATATATCCATCATTTTACTGATGCAATAGCTGTCGAAACACAGTATGTACATACCACACTTCTATCAGAGTTCTATTGTTGTATAAATTAGTATAGAGTTTTTGTCACAGTTCAGCTACGCCCCATTTACAAAGTCTTTGCCAGAAAAATTCTTGCCTCCGGGAGACGTATTCTAGAACCATTCTAGAACGTTTTCCTAATTCTATTCCTGATGGAATCCAGTCACGGCCTTAAGGATTAACATAGCACCAAATCAGATTCCATCAGAATTCAATGGGAATATTAAAGTTCTAGAATACGGCCCCAGGAAGTACTACAGACAGGCAGTGATCATGGTCCAATTGGTATTTATTTTATAAACTTTCGCATAAAAGATTTCATTGCAAGTGTTACCTAAACAACATAAATCCAATTTCCAATGAAACCAATGGACCGATCATGCTGAAAATCATTTAGGTACCACAAACAGAATACCCACTTAGTAGGTAATATAAGTTTTGTGAAAAAATTGGCCTGAAACGTTACTTCGTTAGGCAGAAGACGCCAGTACACAAATAAATAAAAAACCAGATTCGAGCCATAAGTTTCATGTGGAGACGCTCGCTTGATTATAATTCAAAGTGTGAGCTTCTCCATTCCACTAGATTGTGGTATGGATTTATTTTGTCAATTTTTAGGTCATCTTTTTTTCCAATTGAGCTGAAATTTAGCACTCATGGACTGTGTTTTTTGCAGTGCCAGAGTTTATCAATTTTTATTATTTTCAGATGTTGAATTTTTGTTATTGAAAAATGTCGCAAGCGATTATGTGGAACCATGCATCATGGACATCAAAATTGGTAGACGAACTTGGGACCCAGATGCACCTCCACAGAAAAAGGAACATGAAGAGAAAAAATACCCAGCGTCAAAGCAAGCATTTGGCTTCTGTATTCCTGGTTTTCAAGTGCACAAAATATCGACTGGAAATCTGTTAAAAATGGGGAAGGATTATGGAAACAAACTAACAACGGAAACAACCATGGATGGTGTGTATATTTACAATGGTATTTATTTTATTTCATAATGAATCCCATCATTTTTGTTGATACAAATTTAATTTTTAAGTACAGACAGGTCCGGCTTTAGGCATAAGCGACGTACGCGACCGCATACGTCGGCACATTCGGATAGGCGGCACTTTCAGCAATTTTCGAAAATTTATTATTTTTTGTCATCATGTTATTTGGCCAATATTCAAGCTCGGAAAATATAAAATAAAATTTGGGGAAACGACGACTGATGTTTTGTTATGTCTCCAAACAAATCTCGGTCATGTTATGTAAATACCTTCTTCTAGATAATATTATGTTCCTGAACTTTTTGTTTGCGCATGAAACATTACCCAGAAAAATTGATTTCAATGTTGCAGGAATTTTACCAGAAACGCGTAGATTTACTTAAAAATGACCATGAAATGTAAAAAATTATCTAAGAAAGCAGCACATTTAAAATAATAAGTGTACAAAAACAAGAAGAAGAGGCAGATCATGTCGAAAACTTACCAAAATGATTGAAATTATTTGTGGACATTGGTAAATTATATTTACCATAAATAACTACCTAATCTGCGATCAAAATTGCACCAAATCGAATTACCTTGAACCAAAATTTTCTTGGGGCTGTGCCCCCGAACCCCCCTGTTCAACCGTATTATTTCAAATTATTAAAAATTATGTCCCCCCTCCCCCACAATAGAAATGTCATCCTGCGTACGCCCTTGATAGGCGGCATTATCATTTTTTGCGTACATCAAGAATGTACACTTGGCCAAACAAAACTTGAACGTTCAATAAATCTGATAGGCTGATAAATGTAAGATCGCACCATCAGAAGTCAGTCTAAGCGATCTTTAATAGGTGACCTCACATTTCAATAATAATAACAAGCTTTGATTGGTTATGGGACATGACCAGCAGTCATTCAAATTTGGTCAACATTCAAGTTTTGTTTGGCCGAGTGTACCTTAAGCCGGCCCTGAGTACAGATGAGCGAGATAGCAAATTGTGTAGAAAACAATCTCGGGGTGGGGTGTACATTCATTTTTATAGGACAGCATTATTTTTCTTATTCTAGCATTAAAACTATTCCTAAATTCGGACTCTGGACTAAGCCGGCGTCTGCTCATTCAATTGCTGTCGCCCCTGTGGCGTATACTTCACTGGTTTCGAACGCAGCACAAGTATTTCTTCTACGCAAGCTCTTTACTTCTGGTGTACGATGCTCGAAGACTGAAACAATGTCTCAAATCAGAGTCTACTAATCTGCCACGACTAAGGTTGAGCTCGAATAATGTGGAACCCAGCAGCCCGAAGAGCCCTTTATGCAGAACTCCTTCCTCACCTTTACTTGATTTCAACCCTCTTCAAAAGCAAACTAGTTCCGACAGTTGGCATACCATGTTTAACACGGCCTGCCGCACACATTCCTTGCTGAACAATTATGAGAAAGAACATCAAGACATGAAAGATAACTACTCATTTCAACTGGAAGATTTGATAAGTGCGGGGACACCAGGCAAGAAAGATGTGTGGGCTACAGTTAAAATGATAGATTTTGCTCACGCTTTTCCTGCACCCACCGATGAAATTGACTCAAACTATCTTGAAGGAATTGAGAGCTTAGTAAAGTTACTTGAATGTTTGTTGGAAGAAGCAGAATCGAATTGAATATAAAAGACTAGAAAAATACGCTTATTGTAGTACGAAATAACTGCACTGAAGGTACCTGGTAGCACATCCAAATTGCAGAATCCTTATCCTGCAAATTGGAGCTGATATAGCAAGTATTACAATTTATAATTAACTTCTATTTTAATTGTATAATTTTTAGACTGCAAACTGTTACTAATGGGTAAGAATTAAATTGGGAATAAAATAACATTGTAAACAATTCATTTGTAATGTTTTTTAATATTTTTCCAAGCATGGATTATTTGCAATATAAGTAGTATCTTTCAGTTATTAACTTGTTAGCAATTCATATTGGAAGTACCTATGTTATACAACAGTGCATGAAAGCAATTGTCCCTCCATCATAATAGGGAAGACTGCCAGACCAACTGTTACGTTAATCATAAAATATCCTCTATTATTATAGGCATACCCTGGCCTTAACTGTCGGCTACCTACATACCTTAAATCCTTTATAACTAAAGCATTGATAAGCCCTGAGAAATTATTCAAATATCTAAATATGTACATGCATAGCGCCAAAATCTCAAGAAAACAACAAATATAATAATGGTAACTACTTATTAGTTATTATTTAGTCATCTCCAAACAAAAAGAGAATGCCCTGGCTGTTATTTTGCTACTCGCAACAAGCACTGTTCCTTTAACAGTGTCTACTTCCTCTTTCTGGATATACAGATTGATGTTGTGCAAATGTGTTTAAGAGTTGCATACATCAAGATGGACATTAATTCATAATTCAAATTGTTATTAAGACTTAATTAAAATATCTAATCAACAACTTCTTAATCTTGACGTAATGCTGTACGAAGGATCCTCACAGGCGATATCTTGGACAACCTTCACAAGGCTTAATGGGTAGGGTTGGCACTTGCCCGATAGGTACTGAAATAAATTGTAAATTTAAAAGTTCACATTATAAGTTGAAAAAATTGGCCGAGACCAAAATATATATCAATTGTGTAATTTACTTAATGACCTGACTTTGTTAGTTGCAAGATTTTCAAAGGCAATAATAAAAGTAGGTATACTTTTCTTGCCAATTGCTCAACACTTTCTGGCAGATTAGCATCAAGTAAACAATGCCCATGTTATTCTCCCATAAGGAGAATTGTCAACCTTCATCAATAAATTTACATAACCGCTAATATGTGCCGAGCCTGCTGAACTATGACAAGGTCTTTACATTGGAATGGTACAGGTAGGAATAGCACACATTGCGGTTAGCTATTTTATGACACAACAATTAATACAAATGCGGACAAACGATGTTATTTCATTTGCATATTATATTCTTTTATCATTATGAATTTTTTACCAGACAACCAGGAGCAAACCACTATTGTTGTTGCCAACTAAGCTTTAAACTGCATCTTCAATATACATATTCATTAATTCAACATTAATCAAAATATTATCTTAAATCCTGTTGAATACCTAAATGAAGATACGTAAGGTAGTAGGTACAGCTTTTACAAATATTTACTTTAAATTAATTTCGGTAAATTTACCAACTGGGATCCCAATAATACAGTAGTATGAATAATTGAATAGATATTTTAAGTTTAAGTTGGAGCATTGTTTTAATGAACAAAATGAATAAGTACCTAATTGCGTTTTCCACATAATTCTTTCAATTGATAATTGTACTTTCATATGCGAGGAAGAGTTATAGAAGTAGTAGGTAGATTTTTATTGGGTTAAATTTGAGCAAGATGCAAGTCTGATGGTGTTGATATTGCATGTTTTTGTTCTATTTGCTTGGTCACCTGTGAGGATCTGCAGTAATATTGGTGGTAGGTTACACAAGGAAGGAATAAGAGATAATTGTATAATTATATCAAGATTCAAAAGGTGGGTTAAAGCAGCCAACACACTAGGAATATGCTAATGCATGAAACTTGCTTTTGAAACTTGCATTGGTCACTGTATACTACTTTCCACCAGAATTCCATTAACCAATTGGAAATCTAAGAGAAAAATGTGATGAAACGAGAAATAAAATGCCAAACTATCTGTGAAGTTAGAAAATAAAGTGGCGTGTCGAGGTAGCTATGCTGATGCACAAAGATAGAAACATAGAGATAGACACCATGGAATATTTTGTAAAATAAAATGTATCTTAAAATGCTTTTACCTTTAACTAAAATGTTTCCTTCTATGAAATGAATTATGAGGAAACCAATATAAAGGTTGGCATGATGTGCAAGTTGCATAGAAATTAACTTCCAAAACTACTAACTTGTTTTCAAGTATTAGTAGTCAACGTTATTGAATTAAATTGATTCCGATGCAAAGCCAAATTGCGAGTGCAACTTCAGTTTAATTTCATAAGACTGCAGGCATACCTTATATTATGATTTATTCACTTGTATACTGTACATCTCGTTCACTTAGTACTAATACATGTGTATTATAATCTGAATGCATATTGTCTTCTGACTCAACCTCAAGTAAACAAGTTTCATGATTCTACTCATAATTTTAAAGCATGCCGTTCCAAAAGCGAACTTCAGTACAGAACTCCAGTTGTGGTCGCTGCTTCAATGAAGTTAGGCAAGCATTGGATGTAGGTACTAGGAGATGCCTAAACTAAATATTTTACATACCCTATCTAGTTTTAAAGATTCATAACAGGTATCTATTTATTTAGTATTCATTATTGCAATTCAAACAGTGTATGTGGATCACAGTCCTAAATTGCAACTCCTAGTGACTGACCTTCAAGAGAGATTTTGCATGTTTAATTAGTTTTTTGTAATTCTCTTGTATCTTTATCATTGAAGGAAGCCAGATTTTGAGTTGATTGATTACTGTTCAGTGAAGCATTTTAAAACTTCGGTAAAGAAAATATAATATGTCTGATGATAAAATATTTTAAAATTTAAAATAATATTCTGAGGGTACTTAATATTTTTTATTTTTAACTCAACTGTAGGTGGGTTTATATTTTGGGCAGTTTTGGAGCAGTGACTATTGGGTTGGCAGCCTCGATGAGTTTACGACCGTGTGATTTGTAGTCGAACGTGCACGCGTGTGTCTCGCAGTGACGGTGATTCGAGCAGAAGATCTGGTTGCAGCGACATGTGTAGATGTTAGTTATGTTGAGGCGTTTCTTGCACTGAGCACAGCGCGTACGCACTGTGTTGGACTTGCGTGGCACCGACGCTCCAGGTTCCTCGGGGGCACCCGGTTCATCAGGAACCTGTTCAGCCGACACCTCGCTGAGGTTCTGGTTTGACTGCTGCCGTTCCTCATCGTTTAACATAGTCGGACGATATGTTTCCTGGCAAAGATCAATGCAAATATTATATTTGTTATCAGTTATCAGAATCAGAGATTTCAATTAATGATTTAATAAAGAAGTGGTGGGGGACTCTTTAAAGGGAAAGGTACTGGAATGTGGCCTACTCATATTGAAAGATGCCCCGGGGCGTGATTCTATAGCTGCAAATTGATATGCAAGTCCGCTAGCAATGACATTTTGCCATAAGACGCAAACACATTGCGATTCCACCAGCAATCGAAAATAGTTCTAGAATCAGGACCCCGGGGTCCAACAGCTTTATGACCCACCCGAAGGATGGTGTAACATTTAGTAACACTAGCATAGGCTCCACAACCTGAGCCGGCAAGAGACTGACAGGAGAGTTAGTTATGGACACCCATCCAACCATTGACCATGCTTGATGTTGCTTAACCTTGGTGATCCGACAAGAACCGTGATCCAACTCGAACAGTTGTGCCAATATGAATATGATAGTTAGCAATATACAAATCTTTATCTTGGAAGTATTAGAATTCCTATATTTTCAAGTAGGTACTAGGTACCTTGGTCTACACTTGAATTGAAATTGTTTTGAAACACAGTACTTATTCTGACCAATTTAAAGTTCTATCGCTTCAATGAACAGACTGTAATTAGGACGTGTGGCATTCTCTCGGAATCTATTGACTTTCACCCCATGACTTCTGAGGTAGGTATGTCTGGATGTTATTTTATTCCAAGTCAGTTGGTGCAAGTGTTCTATGTGTATCTGTTGCTAAGTAATGGTGAACAATGTAATGTTTAAGTGAATAATTAATAAGTCTATTATGTACAACTTTTATAATACTGTTACGACAGGCTAGTTCACTGAGAAACGGCAGGCAGAAAAGTTAATTTGGGCTAACCAAATGAAATGTTTCTATTATTTAGAACAGTGGTTGCCAACCTTTTGAACCTCGCGGACCACTTGACAATTTTATATCTCGCGGACCACTCAGGTGCGTAAAATACGTATGCCGGGAAATACGATTGGTGAGGGAGACAATGGGGAGTCTGGGGTGAGGGTCCCCCAGTACCAAGCGGGTCCGGGGCGCTCAGCCCCGGAAAAATTTTGTTTTCAGGAAGTCATTTGGCGCGTTTCTACGCGTTTTCAGCCAACTTTTATTTCGAGAAAGAGCGTTTAAAATGACTCTTAGGTTTTGGAAAAATACTCGGAAACGGAAACTGATAATATTTTCATTATTGTGCTAGTGAATATGTATACCTACTTTTAAAATGCACATTTATGTATTGAAACATGTCCGAATTCAGTGCATTTGTATTGGATTGACATTTTGCTAAATTAAATTAATTTCATGGAAACTTTAAAGTAAACTTCCAAATTTCTCTGCGGACCACCAAGATTTTCTCGCGGACCACCTGTTGGCGACCGCTGATTTAGAATACCTACAATCCCTTTATGGCACATGTTTTCTACTTACTGTTTGACTCTGCTTGATTTCTGGCCTGACGGACGGAAGAAGGAGGCTCCTCCTCCCATAACGTGGCGAGCGAACTGAAACGTTAATTCCTGAATCCTCGATGGAACGCTCTTTGTGAACAAAATCTCCGCGGCTGAAGTCCATTTGTGTTTCAACAGGAAGTTCAAGCTGTGAATTACTACACGGAACACGGGACTGTCTTGTGTGCCTATGCCACTTTGTTTCAGTCATCAAGTCACAGATTTCTTGAGCAGCTTTCTGCTGTTTGGTCAAATTGTCTGGTGAAGTCTTGGGTCTGTCATCGCTGTCTTCAAGAACAAATCTTGAAAGTCTGTATCGACCACTGGTCCCGACTTTTGTCATAACCTGGTTGTGGGGTATTTGGGATATTGTTATATTGGATGCCTCATTAGCAAATGGGTCACTGTCTTCCTCGGAGATTGTCAGATTTGGTGCCACTGCTTGCTCTGTCACTCTCCTGCGCTCACGAGAATTCTTGGCTATATTTTCATTTCGTTGTTTTTGTTTGGTGTCAAGTACAAGTCCTCCTCGGGCTGGCCTGCGACCGCTCAGCTCCAATTTGGTCTCTCTGCGGCTCAGACGGTATTCCTTAGTACGGGTCGGTTGCAGCAGGTTGCCAGTAGTTCGAAAGCTGCCAAGGCAAGGTGAAGATGATGATGATGCAGATGTAGTCAAAGGAGGAAGTTGTAGGAGATTCCGGTGGCTTCTAACACTGGGAAGATCAGATCCTGAACTCGGAATTCGTTCTGTCTCTCTGATGCGAAGGCGACTTGAATTTTCCAGCAAGGTTGATTCAGGAGAGAGGTTCTTTGGCTGAAAAACACAATTTGTAATAGATACGTACAGGTTAGTTTTTTTTAATGTTGATTGTTGGGTACCTAATAAATAAGTTCTATTTTTAAACTTGTTTTAAAACCCTCCAAGTGGCACCGTCGATTTTTTCGACACTTAGAAAATTTGGGGAGCTACATTTTATTTAAGGGCGCACAGAGTACTTTGTTGGTGGATTAGTGTAGGTAGGTATTTGATTAAAATTTGATCAATTTTTGAGCTGGATCAGTCAATAAAATTACTTTAGAAGGCCGTGAAACAGGATTCATATAGATGGCGGTGAAATCTCGCCTATTGTTACCATGTGTGCAATTGTGCATGCGCATCAATTGCAATCGACGTCTCTTTTATTCTATTGCAGATAGAATAATTAATAATTGTTAATAATAACTGTTAATAATTGATAATTGTTTGATTTTTTTTTCGGTAGTACTTCTCAACATTGTAAATAATAGGTAGGTACTATGTATTTTGACAAAAACGATTATGGTCTTTGGAGATTATTTTGTGCAAATAATTTGGCAAAAAAAATTATTTGAAATAAAATTTTACTGTACAGTCATAAATTATAGTTTTAATCAATTGACATTTAAAAAAAAATTAAAATGTTAGGTAGTATGCACTTATGATTCTTTAGAGTGTTCTGAAACTCTAAAAACCGATCCCAATATTGTGGAACAATTACTAGGTAGAATTTCATCTTAAAATTAATTTTCCCAATGGGGTTGTTCACGCAAAACTATTGTAGATGGCGCTGCTGTTCTAATCGTCCGGGAGAGAGCCAATCAAAATGCATCTAGCGGAATGGAAGGTTTTTAAACCTTGGCGGGAGTTTGATTCATAGATCTTTGTTTTCAAAGACCAACCAATCAGAGAGAGATACCTCCATTGCCGCTAGCGCTGCGAGTGAGAGCAAATGGCAGTGAACAACCCCATTATGTCCACATTTCTGCTAAATAGGGCTGGCACTTACACTTTTTAGCCTTGGCACTTGTAGGGTTAAGCAGAATGTTGACATTTTCCAATTAGGTATACGTACCTTTTTTTGGATGTGTAATGACTCCATCTTGTGCTGCAGTTCTTGCATCTTGCCCATTGTAACAGAGTTCTCCTGAAGGCGCTTTGTAGACTCATCAGTATCCTCTTCAGCAAACAGATTTCTAATGGATGAACCACTCCACGACTCAGAAAGTGGTGTATATGATCCGTCGTCGTTTTCAATCACTCGAACCAAATTCAGCTGATTTCCCTCACCGAACACAAACACAGTTACTCGAGCACCTGGAGGCAGACGGTCGTTTCCTTCATCTCGACTTCCTTCCACCAGATCTCGCAGTTGTTCCTTCCAAGTTAGTTCTTCACCCAGCGGTAGACGGCGAGTGCTGATTGGACCCCCACGCATTGACAACACTAGCTTCAAGGTAGCGCCATCTTGAATGGAGTAGTCGATGAGGCAAGCAGAGTCATCCAGTTCATGCATGTTATATAGCAAGTGCTGGTGCGACACAGGGATTCCTTCCACTCGCTGAATTTTAGATTTGATTGATATGATCTGGTCAAATGGAGACACTGTCATCTCAAAGGCAGTGCCTGTGAGAGTTTCGATGTATAAGTCCATAGTGCCGTCACTATGAAGAGGGTTGCGGAAGGAGGGTTGATAACCATGATGAGACATAATAGAGCACTTTTAGACTCTGTAGCTCACAAGATTACTGTACTGAACTCATACTTCTTAGAACGTTGAGGTGGAATACGATAAACCATTGCTGACACCTACGTATTCTCTAAAAAGTACAAGTCAATAATTAGTCCAGCCTTGACAATATAGACACTCAATGAAAATGAACGCAGCATTTTCATATGACTTTTCAAGAGATCAGCAGATCACATGCTAAATGATTACAGGAGACGAATTTCTATTTTTAGAGAAAATTGCAACACCCACCTCCATAAGGAAGTGTATGCAGGTTTTGACACATTCAAGATGCTAGATATAAAGGTCAGATGTCATTACGAAAATGTCAACTCCACTACTGTAGATGATGCGTAATTTTGCTTCACTGAATATTGATGATGATATTAAAATAACGATGCTCTCTAAATAGTACGAAGTCACAAAATTTAAGTTGACATTATTACCTTGCGAATAAAATGAAGTAAATTAAATGGCATGGAATTTACAGGTTATCAAACTGTGCAATATAAAACTGTGTATAGAGCCCAATGTATATCGCGATACAAATATACCAATTATGTTGGTTCACCTGCGCAGGCACAGCCTCCTTTATACGCAACAAGTCAACCAGGGTCGATAGAATGTCACGGACGGCAAGTTCACATATCTTACTACAGGTGAGGCCACAGGTTGTGATGAACTTCTTTATCGACATTTCATTATGATTTTATAAAATTTTAAAATATTACCTTTCTGCATTAAAAAATATCTAGTTAGCTCTGCTTTATACAAAATTACCCATGCATTTTAACTATCCTGATAAATAATATATTATATAGGTAATATTATTATAACTAGGAAAACGCTCTATATAACGCGTTGATGAGCGAGCACGGACACGCGCAAAACCTCGAACCGAAAATATGTCTATCGAAAATATCATTAAAAGCCAATAATTCTTGAAATTCGTCAGACTTGTAGGTATAAAAATCTCCAAATATTCCTAAAGTATTAGTCCCAATAGCCATGCAAAGTTTTAAGTTGATCGATTGAACCATTATGATTAAAATGTTCCTTGTTAAAATTCAAAAATCATAAGATATATTTAAAAAAATATACCTGGGACCACTCATATGATAAAAGTGTGTGTACTTACACAATATTAGACGATCTGTTGAACGGTCATATCAGTTTCATACGTTTGAAAGTTTCTGCTCTAACTACCTTGGAACTATAAAGAGTCGAAGAAGCCGTGATCAACATTTTCGAGAAATTTGACAGATAACACGCAAAATGTCAGTATAATGTCAATAACTTTTGGATTTAAACACAAATAAGTCTGAAAATTGTCAAAAATACAGATAATGTTAGTCCCAATGACCATGCAAAGTTTTAAGTTGATCGGTCGTACGGTTCTAGTTTAAATTTCAAAAATCATATGAAAGATTTTTTTAAATTTTAACCAATGGGAGGATTTGGCTGAAACTTTGTATGATTGGGTAAAATGTTAGTGGTAATGACTTGTCAAAATTTCAAATTGATAAAACAAACCAATCTAAAGATAATTTTTTTTAAATTTGAACCAATCACGGGATCCCGTTCAAAAACGATCCCAGGGACCGCATAGAGTACGTTAGTATGTGTACAAAATTTCAGATTGATTGCTTGAGCGGTTTGACCTGGGGTGTGACCACAAAAAAAAATACAAACAAACAAAAAAAAAACACACAGAGAAAGTGCCATAAGAGTACCGTGGTGACGCTCGCTACGCTCGCTCAATTAATATATTTTATATCTTTATAATTATTCAGTTTCAGTTTTATTTCAAATTTTTTACATTTCATGACATGACCCTTGGGGAACATATGTCCTCTTAATAGGTATGTTAGCATTGCATTGTATCCAAATGTATGTATCAATACAATTCAATATAATAAGATACAACACATTACACAGTTTATTTGTTACAAAAATAGAATAGATTATAGATTACAAAATAAAATACAAAAGATAATTGAATGCTGGGCCGGAAGAACCATGAAACCAACAATTTCATTATTCTGAGTAAATAGCCAAAAACTATTTTAAGTCTATATTATCTATAGACAATACGGTTTTGCCTAGTTCAGTCGTCTACCGCCAGGTGCCACCCACTTCGCCGTTAAACGCGAATAGGTTTCATTCAATAAATGGGTACCTGAACACAAAATTTATTACAAAAACTTATTTATTTGGAAAGGGTAATATTTCAGTACCCTTTCGGTTAGTATACTTTTCCTCCGAGTTCCTCAGATACTTTCGTTGATTATCCATCCACCAGTTTTGTTTTATTCCTTTTATTTAAATGAATTAACAGTTTTTGTGACATAATATGCAGTCCGCACCGTCGCGGCTATCTAGAATCACATTCATGGTTCTTCCAGCACTTGCTAATTCCACGAAAAAACCTATTTCGAAAAAAGTGTTGGTTTCATGGTTCTTTCGGCCCTGCATTCAATTATTGCAAAGAATTGTCACATAATTATGAGAAGAAATGTAAGTAGGTATAACCAGTAATTATTAGTCTAGTGGAGCGGTCGCTCCACTCTGCCAATTAGTCGTACCTACCTAGTGCGAAATTATCAAATATACTACATAGTTTGCACGAGCTCCTTTGTTTTACGTCAACAATGTAAAAAAAGTATATTTTTTCTTCTACAGACAGGTATAGGAAACCCATAAAAAACACTTCGTGTAAAAATACCAGCCAAGTCTCTTCAACTAAAAAAAATAATGAAATCTAAAAATTCTGCACTGAAAAGTAGTGATATCAAAAAATTAGCCAAGTCAAAACTTTATTTGAAAATCAAAAAATACTTGGCGCATGTGTATATAAATAGTTGAGAAGTATATGCCAGATATGAAATATTATTATTTTTTATGGTGATATCACTACATTTTTTAGTTTATTCTTACAACTTATGTGTGACACATATCAAATGAACAATTACTAAGTCATTTTAAAAAATATCACCCTTTACAATTTGGTTATTCTCATATAGAGAATAGCAAAGGTTTCATTCCAATCGGTCAACCCAGTTCCGAGAAATGGCAACACTTCGGTTTTCAAAATGGCTGCTGAACTTTCTGCACTGCCACATAGAATTTATAACTATAAATTATGTGTATTATTTTAAGCTTTCTGAATATTATTTATTGTATAGGAGGGGATTATAAAAATTTATAAATTTGAATGACGTCATTCCCGGCCTCATAAATAGGAAAATTCTAGTTTGACCGTTCCTATTCCATAGAATAGGATTTTTACCGGATTTTAGCTCCAGCCTACTACTACTACTACTACTAAGTTACTACTACTGAGATTATTATTAAGTATTATGAAAACCGCCCTAAATCACGGTTTTCACGGCCCTATAGTTTGCAAGCGGCATATCCTTGTTCCCAAATTTGTTATATGTTGTAGGGTGGGCCATAGCTCGAAATTAAGATATTTCGCAACAACCCCATAAAAAAACACTCCGTGTAAAAATACCAGCCAAGTCTCTTCAACTTAAAAAAAAAATGAAATCTAAAAATTCTGCACTGAAAAGTAGTGATATCAAAAAATTTGCCAAGTCAAAACTTTATTTGAAAATCAAAAAATACTTGGCGCATCGTGTACATAAATAGCTTGGAAGTATAAGCCAATTATAAATTATACATGAAATATACATATACATAGTATACCTATAATGCCCTAAAAAAAACGATGCGCCAAGTATTTTTTGATTTTCAAATAAAGTTTTGACTTAGCAAATTTTTTGATATCACTACTTTTCAGTGCAGAATTTTTAGATTTCATTTTTTTTTTAAGTTGAAGAGACTTGGCTGGTATTTTTACACGGAGTGTTTTTTTATGGGGATATCACTAGTTTTTTTAGTTTATTTACACAACTTTTAACACATATCGGAGCAACAATGACTAATTCCTTTAAAAAAATAGGCCATTTCCGAATTGGTTACTACGAAAAAATGTGTTTGGGGCTAAATATAAGCTTGTTTTGATATTCCATGAAGAATTGCGAAAGCATTGTTCCAATAGGTCCAGCCGTTTTCGAGATATGGCATCACTTCCGGTTTTCATAATGGCGGCTGAAATTACAGCCACCTAGAATTTATTTCTATAAATGTTATGTATCATTATAAGCCTTCTGAATTTGTAGTTATTGTAGTAAGAGGTGATTCAAGTCTGATTCTTCATTTTTATAACGTCATTTCCGGTTTCGGTAATAGTAAATGTATATTTTGACTATTGATATTCCATAAAGATGACCGTCTGAATCATTTGGCGATAGTTTTATTCCGATCGGTGTAGTCGTTTTCGAGATATGACGTCACTTCCGGTTTCAAAATGGCGCCTGCCGGTTGGTTTTATAAAAAGGCACCTCGGACGCCAAAAGTGCACATGTGGTAAAAATTTCAAGTCGATCGGTTAAGCCGTTTAGGCTGTGGCGGTGATTGCGGTGTTTCGTGATATCATCAGATGAAGATAGGTTTTAAAAGGGGTGTAATTTCACTGTTTTCACGGCCCTCTAGCCCACAAATGGCATTACCTATTGTTCCCAAATTTAGTATATGTTGTCAGGTGGGCCATAGCTCGAAATTAAGTTATTTCGCAACAATGTGAGATTTCCCAATTTTGAGATCCAGTAGGCCGAAAATGCCATGTTGTTGCTTACAGTAAAAGTGTTTGGTCTGCTCCTCAGTTTATTAGGCATTTACGGTATGTTGAGTGAGTGTGAGTGTATAGTACGACTTGGCTGGGTGGAGCGACCGCTCCACTAGATGTCAGATTTCCCAATTTTAAGATCCAGTAGGCCGAAAATGCCATGTTGTTGCTTACAGTAAAAGTGGGTTTGCTCCAGCCATTTTAAATGAGTGTGTGCGCGCCGTACGACCTGGCTGGCGTGGAGCGACCGCTCCACTTGATTAATACAACTATCAACAAAATACCGAAACACATAATTGACAACCGTTCTGAAGTAAACCCAAGATGGTCGCGAAACAATGAGAGGATGTCACGTGCAAACCATGAATAAAAAAGCAAACATCAATCATAATTACCTAAATTTTTCAGCAGAACCGGCATTTCTGCAATTAATTTAAACGGCTGAACCGATCGATCTGAAATTTTAAACACATGTGCACTTTTGGCGTTTGAGGTGCCTTTTTCTATGACTTCTTCATGAAATTGAAACTTTTCCTAGAAATAAAATGTTGCTTACTGCCGGTTTGACGTTGTCCACTCTCCAGGATGGTGACGTGGTGGGCCCCGCTGGATGGGATGTGATGCGGATGAATGCATGAGCATGCGTAGCAGTAGCCTGGTCTGTAGGAACACATCATGACAGGCGCGTAGGAACTACATTTGCAAGGGGTGGGGGGATAATATTGTAAAAGAACTTGAGCTGGAGATACTAGTGTTTAAAGACAATGGGGGGCTAGGGGGAGGGCCCCCCAGTGAAAAGCGGGTCCGGGGCGCACAGCCCCGGAAACATGTTGAATTTCAGTCATGAATTTAGTGCATTTCTACGTTACCTATTTTAACACTATTTACTCATATTTTTATCTTGACATTATACAAATGTAGGTATATAAGAACAAAGGGAGGAGAATTGAATACGATCCCCCCTTTCCTACGCGCCTGCATCATGATTAGCTCTTTCGTGGCAGGTTCTGTTGTCCACATCAATAAGAACCTCTTACCTGAAATTTGTTTTATAACATCTGATTTACTCATTCTTCACTTCCTGTACATGTTTTACAAGTTCTGATATGATACCTATTATGCAGCTGATGATCAAATCATTGAGATTCATCAAATATATTTCCAGTACGGGATGCCTGAAAATGTCAATGGCCGGTCATACTTCTAATGGAAACGCTTGCAGCATGAAAAAAGATGGTAGGTATCATAATTTCATCGGCAATTTCAATTAATTATGATCTAAAATCTTGGTGATTGAAGTAGACAGATTGTTGAGCAAAGCACGCGACAAATGTCGTCTATCGGCCAGAAATTCTACGATAAGCCCAGCTATTAAACTACTTGTTTATTGCTTTTAATTATCCTCGTGCAGGCCATTAGAATTGTACAGTTAATTCAGTCTCCCGCTTAGAAAATGAGACTCATCATTTATCCCCGTGCAAAGGCGTTAAGTTTGTACGTGAGAGTGAGAATATTACCAGGTCATTTGCCACATTCAAAATAGGTAGTTGTAGAGACCGACAATAAGAGCATGCTTAGGAATCAAAGGCACTTATTCTTTACGAGTCCTCGCTAAGTGCCAGTGTGACTTCCATTGTTTTCTTATTACTCTAAATTGCCAGTATTTCATTGGTACTGGACCTCACAAAATAGGACCCAGAACGAACCATGGATAGCATTAGTTTACCATACGCTTCGAAAAAGCTTATTAAGAATTAAACAATTTGCGTTAAATGTTAAATAAAATATGACCGAGAAGAATTTGAAAAAATCATTTCATTTTGAGCAATCCATTGTTGCATTAAATTTAGAAACCATCTGTATTATTATTTATTATTATTGGACAAACATTCCGCATTGAAAAGTAGTGTATAAACAATATTGGGGCCAATTCAACTCGATAAATAAATGAAAAAAAATATTGATCGCATCGTTAGAAGATTTTAAACAATCAATTTAAATATCGCACGTAGTTTTGAAGAAACAGCGTCCCGGCGTTGGAAGTTTTCTCGACGCGCGCTATTTGAGCTCATAATCAATTTTTTGACAACCAAATTTGAACAGCTGTAACTTTTTTCCTAAAATAGCAATGTTTTTGAAACTTGCACATATTAAATTTTGGTATGTTTTCTAATATGTGTACAAATTTCATAATCCTATCTCTAATAGTTTCGATAAAGTGACCTCTCAATCAGGGGGATTTTTTTGCGCCACCCGGTATTAGATCAAGTTTAAAATAATCAAATAACGTAACAACGTTTTCGCAGCGACTAGTAGCTGAATCAATTGACAGAAGATCAATATAATATTTTCATGAGTGATGATTGATCCTGCGGTAAATTGTTGCAATAAATCTAATGAAAGTGCTTATCACATTCAATCACAGCATGCTGCAGCAATATCAACCTAGTAAAAAATAATTACGCATCCTTCCTTCAACCCCCAGCAGTTTTCTATATACATTTTAATTTCGTAATGGTTCACAAAATATATGTATTATTATTATTTCTATTTATAAATGTTAAAATTACTTTTTAAAAATGTATTCTGAATATAAAACAAGTTTTGTTTTTATTTTGGTAATTGTTTTTTGAATCGATCCAGGGAGAATTTCAACGTGAATCGGTGGCTCATGAAATATAAAACTTTGCTCGATTATTAGTGAAGCGCGGTGTGCAGAGGGTTGGCGAAGGGGTGGGGGAGGGGAGGGGGTGGAACTGAGTGAAAGAGTTATCCTGTGGTTTTGCAAGAGCTTAGAAAGTAATTACATCGACGCAGGGCGGCAGTTAATTGCAATCAGAATGTCTTGAAAGAGTATAATGAGAGATCTATTGGCTCGAGTGGGAGAGAAGTAGGTGGGTGGGTGAAGCAGGGGCTCAAATATTAAATTATAAGCACTTAATACTTGGCTAATATCTTCGGGCGATGCTAAGAAGCGCACAGAAAGGAATGTCTGAAATTCGAATCTCAAAATTAAATTTCACTTCTATGTCGATACTCTTACAGACTTCACTTTATGAACTTGGGGGTCATCATTTTTGCAAAATAAATGTTATCTCATATAAATTGAGCCTTGTTGTGTTGTGTAGACAAACGTAAGCTGTGATTGCAGAGTGAGTGTTTCTTACCTCTAGGGTAAAAATACCTATAAGTCAGTTTTTTCTGGGATGATATATTTCGTCCAAAGAAACTTTCAGAGCTTCTGCTCCGGAGGCCCGAGTTTGATTTCAGCGGAGCCCGTCCTGGACGCCAATTCTTGAGTTTTCATGTTTTGAAACCATGTGTGTTTTCATTGTATAAAACTTGAAACATTTGACAACTATTGCTTAGCCTTCAACTTTTTTACTCTTTAAACAATAAAAACGTACATGGTTTCAAAACATAGATCTCAAGAATTGTCCCCCTGAGTGAGTTGTCGACATAATCCCTCAGGGGAGAGACACATGCTGGGAATGTTCCCTATCTGTCCCTATCACCATTAGCCAAGTTCAAGAATAGTATACGAGTATATTATATACGTTTCTTCCTTGCAAGGTTCTTCGTGTTTAACTTGCCTGCATTATCCGCAAGACTAAGATCAAGATGTTCTTGGGCCATCTAATAGATTATAGGTGATTGCTAAATCACCTATAATCTATCGGTTAGTTTGTTATTAATCTACCGGTTAGTTTGTTCTTGTTATATAATGTAGGTATGTAATTTTTTAACATTCTTATATAAGCAGTCATTGAGGACTTGGTTTATTTATGATGAAAGAGGAAGCGGGACTTGAATATGTCCAGCATGGGCGACTGGACTTTGTTGGTTGCAATGTGGAAGCAGCAATGTCGCCAAGACGATTTATTTGTTTCCTTTACGACCTCGACTCAGATGTGATGAGTTCCGACTTGACTTTTTTCTGATACTCCGAAACACATTCATCATGATTTAGAGTTGACCTCTTAAGTTATAGTGTTTTCACCCCTAAGATATTCCCTTTGAATATATTCCGTTTTATATCGCAAGAATAGTTCCATTCTAAAATAAATATTTTGATGATTCTAATTTTCAGGGGTATTTCTTATCTGCACTGTGCGTAATCCTCAAACGTACTACCCATGTCCGCTATGCCATGTGGGCCTTTGTACCAGCAAATCTGTCACTGGAGTCTGGAACTGATTAACTCGAATCTTGTCAATGTTGTTACTTTGGCCTCCTGGCAGTGCGTAGATCTGGGTATCACTGATTAGTTCTATTCAACAGTTGGTACTAAGCCAGTCGTTGTTTGTAAGTCAACAATAGGCTAGAGAGGAGTTACAATCATGTGAATGGGGGTTGGTGGGGGAGTCGAGATGGAGATTGGAGAAGGAGAAGAGAAGGTTTGAGGCATAGTCACGTCTGATGGATATTCCGTACGAGGAGAGAATGCCGCTGCTGAAAACGCGGCACCTCCACCTCTAATACCTTGTGATTAATCAGTTGGTCTTGAAGTGATTTCTTTATGACATGCAAATTATTACTTCTCCCCCCACTCCCTTTGTTTTGTCCTCTCTTCTTTCCCCACCAGCTCTTAGCTAAAATTAAAGAAGGGATCCGTAGTAGGATCATAATGTTCTGGATAAATGATTTATGAAATAATAAAAACGCTTAGAACAAAATTAAGCAGCCACAGCATGCATGATTTTGGATTTAATCCATCTAATATTTAACTACAGACTATAACATTTATATAGATCATACCCTTATTTGAGACGTGAAATCTGTACCGACTCTACTACAATAATTTGCATAATGTGTCACATGCCATTACTCTATAGGTCCTACTTTCGAATTTAAAACAACGCGAATGACTTGACTCTGATGAAGATGGTGTTGCATTTGCTCGCGAGGTTTGCGTGTGGACTGTACATTGCTCTATTGTTGAATGAGATTAGTGGCGCCTCGCGAGCGACAATGGCGTCTGTCGAAGATCTGCTGAACCAAGCATCGAACACCAGACCTCGAGGATTACGAGTCACGTGACTGTTGAAACAACTGCAGCTCGCAATGCTGACATGCAGAAGACAATGCATTATCTGAACCCATGATCACTGGATGCTATATGGGCGAATTGCTCTGTTTTTACTATTCATTATGGCAAATAATTACAGTTTGCATGTTTGAATTTCACCTTGACTTTACATTAATTGCAAATTATTCCAAATGATATGATTGCATTTTACATCTTGCATCAATTACCGCTTACTAATAGGGAAGTGAAGTGAAGTTTAGATTTTAGAATAATAAATATTTTATGAAATTTGAGATGTTGTTGAAGACAGGATGTAGTATTATTTTTGTTGTGTGATGAATAGTTTTCAAGGAACGAATTTACAAAGTTTGGTAGATTGTAGCTGTCCATGAATTAAAAAAATACAATTTGACGTCACACGCCGAGTCGGGCCGTCTAGATATAATATTAGCCAGAGCCAGTTCTATGCATCCCGTAACACAGGGAACACGGCGTGTGACGTACAGCTTGTTTTTGCAGAGGAGTGAAATGTCGAAAACTAATAAATTGATTATGGGAAATATATGATTTAAAAAATATAATAAAATATCGCATTGCTCTTTGAGGCTATTCTGTATATAAACAAAATATAATCTCAACATTGACCTATTCCCTATAACCAAAATAAATGTATAAAATTCATTTTTCAGTGCATTTTTGACGTGAAGCTTTGCATGTGACACCTAGGTGACACGATTAGCAGCGCCTGTGTGCATCATTGCATCATTACATCATTATGCTCCATGAATGCAATTTATCTTCTAAGCCAATAAACCTCAGTCGAATTAGAGTAAGTGTTGAGTTTAATTTATCAACACAAGAAGATAGAGAACGTTTATCCCGTCAGGTCATCAAATTAAAAATGGGACTCACAAGATAAACTTTATATTTTACATATAAAATGGTTTGTTATTTCTTGTCTTTTGCTTCATCCTGAGATGAGTCTATTTCCACTGATTGAAATGTTGGTCACGCCATCTGTTAATACGACAAAACGCACCTATTTGTCTTTTAGGTGGGGTGAAATGAGCTTTTCGTGTTAGGCGTGGAAAGCTTAGAGCTTTGTGAAAGTATCTAACTTGTGGCTATGAAGCAACTGATTGTCTCGACCTGCACATTGCAGGCGTTGACATCTTGCACAAGAACTATTAACAGTTTAATGTGTTCTCATATCAACTAGAAACCAAATATCCTTCCATGCTGTGACAATAATTACCTCACTGAGCCAACTTAGAAGTGCCAACATTTGGCGGTAAATAATAGAATTAATGTCGGAATTAGACGCCATCCAGCGTTGCGTTCCGACGCCTCGACGATGTGATACCGACGCGCTTAATGAAATAGCTAAGACTCTGACAGAGCTCTACTCTCTGACATCCACGATCGGGCTCAAGTGCAACGCGTCGCTTGTGTTGGTAGTCTCACACTCATCACATGACACCGCAACCAATACCGCATCATAACTACAACAAGCAGGGAAAGGACATGGATTTCGAAAGCCCCTTACTTATTATCTTATGTTGACATAAACGTTATTTAGAACTTTAACTTTAAAACTGCGAATTCAGTACGTGATCAAGAGAAATGTGAGGATATGCACAGCTGATTGCGCTCGTTTTTTTAACACTACGGATGAATGATTGGTGAATGATGAATGGGAGATGATGGTGAAGAGTGGGGAAGGATGGAAGGAGGGAAGGACGCGGTCGTGGCCTATTAGTAGGGTACCTTTCCAGCAAATTTTGCCTGTCGACTGAGGGAATACCAACCCCAGTCAGGAAAGACGGCCGCGGGAATCGAACCCCGGACCTCCGGAACACAAGTTTAGAGATCTACCTCTGAGGCAAACCTGGTCCGTAATTGCGTTCGTAAATATAGATACATTTTATATTTATAATAATATTTATTAGGTTGGGTAGAATATATAATTAATACCAACTGCAAATTGAAAATATTTGCCTACTGTGGGGATCGAACCCACGTCCCTGAATTGCCGGTCCAGTGCTCTAACCACTAAGCTAAGCAGGCGATCCAATCTGCAGTGGTTTTTGTTCCATATAAACTGTATTTCTACAGTCCGAGACCCGTGTTGAAGAGGTCTGAAGACCTCAGACGATATATATATATTAATCAGATTAATTATTAATGTTCTTTAATGAAATATTGATAAAAGCTATACTAATTGATGATGTTATCTTGAATATAAAAATGTGTGCAAGTTTTGCGCTCTATGGCCCCACATTCTACTGCATTGAGTCGCTTACAGTGAGCCTTGCTGTAGATTGCGCGCGCTGGCTCTACGCCTTTGCAAGACCTCTTCTAAGAGCAACAATGTGTCAACATTTAGACGACACTTTCCCCATAGATGGCGTTACTATATAGTTACAGAGCACATAAAGCTAACACCTTGCTGGAAGATTCACGGTCGGACTGGCGGCAAAGTGTACAACACACACAACTGATGAAGATGAAGTAATCACCTCTCCTTGACCAAGGTCTTTGTATTGACCGCTAATAAGCCACTTGGATTCTTGAGTCGATCGTGTTGTGCGAGATGAGGTACAGACGAGAGGGGAGGGGAGGGCAAGGTTGTGACCTTGGTGTGGTAATCCAGGAACTTCGATTAATATTGATCATCTGTTTGTGATGCATTTCGTCACAATGATGATGTGTGTAATGATGTTGAATATCAACGAGCAGCTAAACGTCTATCATTACAATTGACGCTACGGCGAAGCAACGTAGACAACGGCGACGTAACACAAATTAACATTCTTTTCGTTTAAATCCGCAATTTCTTTCCCCAATATTTATGCCTTTGAAAAGTGGTTTCCCTATTATTAAGCGAGCGTAGCGAGCGTCACTACGGTACTCCTATCACACTTTCTATTTTTGTTTGTTTGTTTGTTTGTTTGGTTGGTTGGTTGGTTGGTTGGTTGGTTGGTTGGTTGGTTGGTTGGTTGGTTTTGTTTGTTTGTTTTTTGTTTTTTTGTTTTTGATTGTTTGTTTGTTTTTTGCCGGCACTGCCCAGGTCAAACCGCACAACCAATCTATCTGAAATTTTGCACACATGCTGTCTCTGGGATCGTTTTTGAACGGGATCCAGTGATTGGTTCAAATTTAAAAAAAAAACTTTCAATTAGTTGGTCCGATCAATTTGAAATTTTGCAATTTGAAATTTTGCAAAGTCAATGCAACCAACATGCTCCAATCTTACAAAGTTTCAACCAAATCCTCCCAGTAGTTAAAATTGAAAATTGATATTGTGATTTTTTACATTTCAACTTGAACCGTTTTTAGGTATTTTAGGTATGCCCATTTTAGGTAATTTTGCCAATTTTCAGACTAGTCTGTCGTTATCTTCGTTATTGTCATTTTAAGGACATTTTGATAATATTGCAAATTTATGTCAATAATTTCAATTTATATCAGTGCTATCTTGATACTTCAGTTCCAAGGCCTATAAAGCATAGACTTGCAAACGCATATCAAATCGCATACGATACGAAGGCTCGCTTATCAACGCGGTACCCAGAGCGTTTTCCTAGTTTGTATATCCTTGACATATTTCCCTCCAGCTTATTTTCTTCCACCAATGACGTCATGTGCCAGAATCCTATTGAACTTCCCATATTCAACATTCCCGTTCCTCCTACTTGACGTCGCCGTAACTTCAGTTGTTATAGGTCGGCCTTAAAGAATGTTACATGCATTTCATTGCTACTAACCACTCTGTGAAGGACCGCGCTGATAAGTGAGCTCTTGCATGCTAATTAATATTCTGTATGAGAGTTGCTGCTTTATAGATCTTGGAACAGTTGTAAATTTGACAAAGAACATTTTAAATTGTGTCTTAAAAATATCTTTTAAAAAGTGTTTTTATAGTGTTGACGAGTCTTTCGAGTGTGTTGTAGTGCTCTTAATAATTATTTATGTTATTTATTATTGACATTGTTTATAAAATGTAAAATGTTTTTTTCTGAAAACCGAATAAAACAATACAATAATGATTTTGGAGGGGATCATGAAAGGTGCATTGCATAGTATTTTTGCGATAAACCAAATTTGACAAATATTTCACAATAAGCTTAAAATTTGCATAATTCTTGAAGTTCTTGACCAAAACCGATGATTTGTTGGTTGGTTTTTAATATGATCGAACAAACGCTTCATTTTTACTTTTCAGTAAGAGGATTTCGATAAAGGAAACTATACGCGAGTCCTCAATTCCTTCACGGCCATTTGGATTAACATTGCAACGAATCGGATTCCAGCTGAATTGACATTTTACAGTATAGAATAGGGTCCCGGCATTAAAGTGCGTTTATAAATTGCTGATCGATTGGTCGATTGCTGTGACCTGGGCAGTGCCTAACAAAAGAAGTCAAACAGAAAAGTGCTCTAACTTTCACTACCTTACTACTGTTTAATCATTGTTTCATGTGCGACGCCAATGAAATATAAATTGGTAATTAATCTTTTTTAAACGAGCTTTTACTTGAATTATTAGAGAAAAGCACCTAGATTTTGAACCCAGCAAGCAGAGTGTCCGGCCGACCCGATGATAGCGCTCGGAAGGTATGTCTTTGTTGTCCTGAGCTGGAGGGTGGAAGAAGGGACTGGCGGGACATCCGAGTGAAATATTGCTGCCCCGTGTTATTGATGATGGACCGAAATTAATTTTCATTGCTAAAAAGAAGAATTTCAATAACAAAAGAAGCATCGCTGTTCGTGGGCTCAGGGCCAAGATTGTAGCAAGTTGTAATCTGACTCTTGGCCAATTCCAGCTCCTTGCAACGCGACAAGATGTATAGTATATCGCCAATCACATCGCTGAGTTATTGCCTTCTTTGCATACTTGGTTCTTGACGGAGAATCACTGCACGTGGAGCGAGCGAGCTGTCAGGTATGATGTCACAGCGACGTGGTACTGCAATCAGAGGCGACAAGCTCTCGTCACAAGCACTGAGTATCCTCTTCACGACTCATTGCATTGCTCAGCTGATTCTTTCATTCCATGCTAGAAGGTCCGTGAAGTTAGCACCGCCCATTAACGCACTAATTATCTCATGTGTGGGATGAATTAGTACACAATTAGTGCGTTCGATCGGCACTAATTTTATAATTAGTGCGTCATCCGTTTCCGAGAAAAACGCACTTTACTATGGGCGGTGCCAACTTCACGCAGCACCGCCCATTAACGCACTAATTTTAAAACCCACACAGGTAATTAGTGCACAATTAGAGCGTTCGATCCCCCCCATTCCCATAATTAGTGCGCACTTACTTTTCGAGTTATTCGTGAATAACCGTGGGCGGTGCAGCACCGCCCATTGAAAATTTCAAGGTTTTCAGCACGCCATGTTTTAGTGCACAATTAGTGCGTTCGATTCCCCCCATTCCCATAATTAGTGCGCACTTACTTTTCGAGTTATTCGTGAAAAACCGTGGGCGGTGCAGCACCGCCCATTTAAAATTTAAATGTTTTCAGTACGCCATGTTTTAGTGCACAATTAGTGCGTTCGATTCCCCCCATTCCCATAATTAGTGCGCACTTACTTTTCGAGTTATTCGTGAAAAACCGTGGGCGGTGCAGCACCGCCCATTGAAAATTTCAATGTTTTCAGTACGCCATGTTTTAGTGTACAATTAGTGCGTTCGATCCCCCCCATTCCCATAATTAGTGCGCACTTACTTTTCGAGTTATTCGTGAATAACCGTGGGCGGTGCAGCACCGCCCATTGAAAATTTCAAGGTTTTCAGCATGCCATGTTTTAGTGCACAATTAGTGCGTTCGATCCCCCCCCCCCCCCATTCCCATAGTTAGTGCGCAACTACTTTTCGAGTTATTCGTGAAAAACCGTGAGCGGTGCAGCACTCGAAAAGTAAGCACTCGAACTCGAAAAGTAAGTGCGCACTAATTATGGGAATAGGGGGGATCGAACGCACTAATTGTGCACTAAAACATGGCATGCTGAAAACCTTGAAATTTTTAATGGGCGGTGCTGCACCGCCCACGGTTATTCGCGAATAACTCGAAAAGTTAGTGCGCACTAATTATGGGAATGGGGGGAATCGAACGCACTAATTGTGCACTAAAACATGGCGTGCTAAAAATCTTAAATTTTCAATGGGCGGTGCTGCACCGCCCACGGTTATTCACGAATAACTCGAAAAGTAAGTGCGCACTAATTATGGGAATGGGGGGGAATCGAACGCACTAATTGTGCACTAAAACATGGCGTGCTGAAAACCTTGAAATTTTCAATGGGCGGTGCTGCACCGCCTACGGTTATTCACGAATAACTCGAAAAGTAAGTGCGCACTAATTATGGGAATGGGGGGGGATCGAACGCACTAATTGTGCACTAATTGCCTGTGTGGGTTTGAAAATTAGTGCGTCAATGGGCGGTGCTGCGTGAAGTTGGCACCGCCCATAGTAAAGTGCGTTTTTCTCGGAAACGGATGACGCACTAATTATAAAATTAGTGCCGATCGAACGCACTAATTGTGCACTAATTCATCCCACACATGAGATAATTAGTGCGTTAATGGGCGGTGCTAACTTCACGGACCTCATGCTAGAGTATTTTGGAAGCCCAATTACAATGAATTCACATAATCGTGCCGGTTGCTTCCCTCGACGACGCCCTCGACGCATAGCGACGCCGACGCTCTTCATCCTCAATCCACGATATCAGCTTGACTCTACATGGACAACAGTTTTTACGCAGTGCTCCATCCAATATAGGAGTGATAAACGAGTTAACTTCTTCTGTCGACGGCGCCGGCGTCGGATGTGCAGCTACGTGTTTATGACGTGTTATTGTCCGACGCAGGAAGACGAGACGATCTTGTTGATTTATTAGATTGATTACACTTGCTACTCCACTAGACCGTGTATACAAGAGCTGGTTACAGCAATTAGCACGTGAGCCTTTCAAACAAGACACGCCCTTTTTTACTTCCTCTGGCATGATTCACTATTCATCCTACCTTTGTCATAACCCATGGTCGATAAACGTTCAACATGACCATGTACGACATGAGTGACAGTTTCATATTAATTTTTAAATGATTTGAATTATCATGATCAACCCGACGGACCTTTTTAATATGGTTCGAATCTCTGCTTTTTGTCTGTCTGTCTGTCTGTCTGTCTGTCTGTCTGTCTGTCTGTCTGTCTGTCTGTCTGCCTGCCTGCCTGTTTGTTCATTTGTTAGTTTGTTCTTTCGAATTACAGGCGAAACGAAGTAAAGGATCCGGCCAATGTTTTAACAACGATAATGTTTCTATTCTGTTCGTTTCGGGTTACCTAACGATTTTTAGCAAGATCGATCCATTGATTTCATGGGAAAATTGATTATGTAGTTTAGCAGGTAAGGTTGCATGCAAAATATCGTAGCAACAAAGTATTCTACAAAATGCTTATAAAATACCTGTATGTACACTCAAACCAATAAAAATCGGTACTCGAAAAGAAAAGATTGGCTGATTAAGATTTGATGGCATCATCCCTGTGTTAACGCATCATCTACCTCTAGTAGGTGAGCACTTATTTCATTGATAATTTCAAGGATTGATTGTCGAGGAACCTTATCAGCAGCCAATCCTTTTCTTTTTGAGTACCAATTTTTATTGGTTTGAGTGTACCTATACCCTTGATTATTTGCTCACTTCAAATGATCGGTACAGTAGATAGAGTGCATAGATGGCTTTCAAAGTTTAATGAAAAGCAGAATAATGGGTGTTATTTAATATTGATTAGTGGTTCGTGTTATGTTTTAATTGTCTTTTAAGACAATTAAAAACGTATGTTTTATGTTACGGGAATTCCAGCAGAGTGATCCAAAATATCTCCGTAAAATAAATGCAAATAGACTCTCAAAAATCTTTACTCAGTACTGGCTATTATTTATATGTTGATTTGAATCCATCCGTTTTTGATACAGAATCTTTTCACGATTCTTCTATCTCAACTGCCTTGAGCGCTCTCGTGGTCACTTTGTGTACCAACGAACAATCACTCTTCCTGCTCTAAACGAAGGCTCTTCTTTATTATAGGAAACTTTTGATGGACATTCGGATTGTACTTGAAGTGCCCCGAGCTGTATTCTTCTTCTGTTGTTGGTCTTGCGATATGATGGGAACTGTTAGGAGGTCTCCTCCCTAATATTGAAACATAACGTACTATTGTCGTGCCACATCAGTTATCAATCTCGATCACGACGCCGACAGTTTCAATTCGGCGTTTTGTGTGTGGGTGGGTGATGGGGGTGGGGGAGGTAGCAGACTTTTAACTGATCATGCTGAAAGTTTGTTAACATAACCGCGAATTCTCATTACAATTTTAAATATCTATGTAATCGGATGTATAGGTACATACATCAAATGAATACTGTGCGGTGGATGAAAAAGAAGGCTACTAGTAGAAGTAAAATCACATGGTGTTGATTTGATAAAAATACGTGAAATGTCTAAGCACTAAGCAGTAATTAGTAACCAATGTCAAATTTAATAAATAAAAATTCGCTAATACTTCGGCCCCTCAAGAAGCAAATGGTCTTGAAAGAACAATTGAGGAAGAACGATACAAGTTCACTCTTGGAGAAAATCAAAATGGTTTTATGAGCTTTCAAAATATCTTCTTGTTTTGTAAATGTTATATTTCCTACATACTCGTAATGTACTTGGTCATTTAATGGCAACTGATCATTGAGTTTGAGTCTCCTTCAGAAATCAGAGATCACATATTCAGACACGCAGTCTGAAAATGAACGAAATATGTCTCACTCTCCTCGCATAAGAAATAATACACAGTTTATACCAACAATAGTCTCTAATATGATATCAATGCGTATATAATGAAGTTTTTTGACTGGTCTTGACCCAGTGCGGCTTGGGCTAAGAAGACGTGATAATGATGATTATAATATGAATCGTCAGCATTACATCACTTACAAGTTACCTGGTTTGGGACCAAGGCCCTGTCACCTGGTTATTATCATCAATTACAGTCTGCTATTATACCGACCGCCCGCCATTTACATCGCTGAGGCGCGGAACATAGTTTGGACAAAACAAAATTCGCTTAAAAATCGGTTTAAACAAAAATCCGCGAGAAGAAAATTAAATCTCCCAAAGTTTAATAAAGTTTTCACTGTTATATTTTTCATTATTTTTATTTCTGAGACTGCTATACACGGTAATATTTTTCTGTGCTTTCTTCGTATTTCTAAAAGCTCTCGTGGGCTTTCGCAGTATAACGTTTAAAGTTTCTTACGATCTTTTCAGAAAACACATTGAATCTCTCGATGAGGAAAATGTGCGAACTGCTTGAACTCGAGTAATAATCTGTACACAAACTTCTCAGTGGCGAACGTAAGTGATCATTCCCGTCTATGTTTATAAGGTGTTCAAATAATTATGCAATTTCAGCAAGAAAACAGGAGTAAGCTATAACTTACAGCTAAAATAACCTCAATAAAATATTGCAACTGATTTTATATTATCATTTAAAAAATATTATCATCCAAATAAGAATATACCATTATTATATGTATTAACAAACCTTCTTCGTGCAAGCTATAAGTAAATTAAGTACCATATAGCTCTAAGTTAAAAGTAACTATGGTTAGTGATTTCCCGGACAACATCAGCTAGGACTCATAAAACTAGTATTATTGACATTTAGGTATAGATTGAAAATTCTAATTGAACTTGTCTTGTATGGGTAATTACATTGTTTCCTAATTGTTGAAACAATCGTCGATCTCGAAAACCACGAATCACATCAGTAGCAGCATTCAAGGCGGAAAGTTAAAGTCGCTATTCGAGCACTTTCCCTCTTGAATAAGTGAATTCCGTCAGTGCACAGATTTTTAGCGTCTACTTTCGCTTTTGTCGCGGTTTTCGAATTTTCGTCGCGTACACGTCACGTTTGAAGAGAATCTATATTTCAACCACTTAGTTTCCACCAACCTTGGTCCGCAAATCCCATTACGTTCGCTCCATGCAAATTACCTGCTAAATATTTACCCAAATAGCCTAGATTTCCAGTCGTTTACTTCACTCTGGACGATGTCATAACCGAGTCGAGTTGCAAAGAACTCTGTAGGTATTAATAGACTCATTGTAACTTGACTACGTCTGCATTCATGTATGTACATTACACTGCAGCTGACTTACAAGCTGCATTAGTACCTGACTGGGAAAGTTCACCGTTTTAACCCATCCTTGAGAGTTACTATAGGAAAACGCTCAGTGTACCGCGTTGACGAGCGAGCACCGATACGAGCAAAACCTCCAACCAAATACGATTCACTCAGTCAAAGATTTAACTACTTCATTATTTCTGATTCTCTTTGCAGCTTTCCAATTTCAATTTCCATTCACTCTATGGAACAATTGAATAATAACAGCGCCATGTGCTGTGAATTTGCTTCTTAAATCTCTTTTTGACAGATCTTTCAAATCTCTTAAAATTGCACAGTTCGTGTTCACCATGCAAAATTTGAATTCACTCGGAATATTTTCATTTTCGACCTATCGAAATTATTTTTTTTTTAATTTTGGCTGAAGTTTGTAACATTTTATAAAATGTTGGTCTTTACCTTGTAAAATTTAAAATTGATCAGATCAACCAATCAGAATATTTAAAAAAGTGAATCAATCAAAGGATTCAAAAAATCTAAAAAGAGCAACTCTAGGAGACGGTCGCTCAATCATCAACGCCATATACTTCAATGCTGTACATTAGAGGCCTGAAGTAGAGGTACAACAGAGGTCCGAAGTCCATTTCATCTTTATGACATTTACATCTATACTGAGCCTAAAATAAATATCCTCACAAACGTATTATCTGGTACCAAAACGCGGATAACCTGACAATTGTAGAAACCTTGAGATACCTTGATGGGATCAACGCCCATCAAGATTTCAACACGTCCTTTTTTAACCAAGTGTGTTTTCCAAACAACATTTTCAAAGAATTAATTCGCACTTTTGTGTGATTTCAGAAACAAACCCACACATAATTTGGAAATACAAATACTCACGAATTGGATGACCACTTCCAACCGTTTGGTAATTAATTAGTAAAAGAGTGAAGCGACGGTAAACTTGTGTTTTACAAAAGGTTCTGAATACATTTTTGTATAAAGAAAAGTGAGTGAATAATAACTGATGATGCATCACCTTTATTACTGAGTAACCTACATTCGCTTAATTGATATTTATGTTTATTGATGTACAGACACATGGTAATCAGCCATGAACCATACACCATCTTCGTATTGAAAAGGACATCCAGGAAATCTGTAAATGAAGTCGTATGACACACAGCATGATGACAGAGAGTTTCTGTTTTCCACCAAGAAACAAATGAGATAATCTGTATCATGTCCGTACGCTCTAACGCTTCAGCGAACACCAATCATTCACTCTTTAGTTGCCGTAGATCGACGTTGTGAGTTCCGCTGATTGGTTAGATCAACTCGCTCAGAGAGTCTTCCCCTTTTGTTCCCGTTCTTCCCTAATCTGCATTATTTATTGTATTCAACCGATTACCTTCTCTTCCTCGGCAAAGTGAGTTTGCTCGGTTTAGCCACAAATTAAGGTTTTTATGTGTTTTACATCCCCCCAATTTGCCTCGAGGGCAACTCATCATCCTCAACCGACTTGGCTTGTTGTGTGCTTTGCGCAAACCAGCATTTTAATTTATTTAAAACTTCGACTAATAGCTTTCTGCTATATTAAAAAATTTGCTTAAAAACTGTTAACATAAAAGCAACTTCAAACTCGAACAGGCCAGAGAAATGCTCATTTCTTTTCGACACTGAAACTTTTTTGTGCACGTGATTGCGTTTAAGAGGTTTTTACATCGTCAACTTCAGTCCGACCCATTGTATTTTACGATCGACATCGATATTGGCAGACTTTATTAATGACACGGCCTCTTTTATAGAGTTTTAAATAAGCGGAGGTCTGTGTTTTTACGACTAATTTACAAAGAACTTTTCCTTCAGTTCATCCATAGTTTATTCAAAGAGTTATAAATAGTAGGTACTGGTTATTACTCCATAATTGAACCAAGTTCATGTTGTAAAGTGACGTGATGATTCGGAGAATTATTCTCTGTTAGCAATGAACTGATTCCGCCTGTCGGCTGAGCGTGTCGTGATTTTGACATTCTATTGCTCTCGGCAGATTATTGCTGCGCGGATTTCAGTGTCACGGGTTTACTCCTTCCTCTCATCCAATTATTTCACATTATCCCAAATAAAAGTCACTTTTTATATTCATTACAAATTCATGGCTCGCAAAAAGAACGTTTTCCCCCGGCGTCGGCGGCGTGGTTTAAGCCAATAAGACGCGGAACGGTGAGCGGAAGGTGTTTTAGAGTACCTTGCTAATCCCCCATCCATTGCCGTGGCAGCACAAAAACAGCCCGACATGTCTTCGGGAACGCCACGTTGCTACGCGCCTCCAACGACTCCGGTCAACGTCAATATTATACGGAAACCCAAGAGGGATCTCTTTCATTTCATCGAGGTCCTCATTAAAATATTTGTTTTTGTGGCCTCCAAAGCTTTACACGTAAGATATTGAATTGAATATTTTATAATAATTTAATATGTTAATTAATAAATGTGTGATTAGTATTTTAGGCTCCCATGTGCTGAAGGTCAAGGTATATCTCATCAAGGTGTCATAATATTCATTGTCACAGTAACTCATCACAACAAAGAAGCAAAAATCAAGCATTTCTTTTCTTCCTTAAGACTTGCTGATTAATTAAATATGTGGATGGTGTACTTTTATCTTAGCCAAATATTTGCACAGTGGGTACAATTACTGATGGCCATAAGAAAATCTGTGTGCAATGACACAGTATTTGCTGAGTTCAGAGCGAAACTAAATGCCGTGGTACCTCAGGAAACCAGACCCGATTTTGCAGTCAATCAAACCCTAGAAATGTATTGAAATGGATTTATATTTATTGTGAAATATACCAAAGATCGAGTACAATGAGTTTTGAGCCACGAATAAATGTTGCTTGTGGATGTCCACGCCGACTCAGCAGCGCCTCCTGCGGCGTCGTGCGAAGTGCGAGCGCGCGCTCCGCGTCTCCGTCTTCAGTCGACGCTTGCATCGCGAGCAGGTCTGACGTGTGTGTTGCGTTGTGCTCGAGACACCTCACTGACAGCCGCCGAGAGACGCGAGCACCACGATGTGAGTATTCACGACTCAACTACCACACGTCCTCACAACCAAGCATCATACTGGCGGACAAAGTCGCCTCAGTCAAATTACGAACTGTCATAATTTGTAAATAATTACAGCATGCAATTTAATTTAAAGGGATTTGAAAGAGGTGGGCGGACGGTGACAGGAGCAAAACAGTTTAAAATTCACATTGTCATAACCATTGTCTCAGAGCAAGGTTACCATAGTTACATTTATAAGTTTCGTTTCAGGTCTCGCAAGTATGTTGGTCAATTAATTCTAGGCGGCGCTAATGATAAATGTTGTAATGAAAATGAAATGAAGCGAAGTGTAAATCTGCCTCTGATGATATGATTAGCACCGGACATCGCCGGCTTCATGCTGTGTCGATGTCGGGCTGATCGACTCGGGCGGGCCAGGTTTGTCATCTGCCAATCAATGCGATCACGTGGTACAGGGCGACACGCCGATCACTAATTGACGTATTCCGAACCGATCTGGCTTCCTCACATTCATCATTCAAACTCTCGGGCCCAACAATCAACATTGTTTGTTTTTACTAAATTACCATGGAAACGGGTCAAAATTTAGGTTATTCACTTTTAGAAACAATCGATAACGTCTAGTTTCAAAATAATATTGTTGATGAGGGGAGCATTTTTAAACTAGGGTTTGAATTTATTAGACTACAAGAGTCTAACATATCGAGCTGTGGATGCATAAATGCAGCATAAATTAGGTATGATAATTCAGTCGGTGGTTGCAGTTGGCTGCAACTTTCTTGCTGATGAATGCTGCATAAAACCAATAGGAATATCACATGCGGTAGAAACTTCCGTACCGACGACACCTATCTCGAAAACACAATTAAAGCATGTCTGTGATTGATATAAATAATCATCAATTACATGTTAAGCGGCGACGTCCGGTGCAGCACACGGCGTCTAATTAATATCATCGCCACACGCGTCAATGTGCGAGAAAGCGCTGTGCATGATGCACATTAGTGCAGCCTGATTCTCTCCGCATTCCACTCGCAGATTAACAATTGCACTTGTGTCTGTCACATAGTGATTGTTTTCAACAAACAAGCGGGGACGAGGAAGTTGCGATTACAACAAGGATTATTCTTGGTGATCGATTGGGGCGGTAGCTCCACGCTGCTAAGTCATTTACCGATGCAGGTGGGTGGAGTGGTCTACCGCTGGACTACCTCTCTCGAGGCGCGGGTTCGATTCTAGCGGCCTACCGCCCGCCTCTACCCACCGAGGCTTTCCTTCATAAAGTGCTCATACCATTACCACAGGGATTAGTTACTAATATCCCTCTTCCCCGATTATGAGTTCCAAGTATCAAGGAGAACCGCAAACCAAAGGGAGCATAAACGCGACTGAATCGCGACGTTTTTGTGAGTGTGGGTTGATTGCTTCGCGTGTATCAAGTCGTGTGAAGATGCCTACATGTTTTGAATGACTCAAAGCAAAGCGCAAACGCGAGAAGACGACAACCCCAAAGACACAAACGGCGCGATTTGTGTCGTGTTTACTCATTGTCGCGTTACTTTTGTAACGCAGACAGCGACATTTTGTAATTTTTTTAACCTAAAACCCCAACAATACTTAGTCGTGTATTGACTTACAATTAAATTACAAAATAAATTTTACTACTTCAGAAGAATTGGTATTGTCTGTAGACGATGTAACTTATCATTAAAACATTATAGTTGAATTCCTGCATCATCATCCTCACGTGGAAGCACATCAATTGTCAAGTTGATTATTTTAATTAGATTCCTTGAACATGATTCAAGACTGATGCTATTCTACCGGCATACGGCATGATGCAATGTTATGAATACCTGCATGCATTGATGGCGTTGTGTAGCTGAATAGCAAACAATCGGCCGACATCAAGAGCGCAACATTCAGTAGCCAAGTCACCTGCCAAAGATGCTCTTATCTTAGATCGTAAATTGAAGAGAACTTCCAAAAGCTCTCGCGAACATAAGACACTAATAATGTAAACAGACTATAGTTATATCCACAGTCATAAACAGACGATAAGAATAATACACAAGATCGTAACAGGCCTGCGTTTAATGAGCTACTAAGTTTCAGAATCGTTGTGCTGGTGCGTCATTAATAGCCAGGGCTGTAAATCTGGACTCCATCTTACTTTTACTTTACATCATGACCTTGGAAGCACACAATTAACCTTGATGCCTGAGAACACTCTATTTTGTACCCTGACGTCATAATTAAAAATTAAATTTATTTTAGCGAGCGGATATAATTATATTATTTTATAATTGTAATAATTATAATTACGGTGTGCGTTGAGTGCGCGGGAAATGTTCGGAGGACCCGGCGAGGCGAGCTGTAATTCAAGAAATGTCAGCTCGTCGAGAACAAGAATGGAATCGGCCGAGGTTTTCTCATTCATTATCTTACAATTAGCTGTGACTGTGAGTGTTAACACGGAGCAAGCGGTCCTTGTTGCTTATTCATTATGGCCACGATCCTACTCGGAACTATTACGCACTTCCATCAATTGATTTTTAAATTAAATATACATTGCGTTAATTCGTTTAATGACAATAGAATATTCATCACCTACAGATACAAGAAAATCTTATTGAACATTTTTCTCCTTACACCTGTCTCTCCATCTAGGCTATTGGAACACCGTGGCTCTGAGGTCAAAGTGCAAGGGCGACTTACATAATTGAAGTGCATCTCACAAAACGAGGTGCACTGTTTGACACACTATTATCACGACACCATCATGACAATACGGTTTTTATTCGTTGTTTATTTCAGCAAGAAACAAAAGCAATATTGTTTGCTGAAGACTGCTGCTCTTGCTCTGAGGGGCGCTTAGTAATATTTCATTCGGGCATTGTTTTCAGTTGGCAAGTTAATGCGTCATTCCACATTATACACAGCGCACCTGACAAAGTCAGATGACATATTCGAATAAGGTTGATATTATTCAAAGAACGTGCCCAAGGAAAGTAGAGTTGTTGTTGCAAAATTATTCCAGCACGCGTATGTTTAGAAAATACTTTTTATTATTATTATGTGTCTTTATTTGCATTGAAATTATAGGTACAATACAATACAAACAGGCGATATTCAGACATTGGGCCTGATCTTCCATATAACCTTTACTTTACCTATACCTAATAATAATATCTATGAATACATAACAATTTGTAGCACTCAGTAATTGACTTAGATTAAATAAAATTAAATTAAAATTAAATAAATACTAAACATAAGAAAATTTGAGATACTGGAATCAAGTAATATAATATTATCCTAATATGGATAATAATAGTAGGTAAAAAATATAAAAATATCTTAATTATTTGTAGGCAGTACATGTACATTGTTATAATGTTAATAATGATGAACAGTCAGTCGATAATTCAATACAATGCCATGAATAACAAGAATAGCAAGTAAAAATAAATTGACATATATAAGACAGGCCAGAGAGGTCTTTTATATTTTGGCAACTCTTTTAGGACTATTTTTTTCTCTTGTTCTCTCAGCAATAAAGCTTTATATTCAGATTTAAAAATTAATACGGACGAGGTATCTTTTAAGGTTGATGGTAAATTATTCCATATCCTCGGTCCATTGATAGAAAAAGAAGAGGAGGATACAGAGTTGTGATGATTGAAAACCAGGTTATTATTTTGTCGTGTATGGTGATTATGTAAATCTCTAGAGAGTTGAATTTTATCATAAAGATAGGCTGGTGACTTGGTATTTATCAATTTATGCATAAAAGTTGCAAGATGTAGTATTCTGCGGTTTTCCATGTTTAACCAGCCAAGTTTGATAAGATGAGGAGAGATCTGTTCCCTGAAGGGTGTATTTAATATGAAACGTACACATGAATTCTGTATTTTTTGTATGCGCTGGGACGTGGTTTTGTTTATTCCCATGTATACTGCATCACAAAAGTCAAAAATCGATAGAACTAGAGATTCAGCAAGAAGTTTCTTAGTATTTATAGGTAAGTATTTCTTAAATCTGTTGAGGTATCTAATAACACCGAAAGCTTTATTGCAGCACTTATCTACATGAACCTTCCAGGTCATATCCGTATCGAACCAAACACCTAGATTCCTGGCATTATCAACCTTTTTGATGACTACCTGGCCTAATCTCACCATTTGGTTGATGTCATCGATTTTATCTAGGGCCTTTACACTGTTTGGCTTACCTAAAGGTACCAATATTGACTTTGTAGGGTTAAGTCGTAGGCCATTTTTTTTAGAATAGATCTCAATTGAAGCCAAGTCTTTGTTGAGCTCCTCTATGCTTTTGAGAATGTTTTTGACATCATTACATGAGATAAATAATTGTAGATCATCTGCATATTGGCAGACTTTGGTATGATCTACCACAGTAGGTAGATCATGCACATGTAAATTAAAAAGAAGTGGGCCTAATATGGATCCTTGGGGTACCCCATTAGCAATAGTGAGTAATTTGCTCTGTAAAGCAGATCCATTTGCTTCAACCTTGACTACTTGTTGTCTGTTTTCTAAATAGCTAGTGAAGAATTTGTTTGTAAGATTAGAAAAGCCTAGCGCTCTTAGTTTGGCTAGCAGTAGTCGATGGTGAATAGTATCAAAGGCTTTCGAATAATCAAGTAAGGTGAGCAAGCAGATACCCTTGTTTGACATGTTGTGCAAAATCTCATCCGACATATCAAGTAAAGATGTAGTACAGCTGTATCCTGTCCTGAAACCGGACTGTTCTCTAGGAATTATATTATTTTCTTCAACATATCCTATTGTTTGCTGATACACTATCTTTTCCAAGATTTTCGAGAATGTTGGGAGGATGCTAACTGGTCTCAGATCGGTTATTTGAAGAGGGTTTGCTACCTTTGGAAGGGGAATTACAATTGCAATTTTCCATAGGTCAGGAAACGTTGATGACATTATTGCATAGTTAATGATGTTTGTGATTACATTCAAACAGTAGGGGAGGACAAGTTTTATGATTGTGATATTAATATTATCAGTGCCAGTGGCTTTTGTTTCGATTTTACTAATGATTTTACAGATTACATCCTGGTTTACTGGTTGTAGGTAAAATCGTTCCTCAGGTTCTAGGGCATTTAGCTCATCGATTTGATTTTGTATGTCTTTCTGGAAATCTTGTGATGATCCTATCTGTATGAAGTGTAAGTTAAGTTCATTGGGGTCCGATAAGTGACCTGGTAGACTCTTATCTCCCTCCGATTTGGTCACATCAGATTTCTTTAAAAAACTCCATTTATTTGAATTGTTTAATGAGTTCAGTTTGGTGAAATGCATTCTTTTTGCTGCCCCGATGTCACGATTTATCAAATTTCTTAGATTCCTATATGTATCCCAGTCAATGTTGTTCTTGGTCTTTCGGGCTTTAGCATGAGCTTTATCTTTTTCTCCAATTGCAATTATAATATCATCAGTCATCCAGGGGGCGGGAGGTTTTGTAAATCTCTTCCTCGTCAGTGGCGCATGGTTATCAACAAGTTGTACAATTAATTTATTTAAAAGGGTCACCTTTTCATTGATATCTGGAAGTTGGTCAATATCACCCCACTGAATTTCCTCTGCCTCTTTTTTAAACATCTCAACGTTAATCCCCTTGAGATTTCTGTATTCTATATACTTCGGTTTTGTTTTCTGAACACCTATTTTATATCTGAAGTGTACTACATTATGGTCACCATGTCCCGGAGGTGCAAGCTGACCATGTGACATAAAGTGGTTGTTGTTACATAGTATTATGAGATCTAATATAGTTGCTGAGTTGTTAGTGATACGAGTAGGCGAGTCCACTACCTGTAGCATATCCAGGTTCTCCAGTGCATCTGATAGCATTCTTTTCTCGATCGTGTCATGTAACCAGTCTACATTCAGATCCCCCAAGCAAATCACATGTTCATATTTATCTCTGGTTAGTTCTAATAATTTTACACAGTTATGAACAGTTTCTGTACCTTCTCCTGGAGGTCTGTAAATTGTTAATAACGCAATTTTTATGTTTCTTATTGATAATTCAATTAACATGTACTCAAGAGTATTTCCCAGATCTTCCCTGATAATAATCGTTTCATACTTCAGATATGATCTGATATAAATGGCTAAGCCACCCCCTCTTTTCCGTTCCCGATCTTTGCGGACTAGTGCATATCCTGGTATGTGAATGCCTGGTATATCACCAGGTCTGAGCCAGGTTTCCGCCACACAGATCACATCAAAATTATTTTTCGTTACCATTAATTTAAACTCATCAACATTTCTAATTAGTGACCTTATATTAACATGACATATATTGAGGTACGATTTGCCTAATCTAAAAGAACTTTCTGTTACCTTGGGGCAAGTTATGTCTGCTTTTGCCTTACGTTTTGACTTTAATGTATTGTTTTTACGGAGAGCTGTGATTCTCCGTCACAAGTCCATAACTTCCCTTGGTTTCCTTGTGCGTTTCTTAGACGTGTGCTTATAGATCTTAGTGGGAGTGGGTTTCTTCTTCCGTTGAAGTATTTTACGAGTGCCTGATGGCGTCCGGGCAGTGACAGGGACCGGAGACGTCTGGGCCACGACTGGGTCCGGAGACGTCTCGGCCGCGACTGGGTCCGGAGACGTCTGGGCCGCGACTGGGTCCGGAGATGTCTCGGCCGCGACTGGGTCCGGAGACATCTGGGCTGCGACTGGGTCCGGAGACGTCTGGGCCGCGACTGGGTCCGGAGATGTCCGGGCAGCGACTGGGTCCGGAGACGTCTGGGCCGCGACTGGGTCCGGAGATGTCTCGGCCGCGACTGGGTCCGGAGACGTCTGGGCCGCGACTGGGTCCGGAGATGTCCGGGCAGCGACTGGGTCCTTTAAATCAACAGTATTGTTATGTGTCCATTAGGAAAAAAGTATCAAACAAAACGCCACGATAAGTTCAATAAATATACGATTTTATATTAGTGTGTGTACGTCACAGAAATAATGTTCTCAGAGTTACTCTACACTCTAAGGGTAATTTTCGAGTGCCTTAATTTCTACCTTAGAGTGTAGTGGTGAAACTATAAGGTCGAAATATTCTTTGCATTTGCTTCCATGAGTGTGCATAGGGCAGTAGGTACACTCGACAATTCATAAAACGGTATTTGAAAGAAATGGATTGTCTGAAAAAAATGTGATGGCATCATCTGATGAAGTCTAAACTTACTCGTCATCTACCTCTAGTAGGTGAGCTCTGATTTCATTGATAATACCAAGAATTGATTGTCAATGAACCTGACCAGCAGCCAATCTGTTTCGTTCAAAGACCGTTTTATGAATTGTTGAGTGTACCAAAGCGGGGTTATAATTATATTGAACTATACAACCTCCTTAAGCAGCCTACATCTTTTCATTTCATTAATTAATTAATACAGTATATAAAATCTATTGATATTTACCATTACACAACAAAGAATACGTTTACGTGGGCATTTTTATATATTACTTGAACCCTCCGTGTCTGTAGTAACAATTCTTCATGATACTTGCAATCTGACATTTATCATGCAAATTGCACGGCATTGTAATGAATGTTCATTATTTAGATTGTACTTCGAAGTGAAGACAATTTATCCGTGTGACGCAAGCGTAACTATTCCTCAATGTCACGGCCAGTTATATCATTTTCCTTGATTATTTGGAACTCATCGTGTGGAACAACGTCGTATCTGCCGTGTTGACAGACGGTGCCAGGGAACTCATCGTGTGGAACAACGTCGTATCTGCCGTATTGACAGGCGGTGCCAGGGAACTCATCGTGTGGAATAACTTCGTATCTGGCGTGTTGACAGGCGGTGCCAGGGAACTCATCGTGTGGAACAACGTCGTATCTGGCGTGTTGACAGGCGGTGCCAGGGAACTGATCGTGTGGAACAACGTCGTATCTGACGTGTTGACAGGCGGTGCCAGGGAACTCATCGTGTGGAACAACGTCGTATCTGCCGTATTGACAGGCGGTGCCAGTGCCAGGGAACTCATCGTGTGTGGAACAACGTCGTATCTGCCGTGTTGACAGGCGGTGCCAGTACCAGGGAACTCATCGTGTGTGGAACAACGTCGTATCTGCCGTATTGACAGGCGGTGCCAGTGCCAGGGAACTCATCTTGTGGAGGTGTTAACAAACCTTGGGGAGTGAGCACTTTCATTTTGCATATTTAGTCGCACGACCTCCATACTCGAGACAAAGATGCATGAGACAACGAGAATCATGACAAGTTGAGATGATTGATTCATGCTGATGCTCTGATGCAGATCTGGACCAAGAAGGAGTTATGCCATCAGTACTGATACAAGTTGTAGTAAAACAATAACCACAAGGCTGGAGCATGTACCAACTCTTCATTGTACACATTTGTTGCCCATATGAAGGTAACGTACGTGTTCACCGTTTAAAAGTATACGTATTCGTATAATTCTACGCGCAACGTTATTTCGACACATTTCCAGGGCAAACAACACCTTAAAGTATCGCCACAGACGGATTAAAGCGTTTAAAACGAAGCGTCAAAATCAAGTTGACTGAATTTTTTATTTCGAAAACCCTGAGGTGCGTTATTTCTTTTACACCCTTAGCAATGATTGGTCAATGACACGTGGTGAACACGTGGAAAGGGTAAATGTGCATATATATATGTCAAACTTGTTTTTTTTCTTCTGATGACCTCAGATGGGGTGATGATAATTAATACCAACTGCAAATTGAAAATATTTGCCTACTGTGGGGATCGAACCCACGTCCCTGAATTGACGGTCCAGTGCTCTAACCACTAAGCTAAGCAGGCGATCCAATCTGCAGTGGTTTTTGTTCCATATAAACTGTATTTCTACAGTCCGAGACGCGTGTATATATATATATATATAATTGGGGAAAAGCATGTTTTGAACAACGCATATTTTTTAAAATGTTCAGTTTTTCATGTCATAATATCTCGATTTGTATCATGCTACTTGTGTTGATTACATTGTCTGTTGATGAATTACTGAGAGATCAGCACTCCATCACCTGACGATGACGTTCACGTAGCCAGTCATCGCATTGCCGCGACCTTCACAGAGCCAGATCTCAGGTGTGCTCGCGTCACGAAGGTTAATTCTTTGTTTTGTGGGCGACCAATGTTTGATTAATTAAGCACACCGCCGCCTTGTAATCTTGAGCTGGGCTGTTAAACAACAGAAGGTTAGGTGAGGTCAGGTGTTCCTCGTTGAGAGTTGTACCATCATTCATCGGATTGCGAGGTTCTCCTTGATTCTTCTCGACGCTGATATTATACATCCATCTTAATATTACGTATCTATAGCAACATATGCATGATTCATTCATATCCACATTCATTATTCAAATCCTCGCCCTGGTTGTAAATTATGGACATCATAATTTAGATAACTTAGGCCGGGTAGGACCAACAACTCAAAAGGACGAAAATGTATTTTCCGCATTCTGTAAGTGATTCTGTAAGTGGTATTTTTTACAGCCCGGCCCGATTATTTTGGACAAAATATTCCAGTTGCATTCAAACAACTTCAGCTACCGCAATGCTCATTGTCTTCGCGATGAATCTGCGAAGAAAACGACTAAGAGTTTTTGTCAGAACTTTATTTGTACACTGGCCACAGGCAACACAAAATGAGGGGTTTCTCGATGAAAAATCCGGTACATATCGGTTTAATTTTAGAAATATTGCAATACAAATTCCCAAAAAAGCGCCTAGTCGTTCTTTTCGTATATATTTCAGCTCTCTTTGTTGAACGGTTCTTCAGTTGGAGCTGTTAGAATGAATCGTATTTTACCCGTTTGGGTCGTCCCGGATAATTTTTGATCTATCGAATAACTATAATATTCTAACATCTTTTTAATTATAGTCCAGTAATTCTAGTAAAAAAATCAGCATAACCCACCACTAATTGCAACAGACGCGTTTTTGGTACCGTTCGATTCAGAAAAGTGTCCTCTACAACATATCCAAAATCGCCCGAAATCGCTGTACGGAAAAAGGGTTTTAATGACTTTTTAAGTTAATTTCCCATGTTAATTCCATCTTGCAAAAGAAACTTTTTTTCCATGTAACTCCGATTTTGACGAAACTTGGCAGAATTGTTCACCATCCTAAATGAACACAAATAGCTCTCTGAGCGTTTTCCTCTAAATCTCATCGTTTGGGAAATATGGACCTTGCAAAACGTCAAATTACACGCAAAGTGACCCAAATCGACGAAAACTTACTAAAATATGACTTTTCAATGGACAATATTTCCCAAACGATGAGATTTAGATGAAAACGCTGAGAGAGTTATTTGTGTTTATTTAGGATGGTGAACAATTCTGCCAAGTTTCGTCAAAATCGGAGTTACAGCAAAAAATGTTTTTTTTGCAAGATGGAATTAACATGGGAAATTATCTTAAAAATTCATTAAAACCCTTTTTCCGTACAGCGATTTTAGGCGATTTTGGATATGTTGTAGAGGACATTTTTCTGAATCGATTCATGTTTTAAAACCTTCTGTTGCAATTAGTGGTGGGTGGGTATAAGCACACAATTACTGGACTATTAGCCGGGTTGGGTGTATTTGGAATTTTTATTTGACGAATACATTTATTTGTCGAATAAAGCGAACTAAATGGCATCATGCATGAACTAGGCATGAAATTAGAAACTATGAACACGATATAGTAAGAAATCAAATGTTATGATATTATTCACGAGACACGAAATGATTGATTGGCGTCCAATCATCAATCAATCGGGCCGCAAAGAGCGGCTTGGCTTCATCTCGAACCATTAAACTCTGTGGTGACATGACCTCTACGCGATGTGTTGGAGGTCACTCAATTCAACGCGACAAGTCGAGCTAATTCATCCCAAGTGTGTCTCCTCAATAAAGTTGACCTCGCTGACCGCATGATTCAATCTTGGCGTCGAGTTATCATTCTCCAGATGGATTACAGGAGGTAGAAAGAACGGATTAAGTCACAGTTCCAAAACTCTACCTCCATGATCCGAACTTCTGTTTCCAGCGTGGAGATGATCAGGTTTCTCTATAAGGTTTCAGTAGCTCCTCAAAGAGGGTTGCATTGACCACCCCAAACTTTGTGCGTCAATATTGTCTCGTGCTTCGCTGCCATGAAGGATCAAGCTCGGTCTTCTAGAACCCGCAGTTTGACATGCAGACTGGCCGTGTACGTATCACATTGATTACGTAGCGCACAGGATCTGAGCTCCAAAGATCTAGATGTGAATGCACCCACTCTTGATGATCATGCAACCAAGACAAACCCATCATAATAGCTTACAGTCTTACATTACATTTCTAGCGAATCAATAGAAGCTATAAATACTCCTCTTTTATTGATTGAGTTATATGAAAAGAGGGGGTGGGGGTTACTGCAGTATTTCGGACGTAAGAATTGAACCTAGGCCTCTGAGACCGCTCGTCAGTTATTGCGCAATAATTGAGTGCGTGAAACCCTTAAGTTCCTGACCTCGTGTCGAATTAGCCGTCCTGACGTCCCTGCGCCCCTGGGACTGCCCCGTAACCACGCGATGCGCCGCAAGACAGGCGATCTCCGGGGATCGAACTCGGTACTAATTAGCCTCATGATGTGCCTTGAACCGCCACTGGCGGGGGTCCTTGAGCCCGCCACTGTTCTCGTCACGCATCGCCTGTGTGTGCGATATGCCTCGTGCATGCGTGCAGACATCATGCATTATCTTAGACTTCATTAGGAGATTGGACCTGAGAAGAAAATTTAGATTTTTTTAGTAAACCACGTATAGTTAATATGTGTTTAAGCAAGTCAGTGAGATTAACTTAAGAGCCTTGACAGGAATAAATGCACTGTGTGAAGTTAGGGTCGTGTATTGGATAGAAGAGGGAGGGCTTTGATTGCGTAATACAACTCTAATTCATCGCATTCAGTATTCACTTCTTGCCTGCTCATCCTGGTACAAGTATGACCTTTACATTATGCCAGGAGCAATCATTACAATGCGTTAATTCAAGACCTTAAAGCTGCTTTTATTGCTATATCGGTACAAAGTGCTGAAATTGTCAGTTTCTCATTAGTTCGAGTACATTGAAATATGCAAGTCTACGTAATGATGTTTAATGGCATACTCCACAAATCAACAACTGCATGAAGTCATCGCATGCGTCTGCAGGAAAGGAGTGTCGATCTTGCGGACCTCGTCGTCCTCCTGGTTTGTGACCTTCCCTGATTCCTCGTCAGTCACAAGCTTGGACCATTGGACAAGGTTGACACGTCATAAACCTTGTTCAAGTCGCCTCTCGGTACCGGTTTCTAGGGAGGATGAGTTAAATCAAACCAGTACTCGCATCGCTGACCTCAACCAGCGCAAATCACTTTCCATCTTCAAGACGAGAACAAAAGTCGACGTCGAAGTGCGAAACACAATTCTCAATGACATCACCGAATCAACGGTTTGATTCTCTTGTTGATTGAGCAGCCGCCTTCAAGACCATCGAACATTGAAATGGCCAGTCAAGTCTGACCTCTTCCTCAGTTCTCGAGGCATTGTTGTTGACACTGCTCCACCAACAATGTCCGAGACCTTCCAGAAGTTGTTGCAAAACTGCTCGAACAATGTCCAGATTTGAGTTCTCATGTATTGTTGCTGCATCTGCACTGCGATCGTATAGCTTTGCCCGACAAACGATCGACAACTCTTATGAGAGATTAGCGTTGACTCGACTTTGTAGTCGATCATCTATATGACGTGTCAATGTTATTCTCCCATAAGAGTTATCGATCGAATGTTGACAAATATCCCCGTCCTGCACCAACCCAACAGAGGTCTTAACTCAATAGTACTTATACAATGCGGTTTCAACCTTCTTTGATAAAAGCCAGGTTTTTATATGGTTGGCGGAGCGTGGATTATCAGAACGAGTAGGTACTTGGCCGAAGTTTAAAAGTGTTGAATATTTAAACGCTGCCATGAATAATTCTGCGCAGCAATTATAGTAACCAATTACTTACAACCGCCCGCTGTCAGAAGCTTTGATCGGAAGTTTGTCGAGGGATGTTGACTCCAGCATCTCTCTGCACCTGACATCACTCCAGCGTCGCATTAGCTTCTAATTGGTCAGTTTAGTCACGCTATTGTTGGCTCGACTGATTGGTAATTGTTGATTTTATCGACATGTACATAGAATATCATGCCACTTGTTACACACGTAATTGTTTGATTTGTTGATTATTCATAACACATCACTCGAGGTTTGCGAGTGCGATAGATACTGGCAACTGCAGTTTAGATCGATGATAATAAGCACAATTATCTTACTTTCATCGGGAAATGAGGCTCGATTTCAAACTCATCAACTGCAACAAGAATCTAGACCCAACAATTAGTATGGGTATTATTATCAGCAATGTCGTTCTAACGTTGATTTTTTTAAGCAATGCATTTACTGCGATTTATTCCCCGTAAGTTTCAAAATACTATGCCTACTTACGGGAATTTAAAATAACTATCAATTATAATTGCATGCCATGAAAGCTCTCCAATGACAGTCATCTCGTGTGTGAGTTGGCAAGTAGACACTAATGCTTATTGGAATATTTCTCAGAGATTTGTGAAATTATATTTTCATCGCAAAGACAAGATTTGAAGAAGGCATTTCTATGCCGCTGTGCATTAAATTAGTTTCTGCCCAACAAGTTGAATCTGACAACTAAATTGAAAATTGCGTTCCGTCCCCATTATAAACAAAATTGCAGAAGTGTTCTGACAACTGCACTGTGTCGCGACGTGATTTAGTTCGGTCTGATTGGCGGACGACTAAGCGTCCATCTTGTTGCGTAGACACGTGACACATGCAAATACAGAGTCAATTCATGTTGACACGGCGCCGAACTTGGTCAAGGTCTATTGAAACGCTGACAGGACAAGTGGACGTGCCTTCTGATGGCAATACTAATCAGCACACAGACCTCGTGACAACTCCAAGATGTGCTGGTTCAATGGCGCGCATGACTGCCATTGTAAAACACGATTAAGCTGGCTTTCCACCGCCGATCAGTTGTTGCGACGATTACCACGTGACCACGTTGCGAGAGTGAGAGAGACAACACCTCGCAACATCGCAACGCAATGGTCGGATAGAGAGGGATAGCTTTATCAAATGCGTTAAAAGTATTTGGCTTCATATTTTGGCTTTACGTGTGCTTTACAGCACACGATTCACAACTTCCACATTCCACAACCAAGAAACACAATTTATTCTAAATGCAAATGCACTTTGGTTAAAATATGCGAGTGCTGCGTGCGTATTAAAGTAAGTGAAGGAAGGATAAGGATTTTTATTATTATTTTTATTTCTTTATTTCAATCACATTTTTATCTTACATAAAATGGTACATAGGCATCCTGTGGGCATTTAACTGCAAACACAGTATACAAACAAGACATTTAACAAGCATTATTACACAATATTTTCCTAACTATTCTGCACGTTTCTAACACTACTGATCTCTGAATTTTATACACTAAGTTGAATGGAATTGAATTGTATTATTATTATTATTATTATTATTATTATTATTATTATTATTATTATTATTATTATTATTATTATTATTATTATTGATGTAAATAGAATTACATGTTATTGTAGCTCCGCTACACCAAGAGGTAGGCTTGTCTGCGGGGCTAAATATATACCGATATAGATATCGTATCGTATCCTCATATTATACTGAAGATAGATGGCATTTTGAAGTTTGTATTGGTCATTGTCATGGAAACAGTGGCGAGTTTCCCCTCACCTCGAGCAAATGTTGCAATCAATAGTTCGACCAAAGAAAGGAACTTTGATGCAGACATTTCAAGAAGCTAATATAAGTTCATTTCATGTCAATTGTCTTCTTCAAAGTTCTAAACTGAATTCAGCATTGAGGCTTTATTATTAAAAGTAAAATCAATACAACATGGATACATAACTTGATTATATAATGTAAAAGAAAACTTGTTCAAAATATGATTTGTTATTTACTTGCGACGATGATAAATCTCACATCTATACACGAATATTTCCGGTAGGTTGTGTTCACGTTCAAGGATCGTGTTGATGTTTGTGAACACTCTATTGCGTTATTAAAATACGTCTTCTTGAAGGTAAGGGTGTGACTGGGACCTAAGGGAAGTCACCAAGGGTGCCGAGTGGCGAGGTGACAATTCAGACGCTTCTTCTTGCGTGACAAATACGAGACAAACAATTCCCGAAAAAAAAAACACTCAGAAAATTCCACTTTGCTTGCATCTCTTTTCCCATCCATGCGGCAAAACCACCCCTAGTACGCTTTGTGCTGATTACGTTCATTTTAATATACGTGAGTTTTATAAACCAAGTTTCCATCCCTTATTATTAATTTACTAGTCATGGATCGCGGGGGCTGTAATCTTGACAGATTTATGTCTGGGGCAGTAATGTTGTAGCTAACTTGCAGCAGGGGCGGTGCAAATGAACATAATAAAATTTAATTGCGGAGTAACTTAATCACAGTTTCAGCTGCGCCTACTCCAACCATCTGTGTTCAATTACTGTGCTCAATTAATAGATTACCACATCACGCTCTAAGCTCATAGCAACAGCATGTCAAGTCATTTTTAACACCTGTGAACACAGAAGAAAATCACGGATCGGATTTCAATATATAATATAGGTATCTAGATAATATAATCACATGTTCTTATTCGCGCAAATAAGCGGTACACGATGGCACCACTTCTGGCAAGATGGCTACTGTCAGTCTACAGATGAACTTATTTGTTTTGACAGTTCTTGTTTCATTGTGCAGTGAAAAAGGAGAAGCAATTGAAATTGAAATTTATTTTTGTAGCAATAACAAAGAACTGAAGCAAATAGGTATATTTATAAAATTGTGCCCCTGTCATCTGCCATTTACCTAGTACCACAATAGCTACCAGAGTGCAGTCGTGCTCCTTGTTTTCTCGAATACCTACTGTTAATTAATTAGTTTACATGAGAAAAATGTTCTTATATCTCATAAGATAAAACTATTAATGATGTTGTGAAAATTGCAGAATATTTGTGGGAGATTCATGACCTTCTTTCAAACCAGTAAAATTAGATTTTTATGGGTGTATTGATGTTGAATATTACCTAATTACAATGAAATGTATTTATTTTTAAACCTGGAAATTTGTCTCTAGATTAATCGGAAATTAAGTGTCTAATGAATGTGTTATGAAACCACGAATCATTACGGAATATATTTGGATACATTTCTCACAAATATGTGCTGCTAATTGTTTGAGATAATATTAAAAACACTGGATCCGTGTGTTAATGTGTTTGTGCTTGACAATCTACGGTGCTACACCAAGGTCAGAGAACAATTACGTCTTCAAGGTTTGTCGATCATTAAGAATACGAGAATGGTGAGTGTTTCGCAGAAATCAATGATCTGTTGTACCGATTAGCAGCAGTTCAATAAACTCACATGACAACATTCTTCATTGAATAAGGTGCAACAGCATGAGGTGGTAATTGTATGGGACTCTGTTGCACCCAATTACATTTCATTGGCTATGAACTTTTTTGGCTATGAACTTCATTGGCTTATCCTTTCAATAAAGTACTCTGATAAGGTAAAATATTTTTAAGCCACAGTCAAGATTGAATTTTTCTATTTCTCTCAAAGAAGAAAAGAAAAAATATGTGAGTCCATAACTTTCGCTGCAGATGCCGGAACATGAAATCGAAACACTTTTTACATATTCTCTGCACAGATACGTGAATTTCCATAAAAATACATAATCTTGGGTGCGTAGCTGACCTCAAGTCGTAGATGACTTAGTGACTCGCAACAACCAACCTGACAGAACTAAAAATATTCGGGACACGGATGCGCTCACCAGTGTAGCCAACCTTCTACAGACGAACAAACTTATGAATAATTACTGCGTCGGCTCATCCAATCCTGTGCCAAGGCAAGGCAAACTAAGGATATCCGACGAGTAGACGTACATTTCCTTGAGATGAGACTCAGAAGATGGAGCCGCTGCTCATAATGGACGGAAGTGAGTAACAAGAAGATTGTGATACGCCCGCCATTGAGAGATGACCTGCCACCTATTATACAGGTCACCCGTGCCATGAGTAGAACTTGGTACATACACAATTAATGCAATTATCAATAATCCCTTGTTAATAATAGTAATATCATTTTATGTATAGAACTATTCTTCACGTGAATTTTCAAGGGTTGTGAGAAGCTCTAAAATCCAAAATATAAATAGTAGTATAGCATAGTTAGGATAATCATCAAAATTAGTTTGGTAGATTATAACAATAATGTTTATAAACTTATTTCAGACCCCCGTTTCGTGAGAAACGATAAACTGATAGAAATAAAATGATATGATAATGATAGACTGATAGAAACGCCACTGATAACTGTGTGGCACAACTTACATCCTGGGATCGGCCCTAAAAATATACTGCAGTTTATTTTATGGTTACATTTTAATTTTAGTGTCGCCGACTCGTGGCTCTATATAAATACATCTTTTTGCATTTGAACCCGCTTGAAATATGGTAATATCTCTATGATCGAAATGAAGACGTATGATAAGCGTCTCGATCTTGTGTCAAGTCTCTTGGTCTCGCGATAGACTGAGACACGGCCACCCCGATACCTCGCATCGTGAGTCACGGCCACTACATGGCAGATATTACTTCGCACGTGACGTCACATGGGGTGAGTCCATTACGTGTGAGGCATCTCGGAGTGGAGCAATCGACGATCTCGGTTCGAACCTTGAGGTTCTGGCGGTTCATAGATCAACCAGGATTTACCTAAATTGTATGGTCAGCCTTTTGTCATGAGAGTGACATTCGTACGTGTATTACTCTATATCTTTACAGCCGCAGTCAATTTTGTTGTGCATTTTCCCGTTTGCTTGGGGGCAATACGTAATCGCGATGTATAAATATTGTCTAAAGAAATAAACGTTTTTGAGTATTTACAACAATGATAACATATTGCTCATTGCTAAAATAATATCCAAAACTTGACTGCTGTAGGTATATACTTTAATGAATTCGAAATAAAATTATTTACCAAAAAATCCCAAAAGTTCGATAACGTCAGAGTTATTCTCGAATCCAGAAACCTTTTTTCTTGGTCACATTTGAATGAAATCGAACAAAAATTGGATTCTTCTATCTGCATTCCATCGTGTAGCTATTAGCTGGGCTATCGATTACCAGCTCGAGTATTATGCCCCTCACGTAGATTTCTGCCCCTTTGTGTGGCAATATCTACCGGCGTGGCTGCTAACAATATTTCCCTGCTAATCGAGTTTTCGCGGAAAAAATCCAACTTTTTATGGTATAATTTAAAAGTCATACTCGTAATCACAAACTAGTTCCCAATAACTTATTAGCTGAATAAATTCTCATCTGGGGTGCAAATCTCGCTCGGTAGTAAAAGGCGTTTTTCGCGCTTCAACGCATCTTCTAGCGCGCTGGTTTCAAAAGCAATAACAGAACTTTCGAACGATTTTAAAAGTGATTTCCGGGACGAATAATAATTGTTTAGTCTTAGTGACACAGACTGCTCGACGTTCAATTTTACACAATAAGTATAGATTCGCGATTCTGCTCATCACCTTATTTAGTACAGTCAGTTAGGTGAAAAATTAGGGGTTTGATGATAAACCTGTAAAAATTTCAGCATATACTCAGAAAAACTAGCTTATCAACATAGGCTACGGTGCATATCGAATTTTTTCATATTTGGGGGGGTAGGGAGGGTCAAAATTTTATTTTCAATATTAAAATAATAATGGCGGAGTTGGTGATAGCAACTCAAAACTTTCACAAAATCCTCATTAAACTCATCTTATAATAATGTGCCTTTGTGCATGAAAATATTCTCATTATTTTGGGGTGGAGGGGGGGTAGACGATATTTTTAATTGTTGGCATAAACACTAGGGGTTTGATGATAAATTTGTAAAAATGTCACCATATACTCAGCAAAAGTAGCTCATTAACATAGGCTACGGTGCATATCAAATTTTTTCATATTTGGGGGGTAGGGGTGGTTTAATTTTGATTTTCAATATTATAATAAAAATGGCGGAGTTAATGATAGAAATCTATAACGATTACAAAATACTCCATATACTCATCTTATAATAATGGGTCATTTTGAATGAAAATGTTTTCAATAATTTGGGGGAGAGGGGGGGGTAGACAATACTTTTAATTGTTGGTATAAACATTAGGGGTTTGATGATAAATCTCTAAAAATTTCCCCATATACTCAGAAAAACTAGCTAACCAACATAGGCTACGGAGCATATAAATTTTTACATATTTAGGGGGGGGGGGGGGGGGGTAGGGGGGGTAAATTTTTTATTTTGAATATTAGAATAAAAATGGCGGAGTTAGTGATAGAAACTCAAAACTATCACAGGATACTCTTTATACTCATCTAATAATGATAGGTCTTTCGGCATGAAAATAAATTCAATATTTTGGGTGGGAGGGGGGTTAGACGATATTTTTAATTGTTGTGATAAACACTAGGAGTTAGATAACAATTTTGAAAAAAATGTCACCTTGTACTCAGCAAAACTAGCTTATCAACATTGGCTACGGTGCATAACGAATAAGTTCATATTTGGGGGGTGGGGTGGGTCAAATTTTGATTTTCAATATTATAATAAAAATGGCGGAGTTAATGATGGAAACATACAATTTTTACAAAACACTCGTTTACCTCATCTTATAATAATCGACCCTTGTGCAGGATTTTTTTTTAAGTTTCCGCCATTTTTATTGCAACAACGAAAATAAAAATTTAACCCCCATTACCCCCCAAATATGAAAAAAATGGATATGCACCGTAGCCTATGTTAATGAGCTAGTTTTTCTGAGTATATGGTGAAATTTTTAGGGGTTTATCTTCAAACCCCTAATGTTTATACCAACAATTAAAAATATCGTCTACCCCCCTCCCCCCCTAAATTATTGAAAAAAAATTCATTCAAAATGACCCATTATTATAAGATGAGTATATAGAGTATTTTGTAAACTTTATAGATTTCTATCATTAACTCCGACATTTTTATTCTAATATTGAAAATCAAAATTAAACCACACCTACACCCCCAAATATGAAAAAAATTGATATGCACCGTAGCCTATGTTACTGAGCTTGTTTTGCTGAGTATGGGGTAAAATTTTTACGGGTTTATCATTAAACCCCTAATTTGTATGCCAACAATTAAAAATATCGTCTACCCCCCGTCACCCCAAAAATAATGAGAATATTTTCATGCACAAAGGAACATTATTATAAGATATGTTTAATGAGGATTTTGTGAATGTTTTGAGTTGCTATTACCAACTCCGCCATTTTTATTTTAATATTGATAATAAAAATTTCACCCCCCTTACCCCCCCAAATATGAACAAATTTGATATGCACCGTAGCCTATGTTGATAAGCTACTTTTTCTGAGTATATGGTGACATTTTTACAAATTTATCATCAAACCCCTAGTGTTTATGCCAACAATTAAAAATATCGTCCACCCCCCCCTCCACCCCAAAATAATGAGAATATTTTCATGCACAAAGGCACATTATTATAAGATGAGTTTAATGAGGATGTTGTGAAAGTTTTGAGTTGCTATCACCAACTCCGCCATTTTTATTCTAATATTGAAAGTAAAATTTTGACCCTCCCCCCCTCCCCCCCCCCCCCCCCCCCCCAAATATGAAAAAATTTTATATGCTCCGTAGCCTATGTTGATAAGCTAGTTTTTCTGAGTATATGGTAAAATTTTTACAAGTTTATCATCAAACCCCTAATTGTGACCTAAAATTGATCTAACTGACTGTACTATATTAAAGTTTTCTGGCACTTTTTACTCGCTTGTCGAACTATATAGTTCCTATAGTAAAACGCTAAAAAAAAATCCAATAAACAACTGCCTGCACGTCAAGAGTGCCTGCACGTCAAAGGTTCCTGCACGTCAAGAGTAAAAGTGCCAATAGTGCCTGCACATCAACACTGCCTGCACGTCAACACGCCTGCATGTCAACACGCCTGCACGTCAACACGTCTGCACGTCAACACGTCTGCACGTCAACACTCCCCACGTCAACACGCCTGCACGTCAACACTCTCCAAGTCTCAACGCCTGCACGTCAACACGCCTGCACGTCAACACGCCTGCACTTCAAGACTGCCTGCACGTCAACACGCCTGCACGTCAACACGCCTACACGTCAACACTGCCTGCACATCAACACAGCCTGCACGTCAACACGCCTGCACGTCAACACGCCTGCACATCAACACTGCCTGCACGTCAACACGCCTGCACGTCAACACGCCTGCACGTCAACACGCCTTCACTTCAAGACTGCCTGCACGTCAACACGCCTACACGTCAACACTGCCTGCACGTCAACACGCCTGCACATCAACACTGCATGCACGTCAACACGCCTGCACGTCAACACGCCTGCACTTCAAGACTGCCTGCACGTCAACACGCCTGCACGTCAACACGCCTGCACGTCAACACTCTCCAAGTCTCCACGCCTGCACGTCAACACTGCCTGCACGTCAACACGCCTGCACGTCAACACGCCTGCACGTCAACACGCCTGCACGTCAACACGCCTGCACGTCAACACGCCTGCACTTCAACACTGCCTGCACGTAGCATTATCATCAATCAGTCACTGGAAGTAAGTGACCAGGACACAGTAAGCTAAAAGACGCGCTGCGTGACGTCACCAGCTGGATTATGTGCGACGCTGATGAATGTTTGAGCGAGCGTCGTGACGCCTGACAGGTGCGCGTCTCTCACACGAGGCCGAGGCGTCGCCTTATTTATTGTGCGTCGCGTTTCACAGGAAATGCCAAGTTAAATGACGAAACTTTGCAATCTTCCTCGCTAGTCAATATTTTATTATATTTCAACAACTTTCGCTGGTGTTTCCAGAGTCGTTTGCCTACGTTTTATCTAGAATATTGTGTTATCTCAAAGAACCGTTGAACGCCACTGAAGCGTGAACGAAGGTTTCTGTTTCGAGAAGCTAAACAGATTTACAAATTCCTTAATTAACAATATTGCATCGCAAACCTACTGGAACTAAAGTCACGAATTGACATTCCAAAGATTAATGATCAGAAATTCGTTCCTACCTTCCAGATGTTACAAATTGTTTGAAATTCTCTTTATATTAAAGTTAGACATGCAGAAAATGTGTGCAAAACTTGATTACACTCTTAGTGATAAATAGCCTAATAAAAGTCAGACCAATCCAGGAGGTAAAAGATACTCAATATTGCTAATAATTTCAGCGCCACATGAAGACACGTCTAAAACACGTCTTTCTTGCGTCTCATTGTTGAGACACTATTGTCATTTCGAAATGATGAACAAAATGGAACGTTTTGTAGTCTATAAATACGCAGTAAATCCGACTTCTGTCGACGATTATCGAGTTCGTCTCGTCGTTAATGCGTCGTTGAACGTCGATAACGAAGCAATTACGACACAGGTAGGTATATAAGAAGGCACTCGAATTACTTGCACAGCAATGGAACGATTGGTATAAGAAGGTATAAGAGATGCTCTGATATTCTGCTTCTATAATGAGCGAATGTTACCATGATATCGACATGGACGTACAAGTATTCTCATTAACGTAGATATTGGCATTCCCAGAAGAACACAAAATGACAAACAGAAGATGCGACCAATAGAGTACTAGAGTGCCACGCCCACTAGGTACTTCCGGAGGCTTTTTCAAAACCCTCTTATGGAAAATAACATGGGGACTTACTTTGATTGCTGGTCATTTATAAACGAAACAGAGTTAAGAAAATCCCAATACACAACCATTAACCTCAAACGTTCATTTATAACATTATGTCGACACATCTCTTCAAATATATACCAAATTAAAACTGTTTAAGTTATTAAACAGCTCCAAAGTGCGACGTTGCAATCTACATCAATAATATATTGTAACACGACGCAGCGCGATGTCCTGGGAAGCGAGTTGGCAACTGCGACTTTACAAAAATGAAAAACAAATGAAACAATTTTCAACAATGATGCCAGATCTTGCATGTCAATTTTCGATTGTTGACGAAAAGTAAACAAAACTGAAGTATTTCTGTGCTCCTCGAGTTTATACACTGAATCAAGTTCATATTATAGTTATTTTAATTTCAGGATACCATAAAACGAGATGTAATGAGCTGTTGAAATGTAGACTGACAGTTCATTGAATTTACATCTTGCACCGGTGTACATTTTCGTGACGTCATACCCTGTGTAGTGTGTTGTTCAACTTGTAACAGTTTAAAATTTGTATATATTTAAAGAGATGTGTCGACATAATATTATAAATGAAAGATTAAAGTTAATGGTGGTGTATTGGGATTTTCTTAACTCTGTTTCGTTTACAAATGACCAGCAATCAAAGTAAGTCCCCATGTTATTTTCCATAAGAGGGTTTTGAAAAAGCCTCCGGAAGTACCTAGTGGGCGTGGCACTCTAGAACTCTATTAAATTAATGTCAGTTTTTTATTGTATAGGTATATATACAAATGAAGATAAAACTGTGACGCAAAACATTTTAAGGTTTTCCGTGGAAGCTTAAAATAAATTGTGTAGTCAACTCAACTTGAATCGGCCTCACAGTTTAAAGTAGTCTTTCCTGTGATATGGCCCTAGTTCATAACTCGCACACATCCATGCCAAGAAAGTTTGTTCTATGCCGGCTCAAGGAGTAGGAGTAGGTATCATATGAGAGCGTAAGATTCCTCTGTCGGGCGAGGTTCTAGCTAAGATTTGATCCGCGATTCCTGGTCGGCCTTCGAGAGACTGTTCACCTCCACGCCACCGGGGAGGATCACTAATAATTCATAACTCGAATCTACATACAATCTGGCTCTATTGTGACCAACCACGCTAATGAGAGCGAGGAAGTGAACTTGGATCCATTGTCGACAGATGAGGTGATGCTGTTGATATTACAAACATTTCGTACAGGTTGTTTGCTGCTAATTTGTGAGCCATGGAATATTGTATAATAACTTTTTATCTGGACTTTTCCTCGCATGTAGGGACTCCTAATTTTATGTTATTTTCATGTTGTATTTACATTGATGAACATAAAAAAAAACATTGTTGCCAACAATGTCCCCACCAAACCAATTTCAGATGATATTTGCATTGTTGAATGAAAGATTTGTTATGCTAGGTCGCTGTTTCAACTCGCTTTTAACTCGCATAAACGATTGTTTATCACATAAAAGATATAAATTGTCGAACTATCAGACAAGTTTCTTCGGTAGGTATCTACTTAAATATACTTTACTTTTTTACTGCGTTGTATACTATAAAAAGTGTGATTCTCGATTTGTGCTCAAGATTAGTTCCTAATCTAGTCAAGTCCGTCGTGTGTGTGGTGAACGTAACCAAGGTGTTACATCGATGTAAACAAATCGGTAGGAGTAATGCATGTATTGATCGTTCAAGGGCAGAAGAAGAGTGACGTAATAATAAGTGCTTTCACTTTATAACCGTTCGACCGACCACGACGCTCGCACATACGCGTGTTTACACCCAATAGGCCGGGTGTAAATCGAGCGGGCCGTGTCTGCGCCTCCTAGAGTCATCTGTCATCCCGTCATGAGCACACATTACACACACGGTCTCCTAGAGACACTAATTAGTAACCTCGAGAAGAGAGGCCCGGGTTCGATCCGCAGTTCGCCAAGGATGAGAAAGAGAGTGCGCCAAGGTGTGGAAAAGTCGGACTGAGATAGGGAAAGAGGGAGGGAGAAGAAAGCTTGTGTAAAAGGAACGCGCAATTAGTTTCATTGTTGGTTTGACAAATTTATATGTAATTTTAATATTAAAAAATAACGTTTCTGACAATAGTTGCAAACATCAAGAATATAACACGTACGAATAATTGAACGCTTTGGAATGAGTACAATGCAGGTAAAAAAATAGTTTGTTGAAATAAAAAATGTCCATTAGTTAAAGGTGTTAAAGTGTCAGTCAACACATGTGCGAGGTGACATAACATAGAGTGAGAGTCTGTGAAACTGACCTGACAGTGAGGATGATGTAATGCTCTCTGAAAGACAAAGGACAGGCGTAAACGTCGTGACAAAGTGATGTGAAACGCATGATCTTCGTCAACTCAAGACATTTTTACCTAAAGATATGCAAAGTGAAATATGACGATACTTATTCTACTTGAATACGGAGTGTATATTATGTGTTGTCAATAAGAATAAGAATATGTGAAATGTTACCTCATATCTATAACCTACCTACCTAATCCTCACATTTAATATGTTAACAGCAGCAGATATTATAGGTACGACCCCTAAACATCAATGCTATTTTCTACGTCGAGTATTTAAAGCGTTATCCTCTTCACATGGCTAATTTTTTGTCACTTACATTCTTCACAATTATGGTATCTTCGCTTATCTTGCACCCTGTAATAGGAAAATAGTCAGTTGTTCCTGACAAATAGGTACAAACGTTTCCAAAGACATAAAATTGTGTAGGCACAGAAACCGATGCATGTTTCCTGTTACATCTTTCAAGAGGAAAAGTATTTTCTTAGGGGAATGAAGATTACAAATTGAAATATGTAAGTAAACTCATTTTACCAATCATAATCTGCGAAAATCATAAACTTAGATTAGCTCCCGCTTTGCACAACGAGAAAAGTGATGTTAATTTAAGCTAATCGAAAAAGAATTTCCATAAATCAATCTGCACAGGTTTATTAATCAACAGAGCGTGGTGAAAATAAAGCGTGAAATCGAATTCAATTTCGTATATATCGATACTTTTTTTGTTCTATTTCCGATTTCACAAAATATGTTTCAACCTTCTGCGCAAGACTGTGAAACCTCTCGCTCGCACGTTTTTCCAATCAATTCTTAATCGATCACCAAACGTGTGATATTCAATGAAAAAACTGTGCGTTTCTTCTTATCGAGGAGAGTTTAGAAAGTTCTGAAGTTTTCAAAAGGACAATATTATTCACACTTCTTTTGCCGAAAACAAAACGCCACGCAATCCCCGCCGAACAACGCAACTTTTGTTTGTCAGCGAAACTCTTGAATGCGGCGCGTTTATGTAGCTCTGCATTTCTGATCTGCTGGATTATTCTAATGAATGCCGCACAGCTTTTCCCAACACATTCACCAGCACTTCATTTCCATTCAACCGTTCCGAACAACAACATGGACAATGTGAAACTTTTTAATCAATTCCTCTTGAAACTAAAACAGTTGATAGAAAATGCAGGAACATTGTTGTGTCACAACAATGCGACAAAATGTTATTATAATGGAGATTAGAATATATTTATTGTTAGATATAATTACGGAAACTACTGGTAACAATGTAATATTGTCAGTGAAGGAGAATAATGCGTATTCACAACTTTGAAGGTGTGCAAAGTCCACTTTAAAGTTGCCGATTGAAGTATTTTTTGCCTTTGGTCACAACTGAAAATCTGTAAAAACGCATGGACGTACTAATTGGAATGGAACCTACTCATGTGGATTCTATTCATCTTCTCTCGTTGCACGGTATTATGAAACGTTTAAATTAAATTTGCTTGCACAATTTTAGTCTCTCTTTATTTCAAGTATGTTTGGTAAAATATCATTGTCTTGATAAAAAAAAAATGAATTTACTTTCAAAACAATATCTTATTTTTTTCCAATTCATTGTACTTCTTGTACAATGAAACCTTGTGTGGTTTGAATCAACTTCCGTTCGCCAAACAACACGAGTATATTATTTTAGGTGCTAAAGGTGGTTGATGGACGCTAAGCGTTTGGTTTACGGCGCATACGCTATAGCTCTGTGACGTGACCTTTGTACAGCTCATTTCGCGCAGCAGACATTTACATTAAATTAGACATGTAAAAGTTGATTTCTGTTTCGGCAATTCCCGAGGAAGTTCGGTTGAGTTTGCGACCGACGCGCCGGTTACTCATTGCTATGCTGACTGGCGGCCGGCTTCGAAACTATTACACCCTCGTCGCGTGTTCAGACAACTTTCACGGCCCGTATTGATCTTTATGGCGGTTTTTACACGAGACACCACGATTATTACTTTATATATTATTTTGTATTCCATCAGCTACTTTGCTATATATAAATGTTTGTCGGCCTGGAACGGAAGTACGCGGTTACACAAGTTGAACTACACTCTAGTGGCGGAAAATTGAGATGGAATATCGGTTCGACTTTTCAAACTTTCGAGACCTGTTGTGTTCCTTTTAGAATCATGTAAAATATGCAATAATCATCGTGAAATCACAAACGCGCTGTGGCAGAGCAGTGAGATTAGGTTTTATCTATCATTTGAAATAATCGAGCAAACATTTTAAAAATGAATTTAAAATATATTATGTTGTGCTAGTTGCGATATCCTTTGATTTATAATAAAATCGGAAAAAGTGGACTTCCACGCTATTGAAAGTTGACGTGTAGAGACAATAAATACAGTCGTACAACAATGCATACAAAAATACTGATGTCCGGCTGTTTCCATCTTTTAGATTCCGGATTCACATAGTCCGACCCATGCTAACGTGACATTGTAATCTTTCAGCAACACAATTATTTCAATATCCCATTAGGTATGTAGAGTATAACTTCTACAGCACTTAAAATAGTTCTTCCTTTACCAATCGAACAACGACTACAACTAAGCAATATTGTAAACCTACTCTAAATGTAAAGTAAAACAATATCGTTGTAATGTCATGGGACAGAAAATATAAAAGATATCTGCCAAATTAGGGCAATTATTTGTTGACATCTGATCTCATTGCAAACTTCAGTCTCTCCACGAATGAACCTCGTGTGTTCGACTTGAAGTTGAACTTGCTCAGAACGAGCTTTGGGTATCGAGTTATCGAGTTTCACGTGAATCGATCGAGTTGCAACGTCGAGTGTCGAACTCTCGTTCACCTGCACACTCACGCACACAACCATAAATAATTCCCCGGACAGAAAAGTTGGTCCACAACTCATCCACTAGTTTCATACAGAACACGATGAGCGTTTCGATCACAACGGCAATCAATGCCCTTTGAACAAGTCAGGGTAAAATGTACCCTAGGTGAAGAACTTGGTATGACATGGAAACAAATAACCAATATGCATTAGGTACATAAACAATATTATATGTGAACTGAAGTGTACGAGTCACTCGAAATATGGAGTAAAATTAAAGTAGCACAATAAAAATTAGAAGTGGACTCGTACTTAGTCATTGTAATTATTTTTTTATTTCGTAAAATTAAATCTAGTTTCGTGATACTATCATCAAATATAAGCGCAATGTGACTGCATCACTATCATACTCAACCAATTGCAAATAATGTAACTAAATAATGACAGTAGTTAATCGTGTAATTGTTGCGGCACTATCTTTGCTGGTGCGTTCCGCCTACTGCTCACCTTGCGAATTAATTCTGAACCTCAGAGGGAGAAGGCCTGAAGTCCATTTTCCGACTTTGAGTTGCACTCTTTTGGAGTGATGTAAATGTATTTGTAACCATGCCATTTGACTGATGTCAAAAATACAGTTACAGCAGATTCTTTTACACAACGACTTAAGTCCCCAGTACAAATTGATTGGGTGATTTGAAATGAATTTCCGGCCTTCTACCTCTGAGGATTATATCACCGAAGTTATATTATTGTCAGCAGAATGGTATAGCAAAATGATACTATCCACAGAAGATTCTACACATCCAGACCAAATAGAAGTATTTTACAAGATCGACTGAGGAAGTGAATCTCATTCATGATGATGCCTGAGACAAGTGATGCAAAATGTCGGTCTATGGCGTCTCCCGAGATGGCGGCGTGCCTCCGGCGACAGTTTTATAGCTGTTAGTGTCTCGCTTCCTACTCTATGATAGATGGCTGTGGATGTGTTGCTCATATTGCGATTCACAGCCATCTCTAAATCCAATTCCATGAGGAGAGCTGCTGCGATGGGGCGATGCCAAGCTAGGACGACGGGATCGGCCACTTCGGCGCTAGCGTCGAGGCTGTGCTTTTCAAATCAACGCATTTCTTACTCCACAGTCCGTATTTTCATGTTATATTATAATAATTAATGTTGATATTTGGTTATTTAACGAAATAGTGGATAATTATTAGAAATGGTAGTGTAATAATGATATTTTGATCATATATGGACAGCTCACAGAATTATTTTTGTTTCCAGTGCTCTCTTGAACTGACTCACTGCTTAATGGAATTTTGTAACTTCCAATTAAAACAATTGAGAGGGTGTCGCTTCAGATTGAAATAGAATTTGCTTTATATATTGCACTATCTTCTTATTTTTACACATTTAATTATACTAGAGTAAAAAATCTATGTATCTAAACAGTGAGTACATCTTCTTACGCATGTCAAAATAAAGTTTCGCGAGTTTTAATTTTGAGTGGCACGAACAGCTTACTTCACACTTGTCACAAAACCGATGGCAGCACCCTAGCGGGAGATAGTTTGGCTAGTGCCCTATCTGAGCCACACCACAGACACGGCCGTCTTGAAGCCAAGAGGAAGTGGTTCGATCAAACTGTCACATTGGACGTGACGCGAGAAGAAAAACACGTTGTTACAAATTCAATCAAAACACAATGAAGTCTTACGTATACCTCGTGTAAACCATTACGTTTTGAAAAGTATTGGAAGAGATGTCAATATTTGATGCATAAGTTGTATAATTTTCCGAAAGGGAACGATGTCGATCTTGGTCGTATTTTTCTTCCTCTGCTTTGTCTATAACGGCCGGACAAGCGTAATCCATGGAAAGCAATTTTGTCTGCCAAACAACGGGACGAAATAATCTCAGACTTTTCTCATTTACACTGAGGGGAAATGTTTTAATTGCTTGGGATGAGCTCGCAGTACAATGTCGCCCTCGAAATCTTCTTCAGCGTTTAGAGTTCAGATTAAGCGAAATGATTTTTAATTTAAATGATTAATAATTGTCTCCTTGAACTGTCACATTTGAAAAATCGCATTTCTTGTTCTGTTCCAGACATTGAGGTGAGTACAATGGAACTGCAACGTTACCACCGAGACATCTTCTCGTGGTGAATCCCAAAGTTTTGCGCCCAACTGTACGCGACTCAGTGAGTATTCAAATGAGTGGATAATATATCTGATCGAAGCCGTCAATTCTTTGACACTCGACCATTCTCCATCTTGGTCCCGAGCCCAACCAATCAAAACGCGATCTCTATCTTGTGTCGAGAGACTTCTCGAAAACCAGATCCCATAAAAAACACTCCGTGTAAAAATACCAGCCAAGTCTCTTCAACTAAAAAAAAAATAGAAGAAATCTAAAAATTCAGCACTGAAAAGTAGTGATATCAAAAAAAGGCCAAGTCAAAACTTTTAAAAATTACTTGGCGCATCGTGCATATAAATAGTATAGAAGTAGGTCGGTAATCAAATATACTCATCTATACATAAAATATATCTATAATCCCATAGAAAAACGATGCGCCAAGTAATTTTTAAAAGTTTTGACTTGGCCTTTTTTTGATATCACTACTTTTCAGTGCTGAATTTTTAGATTTCTTCTATTTTTTTTTTAGTTGAAGAGACTTGGCTGGTATTTTTACACGGAGTGTTTTTTATGGGATATCATTCCTTTTTTCAGTTTATTCTTACAATTTGTAGCATATATTGTGGAACCAAAGACTATAATTCCTTTAAAAAAATACGCCTTTTTGATTTGGTTGCTAAGAAAAGTTGTGCTTGTTACTATGTATATGCCATAAATGATATGCTATAAAGTATAGCGCAAGTTTCGTTCCAATCGGTCCAGCCGTTCTCGAGTTATGGCATCACTTCCGGTTTTCAAAATGGCGGCTGACTTCACTGCCACCTAAAATTTGTGTCTTTAAATGCTATGTAACATTATAAGCCTTCTGAATATGTAGTTATTGTTATAAGAGATGATTTCATTCAAATTTGGCATTTTTATGACGTCATTTCCGGTTTCGGTAAAAGTACATTTCTATTTTGACTATTGATATTTCATTGAGAAGACCATCCGAATCGTTTGGCGCTAGTTTCGTCCAAATTGGTCCATCAGTTTTTGAGATATGACGTCACTTCCGGTTTCAAAATGGTGGCACAAAAAATTCGTAAGGACAAGGTATCATCAGACGCCAAAAGTGCATATATGGTAAAAATTTCAGATCGATCGGCTCAGCCGTTTAGGCTGTGGCGCTGTCAACAGTGTTTCCTGATATCATCAGAATCATCATCTTCAGAATCAGAAAGTGGTGTAATTTTACATAATTCACGGCCCTCTAGCACGAAAATGACATACCCTATTGTTCCCAAATTCGGTATATGGGGTGGGGTGGGCCATAGCTCGAAATTAAGATATTTTGCAACAATGTGAGATTTTCCAATTTTAAGATCCAGTAGGCCGAAAATGCCATGTTGTTGCTTACAGTAAAAGTGGTTGGTCTGCTCCTCAGTTTATTAGGCATTTACGGTATGTTGAGTGAGTGTGAGTGTACGGTACGACTTGGCTGGGTGGAGCGACCGCTCCACTAGATCTAATTTCAGATTTTTAGTTTTCACATCTCGGATTTTTATGTTTCGACAAAGCGGACTCGAGATGATGTTATTACATTGGACGGACCTTGCAGAAGATTGGGGGGTTGAAGCACATGAATATAACAGCAATTATTTAACTCGCAGTCAGGTCGCGCATTTGAATTTCGTTCCGTAAAAATAAGTGAGCCGTAAATCGTGCAAAAATTGTTCCTCGGTTGCTTTTACGACTGCGATATAAAGTGATATTCGCCTCACTTGTGATGATTTTGTTGCTCTCGTAAAGTTGACTTGTGTTCGCGGCGTTTCTTATCAAGTTATTAACACTGTTTTACTGCAGGTGAAGATTTTAGATGATTTCATCACGGTGCGCTATTTATGCAGACAATATAAACCGAGGAGATTGAAAAATCAAGAGAAACTTGAAATAATTCCCAAAATGTGAAGCGCAGTTCCCAGAAGTCAATTATTATTTTTAATGTGACAAAATGAATATGTAGGTACCTAACTGAAAATTGAAACTTATGAACATTTAAAGAATTGTAGTGATGATCAGATCATAAGTATATGAATCTCTATGATCAGATTGTAAGGCGTGGAAAAAAACATCAGAGACGTTCACGTCTTGTGAATGGTATTCACTTTTCGTTAGTTTTCGTATGTACACTCCCCCAAATAATAAACGGTACTTGGTACGAAACGTATTGGCTGCTGGGCCGGTTCCTTGACAATCAATCCTTGTTATTATCAATGAAATCAGAGCTCACCTAAAAGAGTTAGATAATGCGTTAGCACTGACTTCATGGGATGATGCCATCAAACCTTAATCAGTCAATTCATTTTCTTTCGAGTACCGTTTATTATTTGGGGGAGTGTACCTACAAAAACTATAGCGAAAACCTGAGAACGAAAACAAACAAAAACGAAACTTAGCTCAGTTTAGTAAGCAGTTATTGTTCACTTGTCCTGGCCTTTAGTATATTAAACTCCACGAACTATTACTTCTTGTATTCAACGTTTGTTGACAAGCTCTGTCGATAGCTTTACAACGCTTTCCTATAAGTCAGAAAAAGTCTCATCTGGTTTTGTGTTTTCGCGAAAGTCGTCAACCGAATTGCCCCGCAAATTGTTTTCAGATACTCTTCCGTTTGTCCCCAAGATTCTCCCGATAAAACCTGCTCTCCCGACTCGAACCCACGGGACCCTGTGTCGGGATTAAGTCAGCGATTGGGAAGTTATCCCGGTTTTACACGGCGGCCGAAGTGTGTGCAGGACGGTAGTGGATCACCATATTCCAGAGACATCTGCTCCCGGCTGGTCGCACTCAGTATTATCAGGAGACGTCAACATTCTGCTCACCGAATCAACATATTGTTGAAAAGTCAGTTACATATCATTCACAAATCCTCTGAAATCTGATTGCTCTCATTGACGTTGAAGATGTGAATGATAACTGCCTGTTTCGACAGATGCTTTCTGTCGACGACGTCTCCTTATGATACTGAGTGCGACCAGCCGGGAGCAGATGTCTCTGTAATATGGTGATCCACTTCCGTCATGCAAACTGCTCCGGAGCCGTGTAAAACCGGGATAACTTCCCAATCGCTGACTTAATCCCGACACACAGGGTCCCGTGGGTTCGAGTCGGGAGAGCAGGTTTTATCGGGAGAATCTCGGGGACAAGCGGAGGAGTAGAAAACAATTTGAGGAGCAACCTTTACAATTATTGTTTTGATTGAATAAAACAATTATACAAAATATACAAGCAGAAGATGAGTGATGAATCACATACATTTTTTACGTACATTTTTTGCGTTTTTGCATATACATGTCGCGGAGCAAGTTGGCTTAGGCGATAATGCACTGGAACCGTATTGCGCGGACGGTTCAATTCGATTCTTTCGATCTTGCATTCTATCGAGTCTCGAGAATACTTGGAGATCAACGCCTTCCCACCTTTCATTCATCTCATACATCAACAACATTATCTACAATCTTCAATCAACGTAATCGAGCACATAATGATCAAATGACTTGGCTGTCACCAAAATATTTGTTTTCTTTCCATAATTCAAATTGGCATAGTTTATTGGACAGTTATTTAAAATGCTTATCTAATATTAATTTTTGGGACTTCCAGTGAAAACAATGTCTCATCAAAATCAAAATACATTTTCGCTCTTCAAGTATCCTGTACTGAGTGAGGCAGATGTTGTAACTCCGACCCTCTGTATTCGCTGTCCGACACTCGGCATTGATTTCTCCATCTTCCTCGACTTAATTTGCAGCAACAAATTCGTGTGGCTTCTGTGGCTTCGACCACATTCTCCTGCAATCCCATCCACAAGTCAGTCGTCTTGCTCGCGTCCAGCTGCGACCCGATCTCGCAAGACGGCAATTTACCACTTGTGTCGTGGATCTATGCAACGACTCGCGCTCCAGGAAGCCGTGTCGGATTAATGTATTCCCTGGTCGCTCAGTCAATAGCAGCTTGATGAGCGAGCAGCAGTGGTCAAGCGTGGACAATAGCATATCATTACAGGTGGCACAGTAGCACTCTGTTGTCTCGCCGAGCTGCACACAACAGATCAAAGGAAATGGAACATCCAAATTGAAAGGCCGTCGTGGACAAAATACGCAAGACACAAATGAGAGACTTCAATCACTTGGCGATTACGAGTTGGATGAATTGTAGGAGATTATACTCGGAATGAGAATCGGACTCGGAAACGTAATTTGTTGATGAGCGAGTTGAAATCCTCGAATTGTGTTAAAATGCCCACCATTCTACTTGGGACGGTAAACTCATTATTTGTTGAATAACTCGACCTTCTAGCTCTCACATTTGCTCATTTGGTCTTTATTCAGCGCGAATTATTTTCTTTTTAACCAAATTACAATCAATGATAAATAAACCTATCTTTGTTGAAACTGTTTCCAAACTGTTTTAACCCTATGTGAACCAAACATTTCAAAATTTCGTGTCGTTGTCCATAAAATTATAATGAATGTTTCTCAATATACGTTACATGTTTGAAAATCGAACGTGGGATTATGTGATCATTACATTTTAAGTTCTCAAATCAGCGATTGGTGGTTATTGTATTATTGGCGGTTATTGTATTAGTTCTGTTAAATGGTTTCACGCTCTACGTACCAATACAACAGAGATTGGTTTTGTTAAAAAATTCTCTATTTAGGAAGTGAGTTGAGGACAGGTTTGGAAGATTTGTTGGAGCAAACATCGCTGCCGACCTCTCAGAGATTCCAAGCAGAACCTATGTCAGATTACACGACGTTTAGGTACAATACGCTGTTGCTGAATGAAGGACGAATATGGCCACTTGATTGCTGGGTTCTTCCCCCAACGTTCTTTGTCTTCACCTGGACATGCATGCAAGATATTATTATGTAATCCAGGTATTGTTTTTTATTGTTCACTAATTTGATTTTGTTTTGCCCATATGCGTTGATAGTGGATGTGTGTTTTTGCTGGGGCATATTTCGACTGGTCGTCCTTGTATGTGGTCGTTCCACCGAGCCATGTGTTCCCGCACTCGTGTGAAGTCGTGTGTTTCCGTGTGATCTCGGCAGCTGATCCTTGCTGATCAACGATCACTCAATGGAGGAGAACATTGACCTGGGCACAGGTGATCGACTCAGATAATTACGATCTTCTACAGCATCATCAAAGTTGGGATCAACAATCGGGAAATAGTGTTTTCTCTAATATTAATATTATTTTTGAAGCTGATAGCCAGTGCTAATTTTATAAACAACTAGTTTTCCACAAATGATTTAATTCTGTCCCTCATTTACGCAGCATAAGAACTTGCTCTTACTTCGTACGTACAAGCCTGATGTCTCAACTCCAAGTCAATTACAATGCAAAAGGAAAAGGAGAAGCGTTTTTCTTCCTGAAATATTTGAGTGCTAAAGAGCAGACTGGTTACGTCTGCAACTTTTTTATTATTGAACTCCCGTCTTCTGATGCATAAATGAGATTTGTTATCATAACTTTGTGATAAAAGTCTGTTTTTTACGGTGGCTTTTGTCGTAACTTTAGGATACCAGTGAAAATAACGCACAATGACTAAAGCAATGTTCCCTCAAACTTTCCATAGATTGTCTTCTCATGAGGTTGAGTTTGGGTTTGAACCAAGCCGAGTTGCTCTTAATCTAGAGGTGTGCGAATAGTGATTTTTAAAGTCGAAGTCGAAGTCGAATAGTTGGTCCAGAAAATGTCGAATATCGAAGTCGAATATCGAATATCTCTTCTCATCGAATAGTTAATCGAATAGTTACTCGACAATATTTATTGAATATGTACACATTCCCCCCGATGTCAAAAAGCGTTCACAAATTGGTTTTGGAAGCTGACTGGACGCTGTAATAGCCGTATCACAGACCACTTACTCAGCTAACAAACTAATCAAGTAAATCAATCAATCAATTTATCCAATTACTACTGATTGGACCAGTTGTCAATTCGACAACTGGTAACTAGAGATACCTACCCAATTTTTTTGTATCTAATCACTCCTACAAAAAGGTTTGTAGGTTAAGTAACACTGGATTCTACTGTTGTTCAAACATCTGCCCACCTGATTTTATTCAGGATTCCTCAATGAAAATTGCCTATGGCAGGGTATAAAGGGGTCTTTATTCATTGATGAGGGATAATCAACAATGCACAGTGAGGACAATAAACATTCATTGTCAATTCGTCATCAAGCTATGGCGCGCCATTGCCTATTTCCAGCAAGATGCCGTGACACTTGAAATCTCTACATAATTATAACCTGGATGGCCCAGCTCTCAGTTTAATATTATTGTTTCTTCAGCTAATGGATGATAAAGAAGTTTACACAGTAAATAAAATGAAAGAAAACAAACACAAAACCTAAATCAGAAGATAAAAAGATGACGCAAATACACTGACAGATGATCTGTGACGTGAGCAGTGAGTGTGGTGATCTTGGTTGCAGTGTTGCCAACTCCGAAAATTTTGAAGTCATAGCTGGACTGTGATTGGTTGGCGGGCGTCATCCAATCATAGCTCATTGGTGAACTACTTTATCGACGGAAGAACAGTTTTCAGCTACTTTACCGACAAAAATTGCGGGAAATTCGAATTTTCGAATATTCGAATTTCAGAAAATCACTATTCGACTTCGAATTCGAAGTATTCGAATTCGACTTCGACCGAATACTTCGCCTGAATCGAATATTCGCACATCCCTATCTTAATCCTTTCTTCATTAATACTATTATAATAATGTCTACATCCACTCCCCGGCAAACATGTAAATCCTGTTGACGACCTAATTGTGCTAACCTATCACCGAGTAAGCTCTCAGTATTTGCTGATCTTGAGACTGCTGCGGCAAACTAAGACAATATTAGTCTTGTTTTCTCTGCGGCCCGGACCATGGCGGACTGATTCGCGCGCCCTTCGCGGATGGTTGGCGAAGTGCAGAGCGACTCTCCTTATGCGATCTGATTTATACTCATCTTCATTTTAGTGACTCCCTCATCCTCCAGTCAGCTTATCTTGACACAGTGGCGGGTTTCATTGCTCCCTCCCTCCGCCCCCCCACCCCCTCCTCTCCCTGGAGCAGAGACAAATTGAATCTCAAGGGGTGCGATTTTACGTCGCTTGAAAGGAACTTAAGTCATTGTTTAACTTCTAAGCTAAAATAATGCTTGACGTTGTTAATGTATCAGACGCAGAGAGCAAATAAAAATGTTACAATGAAACACTACTGAATTAAAATTACTTCCGCTTTTTCTATAAAAATTGTACGTAAATGGGGCTCATCGGACCTTTCCCCTGACATAGATCGCTTTATTTCAATCACTTATGCTACTGATTCAATAACCTCCTCCCCTTCCCCGCAAATGGATGATTGTTCAAGTGAATTCTGATGAAAATCTGTCTCAATATCGATATCTCCGTGCCTCCTTCATCTTATATAAACCTTGAGGAGAAGATATAATCCTAATAAGTTATTCCGAATATTCTCCCTAGTTGAGATTGAAATTCATCCATGAACGGTTTATGATTGAGCCGCCGACGTCGGTCTGCACACGGCTGACTTGATGTCGACGGTGATGGACTTTGTTTCCACGGCACTCTGGAGTTTAATATCGCGGCAGCTTGCTCATGGATCGCGGTATTATGCCTCCACTTGATTGCATACGCATTACGTCTCGCACACGTTGCGTGTACTACACTCATTACCGATACGCAGCGATATACTATTAAATATTCTCAGAAGATTTATACTTTAACGAGGGAAGCAAGTATCTCTAGGTATTTGACACTTTTCGGATTTCTGTTTCTTTTGTTTTTATTTTTTACGTCTCCGAAGCACCGTGTAGAGAACAGCTTACTTCACACTACTAAATTTAAGGTGACGGCAGCAGGGCTTCAAACGTGAAATCTGCTGCAATGTTAAACTCAGACCAGGTCTATAGAATGAAATGTCAAGGTCAAGTCAAGGTCTATGGATCGTACAGAACGGATACTAGCACAGCGTTTTGATAGAAGTACAAACTAGATTTGTTTTGAATCTTACCTCGGTAGGTACAAACCCATGGTCAAACAAGGATTCACTTTTAAATCAACTCCTTCAATAATAAATAAAACATCCTTAATGAAATTCCCCGTTCTCGAGTGTTTTCATTCTCTTTTTAAATGAATAGCCCAATAGCCCAGTTAGCCCAATAACCTAAGATAACATGCATCTGACATTTAGATCAAAGATTTAATTTTACTTGACTATCAATTAATGAAGAGAGATGATGTACTGGATCTAGTGATAAAACAGTTCCGATAACTGCCAAATCGTACACTGGCGCTAGTATCCGTTCTGTATTCTCGTCCGGGGGTGCGTTCCATATGCATTTCCTTCTGCGAGTTCCGCCCGTAATTCGTATTCAAGTGTTTCCATGGTAAAGCATTCATCTGCCGTCACCTTAAATTTAGTAGTGTGAAGTAAGCTGTTCTCTACACGGTGTCCGAAGTAGCCGATGGCACGCCAGTTGCGCTTACCTAGTGGCTGAACAGGGAGTACCAAATTTTTAACAGACCTGTCAAAATGTCCATGAATTAAAATATGAATACTATATAAACATGACATTTAAATAAACTATATAATTAAAACTACTCTCTTGGAATCACACCAGTATTAAAAAAAAAATCGCAGCAATAACTAAAAACTATGCACAATACTTCGAAGATGTTGACGAAAAGGGTACATTCTTATTGCTGTCGCTTGTCGGCGAAAGCATTCTCAGTTGTGCGCCGTCTATACGCTAAAGCTCCAACTTCAGAAGCGTCCCTGTCAGGAGTAGCAAACAATTCCAAATGATAGTCAGTGCGCTATGCACTGAGCAAACCGAAGAATAGATATGAGATGGGCACTGATCCATGGTAAAGCGCAGAAGTATGCTCTCACCGCACTCTGTGATGTTAACACGAAACTGAGAGTAGAACTGTTAATTGTTTCCCGATTGGCAGTCAATTCGTTTGAAGTAAAGCCACAGCTGAAACATCATTACTGTTACTGCATGGTACAAATACAGCGAAATGTAGAATTAATATAATTCGAACAAACATCAAAAGTAGATGCAATTCCCTGATTTTGCATTCTCTTTCTCCCTTCATTTGCACAGCACTAATGGACGCTGTGAACCGATATTTTGTAAAATAATTATCTCGTGCATTTCAACACCGACATTAGTTTTCGTTCCACGCGAATCAGCCGTTCGCTTTCCCGCGAATAACCACAGCTATGGGCCAATGACAATTCGCTTTACTATTTTACCTAATTTGTTTCCGAACACCAATAATTTCGTTTTCAAACGTATTACGCTTCTTAGCAAATTATGTTTTGTGCAATAACATGATGCCAAGTCTTAGTGTTGTTAATTGTAAAAGCCCTATCACACTGAGTTGCAACCGGCGTATGGAACCGGCGGTTGGAAAATATGGTTGGCCGCGCATGTGCAGAGACTGAATTTGGTCAACCCACGGGTTGGGTTGAAAAATAGAGAAGTCTCTATTTTTCCGGTTCCAACAATTTGTTGTGGTACCACGTGACGTGAACTTACCAATAGGATGCTATAAATAATAGCTATAAATCATATTTCTCAGGTGAATATTTAACTTGTACATGTGTATGGATAAATATTGCGTATTATTATTAACTTGTACTTACTTAAATATCTTTCTTTCACAAGTAATCACTCAAAATATGAGATTTGGATTGCCGCTGTCAGATTTGTTATTCTTATACTTTTATTTTGGTTACTATGGCAACTGCTTTCTGCGCAACTCATGAGTGTCAATTGTGAACCAACCAACATCAAACCAAACAGTTGCGTGTGATAGGCGGTTGCCTCATTTTGCAACAAAAGTTTCCATACGCGGGTTCCAACCGTGGGTTGCAACCCAGTGTGATACCCACTTAATGAATGAGTCATTTTGCCTTATGTATTATTAAATTTTATGATTATGAACAAGTTTGAAGCGAATCATGCATCTGTTTAATTGTACTCGATTACTAGATGAATACACAACAAGAACAAATCGTGGGAGCATTTGAAGGTTATGGACAAGGCCGACATAAATTAATAATTGTGTAAGTGTTCATTTGTTGTTATCTCGTGTCTGCAGTTGCTGGATGGAGTAGGTCGACCTACTGGGGCTCTCACTATCTGATGCAATTCCTTGCACGACTGCGAGATCGCGTCAAATAATTGCATTCGGTTCATCATTATCTCTCTGACGACACTATCGTTATTAACACGTTAACACCGAGAATAAAACACGAATGAAACACGAGAGAGGAGATGAATGTTGTAATTTTTAAGTCACAAGATATTATACGAGTAGATATATAAAATTACAATTTTAATCAGAATTTCGAATGGCTTTGCATCTAATAATTCTGAAACTAATGCCCTCAATTTGTTATATCATTTTTAATTGATTTAGGGATTGTTAACCAAAGTGTTGGCTGAATCACTGGACGCTGCTTTTCAATCTGTTAACTGACGCATGAACGCCAATGCTATTTATGCGTAATGATTTAGTGCTAATTTCGCATTGATTTATATATTTGTTATCACAGAGTTCGTTTCAGTGAGCAACAAAAAGTTAATCTCCCAAATGAGCTTTCGATTTAACACAGAGCCATAACAGAACCGTAGACCATTAAATGAAGTCCTTGTTGCCGATTGTTATCTTCTGAGATGTTGGAAAGGAATCACAATCAAAATGTGCGTCTGTCGGCGTTGCGTGCGGCAACAATGAGTTGATCTCATCTGGATAATGGTCAGCCGGCCGACACGCAATACTAATGACATCAGCTGCGATTGCGACGCGATCTTTACGACTGACCACTCAATCACCGAGCCAGTGCTTCGTGGATGTCGCGCAGTCGAAGATCGCTCGATATATCTCGAAACTCGCGACAAATCCTCCGATGCGGTCCATTGGGTTGCTTCTCGCATGGATCAAAGCACTTTCAATCTACAGCCAGCTCTGAATCTGATACAATTCCAACCAAACAATGGTAAACGATATGGTCTGCTCGCAGGTCCACAAAGGCCTGTGCACGTTTTAAACCTTAGCCAAAATAAGTTTGGTAAAGGGAGACTTTGATGTTGGAAAGGATTGAGTACAGACATTTATATTGACATTCTTTACTTACTGCTAAGAAAGAAATCTTCTAGTGGAAGGAACATTTCACTGCCTTCTGAAGTAATCTGTGGGTTTGAGCCAATCAGAGGTTGTATATTTCACTGTTGGACAAGAGATCGGGGATGTGAAACGCGTTTGGAGTGGGTTCATAGAAAAGTCTCAAATAAGAGGTAAGCAAGACCAAACAAGACGCAGTTAGGTTTTCCTTCTAGTTTCGAAATGGTTAAATAAAATCAAGTCAGAAGTCGTCTAACATTAATAAACCTAATCGACGAAAGACTAACGTGGTCTTCAGTTTTGTAACATTTACAAAACCACATCCACATTTTAGATCAATTCAATACTCACACGTTAATTTGAAATCACATCCTTCTTTGTTCTTTGAATAGGTAAAGGGATGTGTTTTTATAATAATGTGTCAATAAGATGGCATGGCTTGTTGGTTTATTCATTGAACAGCAGCGTTTCTATCTCATTGCGCCTGCGTGTTGAGCTCGTCTGAAGCAACACGTTTTCAAAATGGGGTTCGCTAAGATTTCGGTAAAATCCTTAATGTCGACATTACAGTATGTAAACTCTTGAACGTTTTCCGTTTCAATTTCCCTCTTTTGGAAGCTGAGCCAACATCGGTACAAATTGATGTAAAACCATTTTCCGACCCGATTCAAGTGGATTGCATGAAATCTGTTTCACTTTATCAAAACCAGCGAAGTTTTGTTCATTTATCTTTTCACCGCTGACGAACCAATCCCAATGTGTCGATCACAGATGCTTTCCACACACCGGCCTCGCCTGCTCGGTGGAGGTGCCGTGTACAAGCCTGCTATGTCGGTGGAGGTGCCGTGTACAAGCCTCGCCTGCTCGGTGGAGGTGCCGTGTACAAGCCTCGCTTGCTCGGGGGAGGTGCCGTGTACAAGCCTGCTATGTCGGTGGAGGTGCCGTGTACACAGCCTCGCTTGCTCGGGGGAGGTGCCGTGTACAAGCCTGCTATGTCGGTGGAGGTGCCGTGTACAAGCCTCGCTTGCTCGGGGGAGGTGCCGTGTACAAGCCTGCTATGTCGGTGGAGGTGCCGTGTACAACCCTGCTATGTCGGTGGAGGTGCCGTGTACAAGCCTGCTATGTCGGTGGAGGTGCCGTGTACAAGCCTGCTATGTCGGTGGAGGTGCCGTGTACAAGCCTGCTATGTCGGTGGAGGTGCCGTGTACACAGCCTCGCTTGCTCGGGGGAGGTGCCGTGTACAAGCCTGCTATGTCGGTGGAGGTGCCGTGTACAAGCCTCGCTTGCTCGGGGGAGGTGCCGTGTACAAGCCTGCTATGTCGGTGGAGGTGCCGTGTACACAGCCTCGCTTGCTCGGGGGAGGTGCCGTGTACAAGCCTGCTATGTCGGTGGAGGTGCCGTGTACAAGCCTCGCTTGCTCGGGGGAGGTGCCGTGTACAACCCTGCTATGTCGGTGGAGGTGCCGTGTACAAGCCTGCTATGTCGGTGGAGGTTCCGTGTACAAGCCTGCTATGTCGGTGGAGGTGCCGTGTACAAGCCTGCTATGTCGGTGGAGGTGCCGACAATGCGCACACTTTGTGTAACTCTGCTGTAGGCCACTGCGTGACGATATACTCCACGAGAAGCCTGGAATCTTGGACACAGCTCAGTCAAGCTTCCCACTGCGTGACGATATACTCCATGAGAAGCCTGGATCTTGGACACTGCTCAGTCAAGCTTCGTTAATTGTGTTTTGTTGCGTCTCGTGAAGCAAAACTGATATACTATTAAAACTTTGAAATTGAGAAATGAAAAGTTCTGAGTGAAAAAAACGAGTGAATTCTAATATTACTTTCCAACTCCCTACTCCGCCCGGGGAGCAATGTTTGTGAGGGGTAGAGGGAGGGGGGGGGGGGATAATCCGATCCCAGCGACGCGATAATGAGAGATGGAAACGACCTTGAGGCGTGACGTCACGGGCTCTACCTGCCACTAATTGCGAGACGGCTCAATTAAGCATTGGGTAACCAGAGAACACAATGCTAGCTCGAGATATTACGCGCTTGCGCTGTTGATCCGTTTCCTCGTAATCCACACTTTACTTATTCCTCAAATTACAATTTTAATGATACTTCAATTAGCTGGTTTTCGTGTTTTTAACCGCGTTCAGAATCCGTCCCTCGGCACCTCTCCGTATGCTCTGATTTTATGTAACTTTCCTTTGCTACCTGTTGGAGTGTTTCTATGAGTAAAGGTGCAGCCAACTGCCTGCACCGGACAGTTACAGTTGCCGTGCAGTTAACTGCCTGCACCGGACAGTTACAGTTGCTGTGCAGTCAACTGCCTGCACCGGACAGTTACAGTTGCTGTGCAGTCAACTGCCTGCACCGGACAGTTACATTTGCTGTGCAGTTAACTGCCTGCACCGGACAGTTACAGTTGCCGTGCAGCTAACTGCCTGCACCTGACAGCTACAGTTACCGTCAGTCAACTGCCTGCACCGGACAGTTACAGTTGCTGTGCAGTTAACTGCCTGCACCTGATAGTTACAGTTGACTGGCAGTTAACTGCCTGCACCGGACAGTTACAGTTGCCGTGCAGTCAACTGCCTGCACCCGGACAGTTACAGTTGCTGTGCAGTTAACTGCCTGCACCTGACAGTTACAGTTGCCTGGCAGTAAACTGCCTGCACCGGACAGTTACAGATCCCGTGCAGTTAACTGCCTGCACCTGACAGTGACAGTTGCTGTGGAGTTAACTACCTGCACCTGACAGTTACAGTTGCCGTGCAGTTAACTACCTGCATCTGAAGTTACAGCTGCCGTGCAGCTAACTGCCTGCACCTGACAGTTACAGTTGCCTGGCAGTTAACTACCTGCACCTGACAGATGACAGTTGCTGTGGAGTTAACTACCTGCACCTGACAGTTACAGTTGCCGTGCAGTTAACTACCTGCATCTGAAGTTACAGCTGCCGTGCAGCTAACTGCCTGCACCTGACAGTTATAGTTGCCATGCAGCTAACTGCCTGCACCTGACAGTTACAGTTGAGTTAATGGACTGCTCAGGAGTCAGGAGCAGCGACTGATTACTTATTCATGATATCATGATTCACGCCAGCGTCCCTCGCGGTCTTCGAGCCAACTTCCACACAGACAGGAAAAACTCATTCGATGGTTCAACACGTCCATAGAGCTGCCCTCACTTCTTCCACCCCGCACATATTGATCACATTCACACTAGAACTTCTCTTTATTCATAATATACTAGCTAATTCCTAAAAAAAATAAAAAATCTCTTCTCACTGATTTGCTCTAAAATTCCGGATCAAAACGTAGGTAATTGCTGCATGAAAACAAACATTTAAAAATAAATTAATTCATGTTTAAAAGTGTATAAACAAATAGGTAATTTACGTTAGTATACGGACTTCTCTTATCGTAAGTTGGGTAATAGGCACCGAGAGTTCGCCACGAGTGAGAGAAATTAGCAACTTTTGTGGGAAGATAGGGCACTAGCCAAACTTTTTCCCGCTATTGTGCTGCAGCGCTGCCATCGGGAGTGAGTAAGAAGTGTGAAGTAAGCTTTGAAGTAAGCTGTTCGTGCCACTCAAAATTAAAACTCGCGAAACTTTATTTTGACAGGCGTAAGAAGATGTACTTACTGTTTAGATACATATATTTTTTACTCTAGTATAATAAAACGTGTAAAAATAAGAAGATAGTGCAATATCTTAAGCAAATTCGATTTCAATCTGAAGCGACACCCTCTCAATTGTTTTAATAGAAAGTTACAAAATTCCATTGTGCCGTGAGTCAGTTCAAGAAAGCACTGGAAACAAAAATATTTCTGTGAGCTGTCATTATATGATCAAAATATTGTTATTACACTATCATTTCTAATAATTATCCACTCTTTCGGTAAATAACCAAATATCAACATTAATTCTTATAATATAACATGAAAATACGGAGTGTGGGGTAAGAAATACGTTGATTTGAAAAGCACAGCCTCGACGCTAGCGCCAAAGTGGCCGATCCTGTCGTCCTAGCTTGGCATCGCCCCATCGTCAACTGTTTTATTTCTCATTGGCCGTGACCTAGCAACCGATCAGATGTCAACAAATGTACTCAAAATATTTCGGAATCAGAACTAAGTCGCGCAAATTAATATTGTGATCAGATTCAGTGAAATTGTGAACACTTTATTATTAATATTTTTTAGGCGAATAAACATTAGATAAACTTGTGTAAATTTTAAGAATTAATAATGCGTAATATGTGCAGCAACATAACATATAACTGCAGCGACTTGGACGCCTTGCCAAAAGGTAAGCTTCCTTCCCACAGATTAGGTGGCTCTGTCTGTACTTTTTGCAGTGCCATCTGTTGTCTAAACACGCTGCCTATAGTGGGAAAAAAATTAAATATGCAGTGTTCAATCAGTTTTATTTCATCCGTATTTCATTCTTCGGACTCGAAAGTAAAATTGAATTGTTACCAACTTTGTAATCAGCCAATCAATCAAAGCGTTTGGCAAACAAAAGTCCCCGCCTATTAGATCTCGAATCAATCAGACGTCCTCGCGGCGACCAATCAATTCGAGTTAATTGGACTTATCACTGCTGGCCCGCTGAAATAATTAAACTTCAGCCGTCGACACGGCTATCCATCAAGTCCAGGCGCTGTCTGCATTCATTCAGTGGATCGGGTTAATCTTACAGGAGTATGAAGACGCGGAAACCGTAATGAGGCGGTGGAAAGCAATTACAATATATTTGTAAATGCATCGCTGTTTCGTATAGTTTAAAGTAACTGCATTAATACTGATTTCACTGATTTAGGGCCGGCATTTTCATTAGATAAGCTTCAGTCAAGGAAATTTGGTGTATTGCCATTAAGCTGCAGTATTGCAGGTTAATTCCGGAGCTTATTTCCTCGGTTTAAATTTACTTCAGGTAACATTAACTGTTTATTAATAATGGTAATACCGACCCTTAATGCAGTAGAGTCAAGACAAAAATCAAATAGCATATTTTTCATCAAATTAAGCTTCGTTATTCATCAACTTGTGACCATCTTTAAAGCCACATGCTGTAATTTTCCCATACTTTTACACGTGTAGGATATAACGGTCATTGAGCATGCCTTGATATGAATCTTTTCTGGCAAATCTGGAAATAAACCGTAATGAGCAAAATTATATTGTATTTCAACTAATTTCAGTTAGGATAAAACTAAATTTATTAAAAACATTTTTTAAGCAAAAAAATGTAATGTAATCGGACATGGAAAGAGTTCTGAATAGTCTAAAACGCTGGCCCGAGGAAACGTCAACCTCTAGCTCTGCTGCCAACATGGCGGCATCACAAGTTCACTTCACAGGAACATTCCTTTGATCAATTACGAGATCCACCGCCACCTCGCCTGCCGCGGTGCGCTTCCTTCGCGTCACTGTCACTGTCACTGTCACCGTCACGTGATTGTGTCACGTCGCAAGTCGAACAAGAGGGTAATTGCATTATGATCTACCTTTCATCACAAGGGGCTGTGCAGGGCGGGAAGGGGTGGGGGAGGGGGGACACTCCAACCAGATTCCCTCGCTGTATTCAACTGAGATATCATTTAATCCGTTTATGCCGTTTTGATATTACAATTTATTCAACCAGCTGGCTTGTGTTTCTCGCCAGCGTTTGCTTTTTTAAAATGTATGATTCTGGCGTACATCCAGACTCTGTTATATTAGCTTTTAAACTCCCCATTCAATCTTGCCTCGCATTTTCTTTCTCTGATTGTTCCCTCCTTTTTCTCTGTTTCTGTCTCTTATACACCCTCCCCCCATCCCCCGCCGTCCCCCTGTGGCGTCGATTAGCTAATTGCATTAAACCGGCAGTTTCTTTATTCGCCGCAGAGTGGTGCTACGTCTTAAAAACGCATTACCGCGACAATTATCCCCTCGTTTTCCTTATCCCGGGCGGTGGAGGTGCCGTGCCGGGAACCACGTGACTGATACGTCATATCATATCATAGGCTCAGAGTTCAGATTGATATTCATCACACTTGTGATACATGAGTAACACGGGTAGGATGATACTAGAGTACTTGGGCGTCATTCAAATGAAATGCTATGCTTTCTATAAAACTGTATATTTTATAACGACCTCCTTCATATTCATATGACTATGTAACTGAGTTAGCATAACATAGCTATTGGAATTTCTTGCATGGAAATATCTTCAACAGTCGTAATAATTCAATATTTATGGAATCGAGAAAAGCAGACAATTGCTGATTGTTGTAAAATGTTATCTCTACTCTAATGTAATTTTAAAAATACTTCAAGTTTATCTTCACAAACAAACACTACCAGGTTTTATTTTCTTTCTACCATAATTATGCTGATATAATTAGCATGTCGTTTAATTGCGAGGGTTTGATGTAACAAAACTAATTACCAAATGGAAATGAAATGTACTGATGTTCAAAAAGTAAAAAAACAGATGCATGGCTCTAAAGATGTAAAACGCAGATACCGCAAGCAATCTCTGGAACAAGTCATACATGACATCTATGCAAATCTGATCTCTGAATCTTGCTCAGCTGTGAATGATTCCAAAGCCGCAATTAAATCAATTAATTCCGATCCCATCGCGTGAAACATCCAAGGCTTGCTCGACACCACAGATGATCAGACGCAAAGCGAATTATCGTCAGTCTGTTTTCAACACACCGCCTTCTCTGATTTCCATAATTATCATCAGCACGTCTCGTGTTCGGCGAGATGTTACCACTCGACGAGATCCAGGAGTCGTTAGCAAAAGAAATCAATCTAGCGTGATGTCTGCCCTACGACCCGAATTACTTTTCATACAATTTCCTTCTCGTCTTTCAATTAAAGTTTTAGTTTTGACACTTAGCCCAAATTACAGGCATAGAAATTAAAAGCAGTGCAATTGAATATTTTTTGTTCTAAACGGAGTAGATAGGCATTACATATTATTTCTACGCCGGTTGAAATTGAAATAATATTGCACTAACATTTTGAAAAATGCATGTATAGCCAACGCATTTAGTTGTGATAAAACTTACCCCCTATCGCGACTACCAGTCGTACACAGAAGTAGTATAAGTTGCCTAAAATACAGATATTTGTATACAGAGGGGTGATTTGCAAGACTGGTTTTATCATTGGCTTTGATCACGACTTAATGCGTTGGCTGTACCTACAACTTAATATTTTGGTATACTTTGCTTCATCTGTTGGTAGTTGTGTGTATTTCATCAGCTCATGAAAAAGCTCAGGACCATTACATTATTTTTCACATAGACGCAGCCTATAGCCCGGCTACGGTAAGAGTCCTAAAATCTTTCATTGCTTTCATTTCATTGCCGTCTTATATTAAAATAATGCTGAAATAGTATTACACATCAATAAATTGTTTGCACCTGTTCGATTTCTGTAATTAAACTCTAGAATTTACACCAATCAATATCATCAATCTTTCATTAAAAATGCATAAACGTTCATTTTTGCGCAATTTGAATATTTCAAAGTTTTTTATTACATTCCGCAGAACTTCACGAGAGCAATATGTTTGATCGGTTTCATTGAAGCTAATATTGAACTAATAACTAATAACCGCCTTTGGTGGACCATGGCCCATTGATTTTTATTGCCATCCAGGCTAGAGGCATTTAGGCAACCCGCAATACTCCCGTGCGGTCTCGCATGCCTACACTTCACGGCGCAAGACATTGCTCGAGTTGAAGACATCAACTTTAAAAAGTGTGTTGTTACAAAACTAAGATGCAATCCATGTTATACTTGGCTTGGTTTGAATCTGAGTAAAACCGTATCTTTTCAAATTTAACATCTCATTTCAAATATTCATAATTTGCATTTGACATGGATTTGACTGTTACTTGTGCAGTTGAGTGACGGTGAAATGAATAGATGCATATGTGTCCATGAAATGCAATGTGGCGTGGCGTGGGCGGCAGTGAGGGGTTGGAAAAACCACGCGAAATATTTGAATAAATTTGAATTCCAGAAATGTCGACGACACCAGATTATGCACCATTTCGTTCGACGGCGTAAAAATGTAGAAATATGTGAAATGCACAATGTGCAGCAGCATGCTCCACAAAATAAAAACAAGATAGGTCATATTTGGATCGCATTCGAACGATCGCATTGCATTTCATAGGAACATGTCAATGAAGATCTGAATGCAATGATAAAACTCCATTTAGGTGACAGTCAGTTTGGTTCATTTGTTTTATTGAGCTCACACAATAGTTTCGGATGAATTGATAATGTTCCATACGTCATTAATAATCCAAGTTGTGTTATACTGGCTCTCATATTACCGGACTATTTTTAAATTTTTATAGGCAAAGTTTAATCCAGAAACTAAATTAACATACTATCAAGTACAGTTGCCGACAATAACGCTTTTCTCAACTTATAATTGCTGGTCTAAGAAATGACAAACGCCGTAGCTTGAAGGTGAGAAATCACCTCCAAGCTCAGGCTCGTCGAATGTTCAAGTTGGAATTGCGTCGGAGTTCCAGTTGTTGATGATAACATCTCACTGTTTCATCAACATCAACTACATTAGGGCTGCGGCATGCGGCGCGCAAAACCAAATTGTTAATCAACTTTTTGCCGAGCTTCCCGCCCTCTCGTGCAACAAAACAGTGTTTTCGAAAAGTTCGCATTGGTCGTTCGAGCCAACCAATGACAGTCGAGAAAACCGGAAGTTGACTCACTCAATGGATTCGTCGGTGTCTTTCAGGAATCGCGATGGCTTCACTTGCAGATCTCGCGTATCGCGAGAAACAAGTCTCGTTCCGTCATGAAAAACATTATTATTTAAAGCTGAACCGACGCTCTCGACTCGAGCGAGTTCCAGATAAGATGAGGGTAAATTGCAACTCCTAGACCGCATGGGGCGTTCGAGGCGTCGTAACAGCGACCAACAGCCGAGATGTTAGGCAAGTCCCTCGCATTGGACCGTTTTGTGTTAACAATTTCATCCCCGGCTCTCGAAGTATCCAACATTCTGGACACACCATCTTAACTAACTTTCTAAACTACATCGGTTGAAGAACCAACATTAAACTCCTCTCCTCATCAGCATGCGAATCAAACTACAAGTTTGTTGTACATGTTGTTGTATTTAATGTTACGTGTAATATTTTAGTTAAGATGTTGATTTTCCGCATTTCTTCAAAGTCTCTACAATTGTTCTGGAAGACTATCTATACTATCGCTTTTCCACTCAGGTTTAATGCTTAAAAGGTCATGAAATAACTGTATTATAACTGCGCATCACCACTAGCCCTTGAACAGTATTGGCGGTATTTGTAAAACTAAGATAATTCGAACATGCTGAATAATAAATGAATTAGAATAACTTACCTACAGATGTACAGAAAGTGTTGATCTCTTGAAAGCTCTCTTCTCGGCTTGCGGCGTGACAACGCGAGGACAGACACATAAGTTGCAGGCGTAATGGCGGCTGGGTGTCTTATTGGGATCGTTGTCATCAGACAGGTGTCGCGCAATAACCCACCAGGCGCTGGGGAGTCATAACATAGAGGTCGTCGGCGGAAGAGATATTTTATTCATTAGAACGCACATTGTTATCGGTTTACAGAATTATTTCGGTACGGCATCGTAATATGCCGGAGTGTCTAAAATATTAAAAATAATAAATGTGTGTCCATGGATCAATTTACAAAATGCGCTTTATTTGATTTTGATTTTAAAAAGTTGAACTTATAGCTCGAGGGGATTTCTGCATAGATAGGTACGTAAATATTTACCAGTTAGTAGCTGAATAATTTCAGCTACTATAGTTATATAGTACTATATACTAGTTATATATATATATATATATACTAGTTATATATATAACTAGATATATACTAGTTATATATATATACTAGTATATATACTAGTTATATATATAGTTATATAGTACTATATAGTACTATATAGTGCTACTATAGTTATATGATGTTCTATTAATTAATAAGATAATATCTATGCCTCGATCTATGCCTACTATGTGGAAGACACCATTACATTTGGAACAAAAATTGTTACATGCTAGGTTTCATAGATGCCAATATAATGACATCGCATTATCATCGAATACAAAAGTAAGAAGGAAAGTCTGTAGTTATCGTTACTTGATTGTTTTTATTCTCCAGGGACGATCTTTGATTCAATTTCCAAGAAATACTCGGTAACAATTCCATGAAAATTGTTACAGAGGACTTGATTCCAATAATCTTAAGCGACTCTACGAGATCTTCGCAAATTGCTTTCATACTCTAGAATCTTGAGAAAGTCAAATGCATATCGAAAACACTTGTGGCGTTGTTCCATTCCATTGTCATGCCATCGGCCGAGTGTTCCCAGAGGAGGCATTGTGATCTCCGAAGTCGAGTCTGAAGACGACTCTAGCGCTCCTTGACCGGGCGTGGATAACAAGAGCGGAGGCGGCTTGAAACACAATGCGGTGGCTCGGTCGGTAGTTGGGCGCCGCGAAATGTCAACTGTTACATGATGACAAAGAGAGTTCACCACTCATTGTGCGTTCAGTCTAAGTGACAGAGAGGTGGGAGAGATACATGAGATGAGATGATCCGCCTGGTCCAAACATCTTACATACTGCATCTTGTCTTTTAATGATGATTACTCTCATCAGTAATATTTACACCGTAATATTCACGGATATATCAACATTATGATGCAGTTAATTTGAACATATTTTGCTCTTGTTTATAAATGTGGAAAAATGCATAGAATCATTCAGATAATTCAGACACATAGATACATCGTCGAGTCACACGAGTCACAAAAGCCGTTGCTCTTTCTCTTACTGATTCTAACCCCGAAGGAGTTCTATTGTCTCTTGACACCTATAGGACGCTTTATAGTTTTGTCAGTCTGCATTCTTAAACCCCTCGCCGGCAGTCGAGCTAGTCACGTGAGACGAGAGAGAATAAATCCAGCATCAGTTGTCTGGCTCACTTGACCTGATTGCATCTCGGCAGATTACACCGACACGGAGGAGAGAATTAGCGCAGCTCGACACAGAGAAGCAATGTGAGGCGGAAAATATTGTCATCATAAAGGACCGGCTCGTTGCTGTAAGTACCCACTTCATGTTTATGAACCTGTGAAGTGTTCGGCAGGAGAAATCGGATGTCACTCTCGATGCGACAAACTGAAGAAAACAATAAAGTGTGACGATCTTAGGGGTTGATTTTATTACCATCGCGAGACTTGAAAAAGGATGGAATAGGAAGTAGGTACTCTAGGATTTTTGCCCATATTATATTATTATTTAAATACGATTGATAAGTTTGTAATAAGCGTTGACTCAAAAACTATCATTTTAATGGTGAATTGTTCATACCATAAAAAATAGAATGCATTTGTATGCCTCATTGCAAATTCAATCTTTCATGCAGAGCAGATACAAATAATGACTTTCAATGTGATGAACTTTTTTGTACGGCTCTCAGTCCGAAAGCGTAATATTAAAATTCGGCCGGTACTTTAATCAGCTAACTGAGCAATCACCATCAGCACGTTTATGTTGGTAGTTAATTAAATTGTGGGAACATATCTCCCGGATTGTGCGGCACAACGCGTCACGTGGACACATCACGGCAGAGTTCATTGCTAAACATCGCGACATCGGCAAACACCGCACAGTCAGGTGGCTCATGCGCTTCACCGCCGGCCCGGCACATAATACTAGGAAAACGCTCAGTGTAACGCGTTGATGAGCGAGCACAGAACATGCAACATCCCCATAGTAACGATGCACGACACGGCACAAGACGATTTTCTCTGCAATTTTTCAATCTCCATAATACTCTGGATGAATAACAGATCCATTGTGTCGTGAAGTCTTACCTACATACCTTCTCCAGAAATCTCTTGTGACATCCCATACTAAACTCGTAAAATTACAATTAATACTTGACTGATTGGGCTTACAATATGTAAAATTTAATATTAAGTTGGTCTTGATCACCATGCAAAATTTGAACTTAATGTGAACATTTTTATTGTCGACCAATCAGAAGACATTATTTAAACTTAAACCAATTAGAGGATTTGGCCTTCGTACTGCATCCGATTTTATGCGCTAGCTCAAAAATGCTTTCATTTTACTGTACATTGTGGATAGCTTGGCTGCTCTACAGGCCTTGCCTTGGAACAGAAGCTTAAAGAAGGCAGGGATGACAATTTAGTATACATTTTTCAAGATTATGGAATAAAATGACCTTAAAATTACAAAACTTTTGAAAATAACGACAGATTAGACTGAAAATTAACAAAAAATATCTAAAATGTTGGTACCAATGACCACGCGAAGTTTCAAGTTGATCGGTCAATCTGTTCTAGTTTAAATGTCAAAAATCACATGAAAAATGGGTTTAAATTTGAACCAATAGGAGGACTTGGCTGAAACTTTTTATGATTGGGTACAATGTTGGTTGCAATGTTTTTGCTAAATTTCAAATTGATCGAAGCACCCAATCGAAAGATAATTTTTTAAAAATTTGAACCAATCACGGGAGCCCATTCAAAAACGATCCCAGGGACCGCATAGATTACGTTAGTATGTGTACAAAATTTCAGATCGATTGCTTGAGCGGTTTGACCTGGGCTGTGACCACAAAAAAAAACAAAAAAAACAAACAAACACACAGAGAAAGTGCCATAAGAGTACCGTGGTGACGCTCGCTACGCTCGCTCAACAATAGATAATCACTTTCTTGCACTCTTATTTCATAATACCCTTATATATGTACCGTTTTCAAATTCTACGTGTGTACCTCAAACATATTTTTAAAAGTGGTTAAAAGCTATATAGTGAACGCGTTGACAAGCGAAGGTGTACCTACTATTCCAATCTTGCTAGAAATCAGTCAAACGAACTAGATAGCAAGGAATCTTTTGTGAAAAATATTGGCATCCGTTTCTTCATTTGACTTGTAATGCAAAAATACCTCCCCCCTAAAAGAAAATGTACATTATTGGATAATGAATAGCATCAATGGTAAAATATTGAAAGGGAAGTTTATTATTTTATGTTATTATTTTATGACTGATAGGATTGATTTATGACTACGAATGATTTATACATAATAATAAAATAAAAGTTCAACAAAACACAATTATTTAACTACAGATACCTGCATACGTTTATTAATTTCCTAACAGTTACTCGAAGAAGGAAAACACAAACTTAAGGTGCAGTATTACATTTAGTTTGTCCAAGTGTCAAAACTATTTTATTCGGTTCAGCGCGTTGATTTTAGAGCAAATTACTTCAATACATCATCCTTCGTTTTTCTACATGTCAAATTGCCGATCCTGTAATCCTTAGCAAGTAACAGTTCACCAACAAGTGACACCTGAGAGCCACACTTCGTAGATATATTTGCCTAGAACTGTGGACGTATTGCAGCGTGTATTGTAGAGCTCCAGCCATCAACTCGGTTCTACCTCCCGCCTCGTCGTACCATTCAGCCCACTATTTAGCGAAACGCTAAACTTTAGACGAAACCAAAAGTTTGTCAAACTCAAATTGCCCGTTAAATCACTCGAAATGAACATTTGAATGAAATCTGTCTGACCGCTTCATGGGAAGTTCGTCCTCCATCAAGCGGGATCTTTTGCTAGACATGAAGATGATTGACTGCTCATCACATAATGTGAAGTGAGGAGCAGGAGATTGCGCCGAGAAGTAATCGGGGAGGGCGAGAAGAAAAGCGCGGTAAAGTTTGTGGTGAAAGGAATTACCATACTCCATCGAGTGAATCATACTGTAGGTACGTTCCCTGCCAGCCCACAATGTCTTCTTCCTCTGGAAGTCTAAATCATCACGCACGAGAATATTTTGGCTGATGGACTCAATATGACGTCAGATTAGAATCTTGGGACAAAATTCTAATTGACGTCATATATCGAGTCCAATAACCAACAGTATATTCCATTATAATATTCTTTCATGTGAAAACCTAATTTCAATAGAAACCGTTCTATTGTTATTCTAAAAAGTAAACACTCTCTGGATCGATAATAGTGTGTGTTTGGGAATTGTTTATTTCCGATCTCCTTGTAAATAATTCTCGACTTCATTGTCCGAGTAATGATCGATCACAATCTGCAGAGAAACACTCGCCTGGCCTGATTTAGTCTAGACTCTTCTGCCTCGAGAACGACACCGCTTTAAAGTTGAGAACTGTTTCAATGGAAAGAAGATTACGCCCTGTGACGTTCGAAGTCCCTTCTCTTTCCCTCCAACTGGCTCGCGAGTTGTGTTTCATTTTAATCTTGCACACGCACATTCTCGGCACCTCCTTCCAACGTGTATTAGCATATTTGTGTGTTTTACACTCACTCTTTGGAAAGCTTTTCAATTAAAAGTTTAGTCCAGGTGTATTCAAACTCGGCTGAAGTAACGAAGCACAAACATAATTCTCAAAGTTCAAATCAAAATGCGACACCCGAGCATGCGGGAAGTTTGTACAGTTACGTCAAATATTCTTTCTCTTTTTAGATAATTCCATAGTACTCATTTTAACCGTTTTCATCACAATAAAAATCCAGCTTGTCAGATAGCATTGACAGCCCAAAAATAAAAATACTATGAACGTTTAGAATTGGATTAATATGACTGATGTACGAGTATATGATATAAATGTAGATTTTGCCTACATTAGGTAACTGTCAATCTTTGAACGCATTTTATCAATCTGAATTAGATTTCATAATCATGCATGGGAGTTTTAAAGTTGTAATTGAATGCATGGGTGCAAATTGAATACAAACGATTTCAAAACCTAATCTATTCAAACGTAATGTGAAAATGGAACTAATCAAGAAACTGCATAATGTAAATGTAATTGATGTAACTCTAAGATGCATTTGTATATGGAACTCCACGTAATTCCTGTTCCAATATAAGCTGATGAACGAACATGAATTCACAGGTCTTCACTCTCTAGTCTTCGTGCTAGGATTAGTCGTGTAATAATGTCAACGTAATGTCGTAGCCGGATGTGACGTCACGTCTCTTCCTCATTGTCTGGCCATTCAGATCTATACTTTTATCGAGCGAGCCGCCGTCGACTTCCGGTCAACATCACTGCAATAGCTTCGTGTAAGTCCGCCTGAATCTACGACAAACAGAGTTGAAAATAGACCACTCAATGGTCACGCAATTGTACAAAAGTCCACGAGCTGTAAACATTGTCATATAGTATGAAGATATGAGGTTAGATTTGAAAAAGCAGTGGAGGTGCCGTGCTCACAATACAAAGGTGTACCTTGATCGCCTGCAGAGACTTCTCGACAAAGCTTTGTGAAGGCAACGCTGTGTGCGGGTGGGAGGGGAGAGGGGGAAAGTAAAGGCGCACATTTTTAATAGATTTCCCCTTTTTCTCCTTCGGCAAACGCGGGCGTTTATTTACTTTGAGATTTGTTCCTCGCAATGGCTCATGGTGCTACATAGTCGTTTTCTTTGAAGTTCTTTTGTCTCTCTTCGTCTACTTTATAATTTACATTTGCCAAATACACATTTTCTTGGGAAAAGAACGAAGCCCAACAACTCGTTACAACAATTAGTTACAAATCCAAACGGAAATGAAGATAATTATATTCGTTATCACTGTAGGAGACAGACGCGAGCAAATAAGAAATATTGATCGATATCTGACAATAGATGCGCCGACTAGACTTATTTCAGCGCTAGGGGCACTGCGACATGTTGAGAGACTTCAGACGGAGACTCTTAGACCTTCACCGGGTCTTCACTAGGTCTTCATTAGGTCTTCACTAGGCTTGGACTGTAATGATCTAGCTGCTGTGCGATGTTACTGATATCTATTAGTCACTTGAAGAGTGACGCAACGATAATTTCTTGCGTGTATTGTTTCAATGGACAACAATCCAATCCTTGATGCACACAGAGTTTAGTAACAAAAGGCAATACAAAACATAAAAGAAAATCTAGAAACTCATTACTTATAATATTCAATTCCTGTATCAATCTGTATTAAATATGTTATTATAAAAATATTGAAACAATTGAATAAATGATGTCGTGGACGTTTTCGGAACCATCTTGTAATGACATGGCAGTGGTGACGGTTTGTTCCGTTGGAGGTGCTGGTGGCCCTGATAAGGGCCGTTCGCGACGTTTCGAAGGATGTACTTCCTTCATCTTCTGGCGGTTGACTGCGAATGTTGCTGGCAGCGCGGTCTCTTATTCGTCTCTTCGAAACGGCGCGAATGGCCCTTATCAGGGCCACCAGCACCTCCAACGGAACAAACCGTCACCACTGCCATGTCAATTGAATAAATGTATATTACCTACCATATTTAAATAACACGAATGTTTAACTCAATCCGATGTATTGTTGTTGTTCCAGAAGGCGGAGTGAGGATCTTAACGACGCTGGTTTGAGAGTCCTCAGACGCCGCCATGACGGCGACGACTACGTCGCTTTCCCTGCTACTTGCAGCCATTTTAGTTACAGCTTACACAGGTAAGAGCATAACGCCATTTGTGTCTGCCAAACTATAGTGTGAACAATGTGAATCATTCCTAGTATTTAGCAAAAACTTGACGAGTAAACTAGAATATCCCAGTGTTGGATATTCCTCGTACTAGAATAGTTCAAATGGTAACAGAGTGTGGGATTTTTCTCGCGAAAACACAAATGGTGACAGAGTATGGTCAATTTGTGGCAGATTGTGGGATTTTCCTTGCGCGAGTACATATGGCGTTAGAGCGTGGATATTTTCCGTCGATTGCAGAGTGTGAATCAATCTCGCATTATTACAATTGGTGTAGAAGTGTAGGATAGTCCTCATAAAAGCACAAATGCTGACAGAGTGTGGGATATTACTTGCGCGAGTACATATGGCGTTAGAGCGTGGATATTTTCCGTTGATTGCAGAGTGTGAATCAATCTCGCTTTACTACAAATGGTGTACTAGTGTGGGATAGTCCTCATAAAAGCACAAATGGTGGCAGAGAGTGGGATATTACTTACGCGAGTACATATGGCGTTAGAGCGGGGATATTTTCCGTTGATTGCAGAGTGTGAATCAATCTCGCATTATTATAAATGGTGTAAAAGTTTGGTATAGTCCTCATAGAAGCACAAATGGTGGCAGAGTGTGGGATATTACTTGCGCGAGTACAAATGGTATGAGTCGAGCCGCGATAAGACTCGGCCAAGAGTCTATTATCAGCGGCGAGCCAGCCAAGTTGAATATGAGTGACGACATCGGGTCAGTGAGGGGTCAGGAGATAGTTCCCGCCGGGCCGGCGCGAAGTTACCGCATCTCCATGCGGGTTCGAGCTAACACCTCCTCGAGGCAGTGCAAGTTTCATCCACAGGATCAAGTCTGCCGTGTGTGTTGTTTAGTAAGCCGGGTTGCTATGGCAACAGCATGGTTTGTCGCATTCATGCTTTTATGATGAGAAATGTAGAACATTGAATATATTATTATCTATTTAAATTCAGTTAAATCATTCAGAAAGCTCGACTGTTATGAAAAGTATATAACTGCAACAATGGCAGGAGCTATGTGTAGTGTATTGAATACTATTTCTCATATTAGGAAACTCTCAGGGTAACGCGTTGATGAGCGAGCATTCGTAGTTCGTACTGCATCCGATTTGATATGCGTTTGCAAGTATCAGCTCCTCTATACATGTCTTGGAACTAAAGCATCAAGAAGGCTATTATTAATAGCTTTGACACATTTCCCCTACCAGAGCAGCCTCCATTTTCCTACCTTTGTGACGTCACGAGCAGGATTCCTATACATTTTTCAAATATTTCAAGATTATAGAATAAAATGTCCTTAAAATGACAATAACTTTTGAAAATAACGACAGATTAGTCTTTATATTGGCAAAAATACCTAAAATGTTGATCCCAATGACCATGCGAAATTTAAAGTTGATAGGTCAATTGGTTCTAATTTAAATTTAAAAGATCACAGGTTTTTAAATTTTAACCAATTGGAGAATTTGGCTGAAACTTTGTACGATTGGGGACAATGTTGGTTGGATTGACTTTTCAAAATTTCAAATTGACCAGACAAACCAATCGAAAGTTTTTTTTTATCAATTTGAACCAATCACAGGATCCCGTTTAAAAACGATCCCAGAGCCTGCTTAGATTACGTTAGTAATCTAAGCAGTAATCCAAGCGTTAGTAATCTAGTAAAAGAAAAAAAACACAGAGAAAGTGCCATAAAGTACTGTGTCACGCTCGCTACGCTCGCTCAATGATTAACCAGCTACTTTTTTGCACCATTATATTAGTCACTTAGCGTGCTCTTCGTTGGAATAATTGCAATTACTTATTTATATTTAGATCAAATCTGCATTTTTGGTTCAAAATCTTGTTTGTACATTTACTGTTACCACAACGATTTATTCTGGTAATAGATGAGATTGTATGCTCTATGTTACTAAAATATAATAAGTCCCTTCTGAACGAAACAATTTTTGAATGTATTGAAATTTGGCATGTTCTTGTTCAAAAAATGTAAGCTCTGTAATCTGCTTTATCTGGGTTTTTGTAAATACATCATTTATTGTATCCATTGATCCATACGTTGGTTTCTATACAGTGACATCACAGATTCAGAAATCAAAGAACATTCAACTGTACATGCCTGATGTTTATTTGAGCGAAAAATATTTCATCGATTATACATTGACCAATAAATTGAATCGTTCAGCGAAAGAATTGCTGACAAAGAATCGCTGTCGAACCAACGTATCTGGCCTCCCACACAAACGAACCATTTTGTCGCCAAGTTCAAATCACGGCTTTTATTATTCAAATACGAATAATGTTTTAGGTTCGGTTGGACTTGGGAGATTAACTTCGTGGAACTAAGAGTTAAATATGAAATAGTGATTCTTAGTGATTTTAGAATAAGTTAAGAATTTTATTCAGTCTTTAAAAGAGCCATTCAAGTAAAATGTTATCTCCGCTTTACCATGTTTTAACATGTTCTGTATTTTTTTAATCAAGGATTTAATTCAATTTCAATCGTCATTTCATTTAATTTTTACTTCAAACCAAAGCGATCGACCGATTAATTTAAAATTTTCAGAATGTTTTACGAATTTGAACATCGTGTTATCTGATGCTGAAATTTTTTCGATAGGAAAAAATAATTGTGTCTGTTTCGATGATTCAAAGTTGACCAAACATGGAGTATTTTCTCGGTATTACTTTTCCAAACGCTTTGCCGGTGACGTATTTGACAAAACAGAAACATAAAGCAAGCAACAAGTCACACCTGTACGCACACGATAAACAAAATGTGGAGTGGTTCTGTCAGCTGTTTGCCTATGATATCTAAATTAAAAATTGTCCAAAATAGACGCTGAAATCGAGCATTATAATACTTTGATACAATCTGAATGAGAAGGGGAAAAGGAGTTTGAATGATTCTAAGTGTTCAGCCGACTTTAGATCTGTAGATGTTTTAGAGAGTACAAAATACTGTCACTTTCTTGAAATGTTGACTGCTTCATTCCTTGAGATCGATTTGCAAACAATATTCTCGAAGATCTCACATTAAGAGTGTTTTCTTTATATTACGTAGGTGGGGTGTCCGGAAGAACTTTGTAATCTCTTCGTTGAAACAATTTTATTCTGACATTTGAAAACGTCGTCTCTGGCAATCTCTGGCATTGTTGACAAATGTACTTTAACTCCGCTTTAATTCGCATTTTATTGTTCTTTAAGTAACACAGGGATTTTCATATTAAAAATCTCATTTCTTTCGAGTGAAATAAAAGAATAAACGAGTAGCACACAAGAAAAAACCCTCACTAACGCTTTTCAATAAGTATGTCTTTTTGTCCATTTCGTACTCGTGATCGCATCAAAGGATATCTTGTTTACTTAGAGTGCGAGTGAGCGCTCCGAGCGCTCGCCAAGCTCAGTGAGCGCTGGAGTAGTAGGATTACTTCTTCTTGATCGTACTGGGAAAATGTGCCGTGTGTCCGTCCGCACATCAAAGAGGAAAAATCGTGTGGTCGTAACCACAGACGGCTGAGAAACATTTCTGCATACGCAATTCAATGAAAGCAATAGCGACCGAGTTCACAAACCAAGCTGACAAAAATCACTCTTTGATCGTTTGTGCACAAAATGATAATAAAGATCTTTCAATACTTAAGAGTATTTTTAGACATATTGGTTTCATTATTTGATACCTCATCTTCACAAATTACCACTATGTTAAAAGAAAATATAGACCTAAATTGAAATAATGGATTTGTAAAATTAAAAAAAAAAATCACTTCTTTGATTATAAAAGTGAATAACGATCTTCAAGATCGTGCTGTCTAATTTTGAGCCTAGAATGTATTTAGCCAGTGTGTGGCATTTCAGGTCTGGATCCGGCACCTCCACTAGATTCCATTACATCACGGCTCGTTAACGTCTAGAAAGTTAATTAATTGGTCTAGAAAAGTCTCCCTCCGAGCTAAATGAATCCACTGCCCCGCCAGTTCTTTGAGAGATCCCCGTCGTCGTCGGCGTCGTCGGTAATTCATTAGTTTCTAATTGGTCTATGTCGGACTTGTCGACTTGACGGCGGGTTTAATTGGTTCGAGTATAAACAAGCTTTCCCTTTCAACCCCCTCCCCCGCCCCAGCTTGTGAGTGTGAGCCTTCGAGGACGAGGTTCGAACCAAAGTCCTCGGAGAGTGCATTGTTCTGTCGATATCAGTGCCTTCTTGCGTGGACATCACCGCCTCCTTGGTCACCCACTTGTCCACTGACCAATTAGCTAATCGCGACACGTTCGAGTCCAGGTTTCGGATCGAATCCAAAAGTTAATTTACAAACATACAGCTTACTTTAGTTAAAAAAAAAATGCACTAATGTGAACGAGCTTAACTATTTTACAACTGAACTGCACAGCAGGCCAACGTAACTTTTAAGTTACATCGTTCCAATTTTGTTCTCGATGGCTGTATATATTATTTTATTCGTGATTAATGAAATAAATGAAATAAATTAAAATTGGGAATAACATTTTGACAAAATGTCCAATTAACGTACCTGAGCGAGCGATAGGTAAACGGTCTATCGGGAGTCAACCTTGTGCAATATATTTACTTCATTTTAGCTAGTGATAGGTATGTACACATCTAACGGAATTAATTGTTTTCGTGACCTCTACCTCTCAAACCAGCAAGTTAATATGTGTCACCTATTGATGCAAACTAGATAATATACTCGTATTATATAGTTATATGGTCCATTTTCTTTCTTTCTTTATTATTTATTGATTGATACAACTTTGACTAATGCTACTATACATGTTTCAATTATTAATAATAGTCAATGTTCTTAAGTGCACTTATTCGTCATTCTGGACTTATTATGTGACAGTACACAGTGAATGTACACCCACCTCCAAGTGATCCTACCGTTTTATACATTGTGCTCTTAAATGAGAAACACAGTACGAACACTTGGAGGTGGGTTTACATCAGCAGATTCTGAGACACTGACTATTGATGTTATTCTCAGCTCGTTCAATCACAGTTGTTTTCTACTTCTTTCATGCATAACGATATGATAAGCTCCTTGATATTCCAGGTAATATTCATGCATCGGTTGGTTACGGCTAATTACCCAGTTGCAAATCGCATTTCCTCGTCGATGTAATCCCACCAAGGATTGAAGTTATGCAACATTTCTCTTGTATAATACTCTGCTTGAGGTCTCAATGTGATTATCCACCTGTTGTTATAATTCCTCGGAATTAACTTTGTACTTCATTATGATTTAATTTCGCTCCACTTCCTCCAACACTTCACTACAGCGACGTTACTGGCTGAACAAGAAACTTGATGGAGACTGTGAATTGACTGCGGCATTGAGTGCTTTGCTTGACGAGGGTAGTTGTGAGACGTATTTTCTTCGCAGTCTCATTGGTCACTTTGACAGTATCTTTCGACGACGTGAATGAGCCATTCATCGCCGGCGTCTGCGGCTAACTGTTGAATGCTTCAATTAGTGCAACGATCGATCATGTTTCTTGTGATTCAATTGCTTCGATACTTCGCAAGCGATATTGATGACCGGAAGTACGTCAATACAAAATAGGTGGTGGAGAGTGTTTGATTAGATTTCTTCGACCCAATCAGAGTGGAATATAGACTGATGGTGTTTTAAGTGGAAGGTGTTTGACCTCAATTCGTCTCCAGTACAAATGAGCTAGTATTCGCTGCGCCAGCGTGGCCTGTCTTCTACTGTCAACGTTACGCTGGGACTTGTAGAGAACATTTCAAGGACGTTCGAATCCATTTACAATCACAGCTACGCGATGTTCAATCACAGCTACGTGATGTTCAATCACAGCTACGCGATGTTAAATATTCTTGCTTAAACATGGTTGGCTTTAAGATATAATATGCATATTGTGATGGAGTTGTACAGAACAAGAAACGAAACGTTGATTCGACTGCATGACCTACCGCAATAAACACAGACCTGAACGGCACAGCGGCTACGACGAAGGGTTTCTAAATGATAATATTCTGAAGAGTTTGCCGTGAACGGATAAGTTGCCAGTTCGCCGCAGAACCACAGTTGAGCTTCAGGCGTTTGAATGGCAATGAATGGAAGACACAGCATCAACCAATCAGCAGCATTCTCGCAGGTCACGTGAGATAAGCGTGGAATGGAGCGCGAATCGTGCCAGGAATAAGGTTCGCCAACTTGCCGATACTTTTATAGAGAAAATCCAAGTTTGGGATCGACGCCGGGACCTCAAGGGAACCAAGTTCATTCATCGCTCCGAACAATCTACGTTTGTTGCGTACATCAAAGACCGCTGGGCGAACAAATTTACTGGGTTTTCTCCGGCTGGAGTTTCACATTTTCCATCAAGTTAATGGCTGGTGCTTTCAAACCACATCGGTTCTCAGAAAGCGGTTAGTATTATTAAAAAATGCAATTAGAAACAGAGTTTTTATCTTTAGACTGCAAACATTAAAGGTACCTATATTTATTTAAAAAAAAGGTTAACGGGATGTTCATATTGAAGGCACTTGTACACAATATATTTATTAAACAGAATCAATTTTCTTTAAACGAAATAGCTTAAAAGTTCACACCGTTTGAAAGTGAGGAAAAATGAAACACGAGTTTTCACTTCGAAATTAAGTAAATGAATTTATACTTGGTGTGATTTTGAAACCATTATTTTTGTTCGCAACTAAGCTAACAGCATTTACTATTATGTGCATTCCGTATAGTTAGAATAAGTTTGCAGGAGTTGATATACGATCCTTGAGCGAAAATCTTTGACGTGTCGGGAAGTCTTCGCGTGTCTCTTGGGAGATGAAACATCCGCCGTCGAACGTCATCAATTGTCATTACGACTGATTCATTTGAATCAATGTGCTCGTCTATATCGGGTCACGTGATAATGAAGGGCGTGGGTCTCAGGGCGTGTCTAAGTTACGTCATCATCATACTTACGAAGAAAAGGGGATCGGGAGTACTCAGGAAAACAAAGTCTTGTAGCATCGGTGAATCTCAGGGTGAAAATAAATCGGATTAAGGTGAAGGACAAACAAGCAGCCTCCGGCGGATCCCGCCATTTTTTTAGATTGTAACCGGTTAGTGGGAGATTATTATGTTGAAGCGACATGCAAATTTGAGGGAATTTTAAAATAAGATGTCATTAGCTATTTGACGGATAGCTTTTCTTAGAAATCATAAAACATCAATAAGATGTATTCTTTTGACAGTTCTCAACGTTGGTTGATCAGCCTAATATCATTTTCAAAGTATACAACGGGTTTATGAAAAATATTCAGTGTATTCCGAAGATATCGTCCAACAAGTGACAGGTCCCGAGTGTTGGCTTCGTTTCAGATAAATATTTCCTCATTTAACATCCCTTCGTTCAAAACTAAATTCAATTTGTATCAATTGATATATACGATAAAACCCCTGTCAGATTCTAAATTGTACTACTTATTGCATTGACTGTCAATAATATGCAAAAATCCCGGAATTAACTTATTCATAGATTCATTTCCCAACGATTTGTGTGGCGTACAAATTCCTTACCAATATCAATCAAGCGTGGAAAGTCCATCTCATGAAAATTCAGTCGTATAAAAAGAAAACGGAAGATGAAAATTCTTCGCTTATCTTTTTTTCTTTCTTTTGTTATTGAGACTAAACGAGTAGAATTATTCACGCAATAAAACCTTCGGCAGTCATAAAGCCTGATGGGTCGGCAGTCGGCATCAGGAGTGCTGCTGGTTGCATACACACCGCAATACAGGCGTAGCCGACCAATCACATTCGAGACTTTATTAGTTTTTGTTATCACTTCTTGTCCGATCACGGAGCAATGCTATTGGTTGGTATCCCTGCTCAGGAGCTTCAGGTGGCACTTGTGTTTTCTATCAAATCGACTCAATTCTACTAGGCAGTGACCAGAGCTTTGGGAATCAATCTATCTGGCCTTGTTATCTCCCTCTGACCAATGAAAACAATGCTGCAGATCTGGCAAACGTTGCCGGAACCAAATAAGATTCTCGGTCCAAGTAATCCATGATGATTCCGGATGGAAGAATATCTACCCAGAAGTGTTGCAGTGTGCTTATTTCAAACTTATGTGAAGCAATAGAAAATATAAAATAAATATAAGTTTTAGTCTCTATACTGCATAGACGGTTTCAATTTGAATTCTTTAAAAAGTAATATATTTTAGATAGAAACTTCAAACTTCGTTTAAAAGAGTGGGTGAAATCATTTGCGTGGGTTGTTAAGTATTGTCTGAGTACATCGCAACTAATCTTTCCCTACATTTCAGTTCCAGCTTCAATGGAACAGTCATATAATTAATTACCACTAATGCTTTAAATCAGAATAAAAACTGTGCACAGCAGCGCCTCTCGTGGTTGGGCGATTAACCAGTCAAGATGAGAGCACGGATAAAGTATTGTTACGTGGATTACGTCGCGGCGCCGGCGTCGGGACGCTGATCACGGGACACCTGCTCGTGTGGGACGGATCAAATGATTAGACTACTAATTGTTGGAACTATTTGTAGTAGTTGAGCTTTGAACATGACACCCTCAAACCAGATGAATGAAAGCATAAACTAAAGCATTCAGTTTATGTCGAGAAAATGGAACGGCAGTTTGCAATTCTGTTTTCGGATGATTTGGACTACAGCTCGTGCAGATCTAAGGTAGAGAATCCTACGCTACACACTATAGATAAAACAAATGCATTGGTAGCTTACTGTAGGCTGTAAGAAGATTTATTATAACTCCACTGTAGAAATAAGAAACCTTACAACAAGAAAGTGGATTTATTCCCACCCTATTTTATACGCCGTTAGGTTCTCTCTCTATTTACTATTTACTCTGTAACGGTTGGTTGCACTGATATCTGGCTATTATTACGTGTATATATACAAGACGAAGTGCTCTGACTTCTGGACCATTTGGAAGGGGGATGGGGAGAGGCACGATATATACTAAAGGGGGGGGGGGTCAGACTTGAATGTGGTCAACAGGAAGTAACCAGGTTTTTCTGTCGCTCCACTAGCGCAGCCTCGCGACGCTCAAACACATCGATTACCGAGCAGTTGCTCGCGAGTTTTCTTATTCAAATTAAACAATAGAAGGCATCCTGTTCTTGCCAAGAGATTCAACGGGTCTTAGTGAAATTTGCAGCATTTCCTTCAATTTGCTCGCGAAAACATTAACGTAACTATGCAGTGAGGCAATGTAAGTCATGAGCGGCGCTAATGCGATCTACTTACTGCTCTGCTGCGAGTTTTCCTACGCGAATCTACTTATGTACTTATAATGTAAGATAGTGTGTAGGTAGAAGTAATACCAAGTATCTATACAATGAGGGATTCTTTGTCCATGAAAAAAAAGAGTTGAACTCAGTTTCTGCATAGTCGAGGTCACATACGTACATCGTCACGTGCAGTCATTCTGAGTCTCGCAAACAAAATGGCTGGCAGCATTGTAAGAAAGACATAACGACGAAGTTTGTAGATATTGCCAAGTGAGTTGGAAGTTTCCACCGCCTTCTTTGCCTCGAGATTTCTTACAGTAGAGTGTCTGCATTCAGTGGCTGCATTCCAATAATGCACTGCCTTGTAAATTCAGCATCGACCTTTGGGATTGAAATAGATAAGAGAAGATTGTACTGAGCTATATTTTGTGTGTGTGTCTGCAACTTCTTTGATTTGAAAGAAAGAGGATAGTTCGGCTACTATTTTGCAGCTGAGTTGTGAGCAACGAAGTAGAAAGGAAGAAAACACCTTACCTTACCTTGCCTTTAATACCTTTCGTTCGAATAATTTTCATCTTGAAAATCATCATCATCATCATCATCATCATCATCATCATCATCATCATCATCATCATCATCATCATCATCATCATTATCATCATCATCACCATCATCATCATCATCATCATCATCATCATCATCATCATCATCATCATCATCATCATCATCATCATCATCATCATCATCATCATCATCATCATCATCATCATCATCATCATCATCATCATCATCATCATCATCATCATCATCATCATCATCATCATCATCATCATCATCATCATCATCATCATCATCATCATCATCATCATCATCATCATCATCATCATCATCATTACTCTGAGTTTAATTTGTGTTAGGTATAACGTTAAACACCTGTGCGAATTGTTTTGGCATTTTGATGCAGTTTGAGCCCCGGTTCGGCCGATTATTTTTCATGATGCAAATCTCGCAATATGGGCTGTCCAATCATTGAACCATGGGCTGTCCACCAATGTAACATGTTTTCTTTTATCTGCTCTCCTCTTAGTTGAGAATATGTTTTCAGGTCACTTACGTGCCCCATGACTTGCCACTCATCTGAGATGGAGCTATATCTTAAGGCCAATGCACAATTGACGCAGACGGACGACGCGGACGGACGACGGAGACGGATACAATGTTAAAGTCGTCGTCCGTCCGCGTCCGATTGTGAACAGTCAGAGTGAATATGTCATACCTAAACATCGCATCCGTCTCCGTCGTCCGTCCGCGTCGTCCGTTTGCGTCAATTGTGCATCGGCCTTTATGCTGCAGAATTATAATAATGTACAATAACGTATTTTGGGTTATTACCGCTAATTGGGATCAACTAATAATAATCCAAAGTACGCGGTTGCAATCGAAAGCTTTATTCATGAAACAGAACTGCGCGGTTGCTCTGGTTGCTAATGTCATCTACCGAGCCAGCGTGGTCGGTAGACAGTCACGTGGTCGAAGATTATTACCTCGCTAATTGTCTAATGTCTCGTCGGGTTATGTATCATGTCGCCGAGCAACTCACATTTCCTCCGTCGCACAAAGCCGAGCGCTGGCGAGCAGCCAAACGGTTGATTGCCTAATAGGTAAATGCCACCCTAACATAGAGTCGATCTGTTACGCGTGGTCACGTGATCAATCTACTTACCCTCCACCTATCAGAGGGTAGCTAAATTACATCGATTTTATTGAGCTTTTTCTACACCGTGGTTTTAAGCCTAATTTGCTTGCTTTCTATCCCAATTAATCTTTAACCATTCTTGAACCATTGTGAGAAAAGGAGATAATTTGACTACGTTTTAATTCAACCTTTGTTAGCAATGAGGTGGTCCAAAAATGATGGAATACCAAATCTTCATCTCTGGAATATTGAAATAATGTTCATCGTTGTCAAAGTTAGATTAAGCATATAACAGGTTGAATGTAACAGGTTACAAACTAATTTGGAAGAGCCTACAACTAAATGTACAATTCAAAGATTTTATTCCAATGGCACTATCGTTGAGCTGTTCTCATATTATATTTAAGGATTTTGTTCAAAAGTGCAAACCTCCAGAAACGTTTAGAATTCCACGTCCAGTGGTAAGCAACATAATACTACAGCCAGTAAATCGACGACAAATATATGGAAACTAAAGTGCTAACAAGATCAAACAGTAAAATAGCAAACGCTTATACGTAAATGTAAAAATGATTGAAGATTAGTCGAGACGAGGTTCGCTGGAGACTTAATACTTTTGAATTCCAATTCATTTTTAGCGGTAATAACAAAAAGATACGTTCGTTCGCGTATAGAGCGGATTTGCGTTTTGCTAAAAAGGGTTTTTATATCAACCAATCAAAACGTGTATTATGGCTCGGCCCAAAGAGAATACCCACCAGGTTTAAAAGAAACACGCTTTTTCGAAATAGATCTATTCTATAGGAACACGTATTTTAGAAATATTTTCTCTGTCTTTGATTTTCCCAAAGTTCTTTGTCGCAGTTTTAATGTAACTCCGTTGATGTCATCGCCTCATGACGGCGACGGATTCTGTCTACGCGCGGGGCTGCCTCCGATCTCATCCGTTCATGAACCTTGAATTATTAATTACATCCACGGCAGAGGAGCGGGGTTTGGGGGTGATTAGTTCGTCTAATTAACAACACGGGAGGGTTGATTTGAATTAGTGTCGTAGTCTGCAGCTCGCAGCGCTGAGCTCGTCATCGCTGATTCACCAATCACGACTCTCCGATTGTCCAGCTTCAGTGTGTAATAATTATACGAAAACAGGAAATGACGTCATTCGAGGCCGGAAATTGCCTCGCACTACATGGAGTCGGAGTGTGATTGAGCTAGAATTAAGTATTTATGAACGTTCGATCTGTTAGCGAGAAGATCGGACAGTCGAAATCGCCAATAGCTATCGATTAACAACCTTAAAAGTGACAGTCTTATTGTTTATAGAGATCGTAAAGAAGATGGGTAAACCCTTACCTAGTATTTGATCGCAGAATCTCTATCGCTGGAAAGATCATTCTTGCGAGCAAATCGCTTAGTACCACCATAGGTTTTTATAGTGTGCATAACAACCATTGTAAGTGACAGTAATTGTAGTGACATATTGTTCAACTATGGAAGGAAAAAATATTTTGCACCGGAAGTGTGAACCCTTTGGGAGCCGGGTTTCGATCCCCAAAAAGCCAACGAGCATGGGATGTTTTTATATCTCTTGTATTTGATTGGTTAAAAATCGATGCTGAGTTTAGCAAACAACACATGTAGACGATAAAACATAATGTAATTACATAAACTATTCTAACTGACTTGAACGTCATATTATCCCAATGAATATAATTGATGCAGGTGCAGACGTCAGGAGACACTAAAGTATTTATCTTGGGAAGAATGTGCTCTAATGAAATATATTTCTAATACGGATAAATCATAGTTTAATTCTAGTACAACTGTCAGTTTTCTGAAAATGGTTAAATACGGTCTAGCAAGCTTATATCTGTCCAGCGAGAGGTCAAAGTTGAGAAGTTGCGTCGCGGCTGGCAGCGGTGTTATGATTCTAGACCAGCTTGCACGGCATCATCTCTTCATCCGATAATGCAAGTCTAAAAGGCAGCTAAGCCTGTACGTCAGAATGTTTAAATGTTTGATACAGCTTGCGACCCCTCCTCCTCATCCCCTTCACTGGTATTAGCTTGCGAGACTTAAAGGTCTCCAATAATCCGGTTTCACTGAAAGCTTCGCTCGTGACGTCATGCTAAATCTTGTCAATGATAATCACGTGATTTTTGGGTTAAAAGTATCGCTCACTTTATCATTACAATGTAATAATGGAATATTAACAGGTTTTGACTCAATATTTGTGAATTGTTTTGAAGCCCCTTATTTGTTTATTTATTAGAATAAATCGTTTGAAAACTTTGCTCTGGCGAAAGAGTTGAAGCCCTCGGGCCTCGTCGCAAAATGGTGAATTCACTTCCCCTGTGACTAAATATTAAAAAATACCAAGGGAAATAACGGAGAATGGGTTTCGCAGAAAGAACAACAAATCAAAAGGTTGATCCCAAACGCTTCGATTCAATCCATCAATATTGTAAATCCGCGGCGGTCGTTGCTCTAATCTGATTAAATCTTCATGCCGTCCTCCCATTGGCTGAATTTACCAGCAGCTCGTACTCCAAGCAATATTGCCACGTTGCCATGCAATTCAAAGCAACAAGAATGCCAGGAAATAATACTCAAACACGAAAATGCAAATTGTAGTTATGTGTTCTAGAATTCAAAGATCCTTCCATGTTTTTGTGATGCTCGGTAAAAGAGCAGTGTATTCCTCGTCTAAGAACGGTATGCACTGGGACGCGCTTGTTTATGCAGACGACGTCGTGGCGGCGATTGTGACGTCATCTACACTAATTACAGACCTCAACGCTCTCGTCATAATACACATGCGCACTAGTCACTTTGACCTAATTACCTAATGCACCAATCACTCAAAGACGAGTGATAAATGTTCATTGAACTTATACGAACTGATTTCATGAGAAACGAAACAAAAACTCAATGTTTTAAAAAAATCCTATTTCTGCCACCATTTGTAGATTTTCCTTAAATGTTAAATTCAATTCTTTATTCGTTTTATACCGCCACATACCATAACTGACTCGTTTACAATGTCTGGATAACAATCCACATAAATCCCACATATGCCACCATGTGTGAAATACCTCTGAACGTAGCTTGGATTTAATTAAAAACTGGAATTCATTCTTAAACTATTTCAACCAGAATATATGAAATATTTATTTACTGTATGGAAACTAAAATACTAATGAAATTATTCATTATTACGTAATATACAATCCATCAGAAATAATTAATCTTTATATGGGAAAATATTTAATTCAACATCATAATACGTTTTCGATTAAGTTTACTTTGGAAAACGAGCGACTGTGTAATTTTGTACCTACACTAAACACTGCACTACACTACACTGGACTAGGCATTCACAGTTTTACTTTTAAATTAAATGATAACCAAATTTCAAAATAAGAATTTTGTAAGGGTTAAATACTGATAGTTACAAATCGTACCCAACTGCCGGACTAATATGAAATATTATTGGAGTCAGTAAGTAGCAAATCGGCAGCAGACGCAACATAACCTATTATTTTTCGACTTGTCACGTGACAGCGTCGCGTGGCTGCGTACTCCACAAGATGGCGGCTACAAGATGGCGACGTACACGCGACGTAGCGTGCGTGCAGGAGCTTGCGAGATTGTTTATCAGTTTCATATGCTAGGGGTCGTCTTTACACACTCAGCGACATAGAGCAAGGGTTGATATAAGGGTGGAAGAGTTCATTGTTTTGACCTACATAAATTTCTGCTGGAGGCTACTTCACGTCAGAGGAAGTTCGAGGATATCGAAAAGAGTTTCAGATCCTAATTGATGTGTCAGTGCTGTTAATGTTCTGTTAGGTGCGTTTGTTTTCTTAACCAATTGTTAGGCAGAGTTCAGGAAGTCCAAGCTTTATTAGTTTAAAGCAGTGAACACAACGAATACTTTAAAACCTATGATGGGGCAAATATCGACTTGAAAACGTTAATACGGTCGGTTTTTAAACATAATATTTTTTATTCTTCATCGTAATTTTTAAACATAGCTGACAACGACCCTTTAGAAGGGGAACAAATCATCACACAGAGTAGAAACCATACCGGAACTTAAGCACATTTATCAAGGACACTTCATTGCAAACACAATCAACTGCTTCAAGAGTCCCATAACATTAGGTACCTACACATTCATCTGTATAGTAACTTCCATCAAAAACGTTGTGGAAACTGTACATTAAAGCATGCATGATTTAATTAATACATTGTTTACCCTCACACTTGGCTTGTTTGGGTTGGAATGATGAATAAACAGTGTCCGTGTGTTGGCCTGCTCTTTGCTCCATGCGGTGCAGTTTATTTATCAGTCTGGTGCAACAGGAGATCAGCAGGGATTCCAATGACCATTCTGTCATGTGGTAATGCATAATTATGTTTCATTGGTCGCAAATATCACGGCGTAGGTGATCGCTTGTCATCCCTTAAAAGCCTTCGCGTTTTATCCGTCTCCCCTCTCCCCTCACCCTCGCCACACAACCAAACACCCCAGGGTATGTTCATACGAAATGCAAATTTATTTTCGAGTGAATAAGATTTTTTTGCTCGGTAAAGGATATCGTGATAACCAACCAACGCGCCTTATCTCTATTTACTCTCCCCTAAATCCACGCTTGAGTTTTATATTAATTAATAGAGAACTCAAGGATTGCTTGAAATTTTCCATACATGTATGAATGCTGACATTTTAAAAGGAAACACCTAAAAGAAATTGGCTCGAAATGTTACCTTGTTCCTTTTTACATACTTACGGCCCAATTAATTTCAGAAAGAAACATCTAAAACGCTACTTGCTTTCTTCCGCAAGTGAGCTTTCAGTATTAATTCAAAGCTCTCTAAAGTTGTTGGTGAATATTCTTGCAGATTTTAAAAAGTCGAGAGAAATAAAATAATGAGTTGACATTCATATCTTTCTCTTTTCAAATACACATTTTATATCAGCAACGCTTTTCACGAATTCAGACAACCTTGCGCCGCATTGAAAGCAGCGAGTCCCCACGCTACAGCGTGACGCTATCTTCACACTAATCAGCCCTGCAGGGTTGAAGAATCCCCTCCCCTAATAGTTATCACTTAATCCGATCCCCCTGCCTTCCCCCACCCCTCGGCCTCGACAAGAAGGGAAGATGGTTGATAACAACGGGCCAAGAGAGGTGGAAACTTTGTGGCTTGGGTTGACACCTCATCAAGTGTTCGATTGACAGTGTAACACCAGAGGGAGCTGCTAAGCATGATCTGAGAGGCGGAGGTAATATCTAGCTCTCGCGGGAGGTATAATTTTACCTCACTCTACTTTCCTGGAATAGAATTCTCTTCCTCTTAACTGCTCGTAACTACAAAGTACTAATCGTAAGATTATGTAGGCCTATTTGTCGATAATACATTTTAGTAATTTAATCTGCACGAGATTACGATTTACTTACAGATATTGCTTATTTTCTACACAAACATTTATTTCCAGGTATTACTCACTGAAAGCAACATTTTCCTGGTGTTGAGAACTGCCTAGTATGTAAGATTCTCTAGTGTTTCTATTTCTTGCGATAGATGAAAACTTCAGAGAATTGAATCAAAGACAACTCCTTGTGAAAATATCATCCTTGGGGAGGACTTTGGAATCTTTAGTAACATACTTTCCTTTTTCACACACTTTGAGCGCTTCCACATATACCTACACCGCCTTTGGCGCGAGTGGATGTGTGGGGGCGGCGATGGGTGGGGGGGGGGGATTCCCGTACCGGTATGTGTCACCCTCCAGTCCATACCTCACTCCCCCCCCCCCCCCCCACCCAGCCATCATTATAAACTAGGTACTCCGCGCTAAGTTATGCACTTGGGATCATATTTCTAGGTGGCCGGGATATTGAGGTTATCCTCCCCTACTCCTTGAAACCGAGCACCTGGGTTTGGTGGTGACTGTCATGGCGGCGCAAGGAGCCGCGCGCATTGAGACACGTCTTTGCTCTCAACTTGTTACACATTGCTGCAGATAATGTCTTCAAACATTCAAGTGACAGTTCTAGACACCCGACCCATTTATATTCACTCAAACTCACGAAAATGTTTCTTTTCCTCTTTTGTGAAATAAAGTTTTGCAAGCTTATGTTCTGAATTATGCACTCACTTTTAGTCAAGATTCTTTTGTAGTAAGCATGCAAACGTTTATATTATACTATGAAATGTAAATGCTTAGATATGAATTTGGTCATTTATGTCGCTTAACTATTCGCTTTCAGAACAAATATAGCGATTCTTGGAGTAGTTTCAAGACACTAAATATTCCCTGGAGTCCCCCTTCCCCCACTCCCTTCTAATCACTAGTTGAAATTATCGCGTCCCATAGAAGCGCCGACTTATTAATCGTTCGAGATATCTCGAAGTTGCAACCTAGGCTCTTCTTCGAACGAACTATGTACCGAAGAGGAAAGTGTCTTCAAATATTACGTCCATAGATCACTAGTCAAGTGCCTCCCTCTATTGCCAGTTCTTACAACGCTTGTTTATGCGCCGATCTGCCGGCACATTCCACCGCCATCGTAAACTCCGGCGACGCCTGACGTCGAGGTATTTAATAAGAGGCGTCGCATTAATTATGACACCGACCGACGCCGCGGTGTAAAACCTCGACGCTCCCCG